>CM061747.1:168875089-170278700 GCA_030979885.1 Lolium multiflorum | reverse complement strand
ATAGAAGAAAATCGTTTGTAATTACATGCGTAGCTTATATTTTCTAGAGATCGGGGGAAAAGCCTTGATTGGATGTACCTACATGCAGATCAAACAGTTCTTTGTTTATATCAGTGAACCAATCTGGAGAATGGTATAATTAATTTTGTTTTTGATACATTTTTTCTCCCATTTTCTTGAATAGATTTCAGTTTCCCAATTATCTTTCATTAGTGATTGTGTCGTCCCCTCACAAAATCACTCAGGTTATCTTTTTCCTAATTCAGATATTTAAGTTTGAGTAAGTTTCCAAGATTAATATCTACAACCTCATATATATGTAAGATTGCTTTTCGAGCCCTAACAAAGTTAGTACCAGTCCCTATTATAGTTCTACTTTGCTTTCTCAGTTTTTTATTGTACTTGCTACAACCCTGTATCTTTCTAATATATAATGATGCACGACTAGGCATGTGTTCGAAAAAAGAAAATCTAAATACCTATATTGATGTTTTAGATGTTGGTAGTATAATTTTCGATAAACTTGAACAGACTTAAATCAGTTTAACTTAGCACAACCATATAGCGTACCTTTTTAGAACGCGAAAATGAGGTAAACAAATACCATGTGTACCCTTTACTATCAATAGTAAAGAAGAGATTATGAACCTTCAACTCTAAAATGCAAATTCTTCTACGGAATGGATAGCTGCATCTGATACCTATTTTGCAAATATTACCCCCAGACTTGGGGTTAGCTACAAAGAGCATTTCTTTCTTGTCAAGCTTCATGCTCTAGCCATGGAACAAGTCCGAACTGATCGCAAAGGCGGCAATCCACTTATACAATTCAACACCCCCCATCACGTGTGATGGGAGACAAATCAACATGTGGAAAGACTGAGAGGTATAGCTCAAGAGGCCTACACAGGAGGGGGGCACAACAATTTTAGGATAAGTACTGAAAGCAGGGACTCAGAGCTCGAGACACAGCTCGACTTCATGTCAACTAATGAATTCATCACTTGTCAAAATGAAGCCCCATTGGAAAGGTCTAGGCAATCCACTTACACAGTTAAACATTTCTTACCCTTCGGGTGGTCACAAGGAAGCTCTCTAATAGATCACTTAAGACAAAGGGAATTAACTACAGCACAGGACTTAAACTTAAGATGATATATATTTATCAAAATTTGAATGTATCTATATGCTTTCACTATCTGCCTAGATACATCTGAATTTGGACAAATCTAGACCATTTGATGGGGCCAGAGAGTAGTATATAGCGTGTATGCACTATAGTATCTGGTTTTGGCAAGTTTAGACTAGTTTAGGTAGGATGGATGCAATATAAGCGATATATTGGACACTTAATTTGAAACATGAATGACTCCTTAACTTACAGCTCGTATTTATCTCTTGTGAGCATGAACTTGATGAACAATGCTATTTGTTTAGAATATGGTTGCCCGATAACACCTAATGATAAGTCTCCATTTCTAATATTAGGAAAACTGATGCTCCCGTTTGTAATCCCCGGTGGTGGATGATCAGGAGTACGCGTGGTTCCTCGCTCCATCTGGTGATGGCAAGCGATCATATACACATGGAGAAACAAGATTGGGACCCCTTGTCTTTGAAGTACTATCTCGACATTCCTAACATTGGGCTTCAGCTACGGCAGTATCCTTCTGTTGCCACCTACGTCTTTTGAGCTGGATCCCTTATCTCCTGCACGTGCAGGGGACTTCCATATGGCAGAGTTCGTGACCACTCTGTTCTCGGACTCAATTACCCAATCATGGCCAACCTGCCAAGCTCCTGATGGCACATTGGTTTCATTCATGAGGAAAAACTGCGTCTACACAGCATACGGGAATATTCGTTATAATCAATACCCTAAATTTTTGCGCTGCAACCTCCAGCCCAGATGAAGGTGAGACTGTAGGAGTTATCAGCCTTCCCAAAGGATGGTTGGGATAGTGTCAAACAACATGCGGCTATGTGGTTTAAGCTTGCTTTAAACATTGCCCGTTCGGTGTTGCCTTTTAAAGCAGTGACACTTTTTTTAACTATGGCAAGTGGCTGAAGTGAGTACCTTTATTTTTGAAGTATGTACTAGTAGTTTGAATCGGTTTATTTGAACACTGCCCTCCTTTTGTATTTCGTGTTGCCTTCATATTATAACCATGCATGGCTGTTTTAGGATTGACTTTATTTCGGCACTATAATTACAATGTGTATACGTCCTTTAATATAGACACCTCTTGTTGATCATAGTCATGAGAGGACCATTCCTATTTTTCGCCGCTAAAGGGTAAATTACATCCCTGGGCAAGGGGGTGTGTTCGGTTCCACCCCATCTCCACCGGACATGCATCAACTACGAGCAAGGAAGTAGATGTGCGACCCAGGTGCTGTGCGTACCCCACATGTGAACCAAAGAAAAAAACATGTCAACACGGACTGATTTACATACGACAACTCCTATATGATATTATGCGTATGTACGATTGAGCATACGGAGGTGTGCTGCCACCTGCTTCCTCACACGAAGGTTTGGATCTTGTGTTTAGTACACGGATCGGACTGAAATTGTCGTGTGCATAGCAAGGTTCATGTCAATAAGGCTGGGTTGGCATCTAAGTCTAGGCAACAAATACTTTTGGGTTCAACGGCCATCTACAAAGTATTTGCTATAGGCCTACTTGCTCAGTCTGCGTAGAAGCCCAATAACTACAAATGGGCCTTCTGCTCATGCAATGTTGGCCCTTTTCTAAAGAGCCACAGTCCTATGATTGGCAAAAACAAAAAACACGGAGATTCTACATAAAAGTTGTTTGTATTTATTTTGAATTATTAGGTTCCAATTTTGAAACTGCTCATAGCCAATATGAAAATCATGATCGCTCCATACCCACATAGATCACGGTATTTTCAAAAATTCATAAAGTGGATTTGAAATTTAAACATATCCTAATAATTCCATGATTTATTCTATTAACTTGCAAGATCTTGGGCGAAAGAGCTTATATTGATATACGAAAATAATACTGATAAACCTATCGTTAACAAGAAATGAAGGTTTATAGTTCAGAAAGGATGCCATGTGGGACCCATGAGACGGTAGCGCCTCAGCGTTTCAAAGAAAAAGGCAAGTAGCCCGAAAATAGGGGTAAAATAAAATCCTACAAAGGAAACATTTATAGTTCATGGAGGCTGACATGGGGACCGATCTGGCAGCTGCATCCTCATCATTTCAGTGGCGGATCGGAAGAAAAGACAAATAACCAGAAATTAGGGTAAAAATAAATCCAAAAAGGCTTTTATTCTTAATAGAGGATGACATGTGGGACCGACATGACAGCGTCCTCTCATCGTTTGACATGAGGATCAAAAGAAAAGACAATGGCAGTGGTATCATCCAACAAAGGAAAGGTTTATTGTTCATAAGGCTGACTTGTGATGCGGGACCCATGAGCCGGCGGCGACCTCAATTTCAAGGGCCACATGATCGAAAAGAAAAAGGCAAATTGTAAAAATCAGTGGGTAAAAAAATCTAAGAAATAGAATTCTATTGTACAGTCCTAGTGTGTAAAAAAAAGGCAAATAGCCAGAAATTAGGGGTAAAAAATAAATCCAACAAAGGAAAGGTTTGTTGTTCACAGAGGCTGACATGTGTGGGACCCATGAGCCAGCGGCGACCTCAATTTCCAAGGCGGCATATGATCGAAAAGAAAAAGGCAAGTTAGCAAAAATCGGAGGTAAAAAAAATCTAAGAAAAGAAACTTTATTGTACATAGAGGATGACATGCGGGTCCCATGAGCAGCAGGTTCCTCAAGTTTCGGAGCGGCATGAGATCAAAGAAAAAAGCACGGACAAAATATCGGGAGCAAAAAATAATCCAAGAAAAGTAACTTTTATTGTACATAGAGGATGACATATGGGTCCCACTTATACAAGCTTTTTCGCTCCAAGATCTTGCAAGTTGATTGTACATAGAGGATGACATGCGGGCCCCTTGTGTCAAGCGACTTAATCAATGTTTCCAAGTGACGAGGATCAAAAGAAAGAACGCAAAAATAAGAGGTGAAAAAAAATCCAAGAAAAGAAACTTTTTTTATAGTATAGAGGATGACATGTGGGTCCCATGAGCGAGCAGCTTCCTCAAACGTTTCAAACGTGGCATGAATCGAAAGAAAAAGGCCAAGTGACAAAAAATAAGAGGAAAAAAATCCAAGAAAAGAGACTTGATTGTACATAGGGGAGGACAGGTCCCATGAGTCAACATCTTACTCAACGTTTCCAAGGCGGCGGGGGATCAAGAAAATGGAAATAGCTAAAGATCGGAGGAATGAAAAAATCAAGAAAAGAAACATAGTACATAGAGGATGACATGCGGGTCCCATGAGCCGGCGAGGTTCCTTAACATTTCAAAGGCGGCATGGGAAGAAGAAAGGCAAGTGACCAAAAATCGGAGGGTGAAAAATAATCGAAGAAAGAAGCTTTTATTGTACATAGAGGATGACATGTTGTCCCATTTTGCAGCAGGCGTCCCCAACGTTTCAAATGCGGCTTGAGATCAAAAGAAAAAGAAGCCAGTAGGGGGTAAAAAAAAACTCGAAGAAAAGAAAGTTGATTGTACATAGAGGATGACATACGGGACCCACCAGAGTTAGCGGCTTACTCAACGTTTCCAAACCGGCAAGGATCAAAGAAAAGGAAATAGCCAAAAATCGGAGAGTGAGAAAAAAAACCTAGAAAATAAACTTTTGTAGTACATAGAGGATGACATGCGGGTCCCACCAGAGCACATTGAGTTCCTCAACGTTCCAAACGTGGCATGGGATCGAAAGAAAAAGGCAAATGGCCAAATATCGGAGCCAAAATAATCCAAGAAAAGAAACTTGATTGTACATAGAGAGGATGACGTCTGGGTCCATTTTGCGACAGCCCGGTCCCAACGTTTCAATTGGAAACTGAGATCAAAGAAAGAAAGTAGCCTGTGACGAGGAATGGGGGTCGAAAAAAAAGAAACTCCAAGAAAGGAAAGCTTTATCGTTCCTACAGCTGGCATGTGGGACCTATGAGCCAGCGACTTACTCAACGTTTCAAGGCGGCGGGGGATCAAAAAAAAAGGAAATAGCCAAAAATCGGAGGGTGAAAAAAAATCAAGAAATCAAACTTTTGTGTACATAGAGGATGACGTCTGGGTCCCATGAGCCCGACCAGATTCCTCAACGTTAAACGTGGCATGAGATCGAAAGAAAAGGAAAAGTGACCAAATATCAAGGAGCCAAAAATAATCCAAGAAAACTTTATTGTACATAGAGGATGACTTATCTGAGTCCCATTTACGTGATCGCAACGTTTCCAGGTGGCACGGGACAAAAGAGAAAAATCGTAGCGAATCGGGTGGTGAAAAAAATCCAAGAAAAAGAAAGATTTCAATTGGTTGCATCTGGACATCTGGCCTTCGAACTATCCTTCCGGGCCTTTTGATTCGTACAATTTCAGCCCGCTCCAGAACATGATGGAAGTTAGTTTTCTCAAAAAAACAGGAATGTCCTATGTAGCAAAAACAAAAAACAAGGAGATTCAAGATATAAGTTGTAAAAATAAAGATTTAATTTATCCGTTTGCAATAGCTCAGAGCGAAATACACTGTTTATTGTCTGCAAAATAATCAAGATATCACATGTTTCTTGTACGGGGAGGCTGACATCAGGGACCCATGAGCCAGCAGCGTCGTTAACGTTTCAAAGGCAGTGGGTCGAAAATAAAAAAAATAAAAAGTCAGTTGGTAAAAAAATCCAAGAAAAGAAAACATTTATCGTTCTGAGAGGATGACATGAGTAGATGAAGCGTGCATCCTCAACGTTCAAGGCGGCGGGGATCAAAAAGAAAAAAAAAAGGAAATAGCCGGAAATTAGGGGTCAAAAATAAATCACCAAAGGAAACTTTTATTGTTCATGAGGATGACATGTGGGACCGACCTGCCAACGGCGTCCTCATCGTTTCAAAGGCAGGGGATCAAGAAAAAGGCAAATAGCCAGACAAAAATCAGAGGGTCAAAAATAACTCCAATAAAGGAAACTTTTGTTGTGTACGTAGAGGATGACATACGGGACCTTGCATGAGCCCGGCCCTGACTTACTGAGATGCAACAGCCGAGTTTAGAGAAAGAAAAGGCAAGTGACCATATATACAGGGAGCCAAAAATAATCCAAGATTGTGTACATAGAGGATGACATGTGGGTCCCATTTTGCAGCCGCAACGGTCTCAATGTTTGTAATGCGGCTTGAGATCAAAAGAAAAAGTAGCTAGTAATTAGGGGTGAAAAAATCCAAGAAAAGAAAGTTGATGGATATAGAGGATGACATGCGGTCCCTTGAGCCAACAGCTTACTCAACGTTTGAAAGGGAGCAGGGGATCAAAAGAAAAAGGCAAGCCAAAAATGAGAGGTGAAAAAAATCCAACAAAGAAACTTTTATAGCACCTGAGAGGATGACATGCGGGTCCCATGAGCCAGCGGTACCTCAACGTTTTCAAACGTGGCATGAGATCGAAAGAAAAAGGCAAGTGACCAAATAACAAGAGCGCCAAAGAAAAACTCCAAGAAAAGTTGATTGCTCATAGAGGATGACATGCGGGTCCCATTTAGCTGCAGCGGTCTCACCGTTTGAGAGGCGGCGGGGGATCGAAAGAAAAAGTCAAGTGACCAAATATGAGGTGCCAAAAATAATCCAAAAAATGAAAGTTTTTATAGTACATAGAGGATGACATGCGGGTCCCAGCTGCAGCAGCAGCGGTATCAGCATTTGAGAGGCGAGGGGGGGATCGAAAGAAAAAGATCAAGTTACCAAATATGAGGTGCAAAAAAATCCAGAAAAGAAAGTTTTATAGTTACATAGAGGATGACATCTGGGTCCCTAGCAACGGTATCAACATTTGAGAGGCGTGAGGGGATCGAAAGAAAAAGTCAAGTGACCAAATATGAGGTGCGAAAAATCCAAGAAAGAAAGTTTTATATTACATAGAGGATGACATCGGGTCCCATTTTGCAATCACCGGTATCACCGTTTGAGAAGTGGCAGGAACTCAAAAGAAAAGGCAAAGTGACCAAATATTGAGGTGCCAAAATAATTCAAGAAAAAGAAAAGTTTTATAGTACATAGAGGATGACATGCGGGTCCATTTAGCAGCAGTGGTATCAAGTTTGAGAAGCGTGAGGGGATCGAAAGAAAAAGGTAAAGTGACCAAATATGAGGTGCCAAAAATAATTCAAGAAAAGAAAGTTTTATAGTACATGAGGATGACATGCGGGTCCGATTAAGCAGCAGCGGTAACGTTTCAAACGTGACATGGGATCGAAAGAAAAGGAAAGTGACCAAATTTGAGGTGCCAAAAAAAACTCCAAGAAAAGAAGAAGTTGATTGCACATAGAGGATGACATCACTGGTCCCATTTAGCAGCGGTCTCACAACGTTTCAAGGCGGCAAGGGATCAAAAGAAAAAGAGAGTAGCGAGTCAGGGGGTCAAAAAAAATCAAGAATAGAAAGAATTTTGGTTCACCAGAGGATGACATGCGGGACCTGTGATCTGCATCGTAAATGGCTCGATCGGAGAACGTTGAACGAGATGGCGCGGTCTAGAAAAACAATGCCAGGAAGAGGGGCTATCGGGCCCTACATCAGTGCGGACTGCGTTGACTCGGCCGGCGAACCAGAGATTTCGAGATGCACCACACGTCCCGGGACACCATACGCGACGTTTTGGCCGCTTTCGTCGAGCTAGGTGGCCTCAAAAAACGAGAAAAAAAAAGTTTTGACATGCACCACGGAGGGACCAAAAATCGTAGGCCATGGTACACCAGCAACCACTGATAGCGACTTCCAACCAAATCGGCCATGGCAACTTTCTTGTAGTGTCAAGGGCGGCTCCCATTTTATTTTATTTTGGGCAGCACTCCTTCAGCCTTTCTTTACAAACCATGACTAGCAGATCCTCTCGGGTGCTGCCAACAATCTCATACCATGAAGGAGTGCCTTTTTTTATTTTAGTTTTATTATGATGACCTCCTCCTCCCCACCTTTGCTTTCTCAGCCATGGCTAACCGAATCTAGGGGGAACGTAGACATCACCATGGAGGAGTGTCTATTTTTGTTAATTAATTTGGAATGCAGGGAGTAGATTGCCAGCTCTTTTCACAAAATTATTGGATAAACGGATGAAGCCACTAGTCCATTGAGTAGAAGTTGCCCAACAAGATTGAAAGATAAACACCACATACTTCCTCATGAGCTACTAAAACATTGGCACAAATAAGAGGTAATAACTTTTGAATTGTTTTAAAGTTAGCACTCAAGCAATTTACTTTGGAATGACGGAGAAATACCATGTAGTAGGTAGGTATGGTGGACACAAATGGCATAGTAGTTGGCTCAAGATTTTGGATGCTTGAGAAGTATTCCCTCTCGATACAAGGTTTAGGCTAGCAAGGTTATTTGAAGCAAACTCAAGAAGGATGAACGGTGCAGCAAAACTCACATAAAAGACATATTGTAAACATTATAAGACTTTACACCGTCTTCCTTGTTGTTTAAACTCTTTACTAGAAATTATCTAGACCTTAGAGAGACCAAATATGCAAACCAAATTTTAGCATGCTCTATGTATTTCTTCACTAATGAGTGCAAAGTGTATGATGCAAAAGCTTAAACATAAACAATAATTGCCAAGTACCACATTATCCAAGACATTTTACCAATTACTACATGTAGCATTTTCCGTTTCCAACCATATAACAATTAACGAAGAGGAAACCGCCATGAATATTATGAGCTAAGAACAGATGTGTTCATACGAGGCAATGGACGTGTCTCTCTCCACACAAGGATGAACTTATTAGGAGAACTAAGATAACAAAACAAAAATAAGCACACCCACAGGCCTTTCAAGTAAAGCCATAAGATGTGGCCAGAATAAAATATAGTTTTCAAGAGAAGGAACGATGATGTTGTACGATGAAGAAGGGATGCATTGGGCATCCCAAGCTTAGACGCTTTAGTCTTCTTAAAATATACAGGGGTGAACCACGGGGCATCTAGCTTAGAAACTTTCACTCTCTTAGTCATAGTATATCATGCTCTCTACTAATGCAAAGCTTCCTTCACACAAACTTCAAGCAAACTCTTATACTAGAGGGTTAGTGCACAATTAATATTCACATGTTCAGAGGTAACACAATCATTCTTTACACTTCTGGACATTGCATATAACTTCTGAAAGTTAATGAAACAAAGAAACTCATTCAACTTAACAAAAGCGGCAATGCGAAATAAAAGGCAGAATCTGTCAAAAACAGAACAGTCCGTAAAGACGAATTTTAAAATGGCACCAGACTTGCTCAAACGGAAAAACTCAAAACTAATAAAAGTTGCGTACATATCTGAGGATCACGCTCGTAAATTGGCAGATTTTTCGAATTTTCTACAGAGACTTGTGCCCAGATTCGTAACAGACAGCAATGCTGTTTCTGCGCAGCAATCCCAAATATAACATCAACTTTAGCATAGAAACTTTACTTGGCACAAAAACATGATAAGAAGAGGTTGCTACAGTAGTAAACAACTTCCAAGACTCAACAATACAGTAAATAAAATGTAACATGGGTTATCTCCCAAGAAGTTCTTTCTTTATAGCCATTAAGATAGACTCAATGATTTTAATGATGCACTCGCAAGAAATAGAAGTTGAAGCAAAAGAGAGCATCAGAAGCCAAATTCAAAACACATTTAAGTCTAACATGCTTCCTATGCATAGGAATCTAGTAAATAACAAGTTCATGAAGAGCAAAGTAACAAGCATAGGAAGATAAAACAAGTAGAGCTTCAAAAATTTCAGCACATAGAGAAGTGTTTTAGTAACATGAAAATTTTTACAACCATATTTTCCTCTCTCATAATAACTTTCAATAGCATCATGAGAAAACTCAACAATATAACCTCATAAAGCATTCTTATCATGAGTCTCTTGCATAAATTACTCCTCCCAACATAAGCATAGTCATTCTTATTAATTGCAGTGTGGGGACAAATTCAACAAAGTAGCTATCAAATATAGGAGGTATATTGTAATCATAATCATTTATCCTCCATAGCAGGTGGTAACAAAGACTACTATCATTATAATCATCATAAATGGGAGGCAAAGTATCATCAAAGTAAATTTTCTCCTCAATGCTTGGGGGACTAAAAATATCATGCTCATCAAAACTAGAGCTTCCCCAAGCTTAGAATTTTCCATAGCATTAGCAACAATAGTCTTCAAAGCATTCATATTAATATTCCATGGGTTTTTTAATTTCGCATCAAACCATCCATGTCTTAAATCAGGAAATAAAGTAAAAAGAAGGTCATTGTTGTCCATTATACCTAACTAGTGTAAACAAGAAACCAAATGTAATTGCGAGTCTAAGGAAATAACCCAGTACTTAGCGGTAGCCGGAGAATAGCTTAGTAAGCGAGATCCGGGTGAAGTACCTTGCCTTTCCTCCGACAACGGCGCTGGAAAGAAGTGCTTGATGTCTCGGGAGCTTCTATTCTTGTAGACGGTGTTGGGCCTCAAAGACGAGAGGTTTGTAGAACAGCAGCAAGTTTCCTTAAAGTGGATTACCCAAAGGTTTATCGAACTCGGGAGGAAGAGGTCAAAGATATCCTCTCATGCAACCCTGCAACCACAAAACAAGAAGTCTCTTGTGTCCCCAACACACCTAATAGGTGCACTAGTTCGGCGAGAGATAGTGAAATACAAGTGGTATGAATGAATATGAGCAATAGTCTTGCTGTGGAAAAGTGCTATTTGAAAAAATGGAGGTTGATGGTAATAATATTGTAGGAAGTAAACAAGCGATGTGTAGCAGCGGGTAGTAACGTAGTAAAACGGTAACAAGCGGCGATAACGATATTTAGGAACAAAATCTAGAGTTAGACTTTCACTAGTGGACACTCTCAACTTTGATCACATGAGAATAGATAAATGCATACTCTACACTCTCATGTTGGATGATGAACACATTGCGTAGGATTACACGAACCCTCAATGCGGGAGTTAAATCTTGTAGTGAATGTTCATATTTAAATAACCTTAGAGTGCAGAAAGATCGACACTACTAAACCAAGTACTAACATAGCATGCACCTTCATGCATATGTAGGATTATGTAGGAGGAATAAATCCCATCAATACTATCATAGCAATAGTTAACCCCATAATCTACAAGAGATCATGATCTTAGCATAAACCAAGTACTAAACACGGTGTACACACTATCACCATTACATCGTGCGGGAGGAATAAAACTACTTTAATAACATTGCTAGAGTAGCACATAGATAAATTGTGATACAAAATACATTGCAATCATAAAGAATATAAATAAACACTTCACTATGCCATTCATAACGAGTGAATAAGTGATACAGCGAAATAAGCCTAAAAGAGACCCACCACAGTGCACACACTGTCACCTTTACCGTGGGACAAAGAGTCTCCGGAGATCACAAGTAAAACTCACTTGACTAGCATAATGACATCTGATTACAAGTACATCAGCTGAATCTCAATCATGTAAGGCAGCTCATGAGATTAATGTAGTGAAGTACATAGGAGAGAGATGAACCACATAGCTACCGGTACAGCCCCGAGCCTCGATGGAGGGAACTACTCCTCCTCATGGGAGCGGCGGCGGTGATGAAGATAAGCGGTGGAGATAGCGTGATTATCGATGGAGAAGCTCTCCAGAGGCACTTCCCACGCCCGGCGGCGTCTGCGAACGAGACTCCACATCCCCCAGATCTTGGCCCGCGATGGTGGCGGCCTCACGGAAGGTTTGCGCTACATTAAACTTCTTTCAGGACTCTACGCAGGGGCTTCTATGGCGAAAGAGACGTGGAAGATCGAAGAGCGACCCATGGTACAGCGCGGCCGAGGCCCGAGCCGCCACCCACTATGTCCCACAGAGACCTGGGGCCTCCTGCGCGGCTCTCGGGTGTGCAGATGCTTCCGGGCAAAATAGGAACCTGGGCGTTGATTTCGTCAATTCCGAGAATTTTCATTTTTAGGATTTCTGAAACCAAAAGCAACAGAAAACAAGAGCGGCACTTCGAATCTTGTTAATGAGTTAGTTCCAGAAAATGCACAAGTTCCAGAAAATGCATAAAACATGTAGATATCATCAATAACATGGCATGGAAATAAGAAATGCTCGATACGTTGGAGACGTATCAATCCAACCGTGGAAGGAAATTACACGTAAATTCCTATTTTTTCCAGGAACTCTAGAAATGTTGTCCTCTGTTGGACCCAAGGTGGGACGGACAACGGGCGCGTAAGCCATGGCCTGGCCGCGCCACTATGTTGTGTGGGGGCCCCACCCTCTTGCCTCCTTTTCTTCGCGTACTCCTTCGTCCAAAAAGCACAAGCCACGGAGAGGGTACCCTACGAGTTACAGCCGCCTACGGGGCGGAGAACACCGAGAGAGAAAAGGAGCTCTCGGCGGGCGAGATCCAGCGGGAAATTCCCCCTCTGGGAGGGCAGGGAAATCGACGCCATCGCCATCGTCATCGAGCTGGACATCATCTCCATCATCATCATCATCATCTCCGCCTCTACACCGCCATCACCACCGCTGCACCCTCGTCACCGCTGTAACGATTTGGGTTGGATCCGGATCTTAGATCAATCTTGGAAAAGACTCCCGTGCCTCTAACTTGATCCAAGGTGAAACCGTTGAACCAAGGTTTATGTTCAGATTGTTATTCATCATCATATCACCTCTAATTGTATTCCATATGATGTCTCGTGAGTAGTTCGTTTAGTTCTTGAGGACATGGGTGAGGTCTAAATGTTAGTAGTGAACTATGGTTGAGTAATATTCAATGTTATGATATTTAAGTTGTGGTGTCGTTCTTCTAGTGGTGTCGTGTGAACGTCGACTACGATGCTTCACCATTTATGGGCCCTAGGGAGTGCATCTGTGTTCAGTTTGCCCAGACCCAAGTTGTAGGGTGTGGAAGCTTACAGGCCCCGTTGGTATATCGTGCAAGAGGATCGCGAGGATCTGGCGAGAGTTTAAGGTTGTGGTTAGATTTATCTTAATTACTTTCTTGTAGATTACGGATGCTTGCAAGGGTATAATCACAAGTATGTATTAGTCCCTAGGAAGGCGGTGCATTAGCATAGGTTCACCCACCAACACTTATCAAAACAATGAAAGATTAATTAGCTGTATGAAGCCAGCACTAGACTAAAATCCCCGTGTGTCCTCAAAGAGCGTTTGGTCTTTATAAGTAAACAAGCCGGCTTTGTCCTTTGTGCTAAAAAAGAGTGGGCCACCTGCTGCAATTATTTCTCTCGCATTTTTATTTACTTGTATTTTATTTATCTGCAATATCAAAACCCCTTGAATACTTGTATGTGGGCATTTAATTCTTTATCGAAACTGCTTGTCAACACCTTATGCTCCTCGTTGGGATCGACATTCTTGCTATCGAAGATACTACGATACACCCCCTATACTGTGGGTCATCGATCATTCGCCTTCTAAGTTACTAGCCGTCATCATCCATTTCTTCCCGTAGGCCATTTCGTACGTGGGCGGCGCTCATGCTCGAACTAAGGAGTAGCGCAGGCGGGATTCTGCCGGCCGTGACAGTCCTTGGCCTTCTGCGAGTCGTATTTCCTATAGCCGACCGGCCGGCCTGCGTGGGATTCCCAGGAGGCGACCGGTCACTCCTCCTTTGCGACGCGCTCTCACGCCGATTGATGAAGAAGGCGTCCGTATCTTGGTTATCGGGATGCCAGCGGATTCATCCGCTGCTCCGGCGTGAGGTCGAGGTAGTAGTGGTTCGTGATAGCCGCCCGGCGCGCGCAGTACCCTGAGGGACGGGAGGGACCGACATGCGCCGGCGCTTAGGCTCCCGGCCGGCGAGGCGCGGCCCGGTGGGCAAGGGTAGTTCGAGGCGCAAAGCCCTCCACCTGTGGTAGGTTAGAGTGGGTGCGGTGGAAGCCATGAGAGAGTGATGAGAGATTGTAGAGATGTGATGGCCAAGCCGGGCTATACAGTGAGAAATGGTGGGAAAAATGAGCGGAAGACGGGAGGCGGGAAGAAAGTGGCGGGAAGAAGGGCGGGAGAAGAAGGAGGCGGAAGAAATTAAGGGAAAGAAAGAGGAGGAAGAGAAGGTAAGACAGACGGGGAAGAAAGAGGTTGGAAAATCTCCATAAATTCAAAGATGTACGTCAGGCAGCCCTACGACATCTTCTAAGTTGCTCTCGAATTTCCTAATCCGGTGAAAGAGGCGGGGAGAGGGCGGCCGGGAAGAACTAGCGGGAAGAGGGCGGAAAGAACAGAGGTGGGAAGAGGGGACGACGGGAAAATGAGAGGGGAAGAGGCGGGCAGAAGACAGAGAGGCGGAAGAGGGCCGCGGAAAAACAGAGGTGGGAAGAGGGTAAATAAAGACAGAAGGACCGGAAGAATTTTTTGATATATTATTTGTATTTTTAAGATTTTGAAATGAATTAGTTTTTATTTTTATGAATTTTTTGATATATTATTTGTATTTTTAACATTTAAAATGAATTAGTTTTATTTTCTGAATTTTTTGATATATTATTTGTATTTTTCGGATTTTTAGAAATGAATTAGTTTATTTTTCTGATTTTTTGATATATTATTTGTATTTTAAAGGTTTTTAAATGAATTAGTTTTATTTTTCTGAATTTTGATATATTATTTATATTTTTCAGATTTAGAAATTAATTAGTTTTATTTTTCTGAATTTTTGATATATTATTTGTATTTTAAAGATTTAGAAATTAATTTTGTTTTGAGGGCATTTGGTCACGGTTGGCAATTATGCGACTAAAGGCTTTTTCGCGGGAACGAAATTTCGCGAAAAATGACCTTGCGCGGTTGGTCTGGGCACTGAGTATACCTTTTAGTCGCGGTTGGCGGACCAACCGCGTACCGGTCCATGGTATATATTTCGCGCGCCGCGGCGGTTCACTTTCTTCTTCTCGAACCGTCGGTCGCTGCGCGCCGATCTTCTCCTCTTCCTCGATGCGGCAGCTGCCCTATCGACGCGACGCCCTCGACCGCCGCTCGCGTACGTGTCCCCGCGCCGACCGCCGCGTCGTCCTTCTCAACCCCGCGCGGCTGGCCGCTGGGCACGGCTGCCACGTCGCGTTGCCGCTTAGTCGCTGCAGTGGCCTGCGCCGGCCGCCGTTGCCACCCCCGCAGGTGATCCGCCGCGTGCCCACCGAGAGTGGTACCGGCCGGCCACGCCACACGTAGAGAGAGGGCGGTGCGCCGGATACCTGGCCCCTGCCTCGATCTCTCATTTTTTTTGTTTTTTTGTTTTTTTAAACTTAATAACTTAGCAAAAAAATAACTTAACATGAATATATGATATAAACAAAAATTTAAACTTAACAAAATATTTAACTTAAAATTTGTTAATCAAAATTGTAATTAACAAAAATAACTTAACGAAATAGCTTAACAAAAGTTTTTCAAAAAAAATGAACTAAATATTTTACTTTCGTATTTTTTCACTTTTAAAAGAACTCAAAAAAATGAACTAAATTTTTACTTTTTTATTTTTTCACTTTTAAAAGAACTCAAAATAACTTAACATATATATTATTTGTATTTTTACTTTTAAAAGAACTCAAAATTTGACTTAAAAATTTGTCTTAAATTTTCGACTTAACTAAAATTTGACTTAACCGTGTCCCTCTTACGGAGGGGAAAATATACGCGTACGGGCTCTTCCGCGACGACACCCTCTCCCACCCCTTCCTCGCCCCTCCTACGTAGTACCTCGCCACCGCCTCCTCCTGCTCGCCTTCGCCCCCCGCGTTCTTGTCGCCCTCTTTCTCCACCGCCTTTCGACACCGCATCTAATTAGTTTTTACTACATGTTTTCAGGAGACTGACATATGGCGGACGATAGAGCTGACCCGATTATGGACAACTATAATCAAGAAGTTGAAGAACATTTATTTGGCATCATAAAAGGCGATATTCTTATGTGCCGACCGAACAAGATGAAGAGGATATTTCTTCTCAAATCTTGACGGTCAAGATGAAGGCCGTCAGAAGATGATGGGGAAGAAACGTTGATAAACGACTATCTTCAATTGCAAGTAGCAACCAGCTCCGGCGCCGAGGTATATATATACATTTTGCCTCCGGTGATACAAACTTACGAATAAATGTGTGTACTAACACGCGCGACCTCTTTCTTATTTTAGCCCTCGATCATCGAAAAATTGAGTACGTCAAGTCACGTGGCGCAACCAAGACGCTCAAACAAGGAGAAACATATACCATCGAGGTTGTCGGAGTGCAACCGGCAGGCGGCTGGAGCCCCGAAGCACGCCACCAAGTTTATCAACAAATGCGGAGCCGTTGTTAGAGACAACGTCTCGATCACCTTCCAGGAGTGGCATGAGCCAAAGAAGGCACGTCTTGGTTTCACTTTTGTCGACAAGAGAACTAAAAAGGATTGCTTTAAAAAGCTTATGGAACATTTCATCCTACCTCAAGAACCACAAATTCGTGAGGAGGGTAACAAGATTCGAGGAAAACAAGGAGAGGAGGCTAGTCAAACACTTCGCTCTTGGTAAGATGGCCCGATACATTCCGGAAATTCAAGCAAATCTAGCCCGTGACTATGTCAACCAGAACAAGACTCCGGATTTCAAAGGACAATATGAGAGACTTGAACATGATTGGCCAGAATTTGAAGCAGAAGAAATCGGAGCATTTCATTGAAATATCGAAAAAAATAAGGACAATGCGGCTAAGAAGGAGTACAATCATATTATGGGGCCAGGAGGGTATGCTTTTGGGAGCCTAAGTGGGAGAAGATGGAGAACGAGCTGAGGAGCGAGGAATCCGTCCAGGTACGGAGGGATGGGACCGAAGGGCCAAAAGCTGGGGGTACGGGCATGGGGGAACGCTAGACCCGGAGACAGGGGCGTGTGTTCTGAGACAAAATGTTTAAACCCACCCAAGCCCTTATTGACGCAATGGGGATGCTCAAGAGAGGAAGATCAAGTTCACGCAGAGGAGAGCAGCCGCGCACAAAGCCCTCGGAATCCTAAACACGGAGGACGTGTACGAGGCATGCCGAACATTCCGTGGAAAGTAGGGTTCTCCCAGGACGATGACCCGTACGGTTACAGAACCGTAAGAGAAAGTCGGATCGGGATGCAGATGTTGTGCGCGGTTGGCATGTCGATGAGATGAAGAAAACCCGACTATACTAGTACAGGAGAGATCGGCAAGGACGCATGAAGATCATCCAGCGGATCTCGGAAGCAGCGGTGGAGAAGCGTGGCTTCCACGGAGGTCCAGCCGGCTACTGGCGGATCCATATTACTGCACCGGACCCTCCTCTCTACCCCGTGGCCGATGTAAAGGAGATGAAAGAATGTCATCTGTATCCTACTGGGAACATGTCCACGAAGGTAGCCATCGGCAGTGCTTTACCATGTGAGCTGGAGCACTCCACCACAACAACCCCATTACAGATGGCTATCTCGTGTCACGGGGGAAATAGTCCCAGGGTTTGAGGACCCGGAGATTGACATTGCTACACCCGAAGGGGAGAGAAGACTTGGATGTGAGTTTATTCTCGGGAAAAGAAGTTTATCAAGTTTCCGGGGGCGCCAAGGCGAACAAGTCCACCCTCCAGTGGTGGTGGCGGCGGCGGCGGTGGTGGTTCACCTACACCTCCTTCCGTCGGCCGGCCCGCCCCCAAATCCGCGGGTGAGTGCACGCCGCCCCCTCCTCGTCCGGCGGGTGATCCGCCGCCCCAATCCACCTCCGGCGAAGAAGAAGAAGCGTCTTGGGTTATTAACCGGAGCCTTATGTACCTACAACCACAAAGATACCAGAGCCATGAAGCCTCTCCCCACAAGGCCTTGGGAACGTAGTGCCGAGGAAGTCGCGCGACTCGCGATTATGAGAAATGGAAGGCGGACTGCAAGAAGAAAAGAGAGCCCGAGCCCAAGCAAGTATTTTCTGAGAAGGAAAAGAGCTGGGCTAAGTCATTTTTGAACACACCGTCCCAAGCCGAAGAATCTGCTGACGACTATGAACGTGAACTTAGGCAAGCACTCGGAAGGAACCAAGAGTTGGCGGAGAAGCAGGAGGAGGCAGAAAATTTACAAAGCAAAAAGGGGGGAAACAAGTTGCCCAGCTCGGGAACAAAGTAAACAATCGATCGCCCCGCTCATAGTGAAAGCCGCCGGTCCGGAGATGCCCCCGATATCATAGCAGCGGCGACACAGGCCGGATTGACGAAGCGAGTGCCACAAAACAAGCGGCCAACTTAGGTCTGACTTCGTGCGCTGTTAGGCCTTGATGAGGCGCCAATGAGACGTAGTATTTACATATGTGCAGAATGGGCCTCTCGTCGAGCCTAGGAAGAGGATCTACCTCGACAAATGACAATCGCTAAATTGGTACAAGGCTTACATAAAACTTAAAAACGCCAAAGACTATATTTATGCGGAAGTTAGACACGAGCATCACTTCAAACATTACTATATAACAATTCATCGGAGTGAATTGTTCCAGCTGTTCAATCTGCGCGAGCTCGACAAATCTATCATCAGTTGTGTTCTGTAAGTGATTTATTAATTTCTACCCCATCTCGTTCATTGCCTGCACTATAATATATATATTGTCTTAACTATCTTGTTGTGTACGCTATTATGCAGAATGAAGAAGCGGGAAATGCGAATAAGGCATCCATGATGTTGGGTTCATTGACCCACAAATCGTTAATTCATATGTGTTAGAACACCACCCCTCCGACGTGGAGGATGACCTGTGGCGGTTTCTTATAAAACAGGAACTCAAAAATGATATTCTATTTCCTTACCATTTTGGGTGAGTGTTTCTGTCTTGAGCACATTCTCTTTTGTTTACTCCATGCATGGTATGTGGCTAATCGATGAGTTATGCATGACTGTGCATGTATCGTTCCGCAGGTTCCACTGGATTCTGCTAGTAATTCAAATTCAGAACTCCACAGTTCTCGTCCACGACTCTCTGAATATGGATCCGAAGCATTGGGCCGACATGAGAAAAATGATGCAAAAGTAATTATTTTCATTCGTTTGCGCTCTATATCGATCGGCCTATTTCGTTCATCATTTCCTAATATCAAGTAACTAATTAATAACTCTCTTGTTCATTTAATTTTCTTGCCTCGTAGGGTTTGGAGACGGTTCGTAGATCAAAAGGTCGGTGAATTCAAAAAAGAGCTACAATTTAAAAGGGCAAAGACTGCGACTGGGATATTCAGCCACCGGGACCAATCTATGTGGATACTATGTTTGTGAGAGGATCCGGAGATACACCACCGAGCGGCAATCGAGAACAACATCAAGAGGATTAACCTCCGGACGACGCTTAGTCAGAAGGTCGCTTCCGACCACTTCAAGAGGAACTAGCTGGATGGTTCGCGAGGGAGTCATCGATCCTAGAGGAGAACAATATGTAGAGGACGTAGAACTTTATATGCACTAAATTATGTATGGAAACTTGTTCAAAATTGTATATGGTCATCCGATATTGAATATATATTGTATATTCCTCTTGAATTCTTTTTGGTTCTAATTTCAAATTTGTTTGAAATTATACATTCATATGCATGTATGTAGTACCGTAGAATATGTGAAACTCCTTCAAAATTAAAATAAAACACAAAAGAAAATAAAACAATACAAATTAAAAAGAAACCAGGTTTAGGGGGGGGGGGGGCTAAAATCCTAAACCTGCGGCGGCCTTTAGTCACGGTTGGGAGAGACGCGACTAAGGTCCTCCGCCCGGAGCGCGGCCACGTGGAGGCGCCTTTAGTCGCGGTTCGTAAGGAACCGCGACTAAAGGGGGGCCTTTAGTCGCGCTTAGTTGGTCGCGGTTGCGCAACCGCGACCAATGGCAATTGCGAACCGCGACCGAAGCCGTTTTTTCTACCAGTGGGTCCATTCTTTTACATCTGAAATACAATTTACTGCAATCTCTGTTCTCTGTTGTTCTTCGCAAACAATCATCATTCTCCACACCATACGTTTAACCCTTTGTTTTCAGCAAGCCGGTGAGATTGACAACCTCACATTAAGTTGGGGCAAAGTATTTTGATTGTGTTGTAGGTTCCACGTTGGCGCGGAATCACGTGTTGCGCACTACACTCCTCCACCAACAACTTTCACGTGGCCTTCATCTCCTACTGGTTCGATAAACCTTGGTTTCTTTGAGGAAAAACTTGCTGCTGTGCTCATCATACCTTCCTCTTGGGTTCCCAACGGACGTGTGCTTTACCGTCACAAGGAACTTGTTGCCTCCACGCACAGCAGTAATAAAGCGTCCATTATCGAAAAAGGCTTCTCCGCTTCTACCCTGAGCAAGGAGCATAGGCCAGCGGAATCCGTAGGTGTTATGCCAATGTAATTCCATGCTGGACTGTTGCATTTCGAAGACTTTAACTGAGGTCCGTTCTGAGGATTGCATAGTCATCCACGCTAGGTAAAAAAATGAGCCTTTTTTCTCTCAAAATGTGAGCATCACTTTAGCCTCTACATGAAAACCGATGCATAAGGCCTTGATTTTATTGCAATGTGGAAGTATCGAGTTTTACATCTTAGGATCACATAAAGTGAATACAAAAATCAACAATCTAAACAAGCAATTGCCAAACAAATTAGTAACATTAGCTAGAGGTGGGATATTTTTTAAAAAGAATACGGTAGGGGAAGTCTTTATAGTGGTTTAAAAAAAAATAAGAATTAAAATTTGCTTCCTTGGAGACTTGAACCTAGATGGATAGGATGTACATACACTTCCCTAACCAAGTGAGCTAGGCTCTCTTCTTCTAGAGGTTGGATACTATAAGTAAAGTGAACTACTCTCCAAAACAAGACGAGAGAATGGACAGAAAATAAAAAAAAAATGATCGTTTCTTTAGGTCCAGAAACACACAATCTGTGCACCCGTTCCACCGGCTTTTGGCTAGGTTATCTTTGGTTATTAGCATCTTTTTATAAAGAAACCTCATGAATATCAGAATACACTTTTGCTCCCAGGTACATATGCTCCTATAACTCAAAAAATATTTTACACTGTTTTAAAAATTCGAACACGAATTTTACGCATACATGTCAACATTTTAGGTGAGCACGCCAATTTTCGTAAAAAACGACATTTTTTATGTCCTATATAAAAACGATAAAGAAATTTCTTAACAAGAGCAATCTTTTAGCACTGGATTTTTTCTTTCTACACACGACATAAAAAATATCGGTTTTTTGTGAAACGACTTTGCCGACACAAAGAACGTTGAGATGTACGTGCGATATTTTTATCATAATTTCTTGACATTTTGAAATGCGTTTAAAACTTATTTTCAAAAACAAGAGCATATATTCCTTGTTGCAAAAACGTCATGTTCAATGAATATCTTAATATTTAGTGTTACTTTAATTCTCCAAACATTTTTTTAAGAAAAGAAGTACATCTATTCAAATAATCAACATACATAGACTTTACCCAAAAAGACCCATTTGAAACCAGGCGTCATTTTAAAACATCCGGTTCATCATTTGAACAAAACCAATCCAAGTCTCGCATTTTAAAATGGGAGTCCTAAACATTTTTAGTCGCAGATGTCCATTTTTATGCATATCCTATTTTCACATTTTGAAAATGTTTAGACACATATGTGAAAATGGGAGACGCGTGTGAAAAGTCCTATAATCAAAGACGCATAGGACAGGACATCTGCGACTAAACATTTTTATGTCCGGCAATATTATAAAGAGACGATAATCTGAAGACAACGGAGTATCTCCCATCAAGACATCCTCCCAAAAATAAGTATTCTTGCCATCTCCTATGACAAGAGATTCTCGATCAAAGAAGTCATCCTTCACGCCCATAATACCCTTCCGAAAAGAAGAATCTGAAGGTGTCGTTTGCAATTGAGAGAACGTTTTGCCTCGTAGGTACACACACCTTTTTTAAAAGATAGTATTTACTAAGTAAACATCTTTATTTATTTATTTCTATTACCCTAATACTTTGATCCACTTGGTCCTTTGGTCTGCTGATAATGCGGTCATTAAGTTGGTCTGTGAACAACCATAGTGACAACTCATATGTCATTATCTAACAAAGCGTCGGTAGCCGCTTGTATCCAACGCTCCCACCAGGTTCCGGAGAATTTATTGGGCCATGCCAACCGTATGCACTAAGGCTATGGTGGGCACGGTTGGATGAGTTTTACGTTCAATACCCCCGATAGCCTTATTGGGAGGGCTACCAGGGCCGTGGCTGGGACGCTCTAAGCCACCTGATCCTCCTACACATTTACTTATATCTTAGGCCAATTAACCATTTACATCTATGTAACATGAAACTCATTGCCAGATTAATACTTTATGCAGAGCTACATCGCAAGTGAACAAAAAACAAATAATAGCAAATTAATTAGGTATGCACTTCATCACGCTGGAGTATTTTGAATTATGGGGCTTGATGGAGCTACATGCATGGTAAGTACCATTGGAATATCAAATGGTGTGTCGCATGATTATAGTTACCCAATACTAAATCAAAACAGTATCTATAAAATGGTAGGAAAATGACAAGCAATTCAATGAAAGTGTAAAACCAGTGACCTAATACATTTAGTATCCAAAAGTTGACACATTCATTTTGAAAAGTAACATGAAATTTGACACGATAATTCACTGTTTTGCCACTAGTTTGACCCATTCAAAGAAATTGGCATGAAAATAAAGATTGGTTTGCATACTAACAACAATTAATTGCAAATTTCCAGCAAATGCACACTAGAAACTAGCTACATAGTTGCGAATTTTCAGGATTACATGTATTTCAAAAGATGACAGTATAACTTAATTAAAAGTTTTGGTGCTAACAATCAGAGTTGCATAAGCTGCAATCAACTGGATATTCCCATCTGGTTTTTGTGAATTATAGTTTTCTTCTTAAGCTTGCGCCTTCTCCAACGGTGGCTCTACTGGGACGTGGTGTTGTCGCTTTCGGCGATGCGAGGGTGGATCCGGGGAAACGGCCGATTTGGCAGTTCTTCTCGGGCCTGGCCCAGAGCTGCTTTAAAAACTGTGTTAACTACAACGTGGAGGAAGCAGAAGCTTCCAATCAGGCTCCTGGCTAGAAGGCACAACCCACCAAACACGCCGCCGGTACATCAGCTCCAGATGTTGCATGTACATGCAAAGGCACAACTAGAAGAACAAGATATAGGCGGGGCCAGGAAGTTCTCGTCACCTTTTGTTTGGTGCTGATGAGCTTCAAAGAGGACAGCAAGCTCAAAATACCATTCCAGATTTGAATGCAACAATTACACTTTCGCATTATGTGTTTTGCCCATAGAAATATGTATAATTCTACTTAGTGCCAAAGGCATACAAACAGAAGACATGCACTAGATAGGCCTCAATATATTTGGAACCTTATGCTATATATGTTAGCTTCATGTTTTGCTGACTCCCATCTGTTTCCATAATAACTACATGTATATGATATCAGGCTTCAAAGAAGCATATGTCTGGAAAGATCGACCAAGTAGATTGTAGTTTAGATGAAAGCCACAGGAAAAGAGGTTTAGAACTTCCTCGTTTATCTATTGTTTTCCTGATTTTGTGTGTTTCGAGGGATACTGATACAAAATAATTACGTATATATTACATAGATGACAGTCACCCGTGGAGATCTAAGAGCCTTTTACAAGGAAATACAATCATGTCATTGTGTACCTTGCACTCTGGTAGTTGCCACCGGAGACGAACAAATAGACATGCACTTGTCAGACCAGAGAACAAGTTCAGTTGACCACACCCCTCCCTTTAGTTCAGACTGAATTTTCCAACAAAAATGGTAAGAGTATGATAACTGCATCTCAGTGTCAGTAGAGTAGCTTTGCCAGTTTCTCAACCGAGTTGCGCAGGTTAGTAGTAGCGTATGACAAGTGGAAGATGGCAGCGAGGGTGGCGAGCTCGCTGCTCCAAGGTCTTGACAGGAGATGCCTCTAAGAGCATCTCTAACGGAAGGACGAAAAATTAGAGGACACAACGGTGGACTAAAATAGATGAGAATAATTTAATCCTCTAAACGGTGGCCAGCAGAACTGATCCCAAAAACTAGCATGTGATTTGGACAAATTTCAGGATTTCATACGTTTTCTACATTGTTCATAGGATTTAACAAAAACATAAACAAAATTTAACCTAAACATACTTCAAACTAAAAATAAACCTTAAACTAAGCTAAACTATCCTCTAAATGCCCGGCGTCGTCGCCATTTGCGTCGAGGTTGGTGCCGTTATTGTCCATCCTTCGCGGCGCCTCACGTACATCGGCCGTCTAGTCGTCGAAGTCGTCGGAGCTGCCTCCTCTGCCACCCATTCGGGGTTGAGCGGCCGGAGATTGGCCATGCACTCCTCGCCGGCGTGCTCGGCCTCCAGGTGTTCCCACGCCTTACAGTCATCCCTCGCGAGCTTGGCTACGCCGCCGCGGCTGGGCGGCACGATCGAAGAGCTCCCGCACAGACTCCTCGCAGCCGAGTGGGAAGTTGAGCTCCCCGCAGTCGCTGCCGTGGAGGAGAACGTTCTCAACGTCGTGCCTCCATGCCGCCTGCGCCGCCAACTGAAAGGTGTCGAGCCAGATGCGCCTACAGGTGTTCCGGTCAGTGATCTCGATGGGAGGTCTGCGTGGGCGGCAGATCGGTGACGCGGACCGCCCCGGCTGCGGATGGGCTGCAGGGAGCGATGGCGGGAAGATCCGGCCATCTCCGGCGCGGGTACAGTGGCGGTAGCGGATTTGGTGGCGGGCGGAGCTGATGCGGTGGGCGGCAGGGCGATGGGGAAAGTTTTTATCACCGGTCGGCGGCCACTCAAATATAGGAGAGGCCGGGAATGTTTTTACCACCGGTCTCTTATATACAGTCCTCTAAGCCATTTTAGAGTTTCAGCTCGAGGTAGTTTTAGTGTTAGAGGAGAAAAAAAAAACTCCTCTGTCTTTTTAGGGGTTCGGTTAGAGATGCTCTAATCACTCCAGAGTTTACTGTCTAGAAACATTGAGCATTTTTCTCCTCTTGCTAAAAAGAAATGTGATTTTTTCTCCTAAGAATGTGCACCTTGGAATCGTGAATGCTCCACCACTCAAATTTCTGATCAGGACGTGCGAGTGTGTCACGGCATCAGTTGCAGACAACGGGGACTTGCACCATCTACGAACAGCAAGGAAGTGGGCACATCCATTCAATCACACAATTACACACAGCTCGAGGACGGGCAGTGCGATCGATCACGCCGATTTCACAAAGTAGGCAGAATCCAAAGCAAGCGCGTAGCAATAATTCGATTCCAGACTAGCATCTGAATTGACCAGACACCATTTGGGTGCTGGGTGAAATTTGCCCCCACGAAATGGCCAGACGCTATTTGGGCAATCGAATTATTGTGGCCGCCCACTACCGTAGAGAAACTTGATCGGCCGGTTGGCCTAGACCTGGTTCACGGAGGCATGGTAGCAATTGATGCAGTTAAACACCACTAGCCAACCACCTCAGATCCGCCTATAAAATCCCCCACCAGCTTCCATCCTGCAAGTCCATCAACGTAGCAGCAGTAAGCAAGCGACAGCAGTGAGCTCGATCGCTTAGTGATCTTCCACTCCCCACTCCTAGTCTCCATCGGCCCAAGCAGAGATGGCACTTTCTTCTCGCCGTGTGGCCGCGTCCGCCGCCCTCCTCCTTCTCCTCCTCCTCGCCACAGGTTCGTTGGTTCTTGGTGCTCTGTTGTTGTGATTTTGTTTCTTTGGTTCTTGGCTCTGTCACCCACAAGCCATTTGATATGAACTGTGACTTTTCTTGGATTTGCAGAGCTGGGGACGACGACGGTGGCGGAGGCGAGGACCTGCCTCTCGCAGAGCCACAACTTCAAGGGCGCCTGCCTGAGCAGCACCAACTGCGCCAGCGTCTGCAGGACGGAGAACTTCCCCGACGGCGACTGCAAGACTCGGCGCTTCCAGCGCAAGTGCTTCTGCATCAAGAACTGCTGATGGGCTAGCGCTCTGCCGGCCGGCCGCCGGCGGCGACCTCCACTTCTGCTCCCGTTGATCGGCTACTAGTAGTTCGTCCCTCGTGTCATCGTTATGTTGTACGCGCGTCTGTCTGCTAGCTGTTTCCTCCGTGCGCGCAAAGAATAAAGTAGAATCCGTAGTTATTTGTTCCTCGGATATGCATTCGTTTGTGTGTGAAGCTTCCTGCGAGTGATTTGATTTTGCGCGAGCAAAATCTAGACCTCGCAGTATTGTGTATCGTCGTGTCTGTGCAAGATGCTGCTGCTGCCATGTAATTAAGGTCGTTAAATGGATATATGTATGTCTGTTTCTGTGTGATCGTTTCGTGGTGATTCAGTGATCATCTTCAAGGATGCCTGCTCTTACCGGACTACTCGCTGTCTTCTTTTGCTAGACATAATATAAATATTAAGATTTAACCAGCAAGACACATATACAAGAAAAACAATTGATCACTTGTTTGCGGTGAAATACCAAAATGCCCTGAATAATATATACCACAACACCACCAAATATGCGGCGGAGTACGAAGCAAGGGGTGATGAGCAAATAGAAACATAAATATTGAGAATGGACTTTTGTAGCCCGAGCTAAATGTAGGCCGGTTTTTTAACCTATGAAAATTTCATTTCAAACATGTTAAAAAAATTCAAAAAAATCGGTGATGTAGACAATATTGTAATCTACAAGTGTGTAAATTTTCAGAATTAAATATGTTGTATTTTAGGCTCAGCAAAGATAACAAATCTTGAATTCATCATTGATGAACAATAATAAAAGTACCCTAGAATCTCGATTTCGTCATTCTGTGAGATTTTGTCATTTTTGGTGAGAGCAAAATATAATGTATTTCAATCTGAAAATTTGCACACTGATAAATTACAACATTCTCTACGTCAGAATTCACAGAGCCACCAGACCCATTAGAGGCTGTGGCATCAGAATTCAAAGTTAGAGTAATGGAACAGTCACCAGGCTGAGCAATATCTAGCTCCATATCCACTTCATTGTCCACAATGGTAGGCTGAACAACAGGCAGAGCTTGTCATCACCATTAGGTATGTTATTTAGCAATGTTTTAAATATCCGGCTACAGGTATAGCCACGGCCTGCCAAAACAGCTATAGTCCGGCTATAGCCGGCTATTTATGGACTTTGACACCTTTTAGCGGGCTAATGCAGTTAGCCGCATCATGCGGGAAAGGCTATAGCCCGCTATAGCCGGCTATTTTAAACTATGTTATTTAGATCAAATCCCAAATTTGGATGGAAGAGGAAGTTCATGTGATGCTCCACATTATTAGCAGGGCCATTGTTATTCTGAACAACATTTGGAAAATTTTGCTGCCAGAGAGGCCAATCCGTACCCATGGGCTGATTAGGAGCAAAATGTACAGGGGCATAAATGGCTGCACTGTCATAGGGTGAGGAGTAGAACCATCAGCCGGTGGATCTTCTTTATCAGCAAGCAAATTTTCCTTGAGTCTCTGGCTGAGGATAAAAATTGGAGCTGGCCATGATTCTCCATAGAAACTATTGCCATCAGAAAGCACGCAACTGTGTGGAAAGTGCTCTAGAAGATCCACACGAACTTTGATTACAATGGCACCATAAGAGCTGGATTTTTCATCCCAAGCCACAAAAGCACAAAAATGCGCGACCGCCAAGAAAGCAGGGATGGTCGCCGGGAGATTTGATGATAACCCGCCCAAGTTGGCGCGCCTTTGATCATAACCCCCTCTTGTGTCACTGACAGATGCAACTGCGTCGCCGCCAGCATGCAGCGCAGCTGCAAGAACCAGTGCTGGAGGAGGTCCACGCTCCTTCGCAGGCGGCTGCTCCTGACCAGGCAAAGCTGGCGGCAGAGGCCGCGCTCGTTGCCAGGCGTGACGAGTCCACCGTGGCGGGCTCCTTGGAGAAGGGCACGCCGCGAGAGCTGAGCATGCCTGCCAACCTGGGCATGTCGCTGTTGTTGCCACAAAGGCGTAGCTAGCTCTTGCTGCGAACGGACGGAGGTGGAAGACATAGATACACAGAATTTTTCTGGGCGCTCGAACGCCTTCTTCTTCCTTCAAACCCGAGCTCAACCTCGTGGTTCTACTAATGGAGATTACAGGGAGGGGTTTTATAGCTGCAGCTCGCACCCACGTTGCTACAGCGCGCACACACGCACCCACTCGCCCATGATCAGCTCTCCCAGCTCGTGCACGACGCGCTCATACGCGATCGCCACGGCCGGCCGCGCGGCTGGACCAACTCTCCTATTCTCTCGCTAACAAACTAACTAACACACGCAACGCACGCACACGATACAAACACAAGCCAGGCACAGACATGGCTTAGTGCCAACACACTCCCCCTAAGCCATGACCTAGTACAGGCCCGGCTGGTCGTCGACGAGGAGCGCCTCCGCCTGCTTTTCTTTCTTCTTCTTCCTGCAGTCGCGCTCGAAGTGGCCGCGGATGCCACGGTAATAGCACTTTCCACGCTTGCCCAAGTCCGCGCCGTTCCCAACGTCGTCGTCGTGGCCGCCAACGCGCGCACGGCGCTGAGCCTCCCACTGCGCTGCCGTGAGAAGCAGCTGGTCCTGACGACGCTCGCCGCCAAGAGCCACCTTGCGCCGCTTCGACCGCTCCTGGAACGACTTCAGCCGCCCGAGCACCTCGTCGAAACAAACAGTCTCGACGTCGCAGAATTGCTCGATGCCGGCCACCGCCGTGAACAGGTCGTCAGGCACGGTGTCGAGTATCTTCTTGACCATCTCGGCATCGCTCAGCGTCGCGCCGAGGTTCGCGTACTTGGCCGCCATGCCGCTGATCTTCCCAGCGTACACGTCGAGCTCCTCGCCGTCCGCCATGATCAGCCGGTCGAAATCGACGCGGAGCGTGGACAGCCGTGCAGCCCTGACGCGGTCCGCACCGACGAACCGCGCCTTGAGGCTCGCCCACACCTCAGCCGCCGTCTTCTTCGATGAAACCTGCAACAGAATGTCCTCCGAGAGGGCTCCAAGGAGGTATGCCCTCGCCGTCTTGTCCTTCTTGGCGATGATCGCCTCTGCCGCGTCCTCCGCGGGGACTACGGCCTCCCACAGCCCCTGGCCCCTGCGCGTCCAGGTTCGCCTCCACCTTGATCGCCCAGACGGTGTAGTTCGTCGGTGTCAGCACCGGACAGGGGAACGACACCGTGCTCCCCCCAGCTCCGCCGTGCGGGATTAATGCCATCGCTCACCTCGCTCTGATACCAAATGTTGTTGCCACAAGGGCGTAGCTAGCTCTTGCTGCGAACGGACGGAGGTGGAAGACAGAGATACACAGAATTTTTCTGGGCGCTCGAACGCCTTCTTCTTCATCTTTACCCGAGCTCAACCTCGTGGTGCTTCAATGGAGTTAGAGCAGGTTGGGATTTATAGCTGTGGCTCGCACATACGTCGCCACAGCCACACACACACGCACCCACTCGCAACGCTCCACACGCCCCAGCTCGTGACCATGATCGCGCGCTGACGCGATCAACACGGCCGGCCCTGCGTGCCTAGGATGCGGTCTTCTCCCTCCTCGATCGTCCCGCGGTGATCCAGCCTTCTTCCTCGCCGGTGATACACGAAACAACCGGAGCGCACACACATGCCGGTCGCCACCGTGCTCATGCCAATTTGCCGCTTCCATGGCCGTCGCATGGCGCCGCTACGACCTCCGCGGCCGCGCAGCACCTCCACGCCGCCGAGCCATGCCGCGCCACCGCGGCCTCTGCGCCCCTACGCAGGTCCGCCGCGGCCTCCGTGCTCGCCGCGGACTGACCACGCGCCACGGCCTCGAACCATGAGGCTCTGATACCATATGTTGGTGCAGCCCGAGGCTGCACCCTCTCTCTCAGCTCACTCACGAACAGAGGTGGAAGAAGGCAACGGAGACAACACGAATTTTGCCGGCCGGCGCACGGAGCGCCGCCGTGGGCGCACGAACGCCCTACTTTTTTTTTCTTCAGCTGGCTCAAAACCAGTACAGATCAATGAGGAATTTATACATGGCCTAACACATGCGCACACAACGCACGCCCGTTGCCCACGTTGCTCGTGATCCGCTCTTCCAGGCCACGCGCACGGCGCGCTCGTACGCGCACGCCGCGGCCAGCTCCAACGGCCACGACTACGAACTCCCGTGAGACTCGGCCATCCCTTCTTCCGCCCAGCTCCGACCTGACCAGAACGCAGAGCACCTACTCATGCGCGCGAAGCGGCCATCTTTCGAGCTGATCAGAAGTCCATTCTCCAGTAACCTATGCATGCAACTAATAACTAGTCTAATCAAGATTACTACTAACAGTCGCCGCACGCAAGGGGGGCTGCTAGATCGATGCGCTCATCCTCGCCAAGCTCCGTCCGCCAGCACTCGCCTCCCTCGTCCCCACCTTCACCGACGTCCGTGCTGCCTTCATCAACAAGTTCGAGGAAGCTAGCAGCCTCCCCGGCTAAGCCGCCTGGCTTTGATATTTCGCCGACGGCGACCACGCCTCTGTTTGTGCTAGCCAGCCCTGGGGCACGCACACCTCCATCGTCGCACGCTACATGGAACTGGAAGGGCCCTGGAGAAAACCTGGCGCCGCTGCTTGTGGAGGTGGCCACGCCGCTGCTCTCCAGGCCAGACGTGTCTCCGCCACCGTGCCGGCCGACCGCGAGGAGGAAGACCCTCGCCATTCACCACACTGGATTCCAACTTCGACGCTCTAGCAAACGAATCTGAGACAGGAAGCAGAAGCGTTCGTCTGCCGAAACCTCGGCATTATCAAGGACGGTGAGGTGGGCACGGAGCAGGCGTTGGAGGCGTTTGCGCTGATGTTCAAAGGCCAGGTCCCAGAGGTCTGCATTCAGGCCTTGCGCATGCTGTTCAAGCTCGATGACATCCAGAGCATGGGATCTGCTGTATGCCGACCAGTGCGGTGCCCGTACGGCACCGCACACCCCACGCACGCCCCACGCGTCTTACTGGGCCCAGCCCAACAGCATCAGGTAAACGATTTTTTTTTCGTTTCTTTTCTGTCTGTTAATTTTTTATAATTTGAATATTTTTTTAATTTGAACAATTTTCTAGTTTGAACAAATTTATACTTTGAACAATTTTCAATGTGAACAAATTTTAGATTTGAACATTTTTCAGATTTGAACAAATTTAAATTTGAACATTTTTAAATTTTAAACATTTTTAAATTTATTTTTCCCGAATTTGAAAAAATGAAAAAATAAAAAGAGAAAGAAACATAAAATAAAACAAAAAAGAAAAAAAGAAAAGAAAACGAATAAACAGAAAACGAAAACAAAATGGAAAAACAAAAATGGGTCGGGCCCTATACCCGACCAGGGTGTGCGGTGCTTCGTAAGCACCGACCTAGTTGGTGTATAGGATTCGCCCAGAGTATGGCGATCGAAGATGCAATGCTGAGCCGTGGTGGGGCGGCTGCGCTGGATCAATTTGGCAACACCTCGGGCCTCGACCTGGACAATATTTGAACTGACCACTCGTTTGTTTGTCAAGCTGGAGGTGCCTAGTTTCCTAATGTTACCTTCTGCTATTTAGTTTCGTCAGTTAGGGAGTTGTTCGTGTTTTGCCTATGCTGGCCACGGAAGCAATCGACATTATGTGTTGTCAATCCTCCTGGAAGCAATCGACATCATGCGTTCTTTGTTTCGTGGAAGTGCCATGTTAGGTCTATTACTGTTGTGTCGTTTGCCAATATTTTTGAGGACCTGCCTGTTCCAAATGAGTGACAACATAAATGTTTTGAGTTGGAACGTTCGTTGGTTGAATGACGACGACCGTCAAGCTACTGTGCATGAGATGACCTTTACACAGCTTCTTTCCTGGGAGGTCATCGGTTGAAAGGCTTTGCTCAGCGCCCAGCAAACGGCACACACGGGGGAATTCTCATTCTTTGGGACGAGTCTGTGATCCAAATGACCAATATCGTTGCGAACGAATTCTGCCTCTCTGCATCTGTGCTTGTCTCTCTCTCACAGGCACCTCCTTCAAAATCACTACAGTCTACGGCCCTACCGTGTATGCCCGGAAGGACGACCGCTTCAAGGAATTAGTCTCTCAAAAGCCCACAAATGGTGAAAAATGGCTTGCTCTAGGGGACTTCAATCAAATTTATCGCGCAAGAGATAAGAACAAACGTAATGTTAACCGAAGTAGTCTTAATAGATTTTGCTCAACCCTTCAAAGACGTGAACTCAAAGAAATTCATCTTCAAAATAGAAGATTCATTTGGAGCAATGAAAGAGAGGATGCCAAACTTTGCAAGCTTGACTCCTTCTTTTACAACGCCAGTTGGGACATATGTGGGACTACCAGCAACCGGGGTGCCACGTCCCTTGGGTTGCTGAGAACACAGGACTGACAATCACTCCGGGAGGAAACCTCGGAGTGAAGCTCCGCGAGGGCCGAGCCCTTGCGGGACTTCAAGCACATCTCCAAGAGAAGCTGTGAGGGGCTTCGAGCCAAAAGAGGCCATGGATGCCCACCACACGGGCCCCGCCCGGGAGGGGTATCCAAGGCCCCCTTTTTGGACCATCGGAAAAACCAGAGAGGCGTCGCTCACATCATGGTTGAGCTCAAAAGCTCCATCCCGAGGAGGAGAGATGCCATTGCCTCTTTGGTGCTAAAGCAGGCTCGACGAGGACCAAAGCGCCAAGACCCTGTCCTTGCCACTTGGTGCAAGACAGGGTGGACGGCACAAAGAGCCACCGGAGGCGTCATCGACGACCTCAGCATCTGCCATGGACCGGCACTTTAATCGACCATGGACTATGTCCATCCTGTAAGGGGCGAGGGCATTTCCCGTCCTCAGTTTGGAGATGTGGCAACCCTTCCCCCTCAAGATATTTCGTGGGGAAGAGGACCAGCTCCCCTATATAAGGACTAGCCTTGAGGGGGACGATCCAGAGTGATCACAAACCCTAGATACGTGTATGGTCATCTTTTCCATTGTGACCTACAATATAACCACCAAGGCAGGATGTAGGGGTTTTACCTCTCCGAGGGTCCTAAACCTGGGTAACTGATGTGTCTCTCTCTACAGTGCCATCGTCGGTAAGGCGACGACGTGATCTTGAGTCCCTTGCGTTCGACCCTCTCGGGTTCGGTGATACTCGTGTTCCTAAGCGGACGCGAATCTCCGGCATTTGGCGCGCCAGGTAGGGGACTCAATCTGTCGTTGTTCTTCTCCGTCAGCTTCGTCGACATGTACGGGCAGGTGGAGACTCGCGACGAGCGCGCGCGTCACCGTGCGGGTAGCCACTCTCGCTCTGAACCTGCTCGACGTTGTGCTCATGCCGCATCCGCGCTCGCTGGACGCCACGCCCGGGGGCTCTCGAGCCGCCCGAGCGTCGTACTCCTGGGTACCAGAGCCGAAGCCGTGGACCGACGACGAGGAAGGTTCTTCCTTCCGCCCTTCAGCGGGGTTTCACCTCCTTCGTCATTTCTGAGCCCAATGCCCCCGAGCAGCTCATAGAGGAGGCTCGCATCCTTCTAGCTGAGGAGTTGTTGAACCACTCTCCGTCAGATGCCGGGCGGGACGGTTGGCCTACACGCATCACCGAGCTGGTGAGTGTGCATGGCAGACTCATATTGCTTTGGGATGTGTGATGTTATGATAACATAGCTAGTTACCACCTCACTCTTTTTCTTCATTTATTGTCATGCCATTTCACCAAAATGCCTTGAGATGTGTGATGTTACCATCTATGTTACCCCCACTATGAGCAGTCTAAGGCTAGCCATAATGGTAGTATCTTAGCTAGTATCATGCACATTGGTCCCACAAAAATGTTGATGTGACAGCTAATTAAGGAGGAAATATGGGTTTAGAGTATCATAGGTGGATAGTGTATCATAGCGCATGTCACGAGAAAAGTTAATGCTAAACAAATCTTGTACATCAATTTGCATTGAGATTCTAAATAGCAATAAATATAGCATAACTATGATATTACTCCATGATACTACCCACTATAGGGATATTATCATACACAAGTATCATATGCATGATACTACTATATGATACTTAGCACTATGGCCAGCTTAATGTATAGTATCATAATTCTATCATATTTAATATTTTATAGAATCTCAATTCAAATGTGCGTATATGATGTATTTAACATCAAGTTTTCTAGTTTTACAATGCTATGATACCGTATCTATCTATGATATCAATCTTACCTCTCTTCTCATTAATTACCGACATGGTATGTATGATACTACTCCCTCTGTCTCGATGCACGCACGCAGTTTAAGACAAAGTTTGACCATTGATCTGGTTAATAAAATATAAATTTGATGTCAACAAAATCTATATCATTAGATTTGTATGCCAAAAAGCTTTCTAATAATATAATTTTTGTGACATATATTTTATATTTTATTAATCAAAATAATAATCAAAGTAATTTCTTAAACTACGTGCGCACGTGTTAAATTAAAACAGAGGGAGTAACTACAATACTCCTATTGTGATAGTCTCAAAGATTTACACAAGTTACTAGACACACCCCAAAATTTGGGCTACAAAAAGGAGATTTCCCACCATCTCGCATTCTCGCTCCACTCCCTCCAAAGCTGCCCGCGATCCCGAGATGGAGGCCAGCCATGTCCACTCGCCCACGCTCTCGTCGTCCGAGACCATAATGGCGGCCCTCCTCTCATCCACTCCGGCCGCGCAGTTCCCTTCGCTGGCGCGGGTGATCGCCGCCGACGCGCGCCGGCAGCGCGGCCGCCTCGCGTTCCTCCTCCTCTCCCCGCCGCATTTCGCCCGCGCACTCGCGCGGCTCCGCTCTATGCCTCTCCCAGCCAAGGCCGCGCTGCTAGGCCGCGTGCTCCTCCGCTCCCTGCTCCTGCTCCTCCCCGCGCTCTCCCCCGACGGCTCGCACCACCTCCTCAACCTCCCCACGCCCGACCTCGACGCCGCGCTCCTGCTCGTCGCCATGTGCGACTCCTACTCCCCGGCCGCCTCCTCCACCTCGCCCGTGGACTGGCACGCTCTGCTCGCCGACGACGTGGTGCGCAACGCGCTCTCCATCTCTGGCCTCGGCGCCACGCCCTGGGCCGCCGTCGCGCCCTACCTCGACACGGCCGCCAAGTGCCGGCGGTTCGCGGACGCCGTGTCGGAGGACCGCGACGTGGCTGGCGGCGGTAGCAAGGACGTCGGGGGACGCGGAGGCGCGTCGCACGCGGCCGTGGTTGCGCTGCCCACCGCGGGCGGGGACGGGACGCCGTGCGCGATCTGCAGGGAGGAGATGGCGCCAGGGCGCCGCGGCGTGTGCGTGCTTCGGCCGTGCGCGCACCGGTTCCACTGGCCGTGCGCGCTGCGGTGGCTGGCGCGCCGCAACACCTGCCCGTGCTGCCGCGCCGAGCTGCCCGCCGAGGACGCGCTCGCCGAGACCCGGCGCCTGTGGCGCGCCGTCGAGAGGATGGCGGGAGACAGCGGCGGCTGTGCGTGACAGCGTCGGTTGGATCAGAGCATGGCGTACGGGACGTGCGTTTGGACGTGCTCGTGTGTCTCGGCCTCACTCAACTCGCAAGTACACTGGTGTCAGATTCGTGGATTGTGATGGCTTCGAGGGCCTGCATGTACGCCGAATAATGGTGTAGGATTACTGTTAGTACATAAACAAACACTGAAATGGGAATGTATATTCGTAAAATTAATAGATCTTGATCATGATGCCGTATCATTGTTCATTAGTATGCAAATGATGGGTCTAATTTTGTAGTTATTAGCTTTGGTGGATCCGAAGTGAGTGAAGCAGGTTTCGCGGGAGAAGGTAGGTATCGTCGTCTTGCATCCTAATCACTGCTTTTTAGGCTTCTTGGTGATGATCGATGTTCCCGCCTCGAAGGACATGTATCATGCATGGATGTGTGGTAAAGCCGACTGGTCCTTTGCTGGAGCAACTAATATACTCAAATCTGATGGCCAGGACCCGCATGTAGGGGTAAAAATAGAGCGAAATACGGTTGAATAACGTAGTAGTGAAACCATGTCTTGTAGCCATATTTTTTTCCAAATTCTGAGGCAGAGCGCATAGTTATATTCAAATATATTTCTAGTTCTACAAAACAAATTTATTATGTTATAATCATACAGTATTGATGTATCGGGACTATTTACTCGTTCTTTCATTTTTTTAGAGTTCTCCCTATCTAAAATTCTTTCTGTCCTCCGCCATTGTCCAAGGAAAGGAGTTGGTTTTACTATCATCCAACTCAATCCGAAGACATGCCATACTGCATGGTTATATTCGGCAATCATCCAAAAAAAAGATATATCAAACACGTAATACTTCAAACCACAGATCCCCTAACATATAAATTTGCATCAAAACACATAGAGCCACATCCTTCTAAAACCTCGGGAAATTACAATACATAAAGTTAAGTTCGAGCATTCACCGCCAAGCATATGTATTGTTGCAACTACTGCAATTATGTGATTGGCTTATTCGGAAAAGTTGGTTTATGATATGTGTTATATGCCAGTCCTACTTTCAATGCGACATCCGGCAAACTGTCTATCCACAACTAGATCGTATTTTCACCCCCGCTAATCCTAGCGAGCTTTCAAATATTTGTTGTGTCAGACCCGCGGGCCAAGGGACAGTCTCTATACTCTCCTTATTCGTAATCGGCAAGTTCCAATTCTGTATGCATATTCGGGCACTAGAACATGAAAACATACACATAATGAATCTTTAATGACGTGTAGAAGTCCTAGCCAATGACAAAGCTCTATCATTTTTTTAATATCTTTCGTAGTTTTATCGATCAACACATTGAATATTCCTTGCTCGATACAACAGATCATCAACTTATGAAGAATCAACTGAGGACATGTTGTTGCGCAACTCGGTCATGATGATCCATTGTCACAACGCATGTCCTTTCGAATGCCAAGATAATATCTCATGTATCCAGTTATCCCCGTATGAATAATGAACAACTCCAGTTTATCTTGTATATGATCATGTTCACAATTATAAAAACCCCCATGATAAATATTTGTAAGACGATCTTTATTCACATTCAACCTAGAAAATGTGTCTCCTGAGTCAAGATAAGAGAAGCTTTTAAGATACTCTGGAGATGGATCATTAAAACATGGTCAAAATCAGGGATAATAGAGTCTATAACAACATAGAATGTTTCCACACTGTAAAGATAATCAAAAACGACATGGAGTTTCCCCCTTTATAATTATTTTCCCCACTTTCAACCATTTCATTCAAACTCATTCATACTCAATAATGACCTGGTGTGTACTAAGGATTGTAATAATTTTTGGCCCATATTTACATCTTCCAATAGGGGCTCTCAACCATCATTTCTCCAATTGTCACATACTTAACGAAGGACATTGACACATTGGCTGAACTAATAAAATAGAATTTTAGATCAATAAAATACGCAAAGCCAAAGTAGAACCAAAAATATAATCCATCACATATCTAGAGTTGGTTTCGGCTACCTCATAAGCTAGCCAAAATACCCACAACATTTTTCCGAGTCGGGGTTTATTACATTGAGAATCAGCTATTGTAAAGGGAAAGAGGTAACTTCTGACTAGACTAGACCTAGTCCATCTTTTCGGTTCGGAGTCGGCTTTGCGTGGTATCTACTAAAACAAGCATAATTTTTTCTTACATATTCCATTTTTGTTGTATGATCACTCAAATAGTCAAATTATTTAAAAAGCATGTGCATTTGAAACTTTTCGCCAAAAATTAAGGTAGAGCAGTCGCCCTACCGTACCCTACTGGAAGCTCCGCCCATCTCCGTGAATTAATTTCAGTATCCTTGCCCGGCAACTATCTTACCGAATCCGTTAGCCTCCGGTCGGATAATCCGTTGGAAATAATCCTTACCATGTTTACCTCTACCCGAAGATCAATGATGATGTGGCCTCCATGTGTCGCGGACTAGCATGAGATTATATGGCAACAGATAGTGAACCAAACACTAGTACAGCACCCCGTCGACTTCATCATGTAGCACGGCGGGCGGACGGGCATGTCGAAACAGCAAGCACATCGGACGGACGTGGATGGAGGCATCCGGTTCCGGGAATCGGCATCATGCATTCTCCTTCCAATGTGCATGCACCGGCATCGGCAGACCTAGCTAGCGATGGATATGTGCGGTGCCGAGTGAGGTGCACGTACGGGCGACCTGCCTAGGCATCGGCGTCGATGGCGTATGGGTGGGAGGAGATCAATATTCCTAGCGGAGAAGGGGAGGTCTGCCGGATGGTGGATGGGATCGGGTCGTCGTCTTCCGGGTTTTTCCTCCTACCCATGCAACCCGTGTCCCCCTCGTTCGGGTACTATACGTGCGCCCCTTCTCTGCTCGATCGCGGCATGTGCGGGCGTGTGCTCCAGCCACCAGTCCACACTGTAGCGAAACTATGATCGATTGTTGCGTGTTGATCTGCCAACCTTGTACTGCACTATATTCAGACAACCGTGGATGTGGTACTCCTGGAAGCTTCAAAGTATATATCTCGTTTGGGAGAGTCGGCACTTGAACATGTGGTGTACTGTAGTAGGTCTGGAACTTTTTTTTTTTTTTTTTTTGAGACCTCTCGATCTGTGTTACAGTTGTAGTATCTGAACTTATGCACTAACTCGACACCACACTCACACCACACTCACGCACACCCCTAGTGCACAAGTTAGAGCCTAGAACTATACACACAGCACGCAAGGGTACCCAGTGTCTCAAAGGAGCTAGTAATTGCGGCGTACATGCGTGTGAGAGGATTATTAAAAGGGATCAACACCGCTGTGAGACACCCGCGAAAATCGTCCCCAGTGGGGATCGATCCCGGGCGGGCTGGGTAGCCACTGCTACCACTAGCCAACGAGCTATCAGCTCGTTCTCTAGTAGGTCTGGAACTCTGCATTCGGCTTTAACATAATTTCGGTCCGGTAATTTTGTTCTTCCAATAATCCGGGTAGTAAGAAATAACCACCAAGTTTTTTAGTTTTTTGGTTCGCCGGTATTTCAGTGAACCTTCATCTTGGTTCGGTGTTCAGTTTTTAACCGATATCACAAAGGCAAATAACTGATCAAAACAACAACAGGCCATCAATTTTGGCCAGATTTTTAACACGGATCTTGGCACACGTAATTTGGCACGAGAGCGAGGATAGTTAATGTAGCTGTCGACGGTTAGCGAGTACGCTAGAGCTGCAACTCGTACAATCGAGTTTTTGGACATCAAGCATTCAGTTTTCAGCTTTAAATTAATAAAGCCCCACGGCTTGATGTTACATCGGTACACAACACGAGATCTGCATAGCACAATCTCTCTCTAAAACCCCTCTAAAATCTAACACATTTCAGTAAAGCCTACTAGTCCAGGTGTCGAGGGTGCTCCTCGGCAATGCCCTCCGATAGGGGCTTAGGGTTGATGGAATCCTGCAAGCTGACACGAGACATCGGTTCAGACAAGCGGGAGAGCGATTTACCCAGGTTCGGGCCCTCGATGAGGTGAAACCCTTACGTCCCCTGTCTGTTCTTGATTATGATGAAAACAGTTACAATGGGGTGCCGAATAGTTCGGCTGTGATCTCGTCGAGATGGCTAATTGCTAGGGTAATAGTTCTAAGCTCTGTTGGCTAAGATTGCTAAGATTGATTGTATCCCTCGATAGCCCTCTCCCGCCTTTATATAGGAGGCCAGGTCTCAGAGGTCTAATCGAGAGTAGGTTTACAGTAGATCTTTTTCTAATCTTTCCTTGTTCGGCTTCTTCCGTGTCTTGTACTTCAAGTAATCCTCCGCGCACAATCCTAGTGCCCATCTTGCCATCGGGTTCCTTCATGGGCCTCCAGCTGGACCGTATAGGGTAGAGCAACATTGGTTACCCGAAGGGTAATGCCCACGTCGCGAGTGTCTAGCCGAACATAGTTCGGGTAGAGACGAAGCATGTCTTCTTCCGAAGTCCTTCTTCTTGATCATTCTTGCTTTCCGTCTGTCTGTATTATTCTCTTCTATCGGGTGCGCGTCCCGATGGGAGTAGCCCCCGAGTCTAGGTACGGATGCTTGCAATCCGTGCGTAGACTCAAGTTGTACCACTCGAATATCTTCTGCGTTTTTCCTGCAAGTCTTTGTAGGTCATCCGATATATTTTCCTTATGCAAGGGATAATGAATAATGTGCCCAACTTTTGCTGGTTAACTGCCGAAGGCAAAACAACGTTACCCTCCACAGAATCAGGTCCCCGGGCATGATCCTGGAGTGCGAGAAAAAAAAGTTCTGTCGGGTGCGCGTCCAGCGCTCCCGATGGGAGTAGCCCCCGAGTCTGGGCACGGGCGATTGCGTCCGGGCGCAGACTTTGAATCTTTTCTATTCCTTCGAGTCCTTATGCTGTCGGGTGCGCATCCAGCGCTCCCGATAGGAGTAGCCCCCGAGTCTAAGTGCAGATGCTTTGCAATCTGTACATAGACTCAAATTGACCATCCGATAGCTTTTTATCTCTTCGTATGCAATCATTCCTCATGACGTCATTGATGACGTTTTTCTGACACCTCGATTCTGACTGATAAGACGCGACCTGCTGGCCCTTTTTTCGAGCAATTCCTGCTCCTCTTACACGGTTAGCGAGGCACCTCCTCGATTTACGCAACCATTAACTGGAGAAAAGGCCCACGAGTCCCTTCTTTAAGTCTCCAAAACATAGAAATTCCTAATCTTCTCCTTCATTCATCCCTTTGCTGTTCTTCCTCTTCTCCCTCTCGCAACTGCTTGCGCCGCCACCACTGCTTTCCAGTTTCTCCCAGATCTCGCGATGGTGAAGAAGAAGAACCCTAGCGCCGCCGCCAGCTCCACTAGTGGTGGCGCCGCTGCCAGATCTTCCTCGATTCTTCCGAAGGAGGGCGCCCCAAACGTTCCTCCCGGTTCCGGCGCCGCCGGCGCCAAAGCTCGCAGCTGTGCCCGGAGATTGGATAGCATCGACCGTCAAAGCGTGACGAGAAGAGATCCGAAGCTGGGATTGATCTCCTCCGATGAGGGGAATGTGATCTTTCCAGGTGCGATTTCTCGACCTAATCCCCCGCCGGCTTTACCGTGATGTTCTTGTCGTTCTTATACCGGGGTCTTTCGCTTCCCGTTCACGAATTCCTCCTCCATCTCTTGCGGACTTACGAGATCCAACTATGGCAACTCACTCCCAACTCCATCCTCCACGTTGATGTGTTTATCACCCTTTGCGAAGCATATCTGGGCATTGAGCCTCATTTTGGGTTGTGGAAAAAGATCTTCTATGTGAAAAGATACAGCAGTAGTAACGGATCCTTTGTCACCGGAGGAGTGGAATTTGTAGCTCGTTCGGATGTCAACTACTTCAATTTCCCAATGAGAGAGTCCGTGCAAGGGTGGAGATTGAAGTGGTTTTACGTCAAGGACACCTTGTCACCCGAATCTCAGCTTCCTCACTTTGTCGATGTCCTTGAAGCCAAGCCTAAGAATTCCTGGAAGAATATTCTCTCTCCGACGAAAAAGTAGCAGCCGATGAACTATTTGCCAGATTTCTTCGGATCAAGGAAGCTGACGGCCAAACCATGGTCGGCATGCAGGTGGCGGCAGTGTTCTGAAACGCCGAATCCAACGGTCATGGCGAGTTCGCCCAATGTGGTTGTACTCAGTCCGAAAGATGAGACCATAATTAATGCTGCCGAACTGTCGGAAAAGGAACCGCTCGATGAAGTCCGTCGCCTCACTTTCTTTAGCCAAGAAGACTTGATCCCATTGATGTCTTCGTATACTCCTTTTCATGCCGATCATCCACCACCAGGGGTAACTTCCCTTCTCAAATTCTTATTATGTTACCACTTACTTAATCGACATAATTACTGTTGTTCTCATCTTGCCTTTTCTTCGACAGACCCTTGGAGCCTCCGAGGAATTGCGTAATTCACCACACGATATTTCTGAGGGAAGAGGCTCTTCAGAACCTGTTGACTTCCACACTGTCGAGCATACAAGCCCAAAAAGTGATCACGACGATTGATGCGTGCAGTTAACACACGTCCGTTGGGAACCCCAAGAGGAAGGTGTGATGCAGACAGTAGCAAGTTTTCCCTCAGAAAGAAACCAAGGTTTATCGAACCAGGAGGATCCAAGAAGCACGTTGAAGGTTGATGGCGGCGTGTGTAGTGCGGCGCAACACCGATTCCGGCGCAACGTGGAACCTGCACAACACAACAAAGTACTTTGCCCAACGTAGCTGAGGTTGTCAATCTCACCGGCTTGCTGTGAACAAAGGATTAACCGTATTGTGTGGAAGATGATTGTTTGCGAAGAACAGTAAAGAACAAGTATTACAGTAGATTGTATTTACATTATTAGATGTAAAGAATGGACCAGGGTCCACAGTTCACTAGCGGTGTCTCTCCCATAAGATAAATAGCATGTTGGGTGAACAAATTACAGTTGGGCAATTGACAAATAAAGAAGGCATAACAATGCACATACATATATCATGAAGAGTACTATGAGATTTAATCAAGGCATTACGACAAAGTACATAGACCGCCATCCAATATGCATCTATGCCTAAAAAGTCCACTTTCGGTTATCATCCGAACCCTTCCGTATTAAGTTGCAAGCATATTGCATTAAGTATGGTAATGTAATCAACACAAATATCCTTAGACAAAACATCGATGTTTTATCCCTAGTGGCAGACAACCACAACCTTAGAACTTTCACACTAGTTTAATGGAGGCATGAACCCACTATCGAGCATAAATACTCCCTCTTGGAGTCACAAGTATCAACTTGCCAGAGCCTCTACTAGCAACGGAGAGCATGCAAGAACATAAACAACTCATATATGATAGATTGATAATCAACTTGTCATAGTATTCAATATCCATCGGATCCCAACAAACACAACATGTAGGATTACAAATAAACGATCTTGATCATGATAGGCAGCTCACAAGATCGAACATGATAGCACAATTAGAGAAGACGACCATCTAGCTACTTTGCTATGGACCTATGGTCCAGGGGTGAACTACTCACATCGATCCGGAGGCGATCATGGCGATGAAGAGTCCTCCGGAGATGATTCCCCTCTCCGGCAGGTGCCGGAGGCGATCTCCGAATCCCCGAGATGGGATTGGCGGGGCGGCGTCACAGTAATGTTTTCCGTACCATGGCTCTCGCACCGGGGGTTTCGCGACGAAGGCTTTAAGTAGGCGGAAGGGTAGGTTTAGGGGCACGAGGGCCCACACAACAGTGGCGCGGGGCCCAGCCCGGCCGCGCGGGGCAGCGGCGCCTGTCGCCCACTTCGTAATCCTTCGGTCTTCTGGAAGATTCGTGGAAAAATAGGCCCCCGGGCGTTGATTTCATCCAATTCCGAGAATATTTCCTTACTAGGATTTCTGAAACCAAAAAAAAAACAACTGGCTCTTCGGCATCTCGTCAATAGGTTAGTGCCGGAAAATGCATAATAACGACATATAATGTGTATAAAACATGTGAGTCTCATCATAAAAGTAGCATGGAACATAAAAAATTATAGATACGTTTGGGACGTATCAAGCATCCCCAAGCTTAGTTCCTACTCGCCCTCGAGTAGGTAAACGATAACAAAGATAATTTCTGAAGTGACATGCTATCATAATCTTGATCAATACTGTAACACCCCAAATTTCAATAAAAGAGAGAAGAACAATTCCAGAGATCCAAATTTGGGAATTAACAAAAACTTTTTAAAATTTCATATAGAACCCTGCATAGGACTTGTGCATTTTGAGTGATATGCCATGATGAGTGTTATTTTGTGTATGTGATGGACTCCAACACCTTAGAGTGATCAAGTGATGATCACCAAACAAAGAAATCAAAAAGAGAAAGAAATCAAATATTAATAAAATCCTAAAAATCTTAACATATGGTCTATGCTAAATTTGTAAAGTTGACCATAGACCCATTTGATCCTCACCAATACTTGTAATATGATATTAGAGAGTATTTACAACTTGGAGAATCAAAGATATACCATTTAAACCAAATTCAAAAATTAAAATATGATCACATGAGATAATGGTCATTTCTGACTTTTATATTCTGGTCACCACTTTGAGCCTCTCTATTTCAAAATTTCTAAACTAAACAAATCCAAATCTTTGCATGTCATCCAAGTACACAACAAGATGAACAACTTTTGTCAAGGGCACCATACCAAATTCATTTTGGATCAAGAGATATGAGCCAGCAAAGTAGAGACTTTTTATCAAGAACAAGATCATCACAAATTCGAAATTGACCAAACCAGACCACTCCTTGACCACTACCTGCCCTAGCCATGACCAGAGGACACCCCTACACCAAACCCATGCCAAGGAACCACCAGGAGAGGGCAGCCATGGCGTGGACATGGCCATGCCGGCCACGTCGCACCTCGACACCTTCCCCTCTCTTTCCCTCCACGATCGGCCTCACCACCATGTCCAGGAGCTCGCCAAGGATCCCAGAAGATCGCCACAAGCCCTTGGTCGCGAGGACGCCGACACGCCCGGACGACGCGCGCCCACGACGTCCCTGGCGCGCCGCGAGCGGCATGGTGACGTCGCCGTACACGGACACGTGCGGCACGGCCACGCGGCGTTCGCCGTACACCGCCGTACCCCGACCAAGCCCGCGCGCCCTGGTACCTGTCTTGCCACGCGGAGCTCGCCGGACACGCTCGCGTCACGCCTTGGCGACCACGGCCGCCGGAGAGGACGAGCGCGCCCGCCACGGCCGCGACAGTACACGCGCCCGCCCGACCACCGTACGCCACCACTAACCGCGCCGTTGACGCTCCAAGGACCGTGGTGACGTCGTGAACACGACCCCGTCGTCGCCTAGCCCTCTAGACCACCGGAGCAGCCGCGCCCTTGTCGCCCTTGCCGCAGCACCATGGCTACCAACGCGCCTATAAAAGGAGGCCCCGCCTCGACCATCTCTTCACACCTCCACCCTCACCTCTCCTTCCTCGACCTCCCCAGCACCTCGCCATGCTCGATTAGCCACTGCCGCCGCCCAATCGACGCATCACCGCCGCGGAAGCCCTGCAGCAATCGCCGGAGGAGGAGGCGCCACTGCTACAGGCTTCTTCCTCGTCCTCGACAACCTCGAACGGAACACCGCCGCCGCCTGCCGGAGCTCCGACGCGCTCTCCGACCCCCTACTGCCGCCGCGCCGGTGAGCTTCTCTCGCCGGAGACGACGACGGCCCTGCGCCGTTCGATCTCGTCCTAATCTAACGCACCACAACACTCCATACCGTTTCGGGTTTAAAGAGCCGCTGACATGTGGGACCCATGCTGTCAGGCGGCCCACTCGCACTGGATGCGCTGTTGGGCTGAGCAGGCCGTTAATTTAAAACTTGGCCCGTTAGCATTTCCCGCCAGCCCGTTTAATTCAATTTTCGTTTAATAAATTTAGTTTGAATTTAATACTGAACCCAACTTTGAAAATTCATAGAATTTGTTTGGCTTGGCCAAATTTAACAAACTTTATATATTTGGAAAGCTAGTAAAAAGATCTACAATATGCCACTGGTCTCACCTCGAGATTTGTTCTAGAAATAAAATGATAAAAAAGGCAAGGCAAGGACTTTTCTGCCTTAGAATAATTATTAAAAATCAACCAAAATAGATATTTGAATAATTCCAACTCCTCTAGTTCACTTTGGACTTACACTAATTGTTTCTGCAAGAAAATGGTGTGGTTACTTTGCATGATCATGCCCTAGATTAATTAAGGGACAATATGGCTAGTTTAGTTTAGAGATATTGTCCAAAAATATTATGTAAGTCATATGAAGTATTTTACTTCATTTAAATCTTGTCCCAAATGAATTCATGAGATGTTTGCACCCCTGGTCCAAACCCTCCTATATGAATATTTGGAGATTTAAATCATTTGAGGAATTATAAAATAGTATGAGGTGACTTACCTCATTTAAATCATTTTCTCCAATAATGATAATGAATGTTTGACTTAGGTCAATATGAATTCTTGTATGATTATGGAGAAATTAAATCTTAAGAAGATTTCAATGAGAGGAAATTATTTTCCTCAAGAACTAAATAAAAATCTATTAACTACATATGCCATGAGAGGAAATCACTTTTCTTTAATAAAGAAAACCAATGCACCTAGTATTTATGTGTGTGCTTAGCCTAGTCTGTGTGAAGTAATTATGTACTTAGTATAGTCCTTGAGCTTGTTTAGTGATTATACCTCGTATTCAAATTTAGACGCTAGCACCGGAGTTTACCAAGAGGAAGGAGAATTCTACCCAGAAGAGGAAGAAGAAAACCTAGAGAACTACCAAGGCAAGCTAATACTCTTGCAAAGTGCAAAGCCCTCCTTGGGCAAGGCACCATGATTCTTATCTTTCTTCATACAATCCCATCCTACATTTATACCATGCAAGTCTTACTTGTTGTGTTTTTCAAAGAGTTGATTTAAAATGGTATAGGTGAACCAAACTATTAGAGTAGCAAAGTTAGTCTTATAGATAGCAAAGCAATGTAGCACCCCTCATAATTAGTGCTAGTGCTAAAATACTAAAACTTGACTACTCTAGATGGGAACATATGACTTGTTGATTTTGAAACCTTGGAATGATGAAGCATTCCATGGAATGAGGTGATGTTGAACTTGAACAAGAGAAGATAGTGATTTTTGATAAAACCTGATATTGGTTTGGATGCGATACCTTTCCAATTTTTGAGTACCCCACAATACTGATTATGGGTAGGGCGTAACTGGAAGTTTATAGATTTTAGTATGAGTTCCCTCTGAACACACATCATAGGGGTTATGCCGAGGCTGCCTCCGTTGTTGGGAAAGGATGTGAAATGAGGTGAAATTGTACGGCCAAGCCCTGTGCAGTTCCTTAACAGTTGGTTTTCACCGGGAGGCCAAGCTCATGGGAGAGGTGCTCATACTAGGATGTGTAAGTGAAAGGTTATGGTTGATGATCCGCGTACTGTGTTACGATGATTCGGAGTTATTCCGACGGATGAAATCAAATGTTGTGGCACAAGTGTGCAACCTCTGCAGAGTCAATCTATTCGAATAGTCGTGTCCACGGTTACGGACGGTTGGAAGGGCCATACAGTTTCCGGTGTCAGATTTTTGAAAACCTTAGTGAATGTGAATGGTGACTTGGTGACTTGTTGGAATTACAATCAATATGTGGGAATGACACTAATGTTCCCACTTGAGTTAGTTAGCCCATGATCCAATACTTGTGAACTAAAATATGGCTTATGCAAGTTAAACTAGAGTTTAGTACCTTTACTTCCAGAGCTAGCATTTTCCATTAGTATTGGTTTGCAAGTACTTGAAGTACTTACGGCTTTGTCCCTGGCTATTCAAATGGCCAGAGTACGATGACGAACAGAACTATCATGAGGATAACCAGCAGGACGCCTACGACAACTAGGGGTTTCTGACGTCAAATGTTGGCCTGTGGACTAGAGAGTCCATTTACGAATACGCTTCCGCTATGTATGAACTGGTATATGTATGTTGATGGAAAGATCAACTATTTGTGTAAGATGAATCATGTGATTCAATATTGTAAGACCTTATGGCTTGTAATAAATAATGACTGTGATATTCGACTATTATGCCTCGCAACAACATTATCCTGGGATTGCGATGAATGACATAATAGGCATCCGGCCTTAAAAACCGGTGTTGACAAGTTGGTATCAGAGCCATTATTTGACCTTAGAAAACCTTAGTTAGAATGGGCGTTCATAAAAACTTAACTTTGAAATCCAAACAAAAAGAGTATTTATGAAAAATTATTCATATTCTTGTCTTGGAGGCTTTTTCGAAATTTGATAAAACATGCTCTTTTTTATTATGTCTACTTAAAATTTTGCCACACTTGTTCAAATCTCTAACTTACTCTCCCAATTCACTTTCAGATGGAGCCCAACGCACCCGTCAACACCAAGTTTTACCAACTTGGTAACGGAGGCAGCTTGATTTTCGAGCACGATCTCACCGCAGTCTCGAACTTTCTGGGGCGCCTCCAGCCCGAGTTCCATGGGATCCAGGTGAATGATCAGCCTGGCGGAGAGCTGCAATGGATCATTACTGCTGATCTGCGGGGAAACATGGAGTCTCCCACCACTGAGAGAATCCTGTTCTCTTTCCGTGAGAGCAACTGGCTCGATGGGCTTGCGCGAGGTCTGCAGGAGGCACTGGCACGCCTCTGCGGACAGAACGCAGTGCGCCTGCTTGCGACCCGCTTCGCTCACTTAGTGAAGCGTGATGCCACCAGAGTACCCATGGCTCTGCAGTCTCACCCTGAGTTGAGGCACCACGCCGAGCATCTAGACTTCATGCTGTACCACACCCAGCTTGATCTGGATCGCGCTCGGATGCATGCGAACCAGACTCACCTCTCACTGGCCACTCATGGCGATGCTATCAAGATGCTGTCCAGGGACCACAACAAGCTTCGCCTGCGGTGTGCGAAGAAGGATGCTACTATCACGCGCCTTCGCACTCAGATAGCATCACTTGAGACCACTGTCAAGGCTCAGGAAGAGCAGCTGCTGGAGATGGAGGAAGACGAAGCCGGTATCGATCTTCAGGGAGGAGGAGCCTTCTGAGTGACGATGACGACTTCGAGGAGGACGAGTTCACCGAGGAGGAGGACTACGCGTTCCTGGAGCCAGGACCTGAGGATATCGTTCCTATCGACATTGAGGATGAGGGTAGCCACACTTGAGCACTGATGTAGGCATGAGTGGTATCCCGTCAGTTGTATCGTAGCATGTGAAATGGTTCTTAAAACCATTGGAGTGTGGAACTGTTAGTTGTAATGTGTGATGTGGAATGAATGAATGTTTGTGTGTGTCATCCAAAGCATTCAAGTTTTTACAAGTTTTTAACTTATTCAAAATAAACCATAGAATTTCCCTCTTATCTTATAATCTCATATATTCAGATGGCCCCTCCCAATCGCAACAACAACGATGCCATGATGCAACTGCTGCAAACCCTGCTTCAAGACCGGGAGACTGAAAGGGCTGAACGTCAAGCCAACATCGCAGCACTGCAAAACCTTGCTAACCAAGGCCATGGGAATCATGATCATCCCGGATCCAAACTCAAGAACTTCCAGAATACCAACCTCCGGTGTTCAGCAAGACAGAAGAACCCCTCGACGCCGACGACGGCTCCAGACTATGGAGAACAACTTGGAGGTCGCCGGAGTCGAAGCCAATGAGAAGGTCCTGTTTGAAACCCACTACCTTGCCGGACCAGCCCGAGCCTGGTGGACCAGCACCCGTGCCATGAACGGAAGTCAAGTCATGACTTGGGCAGATTTCAAGCTCAAGTTCAGCAAGTACCATGTGCCCCCGGGTCTTATCAAGAAGATGCGGGATGAATTCCGCGAACTCAAGCAAGGACGGATGACGGTGGTGGAATACCGCGACAGGTTCCTTACACTGTCAAGATACGCCCCCGACGAGACTGATACTACTAAGAAGAGGCGGGAGAGATTCCTGAACGGATGCATGATGAGATGCAGACTGTCCTAGTCAACATCCTTTGCCGACCTTGAAGCCCTTGTTGACTCCGCCATCCAGATGGAGGGCAAGTTGAACCAAGCCAATGAGAACCGCAAACGCCACATGATGCACAGGTGGGCCCAGCAATACTCCAAAGTATCGCCCGGCTCAAGCGGAGGTTTGCCCCAGGAAACAACAAACCCTCGATGCAGACTTCACGCCACGGTTTTCAGAACCGGAGTGGAGGAAACCCCAGGCCCGGAGGCCACCACAACAACAACCACAACTACCAGAACAACACCAACAACTTCAACCGAGCCCCAATGAGAGCCCCCAACACCAACAACAACAATACCAACACCGCTCCAAGGACTGGGAGCAACGCCATTCCCGTCGCAACCAAGGACAAGTCCACCATCACTTGCTATGAGTGTGGTGTAGTGGGACACTACTCCAACGAGTGCCCCAAGAGACTCGCCAAGCTCGCCGGCAACACCGCTGCACCTGTTCAGCAGCAACGCCGCGTCTCCACCGGAAAGAAGTTCGCCCCCAACAACCCCAATAACCGCAACGGCCGTCTCTTCCACATGAATGCCGAAGAAGCCCAGGAAGCACCAGATGTTGTACTGGGTATGTTTCCTGTCAACTCAGTACCTGCCCGAGTGTTGTTTGATTCCGGAGCATTCTTTTGTCACCGAAGACTTTGCATCAACAAGTAAAATTCAACTCAGTTTGAAACATGTCATGATAGTGCAAATCCCCGGATCAACCACTAAAGCCAGAAAATTTTGTAAAAATGTACCCATCAGAATACATGAAGTAGAATTCTATGCCAATCTGATAATTCTGGGAACCAAAGGTTTGGAAGTAGTGCTAGGTATGGATTGGATGGCCAAGCATCATGGAATGATTGACTGTGCCAAGAAAGCCATCACCATGACTAGTAGCACCGGTATCATGGTATAACATGTCTCTGAACTGCTACCCAGAAAGTTTACCTGCAACCAGAGTGTAGCCAAGCCAACCTTGGATCAGATCAGGGTCGTTTGTCGATATCCTGATGTGTTTCCGGATGGTTTACCCGGTATGCCCCCAGATCGGGATATCGAGTTCATCATCGAGTTAATTCCCGGAACCGGACCTATAGCCCAGAGAGCCTATAGCATGAACCCAGCAGAGCTCGTGGAGTGAAGAAGCAACTGGATGAATGTTAGCCAAAGGTCTGATTCGACCAAGTGCGTCACCATGGAGATCCCCAGTGTTGTTTGTGGATAAGAAGGATGGTGCCAGTCGTTTATGTACGGACTATCGTAAGCTTAACGATGTCACTATCAAGAACAAATACCCCTTGCCAAAGATAGAAGATTTGTTTGATCAGCTGACCGGAGCCATAGTTTTCTCGAAGATTGATCTCAGGACTGGATACCACCAGCTGAAGATTCGTGCATCGGACATTCCCAAAACTGCCTTTACCACCAGATATGGATTATACGAGTACAATGTCATGTCATTTGGATTGACCAATGCCCCGCTTATTTCATGAATCTCATGAATAAGATCTTCATGATCTTTCTGGATAAGTTTGTTGTCGTTTTCATCGATGACATCCTAATTTACTCCAAGTCTGAGGAAGAACATGAACAACACCTAGAAGCTGTCCTGGAGACCCTTAGAGAGCATAAGCTGTATGCTAAGTTCAGCAAATGTGAATTTTGGCTGAAGGAAGTAGGATTTTTGGGACATATCTTGTCTGCCGGAGGAATTGTCGTAGATCCCGCCAAAATCAAGACTGTTGCAGAATGGAAAGCCCCAACCACCCAGACCGAGGTCCGCGCTTTTCTTGGATTAGCCGGATATTATCGCAGATTTGTAGAAGGCTTTTCGAGCATCGCTCGACCAATGACCCAACTGCTGAAGAAGGACAAGAAGTTCGAATGGACTGACAAATGTGAGGAGAGTTTCCAACAACTCAAGCTTAGACTGACCTCAGCCCCAATTTTGATCATGCCGGACATCACCAAACCCTTTGACGTCTACTGTGATGCATCCAAGATTGGTCTCGAATGTGTGCTTATGCAAGAAGGCAAAGTGATATCATATCTGTCCCGGCAACTGAAGCAGCATGAGCAGAACTACCCCACTCATGACCTCGAGCTCGCAGCCATAGTTTTAGCACCGAAGGTGTGGCGTCATTACCTCATGGGTAATCGCTGCGAGATCTATTCTGATCACAAGAGCCTGAAGTATATCTTTACCCAGAAGGAACTGAACATGAGGCAAAGAAGATGGTTAGAATTAATCAAAGATTATGATATGGAAATCCACTACCACCGGCAAGGCCAATGTGGTAGCGGATGCGTTGAGTAGACTGCCATGTCAGTTGAACTCAATGATAGCCGAAGAACAACCCAGCCTATACCAGGAGTTTGAGCAGTTTAGAATGGAGTTAGTCAGTGAAGGATTCCTAGCCAGCATGGAATTACAACCCACCTTGATTGGTCAGATCAAGGAAGCTCAGAAGGGAAATGTCAGCATTGAGGGAATCAAGACCCAGATAGCCGCAGGAAAAGCACCGGGATTCACCGTAGATGAAGAAGGAGCCCTTAGGTACAACGGACGCCTGTGTGTACCGTCAGACTCAGAGTTGAAGCAAGTTATCCTGAAGGAAGCCCATGACACCTTATACTCTATTCACCCCGGAGGTACCAAGATGTATCAGGACTTGAAGGAACAGTTCTGGTGGCATGGAATGAAGAGGGAGATCGGAAGCTACATTGCTAAGTGTGATATCTGTCAGCGAGTCAAGGCGAACATCAGCGACCCGCCGGACTGCTGCAACCCTACAGATTCCAGAATGGAAGTGGGACTCGTAGGAATGGACTTTATCACAGGTTTGCCCAAATCCAGAAAGGAAATGATTCTATATGGGTAGTTGTTGATAGATTGACCAAGGTAGCCCATTTCATCGCTGTCAAGACCACCTACCAAGGCCCAAAGCTAGCTGGTTGTACATCTCTAGAATAATCGCTCCGCACGGAACCCGAAGTCCATAGTGTCGATAGAGGTTCACAATTCACCTCAAGATTCTGAAGGTGCATGAAGGACTAGGAACCCGTCTTAATTTCAGCACCGCCTATCACCCGACGATGGACAGACGAGAGAGTCAACCAGACATCGAGGACATGTCGAGAGCATGTGTGGAATATGGATCTAAGTGGGAAGACTGGCCCGACGCGAATTCTCTTACAACAAGCACAAGCCGCTTACATGGCCCTTTGAAGCTCTGACGGAAGGAAGTGCCGTACCCCGAATTGGTCGGAAGTCGGAGAGAGTCAAGTCTTTGGACCGATGTTCTTCGTGAAGTCAAGAGAAGGTGCACAAGATCCGCGAATACCTCAAGACGGCGCAATCAGAAGAGTTACGCGGACAAGAGACGCGAGAGATGACCTTCGAGATCGAAGATTTTGTCTATCTCAAAGTATCCCCCTAAAGGAATGCAGATTTCAGCTGAAAGAAAAGCTTGCACCCCGATATATCGGACCCTTCAAGGTTCTGAGTCACCGAGGAGAAGTATCTTATCAACTAGAGTTGCCTGAAGAAATGTCAGCTGTGCACGATGTGTTTCACATCTCACTCCTTCGGAAGTGTCTTGAAGTTCCTGAGAAGACCGAAGTGTTCAAGAACATCGATCACCGTTCGGTGGATATCAACCAAGATCTGACATACCGCGAAGTGCCGATTCGCATCTTGGAAGAAGCATACAGAACCACCCGCACCCGAAGCATCAAGTTTCTGAAGATACAGTGGAGCAATCATACCGAAGATGAAGCCACTTGGGAGCGAGAGGAAGACATGAGAAAGGAATACCCAGATCTCTTTAGCACCTAAGTCTTTTTCTTTAAGATCTCGGGACGAGATCTTTTGTAAGGGGGAAGGGTTTGTAACACCCCAAATTTCAATAAAAGAGAGAAGAACAATTCCAGAGATCCAAATTTGGGAATTAACAAAAACTTTTTAAAATTTCATATAGAACCCTGCATAGGACTTGTGCATTTTGAGTGATATGCCATGATGAGTGTTATTATGTGTATGTGATGGACTCCAACACCTTAGAGTGATCAAGTGATGATCACCAAACAAAGAAATCAAAAAGAGAAAGAAATCAAATATTAATAAAATCCTAAAAATCTTAACATATGGTCTATGCTAAATTTGTAAAGTTGACCATAGACCCATTTGATCCTCACCAATACTTGTAATATGATATTAGAGAGTATTTACAACTTGGAGAATCAAAGATATACCATTTAAACCAAATTCAAAAATTAAAATATGATCACATGAGATAATGGTCATTTCTGACTTTTATATTCTGGTCACCACTTTGAGCCTCTCTATTTCAAAATTTCTAAACTAAACAAATCCAAATATTTGCATGTCATCCAAGTACACAACAAGATGAACAACTTTTGTCAAGGGCACCATACCAAATTCATTTTGGATCAAGAGATATGAGCCAGCAAAGTAGAGACTTTTTATCAAGAACAAGATCATCACAAATTCGAAATTGACCAAACCAGACCACTCCTTGACCACTACCTGCCCTAGCCATGACCAGAGGACACCCCTACACCAAACCCATGCCAAGGAACCACCAGGAGAGGGCCATGCCGGCCACGTCGCACCTCGACACCTTCCCCTCTCTTTCCCTCCACGATCGGCCTCACCACCATGTCCAGGAGCTCGCCAAGGATCCCAGAAGATCGCCAGTACAAGCCCTTGGTCGCGAGGACACCGACACGCCCCGGACGACGCGCGCCCAAGACGTCCCTGGCGCGCCGCGAGCGGCATGGTGACGTCGCCGTACACGGACACGTGTGGCACGGCCACGCGGCGTTCGCCGTACACCGCCGTACCCCGACCAAGCCCGCGCGCCCTGGTACCTGTCTTGCCACGCGGAGCTCGCCGGACACGCTCGACGTCACGCCTTGGCGACCACGGCCGCCGGAGAGGACGAACGCGCCCGCCACGGCCGCGACAGTACACGCGCCCGCCCGACCACCGTACGCCACCATTTAACCGCGCCGTTGACGCTCCAAGGACCGCGTGACGTCGTGAACACGACCCCGTCGTCGCCTAGCCCTCTAGACCACCGGAGCAGCCGCGCCCTTGTCGCCCTTGCCGCAGCACCACGGCCACCAACGCGCCTATAAAAGGAGGCCCCGCCTCGGCCATCTCTTCACACCTCCACCCTCACCTCTCCTTCCTCGACCTCCCCAGCACCTCGCCATGCTCGATTAGCCAATGCCGCCGCCCAATCGACGCATCACCGCCGTGGAAGCCCTGCAGCAATCGCCGGAGGAGGAGGCCGCCCGACGACGCCACCGTTACAGTGCTTATTCCTCGTCCTCGACAACCTCGAACGAACACCTCCGCCGCCGGAGCTCCGACGCGCTCTCCGACCCCCTACGCCGCCGCGCCGGAGCTTCTCTCCGAGAGGCAACGCCCCCTGTTCGATCTCGTCCTAATCCGCAACCACGTTAAAGTCGCTGACGGGTGGAGCCCACGCTGTCAGGCGGCCCACTTGCACTGATGCGTGTTGGGCTGAGCAGGCCGTTAATTTAAACCTGGCCCGTTAGCATTTCCCGCCAAGTTTAATTCAATTTTCGTTTAATAAATTTAGTTTGAATTCAATACTGAACCAAACTTTGAAAATTCATAGAATCTGTTTGGCTTGGCCAAATTTAACAAACTTTATATATTTGGAAATCTAGTAAAAAGATCTACAATATGCCACTGGTATCACCTCGAGATTTGTTGTAGAAATAAAATGATAAAAAAGGCAAGGCAAGGACTTTTCTGCCTTAGAATAATTATTAAAAATCAACCAAAATAGATATTTGAATAATTCCAACTCCTCTAGTTCACTTTGGACTTACATTAATTGTTTCTGCAAGAAAATGGTGTGGTTACTTTGCATGATCATGCCCTAGATTAATTAAGGGACAATATGGCTAGTTTAGTTTAGAGATATTGTCCAAAAATATTATGTAAGTCATATGAAGTATTTTACTCATTTAAATCTTGTCCCAAATGAATTCATGAGATGTTTGCACCCCTGGTCCAAACCCTCCTATATGAATATTTGGAGATTTAAATCATTTGAGGAATTATAAAATAGTATGAGGTGACTTACCTCATTTAAATCATTTTCTCCAATAATGATAATGAATGTTTGACTTAGGTCAATATGAATTCTTGTATGATTATGGAGAAATTAAATCTTAAGAAGATTTCAATGAGAGGAAATTATTTTCCTCAAGAACTAAATAAAAATCTATTAACTACATATGCCATGAGAGGAAATCACTTTTCTTTAATAAAGAAAACCAATGCACCTAGTATTTATGTGTGTGCTTAGCCTAGTCTGTGTGAAGTAATTATGTACTTAGTATAGTCCTTGAGCTTGTTTAGTGATTATACCTCGTATTCAAATTTAGACGCTAGCACCGGAGATTACCAAGAGGAAGGAGAATTCTACCCAGAAGAGGAAGAAGAAAACCTAGAGAACTACCAAGGCAAGCTAATACTCTTGCAAAGTGCAAAGCCCTCCTTGGGCAAGGCACCATGATTCTTATCTTTCTTCATACAATCCCATCCTACATTTATACCATGCAAGTCTTACTTGTTGTGTTTTTCAAAGAGTTGATTTAAAATGGTATAGGTGAACCAAACTATTAGAGTAGCAAAGTTAGTCTTATAGATAGCAAAGCAATGTAGCACCCCTCATAATTAGTGCTAGTGCTAAAATACTAAAACTTGACTACTCTAGATGGGAACATATGACTTGTTGATTTTGAAACCTTGGAATGATGAAGCATTCCATGGAATGAGGTGATGTTGAACTTGAACAAGAGAAGATAGTGATTTTTGATAAAACCCTGATATTGGTTTGGATGCGATACCTTTCCAATTTTTGAGTACCCCCACAATACCTGATTATGGGTAGGGCGTAACTGGAAGTTTATAGATTTTAGTATGAGTTCCCTCTGAACACACATCATAGGGGTTATGCCGAGGCTGCCTCGTTGTTGGGAAAGGATGTGAAATGAGGTGAAATTGTATGGCCAAGCCCTGTGCAGTTCCAGTTAACGGTTGGTTTTCACCGGGAGGCCAAGCTCATGGGGAGAGGTGCTCATACTAGGATGTGTAAGTGAAAGGTTATGGTTGATGATCCGCGTACTGTGTTACGATGATTCGGAGTTATTCCGACGGATGAAATCAAATGTTGTGGCACAAGTGTGCAACCTCTGCAGAGTGTCAATCTATTCGAATAGCCGTGTCCACGGTTACGGACGGTTGGAAGGGCCATACAGTTTCCGGTGTCAGATTTTTTTGAAAACCTTAGTGAATGTGAATGGTGACTTGGTGACTTGTTGGAATTACAATCAATATGTGGGAATGACACTAATGTTCCCACTTGAGTTAGTTAGCCCATGATCCAATACTTGTGAACTAAAATATGGCTTATGCAAGTTAAACTAGAGTTTAGTACCTTTACTTCCAGAGCTAGCATTTTCCATTAGTATTGGTTTGCAAGTACTTGAAGTACTTACGGCTTTGTCCCTGGCTATTCAAATGGCCAGAGTACGATGATGAACAGAACTATCATGAGGATAACCAGCAGGACGCCTACGACAACTAGGGGTTTCTGACGTCAAATGTTGGCCTGTGGACTAGAGAGTCCATTTACTATTACGCTTCCGCTATGTATGAACTGGTGTATGTATGTTGATGGAAAGATCAACTATTTGTGTAAGATGAATCATGTGATTCAATATTGTAAGACATTATGGCTTGTAATAAATAATGACTGTGATATTCGACTATTATGCCTCGCAACAACATTATCCTGGGATTGCGATGAATGACATAATAGGCATCCGGCCTTAAAAACCGGGTGTTGACAAATACTATTGTAAAGCACATGAGATGAATGCAGCGATTCGAAGCAATGATGAAGATAATGAGTAAACAAATGAATCATATAGCAAAGACTTTTCATGAATAATACTTTCAAGACAAGCATCAATAAGTCTTGCATAAGAGTTAACTCATAAGCAATAAATTCTTAGTAGAAAGCTTTGAAACAACACAAAGGAAGATATAAGTTTCAGCGGTTGCTTTCAACTTCAACATGTATATCTCATGGATAATTGTCAACACAAAGTAATATAACAAGTGCAATAGGTAAACATGTAAGAATCAATGCACACAGTTTACACAAGTGTTTCCTTCTAAGATAGAAAGAATAGGTAAACTGACTCAACAATAAAGTAGAAGAATGGCCCTTCGCAGAGGGAAGCATGGATTACTATTTTTGTGCTAGAGCTTTTCATTTTGAAAACAAGAAACAATTTTGTCAACGGTAGTAATAAATCATATGAGTTATGTATAAGATATCTTATAAGTTGCAAGCCTCATGCATAGTATACCAATAGTGCCCGCACCTTGTCCTAATTAGCTTGGATTAACACGGATTATCATTGCATAACATATGTTTCAACCAAGTGTCACAAAGGGGTACCTCTATGCCGCCTGTACAAGGGTCTAAGGAGAAGGTTCGCATTGGATTTCTCGCTTTTGATCATTCTCAACTTAGACACCCATACCGGGACAACATAGACAACAGATAATGGACTCCTCTTTTAATGCTTAAGCATTCAACAATAGTTAATATTCTCATAAGAGATTGAGGTTTTATGTCCAAACTGAAACTTCCACCATGATTCATGGCTTTAGTTAGCGGCCCAATGTTCTTCTCTAACAATATGCATACTCAAACCATTTGATCATGAAAATCTCCCTTACTTCAGACAAGACGAACATGCATAGCAACTCACATGATATTCAACAAAGGTAAAAGTTGATGGCGTCCCCAGAAACATGGTTACCGCACAACAAGCAACTTATTAAGAAATAAGACACATAAGTACATATTCTTCACCACAATAGTTTTTAAGGCTATTTGTCCCATGAGCTATATATTGTAAAGGCAAAGAATGGAATTTTAAAGGTAGCACTCAAGTAATATACTTTGGAATGGCGGAGAAATACCATGTGGTAGGTAGGTATGGTGGACACAAATGGCATGGATTTGGCTCAAGGATTTGGATGCACGAGAAGAATTCCTCTCAATACAAGGCTAGGCTAGCAAGGTTGTTTGAAGCAAACTCAAGTATAAAACGGTGCAGCAAGACTCACATATAAACATATTGTAAGCATTATAAGACTTTACATCGTCTCCTTGTTGTTCAAACACCTCAACCAGAAAATATCTAGACTTAGAGAGACCAATCATGCAAACCAAATTTTAACAAGCTCTATGTAGTTATTCATTAATAGGTGCAAGGTACATGATGCAAGAGCTTAAACATGATCTATATGAGCACAACAATTGCCAAGTATCACATTATTCAAGACATTATACCATTTACCACATGCGGCATTTTCCGTTTCCAACCATATATCAATGAATGAGGTAGTTCAACTTTCGCAATGAACATTAAAAATAAAGCTAAGAACATATGTGTTCATACGAAAAAGCGGAGCGTAATATCTCCAATATAAAGGATTGTGGGATCCAACTTTATTCAAACAAAACAAAAACTAAAGCAAACAGACGCTCCAAGCAAAGCACATAAGATGTGACTGAATAAAAATATAGTTTCACTAGAGGAACCTGATAATGTTGTCGATTAAGAAGGGGATGCCTTGGGCATCCCCAAGCTTAGATGCTTGAGTCTTCTTGAAATATGCAGGGATGAACCACGGGGCATCCCCAAGCTTATACTTTTCACTCTTCTTGATCATATTGTATCATCCTCCTCTCTTGACCCTTGAAAACTTCCTCCACACCAAACTCAAAACAAACTCATTAGAGGGTTAGTGCATAATTGAAAATTCATATATTCAGAGGTGACATAATCATTCTTAACACTTCTGGACATTGCACAAAGCTACTGAAAGTTAATGGAACAAAGAAATCCATCGAACATAGCAAAACAGCAATGCGAAATAAAAGGCAGAATCTGTCAAATCGAACAGTCCGTAAAGACGAATTTTACAGGGGCACTTAACTTGCTCAGATGAAAATGCTCAAATTGAATGAAAGTCTGAGGATCACGCACGTAAATTTGCAGATTTTTCTGAGTTACCTACAGAGAATTCTGCCCAGATTCGTGACAGCAAGAAATCTGTTTCTGCGCAGTAATCCAAATCTAGTATTGACTTTACTATCAAAGACTTTACTTGGCACAACAATGCAATAAAATAAAGATAAGGAGAGGTTGCTACAGTAGTAACAACTTCCAAGACTCAAATATAAAACAAAAGTACTGTAGTAAAAACATGGGTTGTCTCCCATAAGCGCTTTTCTTTCAGCTAGGCGCAGAAAGTGTGAATCAAGTATTATCAAGAGATGAAGCGTCGACATCATAATTTGTTCTAATAGTAGAATCATAAGGTAACTTCATTCTTTTTCTAGGGAAGTGTTCCATACCTTTCTTGAGAGGAAATTGATATTTAATATTACCTTCCTTCATATCAATAGTAGCACCAACAGTTCGAAGAAAAGGTCTTCCCAATATAATGGGACAAGATGCATTGCATTCAATATCCAAGACAACAAAATCAACGGGGACAAGGTTATTGTTAACCATAATACGAACATTATCAATCCTCCCCAAAGGTTTCTTTATAGCATTATCAACAAGATTAACATCCAAATAACAATTTTTCAATGGTGGCAAGTCAAGCATATCATAGATTTTCTTAGGCATAACAGAAATACTTGCACCAAGATCACATAAAGCATTACAATCAAAATCATTGACCCTCATCTTAATTATGGGCTCCCAACCATCTTCTAACTTCCTAGGAATAGAAGTTTCAAGTTTTAGTTTCTCTTCTCTAGCTTTTATGAGAGCATTTGTAATATGTTTTGTAAAGGCCAAATTTATAGCACTAGCATTAGGACTTCTAGCAAGTTTTTGTAAGAACTTTATAACTTCAGAGATGTTACAATCATCAAAATCTAAACCATTATGAGCTACAGCAATGGGATCATTGTCCCCAATGTTGGAAAAAATTTCAGCAGTTTCAGCAGTTTTAGCAATTTCAGGCAGTTTTGTACGCTTTGCACTAGGAGTAGAAACATTGCAAACACCAATTATTTTACCATTGATAGTAGGAGGTGTAGCAACATGTGAATCATTATCATTACTAGTGGTGGTAATAGTCCAAACTTTAGCTACATTATTCTCTTTAGCTAGTTTTTCATTTTCTTCTCTATCCCACCTAGCACGCAATTCAGCCATCAATCTTATATTCTCATTAATTCTAACTTGGATGGCATTTGCTGTAGTAACAATCTTATTATCAAGGGATTTCTATTTTCGTGCCCTCGCTTTTAGTTTTCCCCAGATCCTTAGTTTTTCCTCAGTTTTCCCCAACCCCTTGTCTATAACCCGCAGAAAGAGCTCGGACGGAAGGAATCCCGTTTAGTTGACGTTGGTTGGTGCTGGCAAGTGGGGCCGCTGTTGGTGCCCCGCAGTGGACACGTCTCCACTTATCCAGATCATCGTGGGACCCACAACTTGTCCATGTTAGCGCGCCGGACCCACAGCTTACCCAGGTGACCGTTGCAAAATGGGAGCCCGAGCTAGCCCCGCGCCCGTGCCCGTGCCATTGCTTCCCCTTTCTTTCTCCGCGCCCCATTGTTCTTCTTCTCCGCCAGCGGCAGCCCTTCTCCGGCACGCGGGTGATGTCTAGTTTCTCTTCGACCTCCCGTTCTTCATGGCCGCAGTATGGACCCGTGCCTTTGACAAGATGCCCTGACTGCCCACGCCAGGAGCCTCTGAAGCGGTCGATCTGTAAGACGGACGAGAACGGCAACCGTGGACGTGAGTTCGTTGCATGCGAGAGCTTGCCATATAGAGAGGGGGATAAGGTTAGATCTCGCTCCAATTTCTCTGTTTTCTCTCGATTTTCTTGTTATTCCCTCGAATTTGGGATTTAGGGTTCACGTTGTTGTTTTCAGATCTTGAAGAAATGCAGGCATTTCGAGTGGATCGATGTGTACGTTCAGAGGCTTCAGTTGCAGGAATCAATTGGCGCTATTGGGGGGCGCAATTTGGGAGGGGGGACTTGCTGTAGAGAATGCGGCGGAGAGAGGAGCCGTTCCGATTAGGGACCTTCCGATTATGCCTAATGCTCCCAATGCAGAACTGGTGGAAGTGAAGGGAGAACTGAAGAAAATGAACAAGCAGTTAAGGCAGCTGATCGAGTTGAAGAAGCAAGCTAATCTGATGGCTGGTTGTTTTTTTTGTTGTATAATTACGATCGGATTCTTATCATTGCTCACCAGGCGCTAGAAGTTGTTACAAGGGATACCTTGTTACAAATCCATTATTCAGTTACATGTACTTGTAGTTGTTTTCAAAGTTAGTGTGTGCATTCACCGAAATTACCAACTATATTCCCTAAAAGAAAAGGAAAGCTAAAGATAGTTGATAATTGTTAGAGGGGTGACAAATAATGCAATCGCCGAAATCAGCAAAAATGTATGCCTCATGTTTATAACAAAATTATACCACTTTTAGGCCGTTTCAAAATACCAATACTATATCCCAAACTATATTCCCTAAAAGAAAAGGAAAGCTAAAGATAGTTGATAATTGTTAGAGGGGTGACAAATAATGCAATCCCGAAATCCGCAAATATGTATGCCTCATGTTTATACCAAAATTATACCACTTTTAGGCCTTTCCAAAATACCAATACCATATCCCAAACTATATTCCCTAAAAGAAAAGGACAGCTAAAGATAGTTGATAATTGTTAGAGGGGTGACAAATAATGCAATCGCCGAAATCAGCAAAAATGTATGCCTCATGTTTATAACAAAATTATACCACTTTTAGGCCGTTTCAAAATACCAATACTATATCCCAAACTATATTCCCTAAAAGAAAAGGAAAGCTAAAGATAGTTGATAATTGTTAGAGGGGTGACAAATAATGCAATCCCCGAAATCCGCAAATATGTATGCCTCATGTTTATACCAAAATTATACCACTTTTAGGCCTTTCCAAAATACCAATACCATATCCCAAACTATATTCCCTAAAAGAAAAGGACAGCTAAAGATAGTTGATAATTGTTAGAGGGGTGACAAATAATGCAATCGCCGAAATCAGCAAAAATGTATGCCTCATGTTTATAACAAAATTATACCACTTTTAGGCCGTTTCAAAATACCAATACTATATCCCAAACTATATTCCCTAAAAGAAAAGGACAGCTCAAGATAGTTGATAATTGTTAGAGGGGTGACAAATAATGCAATCACCGAAATCCGCAAATATGTATGCCTCATGTTTATTCTCCACCGACAGAGAGAGAGAGAGATGGGTGGCCACGAAGAGAGAGAGAGAGAGAGAGAGAGAGAGAGAGAGAGAGAGAGAGAGGTTGCCACGAAGAGACGGATAGGGGTATACTGCCCGTTAGATCAGTGGATCAACGGTTCGTGGAGTCGATCCGTGTGACAACGGCTCAACCAATCAGGATAAGTTTGGGCTTCTCAGAGCATTTGTGACAGTACTTGAGGGCAAAACTGAGTAGTACTAAGAATCCAAGGGCACATAAATAGTAAATAGACTAAGGGATTCAAACAAAAGAATTACAAAATGAAAAATGTGTGTTTTGTACAATATAATTCATATTGGGCTACATCAAATTATTTGCAATTCAAATATACATGAGTGTGACAATTATGGCATCATTTAGACAAACTATGTTTTGGGAAAGATGTTTTGCAAAGGGGTTTGGGTGGAAAACCATGCATCTTCATAGCTACACTAGTGATTCTGAGAAGTGGCAATTTGTGGTAAAACTTGATTTATATATGTTTGTTAAGGTTTTCTAGGTGGCAGGTTGCGTAGGAAGACTCCATGAGTAGTTGCCACTATGTTTTTATTTTTTGGATTTTTTTGCGCATGAAATGACTCAATTAGCTATGTTAATCTCATTTGTTGACTCTCTGTTGACCAGCTACTTGAGGGTAAAACTGAGTATATTGCACTTGCCGGTCTAAGTCCTCGAGGGGAAAACTGAGTACAGATAAAATTTCTGTATAAGGCCCGAGGTTATAACTGAGTACACCAAACGTCCCAGGGTTAGACTCGTGTAGCGGTGCACGCTGCAGCCGTGCATAGCGGACGCGTGTTGCGGTACACGCCACCTTCGTCTTTATAGAGCCCCTCTTTCTCTCCCTCGACGCACGTTCTCACTGGCTCACTGCAACCGCCTCTCCTGTCCCATCATCTTCTCCACAACCGAAGAAAAAACCCCGAAGAAAACCGCCGGCGATGGAGAAGAATGAGATGCCCATTGTGGCGCATCGGCCGCCGCCCGTCCACCCGCTGTTCCAACGTAGCAGCCGGCGCATCGGCCGCCGCCCCCGTCCAGGCCCCCTGCTTCCAACGTAGCAGCCGGCGCATCGGCCGCCGCCCCCGTCCAGGCCCCTGTCGCTGCTTCCAACGTAGCAGCCGGCGCATCGGCCGCCGCCCCCGTCCAGTCCCCCGTCGATTGGGACCCGTACGAACCAGTGCAGTACGACGCGCCGGAGAACCCCTACGACACCACCATCGTCGACTACGAGCCGGAGGTAACCCTTTGTTCCCTTGTTCTTATCTCATTTCAATCATTTTGTGTTAGATCTAGCGTTATTACGGTTCGTCTGTTCCTAGTTCAATCCTTTTGTGTTAGATCTTGCGTTATTACTGTTCGTCTCTTCCTAGTTCAATCCTTTTTTGTTAGATCTTGCGTTATGTTCGTCTGTTCCTAGTTCAATCCTTTTGTGTTAGATCTTGCGTTATTACTGTTCGTCTGCTCCTAGTTCAATCCTTTTGTGTTAGATCTTGCGTTATTACTGTTCGTCTGTTCCTAGTTCGATCCTTTTGTGTTAGATCTTGCGTTATTAGTGTTTGTGATTTGCTTTTGTTTAAGATTTGTGCCGATGATGATGAATATTTGGGCATCCCTAAATTGATTCAGGGTTTGGTCAGTAAACAATTGGTGTGTACAAATTTGTTGTGCATGATCTTTGGTTTACTTACTCAAATCCTGGATATAAGTGTGTCCAATGTAACTGAGGCTACCTCTTTTTTTCGAGCCCATATTATCATGCATGATTTTTTGTTCACTCTCTGTTCAATCATCGTTGCAATTGACTCCGTGTTTTTTGCACGATCTTTGGTGCTACGTGACAGGTGGAGAGCAGCGACGTCGACAGCGACGACGAGTCCTTCCACACCAAGACTCGTCACGTCCTCAGGAGGCTGCAGTCCGGCCAATACGATGGCCCCTTTGCTCGAGGCATTTACAAGTGCCCCTTCTGCAACAGGAGGCTCCGCGACACCGACTTCAACACCCTGCTGAACCATGTTGAATCCATTGGCAGATATGGCGCTAGAGTTGGAAGGACCGTGAACGTGCATGCGTACATGGCCAAACACAAAGCACTTGGGATTCACCTGCGCAACCTCCAAGCGAGTCACACGCGCTACCTGGAGGCGTTGAACGTGCCTACTGCACTCTCTGTATGTGACTGCTCTATCTGTAGAGCAGCTTAAATTCATGTAAAATGTAGCTTATGTTGGATCTATCGGTACTACATTTGGATCTGTCCTGAATATATCTATGCTATGTTGGTTGCTGTATGCAGCTTATCCTATATTTTCTCTCTGGATTTGTGCCCTAGATTTCCTACCTGATTGGGTAAAAACGAAGGCATAAAGAAATGAATGGCGTTAAAAAATAGAAGGAGAAGCTTCTCTAGATTTGCTACCAATTTGGGCTATCAAATATGAATGAGATCGAGCGATAGAGAGGAAAAAGGTACATTGAAAACTGCTAATCTGGGCGAAAGAGACAGAAACCACTCGTGCCCCCGTCCCGGACCCACACGGCTCCACACGCTACGGCCCTACACGCTACGGCCCCACAAACACGGCCTCGTCCTGTCCCACGCGGTCCCTTCCTACCAGCCCCACACGACGCGGTCCCACACGACGCGACCCCACAAACGACACGACCCCACTCGTCAGCACGGAACGGTCAACTTAACGGATTCCTTCCGTCCGAGCTCCTTCTGCGGTTCAGACAAACGTTTGGGTAAAACTGAGGAAAAACTAAGGAGCTGGGGAAAATTGAGTACAACTAAGGAGCCGAGGGCACGAAAATAGAAATCCCTATTATCAATGTCCTTATTAGGCATAACTTTCAATTTTAAAAGATCAACATCAGAGGCAAGTCTATCAACTCTAGAAGCAAGAATATCAATTTTATCAAGCTTTTCCTCAATAGATTTGTTAAAAGCAGTTTGTGTACTAATAAATTCTTTAAGCATGGCTTCAAGACCAGGGGGTACACTCCTATTATTGTTGTAAGAATTCCCATAAGAATTACCATAACCATTACTATTAGCAGAAGGATATGGCCTATAGTTGTTACCAGAATTGTTCCTATAAGCATTGTTGTTGAAATTATTATTTTTAATGAAGTTCACATCAACATTTTCTTCTTGAGCAACCAATGAAGCTAAAGGAACATTATTTGGATCAACATTAGATCTACAATTCACAAGCATAGACATAATCACATCAATCTTATCACTCAAGGAGGAGGTTTCTTCAACAGAATTTACCTTCTTACCTTGTGGAGCTCTTTCCGTGTGCCATTCAGAGTAATTTATCATCATATCATCAAGAAGCTTTGTAGCTGCCCCCAAAGTGATGGACATAAAGGTACCTCCAGCAGCTGAATCCAATAGGTTCCGCGAAGAAAAATTTAGTCCTGCATAGAAAGTTTGGATGATCATCCAAGTAGTCAGTCCATGGGTTGGGCAATTCTTTACCAAAGATTTCATTCTCTCCCATGCTTGAGCAACATGTTCATTATCTAATTGCTTAAAATTCATTATGCTACTTCTCAAAGATATAATTTTAGCGGGAGGATAATATCTACCAATAAAAGCATCCTTACATTTAGTCCATGAATCAATACTATTCTTAGGCAAAGATAGCAACCAATCTTTAGCTCTTCCTCTTAATGAGAAAGGAAACAATTTTAATTTTATAATATCACCATCTACATCCTTATACTTTTGCATTTCACAAAGTTCAACAAAATTATTAAGATGGGCAGCAGCATCATCAGAACTAACACCAGAAAATTGCTCTCTCATGACAAGATTCAGTAAAGCAGGTTTAATTTCAAAGAATTCTGCTGGTGGAGCAATAGGTGTGCATAGGAAATCATTATTATTTGTGGTTGTGAAGTCACACAACTTAGTGTTTTCAGGAGTATTCATTTTAGCAACAGTAAATAAAGCAAACTAGATAAAGTAAATGCAAGTAACTAATTTTTTTGTGTTTTTGATATAGAGAACAAGACAGTAGATAAAGTAAAACTAACAACTAATTTTTTTGTGTTTTGTTTTAATGCAGCAAACAAAGTAGTAAATAAAATAAAGCAAGACAAAACAAAGTAAAGAGATTGGAAGTGGAGACTCCCCTTGCAGCAAGTCTTGATCTCCCCAAACGGCGCTAAAAAGTGCTTGATGCGTGCAACACACGTCCTTGGGAACCCCAAGAGGAAGGTGATGCGACAAGAGCAAGTTTTCCTCGAAAGAAACCAAGTTTTATCGAACCAGAGGAGCCAAGAAGCACGTTGAAGGTTGATGGCGGCGATGTAGTGCGGCGCAACACCAGGGATTCCGCGCCAATGTGGAACCTCGCACAACACAACCAAAGTACTTTGCCCCAACGTAATAGTGAGGTTGTCAATCTCACCGGCTTGCGTGAACAAAGGATTAACCGTATTGTGTGGAAGATGATTGTTTGCGAAGAACAATAAAGAACAAGTATTAGTAGATTGTATTTCAGATGTAAAGAATGGACCGGGGTCCACAGTCACTAGTGGTGTCTCTCCCATAAGATAAATAGCATGTTGGGTGAACAAATTACAGTTGGGCAATTGACAAATAAAGAAGGCATAACAATGCACATACATATATCATGAAGAGTACTATGAGATTTAATCAGGGCATTACGACAAAGTACATAGACCGCCATCCAGCATGCATCTATGCCTAAAAAGTCCACTTTCAGGTTATCATCCGAACCCCTTCCAGTATTAAGTTGCAAGCAACAGACAATTGCATTAAGTATGGTGCGTAATGTAATCAACACAAATATCCTTAGACAAAGCATCGATGTTTTATCCCTAGTGGCAACAGCACATCCACAACCTTAGAACTTTCTGTCACGTCCCAGATTTAATGGAGGCATGAACCCACTATCGAGCATAAATACTCCCTCTTGGAGTCACAAGTATCAACTTGGCCAGAGCCTCTACTAGCAACGGAGAGCATGCAAGAACATAAACAACTCATATATGATAGATTGATAATCAACTTGACATAGTATTCAATATCCATCGGATCCCAACAAACACAACATGTAGGATTACAAATAAACGATCTTGATCATGATAGGCAGCTCACAAGATCGAACATGATAGCACAATTAGGAGAAGACAACCATCTAGCTACTGCTATGGACCCATGGTCTAGGGGTGAACTACTCACACATCGATCCGGAGGCGATCATGGCGATGAAGAGTCCTCCGGGAGATGATTCCCCTCTCGCAGGGTGCCGGAGGCGATCTCCGAATCCCCCGAGATGGGATTGGCGGCGGCGGCCACAGAATGTTTTCCGTATCGTGGCTCTCGAGACCGGGGGTTTCGACGAAGGCTTTAAGTAGGCGGAAGGGTAGGTTTAGGGCGACACGAGGGCCCCACAACAGGGGAGGCGCGGCCCAGCCCCGGCCGCGCGGCCTCGTGGCGGCGCCTCGTCGCCCCACTTTGTAATCCTTTCGGTCTTCTGGAAGCTTCGTGGAAAAATAGGCCCCTGGGCGTTGATTTCGTCCAATTCCGAGAATATTTCCTTACTAGGATTTCTGAAACCAAAACAGCAGAAAACAACAACTAGCTCTTCGGCATCTCGTCAATAGGTTAGTGCCGGAAAATGCATAATAACGACATATAATGTGTATAAAACATGTGAGTATCATCATAAAAGTAGCATGGAACATAAGAAATTATAGATACGTTTGGGACGTATCAACGATCCGATAGATTCTGAAACCGTTCATACCAATCTCCCTCCATCAGCCGATGATACTTGCGACACAGAGGGATCAGTGCGTGATGATGATGCTGATCATGATGCCTTTGTTAATGCAGCTGTGGAGGAGACCAGGGCTCCGCCCATGAAGAGATCAATCGGCGGCTTTGCCGATGAAGATGATCTCCTTGACATGTAAGTGTTTTCCTCGTTTTTACTATATTCTACTCCTTTGTTTTCTCGCATTTTTCTCATAACTTTGGTCGATCATATCCTTCTTGTAGTGACGAAGCTTTCGCCGAGCCTCCGCCTAAGAGGGTCAGATCTGATGCTGTTTCACCGGCCGCCGCAGCTTCCGAAGCTTCGGCTCCTAAAGCGGCTCCCGCAGCGCAAGCATCAACTGCTTCCTCCCTTTCCAAAGGGAAAGATGCTCCTGCTGCCACCACAGCTCCTCCTTCTGTAAGTCCTTCTTGAATATAACATGAATCTTTTGGAGTGTTTCTTGCCTAATGACTCTTAGTAAAACACATTTACTTTTCCTTAAGGACCCGCGAGGTGTGATATCCTCTTTAGAGGCCTTCGCTTCTCAATTTACCTCTCTGGAGGCGGACAAAGTTCGACTGCAGGAGGAAGTTAAGTCTTCCTCTTCAAAGTTGGACGGCGCCATAAAAAAGGCTGCCATAGCTCGCCAGGAGGTCGACTCCCTAAAAGAGGAGTTGAACAAGCTGACGGAGAGGCTGAAGGAGGAAGAAGCTCGGGCAGCTGAAAAGGATGAACTCCTTCGACAATCTGCTTTGGCTCTACTTGGTAAGCTCTTTCACACATCTCTGTCGATTATTACTCTTATGAATCCATTTCTTTGTCAATGATTTTCTCCAATTTGATTTCTTGCAGAAGCCGCCAGTATCCCTGCTACTGCCTTGGACAAAGTTCCGAATAACTCCCCGGCAAATGGTGTGTCGATGGCTCTCGCCTCCCACCAGCTTACCCGGGAGCTTCTTAACAAGGGAAAGGGTGCCCTGGCGCGGATGCATTCGATGATTTTCCCCAAGGTCAAGCAGGAGAAGACTTTGGGGCAGCTGATTGATGCCTTCGCGGTTGACACCAAGGAAGTTATTGAGGTATTCAAGCGTACCTCGCGTACCTATGGTGCCCTCCTTGCCTTCCAACTTATGATGGGTTACGGCTTTAAGGCTGACATCGAAGAAATGACTAAGGAGCTGCCGAAAGAAAAAGATGGGCGATTTGTTGACTTAAGCGCCTTTATAGCGTCTGCCCGTACTTGTGCTCGCCAGCTCCTTGAGCTAGTTTCGTCAGGAAAGACATCGGCCGGCCCCAGCCTATCGACTCAGACTCAGGCTCCTTGATTGTTGTAACAATTTTATCCTTGGGCTAGTATGAAACATTATTCTGTTGCGAGAACTTAAGTTTGTAATGAACACTGTGCTGGCAATGTTGCCAGCATGCCTTTGTCATAATATCTTCACTTGTACTACTCCTGATAGGAATTACTTGTACTTATCCCGATGGGGGTTGCGTTGAATGCTCAATTTGACCATATCCGTCATCCTTTTTAACACTGTTTCCTGCAGGTTTTCCCGGTGCCCTCGTTTGTCGACGACTCTTCGGGCGTTCTTCCCGAAGGTGATCGGATCCAGCGGATGAAGGATCGGATCACCCAGATGGAAAAGGATCTGCGCAGCACTTACGCCTTAGCTGCTATTGTCAATAAGAAGAGTGAAATTGCAGCCGACGTGGAGCGGTACGCTCTTACTGAGCTGCATAAAGCTACCGAGAGTTTGAACTGTAAGTTCCTTGATCCCTGCGCCATTTTGTCGACTACACCTTATCTGATCCTTTACTTATACCTTTGCCAGTCATAGCTCTGAACCGTGCGGAAGAAAACAAACGGATTCACGAGCGTGTGCATGCATTAACCCAGCTATCCTCTGCCGAAGAGATTTTCTGGCGGGAGCACTCGAAGGCTTCGGCTGTCGCACAATTTCAGGATCGGGTTCAGCAGGTCCACCACTTCTTTGACAAGTGCTACAAGGCTATGAGGGTGGTTTGGAAGACAATGTTCCCTTTGAACGCAGTTCCCCCCTTCGGGTAACCAGTATTGCCCTATCTGGTATTGACAAATTGGAGGCCCATGAAGCTACCAGAAGGCGAGATGGGCCACTAGGTCGGTGCATCAGAAGATTCCTTGACGGGCAAGACCAGGAAGCGAACAAACAAGGAAAGATTGGATCTAAACTCGTAAATCTAGTCGTCCTCGGTTAGGACCCTTGAGACCTGGCTTCCTATATAAAGGCCAGGAGAGGGGCTGCCGAGGGACACAATCAATCTTAGCAACAATAGCCAAGAGCTTAGAACTAGGTTACCCTAGCAACTAGCATCTCGACGAGATCACAGCCGAACTATTCGGCACCCCATTGTAACCTGTTTTCATCATAATCAAAGAACAGACAGGCAGGACGTAAGGGTTTTACCTCATCGAGGGCCCCGAACCTAGGTAAATCGCTCTCCCCGCTTGTCTGTGTACCGATGTCTCGTGTCAGCTTGCAGGATTCCATCAACCCTAAGCCCCTATCGGAGGGCATTGCCGAGGAGCACCCTCGACATTGGCGCCGTCTGTGGGAACCCTGTTGGCACAAGGCAGGGCATCGGCAGATCCGATCATGACATCGGCATCCTCATCAGCAAATTCGCCAGCAACTTCATCAGCAACCTCGTCGACACCATCATCGCCCACCCTGGGAAGTCCGATTCGATTCGGCTCCTACGAGTTCACTCCACACAGCGATTCCTGCCGTTCAAACTTTTCGGATCTACGAGGGAACGTGGAGATGACCTTCGGCAGCGTCCACTACAACGTCAACGCAGAGGGAATCCTTCAACTGCTGGAATCCCTTGCATCCGGATCGACGAGTTCAAACGCATCATCTTCACTCGATCTGTCAGCTGACCTAACGGGATCGACGTGCTCCCCCGTGCCATCAACTCCTCGTTCGTCTCTATGTCGAGGGTCGGACGATTCCTCGTCTTCGAAACTGACCTCGTATTATTGCCTAAACTGCGACACCAGGCACGGACTGGGATCTACCGACACGCCGTTCATCTGCAACACCCAGTATTCGTCGGGAGAAGATAGTATCGACAGCATCATCTAGCGAACCACCCAAAGGGCGGCACGCCATCAGGTCTGTGTCGCCAACAACACGGGGAACACAAGGCGTAGAGGAGACGAGGACCATACCCCCCGCTCCAGCAGAAGGGCAAGTTTGAGAACAGCGCCAGTGATACGTCTCCAACGTATCGATAATTTCTTATGTTCCATGCTACTTTATTGATGATACCTACATGTTTTATGCACATTATATGTCATATTTATGCATTTTCTGGAACTAACCTATTAACAAGATGCCGAAGAGCCAGCTGCTGTTTTCTGCTGTTTTTGTTTCAGAAATCCTAGTAAAGAAATATTCTCGGAATTGGACGAAACTTTCGCCCAGGGTCCTATTTTTGCACTAAGCTTCCAAGACCCAAGACCTAACGAGTGGGGCCACGAGGCGGCAGGTGGCCGGCGCCCAAGCCCTGGCCGCGCCGACCTACCCCCCGGCCCCTCGTGTGGCCCCCGCGTTGACCCTCCGCCTACTTAAAGCTTCCGTCACGAAACCCCCGCACCGAGAGCCACGATACGGAAAACCTTGCAGACGCGCGCCGCCGCGAATCCCATCTCGGGGATTCAGGAGATCGCTCCGGCACCCCGCCGGAGAGGGGATTCATCTCCCGAGGACTCTACACCGCCATGGTCGCCTCCGGAGTGATGAGTGAGTAGTTCACCCCCGGACCATGGGTCCATAGCAGCTAGATGGTCGTCTTCTCCTTGTTGTGCTTCATTGTTGGATCTTGTGAGCTGCCTAACATGATCAAGATCATCTATCTGTAATACTATATGTTGTGTTTGTCGGGATCCGATGGATAGAGAGTACTATGATTATGGTGATTATCAATCTATTGTTTATGTGTTGTTTATGATCTTGCATGCTCTCCGTTATTAGTAGAGGCTCGGCCAAGTTTTTGCTCTTAACTCCAAGAGGGGGTATTTATGCTCGATAGTGGGTTCATGCCTTCATTGAATCTGGGATCGTGACAGTAGGTTCTAAGGTTGTGATGTGCTGTTGCCACTAGGGATAAAACATTGATGCTATGTCTAAGGATGTAGTTGTTGATTACATTACGCACCATACTTAATGCAATTGTCTGTTGCTTAGCAACTTAATACCGGAGGGGGTTCGGATGATAACCTGAAGGTGGACTTTTTAGGCATAGATGCAGTTGGATGGCGGTCTATGTACTTTGTCGTAATGCCCGGATTAAATCTCACTATATTTACCATGTCATGTACATGCATTGTTATGCCCTTCTCTATTTGTCAATTGCCCGACTGTAATTTGTTCACCCAACATGCTTTTATCTTATGGGAGAGACACCTCTAGTGAACTGTGGACCCCGGTCCTATTCTTTACATAGCATACAATCTACTTGTTTTACTGTTTTCTTTGCAAACTTCTTCCACTCGATACGTTTAATCCTTTGTTACAGCAAGCCGGTGAGATTGACAACCTCACTGTTTCGTTGGGGCAAAGTACTTTGGTTGTGTTGTGCAGGTTCCGCGTTGGCGCCGGAATCCCTAGTGTTGCGCCGCATCACATTTCGCGACCATCAACCTTCAACGTGCTTCTTGGCTCCTCCCGGTTCGATTAAACCTTGGTTTCTTTCTCGAGGGAAAACTTGCTACTGTGCGCATCATACCTTCCTCTTGGGGTTCCCAACGAACGTGTGAGTTACACGCCATCAAGCTCTTTTTCTGGCGCCGTTGCCGGAGATCAAGACACGCTGCAAGGGGAGTCTCCACTTCTCAATCTCTTTACTTTGTTTTTGTCTTGCTTTATTTTATTTACTACTTTGTTTGCTGCACTAAAACAAAATACAAAAAATTAGTTGCTAGTTTTACTTTATTTACTGTCTTGCTCTCTATATCAAAAACACAAAAAAAAAAAAATTTAGTTACTTGCATTTACTTTATCTAGTTTGTTTTATTTACTGTTGCTAAAATGGCCAACCATGAAAATACTAAATTGTGTGACTTCACAAATGCAAATAATAATGATTTCCTATGCACACCTATTGCTCCACCTGCTACTACAGCAGAATTCTTTGAAATTAAACCTGCTTTACTGAACTGGTTATGAGAGATCAATTTTCTGGTGCTAGTTCTGATGATGCTGCTGCCCATCTCAATAATTTTGTTGAACTTTGTGAAATGCAAAAGTATAAAGATGTAGATGGTGATATTATTAAATTGAAAGTGTTTCCTTTCTCATTAAGAGGAAGAGCTAAAGATTGGTTGCTATCTTTGCCTAAGAATAGTATTGATTCATGGACTAAATGCAAGGATGCTTTTATTGGTAGATATTATCCTCCCGCTAAAATTATATCTTTGAGAAGTAGCATAATGAATTTTAAACAATTAGATACTGAACATGTTGCTCAAGCTTGGGAGAGAATGAAAACTTTGGTAAAGAATTGCCCAACCCATGGACCGACTACTTGGATGATCATCCAAACCTTCTATGCAGGACTAAATTTTCTTCGCGGAATTTATTGGATTCAGCTGCTGGAGGTACCTTTATGTCCATCACATTGGGGGCGGCTACAAAACTTCTTGATGATATGATGATAAATTACTCTGAATGGCACACGAAAGAGCTCCACAAGGTAAGAAGGTAAATTCTGTTGAGGAAACCTCTTCCTTGAGTGATAAGATTGATGTGATTATGTCTATGCTTGTGAATGGTAGATCTAATGTTGATCCAAATAATGTTCCTTTAGCTTCATTGGTTGCTCAAGAAGAAAATGTTGATGTGAATTTCATTAAAAACAATAATTTCAACAACAATGCTTATAGGAACAACTCTGGTAATAACTATAGGCCATATCCTTCTGCTAATGGTAATGGTTATGGTAATTCTTATGGGAATTCTTACAACAATAATAGGAGTGTACCCTCTGGTCTTGAAGCTATGCTTAAAGAATTTATTAGTACACAAACTGCTTTTAACAAATCTGTTGAGGAAAAGCTTGATAAAATTGATACTATTGCTTCTAGAGTTGATAGACTTGCCTCTGATGTTAATCTTTTAAAATTGAAAGTTATGCCTAATAATGATATTGATAATAAGATTACTACTACAGCAAATGCCATCCAAGTTAGAATTAATGAGAATATAAGATTAATGGCTGAATTGCGTGCTAGGTGGGATAGAGAAGAAAATGAAAAACTAGCTAAAGAGAATAATGTAGCTAAAGTTTGGACTATTACCACCACTAGTAATGCTAATTCTCCACATGTTGCTGCACCTCCTACTATCAATGGTAATATAATTGGTGTTGGCAATGTTTCTACTCCTAGTGCAAAGCGTACAAAACTGCCTGAAATTGCTAAAACTGCTGAAACTGCTTGTGATAAAACTGCTGAAATTTTTTCCAACCTTGGGAACAATGATCCCATTGCTGTAGCTCATAATGATTTAGATTTTGATGATTGCCACATCTCTGAAGTTATAAAGTTCTTACAAAAACTTGCTAAAAGTCCTAATGCTAGTGCTATAAATTTAGCCTTTACAAAACATATTACAAATGCTCTCATAAAAGCTAGAGAAGAGAAACTAAAACTTGAAACTTCTATTCCTAGAAAGTTAGAAGATGGTTGGGAGCCCATCATTAAAATGAAATTCAATGACTTTGAATGTAATGCTTTATGTGATCTTGGTGCAATTATTTCTGTTATGCCTAAAAAGATTTATGATATGCTTGACTTGCCACCATTGAAGAATTGTTATTTGGATGTTAATCTTGCCGATAATGTTAAAAAGAAACCTTTGGGGAGGATTGATAATGTGCACATTACGGTTAACAATAATCTTGTCCCCGTTGATTTTGTTGTCTTGGATATCGAATGCAATGCATCTTGTCCAATTGTGTTGGGAAGACCTTTTCTTCGAACTGTTGGTGCTGTTATTGATATGAGGGAAGGTAATATTAAATATCAATTTCCTCTCAAGAAAGGTATGGAACACTTCCCTAGAAAGAGAATGAAGTTGCCTTTTGATTCTATTATTAGAACAAGCTATGATGTTGATGCTTCTACTCTCGATGTTACTTGATTTGCACTTTCTGCGCTGAAAGGCGTTAAAGAAAAGCGCTTATGGGAGACAACCCATGTTTTTACCTACAGCAATTTTTTGTTTTATTGAGTCTTGGAAGTTGTTTACTACTGTAGCAACCTCTCCTTATCATGTTTTTGTGCCAAGTAAAGTTTCTATGTCAAAGTTGATGTTATATTTGGGATTGCTGCGCAGAAACAGCATTGCTGTCTGTCACGAATCTGGGCACAGTTCTCTGTAGAAAATTCGAAAAAATCTGCCAATTTACGAGCGTGATCCTCAGATATGTACGCAACTTTCATTAGTTTTGAGTTTTTCCATTTGAGCAAGTCTGGTGCCCTTTCTAAATTCGTCTTTACGGACTGTTCTGTTTTGACAGATTCTGCCTTTTATTTCGCATTGCCTCTTTTGCTATGTTGGATTTATTTCTTTGATCCACTAATGTCCAGTAGCATTATGCAATGTCCAGAAGTGTAAAGAATGATTGTGTCACCTCTGAATGAGTGAATTATTAATGATGCACTAACCCTCTAATGAGTTTGCTTGAAGTTTGGTGTGAAGGAAGTTTTCAAGGGTCAAGAGAGGAGAATGATATACTATGATCAAGAGGAGTGAAAGCTCTAAGCTTGGGGATGCCCCCGTGGTTCACCCCTGCATATTTTAAGAAGACTCAAGCTTAAGCTTGGGGATGCCCAAGGCATCCCTTCTTCATCGACAACATCATCAGGTTCCTCCCCTGAAACTATATTTTTATTCAATCACATCTTTTGTTCTTTACTTGGAGCGTCGGTTTGTTTTCGTTTTTGTTTTTGTTTGAATAAAATGGATCCTAGCATTCACTTTGTGGGAGAGAGACACGCTCCGTTGTTGCATATGGACACATGTGTCCTTAGGCTTTACTCATAATGTTCAAGGCGAAGTTTCTTCTTCGTTAAATTGTTATATGGTTGGAATTGGAAAATGCTGCATGTAGTAATTCTAAAATGTCTTGGATAATGTGATACTTGGCAATTGTTGTGCTCATGTTTAAGCTCTTGCATCATATGCTTTGCACCCATTAATGAAGAAATACATAGAGCTTGCTAAAATTTGATTTGCATATTTGGTTTCTCTAAGGTCTAGATAATATCTAGTATTGAGTTTTGAACAACAAGGAAGACAGTGTAGAGTCTTATAATGTTTACAATATGTCTTTTATGTGAGTTTTGCTGCACTTGTTCATCCTTGAGTTTGCTTCAAATAACCTTGCTAGCCTAAACCTTGTATCGAGAGGGAATACTTCTCATGCATCCAAAATCCTTGAGCCAACTACTATGCCATTTGTGTCCACCATACCTACCTACTACATGGTATTTCTCCGCCATTCCAAAGTAAATTGCTTGAGTGCTACCTTTAAAATTCCATCATTCACCTTTGCAATATATAGCTCATGGGACAAAATAGCCTTAAAAACTATCGTAGTATTGAATATGTACTTATGCACTTTATATTTTATTAAGTTGCCTGTTGTGCGATAACCATGCTTCTGGGGAACGCCATCAACTATTGTTGAATATCATGTGAGTTGCTATGCATGTCCGTCTTGTCTGAAGGTCTATCATTTTAGTGGTTGGAGCATGCAAAATTGTTAGAGAAGAACATTGGGCCGCTAACTAAAGCCATGAACCATGGTTGAAGTTTCAGTTTTGGACATATATCCTCAATCTCATATGAGAATAATAACTTTGCTACATGCTTATGCATTTAAGAGGAGTCCATTATCTGTTGTCCATGTTGTCCCGGTATGGATGTCTAAGTTGAGAATAATCAAAAGCGAGAAATCCGAAATGCGAGCATTCTCCTTAGACCTTTGTACAGGCGGCATGGAGGTACCCCTTTGTGACACTTGGTTGAAACATGGCATGCAAAGATCCGGTAGTCCAAGCTAAGTAGGACGAGGTGCGGGCACTATTAGTATACTATGCGTGAGGCTTGCAACTTGTAAGATATAATTTTCATAACTCATATGCTTTATTACTACCGTTGACAAAATTGTTTCATGTTTTCAAAATAAAAGCTCTAGCACAAATACAACAATCGATGCTTTCCTCTTTGAAGGACCATTCTTTTACTTTTATTGTTGAGTCAGTTTACCTATCTCCCTCCACCTTAAGAAGCAAACACTTGTGTGAACCGTGCATTGATTCCTACATACTTGCATATTGCACTTATTATACTACTTTATGTTGACGATATCCATGAGATATACATGTTATAAGTTGAAAGCAACCGCTGAAACTTAATCTTCTTATGTGTTGCTTCAACACCTTTACTTTGATTTATTGCTTTATGAGTTAACTCTTATGCAAGACTTATTGATGCTTGTCTTGAAGTACTATTCATGAAAAGTCTTTGCTTTATGATTCAGTTGTTTACTCATGTCATTACCTTTGTTTTGATCGCTGCATTCATTACATATGTTTACAAATAGTATGATCAAGATTATGATGGCATGTCACTTCAGAAATTATCTTTGTTATCGTTTTACCTGCGGGACGAGCAGAACTAAGCTTGGGGATGCTGATACGTCTCCAACGTATCGATAATTTCTTATGTTCCATGCTACTTTATTGATGATACCTACATGTTTTATGCACATTATATGTCATATTTATGCATTTTCTGGAACTAACCTATTAACAAGATGCCGAAGAGCCAGCTGTCGTCTTGCTTTTGGTTTCAGAAATCCTAGTAAAGAAATATTCTCGGAATTGGACGAAACTTTCGCCCAGGGTCCTATTTTTGCACGAAGCTTCCAGAAGACCGAAGACCTAACGAAGTGGGGCCACGAGGTGGCCAGGAAGGCCGGCGCGCCCAAGCCCCGGCCGCGCCGACTCACCCCCCGGGCCCCTCGTGGCCCCCGCGTTGACCCTCCGCCTACTTAAAGCTTCCGTCGCGAAACCCCCGCACCGAGCCACGATACGGAAAACCTTCGAGACGCCGCGCCGCGAATCCCATCTCGGGGGATTGGAGATCGCCTCCGCACCCGCCGGAGAGGGGATTCATCTCCCGGAGGACTCTACACCGCCATGGTCGCCTCCGGAGTGATGAGTGAGTAGTTCACCCCTGGACCATGGGTCCATAGCAGTAGCTAGATGGTCGTCTTCTCCTTGTTGTGCTTCATTGTTGGATCTTGTGAGCTGCCTAACATGATCAAGATCATCTATCTGTAATACTATATGTTGTGTTTGTCGGGATCCGATGGATAGAGAGTACTATGATTATGGTGATTATCAATCTATTGTTTATGTGTTGTTTATGATCTTGCATGCTCTCCGTTATTAGTAGAGGCTCTGGCCAAGTTTTTGCTCTTAACTCCAAGAGGGGGTATTTATGCTCGATAGTGGGTTCATGCCTTCATTGAATCTGGGATCGTGACAGTAGGTTCTAAGGTTGTGATGTGCTGTTGCCACTAGGGATAAAACATTGATGCTATGTCTAAGGATGTAGTTGTTGATTACATTACGCACCATACTTAATGCAATTGTCTGTTGCTTTGCAACTTAATACCGGAGGGGTTCGGATGATAACCCGAAGGTGGACTTTTTAGGCATAGATGCGGTTGGATGGCGGTCTATGTACTTTGTCGTAATGCCCGGATTAAATCTCACTATATTTACCATGTCATGTACATGCATTGTTATGCCCTTCTCTATTTGTCAATTGCCCGATGTAATTTGTTCACCCAACATGCTTTTATCTTATGGGAGAGACACCTCTAGTGAACCTGTGGACCCCGGTCCTATTCTTTACATAGCATACAATCTACTTGTTTTATTTTTCTTGCAAACATCTTCCACTCGATACGTTTAATCCTTTGTTACTGCAAGCCGGTGAGATTGACAACCTCACTGTTTCGTTGGGGCAAAGTACTTTGGTTGTGTTGTGCAGGTTCCGCGTTCCCCGGTGTTGCGCCGCATCACATTTCGCGACCATCAACCTTCAACGTGCTTCTTGGCTCCTCCTGGTTCGATTAAACCTTGGTTTCTTTCTGAGGGAAAACTTGCTACTGTGCGCATCATACCTTCCTCTTGGGGTTCCCAACGAACGTGTGAGTTACACGCCATCAGCCAGCAACCGCGATAGCGATTATACCATCGCGGATGAAGAGTGGGCGGCAGCAAGGGCAGCAGTACTCAACAACACACCGCTCCCCGCAGGAACTTCGGTTGGAACCCTCAATGCTTACCGCTCTATACTAGAGAAAAACCGGGAGCACCTGTCGAAAGAGCAAGCCACCCTCGAGAGACGCCTATCTGCGGCAGACCGATCCAGTGAAAGGCGAAGGGGCTCGCAAGGAAGCGCCTCCCGAAACACTCAGGGAGCAGGCAAGCATCGGTCAAGAATGTCCAGGCTTTCGGAAGATGACGCCAGAGAGATAACATCGAATCTGACTAAATCCTTTATGACCACGGATACCGCGGGCATGCCACGGCCGAAAACCGTTGCAGCAGCAACGGCCAACCTCGCCGCTTACCTCATCAACCAGCGCCCCGAAGGATCTATGGCTCAAGCTCACCGAGGTGCCCTCGAAAGTCTCGCGATATTGGGAAACAACCTGGTCCCGCAAAAGGAAAAAACTATGGTCCAAGGCAGTGGGTCAAAACATCATGCGAGAGATGCTCGGGACGAGATCACCCAGAGCAGGATCGACAAAGCAAGGCGACGACGCGCCACTAGGAAAGACGACGATAGCGATTCTTCGGATGAAGACCAGGAGTACGACGGCGAGCTCAGGGGAGCCGACTGTCTAAGTTACAAGATACGCGAAGCAATGCCGCCTAAAAAGTTTAAGCCTACCCCTACCGACGCTGCCAAGTACGATGGGCAGCAAGAACCAAGATCTTGGATAGATGACTACCTGCAGACAGTGATCTTGCACAAAGGAAACCAGATAGCGGCAATGCAATGCTTACAACTTTACTTGAAGGATTCAGCACGGGCCTGGCTACGGGGGCTGCCGAAAGGTTCTGTCAAATCATGGGACGACCTAGTAGACGCCTTCGTTGCCAACTTCCAAGCAACATACAAGAGGCCTGTCGGAATCGAAGAGCTACGGAGTTGTCGGCAGAAGCAGAAGGAGTCGATGCGTTCGTACATCGGGAGATTCACAAAGCTCTTGAATGCTGCTGAAGACGTATCTGTCGACAGAGCAATCGACGCTTTCAGCGACGGCGTCCAGCGGGAAAGTTACATAGAAGAACTCGGGCGCAAAAAGCCAAAAACCATAACCAAGTTAATGGAAATTGCCAACAGCTGGGCTGATGGTGAAGACAACGTACGAAGGCCACGGCAGCGCAGTGATGATGAAGACGATGACCAGCCGAAGCACGACTCGGGTGGCCGAAGGGATCGTCACAAGAGAAGAAAAAACCGCAACTACGATGATAACAATCTGGTAGCAGCAGGGTATGCCGATCGGCAAGACGATCGAGACGACAGGCACGATGGTAACCGGAACAACTCTGGGAACCGTGGCAATTATAAACCACGGCAGCAGAGGACTCCCGAACTACCCTACGCTGAACAGGTCAACGCCCCCTGTTACCTGCATTCGTATGTCGATTCCAAGGACGGCAAAACGAAGTCGAGTCACCTGCTCAGGGACTGTCGGCAGTTCCTTGACATGCACAAACTCATCCAGCAGTCAGGCCAGCAACAGCTACCACCACCACCCCCACCTCCACCGCAGCATCAAGTCCAGCAGGCTCAACCTCATCAACCCAACGAGGCATTCCCACCACCACGTGGGCAGATGAGCATGATCCACAGGACAGGTGTTTCAAGAAGAGAGATGAAGAAGCTCACCCGAGAGATCAATTTGGCAGAAAGCATCATGGCAAACATCCCCGAGTACGTCGACTGGTCTTCTCAGAGCATTACGTTCAGCCGAGCAGATCATCCGATGACCATACCAAAACCAGGACATGCTGCCCTGGTAGTCGAAGCACAAATTGGGGGGTTCAAGATGAGCAAAGTATTTATGGATGGCGGAAGCGGGCTAAACCTGATATTCGACACAATCAGGAGTATGGGGATCACCATGAGCATGCTGGAAGAAACAGACACCTGCTTCCACGGGATCCTTCCAACCGCACCGGGCCACTCTCTTGGCAAAGTCTACCTGAATGTTATCTTCGGTAGAGCCGATAATTTCAGGAAGGAGAAAATCGAGTTTGAAGTGGTGAACTGGGAATCACAGTATCACGCTATACTCGGGAGACCAGCTTATGCCAAGTTCATGGCTGTGCCGCATTATGCATACCTCAAGCTGAAAATGCCTGGGAACAATGGGACAAACATCACAGTCTATGGAAGTTTTTCACGCTCGGACAATTGTGATCGCGATTTCCAGAGGATTGCTGCGAAAGTTTGGGTTCACAGCAAGAAATCGTCGACCCTCCGCCCAAGCTGTCTTTACGAGAGATCAAGGAAGAAAAAGATGGCAGGGAAACCAAGAAGAAGCCAGCCGCTCTCGCCCTTAAAGCTTCGGCAGCAGAAGCTTCGGCAGCAGAAAGCTTCGGCAGCAAAGGGCTCGGCAGTTGACGGCACAGAAGGCCTAGTAAATAGCAAGACGATGGCAATCACCGCTCAAACACTTGATGAAACCAGCAACGCTGCTGCAACTACTAACGCGGTGAAGAAGCCAGAAGAAGAGAAGAACCCCTTCCTTGCCTAAGCAGTTTACTAGCCTTTACTATGTTTTTTCTTTCATTATAAACAGGGCCTTTCCTCTTTTCGCCCTCTAGCATCGTGCTTACTTTATTAATAAGAACTTAAAGCTTCGATTCTTGTTAAGCATTGCAGTAACTACAAACTTCTAAACCCCATCACTATGCAAACATAGTACAGGGCAGAAGATCGTGCTCCAAAAAAGCCTCTACGAGTGCTAAAACGACGTCACCTTTCCCTCTGCTTTAGATGCCTCTACGAGTGCCGAAGAAAGCAAGAGTTTGGAAAAACTTACACACAACCCACGCTCGATATTTCACTTATGGAAATATCAAAGAGCAACGGGCTCATCGGCAGAATCATTACACCCGAAAAATTCGGGAATGACTGTCGAAATTTACAAACGGTTGAAAGCAAAGTTGCGCATACAACAGGTTTAGCAAAACCTGCAACACGAGCTGATCACTCATAATGATTTGCTAACCAACTAATACTAAACGGGCAATTAAGCTTCGCCCCTTTAAATATTTGCCAACGGCATGGTGAAAGTACACATTCATGTACCAACCAGATAAGAAGTTTTTGGCCCAAAAAACCCGAACACTCGGATGAATTAGCCAATACAATTTACAAAAGTAACTTTACACCTTTACATCACCCTTGCGGAGTTTCCTTTTCCTCAGGTACCTTTGACATCTCCTCAAGCCTGTCGACAATTACATGAGCAGGAGCTAAAACCTTCGGGTACAGCTCCTCGAAATCACCAGTTGCGCTGGCAATAGACTGCAAGTGAACTGAAGGATAACAAGCAAGCACAAGGGCAAGCGTGCATTTGGCCCCTGCAAAGACTTGAGATCTTACTAGCTCCCGAACCTTCTTGGCACTTCCAAATTCAGACATCAAAGTCAAAAGGGTAGGGGGAACTGCATTCAGAGGAAACATTGTTTTCCAAACTACCCTCATGGCCTTGTAGCACTTGTCGAAGAACTGGTGGACCTGTTGCACTCGATCCTGAAATTTGACGACAGCCGAGGCCTTCGAGTGTTCCCGCCAGAAAATTTCTTCGGATGAGGAAAGCTGAGTCAAAGCATGCACCCGCTCGTGTATCCGCTTGTTCTCTTCCGCAGGGTTCAACGCTATGACTGCCAAAAGAATTAGTAAAAGACTCAGACAAGAAGTTGCTAGCAAGCAGGCAAAGGGATCAAGAAACTTACAGTTTAAACTTTCGGTAGCCTTATGCAGCTCGCCAAGAATGTACCGCTCCACGCTGGCTGCAGTCTCGCTCTTTTTATTGATGATGGCAGCTAAGGCATAAGTGCTGCGTAAATCCTTCTCCATCTGCGTCATTCGGTCTTTCATGCGCTGGATTCGATCGTTTTCAGGAAGCGCACCCGACGAGTCGTCTGCAAACGAGGGTACTGGGAAGACCTGCAGAAAGTGCTGGTTATAAAGAAGTAATGGATATGGTACAACCCAACGTCCAACATAACTCCCATCGGGAGAAGTGCAAGAAAGTGATATCATAAGCAAAAGTGTGCCTACAACAATGATAGCACGAAGTTTATTACAAAGCATGAGTTTGACGGCAGAGCAATGTCTTGCATCGGCTCAAGACACAAGTTTGTTACAAGAATCAAGGAAGCTGAGTTTGAGTCGATGAACTAGGGCCAGTCGATGATTTCCTTGATGAAACCAGTTCAAGGAGCTGACGGGCACAAGTAAGAGCAGACGCCTTAAAGGTGCTCAAATCAACAGACTGCCCGTCTTGCCCTTTTGGAAGCCCTTTAGTCATTTCCTCAATGTCACCCTTAAAGCCGTAACCCATCATAAGCTGGAAGGCAAGGACAGCACCAAAAGTGCGCGATGTACGCTTGAATACCTCGATGGCCTCCTTGGTGTCAACCGCGAAGGTATCGATCAGCTGTCCTAGGGTTTTTTCTTGCTTGATCTTGGGGAAGATCATCGAGTGTATCTGCGCCAGAACACTCTTCCCCTTCACGAGAAGCTCTTGTGTAAGCTGGTGAGAAGCGAGAATCGTTGACACAGCGTTCGCTGGGGAGTTATTTGGAACCCTTTCTAGGGCATCGACAGGGATGTTTGCTGCCTCTGCAATAAGAAAGGAATGAAGAAATTCAGTCATTGACAAAAAGTTTAAATCCTTAAGAACGTCTTCCGACAAAAGTATGTTGAAGATTACCAAGCAAGGCCAAAGAAGATTGGCGAAGGACTTCATCCTTTTCGGCTGCTCGAGCCTCAGCCACCAGCCTGGATGCTTCCTCCTCCTTCAGCTTCCCTTTCAGTCTGGCCAGCTCCTCCTTCAGAGAATCAATCTCTTGGCGAGCCGCGGCAGCTATCTTGACTGCGCCATCCAGTTTTGAGGAGGAAGATTCGACTTCCTCTTGCAGCCGAACTTTGTCAGCCTCTAGAGAAGTGAATCGGGAGGCGAAAACCTCCAGAGAAGAGATAACGCCACGCAGGTCCTTAAGAGAGAAAGAAAAACAATTAAACAAGGCACGCTCCAAGAAATTTGTATTAAGATCAGAAGAGGACTTACAGAAAAAGGAGCCGCAGTAGCAGCAGTTGGAGAAATATCCTTCCCTTTGGAAAGGGAAGAAGCAGTCGATGCTTGAGCCGTGGGGGCAGCCTTAGGAGCCGAAGCTTCGGAAGCTACCACGACCGGCGAAACGGCATCAGACTTGGCCTTTTTAGGGGAGGCTCGACGAAGCCTTCATCACTGCAAAAGTAAACCGACGACTGAGATTGTAACAGGAGTATGAAAGGTAAAAAAGGCACAGTATAACTTTTAGGAAGGAACTACTTACATGTCGAAGAGATCATCTTCGTCGGCAAAGCCGCCGGTTGATCTCTTCGCAGGAGAAGCTTTGACCCCATCCGCAGCTGCATCAACAAAAGTATCACGATCAGCGTCGATGTTGCGCACTGATCCATCTGCGATACAAGTGTTATCGGCTGAGGAGGGAAGATCAGCATGGGCAACTTCAAGATTCATTGGACCATTATGATTCATCCTCTAAACCTGTTTGATCGATGGTATGAGAATCTATGGGGATTGAGGAGCCTTTCCCCTCAGAAGTATCATCCGGTGAATCATGTGTATTTTCAGAAGCCATAGGGATCTGGCAAAGAAGAATGACAAGTAAGAACAAAGGTAATCATGTCGGCTAAGCAAGGAGCTATAATAGAGATGTGAAGAAAGGAAAATACCCCTGATGGTGGATGATCAACGTCAAGGGGAGCATAAGAAGAGATCAGCGGAATCGAATCTTCCTGGTTGAAGGAAGTAAGACGACGAACTTCATCAAGCAACTCTTTTTCTGATAGATCGGCAGCATTAATCCTGGTCTCGTCCTTTGGACCTGAGTACAACCACATCGGGTGAACTCTGGCCATGACTGGTTGGATTCGGCGCTTCAGGAAAACTGCTGCCACCTCCGTACCAATCATAGTTTGGCCGTCAGCTTCTTTGATTCGAAGGAATTTGGCAAACAATTCTTCGGTTGAGGCCCTTTCGTCGGATGAGAGGATGTTCTTCCAAGAGTCCTTGGGCTTGGCGTCAGAAACATCGGCATAGCAGGGGAGTCGACATTCGGGTGACGAAGAATCTCTAACGTAAAACCATTTCAACCTCCATCCTTGCACGGACTCTCTCATTGGGAAATTAAAGTAATTAACTTCTGAGCGAGCAACAAAACCTACTCCTCCGGTGACAAAGTACCCATTACTACTGCTGTATCTTTTCACATAGAAGATCTTCTTCCACAGCCCGAAATGAGGTTCAATACCCAAAAACGCCTCGCAAAGGGTGATGAACACAGCAACATGGAGGATTGAATTGGGGGTAAGTTGCCATAATTGAATTTCATACGTCCGCAAGAGATGGAGGAGGAATCCATGAGTGGGGAGCGAAAGGCCTCGATGAAGAAAAGATAAGAACATCACAGAAAATCCAGCAGGAGGATCAGGCCGAGAGATCGCACCTGGAAGGATCACATCTCCCGCGTCGGAGGATATCAATCCTAAGCTTCGAGACCTCTTTTCGTCACGCTTGGTGACGGTTGAAGCTACCCAGTCCCCAGGTTTGACCATGAGCTCGGTGGCGCCGGCGGCGCCGGAGCTGGGGGAGGGGCGCTGGGCGCTCCTTCGAAAGAAGAGGAGGACTTGGCGGCGGCACCGCTGGTGGAGCTAGCGGCGGCGGTGGGTTCTTCTTCTTCACCATCGCGAGATCTGAGGAAGATTGAAACTGTGGCGGCGGCGCAACAATGGCGAAAGAAGGAAGAAGAGGGAGAATGAGGAGATGCTGCGGGAACCGTGGAGAAAATTGGGAACTTTGAGGAAGAGTTGAGTAAGCACGTGGCGCTTAAGGAAGAAAACTGACGGCCCACTACGCCCACGATTGCGCGAAAATCGAGGAGCCACCTCGTCGCGTACATGGTCAAGCCCTAAAAACTGATTGAACAGGGCTAGGGCTAGCTCGTCATGATGGACCCGTCAAATCAGCCAGCAGACAGTCATCAATGACGTCATGATTTGAAAGCATTCGAAGGGACATAAAAGTTATCGATGAAGGACTTGAGTCTATGCACGGATTGCAAGCATCCGTACCTAGACCGGGGGCTCCCATCGGGGCTCCGCAGACCCACAAAATGAGGACTCGACAGATGGGCGTTGATGGCGTGTAACTCACACGTTGCAGGAACCCCAGAGGAAGGTATGATGCGCACAAGCAAGTTTTCGAAGAAAAAACCTTTCGAACCAGGAGGAGCCAAGAAGCATGTTGAAGGTTGATGGCGGCGAAATGTAATGCGGCGCAACACCATTGACGTGAACCGCACAACACTGCACTACTTTGCCCCAACGTCTGAGGTTGTCTTCTCACCGGCTTGCTGTAACAAAGGATTAACCGTATTGTGTGGAAGATGATTGTTTGCAAAGAAAACAGTAAAGTATTGCGGTAGATTGTATGCGATGTAAAGAATAGGACCGGGGTCCACAGTCACTAGAGGTGTCTCTCCCATAAGTTAAAGGCAAATTATGGCAATTGAAAATGAGAGGGCATAACAATGCACATACATGACATGATAAATATAGTGAGATTTAATTGGGCATTACGACAAAGTACATAGACCGCCATCCACTGCATCTATGCCTAAAAAGTCCACCTTCAGTTATCATCCGAACCCCTTCCAGTATTAAGTTGCAAACAACACAATTGCATTAAGTATGGTGCGTAATGTAATCAACAACTACATCCTTAGACATAGCATCAATGTTTTATCCCTAGTGGCAACAGCACATCCACAACCTTAGAACTTTTGTCACTGTCCCAGATTCTGGAGGCATGCTGATACGTCTCCAACGTATCGATAATTTCTTATGTTCCATGCTACTTTATTGATGATACCTACATGTTTTATGCACATTATATGTCATATTTATGCATTTTCTGAACTAACCTATTAACAAGATGCCGAAGAGCCAGTTGCTGTTTTCTGTTTTTGGTTTCAGAAATCCTAGTAAAGAAATATTCTCGGAATTGACGAAACTTCGCCCAGGTCCTATTTTTGCAAGCTTCCAGAAGACCGAAGACCCTAACGAAGGGCCACGAGGCGGCCAGGAGGGAGGCCGGCGCGGCCCAGGCCCTGGCCGCGCCGACCTATCCCCTGGGCCCCTCGTGTGGCCCCTCGCGTTGACCTTCCGCCTACTTAAAGCTCCCGAAACCCCCGTACCGAGAGCCACGATACGGAAAACCTGAGACGCCGCCGCCGCCAATCCCATCTCGGGGGATTAGGAGATCGCCTCCGCACCCTGCCGGAGAGGGGATTCATCTCCCGGAGGACTCTTCATCGCCATGATCGCCTCCGGAGTGATGAGTGAGTAGTTCACCCCTGGACCATGGGTCCATAGCAGTAGCTAGATGGTCGTCTTCTCCTTGTTGTGCTTCATTGTTGGATCTTGTGAGCTGCCTAACATGATCAAGATCATCTATATGTAATTCTATATGTTGTGTTTGTCGGGATCCGATGGATAGAGAGTACTATGATTATGGTGATTATCAATCTATTGTTCATGTGTTGTTTATGATCTTGCATGCTCTCCGTTATTAGTAGAGGCTCTGGCCAAGTTTTTACTCTTAACTCCAAGAGGGAGTAATTATGCTCGATAGTGGGTTCATGCCTTCATTGATACCTGGGACAGTGACAGAAAGTTCTAAGGTTGTGATGTGCTGTTGCCACTAGGGATAAAACATTGATGCTATGTCTAAGGATGTAGTTATTGATTACATTACGCACAATACTTAATGCAATTGTCTGCTTTGCAACTTAATACTGGAGGGGGTTCGGACGATAACCTGAAGGTGGACTTTTAGGCATAGATGCAGTTGGATGGCGGTCTATGTACTTTGTCGTAATGCCCAATTAAATCTCACTATATTTACCATGTCATGTATATGCATTGTTATGCCTTTCTCTATTTGTCAATTGCCCGACTGTAATTTGTTCACCCAACATGCTTTATCTTATGGGAGAGACACCTCTAGTGAACTGTGGACCCCGGTCCTATTCTTTACATAGCATACAATCTACTTGTTTTACTGTTTTCTTTGCAAACATCTTCCACTCGATACGTTTAATCCTTTGTTACAGCAAGCCGGTGAGATTGACAACCTCACTGTTTCGTTGGGGCAAAGTACTTTGGTTGTGTTGTGCAGGTTCCTAGTTGGCGCCGGAATCCCTGGTGTTGCGCCGCATCACATTTCGCGACCATCAACCTTCAACGTGCTTCTTGGCTCCTACTGGTTCGATTAAACCTTGGTTTCATACTGAGGGAAAACTTGCCACTGTGCGCATCATACCTTCCTCTTGGGGTTCCCAACGGACGTGTACATACGCGCATCAAGCACTTTTTCTGGCGCCGTTGCCGGGGAGATCAAGACACGCTGCAAGGGGAGTCTCCACTTCTCAATCTCTTTACTTTGTTTTTGTCTTGCTTTATTTTATTTACTACTTTGTTTGCTGCACTAAATCAAAATACAAAAAAATTAGTTGCTAGTTTTACTTTATTTACTGTCTTGCTCTCTATATCGAAAACACACAAAAATTAGTTACTTGCATTTACTTTATCTAGTTTGTTTTATTTACCGTTGCTAAAATGAATACCCCTGAAAATACTAAGTTGTGTGACTTCACAAATGCAAATAATAATGATTTCCTATGCACACCTATTGCTCCACCTGCTACTACAGCAGAATTCTTTGAAATTAAACCTGCTTTACTAAATCTGGTCATGAGAGAACAATTTTCTGGTGCTAGTTCTGATGATGCTGCTGCCCATCTCAATAATTTTGTTGAACTTTGTGAAATGCAAAAGTATAAAGATGTAGATGGTGATATTATTAAATTGAAAGTGTTTCCTTTCTCATTAAGAGGAAGAGCTAAAGATTGGTTGCTATCTTTGCCTAAGAATAGTATTGATTCATGGACTAAATGCAAGGATGCTTTTATTGGTAGATATTATCCTCCCGCTAAAATTATTTCTTTGAGAAGTAGCATAATGAATTTTAAACAATTAGATACTGAACATGTTGCTCAAGCATGGGAGAGAATGAAAACTTTGGTAAAGAATTGCCCAACCCATGGACTGACTACTTGGATGATCATCCAAACCTTCTATGCAGGACTAAATTTTTCTTCGCGGAATTTATTGGATTCAGCTGCTGGAGGTACCTTTATGTCCATCACATTGGGGGCGGCTACAAAACTTCTTGATGATATGATGATAAATTACTCTGAATGGCACACGGAAAGAGCTCCACAAGGTAAGAAGGTAAATTCTGTTGAAGAAACCTCTTCCTTGAGTGATAAGATTGATGTGATTATGTCTATGCTTGTGAATGGTAGATCTAATGTTGATCCAAATAATGTTCCTTTAGCTTCATTGGTTGCTCAAGAAGAAAATGTTGATGTGAATTTCATTAAAAATAATAATTTCAACAACAATGCTTATAGGAACAACTCTGTAATAACTATAGGCCATATCCTTCTGCTAATGGTAATGGTTATGGTAATTCTTATGGGAATTCTTACAACAATAATAGAAGTGTACCCTCTGGTCTTGAAGCCATGCTTAAAGAATTTATTAGTACACAAACTGCTTTTAACAAATCTGTTGAGGAAAAGCTTGATAAAATTGATACTATCGCTTCTAGAGTTGATAGGCTTGCCTCTGATGTTAATCTTTTAAAGTTGAAAGTTATGCCTAATAATGATCTTGATAATAAGATTACTACTACAGCAAATGCCATCCAAGTTAGAATTAATGAGAATATAAGATTAATGGCTGAGTTGCGTGCTAGGTGGGATAGAGAAGAAAATGAAAAACTAGCTAAAGAGAATAATGTAGCTAAAGTTTGGACTATTACCACCACTAGTAATGCTAATTCTTCACATGTTGCTGCACCTCCTACTATCAATGGTAAAATAATTGGTGTTGGCAATGTTTCTACTCCTAGTGCAAAGCGTACAAAGCTGCCTGAAATTGCTAAAACTGCTGAAACTGCTTGTGATAAAACTGCTGAAATTTTTTCCAACCTTGGGAATAATGATCCCATTGCTGTAGCTCATAATGATTTAGATTTTGATGATTGCCACATCTCTGAAGTTATAAAGTTCTTACAAAAACTTGCTAAAAGTCCTAATGCTAGTGCTATAAATTTAGCCTTTACAAAACATATTACAAATGCTCTCATAAAAGCTAGAGAAGAGAAACTAAAACTTGAAACTTCTATTCCTAGAAAGTTAGAAGATGGTTGGGAGCCCATCATTAAAATGAAATTCAATGACTTTGAATGTAATGCCTTATGTGATCTTGGTGCAAGTATTTCTGTTATGCCTAAAAAGATTTATGATATGCTTGACTTGCCACCATTAAAGAATTGTTATTTGGATGTTAATCTCGCCGATAATGTTAAAAAGAAACCTTTGGGGAGGATTGATAATGTGCATATTACGGTTAACAATAACCTTGTACCCGTTGATTTTGTTGTCTTGGATATCGAATGCAATGCATCTTGTCCAATTGTGTTGGGAAGACCTTTTCTTCGAACCGTTGGTGCTGTTATTGATATGAGGGAAGGTAATATTAAATATCAATTTCCTCTCAAGAAAGGTATGGAACACTTCCCTAGAAAGAGAATGAAGTTGCCTTTTGATTCTATTATTAGAACAAGCTATGATGTTGATGCTTCTACTCTCGATGTTACTTGATTTGCACTTTCTGCGCCTAGCTGAAAGGCGTTAAAGAAAAGCGCTTATGGGAGACAACCCATGTTTTTACCTACAGCAATTTTTTGTTTTATTGAGTCTTGGAAGTTGTTTACTACTGTAGCAACCTCTCCTTATCAAGTTTTTGTGCCAAGTAAAGTTTCTATGTCAAAGTTGATGTTATATTTGGGATCGCTGCGCAGAAACAGCATTGCTGTCTGTCACGAATCTGGGCATAATTCTCTGTAGAAAATTCGAAAAAATCTGCCAATTTACGAGCGTGATCCTCAGATATGTACGCAACTTTCATTAGTTTTGAGTTTTTCCATTTGAGCAAGTCTGGTGCCATTTATAAATTCGTCTTTACGGACTGTTCTGTTTTTGACAGATTCTGCCTTTTATTTCGCATTGCCTCTTTTGCTATGTTGGATTTATTTCTTTGATCCATTAATGTCCAGTAGCATTATGCAATGTCCAGAAGTGAAAAGAATGATTGTGTCACCTCTGAATGAGTGAATTATTAATGATGCACTAACCCTCTAATGAGTTTGCTTGAAGTTTGGTGTGAAGGAAGTTTTCAAGGGTCAAGAGAGGAGAATGATATACTAAGATCAAGAGGAGTGAAAGCTCTAAGCTTGGGGATGCCCCGTGGTTCATCCCTGCATATTTTAAGAAGACTCAAGCGTCTAAGCTTGGGGATGCCCAAGGCATCCCCTTCTTCATCGACAACATCATCAGGTTCCTCCCCTGAAACTATATTTTTATTCAGTCACATCTGGTGTTCTTTACTTGGAGCGTCGGTTTGTTTTCGTTTTTGTTTTTGTTTGAATAAGATGGATCCTAGCATTCACTTTGTGGGAGAGAGACACGCTCCGCTGTTGCATATGGACACATGTGTCCTTAGGCTTTACTCATAATGTTCAAGGCGAAGTTTCTTCTTCGTTAATTTGTTATATGGTTGGAATTGGAAAATGCTACATGTAGTAATTCTAAAAATGTCTTGGATAATGTGATACTTGGTAATTGTTGTGCTCATGTTTAAGCTCTTGCATCATATGCTTTGCACCCATTAATGAAGAAATACATAGAGCTTGCTAAAATTTGATTTGCATATTTGGTCTCTCTAAGGTCTAGATAATATCTAGTATTGAGTTTTGAACAACAAGGAAGACAGTGTAGAGTCTTATAATGTTTACAATATGTCTTTTATGTGAGTCTTGCTGCACTTGTTCATCCTTGAGTTTGCTTCAAATAACCTTGCTAGCCTAAACCTTGTATCGAGAGGGAATACTTCTCATGCATCCAAATCCTTGAGCCAACCACTATGCCATTTGTGTCCACCATACCTACCTACTACATGGTATTTACCCGCCATTCCAAAGTAAATTGCTTGAGTGCTACCTTTAAAATTCCATCATTCACCTTTGCAATATATAGCTCATGGGACAAAATAGCCTTAAAAACTATTGTAGTATTGAATATGTACTTATGCACTTTATATTTTATTAAGTTGCTTGTTGTGCGATAACCATGTTTCTGGGGAACGCCATCAACTATTGTTGAATATCATGTGAGTTGCTATGCATGTCCGTCTTGTCTGAAGGTCTATCATTTTAGTGGTTGGAGCATGCAAAATTGTTAGAGAAGAACATTGGGCCGCTAACTAAAGCCATGAATCATGGTGGAAGTTTCAGTTTTGGACATATATCCTCAATCTCATATGAGAATAATAACTTTGCTACATGCTTATGCATTTAAGAGGAGTCCATTATCTGTTGTCCATGTTGTCCCGGTATGGATGTCTAAGTTGAGAATAATCAAAAGCGAGAAATCCGAAATGCGAGCATTCTCCTTGGACCTTTGTACAGGCGGCATGGAGGTACCCCTTTGTGACACTTGGTTGAAACATGGCATGCAAAGATCCGGTAGTCCAAGTTAAGTAGGACGAGGTGCGGACACTATTAGTATACTATGCGTGAGGCTTGCAACTTGTAAAATATAATTTACATAACTCATATGCTTTATTACTACCGTTGACAAAATTGTTTCATGTTTTCAAAATAAAAGCTCTAGCACAAATACAACAATCGATGCTTTCCTCTGCGAAGGACCATTCTTTTACTTTTATTGTTGAGTCAGTTTACCTATCTCCTTCCACCTTAAGAAGCAAACACTTGTGTGAACTGTGCATTGATTCCTACATACTTGCATATTGCACTTGTTATATTACTTTATGTTGACAATATCCATGAGATATACATGTTACAAGTTGAAAGCAACCGCTGAAACTTAATCTTCCTATGTGTTGCTTCAACACCTTTACTTTGATTTATTGCTTTACGAGTTAACTCTTATGCAAGACTTATTGATGCTTGTCTTGAAGTACTATTCATGAAAAGTCTTTGCTATATGATTCAGTTGTTTACTCATGTCATTACCTTTGCTTTGATCGCTGCATTCATTACATATGTTTACAAATAGTATGATCAAGATTATGATGGCATGTCACTTCAGAAATTATCTTTGTTATCGTTTTACCTGCTCGGGACGAGCAGAACTAAGCTTGGGGATGCTGATACGTCTCCAACGTATCGATAATTTCTTATGTTCCATGCTACTTTATTGATGATACCTACATGTTTTATGCACATTATATGTCATATTTATGCATTTTCTGGAACTAACCTATTAACAAGATGCCGAAGAGCCAGTTGCTGTTTTCTGCTGTTTTTGGTTTCAGAAATCCTAGTAAAGAAATATTCTCGGAATTGGACGAAACTTTCGCCCAGGGTCCTATTTTTGCACGAAGCTTCCAGAAGACCGAAGACCTAACGAAGTGGGGCCACGAGGCGGCCAGAGGGAGGCCGGCGCGGCCCAGGCCCTGGCCGCGCCGACCTATCCCTGGGCCCCTCGTGTGGCCCTCGCGTTGACCTTCCGCCTACTTAAAGCTCCCGTCGCGAAACCCCCAGTACCGAGAGCCACGATACGGAAAACCTTCCAGAGACGCCGCCGCCGCGAATCCCATCTCGGGGGATTCTGGAGATCGCCTCCGGCACTGCCGGAGAGGGGATTCATCTCCCGGAGGACTCTTCATCGCCATGATCGCCTCCGGAGTGATGAGTGAGTAGTTCACCCCTGGACCATGGGTCCATAGCAGTAGCTAGATGGTCGTCTTCTCCTTGTTGTGCTTCATTGTTGGATCTTGTGAGCTGCCTAACATGATCAAGATCATCTATATGTAATTCTATATGTTGTGTTTGTCGGGATCCGATGGATAGAGAGTACTATGATTATGGTGATTATCAATCTATTGTTCATGTGTTGTTTATGATCTTGCATGCTCTCCGTTATTAGTAGAGGCTCTGGCCAAGTTTTTACTCTTAACTCCAAGAGGGAGTAATTATGCTCGATAGTGGGTTCATGCCTTCATTGATACCTGGGACAGTGACAGAAAGTTCTAAGGTTGTGATGTGCTGTTGCCACTAGGGATAAAACATTGATGCTATGTCTAAGGATGTAGTTATTGATTACATTACGCACAATACTTAATGCAATTGTCTGTTGCTTTGCAACTTAATACTGGAGGGGTTCGGATGATAACCTGAAGGTGGACTTTTTAGGCATAGATGCAGTTGGATGGCGGTCTATGTACTTTGTCGTAATGCCCAATTAAATCTCACTATATTTACCATGTCATGTATATGCATTGTTATGCCTTTCTCTATTTGTCAATTGCCCGACTGTAATTTGTTCACCCAACATGCTTTATCTTATGGGAGAGACACCTCTAGTGAACTGTGGACCCCGGTCCTATTCTTTACATAGCATACAATCTACTTGTTTTACTGTTTTCTTTGCAAACATCTTCCACTCGATACGTTTAATCCTTTGTTACAGCAAGCCGGTGAGATTGACAACCTCACTGTTTCGTTGGGGCAAAGTACTTTGGTTGTGTTGTGCAGGTTCCTAGTTGGCGCCGGAATCCCTGGTGTTGCGCCGCATCACATTTCGCGACCATCAACCTTCAACGTGCTTCTTGGCTCCTACCTGTTCGATTAAACCTTGGTTTCATACTGAGGGAAAACTTGCCACTGTGCGCATCATACCTTCCTCTTGGGGTTCCCAACGGACGTGTACATCTACGCGCATCATGAACCCACTATCGAGCATAAATACTCCCTCTTGGAGTTAAGAGTAAAAACTTGGCCAGAGCCTCTACTAATAACGGAGAGCATGCAAGAACATAAACAACACATAGGTAATAGATTGATAATCACCATAACATAGTATTCTCTATCCATCGGATCCCGACAAACACAACATATAGTATTACAGATAGATGATCTTGATCATGTTAGGCAGCTCACAAGATCCAACAATGAAGCACATAAGGAGAAGACGACCATCTAGCTACTGCTATGGACCCATAGTCCAGGGGTGAACTACTCACTCATCACTCCGGAGGCGACCATGGCGGTGTAGAGTCCTCCGGGAGATGAATCCCCTCTCTTTTGGCAGGGTGCCGGAGGCGATCTCCAGAATCCCCCGAGATGGGATTGGCGGCGGCGGCGTCTCAGGAAGGTTTTCGTGGCTCTCGGTACTGAGGGTTTCGCGACGAAGACTTTAAGTAGGCGGAAGGGCGCGGGGGCCAGCACGAGGCCCCACACGCTAGGCGCGGCGGCCAGGGCCGCGCCGCCCTAGTGTGGCGGCGCCTCGTGGCCCCACTTCGTATCTCCCCGGACTTCTGGAAGCTTCGTGGAAAAATAGGCCCCTGGGCGTTGATTTCGTCCAATTCCGAGAATATTTCCTTACTAGGATTTCTGAAACCAAAAACAGCAGAAAACAGCAATTGGCTCTTCGGCATCTTGTTAATAGGTTAGTGCCGGAAAATGCATAAATACGACATATAATGTGTATAAAACATGTAGGTATCATCATAAAACAGCTGGAACATAAGAAATTATCGATACGTTGGAGACGTATCCCCAAGCTTAGTTCTGCTCGTCCCGAGCAGGTAAAACGATAACAAAGATAATTTCTTAAGTGACATGCTACCAACATAATCTTGATCCAATAATGATGTAAAGCATGTGAACTGAGATCAAATCACTCAAAGCAAATGTCTATATTGATATAAGAGATGATAATGCAAGAGTTAAACAAGCTAGAAGTTTTCATGAACTATTGCTTCAAAGACATGAAACCGCACAAAGTTCATTAAAGATGTGTTAAGTATTCAGCATAGAAGTTCTATCCTTCATTCCAAGCATCAAGTAAATTTTCACAACATAAGAAGGATTCAGTCAAGTAAACATAAACATGAACGTCATGAATCAACTGTTTCGAAGTCTACTCAACCGGTGAGCGCAAGCATTTGGTATTAGCACCAGGATGTTATGGCATAAAGAACGTTAATGGGGGTTTGGAAGGCCAATGAGAGAAAGTCTCACAAAGCTATAAGTGATTACTAGACAAGAGGAAGTCTTATAATCGAAGCTATGCAAGGAGTAGTGATTGCCATGCAACGGATGCACATAGAGCTATATGTGTATGAAAGCTCTCCAATGGAACTAGTGGGGGTGCATCCAACTTGGTTGCTCACGAAGACCTAGAGCACTTTTGAGGAGGCTCATCATTGGAATATACAACCCAAGTTCTATAGTGTAAATTCCCCACATAGTTATACTAGTAAAACATGAAAACTCTCTCATATGGAGTGTAGGTGCTAAACATGAGCACAAATGATGACTATGAATATGCAGGTGCTAAAACATGAGCACAAGTGTGGATAAAAGATAGTAATGCTGCCCCCTTTTTCTTTATTCTCTTTTTTTTCTTTTTCTCTTTTTTTCTTTCTTTTCTTTTTCTCTTTTTTTCTTTTCTATTTTTTTCTTTTCTTTTTGATGGCCTCCATGGCTCTTTTCACTTTTAGGGGCAACATCCTAATATGACAACACACTTTTTGGTACAAATAACTCATAATGAATAAAACATGATGTATGAAACTGTATGCCTCTGCCAGTGTAGCAGGATGTGCAATGATCTAGCGTAACATGGGTAAACCACACATCAGCTGTATAGAATCATGCAAAGCAATATACAAATAATAAATGACAACATGGCATGTAATGTAAAATGGATGTTGCATGGCAATATATCTCGGAACAGCTATGGAAATGCTGTGGTAGGTAGGTATGGTGGCTGTTTTGAGGAGATGTATGGGCTTATGTGTAGGAGAACAAGAGAAAGTCCTCCCACGGGTTTGGATGTACCGGCGAAGTATGCACAATTCTCAATGTGAGCAAAAGGCAATGCACAGTACCGAAGAGGCTAGCAAATATGGATGGTGGAAGTGCCAAAAACCGTAGCTTAACATTAGTCAAAAAGAACTCACAAGCTTATTGCAAACATCTAGCAGGTTCAACATTAAGAGCATGATTTAAAATTTCACCGACCTTCAGCACAACTTAGTCATTACGATGAACCTTTAGACATGGAAAGCTATCAAGTCCAACTACGCCTTCAACTATTTAAATAGAGTTTGTAGTACGGCACAAGCTTAAAGACAACAATCCACTACTAATTTTAACTTATTTATCCAACAAGCTCTACCATCTAAATATCTCAAAACGTTTGCAAAGAATCAAGTTATCAAAGCTCAATGATCTACAAGATTATGCAAGTGTTTCATTATACCACTACCACATGCAACATTTCCTTAACCAACCGAATAACAATTTAACGAAGAAGATTCAACCTTCGCCATGAACATTATGAGTAAAGCCTAAGGACATATTTGTCCATATGCAACAGCGGAGCGTGTCTCTCTCCCACACAAAGAATGCTAGGATCCATTTTATTCAAACAAAACAAAAACTAAAGCGAACCGACGCTCCAAGCAAAGTACATAAGATGTGACTGAATAAAAATATAGTTTCAGGGGAGGAACCTGATGATGTTGTCGATGAAGAAGGGGATGCCTTGGGCATCCCCAAGCTTAGATGCTTGAGTCTTCTTAAAATATGCAGGGGTGAACCACGGGGGCATCCCCAAGCTTAGAGCTTTCACTCCTCTTGATCATAGTATATCATACTCCTCTCTTGACCCTTGAAAACTTCCTTCACACCAAACTTCAAGCAAACTCATTAGAGGGTTAGTGCACAATAAAAGTTTACATGTTCAGAGGTGACACAATCATTATTAATACTTCTGGACATTTCACAAAGCTACTGGACATTAATGGATCAAAGAAATTCATCCAACATAGCAAAAACGGCAATGCGAAATAAAAGGCAGAATCTGTCAAAACAGAACAGTTCGTAAAGACGAATTTTAAAATGGCACCAGACTTGCTCAAACGGAAAAACTCAAAACTAATGAAAGTTGCGTACATATCTGGGGATCACTCACGTAAATTGGCATAATTTTCTGAGTTACCTACAGAGAATTAGGCCCAGATTCGTGACAGCAAAGAAATCTGTCTCTGCGCAGTAATCCAAATCTAGTATGAACCTTACTATAGAGACTTTACTTGGCACAAAAACATGATAAGGAGAGGTTGCTACAGTAGTAAACAACTTCCAAGACTCAAATATAAAACAAAGTACTGTAGTAAAAACATGGGTTGTCTCCCATAAGCGCTTTTCTTTAACGCCTTTCAGCAGAAAGTGTAATTCAAGTATTATCAAGAGATGAAGCATCGACATCATAATTTGCTCTAATAATAGAATCATAAGGTAACTTCATTCTTTTCCTAGGGAAGTGTTCCATACCTTTCTTGAGAGGAAATTGATATTTAATATTACCTTCCTTCATATCAATAGTAGCACCAACGGTTCGAAGAAAAGGTCTTCCCAATATAATGGGACAAGATGCATTGCATTCAATATCCAAAACAACAAAATCAACGGGAACAAGGTTATTGTTAACCATAATATGAACATTATCAACTCTCCCCAAAGGTTTCTTTTTAGCATTATCAGCGAGATTAACATCCAAATAACAATTTTTCAATGGTGGCAAGTCAAGCATATCATAGACTTTCTTAGGCATAACAGAAATACTTGCACCAAGATCACATAAAGCATTACAATCAAAATCATTGACCCTCATCTTAATGATAGGCTCCCAACCATCTTCTAACTTTCTAGGAATAGAAGTTTCAAGTTTTAGTTTCTCTTCTCTAGCTTTTATGAGAGCATTTGTAATATGTTTTGTAAAGGCCAAATTTATAGCACTAGCATTAGGACTCTTAGCAAGTTTTTGTAAGAACTTTATAACTTCAGAGATGTGACAATCATAAAAATCTAAATCATTATGAGCTACAGCAATGGGATCATTGTCCCCAAGGTTGGAAAAAATTTCAGCAGTTTTATCACAAGCAGTTTCAGCAGTTTTAGCAATTTCAGGCAGTTTTGTACGCTTTGCACTAGGAGTAGAAACATTGCCAACACCAATTATTTTACCATTGATAGTAGGAGGTGCAGCAACATGTGAGGAATCAACATTACTAGTGGTGGTAATAGTCCAAACTTTAGCTACATTATTCTCTTTAGCTAGTTTTTCATTTTCTTCTCTATCCCACCTAGCACGCAATTCAGCCATTAATCTTATATTCTCATTAATTCTAACTTGGATGGCATTTGCTGTAGTAGTAATCTTATTATCAATATCCTCAGGTTTAGCAGCCATTTTATTAATTAAAGAGGATTGTGATGCGGACATGTATGAGATTCGGGTTTCAGCATTTGAAATTTTAGTTTGCAGACCAGAAATCTCCCTATTCAAGTTTTCAAGTTGATTTCCTATATTTTTCAACAAGGTAGATTGTTCATTCATAGTTTTAGTAAACAATTGATTTTGCTCATATTGTGATTGCATAAAGTTTTTAGTGGATCTTTCAATTTCTAGCATCTTTTCCTCATATCTACCATAAGAATTACCATAATCATTACCACTAGCAGGATATGGCCTATAGTTATTACCAGAATTGTTCCTATAAGCATTGTTGTTGAAATTATTATTTTTAATGAAATTCACATCAACATTTTCTTCTTGAGCAACCAATGAAGCTAAAGGAACATTATTAGGATCAACATTAGATCTACCATTCACAAGCATAGACATAATCACATCAATCTTATCACTCAAGGAAGAGGTTTCTTCAACAGAATTTACCTTCTTACCTTGTGGAGCTCTTTCCGTGTGCCATTCAGAGTAATTTATCATCATATCATCAAGAAGCTTTGTAGCCGCCCCCAAAGTGATGGACATAAAGGTACCTCCAGCAGCTGAATCCAATAAATTCCGCGAAGAAAAATTTAGTCCTGCATAGAAGGTTTGGATGATCATCCAAGTAGTCAGTCCATGGGTTGGGCAATTCTTTACCAAAGATTTCATTCTCTCCCATGCTTGAGCAACATGTTCATTATCTAATTGCTTAAAATTCATTATGCTACTTCTCAAAGATATAATTTTAGCGGGAGGATAATATCTACCAATAAAAGCATCCTTGCATTTAGTCCATGAATCAATACTATTCTTAGGCAAAGATAGCAACCAATCTTTAGCTCTTCCTCTTAATGAGAAAGGAAACAATTTCAATTTAATAATATCACCATCTACATCCTTATACTTTTGCATTTCACAAAGTTCAACAAAATTATTAAGATGGGCAGCAGCATCATCAGAACTAATACCAGAAAATTGATCTCTCATGACAAGATTTAGTAAAGCAGGTTTAATTTCAAAGAATTCTGCTGTAGTAGCAGGTGGAGCAATAGGTGTGCATAGGAAATCATTATTATTAGTGGTTGTGAAGTCACACAACTTAGTATTTTCAGGGGTATTCATTTTAGCAACAGTAAATAAAACAAACTAGATAAAGTAAATGCAAGTAACTAATTTTTTTTTGTGTTTTTGATATAGAGAGCAAGACAGTAAATAAAGTAAAGCTAGCAACTAATTTTTTGTGTGTTTTGTTTAAGTGCAGCAAACAAAGTAGTAAATAAAATAAAGCAAGACAAAAACAAAGTAAAGAGATTGAGAAGTGGAGACTCCCCATGCAGCGTGTCTTGATCTCCCCGGCAACGGCGCCAGAAAAAGAGCTTGATGGCGTGTAACTCACACGTTCGTTGGGAACCCCAAGAGGAAGGTATGATGCGCACAGCGAGCAAGTTTTTCCTCAGAAAGAAACCAAGGTTTATCGAACCAGAGGAGCCAAGAAGCACGTTGAAGGTTGATGGCGGCGAAATGTAATGCGGCGCAACACCAGGGATTCCGGCGCCAACGTGGAACCTGCACAACACAACCAAAGTACTTTGCCCCAACGAAACAGTGAGGTTGTCAATCTCACCGGCTTGCTGTAACAAAGGATTAACCGTATTGTGTGGAAGATGATTGTTTGCAAGAAAACAGTAAAACAAGTATTGCAGTAGATTGTATGCGATGTAAAGAATAGGACCGGGGTCCACAGTTCACTAGGGGTGCTGATACGTCTCCAACGTATCGATAATTTCTTATGTTCCATGCTACTTTATTGATGATACCTACATGTTTTATGCACATTATATGTCATATTTATGCATTTTGGAACTAACCTATTAACAAGATGCGAAAGCCAGTTGCTGTTTTCTGCTGTTTTTGGTTTCAGAAATCCTAGTAAAGAAATATTCTCGGAATTGGACGAAACTTTCGCCCAGGGTCCTATTTTTGCACGAAGCTTCCAGAAGACCGAAGACCTAACGAAGTGGGGCCACGAGGCGAGGGGGTGGCAGCGGCCCGGCCCGGCCGCGCCGACCTGCCCCCTGGGCCCCTCGTGTGGCTCGCGTTGACCTTCCGCCTACTTAAAGCTCCCGTCGCGAAACCCCGGTACCGAGAGCCACGATACGGAAAACCTTCAGAGACGCGCCGCCGCAGAATCCCATCTCGGGGGATTCAGGAGATCGCCTCCGGCACCCTGCCGGAGGATTCATCTCCCGGAGGACTCTTCATCGCCATGATCGCCTCCGGAGTGATGAGTGAGTAGTTCACCCCTGGACCATGGGTCCATAGCAGTAGCTAGATGGTCGTCTTCTCCTTGTTGTGCTTCATTGTTGGATCTTGTGAGCTGCCTAACATGATCAAGATCATCTATATGTAATTCTATATGTTGTGTTTGTCGGGATCCGATGGATAGAGAGTACTATGATTATGGTGATTATCAATCTATTGTTCATGTGTTGTTTATGATCTTGCATGCTCTCCGTTATTAGTAGAGGCTCTGGCCAAGTTTTTACTCTTAACTCCAAGAGGGAGTAATTATGCTCGATAGTGGGTTCATGCCTTCATTGATACCTGGGACAGTGACAGAAAGTTCTAAGGTTGTGATGTGCTGTTGCCACTAGGGATAAAACATTGATGCTATGTCTAAGGATGTAGTTATTGATTACATTACGCACAATACTTAATGCAATTGTCTGTTGCTTTGCAACTTAATACTGGAGGGGGTTCGGACGATAACCTGAAGGTGGACTTTTTAGGCATAGATGCAGTTGGATGGCGGTCTATGTACTTTGTCGTAATGCCCAATTAAATCTCACTATATTTATCATATCATGTATATGCATTATTATGCCTTTCTCTATTTGTCAATTGCCTGACTGTAATTTGTTCACCCAACATGCTTTTATCTTATGGGAGAGACACCTCTAGTGAACTGTGGACCCCGGTCCTATTCTTTCCATAGCATACAATCTACTTGTTTTACTGTTTTCTTTGCAAACATCTTCCACTCGATACGTTTAATCCTTTGTTACAGCAAGCCGGTGAGATTGACAACCTCACTGTTTGTTGGGGCAAAGTACTTTGGTTGTGTTGTGCAGGTTCCTAGTTGGCGCCGGAATCCCTGTGTTGCGCCGCATCACATTTCGCGACCATCAACCTTCAACGTGCTTCTTGGCTCCTACTGGTTCGATTAAACCTTGGTTTCTTTCTGAGGGAAAACTTGCTGCTGTGCGCATCATACCTTCCTCTTGGGGTTCCCAACAGACGTGTACATCTACGCGCATCAAGCACTTTTTCTGGCGCCGTTGCCGGGGAGATCAAGACACGCTGCAAGGGGAGTCTCCACTTCTCAATCTCTTTACTTTGTTTTTGTCTTGCTTTATTTTATTTACTACTTTGTTTGCTGCACTAAATCAAAATACAAAAAAATTAGTTGCTAGTTTTACTTTATTTACTGTCTTGCTCTCTATATCAAAAACACAAAAAATTAGTTACTTGTCTTTACCTTATTTGCCTAGTTTACTTTTTGCTTATTGCATCATGTTTCCTTTTAATTTCACCACAAAGGACATACCGGTAGGACGTGGGTCCATAGTTGGGAGAAATAATATAGAAGAATTTTTCACCCATGTTAGTATGGATGAAGATTTTGAAGATATACCATTATTAAAAACTGCTCCTACTTATGAAAGTGCTTCTGCCTGTTTGATACACATGTTAGAAACTAGATTTGTTAATCTCAATCCCATAATACAACATATGTTTCTTACACTTTCGGATATGGAGATGGGGGAAAAGAGAAATTTTGTTTTAAAAGTCCTTGTTAGAGAATTTGAGGATATAGTTAAAGAAGCTAGAAAAGTTTTTATTAAGCATAAGAGGCTTGGTTTCTTTCCTAATTTTAAACAAATACTTGAAAAGATGGATATGGATAGAATTAAGTATACTAATAATGTTAATGATGGTAGGGAAATTAAAGCGCCAATACCTAGTAAACTACTAGGGATGCATGAAGCTTTGGAAAATAACTATGCTTGGCTTGTTCCTGAAAATTTGTTTGATGAGAATAGTAAGCCTAGGAGCAATGAGAGAGGAGTTACTTATATAGACCAGATACAATGCATTGTTGAGAAAACTCCCAGCTCCCAAGGTAATGATGTTGATGCTTCTACTCTCGATGTTACTTGATTTGCACTTTCTGCGCCTAGCTGAAAGGCGTTAAAGAAAAGCGCTTATAGGAGACAACCCATGTTTTTACCTACAGCAATTTTTTGTTTTATTGAGTCTTGGAAGTTGTTTACTACTGTAGCAACCTCTCCTTATCAAGTTTTTGTGCCAAGTAAAGTTTCTATGTCAAAGTTGATGTTATATTTGGGATCGCTGCGCAGAAACAGCATTGCTGTCTGTCACGAATCTGGGCATAATTCTCTGTAGAAAATTCGAAAAAATCTGCCAATTTACGAGCGTGATCCTCAGATATGTACGCAACTTTCATTAGTTTTGAGTTTTTCCATTTGAGCAAGTCTGGTGCCATTTATAAATTCGTCTTTACGGACTGTTCTGTTTTTGACAGATTCTGCCTTTTATTCGCATTGCCTCTTTTGCTATGTTGGATTTATTTCTTTGATCCATTAATGTCAGTAGCATTATGCAATGTCCAGAAGTGAAAAGAATGATTGTGTCACCTCTGAATGTGTGAATTATTAATGATGCACTAACCCTCTAATGAGTTTGCTTGAAGTTTGGTGTGAAGGAAGTTTTCAAGGGTCAAGAGAGGAGAATGATATACTAAGATCAAGAGGAGTGAAAGCTCTAAGCTTGGGGATGCCCCGTGGTTCATCCCTGCATATTTTAAGAAGACTCAAGCGTCTAAGCTTGGGGATGCCCAAGGCATCCCCTTCTTCATCGACAACATCATCAGGTTCCTCCCCTGAAACTATATTTTTATTCAGTCACATCTGGTGTTCTTTACTTGGAGCGTCGGTTTGTTTTCGTTTTTGTTTTTGTTTGAATAAGATGGATCCTAGCATTCACTTTGTGGGAGAGAGACACGCTCCGCTGTTGCATATGGACACATGTGTCCTTAGGCTTTACTCATAATGTTCAAGGCGAAGTTTCTTCTTCGTTAATTTGTTATATGGTTGGAATTGGAAAATGCTACATGTAGTAATTCTAAAAATGTCTTGGATAATGTGATACTTGGCAATTGTTGTGCTCATGTTTAAGCTCTTGCATCATATGCTTTGCACCCATTAATGAAGAAATACATAGAGCTTGCTAAAATTTGATTTGCATATTTGGTTTCTCTAAGGTCTAGATAATATCTAGTATTGAGTTTTGAACAACAAGGAAGGCAGTGTAGAGTCTTATAATGTTTACAATATGTCTTTTATGTGAGTCTTGCTGCACTTGTTCATCCTTGAGTTTGCTTCAAATAACCTTGCTAGCCTAAACCTTGTATCGAGAGAGGAATACTTCTCATGCATCCAAAATCCTTGAGCCAACCACTATGCCATTTGTGTCCACCATACCTACCTACTACATGGTATTTACCCGCCATTCAAAGTAAATTGCTTGAGTGCTACCTTTAAAATTCCATCATTCACCTTTGCAATATATAGCTCATGGGACAAAATAGCCTTAAAAACTATAGTAGTATTGAATATGTACTTATGCACTTTATATTTTATTAAGTTGCTTGTTGTGCGATAACCATGCTTCTGGGGAACGCCATCAACTATTGTTGAATATCATGTGAGTTGCTATGCATGTCCGTCTTGTCTGAAGGTCTATCATTTTAGTGGTTGGAGCATGCAAAATTGTTAGAGAAGAACATTGGGCCGCTAACTAAAGCCATGAATCATGGTGGAAGTTTCAGTTTTGGACATATATCCTCAATCTCATATGAGAATAATAACTTTGCTACATGCTTATGCATTAAAGAGGAGTCCATTATCTGTTGTCCATGTTGTCCCGGTATGGATGTCTAAGTTGAGAATAATCAAAAGCGAGAAATCCGAAATGCGAGCATTCTCCTTGGACCTTTGTACAGGCGGCATGGAGGTACCCCTTTGTGACACTTGGTTGAAACATAGCATGCAAAGATCCGGTAGTCCAAGTTAAGTAGGACGAGGTGCGGGCACTATTAGTATACTATGCATGAGGCTTGCAACTTGTAAGATATAATTTTCATAACTCATATGCTTTATTACTACCGTTGACAAAATTGTTTCATGTTTTCAAAATAAAAGCTCTAGCACAAATACAGCGATGCTTTCCTCTTTGAAGGACCATTCTTTTACTTTTATTGTTGAGTCAGTTTACCTATCTCCTTCCACCTTAAGAAGCAAACACTTGTGTGAACTGTGCATTGATTCCTACATATTTGCATATTGCACTTGTTATATTACTTTATGTTGACAATATCCATGAGATATACATGTTACAAGTTGAAAGCAACCGCTGAAACTTAATCTTCTTATGTGTTGTTTCAACACCTTTACTTTGATTTATTGCTTTATGAGTTAACTCTTATGAAGACTTATTGATGCTTGTCTTGAAGTACTATTCATGAAAAGTCTTTGCTTTATGATTCAGTTGTTTACTCATGTCATTACCTTTGCTTTGATCGCTGCATTCATTACATATGTTTACAAATAGTATGATCAAGATTATGATGGCATGTCACTTCAGAAATTATCTTTGTTATCGTTTTACCTGCTCGGGACGAGCAGAACTAAGCTTGGGGATGCTGATACGTCTCCAACGTATCGATAATTTCTTATGTTCCATGCTACTTTATTGATGATACCTACATGTTTTATGCACATTATATGTCATATTTATGCATTTTGGAACTAACCTATTAACAAGATGCCGAAGAGCCGGTTGCTGTTTTCTGCTTTTTGGTTTCAATCCTAGTAAAGAAATATTCTCGGAATTGGACGAAACTTTCGCCCGGGTCCTATTTTTGCACGAAGCTTCAGAAGACCGAAGACCTAACGAAGTGGGGCCACGAGGGGAGGAGGTGGCGGCGCGGCCCAGGCCCTGGCCGCGGCGACCTGGCCTGGGCCCCTCGTGTGGCCCAGCGTTGACCTTCCGCCTACTTAAAGCTCCGTCGCGAAACCCCCAGTACCGAGAGCCACGATACGGAAAACCTTCCAGAGACGCCGCCGCCGCGAATCCCATCTCGGGGGATTCAGGAGATCGCCTCCGGCACCCTGCCGGAGAGGGATTCATCTCCCGGAGGACTCTTCATGCCATGATCGCCTCCGGAGTGATGAGTGAGTAGTTCACCCCTGGACCATGGGTCCATAGCAGTAGCTAGATGGTCGTCTTCTCCTTGTTGTGCTTCATTGTTGGATCTTGTGAGCTGCCTAACATGATCAAGATCATCTATATGTAATTCTATATGTTGTGTTTGTCGGGATCCGATGGATAGAGAGTACTATGATTATGGTGATTATCAATCTATTGTTCATGTGTTGTTTATGATCTTGCATGCTCTCCGTTAGTAGAGGCTCCTGGCCAAGTTTTTACTCTTAACTCCAAGAGGGAGTAATTATGCTCGATAGTGGGTTCATGCCTTCATTGATACATGGGACAGTAGATTCTAAGGTTGTGATGTGCTGTTGCCACTAGGGATAAAACATTGATGCTATGTCTAAGGATGTAGTTATTGATTACATTACGCACAATACTTAATGCAATTGTCTGTTGCTTTGCAACAATATTGGAGGGGGTTCGGACGATAACCTGAAGGTGGACTTTTTAGGCATAGATGCAGTTGGATGGCGGTCTATGTACTTTGTCGTAATACCAATTAAATCTCACTATATTTATCATGTCATGTATATGCATTATTATGCCTTTCTCTATTTGTCAATTGCCCGAACTGTAATTTGTTCACCCAACATGCTTTTATCTTATGGGAGAGACACCTCTAGTGAGCTGTGGACCCCGGTCCTATTCTTTCCATAGCATACAATCTACTTGTTTTCTGTTTTCTTTGCAAACATCTTCCACTCGATACGTTTAATCCTTTGTTACAAACCGGTGAGATTGACAACCTCACTGTTTCGTTGGGCAAAGTACTTTGGTTGTGTTGTGCAGGTTCTAGTTGGCGCGGGAATCACTGTGTTGCGCCGCATCACATTTCACCATCAACCTTCAACGTGCTTCTTGGCTCCTGGTTCGATTAAACCTTGGTTTCATACTGAGGGAAAACTTGCCACTGTGCGCATCATACCTTCCTCTTGGGGTTCCCAACGGACGTGTACATCTACGCGCATCAGTGTCTCTCCCATAAGATAAAAGCATGTTGGGTGAACAAATTATAGTCGGGCAATTGACAAATAGAGGGCATAACAATGCACATACATGACATGATAAATATAGTGAGATTTAATTGGGCATTACGACAAAGTACATAGACCGCCATCCAGCATGCATCTATGCCTAAAGTCCACCTTCAGGTTATCGTCCGAACCCCTTCCAGTATTAAGTTGCAAAGCAACAGACAATTGCATTAAGTATGGTGCGTAATGTAATCAACAACTACATCCTTAGACATAGCATCAATGTTTTATCCCTAGTGGCAACACATCCACAACCTTAGAACTTTCTGTCACTGTCCCAGATTTAATGGAGGCATGAACCCACTATCGAGCATAAATACTCCCTCTTGGAGTTAAGAGTAAAACTTGGCCAGAGCCTCTACTAATAACGGAGAGCATGCAAGAACATAAACAACACATAGGTAATAGATTGATAATCACCATAACATAGTATTCTCTATCCATCGGATCCCGACAAACACAACATATAGTATTACAGATAGATGATCTTGATCATGTTAGGCAGCTCACAAGATCCAACAATGAAGCACATAAGGAGAAGACGACCATCTAGCTACTGCTATGGACCCATAGTCCAGGGGTGAACTACTCACTCATCACTCCGGAGACCATGGCGGTGTAGAGTCCTCCGGGAGATGAATCCCCTCTCCGGCAGGCTGCCGGAGGCGATCTCCTGAATCCCCGAGATGGGATTGGTGCGGCGGCTCTGGAAGGTTTTCCGTATCGTGGCTCTCGGTACTGGAGGGTTTGTGACGAAGACTTTAAGTAGGCGGAAGACACGCGGGGGAGCCACACGAGGGCCCCACACGCTAGGGCGCGCGGCCAAGGCCGGGGCCGCCGCCTGGTGTGGCGGCGCCTGTGGCCCCACTTCGTATCTCCTCCGGTCTTCTGGAAGCTTCGTGGAAAAATAGGCCCTGGGCGTTGATTTCGTCCAATTCCGAAATATTTCCTTACTAGGATTTGTGAAACCAAAAGCAAAACAGCAACCGGCTCTTCGGCATCTTGTTAATAGGTTAGTGCCGGAAAATGCATAAATACGACATATAATGTGTATAAAACATGTAGGTATGGTCATAAAACAAGCATGGAACATAAGAAATTATCGATACGTTGGAGACGTATCAGCAGTCGAAGGAAGAAGGTTTGGGTCAGCACTCGGTTGCAAAGCATCCGCACCCAGACACTCGGGAGCTGTTACTCCCATCGGGAGCTCATGATGCATACCCGATAAAAATTTATTGCACTCCAGGATCATGCCCGGGGACTTGATTCTGTGTAGGGTAACGGTGTTTTGCCATCGGCAGTTAACCAAACAACAGTTGGGCACGTTACTCATTATCCTTTGCATAAAGAAAATATATCGGATGATTTATGAAGGCCTCGGCAGAGGAAAGTATTCGAGTAGTACAACTTGAGTCTATGCACGGATTGCAAGCATCCGTACCTAGACTCGGGGGCTACTCCCATCGGGAGCGCTGACGCGCACCCGATAAAAAGAAGATGAAGCATAATCAAGATGAACAAGAGCAATGAAGGAGAAGAATGTCAGGAGAAAACATGCATTAGTCTCTACCCGAATTATTTTCGGCTAGACACTCGGGGGCTACTGACGTGGGCATTACCCTTCGGGTAACCAGTATTGCCCTATCTGGTATTGACAAATTGGAGGCCCATGAAGCTACCAGAAGGCGAGATGGGCCACTAGGTCGGTGCATCGAGAAGATTCCTTGTGGGCAAGGCAGAAGGGAACAAACAAGGAAAGATTGGATCTAAACTACGTAAATCTAGTCGTCCTCGGTTAGGACCCTCGAGGCTTCTATATAAAGGCCAGGAGAGGGCTGCCGAGGACACAATCAATCTTAGTAACAATAGCCAGCAGAAGTTTAGAACTAGGTTACCCTAGCAACTAGCATCTCGGCGAGATCTCAGCCGAACTATTCGGCACCCCATTGTAACCTGTTTTCATCATAATCAAAGAACAGACAGGCAGGACGTAAGGGTTTTACCTCATCGAGGGCCCGAACCTGGTAAATCGCTCTCCCGCTTGTACGTATGCCGATGTCTCGTGTGCTTCGGGATTATCAACCCTAAGCCCCTATCGGAGGGCATTGCCGAGGAACGCAGTTCCCCCCACGCTCCTTGCATTGATGTCGGAGTTCGGTAATGCCAAGAAGATCCGGGACTTGGTGCGTGCGCAAGTTTTTGCGGGGCCAGGTTTACACTTGCTCTTGTACTCGCCCGTTATCCCTCGGCGGGTTTGCTGTCGATTGCCAACGCACTGGAGACTTGGAGGCACTGTATCCAAAGGTATTGTTGCCTGCCAACATAATCGTCGACAGACTTGAGGAGGCTCAAAAGTACCTGAAGAAAGAAGAGCTCCGCAAGGGTGATTTCAGGGATGTTAATGTTTTGTAAGTAGATAATTTGGCTACTTCATCCAAGTGTTTGGATTATGTAATGATGCCTTTTCATTCGGTAGGTACATGCTTATGTACTTTTACCGTACTAATGCCGTTGGCAAGTTTTGACTGAGCGAATCTGAGTTGCTCGTGTATGTGTTTTGGTTGGTTAGCAAATCTTTTGAGTGATCAGCTCGTGTTGCAGGTTTTGCTAAACCTGTTGTATGCGCAACTTTGCTTTCAACCGATGTATGTTTCGACAGGCACTCCCGAATATTTCGGGTGTAGTGGTTCTGCCGATGAGCCCGTTGTTCCTTGATATTTCCATAAGTAAAATATCGAACGTGGGTTGTGTTTATATGTACTTCCAAACTCTTGCTATTTACGGCACTCGTAGAGGCATCTATAGCAGAGGGAAAGGTAAACGTCTTTTAGCACTCGTAGAGGCTTTTTGGAGCACGATCCTTCGTACTATGTTTATAGTGATGGGGCTTAGAAGTTTGTAGTTACTGCAATGCTTAACAAAGAATCGAAGCTTAAGTTCTCATTAATAAGGTAAGCACGAGCTAGAGGGCGAAAAAGGCCCTGTTTAAAATAAGGGGAAAAAAGAAAATAAAGGCTGATAAATTGCTTAAGCAAGGAAGGGGTTCTTCTCTTCTTCTGGCTTCTTCACCACGTTAGTGGTTGCTGCAGCGTTGCTGGTTTCATCAGGGGTTTGGGCAGTGGTTGCCAGCGTCTTGCTGTCTCCTATGCCTTCTGTGCCATCAACTGCCGAACCTTTTGCTGCCGAAGCTTTTGCTGCCGAAGCTTCTGCTGCCGAAGCTTCTGCTGCCGAAGCTTTAAGAGCTTCTTCTTGGTTTCCCTGCCTCTTTTTCTTCCTTGATTTCGCGTAAAGACAGCTTGGGCGGAGGGTCGACGATTTCTTGCTGTTTTGCAGCAATCCTATGAAAGTCGCGATCACAATTGTCCGAGCGTGAGAAACTTCCATAGACTGTGATGTTTGTCCCGTTGTTCCCAGGCATTTTCAGCTTGAGGTATGCATAATGCGGCACAGCCATGAACTTGGCATCGCTGGTCTCCCGAGTATAGCGTGATCTGTGACTCCCACTTCACCACTTCAAACTCGTTTTCCTTCCTGAAATTGTCGGCCCTGCCGAAGATGACGTTCAGGTAGACTTTGCCAAGAGAGTAGCCCGGTGCGGTTGGAAGGATCCCATGGAAGCAGGTGTCTGTTTCTTCCAGCATCCTCATGGTGATCCCCATACTTCTGATTGTGTCGACGAATATCAGGTTTAGCCCGCTTCCACCATCCATGAAGACTTTGCTCATCTTGAACCCCCCAATTTGTGCTTCGACTACCAAGGCAGCGTGTCCTGGTTTTGGTATGGTCATCGGGTGATCTGCTCGACTGAACGTAATGTTCTGAGAAGACCACTCGACATACTCGGGGATGTTTGCCATGATGCTTTCTGCCAAGTTGATCTCTCGGGTGAGCTTCTTCATCTCCCTTTTCGAAACACCTGTCCTATGGATCATGCTCATCTGCCCACGTGGTGGTGGGAACGCCTCGTTGGGTTGATGAGGTTGAGCCTGCTGGACTTGATGCTGCGGTGGAGGTGGGGGTGGCGGTGGTAGCTGTTGCTGGCCTGACTGCTGGATGAGTTTGTGCATGTCAAGGAACTGCCGACAGTCCCTGAGCAGGTGACTCGACTTCGTTTTGCCATCCTTGGTATCGACATACGAATGCAGTAACAGGGGCGTTGATCGCTCACGTAGGGTAATTCAGAGTCCTCTGCTGTCGTGGTTTATAGTTGCCACGGTTCCCAGAGTTGTTCCGATTACCGTCGTCTGGTCATCTCGATCGTCTGTCGATCGGAATACCCTGCGGCTACCAGATTGTTATCATCATAGTTGCGATTCTTCCTTCTTTGTGACGATCCCTTCGGCCACCCGAGTCGTGCTTCGGCTGGTCATCATCTTCGTCGTCACTCTTTGTATCGTGGCCTTCATTGTCTCACCATCAGCCCAATGATGGCGATTTCCATTAACGTTATGGTTTTTGCTTTGCGCCCGGTTCTTCTATATAGCTCTCCCATTTGGGCGCGTCGTGAAACGTCGGCTCTGTCGACAGACACGTCTTCGGCAGCGTTCGGAAGTTTGTGAATCTCCCCGATGTATGAACGCATCGACTCATACCTTCGGTCGGCAATTCCGCAACTCTTCGATCCCAGGCCTCTTGTGCTTGGAAATTGGCACGAAGGCATCTACTAGGTCGTCCCATGATTTAACGGAACCTTTCGGCAGCCCCCTTAGCAGGCTCGCCCAGTCCTTCATAGAGCGTAAGCATTCACATTGCCGCTACTTGATTTCCTTTGTGCAGGATCACAGTCTGTAGGTAGTCGTCTATCCAGGATCTTGGTTCCTGCTGCCCATCATACTTGGCAGCGTCGGTAGGGGTAGGCTTGAACTTTTTGGGCGGCATCGTCTCACGGATTTTGTAACTTAGACAGTCGGCTCCCCTGAGCTCGCCGTCGTACTCCTGATCTTCATCCGAAGAATCGCTATCATTGTCCTTTCTAGCGGCGCGTCGTCGCCTTGCTTTGTCGATCTTGCTCTTGGTGATTTCGTCCCGAGCATCTCTCGCGTGTTTTGAACCATGCCTTGCCGTGGTCTTTTCCTTTTGCACTAGGTTGTTCCCAATATCGCGAGACTCTCCAGGGCACCTCGATGAGCTTGAGCCATGGATCCTTCGGGGCGCTGGTTGATGAGGTACGCGGCGAGATTGGCCGTTGCTCCTGCAACGGTTTTCGGCCGTGGCATGCCCGCGGTATCCGTAGTCATAAAGGATTTAGTCAGATTCGACGTTATCTCTCTGGCGTCATCTTCCGAAAGCCTGGATAGTCTCGACCGGTGCTTGCCTGCTCCCTGAGTGTTTCGGGAGGCACTCCCTTGCGAGCCCCTTCGCCGTTCACTGGATCGATCTGCCGCAGATAGGCGTCTCTCGAGGGTGGCTTGCTCTTTCGACAGGTGCTCCCGGTTTTTCTCTAGTATAGAGCGATAAGCATTGAGGGTTCCAACCGAAGTTCCTGCGGGGAGCGGTGTGTTGTTGAGTACTGCTGCCCTGGCTGCTGCCCACTCCTCATCCGCGATGGTGTAATCGCTATCGCGGTTGCTGGCGCTGTTTTCAAAACTTGCCCTTCTACTGGAACGGGGAGTATGGTCCGTCTCCTCTGCGCCTTGTGTTTCCCGTGTTATTGGCGACATAAACCTGATGGTGTGCCGTTCTTCGGGTGGTTCCCTGGATGATGCTGTCGATACTGTCCTCTCCCGATGAATACTGGGCGTTGCAGATGAACGGTGTGTCGCTCGATCCCAGCCCGTGCCTGGTGTCGCAGTTCAGGCAGTAGTACGAGGTTAATTCCGAAGACGTGGGATCGTCAGACCCTACCGACATGGAGGACACCGAGCGGGGAGTCGAGGGCACGGGTGAGCACGTCGATCTGTCAGACCAGCCGATAGGTCGAGTGACGATGACGCGCTTGAACTCGTCGATCCGGAAGTGGGCGATTCCAGCAATCGAAGGATTCCTTCCGCGTTGACGTTGTAGTGGACGCTGCCGAAGGTCATCTCCATGTTTCCTTGTAGATCTGAGAAGGTTGAGCAGGTCGCTGTGCGGGGTGAATTCGTAGGAGCCGAATCGAATCGGGCTTCCCTTGGCGATGACGGTGTCGAGAAGTTGGATGAAGTTGCCGGTGAAGCGCCGGTGTCATGATTGGATTGCCGATGCCTCTTGTGCCGACAGGGTTCCCACGAGACGGCGCCAATTGTCGAGGGTGCTCCTCGGCAATGCCCTCCGATAGGGGCTTAGGGTTGATGGAATCCCGTAGGCTGACACGAGACATCGGTTCAGAACAAGCGGGGAGAGCGATTTACCCAGGTTCGGGGCCCTCGATGAGGTGAAACCCTTACGTCCTGCCTGTCTGTTCTTGATTATGATGAAAACAGGTTACAATGGGGTGCCGAATAGTTCGGCTGTGATCTCGTCGAGATGGCTAATTGCTAGGGTAACCTAGTTCTAAGCTTCTGTTGGCTAAGATTGCTAAGATTGATTGTGTCCCTCGATAGCCCCTCTCCCGGCCTTTATATAGGAGGCCAGGTCTCGAGAGTCTAATCGAGTAGGTTTACAGTAGATCTATTTCTAATATTTCCTTGTTCGGCTTCTTCCGTGTCTTGTACTTCAAGTAATCCTCCGCCGCACCGTCCTAGTGGCCCATCTTGCCATCGGGTTCCTTCATGAGCCTCCAGCTGGACCGTATAGGGTAGAGCAACATTGGTTACCCGAAGGGTAATGCCCACGTCACCAGGAGACCCCAACATCGCCCTAACCCCACTCCTCTTGAATTGGGCCAACACATAATTGAAAAGTGTACATCGATGCTTTCTGGATGGCCACATAAGGCGCACTTGCCATCAAATGGGTAATGTCTTTTTAGAATCTAGTCATTGGAAGGGAGGCGTGATACGTCTCCGACGTATCGATAATTTCTTATGTTCCATGCCACTTTATTGATGATATCTACATGTTTTATACACATTGTATGTCATATTTATGCATTTTCTGGAACTAACCTATTAACAAGATGCCGGAGTGCCAGAGAAGTCGCTGTTTTTTGGTTTCAGAAATCCTAGTAAGAAATATTCTCGGAATCGGACGAAATCAACGTCGGGTTCCTATTTTCCCCCGGAACCATCCAGAACACTCGAGAGCTGCCAGAGATGGGCTGTGGGCCCGGTGACATGGTGGCGCGGCCTGGCCCGGCCGCGCCACCTATGTGTCATCGCCTCGTTGACCCTCCTCGCCGCCTCTTCGCCTATAGCCAGCCAGCGCACGGAGGGCCACGATACGAAAGAGTTCCCGAGCCGCCGTCATCGCGAAGCCAACTGGGGGACGGAGTCTCTGTTCCGGCACCTGCCCCGGGGAATTGCCGAAGGCTTCTTCATCGACACCGCTGCCATCTCCACCGCCATCTTCATCACCTTGCTCCCATGAGGAGGAGTAGTTCTCCATCGAGGCTCGGGTAGGTAGCTATGTGGTTCATCTCTCCTATGTAGTTCAATACAATAATCTCATGAGCTGCCTTACATGATTGAGATTCATATGATGATGCTTGTAATCTAGATGTCATTATGCTAGTCAAGTGAGTTTTACTTATGTGATCTCAGGAGACTCCTTGTCCCACGTGTGTAAAGGTGACAGTGTGTGCACCGTGTGGGTCTCTTAGGCTATATTTCACGAAGTACTTATTCACTGTTGAAGAGCGTAGTGAAGTGCTTATTTATATCTCTTGATGATTGCAATGTGTTTGTATCACAATTTATCTATGTGCTACTCTAGTGATGTGTTATTAAAGTAGTTTTATTCCTCCTGCATGTGTGCAAAGGTGACAGTGTGTGCACCGTGTTAGTACTTGGTTTATGCTATGATCATGATCTCTTGTAGATTGCGAAGTTAACTATTGCTATGATAATATTGATGTGATCTATTCCTCCTACATATGCATGAAGGTGACAGTGTGCATGCTATGCTAGTACTTGGTTTAGTCTTTTGATCTATCTTACACTTAAGGTTACTTAAACATGAGCATTATTGTGGAGCTTTAACTCCGGCATTGAGGGTTCGTGTAATCTCACAATGTGTTCATCATCCAACAAAAGTGTAGAGTATGCATTTATCTATTCATTATGTGATCAATGTTGAGAGTGTCCACTAGTGAAAGTGTAATCCCTAGGCCTTGTTCCTAAATACCGCTGAGTTACTACTGCATTTCTTGTTTTTTGTGTTACTACTGGCAATACTACCATCAACTACCGACAAGCTGACTGCAGCATAGTTATTCTTACTCATATATATTCATACCACCTGTATTTCACTATCTCTTCGCCGAACTAGTGCACCTATTTGGTGTGTTGGGGACACAAGAGACTTCTTGCTTTGTGGTTGCAGGGTTGCATGAGAGGGATATCTTTGACCTCTTCCTCCCGAGTTCGATAAACCTTGGGTGATCCACTTAAGGAAACTTGCTGCTGTTCTACAAACCTCTCGCTCTTGGAGGCCCAACACTCTCAGTGAAAGGAGGGGAACGTAGACATCAAGCACTTTTCTGGCGCGTTGCCGGGGAGGAAAGGTAAAAGGTACTCACACCGGATCTCGGCTACTAAGCTATTTTCCCGCACCATTGTAAGTACTCGAAGCTATTTCCTTTAGACTCTGCAATTGCGACATTTGGTTTCTTGTTTACACTAGTTAGGCATAATGGAAAACAACAAAAATATGAGAGATCTTTATGAACTTTATCTTGAATTAGGACATGATGTGTTTGAAGAGAGAATTAAAAACCCATGGAACTTTATATGCATGATAATGGCAATGTTATTAGTATGAATGCTTTGAACACCATTGTTGCTAATGCTATGGAAAATTCTAAGCTTGGGAAAGCTGGTTTTGATGAGCATGATATTTTTAGTCCCCCAAGCATTGAGGAGAAAATTTACTTTGATGATACTTTGCCTCCCATTTATGATGATTATAATGATAGTAGTCTTTTGTTACCACCTGTTATGGAGGATAAATTTGATTATGATTACAATATACCTCCTATATTTGATAGCTACTTTGTTGAATTTGCTCCCACTACAATTAATAAGAATGACTATGCTTATGTTGGGAGTAGTAATTATTTTATACATGAGACTCATGATAAGAAATGCTTTATGTGATAGTTATATTGTTGAGTTTGCTCATGATGCTACTGAAAGTTATTATGAGAGAGAAAATATGGTTGTAGAAATTTTCATGTTACTAAAACACCTCTCTATGTGCTGAAATTTTTGAAGCTACACTTGTTTATCTTCCTATGCTTGTTACTTTGCTCTTCATGAACTTGTTTATTTACAAGATTCCTATGCATAGGAAGCATGTTAGATAAATGTGTTTTGAATTTGCCTCTTGATGCTCTCTTTTGCTTCAACTCTTATTTCTTATGAGTGCATTATTAAAACTGCTGAGCCCATCTTAATGGCTATAAAGAAAAGAACTTCTTGGGAGATAACCCATGTGTTTATTTTACTACAGCAATTTTTGTTTTGTTGAGTCTTGGAAGTTGTTTACTACTGTAGCAACCTCTCCTTATCAAGTTTTTGTGCCAAGTAAAGTTTCTATGCTAAAGTTGATGTTATATTTGGGATCGCTGCGCAGAAACAGCATTGCTGTCTGTCACGAATCTGGGCACAGTTCTCTGTAGAAAATTCGAAAAAATCTGCCAATTTACGAGCGTGATCCTCAGATATGTACGCAACTTTCATTAGTTTTGAGTTTTTCCATTTGAGTAAGTCTGGTGCCATTTCTAAATTCGTCTTTACGGACTGTTCTGTTTTGACAGATTCTGCCTTTTATTTCGCATTGCCTCTTTTGCTATGTTGGATTTATTTCTTTGATCCACTAATGTCCAGTAGCATTATGCAATGTCCAGAAGTGAAAAGAATGTTTGTGTCACCTCTGAACATGTGAATTTTTGATTGTGCACTAACCCTCTAATGAGTTTGCTTGAAGTTTGGTGTGAAGGAAGTTTTCAAGGGTCAATAGAAGAGGGTGATATAATGAGATCGAGAAGAGTGAAAGGTCTAAGCTTGGGGATGCCCCGGTGGTTCATCCCTGCATATTTTAAGAAGACTCAAGCATCTAAGCTTGGGGATGCCCAAGGCATCCCCTTCTTCATCGACAACTTATCGGGTTTCTTCTAGTGAAACTATATTTTTATTCAGTCACATCCTATGTACTTTACTTGGAGCGTCTGTGTGCTTTTATTTTGTTTTTGTTTTGTTATCTTAGTTCTGAATAAGTTCATCCTTGTGTGGGGGAGAGACACGCTCCGCTGGTTCGTATGAACACATGTGTTCTTAGCTCATAATATTCATGGCGAAGTTTCCTCTTCGTTAAATTGTTATATGGTTGGAATTGGAAAATGCTACATGTAGTAATTGGTAAAATGTCTTAGATAATGTGATACTTGGCAATTGTTGTGCTCATGTTTAAGCTCTTGCATCATATGCTTTGCACCCATTAATGAAGAAATACATAGAGCTTGCTAAAATTTGATTTGCATATTTGGTTTCTCTAAGGTCTAGATAATATCTAGTATTGAGTTTTGAACAACAAGGAAGACAGAGTGTAGAGTCTTATAATGTTTACAATATGTCTTTTATGTGAGTTTTGCTGTACCTGTTCATCCTTGAGTTTGCTTCAAATAACCTTGCTAGCCTAAACCTTGTATCGAGAGGGAATACTTCTCATGCATCCAAAATCCTTGAGCCAACTACTATGCCATTTGTGTCCACCATACCTACCTACTACATGGTATTTCTCCGCCATTCAAAGTAAATTGCTTGAGTGCTACCTTTAAAATTCCATCATTCACCTTTGCAATATATAGCTCATGGGACAAAATAGCCTTAAAAACTATCGTATATTGAATATGTACTTATGCACTTTATATTTTATTAAGTTGCTTGTTGTGCGATAACCATGCTTCGGGGGAACGCCATCAACTATTGTTGAATATCATGTGAGTTGCTATGCATGTCCGTCTTGTCTAAGGTCTATCATTTTAGTGGTTGGAGCATGCAAAATTGTTAGAGAAGAACATTGGGCCGCTAACTAAAGCCATGAACCATGGTGGAAGTTTCAGTTTTGGACATATATCCTCAATCTCATATGAGAATAATAACTTTGCTACATGCTTATGCATTTAAGAGGAGTCCATTATCTGTTGTCCATGTTGTCCCGGTATGGATGTCTAAGTTGAGAATAATCAAAAGCGAGAAATCCAATGCGAGCTTTCTCCTTAGACCTTTGTACAGGCGGCATGGAGGTACCCCTTTGTGACACTTGGTTGAAACATGGCATGCGAAGACCCGGTAGTCCAAGCTAAGTAGGACGAGGTGCGGGCACTATTAGTATACTATGCATGAGGCTTGCAACTTGTAAGATATAATTTTCATAACTCATATGCTTTATTACTACCGTTGACAAAATTGTTTCATGTTTTCAAAATAAAAGCTCTAGCACAAATACAGCAATCGATGCTTTCTCTTTGAAGGACCATTCTTTTACTTTTATTGTTGAGTCAGTTTACCTATCTCCTTCCACCTTAAGAAGCAAACACTTGTGTGAACTGTGCATTGATTCCTACTCTTGCATATTGCACTTGTTATATTACTCTATGTTGACAATATCCATGAGATATACATGTTATAAGTTGAAAGCAACCGCTTAATCTTCTTTTGTGTTGCTTCAATGCTCTACTTTGAATTATTGCTTTATGAGTTAACTCTATGCAAGACTTATTGATGCTTGTCTTTAAGTACTATTCATGAAAAGTCTTTGCTTTATGATTCAGCTTGTTTACTCATGTCATTACCATTGTTTTGATCGCTGCATTCATTACATATGTTTACAATATGATCAAGTTTATGATGGCATGTCACTTAAGAAATTATCTTTGTTATCGTTTTCCTGCTCGGGACGAGCAGAACTAAGCTTGGGGATGCTGATACGTCTCCGACGTATCGATACTTTGTTTCCATGCCACTTTATTGATGATATCTACATGTTTTATACACATTGTATGTCATATTTATGCATTTTCCGGAACTAACCTATTAACAAGATGCCAGTAGGTTCTGTTTTGCTGTTTTTAGAAATCCTAGTAACGAAATATTCTCGGAATCGGACGAAATCAACGCCCAGGTTCCTATTTTCCCCGGAACCATCCAGAACACTCGAGAGCTCCAGAGGCCCTGTGGGCCAGATGACATGGTGGCGCGGCCTGGGCCCGCCGCGCCACCCTATGGTGTCATCGCCTCGTTGACCCTCCGCGCCTTTCGCCTATATAAAGCCCCGCATCGAAACCCTTACGAGGAGAAGCCACGATACGAGAAAAGTTCCGAGCCGCCGTCATCGCGAAGCCAAGATCTCGGGGGACAGGAGTCCTGTTCGGCACCCTGCGGGCGGGGAAGTGCCAAGGCTCCTCCATCGACGCTGCCATCTCCACCGCCATCTTCATCACCGCCTGCTGCTCCGAGGAGGGAGTAGTTCTCCATCGAGGCTCGGTAGCTATGTAGTTCATCTCTCTCCTATGTAGTTCAATACAATAATCTCATGAGCTGCCTTACATGATTGAGATTCATATGATGATGCTTGTAATCTAGATGTCATTATGCTAGTCAAGTGAGTTTTACTTATGTCTCCGGAAACTCCTTGTCCCACGTGTGTAAAGGTGACAGTGTGTGCACCGTGTGGGTCTCTTAGGCTATATTTCACGAAGTACTTATTCACTGTTGAAGAGCGTAGTGAAGTGCTTATTTATATCTCTTGATGATTGCAATGTGTTTGTATCACAATTTATCTATGTGCTACTCTAGTGATGTGTTATTAAAGTAGTTTTATTCCTCCTGCATGTGTGCAAAGGTGACAGTGCGTGCACCGTGTTAGTACTTGGTTTATGCTATGATCATGATCTCTTGTAGATTGCGAAGTTAACTATTGCTATGATAATATTGATGTGATCTATTCCTCCTACATATGCATGAAGGTGACAGTGTGCATGCTAAGCTAGTACTTGGTTTAGTCTTTTGATCTATCTTACACTTAAGGTTACTTAAACATGAGCATTATTGTGGAGCTTGTTAACTCCGGCATTGAGGGTTCGTGTAATCCTACGCATGTGTTCATCATTCAACAAAAGTGTAGAGTATGCATTTATCTATTCTGTTATGTGATCAATGTTGAGAGTGTCCACTAGTGAAAGTGTAATCCCTAGGCCTTGTTCCTAAATACCGCTGAGTTACTACTGCTTGTTTACTGTTTTTTATTGTGTTACTACTGCTGCAATACTACCACCATCAACTTCACGCCAGCAAGCTATTTTCGGCACCGTTGCTTACTGCTCATATATATTCATACCACCGTATTTCACTATCTCTTCGTCAAGACTAGTGCACCTATTTGGTGTGTTGGGGACACAGAGACTTCTTGCTTTGTGGTTGCGGGGTTGCATGAGAGGGGGATATCTTTGACCTCTTCCTCCCTGAGTTCGATAAACCTTGGGTGATCCACTTAAGGGAAAACTTGCTGCTGTTCTACAAACCTCTGCTCTTGGAGGCCCAACACTGTCTACAGGAAAGGAGGGGGAACGTAGACATCAAGGCGCCCCTTAGCTAGGTGCCAGGTGAAAATCTTGATTTTTAACAGAGTCCCCGTCTTACAGATATCTTTGGGATGACCCCCACTGGTACAAATATTGGATAGAGAAAACTTCCATACGCTTCCAGAGACTAAGACACTATGTGAGTGTTAGTCCATAGAGCTCTGCCAACAGCTGCTGCCATTGTAAGACCTCAGCTATGTCAAAAAGCCTTGACATCGGGATGAGACGTGCGCGCATGGGGGCTAGATGTGTTGTCCCTATACTATATCTAATGTCCTCGCTATGAAATGAGAGAGGAAGGGGTGAGTGAAATATAGAAAATGGTTTGCCACACACTTCTCATTGCTATGTTGCCCTTTATATAGGAGCTTGGTTGACTACAAAGTCAACAAGTAACATCACATCGTTCATGACATCTACCATGTCATTGCCAATAAAGATGACGTCTAGCACGTGCTATGCACTATGCATGATGTCTAGCAACGTCCTATGCAATATTCATGACATCTACCAAGTCACGTGCACTATTCATGACATCTACCATGTCATGCCATACCTACTTTCTGAAGCACAAGTCCATCCTAACAATCACTCCCTAGTCTTGAGTTTCGGCGACACCTCCGTGATGCCGATGCTTGAGCGTAGTTCCGCAAGGCGGACTAGACCAAGGGGCTTGGTCAGCATGTCGATGAGCTGATGTTCGGTTGACATGAACTCAACTCAATCTCCTTCGTCTCCACACAGTCCTAGATGAAGTGGAACTTCAGCTCGATATGCTTCGATCGCTCATGCAAAACGGATTCTTAGGTGAGCGAGATAGCCGACTTGTTGTCGAGCTTGAGTACCACTTGCTCTGCTTCGCCGTTGCTGAACTTGGCCAGTAATTGAGCCAGCCATATCACCCGGCAAGCAGTCGTGGCAGCAGCCACATACTCCGACTCGTAGCTCGAGAGAACCATGATCTTATGCTCCTTTCACAGCGTGCCTTTATTTACGCTAAAAGCAGTCTCATCAGCAGTGAAAGAACAACTTCCTAGCCGAATCAAAAGTTTCTGAAGTCAAACCTAGCGGCCTTGCAATGATAAGTAGTCCAGTCTAAGAAGAAGTGTTGTGATAATCAAAAATACTAGCCGAAAAAGCGGTTCCATTCGAATACTCTGCTGCGTCTTGCACTAGTCGACCTGCCCACCCAAGTCGTTGCCGTCGTAACCGACTAGGCGTGGTGCACCTGATCTTCTGTCATACCTACACTCAAGTCTCACGAACCCGGCGATGTAGCGTAGAATGCGATTAATGATTGCTAGGTGCTCCTCCGTTGGAGCCTCCATGAAGCACGACAAGAATCCGACGGTGAAATCGGATCAGGTCGGGTGTGCACCAAGTATTGGAGGCTCCCGACGATGCTCCGATACTCGGTCACACCGGTCGCGGGTGTCGTGTTGTGCCTGGACACCTTGAAGCGCACCTCGATGGGCACATATGGTTAGTGGTTCCCTATTAGAGTTACAATCCCAAGGCATTTTTCCGAGCGAACTTTGTTCAGACACCGAATTTTAGATAATAAATAATATATGTCCGTGTGCATCAATGGATGCAGGAGTCCGATGAGGGCGTGGGAGGTTAGCCTCCATTTTTGAAAAAAATAATAACACTAGTAACAACCGCCGTTACTCGTTAGCTCATTGTGTCAAGTAAAACTGACCTAGTTAAAAATGAAATATCACAGGCATCTCTATATAATCACATTGAAACAAAACTATTTTAGAAAAGAGAAATGCATGTCTTAGCAATAGTAATGACGATTTTATTTTGTGCAGGCAATGCTAGGGGCCACGCCGCGGATAATCAAGCGATAATCCACGGGCCAGGGCAATGTGTACGTGTGCAACACTCTGTGCTAAAAAAATATACATGACTTATTGGCCAAAATTCTAACAAGTAATGCTCGTCTAAACATAGAAATAGTCATCCTTTTTGTAAGTAAAGAGAAAACCATGATTATTTGACACCATAGAGTATTATTTTTAGGGGAGGCTCTACCATGAATGGTCTGTGACCAGCATGATGTTTAGCTTTTTATTTAGCGAGTATACGATGTCATGTCAAGCTTTGCGTTTTTTTTGTTGTTGTTGATCGAACTGTACGGGATAATCGGTTTAGTTCGGATGTTCAGCCCGTTTGGTGCTTCCGCTTTCCTCGGTCCGCTTTCAAATAGGCCGGGCCTATCGTTAGCCCGCTTCCTAGAAACGGTAGGGAAACCCTTTCAAACCTTCGGCCAAGAAAAAGGAGCACAGTTGTGAACCAAATTATTTTTCTTCTGATGAAAAAAACAAAGAATGGTCGAGGGAAAACACGCTAGTACCGTGCCCTTGCCAATGTTGCCATATGTGCCATCGAGAGAAGCTACGGTGTTTGACTCGAGTTTCCTCTGCAGATTGCAAAGCCCACAGAAGCGGATCATGGCATCACGGAGCCCGACTCTCCCCGCCTCCGTGCAACCTGCGCTGCGCTCTCCAGCCTCCAGGAGGCGTATCCACCACATGTGGTCATGTCCACATTGACATCATGGCCGCACTGCCGTTGCAAGGATGGGCTGTGCACAGTTTCGTTGGCAGCCAGCAGCCACGCTGCATGCTACGTGTGTGCTCGTCTGAGCCAAGGTCGGGAATGTTCCCGAAACTGAGCAGATTTTGAGCGAAATAAAATAAAGGCATGCGCTAGCCTACAGCTGGCTGTAAAAATCGGAAGCATCAGCCGCCTCCACCACAGTTAGGACCACAGTCCGATCTAGTTAGGTGAGTGAATCCCGCGCGTCCGATCGCGGTGTAAAACCAATTATATGTGTTTTTTTAAAAGTATGTAACAGTTATCTCCAACATTTTTTCGCCGGTGTCCGATCGCGGTACAAAACCAATTTGTATGTATCACTATTTTCCAAAGTATGTAATATTTATCTTCAATATTTTTTTGCCGGTGGTACAAAAATTCCGGTAGTGGTACAAAAGGATTTTAAATATTATTTTTCTCTGTGTATCGAAAATGTTACATTGTTTCGCAACATTTCTCAGCAGTATAACGAACATTTTTGCGTAAATTTTCAAACATTATAGAAACGTGTATGTAACATTGGTGCAATCACTCTGCGTAATATGTACCAAAATCATTGTGCCACTTTGCTCGTACTAACAGACCAAAAATTATGTAGACATCGAACAAATTGGAACATCATGTGTAACATTGATACCACCATTGGTGCAAATTTCTCTGAGGTCCCAGGCATACTTGGCCAACGGGCCAGGCTTTGGCGTGCCGGCCTGCAGCACGCGAAAAAAGCCCGTCACGGGCTCAGCCTGGCCTGTGAGGTGCCAGCCGGCCCGGCCCATGCAGCACGCGAGCAGTTCACCAAATATCCAGGAAAGCGTCTGTTGGGGTTCGAACTCGCTACCTCCACCATTCCGCGCGTACACCTAACCACCACACCGGCGAAACAATGCTGATACACATGGAATTCGGCTCTCCTTAAAGAAATTTTTCTAGGGTCCTGTTAGTGATTCCTAGGCCCGCGTGCTAAACGGGCCGTCGTGCCGGCGTGCCTACGTTATGTGTCGTGCCGGGGCCGGGGGCGGGGCACGTGGGCCGGCACGGCACGGCCCGCCAGCTCACGGGCCGCCTGCGTGCCGGGCCGGGCCAGACACGTGAAGCTGGGGCCGGGCCAGTGCCGGGCCGGCCCGGCCCGTTAGCCAAGTATGGTCCCAGGCAACTGAATCAGCCGATGACGAAGAAGCTTTCGGTGAAGACCCCGGTGCTTTGTCCCATGGCGTGCGGAGAACGGCGCTGGAGATTGATGTTGGCCAGATCGAAGGAGATCCACGACGTCGCAACTGACGCCCAATGGGTCAGCCGCCGGGAAGACCTTTCCCGCATCGACAGCGAGGGGCGCGTGGAGACTGCAGCCGAGGAAGGGGAAAAGCCCGGCGCGGCGACGAGAGCGCACGACGCGGCAGCGGGAGCGCGTGGTGGCCGGCTTGCAGCGGCGACCATAGCTGGGGTGCGCGGCTGCGGCGGCATGGGGCGGGAGCTAGCAGCGGCTGCGGCGGCCTAAACGGGAGCGCACGGCTGCGGCGGTGCGAAGGCCAGCATGGAACAACACCCGAGAGACGATGTGAGAAAGGTGGGGCCGCGGAGCTGTTCTCACCCGCCTGTAGCTACAGCCGGATGGAGAATAGACTTTCCATAAGAAAAAATCTACGTGTTGATGGAAGAAAGGCGAATTTCGTTTGATCCGCCTATGCCAGTTCGAGTCTGGTGGCCCACCCTTTCTTTGAACCTTGTTAATGATCGAACGAACTTACAGATATGAACTGCTGGTACCATTTCGATGTGTTTCGATTTTTTCGAAAAAGAGACAACCTAGTGACGCGGTGGCAAGCATCGATACGAGGAAGGTGATAGATCAGATACGATTTCCTTCATCGGATACTCTTTTTCCTTCGGATTGGTTCTCCGGTTAGACTAGTCACAATGAAAAGTGTCATAAACTTAGTAGTTTATGATACAACATCTATAATGCATAGTATCATGAATTAGTATCACAGTTCTATCATATTTAATGTTTTGTAGAATCTCAATGCAAATATGTGTACATGATGTATTTGCCACTAAAATTTCTTGTTTTACGTGCTATGATACGGTATCTACCTATGATACTACTCTCACCGCTCTCTTCATTAATTGATATGCCATAGCATGCATGATACTACCTATAATACTTTCATTGTAGGTAGTCTTAGGCAAACCTGTACTCGGACCAAGTCCCAACAACGAGCACACAACACTAATTACTAATTAGCCAAGATTGTTCCTAATGATCTCTCCCTAATTATGATTGTTGATCTTCCCTGCTTCTCCGGTCTTAATTAACTTCATGCCTATTTGCATCTTGCATTTGGGGGTTAGTGGTAGTAGGGTTCGGGAGAAATCTTTGCTAAAATTTGGGCTTGGCCTTAGCCCATATCTTAATACAAATTCTGAAATTCTCTTGGCCCATGTGGGATCAAAGTTTAGTCCCACATTACTAATTGAGAGAGAGTTGGAGTGGTATATAAGGTGGGTAGTTCTAGTTCTTGTAAGTGAATGAATAGACAGCCCTCACGCACTCCGTCGTGCCGCCCATATACGACCGCCTCTTTCTAGATCATTGCGGCACCACCTTCATCTTGCTCACCCGTTCTTCGGCCTACACCGACCATCGGGACAGTAGGCCTACGAAACCATGTCTCTCGTAGACATGTACGGGTGAGGGGCAATCAGGTTTTTGAGAGCGCTTACGCGTGACTATTGGCAACACGACGTTGTCCGACGACGAGTTCCCGAACGACGACTTCTTCCCGGACATTGACGACCTCTTAGGCAACCTCTGCTGCGGGCAACGATGAACCATATGTGTTTCTATCCTTTTTGTTTCAGATCTTGCTAGAGGTTCTAGTACTGCTGTTTGGAGTAGATGTGATAGGGTTATCTTATCTGGATGCTATTTGTTCTTCTACTTTGTTGACCTGCATGTTTAGTTTACCTGTTGTTTCTGTAGTCATGATTTATCAGTTGTTTATTTCGAATTAAATCATATGGTAATTGGCATATATATTCAACAATCCTTGCCGGCTCGTCCGGCACCGACCTGCGGCGCCTGTGGGTGTCGCCATTCCTTCTTGAAGGACGTCGAGTGTACCTCTGCTCCACTTCACCCCGAGTATCAGGGGAAACCCTAGGTCCAATTCGCTGGTCCGGGCAACAGTGTCGTGTTAACTCTGCATCCCTTTCTGAAGATGATGCCTTGGTACTTGGTGATCGGGGTGCTTCAAACGTGGTGGGACAACTTCGGAGGCGCTAGCAGTTGCGGGACACCATCGTTCCATCGATCTTCCATTAGCTTCTTTTGTATCTTTTTTTTAGTTGGGCATGTTTGTGCAGTTGTCCTAGCACTTTCTTTTTTCCGACTTTTATAGTGTGGTTGCTTTACTTATAAAGCTGGACGAAAGCCTATTTTAAAGAGAAAAAGGGAAATACTAAAACGTCAAAGCATGGTCTAGGTAATGTTGTTATTATTTTATAATAATGCATGAAGTGACTGAATCACCAAAAAAAAACAAGCATGGCCAATGAGAATATGGGTTAGAGAAGAAACCTCGGTAGTCGGAATCTCTATTTGATTGCATGTTACGTTGAGAGTCGCATATTCTAGATAAATGTAAGTATTTGTTAGACTCGTAGACTCTGGAACCTTATAAAGATGCTTAAAGATAATAAAATGGATACCAACAAATCCAAAATACATAATAATACACGAAAGTAGTGCTAAATTCATTATATAAAATTATGTGTCTTCTTATATTGTTAATTAGCCAAGCTTTAAGAGGAACTTCCAATGTGGAAAGGCTTCGCCAAGTCCACCCAAAGAAGTGGAAGGTCCTAAGAAAAAATAACGTAGTGTAAAGTTGTAAACCATAGTACACAATCCCCTTGTTCTTAAATACTCTATATTCTAGGTCTCAATTTTTCAAGAATTAATCTATATTTTAGCTGTGTAATCAATAATAAATAGCACATAAAGCGAAACAGTCTACCTCTCTCTATTTAGATCTCATTAATTCTAATGTACCTAGGATTGGTTGTTCACATATCAAACTAATATTATTCAATAACCTTTCTAATTGGTCTTAAAATGTGTAGAACGTAGACTAACGGAGAACAGAGGGAGTAATTCACTACATCAAATGATAGACATAGAGTTTGAAGTGGAAGGTTTTAACGGTAAGAACCACACTTATATGGTTAATTTATCAATTTTGATAGGAAAACTAAAATCGATATTCTTATGCTGAAGGGTGTAGCAACTAAAAAAATAGTGAAAAAATAAGTTATAAACAAGTATAAAATTGAACCTTACGCCCGCGCGACGGTCCCTCGCTCCCGAGCCGATCGACCCGGCAAGACCTAGGGCAAAGGTTGAGACCGAGGTTTAGGCTGGCGCCGCACCTCTACGGCCGCACGAGGCCTTGACCTAACGTTGGACGAGACCTCGCCGAAGGAGACTGAATTGATAGGGTTTGTGAGGCGCTCGTCGCGGCCTCAACACTCTCAACGCTCAACCTACTGCGAAAGTCGGTCACGGTTCTTGCTCCCATGCTAAAAGCAGATTCAGATGCAACCGTAGATGCAGGCATTGCTAGTACATCACGTGCGATTGCAGCAAGTGTGGGATAGGTTATAGAGTTCGCACTCCACCATTTTAGTATGTCAAAGTCAGCAGATCTCGGAACAGGGCTCTCATTCAAATATCGGTCATGCTCTGTGATTACTTGATCTTGGTTATGCTCATTAAAGTGGTTATCCCAGTCATCAAAGATATCGTCTGTTGTGACCATTTGACTATGATCTTGTCCTGCTGGTTGCGATAAGTTGGTGCTGTCATTCTTGAGTTAAGAAAAATATTCGTTGAAGAGACTCCTAAAAGTTTTCTTCACTCTGTCAATCCGTGGTTGAGGATCATTCGGAAAGGCCTGTTTGAGACGAAACTCCACATGCTTAAGCTTGAAACGCGGGTCAAGTATCACCAGAATTGAAAGGTTCATATACCAATACTTGTTGAACTTTACTTTCATGGCACTGACCATCGGTCCAAGATCATCATTAGAGGCTTCAGTATGCAGAGTGTTCTTTATTTTCCACATCTCATGGAAGTAAAGATTTGATGTTGGGTACGATGTACCCGAGATTATCATGGTTGCATCGTAAAATAACTTCAACACCTTGCAAAGAACTACTGCCCTCCCAATCTTTCGCAGAGGGAGCATACGTGTAATTGGAGTCTTGCTTGGCCAAGGAAGAAAATGCTCAACTATATTCCATGGCTGTCTCAATCATCAGGTACGTTGAATTCCAGCGAGTGGAAGTATCCATAGTAGGCCACTTAGCAACAGGGAGCCCAGCTTTGGCAATTACATCCTTGAACCTTTTTTTCGGCCCTATGAAGATCTAATATATTTTACACTCTCCCGAATGTTGTTGACAATAGCATCCACGTGGTCTAGACCGTCCTTAACAATGAGATTTATTACGTGTGCTGCACAACGATTGTGTGGCAACCGTCCACTCACTGGAAGAGCCATCTTGTCCACCAAATTGCGCTTTAACTCCAAGACCATTGAGTAATTAGCCGATGCATTGTCCAATGTGATCTCAAATATCTTATACTCAATATTCCATTCATGGATGCATTCAAGAAGCTGATTGAACATCTGAATTCCTGTGTGAGGTGTCTCAACAATGAAGAACTTGATAACTCTCTTCTTAACTTCCCAATCTGCAGTGACGTAGTGACAAGTTATGCACATATATCCTAGAGTGTGATTCGATGTCCACATGTCCGCTGTCAAAGAAAATTTGAAGTTTGCATCCTTGAACATTCCCTGTAGTGCCACCTTCTGCTCTTTGAATGCATCAATACAATCATTTCTGGAGGTTGTCCGACATATCGGCTTGAACAATGGGTTTAGACTTGCTACAAATCTTCTAAATCCATCATATTCCACGAGGATAAACGGAAGCCCGTGCAACGCAATCATCCTGACAAGCTCCTTTCTTGCAGTCACTGGATCAAAGGTCCAATTCTGATGAAAAAGGAGCACAGTTGTGAACCAAATTATTTTTCTTCTGATGAAAAAGAAAACAAAGAATGGTCGAGGGTAAACACGCTAGTACCGTGCCCTTGCCAATGTTGCCATATGTGCCATCGAGAGAAGCTACGGTGTTTGACTCGAGTTTCCTCTGCAGATTGCAAAGCCCACAGAAGCGGATCATGGCGTCACGGAGCCCGACTCTCCCCGCCTCCGTGCAACCTGCGCTGCGCTCGCCAGCCTCCAGGAGGCGTATCCACCACATGTGGTCATGTCCACATTGACATCATGGCCGCAATGCCGTTACAAGGATGGGCTGTGCACGGTTTTGTTGGCAGCCAGCAGCCACGCTGCATGCTATGTTCCCGAAATTGAGCAGATTTTGAGCGAAATAAAATAAAGGCAAGCGACTAGCCTACAGCCTGTAAAAACCGGAAGCATCAGCCGCCTCCACCACGGTCCCATCTAGTTAAGTGAGTGAATTCCGTGCGTCCGATCGCGGTATAAAGACGATTTGTATGTGTAATAATTATCTTCAACATTATTTTGCCGGTGACCGATCGCGGTACAAAAATGATTTGTATGTATCACTTTTTTCCAAATTATGTAATATTTATCTCTAATATTTTTTCGCCTGTGGTACAAAAAATCTGGTAGTCGTACAAAATGATTTTAAATATTATTTTCTCTATGTATCGAAAATGTTTGTTTTGCAACATTTCTCAGTAGTATATCGAACATTTTTGCGAAAATTTTCCAACATTATAGAAACACGTATGTAACATTGGTGCAATCACTCTGCGTTATATGTACCAAAATCATTGTACCACTTTGCTTGTACTAACACACCGAACAAATTAGAACATCGTGTGATACCATTGGTGCAAATTTCTCTGTACCAAATTCCATGAAAACACCACCATGCCCGATTTGAGGTTCCAGGCAACTGAATCAGCCGATGACGAAGAAGCTTTCGGTGAAGAAGCCACTGCTTTGTCCCATGGCGTGCGGAGAACGGCGCTGAAGATTGATGCTGGCCAGATCGAAGGAGATCCACGGCGCCGCAACTGACGCGCAATGGGTCAGCCGCCGGGTCTTTCCCGCATCGACAGCGAAGGGTGCGTGGAGACTGCAGCCGAGAAAGGGGAAACACCCGGCGCGGCAGCGGGAGCGCGTGGTGGCTGGCTTGCAGCGGCGGCCATAGCTGGGGTGCGCGGCTGCGACGGCCTGGGGCGGGTGCTAGCAGCAGCTGCGGCGGCCTGGACGGGAGCGCGCGGCGGCGCGAAGGCCAGGATGGAACCACACCCGAGAGACGATGAGAGTAAGAGCATCTCCACTCGTTTGCCCTCCCCACGCCGAAATCCGGGGAAATTTACGTCGGGATTGGACGTAAATTTGGCGTGGGGAGGAGTAGTTTTCCAGCCGCGATCTCAGGCGAAGACGGCGATCTAAATTTGAAAAACGGAAACTTGACAAACTACGGCATAAAACGGTCGAATTTATACTAAATTTAATGATATTTACTATATAGAGGGCGAAGTTCATACATAGAGGCCGAATTCGACTATATTTCGAATTCGGCTAGGGGAATACAACTGTAAATATTAAAACACGGCGCTCTACATGCCGAAATGGCGGTAGAACACCGTGTAGTCCATGTCGCCGTCGCCACCATCGTCGTCGAAGCCGTCATCGTCGAACTGCGGCGGCGCCGAAGCCGCCTGGCTGCTGCCTTGGCCGGCGTCTCCCCACCGGCCACTGCTGCGAGGCGGGGACGGCGATGGCTTGTACAGCTCGTCGTCGGAGGCTTCGAGGTCGACGACGGGGACGGCGGCGCCGGATGGAGGAGTCGAAGGCCGGCGGTAGCGAGCGACGTCCTCGAGAGCCTCGCCGCCGCTCCGCCTCCTCCTTCTCGCTCCCTCGACTGGCGCAGGCCTGGTCGAGGGGCATGGCGTTCTCAGCGGGGATGAGGTCCTGGAGGGACCTCGCGATGACGGCCTCGAGGATGGCGGCGTCCTCGGCGCTTTCGGCCTCCTCCACCTTCACCTTCGCCGGCTTGCGCTTCCGCTCGCCGGAGGTGTCCTGTTCGCGCTTGGGGCGGAGCCGTCCTTGTGCCGTCGAGGGCTCGCGGATGACGCCGCCGCCGCGCGCGTGCGGTTGCTCGGCGGCGGGCGCTCCTTTCACCGGCGCCAAGGATGGCGCCGACCGGAGAGCGACCTCGACGCCGATCCGGAAGACAACGAGCTGGCAGCCATGCGCCGTGGCTGCCAGACCCCGGCGGCGGCTGGCCGATGCCCTCGATGGAGGGGGCATCGTGAGCACCGGGAGTTGCCACCCTCGATGTGCTCGAGAACGTTATGGAGCGTCCTATTCGGCGCGGTCCACCAACGCCGGCGACCCGCGGCGTTGTTGCGCGGAGGCGGAGGCGGCGGGCCGTCGTAGGACGCCAGCTCCCGCTCCCACCGCCGGAGGAAGAAGGAGTTCCACCTCGTGTAGTTCTCGGGGTGGTGGCGCGGGTCGGCGCGTTCTTCCTCCGTCATCGCCATCCGAGCCTCCTCGATGGCGGCGTCGAGGGCGTGGCCCTGGGGCGGCGGCGGGATTGGTACGCCGTGATACGTCTCCAACGTATCGATAATTTCTTATGTTCCATGCTACTTTATTGATGATACCTACATGTTTTATGCACATTATATGTCATATTTATGCATTTTCCGAAACTAACCTATTAACAAGACGCCAAAGAGCCATTGCTGTTTCACTGTTTGGTTTCAGAAATCCTAGTAAGGAAATATTCTCGGAATTGGACGAAACTTTCGCCCAGGGTCCTATTTTTGCACGAAGCTTCGAAGACCGAAGAGATAACGAAGTGGGGCCACGAGGCAGCCGGGGCTAGGGCGGCGGCCCGAGCCCTGGCCGCGCGGCCTACCCCCGGGCACCTCGTGTGGCCCCCGCGTTGACCTTCCGCCTACTTAAAGTCTCCGTCGCGAAACCCCGGTGCCGAGAGCCACGATACGGAAAACCTTCCAGAGACGCCGCCGCAATCCCATCTCGGGGGATTCGGAGATCGCCTCCGGCACCCTGCCGGAGAGGGGATTCATCTCCCGGAGGACTCTTCATCGCCATGATCGCCTCCGGAGTGATGAGTGAGTAGTTCACCCCTGGACCATGGGTCCATAGCAGTAGCTAGATGGTCGTCTTCTCCTTGTTGTGCTTCATTGTTGGATCTTGTGAGCTGCCTAACATGATCAAGATCATCTATCTGTAATTTTATATGTTGTGTTTGTCGGGATCCGATGGATAGAGAGTACTATGATTATGGTGATTATCAATCTATTGTTTATGTGTTGTTTATGATCTTGCATGCTCTCCGTTATTAGTAGAGGCTCTGGCCAAGTTTGTACTCTTAACTCCAAGAGGGAGTATTTATGCTCGATAGTGGGTTCATGCCTCCATTAAATCTGGGACAGTGACAGAAAGTTCTAAGGTTGTGGATGTTTTGTTGCCACTAGGGATAAAACATTGATTCTATGTCTAAGGATGTAGTTGTTGATTACATTACGCACCATACTTAATGCAATTGTCTGTTGCTTAGCAACTTAATACTGAATGGGGTTCGGATGATAACCTGAAGGTGGACTTTTTAGGCATAGATGCATTGGATGGCGGTCTATGTACTTTGTCGTAATGCCCAATTAAATCTCACTATATTTATCATATCATGTATATGCATTGTTATGCCTTTCTCTATTTGTCAATTGCCCGACTGTAATTTGTTCACCCAACATGCTTTTATCTTATGGGAGAGACACCTCTAGTGACTGGACCACGGTCCTATTCTTTACATAGCATACAATCTCTGCAATTGTTTTACTGTTTTCTTTGCAAACATCTTCCACTCGATACGTTTAATCCTTTGTTACAGCAAGCCGGTGAGATTGACAACTTCACTGTTTCGTTGGGGCAAAGTACTTTGGTTTTGTTGTGCAGATTCCACGTTGGCGCCGGAATCCCTGGTGTTGCGCCGCATCACATTTCGCGACCATCAACCTTCAACGTGCTTCTTGGCTCCTACTGGTTCGATTAAACCTTGGTTTCATATGAGGAAACTTGCTTCTATACGCATCATACCTTCCACTTGGGGTTCCCAACGGACGTGTGCATCTACGCGTATCAAGCTAAATTTCTGGCGCCGTTGCCGGGGAACTGAAGAAAAGCTACACCACAAAGATTTCTAACTCCCACGTCAACTACACGCCAGCAAGTAAATTTCTGGCGCCGTTGCCGGGAGATCAAGACACGCTGCAAGGGGAGTCTCCACTTCTCAATCTCTTTACTTTGTTTTTGTCTTGCTTTATTTTATTTACTACTTTGTTTGCTGCACCTAAACAAAACACAAAAAATTAGTTGCTAGTTTTACTTTATTTACTGTCTTGCTCACTATATCAAAAACACAAAAAATTAGTTACTTGCATTTAGTTTACTTTCATTATCATGTCTAGTCCTGTACTTGTTTTTATTTTCACTAGTTAGGCTTAATGGAAAACAACAAAAAAATTAGAGATCTTTATAGTATTTATCTTGAGTTAGGACATGATGTGTTTGAAGAGAAAATTAAAAAACCCATGGAACTTTGTTTGCAAAATAGTTGTAGCAATGTTATTAGCATGAACTCTTTGAACACCATTATTGCTGAAGCTATGGAAGAATTTAAGCTTGGGGAAGCTGGTTGTGATATTTTTAGTCCCCCAAGAATGGAGGAGAAAATTTACTTGGATGATACTTTACCTCCTATATATGATGCTTGCAATGATGAATATGATATTTTAGGTCCACCTACTATTGAGGAGAAAATTAATTATGATTACAATATGCCTCCTATATATGATGATTATGGTGATGAGAATAATGATAGTTATTTTATTGAATTTGCTCCCACTACAATTAATAGTAATGATTATGCTTATGTGAAGAGTAATGATTTTATGCATGTAGCTCATGACAAGAATGCTTTATGTGATAGTTATATTGTTGAGTTTGTTCATGATGCTACTGAAAATTATTATGAGAGAGGGAAACATGGTTATATGCATCTTAATAATATTAAGTTTCCCCTCTTTATGTTGAGAATCTTGAAGTTGCGCTTGTGTTGCATTTTTATGCTTATTGCATTATGCTTATATGACTTGTTTATTTACAAGATTCCTTTTCATAGGAAGTGGGTTAGGTTTAAATGTGTTTTTAATTTGCTTCTTGATGCTCTCTTTTTCTTCAACTCTTATTTCTTGCGAGTGCATTATTAAAATTACTGAGCCCATCTTAATGGCTATAAAGAAAGAACTTCTTGGGAGATAACCCATGTGTTTATTTTACTACAGTACTTTGTTTTATATTTGAGTCTTGGAAGTTGTTTACTACTGTAGCAACCTCTCCTTATCATGTTTTTGTGCCAAGTAAAGTTTCTATGTCAAAGTTGATGTTATATTTGGGATCGCTGCGCAGAAACAGCATTGCTGTCTGTCACGAATCTGGGCACAGGCCTCTGTAGAAAATTCGAAAAAATCTGCCAATTTACGAGCGTGATCCTCAGATATGTACGCAACTTTCATTAGTTTTGAGTTTTTCTATTTGAGCAAGTCTGGTGCCAGCTTTAAATTCGTCTTTACGGACTGTTCTGTTTTTGACAGATTCTACCTTTTATTTCGCATTGCCTCTTTTGCTATGTTGGATTTATTTCTTTGATCCATTAATGTCCAGTAGCATTATGCAATGTCCAGAAGTGAAAATAATGATTGTGTAACCTCTGAATGAGTGAATTATTAATTGTGCACTAACCCTCTAATGAGTTTGCTTGAAGTTTGGTGTGAAGGAAGTTTTCAAGGGTCAAGAGAGGAGAATGATATACTATGATCAAGAGGAGTGAAAGCTCTAAGCTTGGGGATGCCCCGTGGTTCACCCCTGCATATTTTAAGAAGACTCAAGCGTCTAAGCTTGGGGATGCCCAAGGCATCCCCTTCTTCATCGAACATCATCAGGTTCCTCCCTGAAACTATATTTTTATTCAATCACATCTTGTGTTCTTTACTTGGAGCGTCGGTTTGTTTTTGTTTTTGTTTGAATAAGATGGATCCTAGCATTCACTTTGTGGGAGAGAGACACGCTCCGCTGTTGCATATGGACACATATGTCCTTAGGCTTTACTCATAATGTTCAAGGCGAAGTTTCTTCTTCGTTAAATTGTTATATGGTTGGAATTGGAAAATGCTACATGTAGTAATTCTAAAATGTCTTGGATAATGTGATACTTGGCAATTGTTGTGCTCATGTTTAAGCTCTTGCATCATATGCTTTGCACCCATTAATAAAGAAATACATAGAGCTTGCTAAAATTTGATTTGCATATTTGGTTTCTCTAAGGTCTAGATAATATCTAGTATTGAGTTTTGAACAACAAGGAAGACGGTGTAGAGTCTTATAATGTTTACAATATGTCTTTTATGTGAGTTTTGCTGCACCTGTTCATCCTTGAGTTTGCTTCAAATAACCTTGCTAGCCTAAACCTTGTATCGAGAGGGAATACTTCTCATGCATCCAAAATCCTTGAGCCAACTACTATGGCATTTGTGTCCACCATACCTACCTACTACATGGTATTTCTCCGCCATTCCAAAGTAAATTGCTTGAGTGCTATCTTTAAAATTCCATCATCCACCTTTGCAATATATAGCTCATGGGACAAAATAGCCTTAAAAACTATCGTAGTATTGAATATGTACTTATGCACTTTATCTTTTATTAAGTTGCTTGTTGTGCGATAACCATGCTTCTGGGGAACGCCATCAACTATTGTTGAATATCATGTGAGTTGCTATGCATGTCCGTCTTGTCTGAAGGATCTATCATTTTAGTGGTTGGAGCATGCAAAATTGTTAGAGAAAAACATTGGGCCGCTAACTAAAGCCATGAATCATGGTGGAAGTTTCAGTTTTGGACATATATCCTCAATCTCATATGAGAATAATAATCATTGCTACATGCTTATGCATTTAAGAGGAGTCCATTATCTGTTGTCCATGTTGTCCGGTATGGATGTCTAAGTTGAGAATAATCAAAAGCGAGAAATCCAAAATGCGAGCTTTCTCCTTAGACCTTTGTACAGGCGGCATGGAGGTACCCCTTTGTGACACTTGGTTGAAACATGGCATGCAAAGATCCGGTAGTCCAAGCTAAGTAGGACGAGGTGCGGGCACTATTAGTATACTATGCATGAGGCTTGCAACTTGTAAGATATAATTTACATAACTCATATGCTTTATTACTAATTGACAAAATTGTTTCATGTTTCCAAAATAAAAGCTCTAGCACAAATACAGCAATCGATGCTTTCCTCTTGAAGGACCTTTCTTTTACTTTTATTGTTGAGTCAGTTTACCTATCTCCTTCCACCTTAAGAAGCAAACACTTGTGTGAACTGTGCATTGATTCCTACATACTTGCATATTGCACTTGTTATATCACTTTATGTTGACAATATCCATGAGATATACATGTTATAAGTTGAAAGCAACCGCTGAAACTTAATCTTCCTTTGTGTTGCTTCAACACCTTTACTTTGATTTATTGCTTTATGAGTTAACTCTTATGCAAGACTTATTGATGCTTGTCTTGAAAGTACTATTCATGAAAAGTCTTTGTTATATGATTCAGTTGTTTACTCATATCATTACCTTTGCTTTGATCGCTGCATTCATTACATATGTTTACAAATAGTATGATCAAGATTATGATGGCATGTCACTTCAGAAATTATCTTTGTTATCGTTTTACCTGCTCGGGACGAGCAGAACTAAGCTTGGGGATGCTGATACGTCTCCAACGTATCGATAATTTCTTATGTTCCATGCTACTTTATTGATGATACCTACATGTTTTATGCACATTATATGTCATATTTATGCATTTTACGGAACTAACCTATTAACAAGATGCCGAAGAGCCGATGTTTTTTGTTTTTTGGTTTCAGAAATCCTAGTAAGAAATATTCTCGGAATTGGACGAAACTTTCGCCCGGGGTCCTATTTTTGCACGAAGCTTCCAGAAGACCGAAGAGATAACGAAGTGGGGCCACGAGGCACCTGTAGGCGGCGCGGCCCAGGCCCTGGCCCGCGGCCACACCTCGTGTGGCCCCCGCGTTGACCTTCCGCCTACTTAAAGTCTCCGTCGAAACCCCCAGTGCCGAGAGCCACGATACGGAAAACCTTCCAGAGACGCCGCCGCGAATCCCATCTCGGGGGATTCGGGAGATCGCCTCCGGCACCCTGCCGGAGAGGGATTCATCTCCCGGAGGACTCTTCATCGCCATGATCGCCTCCGGAGTGATGAGTGAGTAGTTCACCCTGGACCATGGGTCCATAGCAGTAGCTAGATGGTCGTCTTCTCCTTGTTGTGCTTCATTGTTGGATCTTGTGAGCTGCCTAACATGATCAAGATCATCTATCTGTAATTTTATATGTTGTGTTTGTCGGGATCCGATGGATAGAGAGTACTATGATTATGGTGATTATCAATCTATTGTTTATGTGTTGTTTATGATCTTGCATGCTCTCCGTTATTAGTAGAGGCTCTGGCCAAGTTTGTACTCTTAACTCCAAGAGGGAGTATTTATGCTCGATAGTGGGTTCATGCCTCCATTAAATCTGGGACAGTGACAGAAAGTTCTAAGGTTGTGGATGTGCTGTTGCCACTAGGGATAAAACATTGATTCTATGTCTAAGGATGTAGTTGTTGATTACATTACGCACCATACTTAATGCAATTGTCTGTTGCTTAGCAACTTAATGCGAATGGGGTTCGGATGATAACCTGAAGGTGGACTTTTTAGGCATAGATGCAGTTGGATGGCGGTCTATGTACTTTGTCGTAATGCCCAATTAAATCTCACTATATTTATCATATCATGTATATGCATTGTTATGCCTTTCTCTATTTGTCAATTGCCGACTTAATTTGTTCACCCAACATGCTTTTATCTTATGGGAGAGACACCTCTAGTGAACTGTGGACCACGGTCCTATTCTTTACATAGCATACAATCTCCTGCAATTGTGTTTGTTTTCTTTGCAAACATCTTCCACTCGATACGTTTAATCCTTTGTTACAGCAAGCCGGTGAGATTGACAACCTCACTGTTCGTTGGGCAAAGTACTTTGGTTTTGTTGTGCAGATTCCACGTTGGCGCCGGAATCCCTGGTGTTGCGCCGCATCACATTTCGCGACCATCAACCTTCAACGTGCTCCTTGGCTCCCTGGTTCGATTAAACCTTGGTTTCATACTGAGGGAAACTTGCTTCTATACGCATCATACCTTCCACTTGGGGTTCCCAACGGACGTGTGCATCTACGCGTATCATGCCGCCAGCACTTAGCCGCCACCCGCCGCCGGGAGGCCTCGTGTCCGGCGGGCAGGGGTACCCCGCCTGGTGGAGGAGGTGCCCCTCCCACGCATGAAGCGACTGGCGGGGGAAGCCGTTGTTGGCTGCGCCGTCTTCGTCGTTGAACGCCATGGATCGGGAGAGTGGAGGGAGAGTGGAGCAGGGATACGCGTCGCGGCGAGAGGAGCGGCGTATATAGGCGCGGCTGGTGCCGGCGATTAATGCCGCGTGGAATGCGACACGTCCGCGGCGGCAGCCCAGCTGCGCGCGGAAGACGATGCGTGTGCGGAAGACGATGCGCGTGTCGCTGACCGGTCGGGGCCACCTCTGCGGCGAAGACGAAACGAAAGCGCGGGAGAGATTTCTCGGCGTTTCGCGCGCTTTCGCTTCGTCCGGAGTCCCCGAGCGCTCCCCGGTAGGCCGGGGTGGCGTGGGCTCACCGGATGGATGAAAGCCCAAATTCGACGAAAAACGAGAAATCGGGGGCGCGGCTGGGCCATTTTTCGCCATCCGGATGAAAAAATGGCACGCCGGGGGCCTGTTCTGGGAGACGAGTGGAGATGCTCTAAGGTGGGGCGTGGAGCTACAGCCGGATGGAAATAGACTTCTCCATAAAAAAAAGCTACGTTTCTCCGATTAGACGAACCTGTACTCGGACCAAGTCCCAACAACTAGCACACAGTGAAACACTAATTACTAATTAGGCAAGATTGTTCCTAACGATCTCTGCCTAATTATGATTGTTGATCTTCCGTGCTTCTCTGGTCTTAATTAACTTCATGCCTATTTGCATCTTGCATCTGGGGGTTAGTGGTATTAGGGTTCAGGAGAAATCTTTGCAGAAATTTGGCCTTGGCCTTAGCCCATGTCTTAATATAAATTCTGAAATTCTCTTGGTCCATGTGGGTTGGCAAGTTGTGGGATTAAAGTTAGTCTCACATTGCTAATTGAGAGAGAGTTAGAGTGGTATATATGGTGAGTTGTTCTACTTCTTGTAAGTGAGTGAGAAGAGAGCCCTCGCGCACTCCGCCGCACCGCCCATATACGACCGCCTCTTTCCAGACCATTGTGGCACCGCCTCCGTCTTCCTCATCTTGTCTTTCGGCGTGCACCGATCGTTGGGAAAGTAGGTCTCCGAAATCCTGCCTCTCGTAAACATATACGGGTGACGGGTAATCAAGTTTTTTAGGAGCGCTTACGCATGACTTTTGGCAACACGACGTTGTCCGACGATGAGTTCCCGAACGACGACTTCTTCCCGGACCCATTGGCAATCTCTTCGGCAACCTCTGTTGCGGCCAACGATGAACCGTATGTGATTCTGTCCTTCTTGTTTCAGATCTTGCTAGAGATTCTAGTACTGTTGTTTGGAGTAGTTGTGATAGGTTTATGTTATCTAGATGTTATATGTTCATCTACTTTGTTGATCTGCATGTTTAGTTTACCTGTTGTTTCTGTAGTCATGATTTATCAGTTGTTTATTCGAATTAAATCATATGGGAATTTGCTCATATATTCAACAATCCTTGGAGGCTCGTCCGGCACCGACCTGCGACGCCTGTGGGTGTCGCCATTCCTTCTTGAAGGACGTCGAGTGTACCTCTCCTCCACTTCACCCCGAGTATCGGGGAAACCCTGGTCCAATTCACTCGTCCAGGCAACAACGCTGTGTTAACTACGCATCCCTTTCTGAAGATGATGCCTTGGTACTTGATGATCGGGGTGCTTGACGCGTGGTGAGACAACTTCGGAGGACGCTAGCAGTTGTGGGACGCCATCGTTCTGTTGATCTTCCATTAGCTTCTTTTGTATCATTTTTTCAGTTGGGCATGTTTGTGCAGTTGTCCTAGCAATTTCTTTTTTTCCGACTCTTATAGTGTGGTTGCCTTATTTATAAAGCTGGACGAAAGCCTATTTTAAGGAGAAAAAAATACTAAAACATCAGAGCATTGTCTAGGTAATATTTTTATTATTTTATAATAATGCATGAAGTGACTGAATCACCAAAAAAAACAAGCATGGTTAGTGAGAATATGGGTTAGAGAAGAAACCTCGGTAGTAGGAATCTCTGTTTGATTGCATATTATGTTGAGAGTCACATATTCTAGATAAATGTAAGTATTTGTTAGACTCGTAGACTCTGGAACCTTATAAAGATGCTTAAAGATAATAAAATGGATACCAGCAAATCCAAAATACATAATAATACACAAAAGTAGTGCTAAATTCATTATATAAAATTATGTGTCTTCTTATATTGTTAATTAGCCAAGCTTTAAGAGGAACTTCCGATGTGGAAAGGCTTCTCCAATGTCCACCCAAAGAAGTGGAAGGTCCTAAGGAAAAATAACGTAGTGTAAAGTTGTAAACCATAGTACACAATCCCTTTGTTCTTAAATACTCTATATTCTAGGTCTCAATTTTTTCCAGAATTAATCTATATTTTAGCTGTGTGATCAATAATAGCACATAAAGCAAAACGGTCTACCTCTATATTTGGATCTCATTAATTCTAATGTACTACCTAGGATTGGTTGTTCACATATCAAACTAATACTATTAAATAACCTTTCTAATTGGTCTTCAAATGTGTAGAACGTAGACTAACAGAGAACATAGGGAGTAATTCACTACATCAAATGATAGGCATAGAGTTTGAAGTGGAAGGTTTTAACGGTAAGACCACACTTATATGGTTAATTTATCAATTTTGATAGGAACATTAAAATCGATATTGTGATGCTGACGGGTGTAGCAACTAAAAACATAGTGAAAAAATAAGTTATAAACAAGTATAAAATTAAATTCGTTACGCCCGCGCGACGGCCGCTCGCTCCCGAGCCGATCGACCCGGCCAGACCTAGGGCGACGGCTGATAGAGGTGGAATCAAGCCGAGCAGACCCGACCCGGCTGGTGGCTCGGCTCGACTAGGCTCATCAAATCTCGAGCCGAGCCCTGGCGTCATGTTGCTATAATCTGCCTGGTAAGAAGGCTCGAGGCTTGGCTCGGTGGGCTCGTCGCTTGGCTCGAACGGCTCGCGAGCCCAGCCAGAAATTTTCCCAACATCTTCGTTCTGCAGTCTGTCATGTACGCGCCTATTTCCATCCGTAGGCGCTTATGTATCTGTCGCTATTTGTGGGCAACCGGTCATCAAAAAGGAGCTACAGTGGTTTATGTATGTGGATTTAGTCTGATAGTATCGGTTGCTTCTTGGAAGTTGTTCCCCGAGTCTTCATTAGATTAGATGATTTTGTTAAGTTGTGGTATCGTAGCTATGATTTTCATTGGAGGCATCCTTTGATCTTTTTATCTATTGGTCCTTCCTAACATGACGATTTTTTTTACAGAGTTGAGTTATGCAACAAACCTAATTGATTAGTCCGGTTGAGTAATTTAGCAAAACTTGTACATTATTTCAGACTGAAGAATGACATGCGCGTATGCACAAAGGTCTTAAATAAACTGTTTATTGGACTAAGAGCATCTCCAGCGTCCCCCAAAGGGATTTGGGGCGCGCCGGACAAAAAAAGCGATCCAGCCGCGTCCCCCAAAGCCATTTTTGTCCGGCGCGGCCCGATACGGTGTCCGGCGCCCCAAGCCCGTCCCCGTCCCACAGGGGACGCTCGGACGCCGGACACAACGGCGAGGCCAACCGCGCGGGCCCGCCGTCAGCGGACTAAAGGCAAAGTCGCCTACCTTTGGTCAAGCGACGTTAATGGCCCTGTTTTCCCAGGCGACGCAGGACGCGTCTCGTCGTGCATGGCCGCGTGGCCGTCCGCGCCGGAGTTATTGCGTGCAACCACCCGCTGCCGCCGCTGTTTTAAGACGCCCTGCAGTTATCGCCGCTCATAATCCTTCTCGTCGCCGCCGCCTCCCCTTCCCAGATCTTCTCCTCGCCGCTCAAAAAATGTCGACCTCGTCCTCCCGCAAGATCGCCGGCGGCGGCGGGACGCGGCAGCCTCACCGTGGCGGAGCGTGGGCGCTGTACCACGCCGGTATCCATCCCGCCGGACATGCGGCGCAGCCGCGGGCTGGAAGATGGCCGTGAACGGCATTGGCGTTCCGCCGCCGCCGAAGCCGGGCACGGACCAATGGAGGGACGCCATCAAGGCCCGGCGGGCTCAACTCACCGCCGAGGAGCGGTTGGATCCGACATGGGCGGCCAACAACAACGACGGTGGACGACGTGCTTCAAGGCGAAGTACGACATCGAGATGCACAGCACCGACAACCTCGTCGGCGGCCCCAACAGCGGAACAGGAAGGCGCGCCTGTTCTGGGCGTTCCGGGCGCACCTCGAGAACGTCATCCGCGGCCTCCGCAACGGCGCTCAAGGCTGGAGATGCCGTCGTCGCCGCCGCCGTCTCCTCAATGGCAGCCGAGGAGGGACGTACTCGTCCTCCTCGCACTCTTCTTCCTCGGGACCGGCGCGATCGACGCCGTCCTCGTCGTACCGGTCGGCGCCCTACACCGTCCCAAACGGGAGGTCAAGGAGGAGCCGGCGACGCCCGTCAACACGAGGCGTGGCGGTAGCGGCAGCGGGCGGCAGCAAGGGAGGCGCGGCGGCGCCCTCCTCATCCCGAAGCCGGAGGTGAAGGAGGAGCCGGAGGAAGCGTCGCAGGCGGCGCTGCTGGCGGAGTACGAGCGGTGCAGCGGCTCATCGCGCAGCGACGACCCCGAGGACTGCCCAGGGCTGCGGGCGGCGTTCTTGGCGTCCATGGACGACAAGGACGCCTGGAGGGGCGACCTGGACGCGGCGATCGCCATGTCCATCCGCGACTCCGGCAAGCCGCGTGGACCTCACCGACGACGGCAGGACCAAGCGGCTTGGTGAAGGACGAGCCCGTCGAGCGAGCCGTCGACGAGCGCGTCAGCAGAGGTCGTCACCGACGAGATGTACAACTTCCAGCAGTACTACGACGCCTCCGGCGCCGCAAGTGGTTCTAGATTAGGTTTAGTTTTAAAGTTAGTCAAATTTCGTTCGAATCTATGTAAGTTTGGACGAATCTAATCGAATCTCGTTAAGTTTGAAATTTGCGAAATTTTGTTTGGGGGACGCGACTGGGAGCGACGTCCCCAAACGCGGCACGAACGAAACACGTCCCCCAAACGCTCAATCCGGCGCGGTTTGGGGGACGGTTTGGGGGACGCGGCTGGAGATGCTCTAAGTGCATGTGTTATGTATGACTCTCTCTATTAGACTAAGTGCATGCATTCATGTGGTGAACTTGCAATATATGCTAGTATTGTTGCCATTATTAGTAGTTTAAGAAAATTACTAGATAATGTTATGAATGTATTGATGCTCAATTGCTGTTTATAATTGTAAAATGTTACATTTTTATCAAATATCATGGCGATTGTTTTATTACATCGAGCCTTCGAGGCTGCTTGCAAGCTTTGTCGAGCGGGCTTGTCGAGCCTCGAGCCTTGATCGGGAGGTTTAGGCTTGGCTTGTCCAACCTTCGAGCCGAGTCGAGCCCGAGCCAAGCCCTGTCGAGCCTCGAGCTTCAAGTCCACCCCTAACGGCTGAGACCGAGGTTTAGGCCGGCGCCGCACCTCTACGGCCGCACGAGGCCTTGACCTAACATAGGACGAGACCTCGCCGGAGGAGAATGGGTTGCTAGGGTTCGCGAGGCGCTCGTCGCGGCACCAACAACGGAGGCCGGGCGGGAGAGGCCGAGCCCACTACTTGATCGCGCGTCGTTGGAGCTTGACAGCATGGCCGCGGGTGAAGGGCGAAGATGTGGAAGATGGCCGGAGTGGAGAAGTCCGGTGAACTGAAAAAGAAAAAGAAAACAGGTGGTGGAAAATGAAAACTAGAAACCAGCCCACTTCCTTATTATTTGAATTTCTTTGGATTTACTTAAATAATTTGTATTTGGAACATTTTAGGCCCTCTAAGCTATTGGTTTGTGGACTTTGGGAAATCAGAAATGATTGCAAGCAACTACGGGTTTTGTGGTGCCAATGAACATTGAGTTCGCAAGGTAAATACTAAATAGCCCTTGTCAGGCCATAGGGGAAATTAGTTTTTTTTTTAGCGTTAGGGGAAATTAGTTATGCTTGGGAAGCTCACATGATGGGCCTAGCCGGGGCCTCCGCACTTCCACTATCCGCTTGTAAATGGGCTTTGCCCGTTATTGTCCCGGTTACAAGAAACTGGAGGAAACATGCTAAAAAAAAAACTGGAGGAAACCCATTGAAAGCAAAATACAGTGGTGGTGCGCCACTGAGTGCTGCGAGTGCGTACGCGTAGGCGTCAACGTGCAAGGTCGAAATGCTTCCAGAATTAAGCTGTACAGATTTTGAGCAAAACGTAAAGCATCTTGCCAACTCGTGCGCCCACGCTGCCACACCACGTCTACGGCTCGGTTAAAAAAAGGCGCCGCGTGCACCACGAGCCGATCGGGCACCGTGTGGCGCCCTGCTTTATTGTACTTCCACTTGCGCCACGAGCCCGATCGAAGCACAGCCACGCCTGGGACTAGGAGTCCACGACCACGAGTGGTAGGCTGCTACTACATGTGCGGTGTGCGTGGCTACTCCCGTTTGGTTCTTGGAATTGGAGATTTGGAGTATTTCAAACTAGCTAGTACGCTGTTGAGTATAGACCATGGTTTCTTCCGCTAGGTCGGGCTGCACGATCTCGACGAATTAATTCTAAATAAATTTAGAAATATGGATGAACCATAGATTTCGCGACTCACTGGTATGGGCTACTTGTGCGAGATCAGATCGAGCCATGCACGTGATCTTAAAACGTTGATCAACGGGGGAATGATCCCTCTCTTGGCTATACGTTGTTAGGTAGAAATGAGACTCTCCCCGGATGGGCGCTAGGATGATAACCCGATTAAAGTTCGCCCCTCCCGCGAAATTACCGCGTGATGAGGATTCGAACCCGGGTGGGCTGGCTGCGCACTCGCCTTGCTTTGCCACGAGCTGGAACTCAGTTCTCAGCCATGCACGTGATCTTGATCTCAAGGAAACTACTTCCTCCGTCCCACCAATTATGTGTGAGATATCTGTAAAAAGATGTATCTAGATAACAAATAGTATATACACACATTTAAATTTTAACAAACCCCTTACATGTTTTATGAGACGAGGGAGTACTTCTGCACTGATCTCTTCTCGAAGCCATACATCACGCATGCATGCATCATGCTATGCCCAGATGGATTGCACAAGAATTCGCTACTCCTACATCACTTGAGGGTGATGTTTTGAAAATTTGTTGTTTTTACGTTTTACAGAGCATATAAGACCATCTCTACTTTTTTGGGTTTCGGCCTAGAATATGTCCCGATCAGAAGCTATAAACCGGCATGCATAGCGAAACGCTATGCGGTTTTACAAACAACAATGTGTGTGTGTATGGGGGGGGGGGGGTGTGGATGTGACACCCCTAAATCTTTGTCGTCTACCACTTCCTCGCCTCCCCCTCTACCTACTCCCCCAATGGCAGCAGCCAATTCTATGAGGCCGACAACTCCGACGGTGAGGACGCGTGAAGCTCCGCCTCTCCCGCCTTCGGCAACGAAGAACCCCAAGACCCGGTGATGTAGATAAATCCCGGACTAGCTAGCTAGGAATCGATTTAGGATTTTGTAAATCTTTGTAAATTGTCTTGGAAGAAACTAGTTTTAAGTTGTCGTACCAAAATTGAGAAATCATGTTCGGGCTTCGGGATAGGTTATCTGTTATGTGGCTTAAGATTCTCATGCGAAAACGGGTGATGCAATTAACCTCATTCATGCGAGTTTAGGGTTGTGGATGGTATCCGATAGAGATGCTCTAAGTATAGTGGTTTCTTGGAAGTGCGCCGGTATGCATGATTGAGTGCGTCCAGAGTCGTCCATGAAGTGAACACAAGTGTGTTGCTTGCACGTACCACACCACAAATTTCCTGCTCACAGATGGGTAGCACAACAACAATGATGAACCAGCCGGGCAGATAGTCGTATGGAGTGGTTCGCAACATCACTTGTGTGGCAAAATCAAGAAGCCTTCTAGTGAAGTGCCAGTCTGATTGAGTAGGACCAGAGGCGTCGTCCATGATTGAGCACACGTTTCTTGCACGTACTACCAAATTGTAAAATGACAACAATTTTCTAGCACACATTCCAGACAGTTCGGAGAGCACAGAAAAAGTCAAAAAACTTTCAGGTGGGCCTGATGCTAATAAATCTGTGACGCGGACTGCACATCTGCATATTTCTACATCTCGGTCAGGATAAGACGGAACAAACAATCGACAATCACATGTGCGTTGGGTCGGACCCTACGATTTGGAACTCTCTCTGGTCCAAAAGTCCAACAGTTCGTATGCCTTCATCGATATGGAGCACATGCATGAGGCCATGCATGAACTACATCTTCACTAACCGAGATGCATAGCTAAGAACAATCCATCCACACTTGGCAAACGATGAGCAGGTGTACTACTCTTTCTTCTAAGTGGCAGAGTGGTAATTAAGACGGTTTGATATCACACCTACATCTGAAGAATGCAGAGACAATTTTTAAAAATGCGGCCAAGAGACAGGCTATGTATATGCTCCAAGGAGTTGGCTGTATCATGCATACCAGATGACGGCTGGATATTTCTAAAATGCATCAGGATAATTATTTGTAAAACTGGTTGGACTACCAATTAACAACCGGTGAGGTGAGCACTTATCTCTGTTGATTGGTGCTATACTGCAATTAGATATCCGCCGGCCACCGCATTGGACAATGGTTTTGGCTACTAACTGAACCTTCCTCTTGTTGCAGTTTTATTCGGCCGAGGTTCCTAACTCTTTCAGGTAGTCATGATCAATGGCCTAATCCATTCTAAATCTTCGTCTCTCCCTCGTCAATGACTGGATGGGGACCTGCCAACATGCATGGTCGCGTAGGATAAACTCGATACAGAAGCAGCAACTATAGCAACAATTTTTATTCTCAACCAACAAGGCAACAAAGCCCTCCATGATTCGGATCCTAGGGAACCGCTTCACTGGGATGGCTTTTTTTGTAAGAAATGAAAGGTGGTTATGACACCTACATTTTTCAATAAAGATAATATATTGATATCGCCAAGATATCAATTGCATATAGCCTCTCCAAGAACGACATCATCTAATGGTAGTTCGGATGCGCATAGCCAAAAAAAAAGCTAAAAAAGGAGAAGTCCCGCTATATTGAGCAGCATCACAAACACCACCATGATAATGTTGAAATATTGGGCCCACTTTTAGTGGCCCAAATTAGATTTCAGTTTTTCCTATAAATCTCAAAACCCACATAGTGGCAGCCTTGTGAGTTTGAGCCCAAGTTGGTGGCAGCTCACTAGTGAGTGGCAAGTGGTGGGAAGTTTAGTCCCACATGGAAAGTTGGGAGGAAGTTAGACCACCTTATAAGGTGGGTTGTTTCACCACTAGTAGTGAGTGAGAATAGGAGTGCTACACGCGCGCTCCTCCTCCTCCTCGCTCGCTCGTCTCGACTTGACTCGACACGTCACGACGCGCGCCGCGCTCGTGGTGAGTGGATTGAGCCTCGAGCCGAGACTTTCCTTACAACGAACAGAGTTCTAGATGGACGCGTCACAGTTAGTCGGTTCGGGTCGCTCCCGGATCGTGGGCTATCTGTAACCGACTCGAAACGTTTGTGCGACGTGGGCGTGGCCCACGTTGCCTAGGGTTTCCCGAGCCTATATAATCTCTTTCCCGGCTCAGAAATATACCGAACACACGAGTTAGGGTTTCCACCTCTCTGCGCGCCATTGTAGCCTACTCCATCCCGCGCGCGACGTGCATCGGCGAACGGGAGAGCAGGTCTCGGAACCGCTCGTCCTTGCGATCCTGTACGGGAGAGGGCAAATTAGGTTTTTGGGAAGCGCTCTGCGCGACTGCTCAAGCTCTTCATCACGGGTCGTCTTCCGTCCAAGTCGGGCGGTGCTGCCTACCGTCGTCTTCAACGCCGTCTACTTCGACCCGTCGTCCCCGTCGTCAACAACGTTGTCATCAACAACGTTACTGCTGCGACATCATCTGCTACATCTCCACCGCCACCTCCACCAGATCGGTACGTGCGACATATCTCGATCTGTTTAGCGATGGATGCTTTACCGTTTGTGTTGCTGCTACTCATGTTGATTAATGCATCTAGTATGTTCGAGTTTCACATGTTAGTAGTTGCTGTAATCATGTTTTATATTCTGGAATTAATCATGGAAATTGTGCCTAATTATCCAACAATCCAAAAACCTAATGGTAGGCAATTTCCTGAGTTAACAATGGCTGGTTTTGCTGATGCACTGAGGCCGGATAAGTTTACCGGTGTGCACTTTAAGAGGTGGCAGATTAAAGCCACGCTCTGGCTTACTCATCTGAAAGTATTCGAAGTTAGTAATGGTTTACCTGAAGGAACTATATCTGACCAAGATCAGAACAAGTTCAAGGAAAACAATACTCTCTTCGTCGGATGCGTTCGAGTATTCTTGTGATCGTCTGTGTGATGTGTACATGCACATAACAGATGGTAAAGAGCTCTGGGATGCACTGAATGCTAAATTCGGTGCAACCGATGCAGGCAGTGAACTGTACATCATGGAGAGCTTCCATGACATCAAGATGGTGAACAACCGTTCTGTAGTCGAACAAGCTCATGAGATACAGTGCATTGCGAAAGAGCTTGAACTCCTTAAGTGTGCCTTACCTGATAAGTTTGTGGCTGGATGCATTATTGCTAAGTTGCCCCCTTCATGGAGGAACTTTGCCACAACTCTCAAACACAAGAGACAGGAGATATCAGTTGAAAACCTGATAGCGTCTCTTGATGTTGAGGAGAAAGCTCGGGCTAAGGATACTACTGAGAAAGGAGAGGGTCAGTCTAGCGCCAATATGGTGCAGAAGAAACCCTACAGCAAGAACAAAGGGAACAACAAGCCCTCCTTCAATAAGCCTATGAAGACTACAACCTTCAAGAAGAAGAAGATGATAAACAAAGCAGATCTGAGCTGCTTTACCTGTGGAGAGACTGGCCACTTTTCTAAGGACTGTCCAGAGAGGGCAGACCGCAAGAAAAAGGCGAGGCAAGTCAACACGGTGACCGCTAGCAATGCTGATGGGTACGGTAATCTCTTTACTGTTCTTTCGGTATTTCAATCTCCATGTTGGTGGATTGATACGGGTGCTAATGTTCATGTGTGTGCTGACATATCCATGTTCACTTCTTACCAGGTCGCCCGGGATTCTTCCGTCTTGATGGGGAATGGATCACATGCTTCTGTTCGTGGTGTTGGCACGGTAGATCTGAAGTTCACTTCGGGAAAGATCGTGCAGCTGAGGAACGTGCAGCATGTCCCTACTATGAACAAGAATCTCGTTAGCGGCTCCCTTCTATGCAGAGATGGGTTTAAGGTTGTCTTAGAGTCGAATAAAGTAGTTGTTTCCAAGTTTGGACAATTTATTGGTAAAGGCTATGAGTGCGGAGGCTTGTTCCGCTTTTCGCTTTCATTTCAGTAATAAGTCTGTGAACCATATTTGTGGCAATATTAGTGATGATACCAGTGTTTGGCATTCTCGTTTATGTCACATTAATTTTGGTTTAATGTCTCGGCTATCCAGTTTAAGTTTAATTCCGAATTTCACCATTGCCAAAGGTTCTAAGTGCCATAGTTGTGTGAAATCAAAGCAACCTCGAAAGCCTCACAAGGCGGCCGAGGAGAGAAACTTGGCGCCTCTAGAACTCATACATTCTGATCTATGCGAGATGAATGGTGTGTTGACAAAAGGTGGAAAGAGATATTTCATGACATTGATTGATGATGCGACTAGATTTTGCTATGTTTATTTGTTGCGAACTAAAGATGAAGCTTTAGACTACTTTAAAATTTATAAGGCCGAAGTTGAAAATCAATTAGAGAGAAAGATCAAGCGTCTTAGGTCGGATCGTGGTGGTGAATATTTTCCTAAAATCTTTGATGAATTCTGTGAGGAACATGGTATTATTCATGAGAGGACGCCACCCTATTCGCCCCAATCAAACGGGGTTGCCGAGAGGAAAAACCGCACGCTGACTGACTTGGTGAATTCCATGTTAGCCACTGCTGGTTTATCAAAGGCATGGTGGGGGGAGGCTTTGTTGACGACATGTCATGTCCTGAATAGAGTTCCTAACAAGAATAAAGATAAAACCCCTTACGAGGAGTGGTCTGGGAGAAAACCATCACTTTCGTATTTGCGCACATGGGGATGTTTGGCGAAAGTCAATATTCCAATTACTAAGAAGCGCAAACTCGGACCAAAGACAATGGATTGTATCTTTCTAGGTTATGCTCCGCGGAGTGTAGGCTATAGATTTTTAGTAGTTCAATCTGAAGTACCTGACATGCATGTTGATACTATTATGGAATCTCGTGATGCAACATTCTTTGAGAATATGTTTCCTATGAAAGATATGCATAGCATTGCTAGAATTTCTACTGAGATAGTTTCTGAATCTAGTACATCTAATGTGTATTTTGAACAATCACATGAGATTGTTGTTGAGAAGGATGACAATGAAGCTCCTAAACGGAGCAAGAGACGAAGGATTGAAAAATCCTTTGGTGATGATTTCATTGTGTACCTTGTGGATGATACTCCCACGTCCATTGCAGAGGCATATGCATCTCCAGATGCAGATGACTGGAAAGAAGCTGTCCATAATGAGATGGAATCGATTCTTTCTAATGGAACTTGGGAGCTATCAGAACGACCCCATGGATGCAAGCCTGTGGGCTGCAAATGGGTGTTCAAGAAGAAGCTAAGACCCGATGGTACTATTGAGAAGTACAAGGCGCGGCTTGAAAGGCTACACAGATTACTTCGACACCTATTCACCTGTCGCTAGACTTACCACCATTCGAGTACTACTATCCATGGTTGCCTCCTATGGTCTTATCGTTCATCAAATGGACGTAAAGACAGCTTTTCTTAATGGAGAGTTGGAAGAGGAAATCTATATGGATCAGCCTGATGGGTTTGTAGTAAAAGGTGAAGAAAGAAAGGTGTGCAAGTTGCTAAAATCTTTATATGGCCTAAAACAAGCACCTAAGCAATGGCATGAGAAGTTTGACAGAACTTTAACTTCTGTAGGCTTTGTTGTCAATGAGGCTGACAAGTGCGTTTACTATCGCCATGGTGGGGGCGAAGGTGTTATATTATGTTTGTATGTGGATGATATTCTGATCTTTGGTACAAACATGAAAGTAATACACGAGGTCAAGTCTTTCTTGTCAAAGAGCTTTGATATGAAAGATCTGGGAGAAGCTGATGTGATTCTGAACATCAAGCTGATTAAGAACGAGAGTGGGATTACTCTAACGCAATCCCATTATGTTGAGAAGATCTTGAGCCGGTTCGGCTATATTGATAGCAAGCCTTCTTCAACACCTTATGATCCCAGTGTGACATTACGCAAGAACCGGAGAATCGCCATAGATCAATTGAGATATTCTCAGATCGTTGGCTCACTCATGTACTTAGCGAGCGCGACTAGACCCGACATCTCTTTTGCTGTTAGCAAGTTGAGTAGGTTCATGTCAAACCCGGGTACTGATCATTGGCATGCACTTGATAGGGTCATGCGCTACCTATGTGGTACAATGAGTTATGGGATTCACTATTCAGGGCACCCAGCTGTGCTTGAAGGATATAGTGATTCGAATTGGATCTCAGATGTAGCTGATCTGTACGCCACAAGTGGGTATGTATTTACCTTTGGAGGTGGCGCAGTGTCATGGAGATCTTGCAAGCAAACCATATTGACGAGGTCAACTATGGAAGCAGAACTTACTGCTTTGGACACAACCACTGTTGAATCAGAATGGTTGCGTGAGCTCTTGATGGACTTGCCTGTGGTTGAAAAACCTGTTCCGGCAATCCTTTTGAATTGTGACAATCAAACTGTAATTGTCAAAGTGAACAATTCTAAGGATAACGCGAAGTCATCAAGACACGTCAAGAGACGTTTGAAGTCTGTCAGGAAATTGCGAAACTCCGGAGTAATAACTGTTACATATATTCAAACAGACAAAAACCTGGCAGATCCCTTTACAAAGGGACTATCACGTAATGTGATAGAAAGTGCATCGAGGGAGATGGGTTTGAGACCCGTTGATGTTACACCATAGTGGTAACCCAACCTTTGTGATCGGAGATCCCGTGAATTAGGACCTGGGAAGAACAAACTAGTGGTTTAATTGAGGAGAGTATTATGTAACCCTCTCTATGTGAAGATGCACAACTCTCAATTGCTGTAAGGCAGGTTGGCGACAAGCCTTAATGTGTTTATGTTGGCTATTATAGCAGATGCTGTCCTACAGAGCATTCTTGAAATAACACACCTATATGAGTCCGACTGTTAAACGTCGCAATCTATGAGATTTAGGTGATCTCTAGTAAACTCATGAAGAGACCATGAAGTATGACGCATATGCTTCACCCGCGGGGTAGGCTACTGGCAGCCATGTACTGGTCATGACTTTGAGTGAAACCCTGTTCACGCAAAACTTGCAATTCAAGGCTTAGTCCATTGTTCAAGTGTGAATGGATGTAGCTTAAGGTTCTAGGCGGAAGTTCAACTTAACAGTCTCCGCTGAAACACTGGTATATAAACAAGCAGCGAGTATTGGTAAATCTCTAAATGGGGATTTGAGATCTGGTGGGGGATTGTTGAAATATTGGGCCCACTTTTAGTGGCCCAAATTAGATTTCAGTTTTCCTATAAATCTCAAAGCCCACATAGTGGCAGCCTTGTGAGTTTGAGCCCAAGTTGGTGGCAGCTCACTAGTGAGTGGCAAGTGGTGGGAAGTTTAGTCCCACATGGAAATTTGGGAGGAAGTTAGACCACCTTATAAGGTGGGTTGTTTCACCACTAGTAAGTGAGTGAGAATAGGAGTGCTACACGCGCGCTCCTCCTCCTCCTCCGTCTCGACTCGACACGTCACGACGCGCGCCGCGCTCGTGGTGAGTGGATTGAGCCTCGAGCCGAGACTTTCCTTACGTTTTGCAGCTCAGGAAAACGAACAGAGTTCTAGACGGACGCGTCAGTTAGTCGGTTCGGGTCGCTCCCGGATCGTGGGCTATCTGTAACCGACTCGAAACGTTTGTGCGACGTGGGCGTGGCCCACGTTGCCTAGGGTTTCCCGAGCCTATATAATCTCTTGCCCGGCTACCGCAGAAATATACCGAACACACGAGTTAGGGTTTCCACCTCTCTCTGCTTGCGCCGCCATCGTAGCCTACTCCATCCCGCGCCGACATGCATCGGCGAACGGGAGAGCAGGTCTCCGGAACCGCTCGTCCTTGCGATCCTGTACGGGAGAGGGCAAATTAGGTTTTTGGGAAGCGCTCTGCGCGACTGCTCAAGCTCTTCATCACGGGTCGTCTTCCGTCCAAGTCGGGCGGTGCTGCCTACCGTCGTCTTCAACGCCGTCTACTTTGACCCGTCGTCCCCGTCGTCAACAACGTTGTCATCAACAACGTTACTGCTGCGACATCATCTGCTACACCGCCACCTCCACCAGATCGGTACGTGCGACATATCTCGATCTGTTTAGCGATGGATGCTTTACCGTTTGTGTTGCTGCTACTCATGTTGATTAATGCATCTAGTATGTTCGAGTTTCACATGTTAGTAGTTGCTGTAATCATGTTTTATATTCTGGAATTAATCATGGAAATTGTGCCTAATTATCCAACAATCCAAAAACCTAATGGTAGGCAATTTCCTGAGTTAACAATGGCTGGTTTTGCTGATGCACTGAGGCCGGATAAGTTTACCGGTGTGCACTTTAAGAGGTGGCAGATTAAGGCCACACTCTGGCTTACTCATCTGAAAGTATTCGAAGTTAGTAATGGTTTACCTGAAGGAACTATATCTGACCAAGATCAGAACAAGTTCAAGGAAAACAATACTCTCTTCGTCGGATGCGTTCTGAGTATTCTTGTTGATCGTCTGTGTGATGTGTACATGCACATAACAGATGGTAAAGAGCTCTGGGATGCACTGAATGCTAAATTCGGTGCAACCGATGCAGGCAGTGAACTGTACATCATGGAGAGCTTCCATGACATCAGGATGGTGAACAACCGTTCTGTAGTCGAACAAGCTCATGAGATACAGTGCATTGCGAAAGAGCTTGAACTCCTTAAGTGTGCCTTACCTGATAAGTTTGTGGCTGGATGCATTATTGCTAAGTTGCCCCCTTCATGGAGGAACTTTGCCACAACTCTCAAACACAAGAGACAGGAGATATCAGTTGAAAACCTGATAGCGTCTCTTGATGTTGAGGAGAAAGCTCGGGCTAAGGATACTACTGAGAAAGGAGAGGGTCAGTCTAGCGCCAACATGGTGCAAAAGAAACCCTACAGCAAGAACAAAGGGAACAACAAGCCCTCCTTCAATAAGCCTATGAAGACTACAACCTTCAAGAAGAAGAAGATGATAAACAAAGCAGATCTGAGCTGCTTTACCTGTGGAGAGACTGGCCACTTTTCTAAGGACTGTCCAGAGAGGGCAGACCGCAAGAAAAAGGCGAGGCAAGTCAACACGGTGACCGCTAGCAATGCTGATGGGTACGGTAATCTCTTTACTGTTCTTTCGGTATTTCAATCTCCATGTTGGTGGATTGATACGGGTGCTAATGTTCATGTGTGTGCTGACATATCCATGTTCACTTCTTACCAGGTCGCCCGGGATTCTTCCGTCTTGATGGGGAATGGATCACATGCTTCTGTTCGTGGTGTTGGCACGGTAGATCTGAAGTTCACTTCGGGAAAGATCGTGCAGCTGAGGAACGTGCAGCATGTCCCTACTATGAACAAGAATCTCGTTAGCGGCTCCCTTCTATGCAGAGATGGGTTTAAGGTTGTCTTAGAGTCGAATAAAGTAGTTGTTTCCAAGTTTGGACAATTTATTGGTAAAGGCTATGAGTGCGGAGGCTTGTTCCGCTTTTCGCTTTCTGATTTCAGTAATAAGTCTGTGAACCATATTTGTGGCAATATTAGTGATGATACCAGTGTTTGGCATTCTCATTTATGTCACATTAATTTTGGTTTAATGTCTCGGCTATCCAGTTTAAGTTTAATTCCGAATTTCACCATTGCCAAAGGTTCTAAGTGCCATAGTTGTGTGCAATCAAAGCAACCTCGGAAGCCTCACAAGGCGGCCGAGGAGAGAAACTTGGCACCTCTAGAACTCATACATTCTGATCTATGCGAGATGAATGGTGTGTTGACAAAAGGTGGAAAGAGATATTTCATGACATTGATTGATGATGCGACTAGATTTTGCTATGTTTATTTGTTGCGAACTAAAGATGAAGCTTTAGACTACTTTAAAATTTATAAGGCCGAAGTTGAAAATCAATTAGAGAGAAAGATCAAGCGTCTTAGGTCGGATCGTGGTGGTGAATATTTTCCTAAAATCTTTGATGAATTCTGTGAGGAACATGGTATTATTCATGAGAGGACGCCACCCTATTCGCCCCAATCAAACGGGGTTGCCGAGAGGAAAAACCGCACGCTGACTGACTTGGTGAATTCCATGTTAGCCACTGCTGGTTTATCAAAGGCATGGTGGGGGGAGGCTTTGTTGACGACATGTCATGTCCTGAATAGAGTTCCTAACAAGAATAAAGATAAAACCCCTTACGAGGAGTGGTCTGGGAGAAAACCATCACTTTCGTATTTGCGCACATGGGGATGTTTGGCGAAAGTCAATATTCCAATTACTAAGAAGCGCAAACTCGGACCAAAGACAGTGGATTGTATCTTTCTAGGTTATGCTCCGCGGAGTGTAGGCTATACATTTTTAGTAGTTCAATCTGAAGTACCTGACATGCATGTTGATACTATTATGGAATCTCGTGATGCAACATTCTTTGAGAATATGTTTCCTATGAAAGATATGCATAGCATTGCTAGAATTTCTACTGAGATAGTTTCTGAATCTAGTACATCTAATGAGTATTTTGAACAATCACATGAGATTGTTGTTGAGAAGGATGACAATGAAGCTCCTAAACGGAGCAAGAGACGAAGGATTGAAAAATCCTTTGGTGATGATTTCATTGTGTACCTTGTGGATGATACTCCCACGTCCATTGCAGAGGCATATGCATCTCCAGATGCAGATGACTGGAAAGAAGCTGTCCATAATGAGATGGACTCGATTCTTTCTAATGGAACTTGGGAGCTATCAGAACGACCCCATGGATGCAAGCCTGTGGGCTGCAAATGGGTGTTCAAGAAGAAGCTAAGACCCGATGGTACTATTGAGAAGTACAAGGCGCGGCTTGTAGCGAAAGGCTACACACAGAGAGAAGGCGAAGATTACTTCGACACCTATTCACCTGTCGCTAGACTTACCACCATTCGAGTACTACTATCCATGGCTGCCTCCTATGGTCTTATCGTTCATCAAATGGACGTAAAGACAGCTTTTCTTAATGGAGAGTTGGAAGAGGAAATCTATATGGATCAGCCTGATGGGTTTGTAGTAAAAGGTGAAGAAAGAAAGGTGTGCAAGTTGCTAAAATCTTTATATGGCCTAAAACAAGAACCTAAGCAATGGCATGAGAAGTTTGACAGAACTTTAACTTCTGTAGGCTTTGTTGTCAATGAGGCTGACAAGTGCGTTTACTATCGCCATGGTGGGGGCGAAGGTGTTATATTATGTTTGTATGTGGATGATATTCGATCTTTGGTACAAACATGAAAGTAATACACGAGGTCAAGTCTTTCTTGTCAAAGAGCTTTGATATGAAAGATCTGGGAGAAGCTGATGTGATTCTGAACATCAAGCTGATTAAGAACGAGAGTGGGATTACTCTAACGCAATCCCATTATGTTGAGAAGATCTTGAGCCGGTTCGGCTATATTGATAGCAAGCCTTCTTCAACACCTTATGATCCCAGTGTGACATTACGCAAGAACCGGAGAATCGCCATAGATCAATTGAGATATTCTCAGATCGTTGGCTCACTCATGTACTTAGCGAGCGCGACTAGACCCGACATCTCTTTTGCTGTTAGCAAGTTGAGTAGGTTCATGTCAAACCCGGGTACTGATCATTGGCATGCACTTGATAGGGTCATGCGCTACCTATGTGGTACAATGAGTTATGGGATTCACTATTCAGGGCACCCAGCTGTGCTTGAAGGATATAGTGATTCGAATTGGATCTCAGATGTAGCTGATCTGTACGCCACAAGTGGGTATGTATTTACCTTTGGAGGTGGCGCAGTGTCATGGAGATCTTGCAAGCAAACCATATTGACGAGGTCAACTATGGAAGCAGAACTTACTGCTTTGGACACAACCACTGTTGAATCAGAATGGTTGCGTGAGCTCTTGATGGACTTGCTGTGGTTGAAAAACCTGTTCCGGCAATCCTTTTGAATTGTGACAATCAAACTGTAATTGTCAAAGTGAACAATTCTAAGGATAACGCGAAGTCATCAAGACACGTCAAGAGACGTTTGAAGTCTGTCAGGAAATTGCGAAACTCCGGAGTAATAACTGTTACATATATTCAAACAGACAAAAACCTGGCAGATCCCTTTACAAAGGGACTATCACGTAATGTGATAGAAAGTGCATCGAGGGAGATGGGTTTGAGACCCGTTGATGTTACACCATAGTGGTAACCCAACCTTTGTGATCGGAGATCCCGTGAATTAGGACCTGGGAAGAACAAACTAGTGGTTTAATTGAGGAGAGTATTATGTAACCCTCTCTATGTGAAGATGCACAACTCTCAATTGCTGTAAGGCAGGTTGGCGACAAGCCTTAATGTGTTTATGTTGGCTATTATAGCAAAGATGCTGTCCTACAGAGCATTCTTGAAATAACACACCTATATGAGTCCGATTGTTAAACGTCGCAATCTATGAGATTTGGGTGATCTCTAGTAAACTCATGAAGAGACCATGAAGTATGACGCATATGCTTCACCCGCGGGGTAGGCTACTGGCAGCCATGTACTGGTCATGACTTTGAGTGAAACCCTGTTCACGCAAAACTTGCAATTCAAGGCTTAGTCCATTGTTCAAGTGTGAATGGATGTAGCTTAAGGTTCTAGGCGGAAGTTCAACTTAACAGTCTCCGCTGAAACACTGGTATATAAACAAGCAGCGAGTATTGGTAAATCTCTAAATGGGGATTTGAGATCTGGTGGGGGATTGTTGAAATATTGGGCCCACTTTTAGTGGCCCAAATTAGATTTCAGTTTTTCCTATAAATCTCAAAGCCCACATAGTGGCAGCCTTGTGAGTTTGAGCCCAAGTTGGTGGCAGCTCACTAGTGAGTGGCAAGTGGTGGGAAGTTTAGTCCCACATGGAAAGTTGGGAGGAAGTTAGACCACCTTATAAGGTGGGTTGTTTCACCACTAGTAAGTGAGTGAGAATAGGAGTGCTACACGCGCGCTCCTCCTCCTCCTCGCTCGTCTCGACTCGACGACACGACGCGCGCTCGTGGTGAGTGGATTGAGCCTCGAGCCGAGACTTTCCTTACTTTTTGCAGCTCAGGAAAACGAACAGAGTTCTAGACGGACGCGTCACCGTTAGTCGGTTCGGGTCGCTCCCGGATCGTGGGCTATCTGTAACCGACTCGAAACGTTCGTGCGACGTGGGCGTGGCCCACGTTGCCTAGGGTTTCCGAGCCTATATAATCTCTTGCCCGGCTACCGCAGAAATATACCGAACACACGAGTTAGGGTTTCCACCTCTCTCTGCTTGCGCCGCCATCGTAGCCTACTCCATCCCGCGCGCCGACGTGCATCGGCGAACGGGAGAGCAGGTCTCGGAACCGCTCGTCCTTGCGATCCTGTACGGGAGAGGGCAAATTAGGTTTTTGGGAAGCGCTCTACGCGACTGCTCAAGCTCTTCATCACGGGTCGTCTTCCGTCCAAGTCGGGCGGTGCTGCCTACCGTCGTCTTCAACGCCGTCTACTTCGACCCGTCATCCCGTCGTCAACAACGTTGTCATCAACAACGTTACTGCTGCGACATCATCTGCTACATCTCCACCGCCACCTCCACCAGATCGGTACGTGCGACATATCTCGATCTGTTTAGCGATGGATGCTTTACCGTTTGTGTTGCTGCTACTCATGTTGATTAATGCATCTAGTATGTTCGAGTTTCACATGTTAGTAGTTGCTGTAACCATATTTTATATTCTGGAATTAATCATGGAAATTGTGCCTAATTATCCAACAGATAACACCTAAAGTCCAAGTTTTTCAAAAGCGATGCCTCCAAGAAGAAAACAGTGCACAATCCCCGTCGTCACCCGATCATAGATCTTAGGTTTTCATCTTGATGAAAGTCACCGCTCTCAAAACAATGTCTTCCACAAGGCTATTATCATATACGACCATTAAAGAATGACCTTGAATTTTCACTAAAAAGTAGGACATTGAACTTCTCTTGTGCTAATGCCCTCACTTGTATGCCGTTGCTATGATGGAGCCCGAAATACCAAGCAAGTTCACCATCGACGCAAAACCTCGAACCACTAGCACTAGTCCTCAAAACTCGGCTTCTATGTCATTCATTGCCTCTGACTTCACCATGGTACCAAAGTGACATGCATCTGACTTCCGCTGCTATGACGCTGCTACATATGCTGTTAGAATAGTTTAGGGCCTCCTAGCAAATTTTAGGGACTCTTTGATTTGTAAAATTTCTAGCATGTGCAAATAGGAAAACACACCACTATTTTATCCAAATCAACACTAGGCTAGAGGCGAGCACGAATCACTCTAGCCCGAGATCAGATACACGAGCAGAGTAAAAGTACGTTGGATTCCGGGGACCAATCGCCCTTTTAGGACTTGTTTGTTTCAGTTGGGATCGAAGCGTATTGGAAGGGTCTTTAATCAGTTGTAATGTTAGTGTCTACTCAATTTAGTCTATCACTCAGAGCATTTATAGCAGGGGCTCTAGATATTTAGTCTATCACTCAGAGCATTTATAGCAGGGGCTCTAGATTCTGGCGCTGTAAAATCACTTTACAGCGCGCTTCATCCATGTTTTGCGCGTGATGGCATATTCACCTTCAACAGAAGATCTAAATTTTGGAGCTGTAAAAATCCGTAGTTGTTTCTGCGCGCGATTTATACAGCGCGCTCTTTTCGGCGCGTAGATATAGTGCACGACATAGCGCTTTTGTCCCAAGCTGTATTTTACAACGCCGGTTGCAGCACCTGTTGGAGCATTATTTTGCACTCACGCGCTAAACCAGTCACTTTTTTGGATACAGCGCTGGATAGAGCGCCTGTTGAAGATGCTCTCAGCATATGTTTAGATGTTTATGCGCATACGGTCTATCTGCAAGCGGAAAGGTCACTCCACCTCGAAAGCTCGGACTAAAAGGGAGGAGTAAATCTCTCGCTTCAATAGCTGGTCGTGAACTTTTCTCATAGGCCAGATGGGACTAAACCGAGCAGCCTCCACCGGTGCCAATAGCAGTCCACATGTAAGTCGAAAAATTTCCCTAATCCACTCCAATCCTCTTGGAAAGGGGATTAACCGAATAAGACTTTAGGCTTCGCGATTACCAGCTGAGATCTCTTGGAGCAACAACAAAAGTCTAGTGTACCCCTGCTGTCAAATTGTCAATGGTAGGTGCCTAGGTGGTAGGGGCACCAGCCAACAGTAGCGCGTTTGTCCCATAGCGCACGATGACACATCGACACATCAGATTATCAGAAGCTCCTCAACAAAAACAAAAAAGATTAGATGATCCAGAGCTCGCCACTCCTAGTTAAAGCTACAAGCAAGTTGCACGCAGTATCTACTTGACTCAGAATGGCCGGCCCGAGCAACTGGGAATTAAAAACCGCGGTTAGCTGTTGCCGTCGGGAGGATCATGTCGGAGGACCCCATGCCAGAATCCGCAAGAAATATAGCAGTGCCGTGCTGACTCTCTGAGTTGCTGATCACAATTCAGCCGCACCAATAACTCCGAGAAAGACAAATAATGATGGCAGAAACCAAGATCGGCGGCCCGACGAAACTAATGTGGGATTGCTACCGGTGACGAAGGTGTCAAGGATGACAAGGATCTCGTTTAGTGGTAGTCAACATCGCACCGCGGCAGGCTGCAGTTTCTTTAGCGAATATTTCTTGTCAAGGCATAGCGGAGCTGTAATAGAGTCAAACTGTCTGCGCTCTGCGTGACAATTGTAGATTAATTACCAACGGATATAACTAAACAAGGACAGCATTAATCCAATTATTAGCCGGGTATACTTAGGGCATGAGCAATGGTGGCATACACAACTAGCTGCTCCATGTAAAAAAGTTATCAGAAGCAACATGGTTAATTTTATCTCTCCAATAAAAGCTACAACTTTAGTCAGAAAAAAGAGATAAGAGACCCCACAAATATGACACAATGTATCACTTTCTCTCTCCAAAAAGCATGTTTTTTGGGCTTAAGATCCCACTTCTTGAAGAGGAGGCTGCCTTCTCATCCGAACCTATTTTAGACCACCCGAACCTAGTTAAAGGTGTGAGGCAGTAGCTCTAGGGCAGTGCATTGGGCATGCCCTTAGAAGCGGCATGTCAATTCATCCTAGCAGCCGTCGAAGTATTTCGCGAGTCGATCATCTACTACCCACTCTAGCCTCAGCCGATTTAGGCTTTCAAAAGCAATTTCACCATGCAAAGCTTCCTTGTTGCATCGCCGCACACGACAGAGATTGAGTTTCCGCTCCCACCACCTCCGGTGGCGGAAAGACCTCATGTACGGTGGTAAAAGCGGGAGCAGCAGCTAGCACGCGCGGAAACAACCTGTGTCGACATGTCCTCTTAGAATAATAGGACGAGCTTAAAATTTGGAATCGGTGGAGTCCTAGCTCAGTGGCAAGGCTAGCAAGTGCGCAGCCAACCCACCCGGGTTCGAATCGCCATCTCGCGGTAATTTCGCAGGGAGGGGTGGACTTTAAACCGGTTTATCATTCTAGTGTTTATCCGCGGGGAGAGTCCCATCCTACCTAACAACGTATAGCCAAGAGAAAGATCATTCGAGCGTGCATGCTGGATATCGTGCATCTGTCGTCCATTCAATTCCTGCCTTAGGATTCGTGCAGTGTTGGTTCATCATGTTTCGCAAAAATCACATGGATTTACCTGAGGAAAAACGGGATGAAACTGTACACACTACCTAGCGTGCATGGTAGAAAGATTATTAAAATTCATCCGCCAAGAAAACCGTGAATGAAAAAATAGAATCCTCGAAGAGTAAAATATCTCAACGATACTTACCAAGTTCTCGGTTCAACTGTTCAAGGGTGTCGCTCTTGAAGCATAGACATATGCGACCTCCCCTCCTTTCAGATTGTAGAGATCAAAGATAAATCGACAGCGAGCGAAAACCAAACCAAGTTAATTTGTCACGGGCCACGGTAGACTGCTGACCGACACCCTGAGTCCTGATTCTTGAGGACCTCAATAGCTTAAGATTCTTTAGAAAATGAAAGTGTAAAAACTTTGCGTCGCACGCCCAGATAAGACTGGACGCACGGTCGATGCCTCGAAGCTAAAGCAACGGACTTCAACTGCATGGCCGAAGTTTCGAAGGAATTCCGGCAACTGCATGGTGTGGGCAGATCCAACGGAATCCTGCCTCGTGTCAGAAAGTGGATTCGGTCTGGCCTTGCTATTGATTTTCGATCGTTCCAGAAGATTATAGTCCCCGTTCGTACGTATACGGCGAAAACTCCGTATACGGTATCCACAGAAGAGAAAGCAAACAAAACACGTACTACTGTTTCTGTTGCTAGCTGTCCGGCTATAGATGAATTATAGAAATCAGTCAGCACAGCTTTTCTTTGCGGCAACGAGACATTGCCACAAGTGCAACCTACTGTCCGTCTGGTTGTAGGAAAATATGTGGATGCACGTTATTTAAGGATGGAGTGAGTATCGAGGAACTCTGGGACACGGATTCGTGATACCCAGGCAAACTGTTGCTCTGTTTCTGAACGAAAAATCTAGATTTTGTTTCGTGACTACACATACTAGCAGATTGCCCGTGCTTGACTACGGAACCACATTTTTAGTACTATAATACTAATTTAACATATTACTTTTTAAAAATATTACCATAATTTATTAGGGCTACACATGCTCAGTTAAAGATGCCTGCAAAAAGATGATATTTACCTACTAAATGTAATGTGATGATTAACGACGCCATTATTTCAGAAGTTCACTGTCACCCACTTCTTTCAAAATGCTTTTCTACCCTATGTAACCTTCTTTGTCGTTTCGTAGAGATTTAATGATGATATGCATCTACAGGCATCATATTAGTTCAGTACTTCTGATCGTATGTAGGAACCCTCCACCTCAGGTCTAGACGGAAGTAAAAAAACATCCTCTTTAATGGACTTTTTATATTTTGCTTTGGCCAGCACCAAAAATTAGCTAACTGATCAACTGAAAGCTGATTCCTAACGGTAGTAAATTAGCACCCACATGAAAACAAACAGTAAATTTCGTGATGGGCTTGGACGAGACCCTCACCAGTAGGCAAGCCTAAAAAACAATGCAAAATATTGAAGCGGGGGAAATGTACAAATCATCAGCTTACCAAGTAAATCCTTTGCTCCCAAACACTAGTAAAACTTTTTTAGATAAAAGGCATCTAGTGCCCGATTTTAAATTAATAAAGCCCTCAAGGTTCGAACACTAGTAAAACTCAATGGATAAGATTTGCCTTCGGTCCGTCCAGTACAGTCATACAGACGAAAGATTCTCCCCAAAGTCACTGTTGTTTTGAGTAGTGAGGCGAAACCACCTAGACGGATCGTGGGCTGCTGCTACCGCCGCCGCCTTAGGGAGGAGCAGGATGAGCGTGTGGCATCCATGGGATGTTGTAGCCGCTGCTCATGAGAGGATCCGATACAGTGGAGCGTAGCCTGGTTGCGCGCTGCAAGCCATGGTTCACGAGGGCATCGGACGCGATCGGAGCATGCTCCGGCCGCACGGCGGCCAAAAGGCGAACGTCCTCGGCGAGTATATGGGGGGAGCTCCGCCGGCCGTCTCGGGCACATCCGCAGCGAAAGGATCTAGGGGATCGAATCAGCTGGCGTGGAGGGTTTGCCGACCTTTGACGAACGAAAGAAACACTCGCAAGTGAGCTTCTCCTTCCGGCCAACATTGGGGGAAGCGGCGCCTCGGCCAGGACGAAGGCCACAAATTGGGGATACTTCTTATCCGTTTGCAATTTAGACCGTACAAAGTTGGAGTGCGGGTTAACTCATGAGAAAGCGGAGGGCCAAAATAAAAAATTGTCAATGACGTACGACCTACCAGACGATTGCAATTTGATAGTAAAGATAGGCTATGTATATTTGGGCAGAGTTTCCATAAAACAAAATACACTATTTTGGGGTAAATAAATTTTAAGAGATAAATACTCTTTTTCTAACCCGAAAATTGTCCCTTTCTGTATAACGATTTTTTTGGCATACCTATTGAATGTGTATATGTGCTTACATTTTTATTTTCACATTCCGAACGAAATAGTATACACATACCCTATCCATACCATAACATCCACGATGTGGTTAAATATTGGTTTGGTACCCATGGTCCATGGATACTCGTATCCATAGGTAAAATTTTCAACATTAGGAGTGTTCATGTTCTGCAAACTTGTTTATGGCATAAATATAGTTCATAGCAGAGCATCTCCAGTTGTATAGAGGACATTTTTATTTTGTGCTTTATCATGAATGTTTGCTATCCATGTTTGCTTGAGACTACTTACCACGCTGACCACCTAGGGCCAATACTGCGAAGATGTTTTCAGTAGACGTATGAGAATGAAAAACATGGTTATCCCCGGATGGGGATAGGACCTGGTCAGAGCGGGTACGGTAGGCTTAAGCGCGATCTACCAAGAGAGTTACTCTTTTGTATGGCAAGGGATACAATGTTCCTTTTTAACCGTGGTATAAAAAACTCTTTCTTCGAGTGTGACGATACACAAAGCTTTTATGTATTCATGAGAACAAAAAAAATTCATCTCTAGATATCTCTAGCAGATAAATGAATGATGTTTACATCGTTGTGAAAATGTTTGTTCGATTTGTTTGCAAAATGGGTGAAGAATCAGAGCCATCTTGTACAATGAAAATATTGGCATCTCTTGGCATATGAATGGGCATATTTTTTTACAAGAGAACCACTTTCTCTCTCTCCATGTTATAACTGCGCAAAATCTTGTTGTGACTTCTCGAAAAAGGTTAACAAATAATTCTTAATTAGGTAACTCAAACTAATCATGTTAGAGCATTTTCAACAATTCATTGGTTAACTTATACATAGACATGCACATGTCATCAACCAACAATATGCCATACAATTATGCCACTGGTTGGATCTAAGATTGGTCAATTATAGGTGAAAGGGTATGAAAACTCTCTCCCCCCCTCTCTCTCTCTCTCTCTCTCTCTCTCCCCTTTCTCCCTCTCTCTCCATGTCTCTCTATCTTCGAGCCTATATCACAGTGTTGTTTTATTTTCGTACAACCTTACTCCCCTCTTCCTTCATTACTCTCCACATCATAAAAATCCTACATGGCATGTTTGACCAACAATGAAGCCTTCGTCAATGCATCTCCAATAGTGGTGATATCATTGTTGGTAAAACTTGCTACATATGATTTATGATGGTTTGGATGTGAAGAAAGGAGGAGAGTGGATTTGGTAACCGCGTGTATACGTGAGCACGCATCCATTAGCGTTAGATTTGCTTTAAGATGTGTGCCTCACAAACGGAGCCAAACGGCGCGGGGCAAACAAACTAGTATCTCTTCCGCCAGAGACTGACTTTGCTTCACCAAACCGGCTCTTCCCCTCCAAAAAAAAGTTAACAAAAAAGAAAAGAAAGCTGGAAAGGAAATAACGCCCAGTTTTCCTCTTCCGCGTCGACGAGAGGACTTGCCGAGCCGTGACCAGCGCCCTCGTCGTCGACGGTGAATCACCTGCGCCGCCGCGCGCCCCACTGCCGACTTGCCGGCACTCGCGCATCCGCCGATTCGCCCTAGCCTAGGCCGTCGCGCGCGCCCCGCTTACTCGCCCACCATCAGCGCCCTCGTCGCCGACTTGCCGGCACGCGCACATCCGCCGATTGGCCCAAGCTTAGGCCGTCGCACGCGCCCCGCCTACTCGCCCAGCTGCCATCGGCGATGGAGAATCGCCTGGGCCGCTGCGCACGCAAGCGCTGTTCCGGCCGCGCAAGCAAGCGCCGTTCCGGCCACCGCGGCAGGAGCTCCGACGACCTCCATCCCACCATAGCCGCTGCCGAGGGAGCTCCAACCTCCATCCTGCCGGAGCTCACGACCTCCCCGTCCCAGCCCCTTGCCGCGACGGCCGCGGCCACCACGTCCTCGACGACGCCGTCCCCGGCCGAATCCACCACGCCCTGCCGCACTGCCCCCGCCGCCATCATCTTGCCCCCAGCGAGGAGCATGTCCCAGCGCCAGGGACCTTCTGCCGGAGGTCGGAGGAGGCAGGCGGGTCGAAGGCGATGCCGGAGACGGTGAGCTCGAGGATGCCCTGGTGGGAGAAGCCGAATTCGTCGAGCGGGATGATGGTGCGCGGGTCGGCGCGGATCACCGTCTCTCGGATCTCGGCCGCCACCGGGAAAGCGATGAGGCCGAGGACACCCAGGAGCACCGCGGCGAGCGGCGGCGCGCCCATCGGGGCGGTTGGTGCGATCTGAGGAGCGGTGGCGTGATTTGTCGGTAAAGCCGACGGGCTTCAGGTCCGGCCCGACGACGAGGAGATTGCATCTGGTGGAAGAGGGAAGGGGATAAAGTGAGCCGGACCACACGCTCGTTCCATCTATCACAGATTCGCACAGATTTTACACGCTAACGGTAGAGCAAACGACGTTAGACACGTGTCAAGCAAGAAACGCGTGCTCACGTATACACCGGGTCACTAGGCTTCATCCGAAGAAAGGAGTATGAACTTGAACTAACAACTCATGTAAAAACTCCATATTAAACATGATTCTATATTTTCCCTCCCCATTATTCAACTTGACAACATCCTACATTGACATCTTAAAAAAAAGGTGAATGATAGTTACCCTGACCAGGTAACTTAAACTAATCGAATTATGACATCCTAGTGTTGATTGTCATTGGTAAAACTTAACATGTATGAATTTCAATGGCGTGGTAGTGAAAAAGGAGTATAAACACAAAAAAATAATTCATGCATGAAATCCAAGATAAAGAGAAATTTTTTCCTATTCTCTAATCTCTTCAATTTAAAGTACAATCTAACGGGGGCTTGTGTGATACTCCCTCCGACCAAAAATATAAGGCATATAATTTTAGTAAAAATTCAAACCATACTAAGTTTGGCAAAATATTTACGAAAAAAATATCATCTACAATACTGAATGTATATCCATATTGAGAAAATATACTTTATGGAGAATCTACTGATATTGATTTATTATTCTAGATGTTCATATTTTTTGTATAAACTTGGTGAAACTTAGAAGATGTTGACTTTTGACTAAACTTATATGCATTATATTTTGAGATGGAGGGAGTATATATTTTTTGGGTATATGATATGGTTATTTCTAAATACAAGCTAACTAATAATTTACAAGAGCAGAAAGATCACAGAGAGAACATAGTCCTCAAGTCCTCCAGCCCCATCCACATTGGTACTCTTCATCTTCGGTGGCCTTCAAGGCGCTCGGAGGTGGGGGAAACCATGGGTCTTTACACAATTGTTTTTTTTGTGTGTTAGCTTTGTGTATCCCTTGTGTAGGTGACTGGTTTGTGAAACAATGGTTTACCGACTCCATCCTTGTCCATGTTTCTCCTTTGTGGTCGATGTCGGATAGCTAGCATGTCTTGTGTTTCTCGTGTTTCATCATATCATCATGGTTGGTTCCTTCATAGGTCCGCGAGATGAAGCAACAGTTCAAGTTCCTGCCTTGTGAAGGTGTGTCTGCTCGCCTACGATTCTCTACTCTTGTGGTGGAGTGGTTGAGGGGCCAGAATCTTGAAGGTTACATTCAAGTTTGTATGTATGGGAGAACGTCGAGATGCAGCTATCACAACTAGAGACGGTAACCCGTTAGTGACTTGATGTAACGCTAGAGCTTCTTTTGTTCGAAGAAATCAGAGACCTTTATTCAACACAAACCAGAACAACTTCACTAACTTGAAGACTGGTTTTAAGAAAGTCTGGAACAGTATAAAGGCAACTACCCATCACCATCAATGTGCAAGCCAACTTGGCACAAAGATGAGTCGAGACTTTCACATTCACTGATCGTAAAGTATGTTGAATAACAAAGGAATTAAAACTATAAGCTAGCTCTCCTACTTCTCGAATAATCGGTGCCACAACCGATCGAGAGTCGTGACAAACGTTCTAGAGATTCACCATCTCCAGGAAGTAGGTCTCCAACACCAAACTTGGATATCCTCGAAGACGAGCAAAATCACGCCGCCCCTCAGCACCAAGGCCTCGACAACGAGAGGATTTGTCACCCCCTCATAGGGTTTACTCCATGCTCCTAGGAAGGTGGAACTTGATCTTGCAATGCCTCCCGCACCTCATTTCCAAGCTTCAAAGGCTAGACCACCACCGGTGGTTATTTTAACCGAGCCTTCTTCAGGTGCACGCTAGCCATGGTTAGGTAGGAGCTTTGGCAAATTATTCGGAAGAACCAAGACAGTCAGGGCCTCCGTATCCATCTTCAGGGCTTTTGTAGGATTGAAAAAAATCCTCGATCATGTTGTAAGGGTACATTGCCCCTATGTGTGGTTTTGGTAATTAATGACAACCCCTATGGACTAATGTTTTCATTGAGTTTATATGAAGGAATATTCCATAGGTACTACTTGCTCTCCATGTGTTGGATTCAAGTATGGATGCCATGAAGATAAAGGTATATCTTGTATATTGGCATCAAGATCATCGATACAAGGTTGAGTTGGGCAAGTTCAAGATGAGCATCTTGAGTGGATCACATGCTTGAAGCTTGCCGTCCATTTGGTGATAGTGGACATATGAAGATGTGCTTCAATGAAGCTTTCCCATCATAGTGTATGGGGGAGCATTTGTGAGTATACACGAAGCGACAAATGATCAAGTGATGGGATGCGCAAGGCAAAGGTATGACCTTGATAGGTTTTCCTTTTACGGGTCTCGTGGTGGTTGATGGGAGACCGGATTATAGGATAGATAGCCGCACTATTAAGAGGGGCTTTCGGTTGGGTAACTTGACCACATCGTCTTAGGGAGCTCAACCCTTTGCATACTTTGCATATCCTTATTTCTTCTTGGTGTTTCTCTATGTGAGGTTCTTGAGCTTGTTGCTAGCTTTACAACAAGCCCAAGTTCATCGAAAACGGAGTTCGCATGCATCTTCTATTGCGTTTTCGAGGTTGGGTGATTTTACCGGTTATTCATGATATAAGGTTCTACCTTGTATATTCATGATAAAATCCCCTCCTACAGATTCTTGGGTTTTCACTTTCTATTAGATAGCATTCGTTGTTATCTTCCAAACAAAGTTGGTTTCATTCGAATCGGGGTTCGGGAGCAAAAGTTATTAAAGAAAAAGGAAAAAGAGAAAAGGATAAAAAGAAAAAAGAAAAAAAAGGGGAGCCGGCCGGCCGGTCGCCGGGCCGCGCGCCGGCCCACCCGGTCCCGACCGGCCTGGTGACCGGTGCCATCCGGGCCGCGGCCAGTGGCCTTTTGGCCCATGACCGGCCTAAGGCCGGACCGAGCCGGCGCGTTCCCCGGTCCGACCGGATTCGGCTCCGGGCCGCATCTCCTCCGCCGGCCCACATGGCCTTGGCTCCCCCGCGCGGCCTGGGCCTTCGCGCCGCCCACGCGCGGCCGGTGCACCCGGTTGCCCCGCCTGGGCCTGGCTGCTGCGCCGGCCCACCGCACCCGCCCAAGCTGGGCTTTGCTTCTCCACGAGGCCCACGCGCCGTGTTTGGCTCCAGTCCGGTCGGACCGGGCTGCTGACCGGCCTGTCCGGCCTCAGCCCCGGTCGGCCGGCTGGGCCACCGGCTGGGCAAGTTTTTGGGCCCTTTTTAATGCGTTTTTCACTTGGTTTTTCCCCCAACGGTTATTTCTCTTCTTGGACTATAAATAGGTCTTCTTCCACCTTTAGACAAGCACTTCTTCCCATTCTCTCACCTCCATTGTTGCATTTGAAGAAGTTGCTCTCTCTCTTGTTCCCCCCCATGATTCTTGCTCATATTTGAGGATTTGAGAGAGGAGATCTAGATCTACACTTCCACCAAACCATTTCTTCTCTAAGTGAGGGAATCTCTTGGGATCTAGATCTTGAAGTCTTTGGTTGACTTTCCCCTTGTTCTTCCTCTCCAATCTCATCCTAGCATTCGTTGCTTTGGTGGGATTTGAGTGTGAAGGACTTGAACACCTCCGGTGTTCTTGCTTTGCATCATTGCATAGTGTTGAGCTCTCCACCACGATTTGTTCGAGTGAGAGACCGTGAGCTTGTTACTCTTGGAGGGTGACCTCCTAGTTGGCTTGGCGGTTGGTGCTCCGGTGATCTCTTCAAGAAGATTGTGAAGAGGCCCGGGCTTCTCCTTCGTGGAGCTTGTGAAGTGGTTGTGGAGCTTGCCATCTCCGGAGCGGAGGAAAAGCTAACCATAAGGAAAGGGCCATTATCCTTCGTGGGTGTGGTTCGGAGAATAGGGTGAGCCTTCGTGGCGCGGGGAATCCTTCGTGGGACCTCCACTCCTCCAAACGTGACGTACCTTGTTGCAAAGCAAGGGAACACGGGAATACATCCTCGTCTCCGCGTGCCTCGGTTATTTCTATACCCGAGCTCTCTTTCCTTGTGATAGCCATCGTGCTTGAAGTATATATATATATTGCTATCACTAGTGCTACATATATCTTGTGCCTATCTTGCTTAGCTCTAGTTGTTATTGTTATACCTAGTTGAGCTTAGCATATCTAGGGTTTGTGCTTGTAAACTAAACGATAGTTTAATTCCGCATTCTTACAAGACAAATCCGAAAGAGTTTGTAATTGCCTATTCACCCCCCCTCTAGGCGACATCTCGATCTTTCAATTGGTATCAGAGCAAGGTCTCTCCTTGTTTAAGGCTTCACCGCCTTGAGAGTAAAGATGTCGGCTAGTAATTTAGTGCACAATGACACAATTATATTTGTTGGCACAAATTATCTTTTGTGGCGAAATTGCTTGCTTTGCAAACTTCGGACCTTGTGTCCAAACATTGAGCAATTTCTAGATGTAGGTTTTTCTCCTCCGATGGACCCTCAAAATCTATCTTTAGAGGATGAGAAAAACTTACATCTTGAAGCTCTAGTATCTAATGAGCTTGTATTCTCTTTGAGACCAGATTTTCATAGGTTCTTGATATATATAAAGCGAAAATCATCTCATGAGATGTGGATCAAGCTTAAGGAAATGTTTGGTGGATCCACTTCTCATTTGGTTGGTGGTGACTCCGAGGAGCTCTCTTCCCCTTCACATCATGAAGAGCTCCAAGTTGCTTCCACCTCCGGCCGTGATGAGTTCTCATCTTCTTCCACTTCACCAACGTGTAGCAAGACACGAGGTAATGATATGGTGAGTGGTGAGGAAAATTGCAATGTTGATATTGTGCTCAATAGTGATGATTCTTCATCTCTATCCCATTGCGATGCTTCCTCTTTGGACTTAAACACATCTAGCATTGAAAATAATCTACATGCTTGTGTTGATAGTCCTCGCATATCATGTGTAAATTGCTCACATAAACTCCATGATGATATGCTTGTCTTGTCTTGCTCCCATAATCAAAATGCTTCTATTTCCTCTAGTTGTTTGTTGACTAACAATGTAGAGGAAACCGAACACTCTATGGATCAAGACATGTTTTCAAATGAGGATTCAAGAATTTCTTCATCTTCATCCTCCGGTATGCACATGTGCCTTATGACAAATGGATCAAAGGTATCTCCTACTTTGACTCCTAACACTTCCTCTAATGATGAGAGTGATGATGATGATAATGATGAAGAATATAATATCTTGGTGCATAATATGGCAATGGTATATGCTTCTCTTCACGGTAATAAAGAAGCTCGTGCTAATCTCGAACACTCTATGGATACCTTGAGTAAATATAGGGAAACCATAGTGGAGTTGGAGTCCCATGTTGAAAATGGGGAAAAGAGATTCACTCTCCTCAAGCATGAGCTAAAAGATGAGAAGCATACTAATTTTATGCTTACACAAAAAATTGAATCCTATATGCATGAAAATGAGAAAACTATTGTTGATGCTTGTGCTACTAACTCTACTTCTTGTGAAGCATCTACCTTAAAGGAGAATGTTGAGCTAAGGGCTCAACTTGAGTTGCTAACTAGCAATTGTAGGGAATTGGAAGAAAGCAATAAAACGCTCTCACACTCTCTTGAGGATCTTCTAACTTCCTACGATGAGCTAAAGTTAGCTCATGAGGCTAGTATCACTAAGGTAACATCTTGTGAGCCTCATGTGGACATTAGCACAACCTCTACCCAAAATGTTATATTGCCATGTGCTAGTCCTTGTAATCCATCTAGTCAAACTAGTGATACACCTTGTGTTGGATTACTTGCCTTGCCTTGTTGCTCTAACAATGAAGCTTCTACTTCCTCTAGTACTTGTATTTCTACTAACCATGTAGAGGAAATAAAAGAGCTCGAGGCCCAAGTCCTTTCTTTAAAGAAAGACTTGGAAAAGCGTCATGAAGGGAAATCCGCACTTGACAAGATGCTAAGTGTGCAACAATCCCCCAATGACAAGAGTGGACTTGGATTCAACTCCAATAACAAGAACAAGTCCAAGAGCAAGAGCAACAAGAAGAAGGGCCAAGACAAAGTCAAGGATCCGGCCAAGTTGGTTTGCTTCAAGTGCAAGGTTGGAGGGCATCATGTTAGATCATGCCCATTGAAGAAGAAGAAGAAGCACTTGAGTGAGAAACAACAAGGGAAACGACCACAAGGTCAAGGTCAAGCTCATGCTCGACCTCAAGTTGAAGATAGGCCACTTCCCAAGGAGAATCAAGATGTTGTTCCCCAAGATAAGAAATCAATAAAGAAGAGAAAGGGGAACACTTGCTACTTATGCCGTGTGAAGGGGCACTTTGCTTCTTCATGTTTAAGTGGTACCTTATCTAACCCTATAATTGTTAATGATGATTATTCTCTAGGGAAGGATAAGGATGGCAATGTGTTTGCCAAGTTTGTTGGAACTCAAAGTGGTTTCAAGAAAAGAACCATTTGGGTTGCCAAGCCTATTGTGACTAACCTCTTAGGACCCAACTTGGTTGGGGACCAACAATCTCAAACTTGATCAATAGGTACAAGTGGAGGTCATTGGAGACTTGGCTATTTCATGAAGAATTAAGGGATCTTCATATATTATATTTTGACCAAGCCAAGTCGTATGGATCATTATCTATATCTTATAACCAATGTTCCTCCTTGCGGTAACTTATACTTCAACTCTTCATATTCATTGTAAGTTACTTGCCCCTTTGCATGTTTGGTTTTGTATCAAATATGTGTTTGTATGTGTTGAGTCTTACTTGCCCATCTTGTGTATTCAAGTATGATTGTTTGACTCACCATATACTAGTGTATTGTTTTGAGCCTAATGCATCTTGATGATATTTTATTTGGCTCTCTTTGAAGTGATTAATGGAACATCCCATTTTGGGGGAGTGATATGCTTTGTGCATCTCTCTTTCTTTAAAAATGTGTACATGGGTACCACCACTTAGTATTGATATTGCAAGATTATCTAGTCACTATGTGGTGTGTCATACTCATGAGAAATTCAAATTCTAAAATATCCATTAATCATCTCTAGTTAAATTTTAGTTGCCTCTTGTTTGGGAAGAAATGACTTATCACATTATGGGGGAGTAATATGTTTTGTACATATCACAAGCCTAGAAAATGTGAACATATGAGGTTATGGCACTTAGAGTTGATGCTCTTAATTATCTTGTTTCTAGGTGGCATGTTTGCTCAAACAAGCTCCACTTGTAGTAAAAAGATTTTATTGCTCATCTTTTGGTTCTTGTTTGAATAAGAAATTCTTGGTGCGGTTTTTCCTCAAATACATATCTCTATATCTTATTTGGGACACCGTTTGCTTCAAGTTATTCTAATCATTGCCGTGCGTGATTGTGTGACTAGTTGAAGCTATCAAGAATCTTCATCCGTGCATAGTGCTCAATTCTATATACTTATCCTATGCCCTTTATTGTGAAGTTGATCCTTACTATCATTGTCAATTCACCACCGGAAATTATTTCCAATATACTCATTGTCTTTGACAATTGATAACCTTGTATGTGGTTGAATTCATGGATCATCTTCACCTTGGATTGCCTCTTATTTACTTATTTTATTTCCAAGAAATCCTTGTTGCTCCCACGTGTCTTCTTTGTTCCTTTGAAAAATCTTTTGATAAATTCTCTTGATTCATATCAAGTGTTTGTTTTGGAAGACAAACCTTTTCCTTACGGTACATTGTGCCATTGTGAAAAGTGTAGAGGGTTTGGTTTATTTGTTCGAACCTTGCTCTTTTGGGAGTTTTGCTATCTCATTCCTTCTTCTATGCTTTATTTGTTGAATGAGATAAATCTTTGAGCATGTTTGCTTTATTTCATCCTTTATGCTCAATGGTTTCTTCTTAGTTCATTTGTTGAACTTTGTTGAACAAATCTTTTGTGATTTGCGTCTTTGATATTATTTGGACAACAAATTTGTTTGGTCACACCTTTATGCCTTATTCAATTCATTTGGTGTTTTGTCCAAAGTATATCTTTCTTGGATCTTTAAAAGTCTTTGTGCGTGCTTATATGCAATTTATTTTTATAGCATGCTTTCTTTCTTCGATCCATTATATAGGGTATACTCCATCAAATCCTAAACGGCTAAGATGTGCATGAAATTCAAATTTCATCTATAAATATGCACATATTGATATGGAGTGTATCCTATGTATTGTGGTTAGTCTAACCATTTTGGACCCAATGAGTTTGGGGACCAAGATGTACTTGAATGATGTTTTAGGTACATTGGAGATGCAATGGAGGCTTGTCTCATCTATAAGGAAGGTGTTGTCACCATGTGAGAATTGGAGTCAAGTTAGGATGATCGTTGAACTCTTATCTACTACATCAAGCCATTGCTATCTCGGTAACAAGTATCTTATTCATGCATTCTCATATAGCATCCAACCTCTTGTAGGTTGTATCTTGGCATGAAATTATTTATTTCGAAAATATTGCGGTTCTTGAAAAACCCTTTTAAAATAAAACCTCTTATTGAACATTTGAGTAATTTGAGAAGATGCATATGATAGGTTATATATATATATATATATATATCATATTTTATGATTCACCTATCACAAATATGCCCTCTAGCAATTTATTGCATATCAATTCCTCAAAGAGCTCTTGTGTGCAATATTGATGAATTTGTGAAATAAATCCGTATTTGAGATACTTGTTGCCTTTCTCAAAACATTCCAACTAGCCTTACTTCCCTTATTGTTAGTTGTGATGTTTTTGAGATTTTTTTTTGTTGAAGTTCATTTATATACCATAAGTGAAAAGTGGAGCCATAGGCTATATATGCTTTTAAGCAAACATCCTTTGGTATATTTTATGACTTCATTTTGGATATCTAGTCCTATTTATTTTGTTAACCTCTTGTGTGTGCATGTTTCTTTATGGATCATTTTGTCCACTTTAGAAACTTATATACATAAGAGCGTTAATCCATCACCTTGATATCTTTGTTCTTTGCCAACCATCTTTTACCCTTTTTGTTTTTAATGGTGTTGGTAAAGAAGATTTATGAGTGCTTGGTTTATTTATTTTCTTCATGCACTCATATCTCGTAATTGTTGGACTAAAGTTGTTCTTGATAAGCATACTCTCTTTATCTTAGTTGTGTTCTAAATGATATATAGAGAGTGAGGATTCCATGTTTGTGCATATTGTATTCAAATGCAAACATTATAAATTGTGCACGAACCTTGGGGAGCTTTCTTATTTTTAGAGCACTATATCTCTCTTATCATGATATCTTTGTTTGTCCAATTGGATCTTTGATTGCTTGCTTTATTTGTTGAAGCTCACCTCACCATGTTATCTTTATGCAATCTTTGATCCTCAATATAGTTTGATTTCCTTCAAGTATTCATCATTGGATATGTGCACTTGATTCCACTCAAATTATGAGAAGTGCACACTTTGGGGAGGAACTCACATTATATTGGCCTTCTAAATTTTTCACCCATTTTGACAATCGATGCCAATGGGGGAGAAGTTTAGAGGGTTTAAGGGAATGGTTTTATACTTAAGTTTGGTTTGTGCTTAAGTGTTTTGCCTCTCATGCATTCCATATTTATATGTCTTGCATGGTTGTATATATATAGTGGAAACTATCCCAAAGGTTAATCTTGACAATGTATGCAATGAATTCATACTCATCACACGTGCATACATTGTGGGGGAGTTTTCTCTATATATATTGGTTCTACTCACATCCATTGCATTTGTTGTAGTTGTGTGAGTAGAGCCGGTTTTGATATGGACTAGTTGCTTTGTGTTACTTGACCATATCAAATACAACCTCTTGTATACAACTTATTCTCGGATAAGTTGCGTACTTGTCACTAATATTCATTATATAAACCCTCTTATTGTGGTTGTCATCAATTACCAAAATGGGGGAGATTGTAAGGGTACATTGCCCCTATGTGTGGTTTTGGTAATTAATGACAACCCCTATGGACTAATGTTTTCATTGAGTTTATATGAAGGAATATTCCACAGGTACTACTTGCTCTCCATGTGTTGGATTCAAGTATGGATGCCATGAAGATAAAGGTATATCTTGTATATTGGCATCAAGATCATCGATACAAGGTTGAGTTGGGCAAGTTCAAGATGAGCATCTTGAGTGGATCACATGCTTGAAGCTTGCCGTCCATTTGGTGATAGTGGACATATGAAGATGTGCTTCAATGAAGCTTTCCCATCATAGTGTATGGGGGAGCATTTGTGAGTATACACGAAGCGACAAATGATCAAGTGATGGGATGCGCAAGGCAAAGGTATGACCTTGATAGGTTTTCCTTTTACCGGTCTCGTGGTGGTTGATGGGAGACCGGATTATAGGATAGATAGCCGCACTATTAAGAGGGGCTTTCGGTTGGGTAACTTGACCACATCGTCTTAGGGAGCTCAACCCTTTGCATACTTTGCATATCCTTATTGCTTCTTGGTGTTTCTCTATGTGAGGTTCTTGAGCTTGTTGCTAGCTTTACAACAAGCCCAAGTTCATCGAAAACGGAGCATCTTCTATTGCGTTTTCGAGGTTGGGTGATTTTACCGGTTATTCATGATATAAGGTTCTACCTTGTATATTCATGATAAAATCCCCTCCTACAGATTCTTGGGTTTTCACTTTCTATTAGATAGCATTCGTTGTTATCTTCCAAACAAAGTTGGTTTCATTCGAATCGGGGTTCGGGAGCAAAAGTTATTAAGAAAAAGGAAAAAGAAAAGGATAAAAGAAAAGAAAAAAAAAGAGGGGTGGCAGCCGGCCGGCCGCGGTCAGCCGGCCGCGCCGCCCACGGTGACCGGCCTGGTGACCGGTGCCATCCGGGCCGCGGCAGAGGCCTTTTGGCCCATGACCGGCCTAAGGCCCGGTCCCGACCGCCTGGCGCGTTCCCCGTCCGGATTCGGCTCCGGGCCGCATCTCCTCCGCCGGCCCACACGGCCTTGGCTCCCCCGCGCGGCCTGGGCCTTCGCGCCGCCCACGCGCGGCCGGTGCACCCGGTTGCCCCGGGGCCTGGCTGCTGCGCCGGCCACCCGCCCAAGCTGGGCTTTGCTTCTCCACGAGGCCCACGCGCCGTGTTTGGCTCCAGTCCGGTCGGACCGGGCTGCTGACCGGCCTGTCCGGCCTCAGCCCCGGTCGGCCGGCTGGGCCACCGGCTGGGCAAGTTTTTGGGCCCTTTTTAATGCGTTTTTCACTTGGTTTTTCCCCCAACGGTTATTTCTCTTCTTGGACTATAAATAGGTCTTCTTCCACCTTTAGACAAGCACTTCTTCCCCATTCTCTCACCTCCATTGTTGCATTTGAAGAAGTTGCTCTCTCTCTTGTTCCCCCCCATGATTCTTGCTCATATTTGAGGATTTGAGAGAGGAGATCTAGATCTACACTTCCACCAAACCATTTCTTCTCTAAGTGAGGGAATCTCTTGGGATCTAGATCTTGAAGTCTTTGGTTGACTTTCCCCTTGTTCTTCCTCTCCAATCTCATCCTAGCATTCGTTGCTTTGGTGGGATTTGAGTGTGAAGGACTTGAACACCTCCGGTGTTCTTGCTTTGCATCATTGCATAGTGTTGAGCTCTCCACCACGATTTGTTCGAGTGAGAGACCGTGAGCTTGTTACTCTTGGAGGGTGACCTCCTAGTTGGCTTGGCGGTTGGTGCTCCGGTGATCTCTTCAAGAAGATTGTGAAGAGGCCCGGCTTCTCCTTCGTGGAGCTTGTGAAGTGATTGTGGAGCTTGCCATCTCCGGAGCGGAGGAAAAGCTAACCATAAGGAAAGGGCCATTATCCTTCGTGGATGTGGTTCGGAGAATAGGGTGAGCCTTCGTGGCGCGGGGAATCCTTCGTGGGACCTCTGTAGGATAACGTAGCATAGAAAACAAAAATTTTCCTACGGCGAACACGCAATCCAAGCCAAGATGCAATCTAGAAGACGGTAGCAACGAGGGGATTGTCGAGACTCACCCTTGAAGAGATTCCAAAGCCTACAAGAGGAGGCTCTTGTTGCTGCGGTAGACGTTCACTTGCCGCTTGCAAAAGCGCGTAGAAGATCTTGATCACGATCGGTTGGCGCCACGAACGGGCAGCACCTCCGTACTCGGTCACACGTTCGGTTGTTGATGAAGACGACGTCCACCTCCCCGTTCCAGCGGGCAGCGGAAGTAGTAGCTCCTCTTGAATCCGACAGCACGACGGCGTGGTGTCGGTGGCGGTGTAGAAGTCCGGCGGAGCTTCGCTATGCGGGCAATATGAAGTGGAGGAGCAAAGCTAGGGTTTGGGAGGGGTGGCCGGCCACTCTATGGGGGCGGCCAGCTTGTGGTCTTGGGGTGGCCGGCCCCCTCCCTTGGCCCCTCATTATATAGGTGGATCCCAAGTGTTGGTGTCCAAGTCTTCGAATAAGACCCGAAACCAAAACCTTCCATATGGTGGGAAACTTTCCCTCCCACTAGAGGTGGGAATTCCACCTTCCATAGGGGGTGGCCGGCCCCAAGGGGAGTCCACTTGGGACTCCTCCCCACTAGGGTTGGCCGGCCATGGAGGTGGAGTCCCATGTGGACTCCACCTTCCTTGGTGGTTTCTTCCGGACTTTTTCTAGAACCTTCTAGAACCTTCCATAGAACCTTCCGCATCATTTTATTCACATAAAATGACATCCTATATATGAATCTTATTCTCCGGACCATTCCGGAACTCCTCGTGATGTCCGGGATCACATCCGGGACTCCGAACAAATATTCCAACTTCATTCCACATTCAAGTACTACCATTTCAACATCCAACTTTAAGTGTGTCACCCTACGGTTCGTGAACTATGCGGACATGGTTGAGTACTCACTCCGACCAATAACCAATAGCGGGATCCCATAATGGCTCCCACATATTCAACGATGACTTTAGTGATCGAATGAACCATTCACATACGATACCAATTCCCTTTGTCACACGATATTTTACTTGTCCGAGGTTTGATCATCGGTATCATACTATACCTTGTTCAACCTCGTCTCCGACAAGTACTCTTTACTCGTACCGTGGTATGTGGTCTCTTATGAACTTATTCATATGCTTGCAAGACATTAGACGACATTCCACCGAGAGGGCCCAGAGTATATCTATCCGTCATCGGGATGGACAAATCCCACTATTGATCCATATGCCTCAACTCATACTTTCCGGATACTTAATCCCACCTTTATAACCACCCATTTACGCAGTGGCGTTTGATGTAATCAAAGTACCTTTCCGATATAAATGATTTACATGATCTCATGGTCATAAGGACTAGGTAACTATGTATCGAAAGCTTATAGCAAATAACTTAATGACGTGATCTTATGCTACGCTTAATTGGGTGTGTCCATTACATCATTCATACAATGATATAACCTTGTTATTAATAACATCCAATGTTCATGATTATGAAACTAATCATCTATTAATCAACAAGCTAGTTAAGAGGCTTACTAGGGACTCTTTGTTGTTTACATATCACACATGTATCAATGTTTCAGTTAATACAATTATAGCATGGTATATAAACATTTATCATAAACATAAAGATATATAATAACCACTTTTATTATTGCCTCTTGGGCATATCTCCAACAGTCTCCCACTTGCACTAGAGTCAATAATCTAGATTACATTGTAATATACCTAACACCCATGGCATTCTGGTGTTGGTCATGCTTTGCCCTAGGGAGAGCTTTAGTCAACGGATCTGCTACATTCAGATCAGTGTGTACTTTGCAAATCTTTACTTCTCCATCTTCGATGTACTCGCGAATCGAGTGGTAACGCAGCTTGATATGCTTCAGCCTCTTGTGTGACCTTGGCTCTTGTGCATTGGCGATGGCACCCATGTTATCACAGTAGATGACAAATGGGTCCAATGCACTAGGAACCACACCGAGCTCTACAATGAACCTCTTCATCCATACCGCTTCGATGAAGCCTCTGAAGCCGCTATGTACTCCGATTCTGTTGAGGATTTCGCCACCGTGCACTGCTTCGAGCTTGCCCAGCTTACTGCAGCACCATTCAATATAAACACGTACCCAGATTGTGACTTAGAGTCATCGGGATCGGTGTTCCAACTTGCATCGGTGTAACTTGTTACAACGAGCTCTTGGTCACCTCCATAACAAAGAAACATATCCTTAGTTCTTTTCAAGTACTTCAGGATATTCTTGACCGCTGTCCAGTGTTCCATTCCTGGATCACTTTGATATCTGCTAGTCAAACTAACAGCATGTGCTATATCCGGTCTTGTACATAGCATGGCATACATGATAGAGCCTACTGCCGAGGCATAGGGGATCTGACTCATCCTTTCTCTTTCTTCCGTAGCCGGTCCTTGAGTCTTACTCAAGACCTTGCCTGTAACATAGGTAAGAATCCTTTCTTACTTTCGTCCATTCTAAACTTTTTAGAATCTTGTCCAGGTATGTACTCTGTGATAGCCCTATTAGACGTCTTGATCTATCTCTATAAATCTTGATGCCTAATATATATGATGCTTCACCAAGGTCTTTCATTGAAAAACTATTATTCAAATAACCCTTTACACTGCTTAATAGTTCTATATCATTCCCAATCAATAATATGTCATCTACATATAATATCAGGAATGCTACAGAGCTCCCACTCACTTTCTTGTAAATACAGGCCTCTCCATGACACTGTATAAACCCGAAGTCTTTGATCACCTTATCAAAGCGTCGGTTCCAACTTCTTGATGCTTGCTTCAGTCCATAGATTGAACGCTGAAGTTTGCATACTTTGTCAGCATTTTTAGGATCGACAAAACCTTTGGGTTGTACCATATACAACTCTTCCTCAATGTCTCCATTAAGGAACGCCGTTTTGACATCCATCTGCCAAATCTCATAATCGAAAAATGCAGCTATTGCTAACAAAATCCTCACAGATTTTAGCTTCGCTACAGGTGAGAAAGTCTCATCGTAGTCAACACCTTGAATTTGTCGGAAACCCTTTGCGACAAGTCGAGCTTTATAGACAGTAATATTACCATCAGCATCTGTTTTCTTTTGAAGATCCATTTATTCTCGACAGCCTTGCGGCTATCAGGTAAGTCTACCAAAGTCCATACTTTGTTATCATACATGGATCCCATTTCGGATTTCATGGCTTCTTGCCATTTGTTGGAATCTGGGCTCATCATCGCTTCTTCATACGTCGCAGGGTCTTCATCATTGTTATCCACAATCATGACATTTAGACAAGGATCATACCAATCTGGTGGCACGATCCCTTGTCGATCTGCGAGGTTCAGTAGCTGTCTCATTTGAAGTTTCATGATCATTATCATTAGCTTCCTCTGTTGCCGGTGTAGGTGGTACAGGAACATTTTCCGGTACTGCGCTACTCTCAACGAGTAGAGATTCTTCAATCTCATCGAGTTCTACTTTTCTTCCAGTCACTTCTTTAGTGAGAAATTCTTTCTCAAGAAAGGTTCCGTTCTTAGCAACAAAGATCTTGCCTTCGGATCTGTGATAGAAAGTGTACCCTATAGTTTCCTTAGGGTATCCTATGAAGACACATTTCTCCGCTTTGGGTTCTAGCTTGTCCGGTTGTAACTTTTTACATAGGCTTCGCAACCCCAAACTTTTAGGAACGACAGCTTAGGTTTCTTATTAAACCATAATTCATACGGCGTCGTTTCAACGGATTTTGATGGTGCTCTATTTAAAGTGAATGCGGCTGTCTCTAATGCATAACTCCAAAATGATAACGGCAAATCAGTAAGAGACATCATAGAACGAACCATATCTAAGAGAGTTCGATTACGACGTTCGGACACACCGTTTCGTTGCGGTGTTCCCGGCGGTGTCAATTGTGAAAGTATTCCGCATTTCTTTAAATGCATGCCAAACTCATAACTCAGATATTCACCTCCGCGATCAGATCGTAGAAATTTAATCTTCTTGTTACGTTGATTTTCTACTTCACTTTGGAATTCCTTAAACTTCTCGAAAGTTTCGGATTTATGTTTCATTAAATAGATATACCCATATCTACTCAAATCATCTGTGAAGGTTAGAACATAACGATAACCACCGCGCGATGCTACACTCATTGGTCCACATACATCTGTGTGTATGATTTCCAATAAGTCAGTAGCTCGCTCCATCATACCCGAGAATGGAGTCTTAGTCATTTTTCCCATCAGACATGCTTCGCATCTATCAAGTGACTCAAAGTCAAGTGATTCAAGTAATCCATCGGTATGGAGTTTCTTCATGCGTTTCACTCCAATATGACCAAGACGACAGTGCCACATATAAGTAGAATTATCATTCAATTTAATTCGCTTAGCATCAATGTTATGTATGTGTGTATCACTACTATCGAGATCTAACAGAAATAAGCCATTCTTTTCAGGTGCTCGACCATAAAAGATATTATTCATAAAGATAGAACAACCATTATTCTCAGACTTGAATGAATAACCGTCTTGCATTAAACAAGATCCTGATATAATGTTCATGCTTAACGCGGGTACATAATAACAATTATTTAGGCTTAAAACTAATCCCGAAGGTAGATGTAGAGGAAGTGTCCCGCGATCACATTGACCTTGGATCCGTTTCCAACGCGCATCGTCACTTCATCTTTCAGCGGTTGTCGTTTATTCTTTAGTTCTGTTTCGAGTTACAAATATGAGCAACCGAACCAGTATCAAATACCCAGGTACTAGAACGAGAACCAGTGAAATGAACATCTATAACATGTATATCAGATATACCTTCTTTCTTCTTCTTGACAAGGCCGCTCTTCGATCCGCCAAATACTTGGAGCAATTACGCTTCCAGTGTCCCTTCTCTTTGCAGTAGCAATCAGCATCAGGCTTAGGGCCGTTCTTAGGTTTCATAGGAGGCGTGGCAGCTTTCTTGCCACCCTTCTTGAATTTTCCCTTAGACTTGCCCTGTTTCTTGAAATTGGTGGTCTTATTGACCATCAACACTTGGTGCTCTTTCTTAATCTCAATCTCAGCAGCTTTTAACATGCCAAAGAGTTCAGGAAACTCCTTGTTCATGTTCTGCATATTGTAATTCATCACAAAGTTCTTGTAACTTGGTGGCAGTGATTGAAGGACACGATTAATCCCCAGTCTGTTAGGAATCACTATTCCCAAGTCACTGAGTTTCTTCGCATGCCCGGTCATAACGAGCATGTGCTCACTAATGGAGCTGCCTTCTTCCATCATACAGCTGAAAAAGTGTTTCGATGCTTCATAGCATTCCACGGCCGCATGAGTCTCAAAAATAGTCTTCAACTCTTTTATCAACTCATGAGGATCGTGGTGCTCAAAACGTTTTTGAAGATCGGATTCCAGACTGCATAAGATGGCACACTGAACTTGAGAGTACCGAGTTTTCCGAGTCGCGTAAACATTCTTTACTTCATCGGTTTCAGTTTCTGGGAGGGTCACCTAGCGGTGCATCAAGCACATATTGCAGATTTCCGCCATTGAGGAAGATCCTCACATGACGGAACCAGTCGGTGAAGTTGCTACCGTTGCTCTTAAGTTTTTCTTTCTCTAGGAACTGGTTAAAATTGATTGGGGACGCCATATCTACAACATATTTGCAATAGTTTAGACTAAGTTTATGATAAATTGAGTTCAAATTTTAATTCAACATAATTAAAAATCTAGGTGAACTCCCACTCAAAACAATATCCCTCGCATTGTCTTAGTGATCACACGAACCAAATCCATCGCACCTAAACCCGATCATCACGAGAAAAGGTGTGATTTCAATGGCGAACACTCAAAGTGTTCATCATATCAATCATATGATTCATGCTCTACCTTTCGGTATCACGTGTTCCGAGACCATGTCTGTACATGCTAGGCTCGTCAAGGCCACCTTAGTATCCGCATGTGCAAAACTGTCTTGCACCCGTTGTATGTACTTATTGAATCTATCACACCCGATCATCACGAGATGCTTCGAAACGACAAGACTTGATAACGGTGCTACTAAGGATGAACACTTTATTATCTTGAGATTTTAGTGAGAGGGATCATCTTATAATGCTACCGTCGCGATCTAAGCAAAATAAGATGCATAAAAGGATTAACATCACATGCATTCATATGTGATATGATATGGCCCTTTTGTCTTTGCGCCTTTGATCTTGATCTCCAAAGCGTAGACATGATCTCCATCATCAACGGGCATGATCTCCATCATCATCGGCGAAGCACCAAGGTCAATGGCGCCGTCTTCATGATCGTCCTCCATGTAGCAACTATTACAACTACTTTGAAATACTACTCAACATGAAATTTAAAGACAACCATAAGGCTCCTGCCGGTTGCCACAATACAATAATGATCATCTCATACATATTCATCATCACATTATGGCCATATCACATCACCAAACCCTGCAAAAACAAGTTAGACGTTCTCTAATTTGGTTTGCATATTTTACGTGGTTTAGGGTTTTCGAGTAAGATCCAATCTACCTACGAACATGAACCACAACGGTGATACTAGTGTTTTCAATAGAAGAGTAAATTGAATCTTCACTATAGTAGGAGAGACAGACACCCGCAAAGCCACTTATGCAATACAAGTTGCATGTCAAGCGTGGAGCAAATCTCATGAACGCGGTCATGTAAAGTTAGCCCGAGCCGCTTCATCCCACTATGCCACAAAGATGCAAAGTACTCAACTAAAGATAACAAGAGCATCAACGCCCACAAACCATTGTGTTCTACTCGTGCAACCATCTATGCATAGACACGGCTCGATACCACTGTAGGATAACGTAGCATAGAAAACAAAAATTTTCCTACGGCGAACACGCAATCCAAGCCAAGATGCAATCTAGAAGACGGTAGCGAGGGGATTGTCGAGACTCACCCTTGAAGAGATTCCAAAGCCTACAAGAGGAGGCTCTTGTTGCTGCGGTAGACGTTCACTTGCCGCTTGCAAAAGCGCGTAGAAGATCTTGATCACGATCGGTTCCGCGCCACGAACGGGCACACCTCCGTGCTCGGTCACACGTTCGGTTGTTGATGAAGACGACGTCCACCTCCCGTTCCAGCGGGCAGCGGAAGTAGTAGCTCCTCTTGAATCCGACACGACGGCGTGGTGTCGGTGGCGGTGTAGAAGTCCGGCGGAGCTTCGCTAAGCTATGCGGGCAATATGAAGTGGAGGAGCAAAGCTAGGGTTTGGGAGGGGGGCCGGCCACTCTATGGGGCGGCCAGCTTGTGGTCTTGGGGTGGCCGGCCCCCTCCCTTGGCCCCTCATTATATAGGTGGATCCCAAGTGTTGGTGTCCAAGTCTTCGAATAAGACCCAAACCAAAACCTTCCATATGGTGGGAAACTTTCCCTCCCACTAGAGGTGGGAATTCCACCTTCCATAGGGGGGTGGCCGGCCCCCTAAGGGGGAGTCCACTTGGGACTCCTCCCCCACTAGGGTTGGCCGGCCATGGAGGTGGAGTCCCATGTGGACTCCACCTTCCTTGGTGGTTTCTTCCGGACTTTTCTAGAACCTTCTAGAACCTTCCATAGAACCTTCCGCATCATTTTATTCACATAAAATGACATCCTATATATGAATCTTATTCTCCGGACCATTCCGGAACTCCTCGTGATGTCCGGGATCACATCCGGGACTCCGAACAAATATTCCAACTTCATTCCACATTCAAGTACTACCATTTCAACATCCAACTTTAAGTGTGTCACCCTACGGTTCGTGAACTATGCATGGTTGAGTACTCACTCCGACCAATAACCAATAGCGGGATCGGAGATCCATAATGGCTCCCACATATTCAACGATGACTTTAGTGATCGAATGAACCATTCACATACGATACCAATTCCCTTTGTCACACGATATTTTACTTGTCCGAGGTTTGATCATCGGTATCACACTATACCTTGTTCAACCTCGTCTCCTGACAAGTACTCTTTACTCGTACCGTGGTATGTGGTCTCTTATGAACTTATTCATATGCTTGCAAGACATTAGACGACATTCCACCGAGAGGGCCTATATCTATCCGTCATCGGGATGGACAAATCCCACTATTGATGCCTCAACTCCTTTGGATACTTAATCCCATATAACCACCCATTGCTGGCGTTGTAATCAAAGTACCTTTCCGATGAATCAAAGTGATATAAATGATTTACATGATCTCATGGACTAGGTAACTATGTATCGAAAGCTTATAGCAAATAACTTAATGACGTGATCTTATGCTACGCTTAATTGGGTGTGTCCATTACATCATTCATACAATGATATAACCTTGTTATTAATAACATCCAATGTTCATGATTATGAAACTAATCATCTATTAATCAACAAGCTAGTTAAGAGGCTTACTAGGGACTCTTTGTTGTTTACATATCACACATGTATCAATGTTTCAGTTAATACAATTATAGCATGGTATATAAACATTTATCATAAACATAAAGATATATAATAACCACTTTTATTATTGCCTCTTGGGCATATCTCCAACAACCTCCACTCCTCCAAACGTGACGTACCTTGTTGCAAAGCAAGGGAACACGGGAATACATCCTCGTCTCCGCGTGCCTCGGTTATTTCTATACCCGAGCTCTCTTTCCTTGTGATAGCCATCGTGCTTGAAGTATATATATATATATTGCTATCACTAGTGCTACATATATCTTGTGCCTATCTTGCTTAGCTCTAGTTGTTATTGTTATACCTAGTTGAGCTTAGCATATCTAGGGTTTGTGCTTGTAAACTAAACGATAGTTTAATTCCGCATTCTTACAAGACAAATCCGAAAGAGTTTGTAATTGCCTATTCACCCCCCCCCTCTAGGCGACATCTCGATCTTTCACATGTGTCGAGCTATTCCTGGACCTCCATATCGCCCACATTGTAGTGATCATCTTTGCACAATCAGAGATCGAAAACATTGGATCAAATGTAGTATCTTTGCTCGGTCTGAGGCCGAGAACATTGTAACATTGTTGAACGAATAGAGCTTGACATTGGCCTTCTCGTCACATTTATCAGTAGAATCAGATTCTGATTGTGTTGTTAGATAGATGCGGTAGTTTGGACCGGTACCAAATTACTGGTTCGCCCAATTCTGCCTGCGATCTGCGCAACTCTCTTGTGGCGCGCCGTGGACGCACAAATCCTTCGCCAAAAAGTTGGGCATACCAAAATTTTGGTTGGCCTAGTTAATCAAAAGTAGTCATAATAAGGCTGCCTATAGGAGTACTGACTCGATCCCTGTCCATGTTTCTCCTTTGTTGTCGATGTCGGATAGCTAGCATGTCTTGTGTTTCTCGTGTTTCATCATATCATCATGGTTGGTTCCTTCATAGGGCCGCAGGATGAAGCAACAATTCAAGATCCTGCCTTGTGAAGGTGTGTCTGCTCGCCTACGATTCTCTACTCTTGCGGTGGAGTGGTTGAGGGGCCAGAATCTTGAAGGTTACAGTCAAGTTTGTATGTATGGGAGAACGTCGAGATGCAGCTATCACAACTAGAGACGGTAACCCGTTAGTGACTTGATGTAACGCTAGAGCTTCTTTTCTTCGGCAAAATCAGAGACCTTTATTCAACACAAACCAGAACAACTTCACTAACTCGAAGACTGGTTGCAAGAAAGTCTGGAACACTATCAAGGCAACTACCCATCACCATCAATGTGCAAGCCAACTTGGCACAAAGATGAGTCGAGACTTTCACATTCACTGATCGTAAAGTATGTTGAATAACAAATGAATTAATACTATAAGCTAGCTCTCCTACTTCTCGGATAATCAGTTCCACAACCGATCGAGAGCCGTGACGAGCGTTCTAGAGATTCACCATCTTCAGGAAGTAGGTCTCCAACACCAAACTTGGATATCCTCGAAGACGAGCAAAATCACGCCGCCCCTTAGCGCCAATGCCTCGACAACGAGAGGATTTGTCACCCCCTCATAGGGTTTGCTCCATGTCCTAGGAAGGTGGACCTTGATTTTGCAATGCCTCCCGCAACTCATTTCCAAGCATCAAAGGCTACACCACCATCAACATTTATTTTAACCGAACCTTCTTTAGGTGCACGCCAACCATGATTAGGTAGGACCTTTGGCAAATTATTCGGAAGAAGAAGACAGCTAGGACCTCCGTATCCATCTTCAGGGTTTTTTTGTAGGATCGAAAAAGCCTCGATCATGTGTCCAGCTATTCTTGGACCTCGATATCGCCAACATTGTAGTGATCATCTTTGCACAATCAGAGATCGAAAACATTGGATCAAATGTAGTATCTTTGCTCGGTCTGAGGCCGAGAACATTGTAACATTGTGGAACGCTAGAGCTTGACACCGGCCTTCTCGTCACATTTATCAGTAGAATCAGATTCTGATTGTGTTGTTAGATAGATGCGGTAGTTTGGACCGGTACCAAATTACTGGTTCGCCCAATTCTGCCTGCGATCTGCGCAACTCTCTTGGGGCGCGCCGTGGACGCACAAATCCTTCGCCAAAAAGTTGGGCATACCAAAATTTTGGTTGGCCTAGTTTTTTTTTTTTTTTTGAACAGGGGATGGTCCCGAAGGACCGAGAGAGTGCTGCATTAATACCAAGCGGTGGAGATACAAATTACAAACAGGACCTCAAGAAAGTGAAAAAATACAACATTGTCCTGAAACTTAGCACATAGGACCTTAGAAATACATCTGAAAATGCAATCAGATCCTTGGTCGTCTCCAACACGCTTGAACGATGGAATCGCCCGCCGGCCATCGCCTCCGTCGCCGGGGAACATGCCACTTGGGATGGAAGCAAAGAGAAACGCCGTCGTCGATCCATAAGATAAGGGCCTCACCAGGAGGTTGAATAGACGCCTCATCAAAGGCGTCAAGAGTTGCCGCCCATCGGCATGGATTGATGGTCTACATCGGACCACCATGGTAGAGCTCTCAGCTGCAGCAGAAGGATTTCCCCTCCATCGTGTAGATCCTGCGAGCACCAGGTTGTTCTCCTCCTCTCCCTCGCCTCCAAGGCCGGCCAAGAAGAAGAGCCAAGCACCGAGCCCGTAGGATTGAAGATGGATGCGCTTATTTTGGGAGCTTGTACCAAAGGCCTCACCCAGTCTCTTCCACCATGGAAGCATATAGGAGAAGCTCCAGAACAACTTTCCGGCGGCGCGCCAAACCACCAGAACAGCAAAGCTCCAGAAATCGACCTTATTGTCGGAGATCCCTGAGAAATTCATTCCTTCTTGCATCAGCTCTCGCCACCAGAGCTTAGCAGAGAAGAGAATGAATCCCAGGCCGCACCAGATCCGGTCGACGGGATCTGATGACCTACTCCCAGACGCCATGGAGGCAACACAGCTAAATAAAGACCTAGTATCTACAATAGTGGAGCCGGCGCGTCGCCTCAGCCACCGCCGGACAGCATCGCTGCCGGGGTAGGCCTTGGTTCGGCCCGGAACAGAGAAGACGACTCTCAAGTTCCTGTTGCTAGGAGAGAGAAGGAAAAGTTGGAAAAGAAGAGTCCTAGTTAATCAAAAGTAGTCATAATAAGGCTGCCTATAGGAGTAGTGCCTTTGCCTCACGTGGAGAATTTGGGCTGGTAACGCTCCCGGTCCGTCGAGAAGCTTCTTCTTCCCCACGCCACAGATTTGCAGCCACGAGAAATGAAGGAAACTGGAAACGTCTCCGGTGTCCCGGCCACAAAAAAGACCCAGCAGTAAACGCTCGGGGCGGGACCCGCCTCTGCCAACTGGTTGCCCAACCCCCAATTGGCTAGCGAACTGGCCGCCCAATCCGCTCCACGCCGCGGCACCCTGCCGCGTCCACGCCAAAGCCCGAGAAACCGCCGCCACCAACCACCAACCAACACCTCGACGCCCCCCATGCGCCCAGGTCCGACCCGCGTCCGAATCACGACCGGCCCACCCCGCCCGAACCCACGCCCCGGGACGTACACATCAGCGTGCGGACGCGTTTATAAATAGGAAAACCGTATGACTCGTCCCCCAAAGTTAGCCGGACAAGGAGAAGATCGCACAACGCACGCACCGTCGACAACGGAGACCGCTGCGAGCGCGACGTCCGCCTCGGCGAGCCACAGCAAGCGCTCCGCCAGCGAAGGAAGCAAGGCAGGCAGCCCGGGAGGGGAGGCATAAAACGGAGCGCGCCCGGCCCGGTCCCCCGGAGCCGCAGTCGCCACCTCTCCTCCTCCTTCTGTTCCTCTTCCTGTTCCTCCTCCTGCGGGGAGGCAAGCGGAGGAGCAGGGGAGAAGGGGGGCGAACCGCGGCCGCCACCGCCACCACCGAGCGCGCGCTGGTGAGGTGATTGGGTCCGCGGAGAGGGGCGGCGGGGGATGGCGAGGTTCATCCTGGGCCTGGTGGAGCTGGGGGTCAGCGCCACCGTGCACCTGCTCTTCGGCTTCTACGTCTTCAGCTCCGCCGTCGCCGCCGACATCTCGCAGGCCGCCGCCGCCTCGGGCTTCCCGCTCCTGCGCCGCCCCGCCGTCGACGCGGGGCTCGTCGACGTCGCCGCCGCGGCCCCGGGGGAGGACCGCGCGCCCGTCGTGCTCGACGGCTCGCCGCCGCCCATCGTCCTCGTCCACGGCATATTCGGCTTCGGCAAGGGGGTACGTACTTTACCCGTACCTTTTTCTGCGGGCGGGTGTTCGGTGAAATGCCGGCGAGGCGTCTGCCCACGCGTCCCAATCGGTGCCTGCCTGCCTGACGTTTGCTTTTTCTTTGGTCCGCGCGCAGAGGCTGGGCGGGCTCTCCTACTTCGCCGGCGCCGAGAAGAAGGACGACCGCGTGCTCGTGCCGGATTTGGGCTCGCTCACCAGCATCCACGACAGGTGGGTGGTGGGTCGGGTTGGAACAATGCCAATTTGCCAAAACTTGGTTCATCATTTGGTGGTTGCGCATTTATTGAACTTTGACGGGGCACCCATGAATTCGCCGATTACGATTTTGCATCCGCCTTACTTTTCAACAAGATTTTTTGGATGGAAGCCTGATTGTTGGGGAATCTGATGGATGCAGGGCGCGCGAGCTCTTCTACTACCTCAAAGGAGGGCAGGTGGACTACGGCCCGGAGCACAGCCAGGTATACGGCCACGCGCGCTTCGGGAGGACCTACGACACAGGTAACTTGATTTCCCAATGAACACAACAGCATCACTCCCTATGGCCTTGCAACATTTCAATTTAGAGTTCTAAAATCATCTGCGGTTTCTGATCGTGCGCAGGGCACTACCCCGTGTGGGACGAGCAGAACCCGGTGCACTTCGTGGGGCACTCGGCCGGCGCGCAGGTCGTGAGGGTGCTGCACCAGATGCTCGCCGATAAGGTACGTGCAGCGAGGGATTTCAGTTTTTACTCGGCAGCAATACCTCTTTGCCCCGGAGGAGGTCGAATGCTCATGCTTATCTTGTGCCTTCTGAGGGGCCTTTTCTTGTGACTAGGAGTACTCTTCCAAACCATCCAAAATAGCATCACCGCAATCGCATGAAGTCGGTTAATTCAGGCGTATTTTAAAGCGCTTTTCTAGGATTGGTCCAAATTATGCTGTTTGTGGTGCGCTCTTGCAGCTATAAAATGAGGCATCTCTGTTTGATTTCGTGTCCCGTCTTGGCTTTAGGCATGTGGAAAAGCTGTTCTTGCTTGTTGCATTTTTATGCTAGCGGCTTGGCGGCATGCTCTTCTGTTCCAAAACACTAGGCATCATGCATGAGAAATATTCATGCCGCCAAAAAAATATTATATTATAGTAGAATTAGTGTTACAATACATTTAGTAGTACTGAACATTCAACAAGAATTAAGGCCATGCATGAGGAAGTATCAATTTTCTGAGGCTTGATTTAACACATTTGTTGAATTAAACACATTATTGTTAGGGAAAGGTCTAATACCAAATTTTGGCCATCTAACTAGAAAGTTTCGTGGTCATATTATATATATGTCGTGATTATATTGTATTGATATGGGTGCTATAATTCTAACACACTGGTTTATACTAATATCAGGCTTTTCCTGGGCATGATACTTCTGAAGACTGGGTTTTGAGCCTTACTTCCTTGTCAGGCGCGCTTAATGGAACCACGAGAACCTACTTCGATGGCATGCTGTAAGTGTTGCCTCAAAGTCTGAAGATTAATGTGATTCCCCAATATTACTTTTCGAAAGACATTTTGATTCTATATTGTTTGTGTCCATACCATTCTCACCATGTCTCGCTTGGTACATTTCAGGGCTGAAGATGGGAGATCCATGAGATCAATTTGTCTTCTTCAGCTATGCCGGATTGGCGTCATTGTCTATGACTGGCTAGACATTCCTTGGTTGAAGAATTACTACAATTTCGGCTTTGATCACTTCGAAATGTCATGGAGGAAAGTTGGGCTCTCTGGTTTAGTTGATCTGCTGCTGGGGAATACCGGTCCATTTTCCTCAGGAGATTGGATTCTCCCTGACCTCACAATCCAAGGATCGCTAAGACTGAACTCTACCTTGAAGACCTTTCCCAATACATTCTACTTCAGTTATGCTACAAAGAGAACGCGAAAGCTATTTGGAATTACAGTGCCCTCAAGCGTCCTTGGGGTTCACCCAATGCTCTTTCTCAGAGTTCTCCAGATGTGTATGTGGCGGCACCCTCAAAGCGCACCTCTTCCTTACAAAGGATACAGGTGAAACATCTATTCCAAGCCAAATTTATTCATTATGCCGCTTATGGTTCCTTTTTTGTATTGCTAAAATACTTGCAATTCATTTTTTGTGCATATTCTTAATGTACTTGCTGATGATACTCAGGGATGAAGATTGGGAAGATAATGATGGGGCTTTGAACACGATTTCCATGACGCACCCTCGCATTCCAGTAGAGCACCCTAACCGTTTTGTAGTAGATGATTCTGACTGCCATCCTTTGCAGCCTGGGATATGGTTAGTACCACATTTCTGAAACTTGTTTTAAATTCCTTGATGGAACTAGATAGATTTCAGTTCTCTTAAGTCATAAAAATACACTTGTTTTTAAAAAACACTTTTGCATGACTTTGTTGATCAACAATACTGGGCAAATTCCATACTGAATTCAAATGGACAGTAAACTGGGTGGCACTGGAAAGATATCACAAACTTTGTGCTTTGTTCACGTAAAACTAATTGCTCCATTGATTTGCAGGTACTACAAGATCATTGAAGGTGATCACATCCTTTTCATTGTAAATCGGGAAAGAGCTGGGGTGCAGTTTGATTTGCTATATGATAGCATTTTCCAGCGCTGCAGAAAGCATGCATTTAGGAAAAGCCCCCCAACCGTGCCAAACGAAACAAGTCAATAGAAGATTACACCCTAAGCATTCTTAGGTAGTAGAGCAAGAAACAAGGTGGCCACGGCGCTTTTTCCGCTTCTCTTCATCTCCGGCCCCCATGCATGTAGATGTAACATCCACACTGTAAACTGTAAATGTTATTGTTCATTTGATCAAATGGCATGCTTGATTTTGCCGGCTCTTGGAAGGAGGGGTGTTGCAGCTTTGCTCTTTGCTGCCCTTACAGCACAATGCACAGAATGAAGCTTGTAATTGAGCACGAGGTTACAGATCAACACCATATGTCCATGACCTTGGGGCTTATTGAGATTAACTCACATGTATCCCGATGTGGTTGTACATATTATGGATTGTCTCAATGGATCAACTTTGTATTGGCACTTTGCAATGATCTTGATGAAAGAACTGCCCTATGAGTCGATTATTTTGGGTAGTTTATTACTGAATTTGGTACAGCTATTATCGCCTTATCGGGGTTGGATATTTGGAGTCTGCTTACCAAATCGATCTATAGAATCGATGGTTGTTGCCTTGTCATCATATGCCAGTACCAACAGAACACCAACTGCATTATTTTCTTGTGATCGTGTGTTGCAAGTTCTAGACGACTGGACTGTCGTTTTCCGCTGCTGTTGTATGGTCTCCACTTCGTAATTCCATATTGTGCCGAACTTGCTGAGCACTCCTTCATCGATGTTCGATTTACTTTTGGATATTAACCATGTGGTGCATGAGTGGAGTAAGGAACACGTAAAACACACTTCCCAAGTTCCAATACATTTATCCTTTTGCTTTAACGAGCTTTTTTTTTTATTTCTTTAACGAGATTTCCAAGGCGGTTTCATGTAGAAAAACAGTCCATGTTCCCGGCGAAAGCTGCAGTCATGAATCGGTAGATGTATCCACCATTTTTCTCTGTCCTGGCATCTCCTCTTTCTGTAACGTTGCATAACAGAGCATTGCGTCTCTGCAACCATCAACCTGAAGTGATGCTAGAAACAGAATCCGTGCACACGATGTATAATGTAAGATGCTAATTATTTTCAGATGCATAATCATGGTCCCCGCCAGATGAATCTCCTGACCCAGGATTTGGAAAAATGTTCAGGTTAGATATAGATCAGTTAAGCTTCCCACTTATCCAACGCAAAAAAGGCTAAATAGCGCAACTGTACACGATAATAGAAATGTGAAACCCGATCTTTTTATTCACTCAGCCCTTCAAACCTTTTCATACACCTGGTGGTTGAGAACTCCAGGCCTCTATGTCAGAGTTCCTAACAAAAAGATGCAGGTCTGCATTGCCCAATGGTGGAAAAGACATTTGATCACAGATACAAACAAGCTATGCCTCGATGGAATGGTGTTCATATGGTACAGGCGAAAGCAAGAGCAAGAAAAAATAGTCTAGCCTAACATCAACTATGGTGGGCAGTCGCTAAACAAGTACCTCTTTACTGGAGCTGCAAGAACCCCTACTCTATCTGGGTGGAAGACTGCAACACAGGCCGTGAAGCACAATACAGCAGCGACTACCATAGTCGTGACAAGTCGCATTCTCATGGCACCACCTGGCATACAAGCAACCGAAGCGGGATGGCTCATATTCATCTCAGGGCCGCAGCATTGCCTAGGTGACACAGCCTTATTAGTCACAAGTGGCACACTTTCTTCGTCTTCACACTCAACATTTGTCGGAGAGTGCAAACCAAACTCACTGCTGGCACCAACATTCTGCAAGAGATTACAGAACATATATAATAGTTTAGTTCACATGTAGAATGACTGAACACATGATCATAAATGCAATAATAATGTGCTGCCGCTTTCATAAAGCAGCAGTTACTCGACCATGACAACCCTAGGGTCCACTCGACAGAATTGGTTTGTTGAGTGGACCCTAGGGGATGTCATGTTGTTGTCAAACTGAATGACTGCTGCTGGCTCACGTTGATACATGATACATAATTGGTAAAATGCATGAGCTCTTCAACCATAGTCTAGATTTAAGCTCTTCTACATGACATCTTGTTCAACAACCGACATAGACAGACATGAGCTGATTTTTTTAAAATAGGACACCTTTATAACTGGAAATTTGTTTAAGAACTGTGGTCATTATTACAATTTCCACTGATTTCTGTAGTACTGACTACTGAGCAAGTGACCATGATTTGCATGTTGGTAGCACACAACGGTAATGAGCCGATGGTTACATTTACAGACAAAATAGGTATTTTTAACTATCATTAGAACTCATTTCATGATAATGTTTCCGACTCACTATGCTTATCAAAATGCAAAATCAACTAATCTAATGTAAAGCACATACATACGGAAATTCTGGCATTAGCAAAGTTTCAGAGGTTAAGAACATTCATCTTCCTCCCTCAAAGAAAAATAACATTCAGCTTCAAAGTACAAAGATCAGGTCAGGAGATCAACTCTGAAGTGTCTGAACCAGCAGGTGGCACTTAGAGTATATTGATCAGTCATGATTATATTTCTCTTAACCATAGTTTTTAAGGCGGCAAGGCTTTCCACCCCCTCTCTGACGCCTAATCGGGCGTCTAAGCGCCTAAACCGGGCAAATTTCCAAGGCACTGCCAGGGCGCCTTGTCGCCTAAATGTCCTAAGGCGGACGCCTTAAAAACCATGCTCTTATGAACCTATATCAAGCAAGGTGTGAACCAGGCTCACTACAAGGATTGTGTATGCCAGTACCATATTGCGAGTACTGTGAAATTTCCAGCAATATCATGCGATGAAGCATATCATGACTATTATAATACTCACTAGTATTAACTTGCAACACAACAGAACTTACTTCTTTACCAGGTGGCACAGAGGTGCCCCAGTTTGGCTGGTTTGAAGTAATGTCACCACGCAACGCTGTTTCAAGCTGTGTCTCCTTGTTCTGTTGAGCTCTGTGATTGAGAATGTTTTGGGCATGTCTTAAATATCCAAGAAATGTTGTGACGTGATGTTCCAACTTTCCCCTTTCCAGGTTCGAAAGAATCTCAGAGCCTATGATGTTCTCTGATGACTGTACAACTATTTCCAGAACATTGATAAAATTGTTCTGTATCAAGAACTTCAACACGCATATCCATCTCTTGATATTTGTTTTACTCAGCAAATTTTTAAATTCGTCTGGAGAAGGCTTCCTTATTAGCCACCCAATCTCTATCAGAAATCCTGACATTGCAGTTTGTTGAAGTTCCCGATGTTCAGGGTCAGAAGTAGCAACCTTGTGCTTGTCAGAAAAACCACAAAGAGCACCTTGTATCCTCTCTAGTTCAAAACATAACTGTTTACTACCGAAAAGGATAGGGACAAAATTTGATAGCCCAAACACGTTTTCCACCTGTAGAAGGAAAAAACCACAGAACTAGATCAACAAACAAAATATACAACTACAGCAAGTGTGGGAGAATGACACTGTAATCTGAAGTTTCATCCAGTTAGATGATTGTTAATAGTTGTAATAAAGACTGTGCAATAGGAACCGCATAAAAACTGCAAAGACCATAAAAAGAATGAAATGAAATTTTGTCTTCTTTTAATTATATTAATTCAAGGTGTAATTTTACTATGTGGTTTCTACACGCCCATATTGTTAACGGCCATAATAATAGTAGCTCACTATCCAGTTTCGGTATGCCAAACAAGAATGCATCGTCTTTGCCGTAATTCTTTCAAAATATACCAATGCCTTGTGTAATTGTATGTACTGTGTATCTTTATCATACAAGTGTGCATAAGCATCATCGTTACGTTGCCTGCTGCTGCTGGTATGCTGATCGTGATGTTCATTTTACTTGAGAATTTTTCGGATCAGTCATATGCCATTAGATCTAAATCCAAGGGTGCATGTTACCCCAATCAACATATCTATTCAGATCGATCAATCCCACATGAACCATGAATCTCCGTTATGCACTTATTTTGATACAGTTTTCCATCGCCTAGTACTATGTAATAAACATATATTGTCAAACAAGTATGTTATGCTTGTGTTTTTGCAAAGTGGGCACCTACGATCCTACTATTGCAAGTGCATATATTCTAATATGTTCAGCATCAATGATGTTGTTTTTCACTTCTTAAGTGCACGAACAAAAGTTGAATATGAGCTGAAGCTGTATGCTGTAGAGCGGCATGTCTCTGAGTATTGATGTGTTACTTACGAACCCATACGAAAACGCACAGCTTAAGCCTCCTAGGCAAGTTCTCTGTTAATTTGGTACAATCCTTCAGGCAGATCATGGGAAGAATGCAAAAGTACAACATAAGTTCATGCACATTAATCACTGCCTATGTAGGACTGCCAGGGCATCAAAACAATCTAATGCCCGACATATGCATATCCTAGATTACTAGATGGGTGTCACTAGAAAAAAAATGATGTAGATTAACATGTACCAGACTCTAGAAGAAATTTGCTCAGTTTAATTAAAGGCAATGTTTACTTACTTCCACAAAACCAGGTCCATGGGTATCTGGCTTTGTTTGAGTGATGTTTATCTGGAAAAATTCGTGTTGAGGATCAAGTGTAGGATCACCACTTTTCACGCAAGCTAAGGTCTCACGAGACGTTAATCGGCAACAATCATGCTTCAAGTACTCTCCATCAAACGACAGAAGTGATCTGCACGAGAACATAAATTAAATTAAATGGGGAAATAGCTTATCTACAAGAACCGTCTCATGTGCTCTTCCTGTTGACTGCCAAATATAAACTACTAGTGCACAGATTTAAGTCTATAAGAAGGAAACAAAATCCATCTATCGGCCGTTAAGGTTCTTAAAGTGTAATAATAGAAGGAATTTCCCATCCACCAGCGTTTTCTAGGTGATCAACAATGAACAGAAGACATCTCAAAAAAAATTGAACAGAAGAGCAGTTAAATAATTTATGACTTTGACTGGAAAAACAAGGCTAGCACTGCACATTCAGAGTCATTCTAAAAAAATGAAAATTGACATTTCTAAAGCCAACATCAAGTCATCAACTGCATCACGTAATCCTATCCTGATCTGTAAAAGTTGGGTTGTTTTCTCCACGAGAAAAAAGCTTCACAACTGTATACTTCCATGACTCTTAGAGAATTATTTTTGTAGAAACTAAGGTCAAATTTCATCAAGTAGACACTGGAGATAGGGATGAAAGTGGAGCGGAAAGTTTCCAACTTTTCGCGGAAAAACGGAAACGGAATGGCGCAAAATAGAAACGGAATTTTTTTTTGCGGAAATGGAAACAAAAAAAGGTTTTCCAGCGGAAACGGAATTTCCGTTTCCAGCTAATATGGAGTTTCTGTTTTAGGTTTTGTGTGCATGGCCCAATCCAACATGCTCATTACATGACCTTGTCAAGCCTAACTTCCAAAGCGGATATTCCCAAAATTGGCGACAATGTAATCGATTTATGCATTCCTGGAGTCTTCCATGGTTTGACCTTCCCGTATTAAATAGCAAATCAGGGACCACGCTAGAATTACAGAACAACTTTGTTGGATTGCTTGAATGCTTGAGATTTTTTCAAGAGAGAATAGCCAAAATACCACTAGTTGAAACCGAAAGTGCCAAAATACCACTAGTGAAAACCAAAGTGCCAAAATAGCACTCATCTTAGGTTTTCTCATGCCAAAATACCACTACCGTGTGATGTCAAACAGATTCCGTTAGTCAAACTGTTATTTTTTCTTGACTTGACAAAAATACCCTTGACTTCATCTAAATGAGAAAAAGGAAACACTCGCCGGCGCCGTTGCCGGTGCATCACTTCCCCATGACTTGCCGCCCCTGCAGCTAGTCCCACGCTTCACAGGCACTCCTCCAACCAGCTACGCTAGCACCGAGACCAGGCCTATATTGCTATGCCGCGCAGGGTTTCTCCCCGACAAGATCCGCCAGAGGCAAGGCGCTTTGGTGGTTGCTACTCTACATAGTATGCTCGTGCATCCAGCCAGGCCGTCGCCGTCGTACCTGATGGATTGAAAGTGGTCTGCTAATGCTCGTCTGGGTTCGTAACTATGTCGCCGCTGCTTGTTCTTCTAGCCCGATGCTTGGATGCATTTGTTCTTGGTCTCTTGGAGCATGTTGATTGCAGGTTGCAGCTCGTAGCACCTCCACAACCTCTTAATCAACATTAAACTAGCAAAACATTCTTTTCATAGAAGTTGCTCTATGTGGAAGAGGCGTGGTCATTTATGTCTTTCTTTGAAAATGTTAGTGTCAGTTAGCCACTAGTGGTATTTTGGCATGAAAAAACTAAGTTGAGAGGTATTTTGGCTCTTCGGTTTTCACTAGTGGTATTTTGGCACTTTCGGTTTTGGCTAGTGGTATTTTGGCTATTCTCTCTTTTTTCAAACGATTTAAGTGTTCTCATGGTTCCGTCCAGTATCTGCATCACTCCGCGTCCTGCCCGTATTCAGCCTGTATCTATTTTCGACAATATCTGTTTCCGTTTTTGTTTCCGGAGTTCCTGTATTTGGTTTTGCTTCCGTGAAAAAATATGAAAACAAATGTGGCGTGACTCAGTTCCATCCGTTTTCATCCCTAACTGGAGAGTACACATCACAAATTTGTGACAAGAGATGCTATGTTTTAAACATAGACATTCAATAGAAGTTTTCAAACAAGAGATGTGGTACCACATGATAGGAAACAGCCAGCAGAAATCAGCCAAACACCACAATGTGCAAGGGCATGTCATACCTGAATTTAGGCTGATCAAGAGAACTTCCACAAACAAGGAGTTCAATTGGTTTTCCTGCTTCAAACCACGCTGGATGAACATAATGGATCCTGGGGGCTTGTACCTCTAATCTGGTACTCATCAACGTGGCTCCATCTTAAGTACAAACATTACAATCCTCGGTTAACAATCAGGTACTTCCGTAATAAAAGGCTAAAAACAAAAGGTGCCATAATATGTAGTTCTATGCGGTTAAATGACAATAGTTCACATGCTAATTACGAAAAGCTCAAATGTGTTAACACTTCATGATTATTTGTACACATTAAAACTATGCATGTCAGTGGAATGAGACCAGGATCCTTGCATTGAACAACTGAAAAAACAAGGGGTTATCTATTCATGAGAGAATTCTTTTAGGCATATATAATTCAAAGACACTGCAACTTGTCGTAGCACATGCAAATAGTGTTAGCTTTTGAGAGTCTATTTGGAACGTTAACAAGTACTTATAGCTGTGAGTCTGTGATCAGCAGCAGAGTCTAGTGAGGCTATTTTTAGCATGGTCTAGAGTAGCACAACTTGAAAACATAATTAGTAGTCCAGCGAAAGGGGCTACTGCAGTCTTTTCTCCGCGAGTCATGGTTAAAGTGTAAATTCCTATAACTGTATGCAATCAGCAAGGAGAGAGTACTTAAGAATTATACAGAACTATAAATTCCTAAAACCGATATGTTGTGTACGGACAATTTAGTTCAAGAAGTATACAGAATCAATATGGTCAGTGTCCTTGTGTTATGGAATTGCAAATTACATCGCACACACCTTTCAACACTTGAAATATTGTGTTATTGACATGAACAAAGAAGGCCCCTTTACCCAAAAGAAGACTGCTTGGAGCATTTACCAAGTTTCTGACAAGATTTGCTGCATCTTCTGATAACTGAAATGAAAAATGCAGATACACATTAATGATATGTTGGTAAAGGTCAAAAAGGTTATGATGTAATAAAAAAATCCACAGCAAGCTGAATCCTTTCATTTTAAGTTGTCACGCCAAGAAGTGGCAAACTTTCACTTTGCACAAGCCATGGAGGCATCAATTTTGGACCAGAGGTAGTACTATAATTAGCAATTGGTGTAACTGTTTGTCTGTTGCACAGTACGAAATTATCTTAAACCAAATCATGATAGTGTATCTTTATTTGGATGCGTCTAAAAGCTGTGTTCATTTGGATCGAAGAAATTGGTGGTTTGGATTTAACAGATTCACAGATTCACACCTTGTCCCACATATGCTGTGGCATCGCAATAAAAACAGTTAGTATTGTACAACCAGGACGAATGTAGCCCTCCAGCTCAACAGGCATGCTAGATAACCACTCAAATATCTGCATATAAAGTGTAGCATTGAGTTAGAACAATTTGTTTGACCTGCAAAAACCATCCATACACGCTATACCCAGTTACATACTTGGTTCCGTAGACGCCGAGGAAATTCTGCAGGATTCCAGTCGTACAACTTGAACGAAATACGTCCTGTGGGGCACTAGAATGATGATACAATATTACTACAAGCATTTGGGAGGAAAGGAGAAGGTTCCACCAAACTAAAAGAAAATAATATTGATATTTCAGAACAATCCCAGCGAAATAAATAAAACGAATTTGTATGGGGAAAAACTTACTGAGGATGAATAAGTACTCTTGGTGTCATGCACTGGAGAATTGTTAAGTTTGGCATTTTCATGTTTTGTACCAATGCAGGCTTCAACAGACGCTGCAAAAGTCACTATGCTTTTACTTTGGTCATTTTGCAAGCTGGATTGTGTACATGTTGGAGAACTAAGCATATCTTCAGATCCCACCGGTGTTTCTCTGTCTATTACGTTGTTGCTGAGAATAGTCTCGAGTATGTTGCAGGTAGCACCATCTATATCCTCTGTATAACAAAAGATATAAACAAAATGTTCCAGATTAGATAGCACAAACTCTCTGAGTACATGAAAAGGAATATTTAAAAGAGCGCTGAACAGAAACAAATGCATCTAACAAATATCCCCAGTAACAAGCATAGATACAGATATTGCTGCTACTTGGGCTCAATTGTATCAAACCTAAATTCCCAGATGATGTTAGATGCTCTAAACCATGATTTTTGAGTCGTGACTCAAAAGTGAGTCGCCAAGGCTGCGACTCAGTGTATAGTCGACCAAAGTCGCTGTATAGTCACCATAAGTTGCTGTATAGTCGCGAGTCGCCGTGATTTTTGGAAAACAACTCGGCGACTATACAACGACTATTCAGCGACTATACAGCGACTCAAAAACCATGCTCTAAACGGATGTGCTAGAGGGTGTTTAGCTTGTCATATTTCACTTTGAGTGTTCTGTTTTCTTTGGATCATGTGGATCCATTGCTATAAAAAATAAATTAATGTTAATATATTTTTGGTGGGGCCCTTCCCTGCTATTTCCACAAAATAGAAGGTTTGCACAATTGATTAGGCATTAGAAAAAAAAGGAAATAAAGAGAGGCCAGTGTTTTGATCAAGTGGGGCTCTATAGATTTGCTAGGGGTTATGCTTAATGGTAAAGCTCAATGGTAGAAATCTGTGAAATGTTATTCAGAACATAAGCTGCCTTTGCAGACTGAAAAATGGGTGACCAAGAATTTGAACAATATTGGATATCTATAGGTGAGGGAGAAGAGTTAGGATAGGTAAAAGAAAAAGCATTGCTTACTGGTAATAGCATGTTCTAGTCCCATTATAGATGTATCAAACCTAAATTCCCCGATGATGTTAGATTCTCTAAACAGACGTGCAAGAGGGTGTATAGCTTGTCATATTTCACTTTGAGTGTTCTTTTTCTTTGGATCATGTGGATCCATTCCTATAAATATAACTTTTTAATGTTAATGTATTTTCGGTGGGGCTCTACTATTTCCACAAAATAGAAGGTTTGCACAATCGAGTAGGCATTAGAAAAAAAAAGGAAATAAAACAAGGCCAGTGTTTTGATCAAGTGAGGCTCTATAGATTTGCTAGGGGTTATGCTTAATGGTAAGGCTCAATGCTAGAAATCTGTGAAATATTATTCAGAACATAAGCTTAAGCTGCCTTTGCAGACTGAAAAAAATGTGACCAAGAATTTGAACGATATTGAGATATTTGTAGGTGAGGGAGAAGAGTTAGGATAGGTACAAAAAAAAGTAAGCATTGCTTAATGGTAATAGCATGTTCCAGTCCCATTATAGATGCATCTCACCTTAAACAATCTAACCTAATCTCAAAGATTTACCTAACTAATACAAATAATCCATTTTTTTCTAACAACAAAATGCATATCCATATTTAGTTGAAGCTGATTAGGGCCAGCTGCCTAATACTTCCTTCATGCTGACTGCTGCCCCCTAGGCTGGGAGTAACACTTTGTCCTCCTGGACAAGCAGCACATTCACGAGAGCTGGAAAGTGATGGTCAGGGCATAAGTTGTTCGAATACAATTCCACCGGTTTGGCGAATTTGCTTAGGTTGCTGCATGGTCTTGGTTGTTAGTTGTTACAGACTTGATGCCTTGTTGACTAACAAAATTTCAATGGAAGCTGCTCAAACCAGTATTTGAAACATTTAAGGAACATTAAGAATATTGTTACATCCATAGTGGTAACTGATTTACTCCAACATCAATTGAAACATTTAAGCATGCAAACTATCAATAACACGTGTATCCAAAATAAATACTAAGCAACACTGGCTTTAGGAATAAGCCCATGTTCCCTAGATATTACATGATTCTGAACAATAGGCACATCTAAGGGCAGAGCAGTAAACCCTGAGCTACTACTTCAAACATGAAGTCTTCTACCAGAGCAACTACAATAAGATTTTAAGCCCGAGCTGGCTAAATAGGCAGAAATTTGCCTGAGAAAGCTGAAAATGTTATTCTTATCTTACCTTCTCTTAGTTCACCACCACCACTGCCATCCGCTGACAAATCCAATTGTTCATCGGTTTCTTCCTCCAATGTATCTTTTGAATCGGGTTTTCTTCGTCTTCTTTTGTTGTGCCGCTCCAGCTTTCTTCTACAGCTCCTTTTGTCATCATCAAAATCTAATAACACATGGAACCTGCAAAAGAACTATGTTGAGAGAGAGAGAGAGAGAGAGAGAGAGAAGAATAGTCACCAATAGATTGTTTGGGCAAGTAATCATTGTTACATGTCAAAGGCAAAGAATTAACTAGACTCTAAAACAGTGCTCAAAAGGGTTACGTAAACATGAATAGATGCATAGGTATTTGTAGTACTTATGATAAATGGCTATCATCGTAACGGTAAAGCCATATGCAAAATTAGAGGCACCCTTCCAGATTGCACCTCTGTTTATAAATATTAACTAGGCTCATAAATAAAGTTGTATTACAATTGTAACTACATACTCGTTGCAAAGTTCAATGAACATTATGAACATACTAACTTGAAGCCACCTCTTGGTGGAGTTGTAAGTATACGAGTATACGACTCCAGCCACCAGGGTTCAAATCCTAGAGACCGCATTTTGCTCACACGATTGTGTCTCTGTGGGAATGTCATGGGACCGCGGATGTATTCAGGCATCGCTAATCGAGGGTTGTGCTTGGAAAATGGAAACACACTCACCTATGGTGTGTGTGCGTGGTGGTATAGGCATGTGTTTGTATACCATGTAATTGCAAAAGAATATACCATACCAACTCCACTTAAAAATGGAGTGCGTCTGTAACTTCAATTGAGTTCCAACTAGGGATGAAAATGAAAGGGAAACTTTCCTTCTGTTTTCGAAGAAAAAGGAAATGGAGGACCAAATACGAAAAAGGAAGCGGCATTTGGAGGAAAAGAAACGGAAACGGCAAAATCATAAACGGAAACGAAAAAGAAAACGAGGGATCCCTTTCCGACGGAAAGGGAAATGGCAGAGGAAATTCCGGAAAAATAAATATGAAAAGTTTCCGGAAATATAACCTAGAGAGGCTCGTGCATTTAGTAGGCGTACATTTACACATGAAACTGAGCCTGACCACGTATCAAGTCCACTAATTACTCTAACCCTAATCACTTTGTATAATTACGTGTGCATTCAGCCGTTAAACTATGTGTGTTACTTTATGTTGAATTGCCGCTTGTCGAAGTTAAGTGATATATCTTGTCTTATTATTTTTTTATGTGTATCTTTTAGTCTACAAATTAAGGTATTATGCCGCATTGTGTTGTGGCAAATACCCGTTTTCGTAACGTATCCGCTATGTTTCCGTTCTGTATTCATATCCGATGATTTCCGTTTTCATATTCGTTTCCGGGGTTTCCGATTTCATTTTCGATTCCGACAAGATAGAGGGAAACAAAAATGATAAAGCATATTTCCGTCCGTTTCCGTTTCATTTTCAACCCTAGTTCCAACCGATCAAGATAGATTCCACCAGGATGCCTGGACCCCAAAATACAAATGAAAAACCCATAATTGGCAACTCCGAAACATTTAGGCTATGTGTCTTTCAATTTGAACCTCGTAATTTCAATGTAGGGGGCTCGTACATCAAATATAGCATGTCCTCAACTAGTATTAGTATGGTCTACTAGAAGACACAGAATTCTTTAGCACAGTCGCTGATGCGAAATGTCTTCCCTAAATGAGCTCAAGTCAAATAAATATAATAACTGTATAAATGTTGAAGAACAAATGCGGTGTCTGTACCTCCTCGAAACAGGCTTTCGCGCCGCTATATTAATATAGCAACCAACCGATACAACAAACGATCAATAGTTAAAACATGATCAGTAGATGAACGGTGGAAACCGAAAACGGCGATCCAGCATTTAAGGCCGTATCGGATAACTACAATTCAGCGCGGCAGTAACGGTTGCGCAAACGCTTCGAGGGTTTACTCGTCTATCATAGTGATAATAACAGTGGGTCTTCTACAAAGGTTATACGGCACAATGAAAAGGGGGGAAACCGTGGCTTACTTGCCGCACTGCTGGCAGTACCGCTTCTGGACGCCGTCGAGCATGACCGCGGAAGCGTGCGCGCAGCGCAGGCACACGCGGTGCCGCTTGTGGTACCCTTTCAGCTCCCGTATGTCGGCCTCGCAGCCAGGCACTTGGCACCTCATTTCTGCCGCTCCCCCACGGCTAGCTACTCCAGTACCAGTGGCGGCCCGGCTGCCGCGGCTGGGGGCAGCGGCCCTGGACCTCTTCCTCGGGCCGGCCAGCATCTCGGCGGCGACCTCGTCGACCTCCGCGGCGGCCGCCATCTCGTCCAGCTCGGGGCACGCGCAGGGAACGATCCCCGCCAGGTAGTTCGGGCACACCAGCCGCGGGTCCCGCTTCCTCACCCCGCGCCTGCTTCCCCCGGCCACAGCAGGTGGCGGCGGCGGAGGGGGGTGTGGCGCCGGCTCCGCGTCCGCGTGCGCTGGATGCAGCGGTGGCGGGGTAGGGAACGGCGCCGTCACGGCGGGATCGGCCTCGGCCTCGGCTTCGGCACCGAGGGGGGTATCCCACGGGAGGACCAGCGAGTCGTCGTTGTCGATGGCGAAGTTGAGGAGGTTGTCCCAGTCCCACAGAGGCCCGCCCACGTCCACGTCCACATCCGCCGCCGCGCCGCCTCCGCCGGAATCGGAGGCGTCCATTTCCCTTCCCGGGAAGGGCCAAGCCCTAGCCCCCGAAATCCGGCGCGCGCGCGCGTGCTTGACCCGATCGGCTGCCGCGACGCGGGGTTTCGGAGGCGAATGGGAGGAGGAGACGGGGGAGACGTCGACCGGCGAGGCGACGAGGGCGGATGAATTGGTCGTCTCGTCGCTGGTGGAGGTAGAGCTCGGTAGGTGGTGGGTGAGCGGCGCAGGGAGACCGGGTGGGCCCAGTTGGCAGGTGGCGGTGGGCAAATCTTCTTGCTGACCAGTGGGCCCTGACGTCTGCTGCTTGCGGTTGGTGACGGAGAGCAGGTGCTGGTGAGTGGAGAATCTTCACGCCACAGCGACGCCGGCGTGGGTGCCCTGTGTCAGTGGGGGACTGGTCCGCAGAAGATCTGACCCCGGTCCTGTTGCTGCTGCTGGGCGGTGGATCTGACAGCGACGTGCCGGAACAGAAGCCGTCGGATGGGTACCTGGCGGCCGGGATCGGATTGGGACGCGGACGGACGGGAGGCCATGTGCCGATATGATCTCATCGTGTCGACACCGTCTTGCTCGCCGCTGGTAGGTCCTCCGTTTTATATTTTCCAGTGGCGTGGATTCTCTTCCTTTAAAGGAAAAATTCCATGGTGTGAGTTGACATTGGGCTGCCTATTTATAGTGTTTCTATTACGTTCATGGATAATGTTATGAACTATGTCGACTAGCGCATAAAAGATAATGTTTTGAACGCATATAATGATAATGTTTTGAACTCCTTGACTAGTGCCACCGACGGACGCCGCCCAACATTTTCTAGTCAGAAAAACGCTGATAAATAAATGATATTTGGTGCACAAAGAGGAGACAATAAGACTAGCACGCCACACTTCCAAACGGTGATGATAAATCTCCTTGTGCATGTCCTATTAAGCCCGGTGCACCTGCCTAGGATACCATTGACCAGAATGCAAGTGCTTGAAGTGGAGAGACGAAGTCCGGAGACAATCGATATCCCACCACCCGTGGCCAAAACCAAAATTGTTTTCATAAGCTGTAGGAGAAAGGGCTTATGAAAATTAAAGGCATGTACATGCTGATCTCCGTGCAATTGTGTATCCCAAGAAGTTCAACCGAAAGCTTGATTTGATGAAGAAAGACAGGCAAATGCGCACGTTGATAATGTAACATCCTTCACATGTGGCTTCGTCTCCAAAATATCAAACCAAGGCTGGGTTTATACTTTAACACACCCATGTGTGGTTCTGCGGCTCCCTTTACCTACAACTTATTCCTTTTTCGTTTAAATTGCGCCAAATGAGTCTTGAACTCAATATCTTTTGCCTCTGAAAGTACGATGTAATATTACATGTACCAGCATGATCACACTAAATCTTAAGCAGATCGCAAAACATGGACAATACTAAACATGCTTTGCTGGAAATGAGTTGTCCAAGGTAGTTGGGTTTAGCCACACGCATGGATAATTTTTTGGCAATAAAAGTTGTGTTAGAAGCAGAACAACTGATGACCGCCTCGTTGGACTTGGTGGTCATGCTCATATGTTGGAAATTTGAATTATTGAATTATTGGAAGCAAAAAAAAAAAATAGAACCAACACAGAAGTTCTACCATGTATAGAACTTGTGGCAGTGTTGCTCCGAATAAAAATTCAGCGCAGATCATTATTTTGACTAGTTGAGGTTGGGAGGTTCTAAACACCACCCTGATCAGCGTTGACTAGGTGTCGCACCCTAGGATGGTTGTTGGACCAGCGCAGCGTGTTTTTTTTGTTTTACCTTTTTCTGCTATTTGTTTTCTTATTTCATTTGTGATTTTAAAATTTCATCTTTTAAATCTTATTTTTTCAAAAAACATTTTTATTTCGAAAAACTAAATTGTTTTCAAATCTAAACTTTTTCCGAATATGAACATTTTTTTAGGGTAAATAGTAGGTTAAAAAACCACTTCAATTTTTTTATATTATAATATAAGATATGGACATATTTCAAGTTTCAACATTTTCTAAAAAAATTAAATAAGAAACTTATTTTTTACATAAATGGTTTTCAAAATCAAATATGAACTTTTTTGAATTCGAACATTTTTCAAATTTGAAGATTTTCAAATTTAAAGTTGTTTGAAATTTTATACATTTTTAAATTTTGATTTTTTTAATAAAACTGAACAGTAATGAAAAAAGAAACAAAAAAGGAAACAATACAAAAATAACAAACAGAAAACAGAAAAACAAACAAAAAGCAAGAAAGACAAACAGAAAATGAAAAAGAAAAATGAGCTAGGCCTAATACCTGACAAAAGGTGTGCGGTGTTTGATAAGCACGGACCTGATCGGGGTATACGATTGGCCGGTAAGGCCTATCAAGGGAAATGTTTTGCGCGTTTCAGTGAGCTTTGGTCAACTAGGACGGGCCGAGCCCACTACAAAACAAGGCCGGGCCGAGCTGTCCCCAAGTCGTCAGCTTCGCTCGGACACGAGGAAGGTCCAGGTAAAAACACGCCATGCAAAAACGCTACGCCGAGCTGGCGGCCTCCTCTCCCTCCCCCATACGGATCCCCTAAACTCACCGCGCCGCCGCCGCCGCCACCGCCGCCGCCAAAACCCTCCTCCTCCCATGTCCCGCCGCCCTGCTCACCACCTCCTCCCGTTACTCCACCGCCGTCACCTCCACCGCTCCGTCCATCTCCCCTACACATCCGCACCCATTCCTCCCGACGCGATTCCCTCCACCTCCATCCCGTCCCCGCCGTCCCCGCCGCCCCTCCACCCCGCGCCCTGGCCGCCGTCGTACTCGCCCACCTCCACCCCGCTCCCACCTTTCACGGCCTCCTACCTCCGCCGCGCCGTCTCCTCCCTCGCCGCCTCTCTCCTGTCCCTCCCCGACCCGGATCCCGACCCCGCGCCGGCCCTCCACGCCCACTCATTCCCCACCCTCCTCGCCGTCTCCCCGCTCGCCTCAACCGAGCTCCTCTCCCTCCTCCGCCCCAAGCCCCTCCTGGGCCTCGCGGTCTTCTCATTCCGCCGCGCGCTCTCGCCGCCGCCCACGCTCCCGGAGTTCTCCCTCGCCATCTCGCTCGCCAGCCGCGCCCGCGACCCCACCGCGGCGGCCAGCATCTTCGCCGACGCCTCCAGCGCCTACTGCCCCGACCTGCCGCTCTACAACGCGCTCATGTCCGCCTACATGCACAGCGGCCTCGTGAACCGCTGCATCGAGGCCTTCCGCGCGCTGCAGCGCGACCCGCGCTGCGGCCCGCCCAGCGCCGACTCCTACAACATACTCATCGCCCTCTTCGGCCGCTCCCTCCTCGTCGATCACATGGAGGCCACGCTCCAGTCGCTGGATGCCTCGGGGCAGTGCCGCACGGTTGGCACGTACAATGCGATCATCGCCGGGTACCTCACCGCGTGGATGTGGGACAGAATGGAAGCGGTTTTCAGTGAAATGATGTCAGGTGGTCAAGTTAGTCCAGACACCACTACGCATTTGCTGATGCTGAGAGGCTACGCGCATGCCGGCAAGATTTATAAGATGGAGCAGGCTTACCAGCGTGCTCGTGAGCATGCTGGCAAGGTTGATGTGGTGCATATTCGTGCAATGCTGTGCGCTTACTGCAAGTTTGAGCATGTAGATAGGATTCAAAAGATCGAGAAGTTGCTTCAGAAGCTGCGTCCTGACGATTACAGGCCCTGGCTCAACGTGTTGCTAATTAGGGTGTATGCCAAGGAGGGGTTGGTTGAGGGGATGGAAAGAAGGATCACCGAGGCATTGGAACGCAATACCACAGTCTGCACAACGCAGGTGATGCGGTCCATCATAACCAGCTATTTCCAGTCTGATGCCGTCGATAGACTCGCGCATTTTGTCCGACAGGCTGAGGAGGCCGGGTGGAAGCTATGCCGGAGTTTGTACCACTGCAAGATGGTCATGTATGGAAAGCACCACCGGCTCGCAGAGATGCACGGGGTGTTGGACGAGATGGAGCATTTTAGGTTTGACCGGACAAAGAAGACCTTTTGGATCATGCACAAAGCATATAAGAATTGCGGAATGAATACTGAGGCTGATACGGTACTTGGCATGATGTGGAAGCACGGTTTTGGAGCCCCTAGCGACCTATTTGTTCAATGACATGTAAGTAGGCCCTCTATTTCTGTTGTGCTGATGGCTATTCATAAATGCATGTGTTCTTTTTGCATAAATTGGTATGGTTCCACTGCAGACTTGTAAGCTTAGATTTACATAACTTGGGCAACTAGAGACAAAGACACATCTAGAATTTAAACTATGGTATTAGTGCAATTATTGTGTAGATGAAATAAGGAACCTCTATATACTGTTCAGAAGCACTGCAAGCCTCATCCATTTAATGGTGTTTATCCTCTACCGTCTGAGGTTATTCAAGCAATCTTTGATGGAGAATATGCATGTTCTCAGCTGCTCACCCAGAGATAACAGGGGAAAACATGCCTTCATATTTGAACCATAAATTATGGTGGTTTGTGTCTAAGGTAGTTGGTATCACAATACAACCAAAATTTTACTCTGAACAAAATGATGCATGCATCATTGATTTACATTCTTGTTCTACAATGTCTCATGTCCCATGTTTACATGTATACCGTGTACTGTTACAGCATGACTTGCGGGAGTTAGGTTTCAGTGTTTAAACTTTAGAGATGTTTTTCGCTGCACTGATATTTTTATACCCAACAAGTGTATACATATGCGTGTAGAAGCTTTTCCTAGCTAATTTCGTCCGTAGTTGTAACATTTCTAGATTTTACTACATATTGTAGGAAATATTTTGTTTTTAATTTAGTTCTTTGTTGTAGCATATACTTGAGCTTTAAGTTGTTGGAGTTCTTGATTTTGCAAACTTGTTGCATATAACCTACAAAACATCTGGCTAACAATGGCACAGCTGATAGAGTCTGTGTCGATTGATTGCACAAAGCAATACACTAATGGGGTGTTTGGTTTGAGAAACCGGAGGGTGATTGGATCATCTGGCTTTAGCTCATTTGTTTTGAGGAGCAGAATGGTTGCTCCATCGCTGCCTCAATCCTGACAAGGCCATTCCTCCAAAATTCATCAGATAAATCCATGATGGACCAACCCATCCTAGGGTGAGTACTCCATCAAACAAAACACCCTATAATGCTCCATTTGAATCATTGCCTGCAAGTGGTTACCAAGCCATATCAAATGTCATAACAAGACCTATTTATATAATTCCATGATGAACTCACCCATCCTAGGGTGAGTGTTCCCTCAAACCAAACACCCTACAATACTCCCTTTGAATCATTACCTGCAATTATTACGAAATCGTATAAAATGACATAACAAGACCTAGTTATATTCATTAAAGAGTGGATAACATTGCCATCGTTAATGGATATATGAAGTCAAATTAGTACGTGTTCACAAAGATTCGTTCCTTCACTTGTCTTGGGAAGGAACGGACCCTACTGTGGCAGATTAACCAGACGTACTATACAAATTGTCGAGCTTATAAAGCAATGTCAGATGACTGTCGGTGGTTTGGAACTTTGGATTATCAACAACATTAAACAGTTAATGTAATGGAAACTCCATGTTGGGGAATACAAGAGTATGTGCCACATGTGGTTCATTTTCACAAAGTTAGTAATTTCTGGAGACTGACAGGATATGTAGTTGAAAAGTCTGCTAAAATAAGCTAAATTGAGCCCAGAATAAGCAAACAATTGCTCTCCGAGTATTTTAACACTCTGTCAAGACTAACTTCCTACTAGCCTCAGTAGCCCATGTTTGAAGTTTAAACTCAGCTTTGTTCATAAAGAATTAAAGATATGCCTGAACAGGTGGCTGAGTCGCACATTGTTAGTGAGGTATAAGAAGAGATGTAAATCCCAGATATATCTCAAAGAATTTCTCTGACATTTCTTAACCATCAAACTGCACATCAGGATGTTTTTGCATGTTTGGAAGCTACCATCATTGGGTGTGAAAGTTGACTTGGAAAATATGCTGCATGCTTATCCAGCTTATATTACTTTTTGTTTAATTTTGCAGCACCTATTCGCCTCAAGGTTGCAAGTGTTGTTTGCATCTTTTGATTCAAGCCCCACTTTTGTGGGCATACTTTTAGTCTTTTCCCTGTATTGGACCTGGGGTTGACTTTAATCCCATACAGTTCCCAAATTGATGTAATATAAATGCATGATCCCATGCTTCTTATGGACGAACACAGTTGCTTTCCTCAAGAAAGCACTTAGACGAAAGCTTGGATTTTTTTTTCAAAGAAGGAAATAGGTTGAGGAATAATTGGTGTAGATCTGCGATAAATCTTAAGGTCTGTTTCGGTGTACATGGGGGATAACAGAAATGATATATTTTCTGCAGCAAGTAGAAGAACAAAATGAAAAGACTAACCACAACGTCACTATACACCGAAAACTTGCCCATTTATTTGTAATCTCCATAGCTTTTTAAGTGTCTGTAGGTAATTTGATGTTAAAATGGACGTTTAGTGTGCATGATATGTGTTATGGGCATGCTTTTTTCTTAGAACTGCAATGTGCATAATTCTTATTGTACACACCCCCTTATCCCAAAAAATCGGCTGATATTCTCGGATAGGATATGTTTATTATGATAGCTATTTAGCTGTGTTTGGTAACGTAACACTGGTACTTCCTCCATTCTTAAATACAAGGCCACTTTGCTTTTTAAGACAAACTTTCACTAATAATTTGCTTAATCAAATATGAGGTGCATGTCATTTAAAATTATATCATCGGATGCACATTTCAATGAACTTTCCAATGATATACTTTTAAATGACATATAACTTATATTTGGTTAACTAAATCATTAATCAAATTTTGACATGGAAAACCCAGTGTGGCCTTGTATTCATGAACAGAGGGAGTATGTAAAATTGTAAAGATATTCATGAAATGTGACAAGGTTTCTTGTAAGCATGTGTGTCAGTACTTATGGGTTGACGCGTCTCAGCGGAGGCGGTTTAACTATACATCAGGGTGGTGGCCCCGGATTTAGCTGCAGTGGCTGTGGTCTACGGGGTGGTTTGTCTTGTGTAGCTTGGGTTGTGGGCAGCTGGGTCCTGCGTCGTTGCGGCTCGAGCGGTAGTATGTCGGGGTGGCGATCCCGGTAGGTGGTGTTGGCGGTCTGCTCTGCGCTTGACGGAGCAGGTAGATACCAGGCGGCGTCCCAAGTTTTTTTTATGGTGTTGAGAGCGTTGACCTCGTGTTGTGTGCGAGACGAGGTTTCTTAGTCTATGTTGGTTGTCGACGTGTCAGCGTTGTCGCATTGGCACAGTTCCTCTGCTGGGTTGGCTTCTTCACCTATGTTGTAGCGTCCTGTGCCTGCTCCTCCCATAGCAGGCATGTCGTCTTTTCTCCACATAGGTGGGAGGTTGTCTGGTATCGGCGAGCATTCCAGATGTACATTGTCTTTTCAGCTGTGTCGTTGGCACTTATGGGGTGGTGCTGGTTTTTGAGTGGGCTTCGCCCTGTTTTTATCGCTTTTTTTTCCTGGTTTTACGTTGGACAAGTACTTTCTTCTGAATTAATGAAAAAGGCAAACACTTTTGCCTCGGTTAAAAAGCATCGTGGCACCAAACTGTGTTTTATGGTTACTACCTTGCCGGTCAGATTTAAATCTTAACACATGAGCAGTTGGTTGTAATAAAGTAAGTCTGAACTAAAATACAATGACTGCATGGACTGAACTAGTTGTGATGTTCACGAAATGTGTATTAGTACATCCTGAGTGGAGGCACTGAACGATATGTAATGACTAGTATTTTTGCATCTGACATTGAAGTTTGAGTTTGTATATTACACTTAACTTGGTAAAAGTGTCTGACCATGATACATTTGCAGGATTTATCTGCTCCACTCATTGAGGAATTTCAAATTTTGCTTTCTGACAAGGTATCTGAATGCAATGTGAGTCTGTTAACATCATATGCTGCTCAAAAAAGTAAATTGCTCCACATGGAAGCCTAGAACTCAGAAGTACCCTGAAACAACTAAGACATGGGGCATTGTATCCAGTAAAGTTTAGGGCCGACTGAGGTTGATATAAACAAAGTGCTCTTTGGATACATGGAAGCTGCTGCTTTCCTGCCCACCTTTTTTCTGCATATAGCAGTTAAAATGGGGATCCGAAGTACCACCGTTGGTGCTGATCAAGAAAATACATCAAGTCTACATGACATGATGGAGCCAAAGGGTAATCAAGCACAAGGTTTGCTGTGCATCCCTACTTGGTGGTGAAAGCTCATCCCTGATGGCAAATGCAATCTGAGGTGCCTGCTTGTTTTGTATTGCATGGTCAGAGTGGTCACTGCTTTGTAATCATGGTCAAAAGCTTCTCGGTTTCACCTGTGTGTCTGTTGAAGCTCACTGTGCACTCTGAGGACGCTGCTTTGTAATACTGGCAGGCAACCTCGCAATTTTAGAGCACTCGGTTAATAGCTTGCAGGGCAGTAATGAACAAGCAAGCATTTTGACGATCTAGCTCTGGCAGCAGGCCAAGTGGCTTGATTGCATACAAACGACTGGGCATTGTCTGTCATGTTTAAAGAAGGAATAGAGCTCGCGTGGGGTACAACTACAGATCTGCATATACTTTTGTTCAGAACATCGTTGCGGTGCCAAGGCACTTATAATGTAACTCCATTTTCCTTTCGTTTTCCCACTAATAATTAACAGATGCACCAATTTTTTGACATGCGTGCAATGATTATTTTGGCTCCACAGAAGTTATGCTCAGCGGAAAATATAGTCATCAACTTTGTCATGTAGTCTGTTGTGCATTGTGTATCATGCATCGAGCTATCACCTTCTGCAGCTAGAAATAATTGTAACGCTGTTGCGTGAAGTATCGCCTTCAGATTGAATCCAAAATGTTCTGATTCGTTTGGCTTCTTCAAATCTCGCTCTGATGTGATCTTGTCCTCTTTTATTTGGCACATCCAATTTGCATTCCTGTAAACTGTTCCATGTTTCTGTTAGGAAATAATAATTGGCATTACCTGAAAAGCTGAACGGAGACAGATTTTCTCTGATGGATCTGATCCAGTTTAAGATACGTCAGTAGTGATTATAGATCTTGGTGGTTGAGTTGATTTACTCTGCGTGTGGATTATCAGGAGTCAACGAACTCAAGTGTTGGCAACCAACAGGCAGTTTATCATCATAGATTATACAGCAACTTTTGACATGCATGCAATGATTCTTTTGGCACCATACAAATTGTACTCGGTAGAAAATATAGTCATCAACTTTGTCATATTGTTGTTAGTTGCAATGTATATCGTGCATCCAGGTATTACTTTTCGCAGCACAAAAAATTGTAAACTGTTATGTCAAGTATTGCTGTCAGATTGGAATCCAAAATGATCTGATTCGCTTGGCTTGTGCAGTTCTGGCTCTGTACTGTTGTGACCTGGAATGCATCAGTAAGATACGGTCTTGTCCTCGTTTATTTGGAACATCCGACTCTCGTTCCTGTAAGCAGTTCCATGTTTCTTATGTTAACTCTTCCGTCAGGAAATAATGATTGACATTGCTAGAAAAGCTGAATCGAGAAAGATTTTCTATGATGGATCTGATCCAGTTTAACATACGTCACTAGTGACTAGTGATTATAGATCTTGACGAATACGATATTTCTCCTTTTTCCTAGAATGGAATTTCTTTTTCAGATTACTTCCGGATTTAGGTGTTTTTCTAGTGAGTTCTGGTAAAGCTCCCAAACGGCGTATTTTTTTTAAACAAGGTCCTCGATAACGGGACATGAAGACTCCTTTTTATTTTGTTAAAATTTCATTTTACACAATTAATTTCATTGGTGGTTGGGTTGATCTGGTCTGCCTGCGGAATATTAGGAACCAGTGAACATCGTTGCTGTGCCAAGGCACTTATTTGCAAGGTTTTCAGCATTAGGATATAAAGCAGTATCGTTTTCTTGTCAGTGATACCGTATCGTAAATCGTATCTTAGTAATACGATATTGTGCAATTTATATTTTAAATAAGAATGTATGTATATATTATATATATCGCTTGAATTTAATTATTAATTTGGAATTCTAGCATATTTTATGTAATTTTCTTTACGAGCCTACGAACAAAAGATTGGGGCCCATATACTTCGAAGCCAGTAGACAAAAATGGCTTGTTGACCGCTTTTTTCATGTACATACTCCTTTTTAATGCCCATCTCTCCCAAATAAATGGAAGCTCTGTTATTCAAGAAATTAGTTCATCTTGCAACTCTAAGAAACCATTTTCCTTTTGCTTACCACACCTTCGCATCCTTATTTTTTAAATAAGGGTGGAATTGTATGGTATCGACTTTGTATCGGGATATTAATATACTACGCTGTAAGATATTACTAGATTAAGATTTCATCATGATAAGTATCATAAAATCACAAGACATTAGGATACGTGCCCTGATAACTTGCTTACATGTAACTTCAGTTTCAGGCCAGCAGGCAGCGAGATGCACCAATTTTTGACATGCGTGCAAAGATTCATTTGGCACCATACAAGTTGTACTCGGCAGAAAATATAGTCGTGAACTTTGTCAAATCATGCATCGAGGTATTACCTTTCGCAGCACAAATAATTGTAAGCTGTTATGTCAAGTATTGCTTTCTGATTAGAATCCAAAATGATCTGATTCGCTTGGCTTCGGCAGTTCTTGCTCTGTGTACTGTTGTGACCTGGAATGCATCATCTTTTATTTTAAACATCCAACTCTCGTTCCTGTAAACATTTCCATTTTTTCTGGTAAACTCTTCTGTGAGGAAAAATAATTGGCATTACCAGAAAAGCTGAATAGGAGACATATTTTCTCTGATGGATCTGAGCCAGTTTTACATACAGTCAGCAGTACATATTTTTTTGGCTGGGTTGATCTGGCCTGCGTGTGGAATATTATGAGTCAATGGACTCAAGTGTTGTGTACCATGCATCGAGGTATCAGCTTTCACAGCTACAAATAATTGAAGTTGTTATGTGAAGTATTGCTTTCTGATTTTTTTTTTAACGGAGGAAAAGGCTTTGCTCTATCTCATTAATTAATTAACATAATTTAAGTTTTTTTACAAACCGAGCAATGCTCGGAATACAAAACAATCACTCTCGTTGCATGATAGATCCCAAGTGCTTAGTGTCCCTCGGTGCTCTAAGGGCCGCCTCTCCCTTCATTTTGGTTACAAGAACAAAAGGCATAGTGTCAACATTGCGAGAGCATGCGCCTTGCAGTCATTCCAAATCTCTCATGAGACAAGCACGATGAGCGAAGCAAAGAACTTCCACCTAGTTTCCATGAAGGAGAGCCACCAATCCTCCACCGTGTCGAAAGCATCCCACAGAGACGTGTCCACCGAGGTAATTCGAAGCCAAGAAATGATAGAGTTCCATCTACGTTTGGAGTAGCGAAACTGGAAGAGGAAGTGCGCCGCGGATTCCGGCTCCCTATTGCATAATTGATAATCACCACAATTAGGCTACCCGCGTCTTTGGAGGGATCGACCGTCCATCTCGGTTTGAAGAATGAGAAATGCAAAAGGTTTGCATTTAGAAGGGTCACAATTTTCCCACACCGATGCCGCTGTGTAGGATCCCGGAGCGGTGAATTTCCTAATGATGTCATCCGAAAGTTCCTCATTAAGATGAACCTCGTTGAACCGTGCCCAAAGGTCCAAAAACTCGGTAATTTAGCGGATGGTGATACCACCTTTAGTGTTAATATTGGAAATCCAAAAATCACGGTGAATGCCTTTCTTGATCGTGAAGTTTGTCCGCTTGGAGATATCAAAGATGGATGGAGAGATGTCATTTGGCTTCATACCTCCAAACCATGGCGCATGCCAAAAAATCGCAGTACGCCATTCCCATTCCCGATGGTGATGGTGGCTGCTGCATAGAAAAACTCTCCATACCCACCTCTTTTTTAATGGGAGATCATCATGAATCCATACCTTTAAGGGTCTTGCCAACAAAGGCAAGCCTACCAGAGCCTCAATGTCTACACAAACTTCTCAAGATCAATGATGTCGTGACCCCCCCCCCCCCCAAAAAAAAACTTTTAATAAAATCAGAAGAGATTACAAAAAAAACACCACATGTTTCCATAAAATAAAACGTGGTCGAGGAACAATTTTTCATTAGATTCATTTGCAACAAAAAAACGCCATCTGTTTTTTAAAAAGGTATCAACCATTTACACCAAAGATAATTATGTATTTGCAACATTTTGAAAAAAAATCCGAGAAAAAATAAAATTTGTAGCAGACACTTAGAAACACATTGCAACATCTTGTATGTTATTTCACAACAAAACTCATTCAATTTTGTTATATTTTTAAATCTCTCAATATAAGATAAATAGAGTTTGTAGCAACACACACACATGACTTTGTAGCAATTTGGACACAAACACCTAGAATAGTTTCCGCATCTCGGGTGTGCTTTCACAACAAAACACACATGAGTTTGTAGCAATTTGAACACAAATGCAACATCTGTAATCAGCGAAAAAACTAACCTTGTGCAGGAGCACCGACCTCGCCGGATCGGGCTCCCAACTACTAATCCGGAATTTAGATCACAACATTTCTTTGGCATACACCAAGAACCAGCGGCATCTCGCTCGAATTTTGCAACGAAAGACCGACGTGTGTAAAATAATAGTATAAGTATAGATCAAAAATTCCAATTAGTTATTTGACATTTTTTAGCACGTCAAATAGAGAAATAAAACAGTGCGTAGCTAGTTAAGTGTCACACTAAAGTTCATTAACTTTTTGGTGGACAAATGACTTTCCAATTAACCTTCCATTGGCCACCTGATACCTTGTCCGTGCCTGCCCAAAGAAAATACTTATCTCTCAAGCTTTAAGGTACCTGGAGGAACGACAAGCGATGTGATATAGATTACAAGTGTCCCACGCCCTGATTGTAGAATTCAAAATAATCTGATTCGTTTGGATTCTGCAGTTCTTTCTCTGTACTCTTGTGACTTGGAATGCATCAGGGAGATACGATCGTGTCCTCTTTTATTTGGAACACCCAACTCTCTTTCCCGTAAACAGTTGAATGTTTCTTCTGATGACTCTTTATGTCGGGAAATAATAAAAGCCGAATGGAGACAGATTTTCTCTGCTGGATCTGATCCAGTTTAACATACTACAGTACGTCAGTAGTGATCATAGATCTTGGTGGTTGGGTTGATCTTGTCTACGTTGAGCTAACTAACGTAGACGGTTTACCTTCATGGATAAGATAGTACATTTTTGCCTTGTAATCATGCCACTGGCCAAGCGTCAGAGTCTAGGAGCTGTGCCTGAACCCTCTCGTCATTAAGCTAAACGATGAGAGTTGGAGTTCACGAGCTGTGGTCGTGACGGATGAGGTCAACGCTCGCGATCACCATAATTCCTCTCACATCGATCGTCCAGCAACGGACTGAATCTGGCCACAGACGACGACCCTTTGTTGCCCACACTATTACCCGTCTAATCCTGCAGTACAGGCGGAACATCACAGCTCACATCGTTGGAGAAGATCGCCCGCAGGATGTGAGACAGTGAGAGCGCCAAGCAAGCAATCATCGTCCTAAGATATTATTTGGGCGGGCGGGAGCGCGAACACGCCAGCCTTGCCTTGATTCCTTTCCAGCTTACTCGTGGACATGGCTGCCGTCCGAAACTGGAATGCTGTTTCATCAGCGTCTATGGCTTCTCCTCACGAGAAGACAACCGTGATTCCGGGGGTAGGTTAGCTTGTCGTTGTGGTGGTGGCGATGGAATGAATAGTTGTGGGATGGCAATCGCATTGCCGCCTGTTGGCTCTATATGATTGGAAGATTCTTTTAGCACAAAGATTAGAAGATTCTTTTAGCAGAACTCAAACGCCTGTAATGTTGGTGCCGAGAGATTCATCTCCAACAATTGGTATCAGAGCGAGAAAATCCCTGAGGCCAACTGGTGACGGCGGTGTTGGTGAACTCCATGCGAGGTGAAGGTTGACAAAATGGAGCGGATGTTGATGGCGGTGTGATGCCACTAGCAGCCGGTTGCGGTGCAATGCCGCAAGGAGGATGGCGGTGCGAGGCTGCTACAAGAAGATGATGGCGAGATGCCATTACGGAGATAGTGGTGCGATGCCGCGTGAGGCTGCAACAAGGATTAGGTGTGAAGCCGGTGGTGATGCTATCTTTGCATGATGTCGATGGGATGCCGATAGAGATAAGTGGGTGTAATACCGCGTCCGCCGATGGTGTTGCCAGTGCTTGCGGCAAGAGGAGCTGATGTATGGGGTAGCAAGGTGTGTCGATCGATGTTGTGAAGGTCGATGTTGGCCATATCAGGTTGTTTTCGCCATGGACGGCAAGACGGCCGCGTGATAGACGTTCAACAGACCTCATTCATGGCAAAGAGGTTACATGCCAGCCTTTGGTTCGATCTCAGTGAGAGGCTGGCCCACTCCACTATTCGTCGAAAATCGCCCGGTGGCGAGGGGGCTGCTGGTCCGGATGAATAAAGGTGGTTGTCTTATGGTTCCTCATCTGCGAAGATGGTGACCTTCTAGAGGATGGTCCTTCTTCATCTGGTCGGATTGGATTGATGAGCTCCGGAAGGTTGTGCCGACGAATGTAACAGTGCACCTTATGCCTAGAGTTTGCTGAATCGGATAGTATTTAGTCGTGCGCACCAATGATTTTATTCCGACCGTTTGATTCTAGAGGGAGCGGAGTGAAGCTCTGTTATGTGTTGCCATCACATGACATTCTGGTCCATGGTAAAATCAGAGATGAAGAATATCATAAAAACCGGACTGGGGACTAGCAATGGATGTTCAAGTCCCTGTGATATTGGTGACTTGCTTGATGTTGTGGTTTTCGCATCAGCAATATGCAAGTGGGGCGGCAACACGAAATCTTACCTTTTATAGTGAAAATCCAAAGTCTGGACTGAATTGATTGAGTGTGACAATTGTAACGTAGAGTAGTTATTCACTGTATAGCAGCTGTCGATTAACTCTCTTGTCAATTGACGCTGATGATCAGAGTTTTCGCGCTCCGGATGAAGTCAACGCGCGTGATCAGTGTGCCCCTCTCACATCTTCCAGCAACGGATTAAATCTGGCCGCAGACGATGACGCATGACTATTATCCGTCTAACCTTGTACTAGTACAGTACAGGCAAAACATCACAGCCCACATCCTTGGGGAAGACGGCAGGATTTGATACTTTGATAGCCACCAGGCGAGCATGTCTAACAGATTCGTCGAGCGAATACAGGTTCTGTATAAAAAAAATTGGCATGCACGAACCATTTTATTTAGTAGATCCTTATTTCACCCCGTATTTAAAAAAATGCAAAACGCGGGAGAATTCTCATAGATAGTTCTTCATATATCATAGATAGAGGATACACAAAATTGCGCGATTCTACTGGATCGCGACTTCTACAATGCTACGGATGCGCCATGGCTACCGCCGCTACCGCCTAGTCGTCGCGGATGATGACACCGCCATTGTCGGCGGCCTCCCGAGCCTTCAGCTCCTCGACGGCGCGATGGCCTGCGCCACATCCTCCGCATCCGCCCGCGCCTTGTCGGCGGCGCGGCCACCGCCTCCGGAGGGTCCTCCCTCCGGGGGGGCCGTCCGGAGCCTCCTCGCCCTCGCTCCTCGCCGGAGGGCTCGGCGGCCTCCTCCACGGCGCTCCCACGCGGCTCCGCCACTTCCGCGGGGCCGCCGCTCACGGCGCCCCTGTGACGTGCGCCGCCTCCGCGAAAGGGCCGGCATCCACTCGGACCCGACGTACTTGCACTCCGACTCCCGGCGAAGGAGTTTTTGCAGTGGCGGCGCCACACCTCCTCCACCGTGGCCGGCTCGCGGGAACGCTTCGATCCGGCGGCGGGCGAGAGGCTGCTCCTACGAGGTGCGCTCATGGCTGGTGGCGGCAGAAATGTGGCGGCGTGCGCGTGGGAATTGCTCGCTGGAGTGGTGGCGGCGCACGCCGGGGCTAGGGTTGCGAGTGAGGGGTTGGACCCCCGCTCGCACCTTCACCCTCTATTTGTAGAGGGTGGCGGGGTGGGTTTGACGGGCCCTGTATTCTGCCGATACGGGCCGGTCCGAATACGGGGCCTGCTAGACGGCCCATTTCGCCCTCATCCCCTATTCAGCTGAAATAATACGGGATACCGACGTTTTGAGGGGCCTGCTATGCATGCTCTAAGATATTACTGGGACGGGCGGGACGCCAACACGGCAGCCTTGCCCTTGATTCCCCTCCGGCCTAGACCGCGAGCGAGCCTGGACGGTGCTTCTGCCGTCCGAAACTGGGTCGGCGTCTATGGCTTGTCCTCTTGAGACGACAACCGCGATTCTTTGGGGGTTGGTAGTAGCTCGTTGTTGTGGTTGTGGCTGTAATGGCGATTGGATAGTTGTAGAACTCAAACGACTGTAATTCCAAGGAAGATTTTGGCGTCGACCGTTCAATGTGTAGGATTGTATATTGTCTGTGGAGTCTGTGTTTGATGGAAAGGAATGATAAACTGTGATGCATTGCATCGTGTCGAACCGAATAGAGCTTTTGCCTAGATGACAGCTACCTTTTTGACACTGCGGGTTTGTTGCCGCGGGACGCAGGCTCGTTTTCGTCTCCGTCGATCGCCGGCGCATGCCATGTCGCGGCGTGTCTGGCGCCCCCGCGAGAGTAGTTGCAGCCGGAAAGGGCAGATGGAGCAGAAAGAAGAAAACTATGGCCGGACCCCAGAGGTAGACGGGTAGAGAGCGCACAGCACCGTCGGAGCCTAGCTAGTTGATAGAGTACCACCACGCGCCGCAGCGGGGCGATACACGTATCCAGCCTCGCCATCGCTCCTTCCTTGGGTCAAGTTGCTACTCTGTTGGGGATGGGGGCGTGCCAACTTAGGGCATCTCGCGAGGCGAATGACCATTTTTGTCCGCGCGTCTGTTTGCGTCTGGGGTCTGCTCCAGCGGGGCGGCACATTTTTTTTCTTTTTTCCTCTTCTCTATTTAAACATAGTTTCAAATATAACATTTTGAAACATGATTTTACACAAAGTAACACATAGTTTAAACCATGGTGGACACAAATAAAACATTGCAAAATGAGGAAACCAGTTGTGTTGATTTCCGTATGTTCGCTGCCAAGAAAGAACATTCGAGGGCACACCCAATCACCCAAACTGGAAAATTCAGCGGGAGATGGTGCCCTTGTTGGTTCTACCAATGAGGCGGACATCCAGAAACCTCGACTACTGGCTTCGTCTGACCCGTATCTAGATTCGCTGCAAAGAAAGAACACTCAACGTTCTAACTATCGGTGTCGGAGCCGAGTCGTCGGTGGTAGTGCTGCGGCAGGCGTGTCGTCGAACACCTTGACGATCATCTCGCCGTCCCTCGTAGAGGAAGGTGAGTGGCAGCCGGGCTCGAGGTCGAGGTCACGGGCGAACTTGTCCCACCCCGTGTGCGGTTACATCTTGCCCCGCCGTCGAAAAGGACCTCCACGGTCCAACGACGGTTGCACTGGCCTCCGTAGCCGCGCTGCCGACGCCGTCGACAAACTCGGTGAACTTGTCCGTAGCCGCTTGATGGAGAGTGGGTCGTCGTCGAGCGGGAGGAACTCGGCGCGCTCCTCGCCGACGAGGCGCAGACACGGCGGCTGCCGCGGGCCACGCGGGCGGCCACGGCGGGGGCCACGGCTCGGGGCGCGGCCGGCGGCCATGGCGGGCATGCGCGAGCTTAACGTACAGGCGGGTGAGACTTTGTGGCGCTGGGGTTTCTTTGGAGGAGTGGATGTGGAAGAACGCGTGCTTTTATAGTAATGGTGGCGGGACGCGTGGCGCCATGGACGTTTGGTGGAGGTCGCCACATTAAGCCAGAGTGCCGTTGCGGTAAAAGCGCTTGAGAACGACGACGCAGGGTCGCTACCAGGCGGGCCCGCCGAAACGTCTGCCAGACGCGAGCGGACGTTTCCGGACGTCCGCAGAGACGCATCCGAGGCGCATATTTGGACCAGGTTTGCGTCTCCGCGGACGACCCGATCATTTTGCGTCTCCCCGCTGGAACAGGCCCCAGACGCATTTCCGATCACGGCGAACGAAAACGGTCGTCAGTGACCGTTTGCGTCGCGCCGCTAATTACTTTGTGCGGCCTCCCCTACTTTGATGCGTGGCCAGTCTTTTTTTGTGTTTAGAAAGCGTGGCCAGAGGCCAGTCTTAAATCAGCAGGGAGGTCGTGGTACCTACCAATCCACCCACGACACACCATAGTTAGGTGGGCCTCGTCGCGACCCGGTGTTTTGTCACCACGCTCGGGTACTGCGAGGTCCAGCCGCGTCTCCGGCCGGTGGTCCTCTCCTCTCATCCCGTACGCCGTCGGTGTCCGAGCTGAGCACGCGCCGACTAGTGTAGAGTGAGGACAAGTGGACGGCAGACGTACCACGGAACGGGACGGGGAAACTCTTCCCTTTTGCCCTTGCCTGCTGCTTGCTTGTAGTAGGAGTACCACCACGCTACAGCTGCCTACACCGTCCTCGTCCCCGCAATGCTTCGCCTCTCTCGTCCATCTGCCAAGCAATCCTTTGCCTGCCCGGAATTGCACCTCATTTCTTGTTTGTTTCCTAGCGGCGCTGCCTGCATGGTCGATCGAACCGGGATTGAGGTTAAACCGTTAAGCCTGCTGGAGCCGGATAAGATGACCTATTTCCGAGCTGGAGTGCAAAGATTAGTCCAGCTTATGACGACGCAATACGTAACTCGACTCGAGAACACGACAAACCACCTAACCTTTCCACCACGCCATACCCAGCCTCCTTTAGCCGTATGCACAAGCTAGATTCTCCTTTGCTTACTCTTCATAACAGTAACAGTACGACGGCGCGCTGCTTTAGCCGTATGCACACTTACGGCGACTCTAACTCAGAACATCTCCAGCCGCGTCCTCCAAAACGTTTTTCAAAGGATTTGGAGTACGTCGGATAAAAAATCGTTCTCAGTCGCGCGCCTAAAAGGTCATTTTAGTCAGGCAAGGTTCAATATGGTGTCCGACATCCTAAGCCCGTCCCCGCTACACAGAGGATGCTGCGGGCACGCCGGATACAACGAAAAGCGAGGCAAGGAATGACGGGACCGACGCGTTAGCGGCACATTGAAGTTTAACCTAACCGTCGCCTACCTCGCGACCGAAGTTATTGGCGCGCAGCAACGGTGCAGTTCCCGCAGAGGCGCAGCGAAGCGTCTCGTCACGCCTAGCTCTGCGTCCCAGCGTTAATGAGCGCAACCGCTCTCCAACCTCCCTCCGGCCTATAAAAGGGGCGCTCTCTCATCGTCCCTCACACATAAACCCTAGCGCCTCTCTCCCCAACCCTAGTCGCCACCATCTCAAGAGTCGATGCCATGGCTGGTAGAGGCAGAGGCCTAGGTCGCGGCCGTGGTCATGGTCGTGACCGCGGCAGAGCTGCACGCTCGTCGTCACCTGCGATGTCGTCATCTTCATCGTCGGATCTGCAGGAGGAGGAGGAGGAGGAGCGAGTGTTGTTCGAGTTCGTCGTCACTCTCCGGCCCCTCGCATCGGGAGCCGGACCAGTTGCTGCCGCCAAGAACGAGCCCCGCGCGCATCGTGGGAGGCCGGGCTGCGAGCTGCGTGGACGTGCTCTTCGACGGGTGCGGCAAGATGTACCTCCACACCGGATGGGAGAAGTTCGCGCGCTACCACGACCTCGAAGCCGGTGCATGCTCACATTCTCCTACCTTGGCGACGCCGATATTAGTATCAAGGTGTTTGACAACACGCGCTGCCGCCGGCACTACCACGACGACAGCGATGAGGAAGACGATCGAGTGTTGTTTTCTTCGCAGCGAAAATAGGCACGGAGATTTCTGGATGTTCTTCCTCGAAAGGACCAATAGGGCTATCATCACCAGCTGGATTTTCCAGTTTGGGTGACTGGGAGTGGCTGAGAGTGTTCTTTCTTGACACCGAACACATGAAATATGCGATGTCAACACTAGTTAGATTTCCTCATTTTTCAATGTTTTAATTTGTGTCAACCATGGTTCAAACTATGTATTAGTTTGTGGAAACCATGTCCAAACTATGTCTTTGTTTGTGTAAAATATGTTCCGAATTATGTATTAGTTTGTGGAATGTTTCTTCTCTCTATTGAAATAAAAATGCAATAAATAAAAAATAGTATTTTAATATTAAAAAAAGTTTGGAAACGCAGCTGGGGACGCGACTGAAGAGCGACATTCTTAAACACGACACAAACAAAACACATTTCCAAAACGCTTGATCCAACACCGTTTAGAGACGCTTCAGAGGACATGGGTGGAGATGCTCCTAGCTTGGAGCCGAGGCCGCCCCACGCTCATCCGCTGTGCCGAACCAGCGCTTCCCGGCTCTATCGTACAAATTAAAAGAAGAAAGTGTCTTACTACTAGTAAATTAAAAATCAGATCGCCGTACACCGCCTCGATTATATATGCAAGGGTTTGTTGTCGCGACTCGCGACCGGGCGCACGCTGCCTAAACGTCCCCGTCCAAGCCAGCTAATTTAACAGCAGCAAGCTACGCGCCAAATTAAGCGCCCGAGTCGTAGTCACGCCCGGCCGGCATTGGCATCGGCATCTCAATTAGCGACGACTAATGAACCACTAAATAATAAATTAGTGATGTGGTACTAGTAGGACTCCACGGCGGTAATGAGAACGCCCCTCTTCGTCGTTCGGCGTCGGAGTCTCTGTCCTGCCGCTCGTGTCACCGGGTCGGGACTCGGGAGGCTCGGAATAAAATGGCGCTTTCGGTGGCTGGCCGTCGCGTGCGTGGTTACTTTTGGACTTTTGGTGGATGGCCGTAATAATAATCGGCGAGCTTAAAGAAAGCATTGTGGTTTAGATCTGCCCGTCGTGTTTGTAGCAACGAACGACGAGCGATACCGTGGGCGAGCGGCGCACGTCAAGACAAAGGTCCCGCCGTGTTACTCTCAACAAGAAACTTTGCCTTTTTTTTATCTGTTTTCTCTTTTCCCTCTGTGGCGCAACTTTGCCTTTTTTCTACTCTATTTATTTTCTAGAAAACAAGAAAATGCCATCCAGCAGCACGTCCAATATCGTGTGGTTCCGACGTGGCGATTCTTCATTCCGAGTTTTCAACTTGCTCGTTTTCAATATTACAATTACGGAGTATATATATATTATGTATTTATTATGCAGAATTTTTTTACATGTATATTTTTTCCACATGGTATATACTTACTACTTTAATACGGTTTGCATAAATGCATAATAAGCTTTGGTGATTTAGTACATCACCGAACATCAAGTGTGAATGGTAGTGCACAAATGCAGACTCCTCTATAAGCATATAACTTGTGGCAAGATTAATGATTGCGGAAATCTACGGCGATTTAAAATGTGCTCCCTCAGTTTCATAATTCTTGTTATGGTTTATCTCACATGAAATAATACGCACAATAAAACTATAGAATGGAGGGAGTATAAAACATTCCTTTCAAATATGTGAGGAAAACTTATCCCTGCTAGTGGACTAGTGAAGATTTAGTAAATTCAAATCACATCGTTTATGCATAAGGGTTTGCAAAATAATGATCTTGCTATTACCGCAAGATAAGCTTTCCAAATCATATCAGCGTTCCCTCTTATATTTTACTAATACAGACATGCGAATACTGCAAACGGAGGCCGAGTTGCATATAGCTCTTTATTTGCAAATATTCGAAAATCATAGTTTAAATTTGAAAAAAATCTGAAAAAACCCTGGATCTAGACAATGATGAAATCTACAAACCTGCAAAATCTCAATGTGAATTTTTTTGTATTGCAGTTTGTGTAGCCGAAAATACTAAGAATTTCACATTGAGATTTTGCATTTTTGTAGATTCCACAATTGACTACATCCAGGATTTTTTCAGAATTTTTTGAAGCTGAAAATATAATTTTCTAATTTTTAAATATAAAAAGGTACATGTAGTTGGGCCTCCATTTGTCCAGTATCACATGCAAAAATTTATTACTATGTGAATACACTCGCATAAACAATCAGCACCAACGAAGGAAAAGCGGGACAATTTGTCTCGAGCAAGCTCCGGAAGCGACACGACATGGTGACTGGCTCAAAGGACAAAGTGCTTTTGCCGTATTCATCGTCATTGTCACCGGCAATAAACTGTAGATCCTCCTGCATGCGATTTCTTTCCTATATGTCAAGAACAAATTATGCCAAGCACCCAGCTGACGGTGCATAAAACTACTGGCAAGCCTAGTACAAGGTTCTTTTATAGATCAAATGCCCGTGTATTTTCTAGGAGCAAAATAACATTCGCTACTTTGTACTACTACGAGGAAGCAGCGGTCCAAATCTGGAATTATTTTCAGTAAGCATGTTCATCCCACCACTTGCGTAGCCATCAAAAGCATCTTCCCTGTGCCAGAAATAGATAATTCTTTTGTTCACCTTGGGCATCCGCTTATTCTTCCAGCAAAAGATAGGGCTTCTGCCTACAACTTCGTGCTAGATAAATTCAAAACAAAACTCAGCACGTACAAGGCAGATAAACTCTCACACGCGGCCAGACCTGAGTTCATTAAATCTGTCTTCGCAGCCATCCCTGTCTATTACATGTCAAATATTCTATTTTCCAAAAAGTTCATCGCAAAGCTCACAGCTATCATCTGAACTTTCTGGTGGATGGGAGTGAGGGACGAAAAATCCAGTCGCGCCCTTTGTTTGAAAGCCTGGAAGGATATCTGCATTCCGAAAAAAGAGGGTGGTCTTGGCATTCGAAACTTCTAGGCTGTCAATCAGAGTCTTATCCTTATGGCGGCTTGGCGAATAGCTCAAAATCCAGATGATCTCCTTCATAAAGTTCTTAAGGCTAAATATTTTTACGATAGCTCAATCTGGCGTCCAAAGTCTAACATTCCAAAATTCTTTGAAAATTCTTCCTCTTCTCAAGGCCCATTCCTTCTACCAGATCACTCAAGGAAACATCTCGCTTTGGAGTTCTCCTTGGTTCCAATCGTGGGAAAATATCTACAATGATCTCATCATTCAGCACCCAAATTTTGTCTATCCGGCGCTTGTTAAAGATCTGTGGATCCCTAATCAAAAAGCTTGGAACTACCAACTCATTGATTCGCTATTCCAGCAACCTACAGCTCAAATTATTAAGCAAACTCGTATTATTAACTCTCCAGAGCAAGATATTTTGTGCTGGACACTAACTTCAAACGGCAAATGCAATTCAAAGAATGCCTATTATGCATGTTTGCAGAATCTACAGGAACAGGGAGAGCCAAGGCCAAGACAAATTTCAACGGCAACAAAGCAACTTCTAAATCAGATTTGGAAGAACAAAGCCATCGTACCAAGGATTCAAGCTTTCGCTTGGCGTTTCCTTCGGAGAGCTATTCCTACTGGGGCAAGGGCTGGTAAGTACTGCAAACACATTAATAAATTTTGTTGTAGGTGCGGACTGGAGGAGGATGATATTCACCTATTTTTCACATGCCATTTTGCTAGAGCTGCTTGGTTTATGCATCCTTGGTTTATTAGATCTGATTAACTTGTTCAAAACAACAATTCTTTGACCCAAGTCTTAATGAATTTTTTAAATATGAACCATCCTCATGGTACTCTTCAAAATGTTCTCACGTTCATGTGGTGCATTTGGAAATCAAGAAACGATTGCCTTTTTGATAGGAAAAAAGGAGAGCCCTATCAAATTAATCTTAATGCTCAAGCTATTCATAATAATTTGGAAACAGTCGATACTTTTGAAGCCGTCTTGCAGGTACAACCGAATCTTCATGGTCAACAACAAACAACAGCCACCCCTGCTCAACGAACAACTCTCCAAACTCTCCAGGACCAAGATACATGCCAACGTGCCCACGCACTTGTTGCAGTCCCGGAACAGGGAATCACTCTTCGATCTGATCTTCTAGTTACAGGTGCAAAGGTGTTTGCTGATGCCTCTTGGAAGTGCAACAAGGTTCCAAATTTTCCAGGTTTCGAGACGGGTATTGGAGTATTCCTTCAGTACAAGGCAGGCAATCAGGAATTTTGCGTCATGGTTCAAGCCTCCACTTCTGTTACAACATCAGTTCTACAGGCTGAAGCTAAGGCGCTGTTACTTGCTGCAAGATTAGCGGATCTGCTACGGATACACAGACCAACTTTCCTTACAGACAATCTGTCACTTGCGAAAATTGCAGCCAGTAAAACAATTAATCTTGCTCTTCTGCACTGGGACTCCAGGCACATCCTTGCAGATTTCTTCAACACTACATCCAGGTTGCATGCTCAGGTTTTTCACATCAGAAGAGATCTAAATGGTGTTTCCCACAATTGTGCTCATCAGGTGCTTAGGCAGGACCTAAGGCAGCCTATTTTTAGTTGTGTTTGTTCAGCTCATGCTACATGCCCTGCTATCTCCATCTTACAAAATTCAGTCTGGTAGGACTTTGTAATTCATGCTGTACTCTGTAACTGAGCTGAATAAAAATTTGACGCCTCTGGCGTCTTTTGCTGTTCAAAAAAAAAAAAAAAGCAGCGGTCACAACGTACTGTAACTACATGCATCAACATATATATAGAGTACTATTCCGACGTACTACTTTAGAAGAGAGTTTTGTGAATTTAAATGAAACCCTAAAAGCACCATACAGTTAGAAACGGGGAGGTGATACTTATCGAGAGTTCAAGACTAGGGACACAATGAGGCAAAGCACCGTCGGCAACCGAGCATAAATATTTCGGCTGTCAACGCGTGTCCGCGGTACTTAACGTAGGTGCAACGTATCAGACACGGCCTAATGTTCCACGGACGCTGCAACCAAACCATTATGTACGCCAGCGGCAAACATGCCGCACCGCACCTAAAAGCAACACTTTTCCCCTAAAAAGGCAACATTTTTTTAATAAGAACTAAAGCAACTTTTTTTTCCTGAAAAGGGCAACATGTTTTCAATAAGAACTAAAGCAACATTTGTAGATATTTCCACCCACCCAAAATAAGTCATATAACTTTGTCAAGATACAGATATCTATACAAAAATGTGTCTAATGCTTCCTCCATAACTATTACTTCGCATTCTAAAGTTAGTCAAAGTCAGATTTTGAAAAAGATTGATCAACAATATAAGAAAAAACATTGGTATTTATACTATCAAATACATATAACATGAAAATAAATTATCTGACGATTCTATTATGAAAGATTTAATAGTATTATAATTTTTTTAAAGGAGGCTGAGACACCCTTCCTCCATCGAAAAGATGCATACAACATTTATTAAAACTTTATTCAACAAAGATCTAGCTCCATCTCTTGCCTCCACTATCTAGTGCCACGAGGGGCGAAGCTCCGGTAGGGCAGCCTCCTTACCTTGATTTTGGTGAATACACTTAGATGCGTGTGTGAAAAAATTATGGTTGTTTCAGTGTACATTGAGAAAAATCGATTACAAACCGAGAACATAGACCGTTTAGCTTCAAACATAAAATCGTATTCTAGGTTCAATGTGAATAATATTGCTTGTACTACAAAGATTTATCATTGACTGCACCTTAGTATATACAAGATAAGCACGAGTTATTCATTATTCATACTCGCGAAATTGGAGGCTTTAGAGATTTCTAGATATTTAAAATGCAAATCATACTTCCTCCGACTGCATTATCACCCCATTAAGATGACATTGATTTTACCCATGGGGGCACCAATAATTGAAAGGAATTTTCTGGCAACAAAGATGATTAAGACTAAGTTACGCATCGAATGACGGATAAGCAAACGTCTTGATTGTTTAAATTACATCATATTTTTTTAAAAGAGGTAAAGCATTGCCATTGAGTTGGCATTATTGATATGATTTATCAAGTTCTGCTTATAATCAAACATTTTTTTATTGTATTAAGTGCTTGTGTTTAAACCATATACATCATTGCTGTTTTATGACTATTTTGTTATTTGAATCATTTAAAGTTTGCTCTACCTAAAAAAATCATCCTTCACCACGGTGTGCCATGACACAACACTTAGAAAGCCGACAATAAGGAAACATGCCATCGGGGCCTTATGCCCTAATGACACACAAAACGACCGACCAGCTAGGTAATAGGGCATCACCTAGACACCATGTGGCTAACTTGGAGCACACATTCAGTCCAGCAGACCATCAGGGAGTACCTCACGCATACGCTCCACAAGTCATCAACCCACTGAGCTATCTTCAGGGCATAAATCCACACGATACTTGTCGGGCTTGTCGTCCACACCTCTATTGCGCTAGACAGCGCCCCGCCTCTATTTGCTCGACGTCGTCCCTAGCGGCAATGGCGTGAGGAGGCGTTGACGTGGATAGGGTGCCAGAGTGCTGGCGAGAGACGCTCCGATGCTACAGCATGGGGCGAGGGGTGAGAGGGTCGGTACGGAGACGATGGCCTGCGAAGCGTACGAAGTTTACAAAGCTTTCGTCTGACCAAACCAAGAGAGCGAAGTAATTGTAAACTAAATAGTACATTTGTATTCAGAGAAAGTTGCGCCCCTTATTTTGGAACAGAGGGAATATTATCATTTATGTTTGCATGATTAGCAGTAGCTGACTGTTTTTGTAGGCATTGCTTGCTTGCTTCATAGCTAGACAAATTACCCCTCTGATCCAAATTTGTTGACTCTATTTTATCTAGATATGAATGTATCTAGTCAACAAATGCATCTAGGTATATTCGTATTTAGAAAAGTGGAGTCAACTAATTCGGATCCAATGGAGTACTATAATAGCATCTCCACTCGGCTCCCCAGGACCCCCTTCTACGGCCAAATTTTATCGCCAGATGAATCTAAATTTCCCAGCCACGGTCCTAGGAGCCCAAAATTCGCCGGATTGGGCCGTTTTTTATCCAGCGATTCCTGGTCGAACCCAACTAACCAGGAAGCGCATGCGAGCGCCGGATGGAGAGAAAAGGGCAAGAATATCCGAGAAGACGCGCAAAGAATCCAGCCCTACCAGTGGCCCCGTTCAGTCAGCGACACAAGGCATGGTTGAAAGTGCATGGAGCCCCCATGTGTGGTTTTGATAATTAATGATAATCCCTATGGACTAATGTTTGGATTGAATCATGTTTGGTAGTACTTGTCCATAGGCAATGCTTGAAGCATATCTTGACTTCAAGGTGCTGAAGAATGAAGAATTGAAGTGCAATTTCAAGAAAAGCAACTAGAAGAGATCATAGGCTTGAATATTTCCATTCTTATGGTGATCATGGATATGTGAAGTCATGCCTAAAGAAGAGGCTCTACCATAGGAGTATCGGGGAGCAATTTGCAATTCTTCAACATGCAAGTGTAATCAAGAAAGGTGTTCCGTCTTGAGGTGGAAAAGATCAACACCATCAACCTCAAGTGGAATATGCGCAATTCAAAGGTATGATCTTGATAGGGTTTGTTTCTTACCGGCCTCGTGGTGTTAGTTATGAGACCGGGTTATAGGATAGATAGTCGTACTATCAAGAGGGGATCTCAAGTGAGTAACTTAATCGTATCGTTCGGAGAGAGCTCAAAACTTTTCATCATTGGCATCATATTTCTTGTTTCTTATTTGGTTCTTATCCATGAGATAATTTATAGCTTGTGTTAATCTCCAAGACAAGCTCTAGTTCATCGAAAACGTATTTCATATGCATTCTCTATTGCGTTTTCGATATTGGTGGTTTTACCGGTTTCTCTTTTATAGATAGGTAAAACCTTTATTCATTTGTTTCTATCTTACCTTGTTGGACTATGATGTTTCTATGCATATTCTCGTAGAGCTCGTTGTTGTGATTTCAACGAGCCCAAAATCATCGAAATCGAAGTTCGGATGCAAAAGTTTAAAAAGTTTTCGTACCGGTATGTTTGGACGTTTCATAGGGGCAGAAGTACCGATTTTGGGGCCGGTACTACCGGTCGGGCGGTAGTACCGGTCAAGTTCCGCCCAAGTTTCGGAAACATGATTTCTTATGTACCTGGAGCATCCCGGGGAGGCCCTACTTCGTCCGGAATTTGGCCGATACTACCAGGGGGCGGTACTCCGCCCCAAATGACCGTAAGTTCCGCTTTTGACGAGTTTTGTGCATAACAGGCAGATTTCTCTTGCCATATTTAAGGGGGTCTTCTTCCCCAATGTTTCCTAACCGTTAGAGCTCGTTTTTGCTCCCATTGTTGACCTTCTTTGAGCTTGCTATCTCCCTCTTCCTCCCATGAATTTTGCATCTATTCGAGAGAAAGATAGAGGAGACCTAGATCTACATCTTCACCAATCAAATCAATCTCTGTGTGAGGGGAATCCACTAGATCTAGATCTTGGAGAAATTTGGTGTTCCTCCTATTTGTTCTTCCTTTCTTATTCCCCCAATAGCTTATGTAGCTTTGTTGGAATATAAGAGAAAATGTCTTGAGCATCTTTATGGTGTTCTTTCCACTACATTTGGTGCATCGGGTTTCTCCGCGGTGATACGTGGAGGTGAAAGTTTGTTAGATATACACTTCGGGAGCTCTTTAATGGAGCTTGTTCCTCTTGGGTTTTTGTATCCTAGACGGCTTTAGTGGTCTTTGTGGTGTTTCTTGGGTCTCCAATTAAGTTGTGGACATTGCCTCAAGTTTTGAGCTTTGTGGCTTAGTGGAGTTATTGGGAGACTCCAATTAAGTTGTGGAGATAGCCCAAAGCTTTGTGCGGGTTTGGTGACCACCCTCAAGGTACCATAGTGGATCGAGGACATCCCTTTTGGTGGGATTCTCGAGGAGAATATGATGAGGCCTTCGTGGCGTTTGGAGTGATTTGTCCTTCACACCGCTCCAACGAAGAATATCACTCGCAAGAGTCTGAACTTGGGGATAATTCCTATAACCGAGCTATTTACTTGTGCACTTTACTTTGTGATAGCCTTCCTGCTTTAAGTTATATATCTTGCTATCACATAGTTGCTTGTATTTCTTGGCATAAGTTGTTGGTGCACATAGGTGAACCCTAGTTATATAGGTTTTGTGCTTAGCAAATTAAACGTTTGTTTTATTCCGCATTTGTTAAGCCATAATTGTAAAAGTTTTAAACCGCCTATTCACCCTCCCTCTAGGCGTCATCCGTGTCCTTTGAACGGTCATCGTCATCTCCTAGGCTTCTGCGCGTCGTTACTCGCCGGAGCGGCAGGCCAGTGGCGGAGTTAAGGGAGAAACATGCAAGTGGACACACGACAGTCATCGTCTTCTCCTCGCCTTCTGCGCGCCATTACTAGCCGGGGCAGCAGACAAGGTATCAACTTGTCAATGCCTACGGATTGTAGACTAGGATTTAGTTGGATGTAGAGGGCAAGTAGATCTCGAAGGTTTCAGCCGAAAAGTACTCGACGAATATGAAACTAGGGTTGTGTTGACTGTAAATTCGATCCTTTCTTTGTCCCTCGACTCCCTTATATAGGAGGTGGAGCCGAGGGTTTCGTAATACACAAGTTTACAGTCCGGGAGGGTTTCGACCCGTCCCAAGATTACAAGTATCCTTTCCTAATACAACTCTAGTTTTCCTTAAGTATTTTGGGCTTCCGAATCTTCTTATCTTTTGGGTCGTGGGCCTTGAAACCCCGGTACCATCTTCGGCAGCCCATTGGGGATGCCTATGTCGTAGCCCCGAGATTTTTCTTGAATCGTAGAGTCGGGAAAATCTCCAACTTTATATTCGTTCAATACATTTGCCGAATTTTATCACATATCTTTTAAATATGCAATTCTATATTGTACAGGGATAACGGTAGTTGGGGCTAGTTCATCTGACGGATCGTACTAGTTAACTGCTCTAGTGGCAATCTGCAAAAACCTACTTCAAGATCATGTCCCTGGACATGATCTCGGAATACTGTGTAAACTTCGACAGGTGCCGCTTAAGGTCTTACCATTCTGTCGAGTCCCAGTCATATTTTATCGGGTACCTAACGCGTCCATTAGGATTTTTCTTCGTATCTGTTGATACGAAAAGTAGCAAACCGACGTCGAGAGACGGTGCTACGCCACTCGAACGGATCTGGGGTCTTACCTTCGCAATGTTTTGCGGCATTCGGAGATTATTCGCGACTTAGGCGCTCCGAGAATATATTGTCGAGTGCTTTTTCGGCTGGAATAGCACATTTTATCGAGTCAATGTATGACTTATTTTGTCTTCCCGATGGGAGTATATGTCGAGTTATTTGTATAACTCGAAATATGCTCACTTCTTCTTTTTCTTCTTCTTTTTTTATAATTTCATCGGGCACGCGAACAGCGTTCCCGATGGGAGTAGCCCCCGAGGCTACAGCCAAGGACTTGTACTTGGCTGTAGGCTCAACACTTTATTGCCTTATGTCAATATATTTTCATTCTGTCTTGAACTTTTCATATTTATCGGGTGCGCGACCAGCGCTCCCGATGGGAGTAGCCCCCGAGGCTATGAACAAATGCTTGTATTTGGTCATAGGCTCTCGACATTTCTATTTTGTCATATTCGAATTGTTTCTTTTTTCCAAAGTAGCCCCCGAGCATTTGGGCAAAAACTTGTATTTGATCAAAGGCTGTCGAAATAACCAACAATCTTCTACTGTCGCCATCTTTACGAACCCTCGTAGCCGAGATTTTCTCTTGCCAATGTGACATCATTGCTGACGATAGCCACGATCACTATATCAGGAAAACGCGAGAACCTCTCTGCCTCTGTCCCGTGGGCCCAGATTTTTTACCACGTTGACACGTCGTGCAAGTGGGGGACACACGTCGTCCACTTTTCCTGGCGCACGCACTGTAGCGCCTGTTCGTTCCCTTCTTAGTGAATTTGCGATTTTACCCCTTGTCCACGTGTCACCATCTGTCCCACATTTTCTCCATCCAACGCCGCGTCCGTTCGCTGCACCTCTATTTAAGATCATCGTCTTCCTCCTTGGGCACTTTCGCTCGCGCCGCTTCTCTGCTCTCCTCTGCTAAAATTCTCTCTTGCGCCCCATAGTTCCTGAGCTCCACTACTCCTCGCACTTTCCTCCAGAGCCACTGCTGATGCCTCCGCGCAGACTCACCAGGCACAGCACGCCCGAGTCTAAGATGGCGACTGAAGATCTGGTGAACACGGAGTGCGAGAGATCCAAAATCTCCCCGCAAGACATCAACCTGCTGAAGAAACAGGGGATCACCAAGAAGCAAGACACGCTTCGCTTCCCCAGCGAAGAAAGCTATCCAACCCCTCCAATGGAGTACCGGGTCAGTTTCGTCGACCACCTCATCCGTGGTCTCTCTGCCCCCATTCACAATTTCCTACGGAGGTTGCTTTTCATGTACGGACTGCAACTTCACCACCTTACTCCCAATTCCATTCTTCATATCTCCATCTTCATCACGCTTTGCGAAGCTTTCCTTGGAGTCCAGCCGAACTGGACTCTATGGAAACGCATTTTCTTTTGTCGCCGTAATGGCTCTGCCAATGTTTCCTATAACATTGGTGGCGTTGTTATTTGCGTCCGCCCCGACGTTGAGTACTTTGATGTCAAATTCCCTGACTCAGTACAAGGGTGGCGCAAAAAGTGGTTGTACATTCATGAGGAGAATCATGGCTCTGTTGAAGACAACATCCCTCCTTTTGATGGTACCGAGAAGATTTGTCGCCGTCGTTCCTGGGATGCAGAGGCTACCGACGAAGAAAAAATGACGACAGAGGCCTTGATGACCCGCATCCGTCAGCTCCAAAACACCCGAGGACAAGAATTGTCGGGTGTCCAAATCACGGCGTATTTCCTTAGGATCAGGGTGCAGCCTCTACAAGCCCGAAAAAATCCCCTTTGGATGTATGCTAGCAACGACGATGTAGATCGCTTGTCGACAGATTTATCGGTCAAGGACTTAGAGAAACTTGTCCGAAAAATCTCGTCATTGAACAAGAAAGACACCGTTCCTTCAACTTGCCGCGTGACGCCATTCAGCGCGACCAACGCACTCCCTCAGGTGATATATCTCTGTCATTTGTTTATTTACGGACTCCTTCTTTTTCCCCTTTGGTACTACTAGTTTTTGGATTGCTATTACTGATATGAATTTATGTCGACATATTTCTATTTTGTGCAGAACCATGACACTTCATCACCTCTTCCTCCCCTTCCTGAAGGTGGAGATGTCGAAGAACGGGCCGTTGTCACCGACGACAACCAAGGTACTTCTCGCCTTGAGAGTGATGTCGCGGGTTCTCGAAAATCCGTGGCATCCTCTAAAAAAGAGATTGAAATTGAGGCCACCGAATCAACACGCTCGTCCCTCCCAGCTGCTTCCCCGAAGAACAAGAGGAAAAGGGACGACGACGTTGTTGATTCAGGCACCTCCGAAGCCGGTGCTGCATGTGCCAAAGGGCCTGCACTTGATGCTGGAAAGAGAGCCTTTGATCCTTACGAGGCTGCTCTCATCAGCTCGTAAGTTTTTATGCGCTATACCTGTTTATTTTTTATAATGCTCTCTTATGTTTCTTATCTTGTCGCTTTATTTTTTGTAGTGGCGAAGAAGATGAAGATACACCTATTGACGCGACTGCTCGAACGAGCACGTCCCGTACTTTAGTTGTTTCTGAATCTCGACCTGATGGGGACGAAACTTCGCCTCCCCAACAAAACATCGAACAGCCACCGCCAGCTGAGAGCCCCCGAGCTTCTTCCCCAAAGAGGGCGAGGGTCGAGCCATCCAAGGAACCTATCCAGTTCCCTGGTAACCCTTCGACACCTTCATTGGATGATGTAAGTTCCGAGCCTTTTACTGCTTCTATCTCCCCTTTGCGTTTTGCTAAATATTGTCGAATTTATACTGGCTATATTGACTTCCTCTCTCTCTTGGTCGTCTCTTCAGCCTTTGATGAAGGAATTTATTCGTCTCGGTACTCAATTCGTCGGGTACCGTGACCATACCAAAAAACTGGAAGGTATTTCTTTTTATTCTCCTCCTCTGTTGCATGTGTACCATTATTTTTGTCGTGATATCTGACTGACGTGCATTTTGCCAGGAGACCTTGCGGAAGCCAACAAGCGTGCTAATGCTCTTGCTGCTAAGTTGGAGCAAAGCAAAAAGGCTCGCAAGAAAGCTGAAGAGGATGCCAAGAAGGCTAAGGAGGATGCCGCCATTGTCGGAGAACTCCGAAAAAGACTTCACGACGCGGAAACTTCTCTGAGTGAGAACATAACTCAACAATCTGCGCGTGAACAAGAAATCCTTACTCGCTTGGAGTCACAATGTCGACGTTTTATTAGTAAGTACTCAGATTCTTTGCTGTTTCCTTGTGTCGTATTTTCCTTTTCCAGTCGACCAACTCTTTTGCACTTTGTTCAGGGAGAACCGGTCAGCAATATGAGCTAGAAGGTGCCGAAGGTGACCAACTTCTGGACGCGCTTTTCTCTTCTTGAAATTCATTGTGATGAGGCCCGCGATGGCCTTACTGAAGCAAAAGTTGGGCTGTTGCGGCTTTTTCCATACTTTTTCAAGAAGAAGGAAGTACCCGCGACTTTTGTTGCTCTCGCCAAGTGCTTCAGTTCTCAAGAAAACCTTGGACTCCAATTTCACCAAGAGGGGTTGAAAGTTGGCGTTGAAGGTACAATTGCCTTGGTTGCTGATAGCCAACAAGACGTCGACTGGGCAAAAGTTGGCGTTACGGAAGAAATGGAAACGAAGAAGTGGCAGCGCTGATTAAAGCCGCCAAGCCCAACTCGAAGAAGATCCTCGCCTATCTTGGAAACGATCCAGCTCCTGCGCCTAGCTCGTCGAAGCCGGAGGTCAAGTAGACCACCTTGCCTTTGCTTTTCGTTTTTCTTCTGATGCTGTCGCCTTAGTAGTTTTAGCGACAGCTGCTTCTATAGTCCATTAGGGACCCTTCTTTTGTAATAGCAATGTACATACTTTGAGAATCAATGAAAATCTATCTTTGCTTGATGATTGATGTCGAGTGATGCGTGTAGTTGACACGTCGTTGGGAACCCCAAGAGGAAGGTGTGATACGCACAACAAGTTAGTGAGAAACCAAGGTTTAATCGAACCAGGAGTCAAGAAGCACGTTGAAGGTTGATGGCGGCGGGATGTAGTGCGGCGCAACACCGAGATTCCGGCGCCAACGTGGAACCTGCACAACACAACCAAAGTACTTTGCCCCAACGAAACAGTGAGGTTGTCAATCTCTCACCGGCTTGCAGAACAAAGGATTAACCGTATTGTGTGGAAGATGATTGTTTGCATAAAACAGTAAAACAAGTATTGCAGTAGATTGTATGCGATGTAAAGAATAGGACCGGGGTCCACAGTTCACTAGAGGTGTCTCTCCCATAAGATAAAAGCATGTTGGGTGAACAAATTACAGTCGGGCAATTGACAAATAGAGAGGGCATAACAATGCACATACATGCCATGATAAATATAGTGAGATTTAATTGGGCATTACGACAAAGTACATAGACCGCTATCCAGCATGCATCTATGCCTAAAAGTCCACCTTCAGTTATCATCCGAACCCCTTCCAGTATTAAGTTGCAAAACAACACAATTGCATTAAGTATGGTGCGTAATGTAATCAATAACTACATCCTTAGACATAGCATCAATGTTTTATCCCTAGTAGCAACAAGACATCCACAACCTTAGAACTTTTGTCACTGTCCCAGATTCAATGGAGGCATGAACCCACTATCGAGCATAAATACTCCCTCTTGGAGTTAAGAGCAAAAACTTGGCCAGAGCCTCTACTAATAACGGAGAGCATGCAAGATCATAAACAACACATAGGTAATAACTTGATAATTAACATAACATAGTATTCTCTATCCATCGGATCCCGACAAACACAACATATAGTATTACAGATAGATGATCTTGATCATGTTAGGCAGCTCACAAGATCCAACAATGAAGCACAATGAGGAGAAGACAACCATCTAGCTACCGCTATGGACCCATAGTCCAGGGGTGAACTACTCACTCATCACTCCGGAGGCGACCATGGCGGTGAAGAGTCCTCCGGAGATGAATCCCTCTCCTCAGGGTGTCGGAGGAGATCTCCGAATCCCCCGAGATGGGATTGGCGGCGGCAGCGTCTCGCAAGGTTTTCCGTATCGTGGCTCTCGACCGGGGTTTCGCGACGGAGGCTATTTGCAGGCGGAAGGGCAGGTAAGAGGCGGCACGAGGGGCCAGACGACAGCCGCGCGGCTGGGCCGGCCGCGCCGTGTCCGGCCACCTCGTGGCCCCACATCGACTCTCCTTCGGTCTTGGGAAGCTTCGTGGCAAAATAGGACCCCGGGCGTTGATTTCGTCCAATTCCGAGAATATTTCGTTACTAGGATTTCTGAAACCAAAAACAGCAAAACAACAACTGGCTCTTCGGCATCTTATTAATAGGTTAGTTCCAAAAATGCACGAATATGACATAAAGTGTGCATAAAACATGTAGATATCATCAATAATGTGGCATGGAACACAAGAAATTATCGATACGTCGAGACGTATCAGCATCCCCCTTAGTTCTGCTCGTCCCGAGCAGTAAAACGATAACAAAGATAATTTCTGGAGTGACATGCCATCATAACCTTGATCATACTATTTGTAAACATATGTAATGAATGCAGCGATCAAAACAATGGTAATGACATGAGTAAACAAGTGAATCATAAAGCAAAGACTTTTCATGAATAGCACTTCAAGACAAGCATCAATAAGTCTTGCATAAGAGTTAACTCATAAAGCAATAAATCAAAGTAAAGGTATTGAAGCAACACAAAGGAAGATTAAGTTTCAGCGGTTGCTTTCAACTTATAACATGTATATCTCATGGATAATCGTCAACATAGAGTAATATAATAAGTGCAATATGCAAGTATGTAGGAATCAATGCACAGTTCACACAAGTGTTTGCTTCTTGAGGTGGAGAGAAATAGGTGAACTGACTCAACATAAAAGTAAAAAGAATGGTCCTTCAAAGAGGAAAGCATCGATTGCTATATTTGTGCTAGAGCTTTTATTTCGAAAACATGAAACAATTTTGTCAACGGTAGTAATAAAGCATATGAGTTATGTAAATTATATCTTACAAGTTGCAAGCCTCATGCATAGTATACTAATAGTGCCCGCACCTTGTCCTAATTAGCTTGGACTACCGGATCATCGCAATACACATGTTTTAACCAAGTGTCACAATGGGGTACCTCCATGCCGCCTGTACAAAGGTCTAAGGAGAAAGCTCGCATTTTGGATTTCTCGCTTTTGATTATTCTCAACTTAGACATCCATACCGGGACAACATGGACAACAGATAATTGACTCCTCTTTAATGCATAAGCATGTGGCAACAATTATTATTCTCATATGAGATTGAGGATATATGTCCAAAGCTGAAACTTCCACCATGAATCATGGCTTTAGTTAGCGGCCCAATGTTCTTCTCTAACAATATGTATGCTCCAACCATTAAGGTGGTAGATCTCTCTTCAGACAAGACGGACATGCATAGCAACTCACATGATATTCAACAAAGAATAGTTGATGGCGTCCCCAGAAACATGGTTATCGCACAACAAGCAACTTAATAAGAGATAAAGTGCATAAGTACATATTCAATACCACAATAGTTTTTAAGCTATTTGTCCCATGAGCTATATATTGCAAAGGCGAATGATGGAATTTTAAAGGTAGCACTCAAGCAATTTACTTTGGAATGGCGGAGAAATACCATGTAGTAGGTAGATATGGTGGACACAAATGGCATAGTGGTTGGCTCAAGGATTTTGGATGCATGAGAAGTAATCCCTCTCGATACAAGGTTTAGGCTAGCAAGGTTATTTGAAACAAACACAAGGATGAACCGGTGCAGCAAAACTCACATAAAAGACATATTGTAAACATTATAAGACTCTACACCGTCTTCCTTGTTGTTCAAAACTCAATACTAGAAATTATCTAGACTTTAGAGAGACCAAATATGCAAACCAAATTAGCAAGCTCTAGGTGTTTCTTCATTAATGGGTGCAAAGTATATGATGCAAGAGCTTAAACATGAGCACAACAATTGCCAAGTATCAAATTATTCAAGACATTTTAGAATTACTACATGTAGCATTTTCCAATTCCAACCATATAACAATTTAACGAAGAAGAAACTTCGCCATGAATACTATGAGTAAAGCCTAAGGACATACTTGTCCATATGCAACAGCGGAGCGTGTCTCTCTCCCATACAGTGAATGCTAGGATCCATTTATTCAAACAAAAACAAAAAGCAAAAACAAACCGACGCTCCAAGCAAAGCACATAAGATGTGACGGAATAAAAATATAGTTTCAGGGGAGGAACCTGATAATGGTCGATGAAGAAGGGGATGCCCTGGCATCCCCAAGCTTAGACGCTTGAGTCTTCTTAGAATATGCAGGGGTGAACCACCGGGGCATCCCCAAGCTTAGAGCTTTCACTCTCCTTGATCATATTGCATCATACTCCTCTCTTGATCCTTGAAAACTTCTCCACACCAAACTCGAAACAACTCATTAGAGGGTTAGTGGACAATAAAAATTAACATGTTCAGAGGTGACACAATCATTCTTAACACTTCTGGACATTGCATAAAGCTACTGGACATTAATGGATCAAAGAAATTCATCCAACATAGCAAAAGAGGCAATGCGAAATAAAAGGCAGAATCTGTCAAAACAGAACAGTCCGTAAAGATGGATTTTATTGAGGCACCATACTTGCTCAAATGAAAATGCTCAAATTGAATGAAAGTTGCGTACATATCTGAGGGTCACTCACGTAAATTGGTATAATTTTCTGAGTTACCTACAGAGAATTTTGCCCAGATTCGTGACAGCAAAGAAATCTGTTTCTGCGCAGTAATCCAAATCTAGTATGAACTTTACTATCAACGACTTTACTTGGCACAACAAAACACTAAACTAAGATAAGGAGAGGTTGCTACAGTAGTAAACAACTTCCAAGACTCAAATATAAAACAAAAATACTGTAGTAAAAATATGGGTTGTCTCCCATAAGCGCTTTTCTTTAACGCCTTTCAGCTAGGCGCAGAAAGTGTATATCAAGTATTATCGAGAGATGAAGCATCGACATTACCTTGGGCTTTACCCTTACCTTTCTTGTCCTTTTTCTTACTCTTTGGCTTAGGGAATATATGGCTACCCCCGGGTGTAGAGGTGAATTTTAGGGTGCCTTCTCTCATGTCTATGACTGCTCCCAATAGTTTCAGCAGGGATCTTCCGAGTGTGATTTGTCCTGTTCCTGCGCATTCAATGACAAGATAATCAATGGATATTGTTCTCCCAAGAATGGTTGTATGCACACCCGCAGCTATCCCTTTAGGAATTATAACAGAGTTATCAATAAGAGTTATTCCTTCTCCCCCTTCAGCGAATTCCCAAAGTTTCAAAGATTTATGAATACTCTTAGGCATTAGGCAAAATTCAGTCATAATATCACAATTAGCATGAAGAGTTTGGTCACCTATGACAATTTTAATAGTTGGATCCCACAATGAAGGTTCAGAGTTCACTAAAACTTGATCAAGACGGTTATGAATATATCCATAATTTTCATTTAAGCGAGATGCACTTGTCTCAAGAGTGTTTAATCTATTATAAATGCTAATAAGGGCTGAATCAAAGTTATTAGCTGAATCATGTGATGCAACCAACTTCTTTATGGCATTAAAAGCTTGATCCCCATTACAATGAAGGAAATCTCCTCCCACTAGAGCATCCAAGGCATATCTATAGCGAATCATAAGACCAAAATAAAAATTACTAAGGAGCAAACTTAGAGTCATTTGAGGTTCAGCTTTACGATAAGAAGTAAAAATCCTGGACCAAGCATCTTTAAAACTTTCCTCATCCCTTGTTTAAAAGTAAAAACTAATTCCTCAGGTGAAGAAGTAACAGGTACAGAGCTAGACATGATAACAAAAGTAAACTAAATGCAAGTAACTAATTTTTTTTGTGTTTTTGATATAGAGTGCAAGACAGTAAATAAAGTAAAGCTAGCAACTAATTTTTTTGTGTTTTGATATAATGCAGCAAACAAAGTAGTAAATAAAATAAAGCAAGACAAAAACAAAATAAAGAGATTGGGAAGTGGAGACTCCCCTTGCAGCGTGTCTTGATCTCCCAAACGGCGCCAGAAATTTGCTTGATGCGTGTAGTTGACACGTCCGTTGGGAACCCCAAGAGGAAGGTGTGATGCGCACAACGGCAAATTTCCCTCAGAAGAAACCAAGGTTTAATCGAACCAGTAGGAGTCAAGAAGCACGTTGAAGGTTGATGGCGGCGGGATGTAGTGCGGCGCAACACAGAGATCCGCCAACGTGGAACTGCACAACACAACCAAAGTACTTTGCCCAACGAAACAGTGAGGTTGTCAATCTCACCGGCTTGCTGTAACAAAGGATTAACCGTATTGTGTGGAAGATGATTGTTTGCGAAAATAAAACAATGTAAAGATTGTATGCGATGTAAAGAATAGGACCGGGTCCACAGTTCAGAGGTGTCTCTCCCATAAGATAAAAGCATGTTGGGTGAACAAATTACAGTGGCAATTGACAAATAGAGAGGGCATAACAATGCACATACATGCCATGATAAATATAGTGAGATTTAATTGGGCATTACGACAAAGTACATAGACCGCTATCCAGCATGCATCTATGCCTAAAAAGTCCACCTTCAGGTTATCATCCGAACCCCTTCCAGTATTAAGTTGCAAAACAATGACAATTGCATTAAGTATGGTGCGTAATGTAATCAATAACTACATCCTTAGACATAGCATCAATGTTTTATCCCTAGTAGCAACAGCACATCCACAACCTTAGAACTTTCTGTCACTGTCCCGATTCAATGGAGGCATGAACCCACTATCGAGCATAAATACTCCCTCTTGGAGTTAAGAGCAAAAACTTGGCCGAGCCTCTACTAATAACGGAGAGCATGCAAGATCATAAACAACACATAGGTAATAACTTGATAATTAACATAACATAGTATTCTCTATCCATCGGATCCCGACAAACACAACATATAGTATTACATAGATGATCTTGATCATGTTAGGCAGCTCACAAGATCCAACAATGAAGCACAATGAGGAGAAGACAACCATCTAGCTACTGCTATGGACCCATAGTCCAGGGGTGAACTACTCACTCATCACTCCGGAGGCGACCATGGCGGTGAAGAGTCCTCCGGGAGATGAATCCCCTCCCCGGCAGGGTGCCGGAGGAGATCTCCAGAATCCCCGAGATGGGATTGGCGGCGGCGGCGTCTCGCAAGGTTTTCCGTATCGTGGCTCTCGGTCGGGGGTCGTGACGGAGGCTATTTGTAGGCGGAAGGGCGGTAAAGAGGCGGACGAGGGCTGACGACAGCCGGCGCGCCAGTGGCTCGGGGCCACGCCGCCGGTGTCCGGCCACCTCGTGGCCCCACTTCGACTCTCCTTCGGTCTTCCGGAAGCTTCGTGGCAAAATAGGACCCCGGGCGTTGATTTCGTCCAATTCCGAAAATATTTCGTTACTAGGATTTCTGAAACCAAAAACAGCAGAAAAAGGCACTCTTCGCATCTTGTTAATAGGTTAGTTCCAGAAATGCACGAATATGACATAAAGTGTGCATAAAACATGTAGATATCATCAATAATGTGGCATGGAACACAAGAAATTATCGATACGTCGGAGACGTATCATCGAGCCTTTCTTTCAGTTGATTTTTGACAACTATTCTGCAACTCCTCGTCCTTCTGATGTGTTACCTGCGTCGTCCCGTTTGAAGAAGGCACCTGTTGCTATCGAACGTTTTGAAGAAAATAAAAATTCGGCAGAAGACTTGGAAGAACTGCGCCAGCAGCTCCAGTCTCTGAAGAAACAATCACTTATGATAATGGAGCAATCTCGAAAATCATCCGAGAGAGAGAAAATTGCACTTCAACAGGCTCAAGATGCCATAGCTGCGAAGCTGAAAAGGAAACCACCCGAGAAAATTTTATGCTTGATTTGATGAACGAAGCCAGTGCGGATATGTCGGTATGCTGTTGCACATCAAGACTCCTTCTGCTTCCTTGTTATTTCTTTTTGCGATTCTTATGTTGTCACTAAATAGGTTCCTTTCTCGACGCTGCTGTGAAGACGAAAGGGTAAACACAAGGACCAATCTCCTTGTTAACCTTTCTCTTGACCACGGTTCTCTTTTCTGGGCCACTCCAGAACGCACCCGACAGATTGTCAGGTTTCAAGACCGCGCCGTCAGGTTCACGACTTTGATTTCTGTACCAGGACCTTGTCCTTGGTTTATAAGACAATGTTTCCTCGGAACGAGGCACCCGACACTCTTCTTGGTTTGATGGAAAAATTTTGGGATGCTCCTCGTATCCATAACTTTGTGCGCGCTCAATTGTCCACGGGATCAAGATTCGCCATGATTATGATACAGATCTGCTACCGAAAATTAGACTTGACGACGATTGTCTCCAAGTGCTTGGCCAAGCAGTCGAAGCGAAGAAGGAACATCGACAAAATCAATGATATTGTGACTCCTGTAGCTGAAGAAATGATGGATGAACTTCTTCGGATGGACTCTGAATTTTTTATCAAAGGTAGCTATGCTGAACATACGACAACTGCTGCAAATAACAAAGGACTATCCATAGATAGTATATTAGGCAGGAATTGATATATTTTTTCTTGTAGCTTGTCGAATCTTCTCCAGAATTGTATCTTGTATGTTGTAAACATATTCTATATTGTAAAGCCAACAAATGTATTAATTTTCCTTCATCAAGCCCCCGAGTGTTTCGATGGCGGATCTCTTTATTGTGTATGCGAGGTTTTCAGACCAAGGCAACCGAATTCTTGCTGAATATACTATATTTGCGGGTACTAGCCCCCGAGTGTTTTTGTTCTGTTTTGATTGCTATTTTGTATCTTCTTTTTATCTGGCGGGGTATTTGGTACCAAGGCAAAATAACTGTGTCAGTTAAATTCATCTATATTGTATATATATTGTAACTTCAAGGCGTAAGCCCCCGAGCATGTCAAAGGAAAAGATATATATCTCCACTATCTTTATTATATTGCAGCACCGCGAGCCCGCCTCATTAAAAACCTTTCCCGGCCCCACTCGATGCCCCGAAAAAGGAAAAGAGTGCGTCTGAAAACTCGCGGGCGTTTCAGTACATTGTATTTTTACAAAGAGGACTATATTTCGACACTAAGCGTAAAAACGCCTTAGCTGTGCCACGTTCCAGGGATTTTTCTCGATTCCCTCTCTTATCCTTGATCCTGTATGCTCCTCCTTCGATGACTTCTGTGACGATATAAGGGCCAAGCCATGGTGACTCGAGTTTTTCAGTACGATTTTGATTGAGTCGCAGAACTAAGTCTCCAACCTGAAAGGATCTTGGCCGCAAACGTCGACTGTGATAATTTTTTAGGTCTTGCTGGTATTTAGTTACCCTTGATAGTACTTCGTCTCGAGCTTCGTCAAGTGCGTCGACGTCGTTTTCCAGTGCTTCCCTGGAAACTTCCTCATTGTATTCCGTGACTCTGGGAGAGTCATGCTCTATTTCTATCGGCAGTACTGCCTCTGCTCCATGGACCAGGAAAAACGGAGTCTCCTGTGTCGCTGTATTTGGTGTTGTTCGGATGCTCCATAACACACTCGGCAGCTCCTCTGGCCAAGTATGTCGAGCTTTTTCCAATGGTCCTAACAAGCGTTTCTTGATACCATTGCAGATGATACCATTGGCTTTCTCGACTTGGCCATTGGTTTGAGGATGCGCAACTGACGCGAAGTGCAATTTGATGCCTATCTCTGCACAGTATGCCTTGAATTCCTTGGATGTGAAGTTACTGCCATTGTCCGTGACGATGCTATGAGGTACTCCAAACCGAAAAACAATGCTCTTCACGAATTTTATTGCTGACGCTGCATCCGGTGAATTTATCGGTTTTATCCACTTGGTAAATTTGTCGACCGCAACGAGCATATACTCGTATCCTCCTGGCGAAGCTTTGTGTCACTTTCCTACCATATCGAGACCCCATGAGCAAAGGGCCAAGATAAGGGTATCGGCATTAATTCCGCTGCGGAGAGTGAGGTTTGGCGGCAAATCTCTGGCACGCGTCGCAAGTGCGCACTATCTCTTTCGCGTCCTCAATTGCTGTCAACCAGTAAATCCAACTCGAAAAACCTTGGCTACAATAGCTCGACGCTTGCGTGATGACCACATACTCCTTCGTGCACGTCCTTCAGAATTATCCTTCCTTCTTCGGGTGTGACGCACCTTTGTAACACACCCGAAATACTTCGTTTGTACAACTCCCCTTTAACCACCGTGAAAGCTTTGGATCGTCTGATAACTCGCCTTGCTTCAACTGGATCGTCGGGTATTGTTTTCCTTAGGATATATGATATGTACGCCTGCATCCATGGGATTTGCACCATCATTACTAGATCCTGTTCCTCTTCTTCTTCTTCTTTGTCGCAGCCCCCGAGGGTTTCTCGTTCTTCTCCTTCTTTGTTGATTTGTTTGGCTTTGTGGATCTCTCTGGTATCTCCTCCCAGAATACGCCTGGAGGGATTGCAAGGCACTGCGATCCGATGTTTGCAAGAACGTCGGCTTCATCATTGCTCATCCTACTGATGTGATTTACCTCGCATCCATCAAACAACTTCTCCAGCTCGTTATACATTTCTTTGTACGCCACCATGCTATCATTGACTGCATCACATTGGTTCATGACTTGCTGAGCCACCAATTGTGAGTCGCCAAATATTTTTAATCGAGTTGCGCCGCAAGCTTGCCATCTTCATCCCATGTATAAGAGCTTCATATTCTGCCTCATTGTTAGATGCGTTTGGGAACGTCATCCGTAAGACATATTTCAATTTGTCGCCTTCAGGTGATATGAGTATCACGCCTGCTCCAGCTCCTTCTAACCTTTTGGACCCGTCAAAGTTCATAGTCCAGGTTCTCGATAAATCCGGAGGCCCTATGTTTTGCAACTCCATCCACTCTGCGATGAAGTCTGGTAGAATTTGCGACTTTATTGCCTTTCTTTTTTCATATGTGATGTCCCGAGGAGAAAGTTCTATTCCCCAAAGGGAGACACGGCCCGTAGCTTCTGGATTGTTGAGTATATTGGATAAAGGCGCCTCGTTGACCACTATTATCGGATGTGCCGAAAAATAGTGCCGCAATTTTCTTGCGGTTGTGAATACTCCATATGCTAGTTTTTGATACTGCGGGTACCTCTGTTTTGAAGGCGATAGTACTTCACTAATGAAATATACTGGCCTCTGCACTCCATGGAGTTTTCCTTCTTCTTCTCTTTCGACAACTAGCGCCGTGCTGACCACCTGAGGTGTAGCCGCAATGTATAGCAGGAGGGGTTCCTTCTCTTTTGGTGCCACCAAGATTGGGGGTGTCGAGATTGCGCGTTTAAGATCCTCGAAAGCTCTATCTGCCTCTTCGTTCCATTGGAACTTGTCTCCTTGCTTGATTAGGGCATAGAACGGTAACGCCTTTTCTCCCGGTCCGCGACGAACTGCTTAAAGTCGCGATCGGGCTAGTCGTTGTATTTCTTTCAACTTTGTTGGCTTCCTCATTGTTACGATAGCTTGGATTTTTCGGGATTAGCTTCGATCCCTCTTGCTGAGACTAGGAACCCAAGGAGTTCTCCCAGGACGCCGAAAGAACACTTCGTTGGATTCAGTTTGAGACAAAACTTGTCGAGGTTGTCGAAGGTTTCCTTCAAGTCCTCGATTAACGTTGCCCCCTTTTTTGATGTTATGACGACATCGTCGATGTACACTTGTACATTTTTCCCAATCTGTGTTGCTAAGCACTTCTGCATCATCCGTTGATATGTTGCTCCTGCGTTTTTCAATCCGAAAGGCATTGTTCTGTAACAAAATACACCATACGGTGATGAACGCTGTTTGGCTTCGTCGTTCTTTTAATCTGATCTGGTTATAACCAGAATATGCGTCCAAGAAGGAAAGACGTTCACATCCTGCCGTGGAGTCGATAATTTGATCGATCCTTGGGAGGGGAAAGTGATCTTTTGGACAATGTTTATTGAGGCACGTAAAGTCGACGCACATGCGACGGACTTTCGTGTTTTTCTTCAGCACCATCACTGGGTTAGCTACCCAGGTGGCCTCTGTAGATATCTCTTTAATGAAACCAGCTTCTCTGAGTCGATCAATTTCTGACAACATGGCTTTGCGGTTTGGTTCCGAAAAACGCCGCAAAGGTTGTTTGATTGGTCTCGCTATTGGATCCAAGTTTAGGTGGTGCTCGGCAAGTTCCCTGGGTACTCGGCATGTCACTGGGCACCATGCGAAGATTTTCCATGCTCTCACGGAGGAACTCGACGAGCGCGCTTTCCTATGCGAGGTCCATGTTTGTCGCGATGGACGTCGTTTTCTTCGGATCGCTTGGGTGGATCTGCACTTCCTTAGAATCTTTTGTGTTGAAGGTTGATTCCTTGTTGGGCCTCCCTACATCTGGCAGCACATCATAATCAGTCATGAGCCTTGACGCCGCGTACTCTGCTTGCATCCCGAAGGTTTCTGATAGTCGATGAAAATCCTTGTCACATTTATCGGCTAACGCGAAGCTTCCTTTAACTGTGATTGGTCCCTTAGGTCCGGGTAACCTCCATAGCAGATACATGTAATGTGGTACCGCCATAAACCTCGCACATGTTGGTCGCCCTAACAAGGCGTGATACTGCGACGGGAAATCCACCACTTCAAACTCCAACCTTTCTATTCTGTAATTTTCTCGGGTCCCAAACTGAACGTCGAGATTGATCCTCCCCAGTGGGTAACTTGGCTTCTCTGGTGTGATGCCGTGGAAACGTGTGTCGGTTGGTTTCAAATTTGCTAGGGAGATGTTCATCTTCCTTAGCGTATCTGCGTACATAAGGTTTAAACTGCTGCCGCCATCTATAAATACTCGAGATACGTCGAATCCTGCAATTACTGCTGGTAAGATAAGTGCTGATTGCCCTGGTCGAGGAACTTGCTGCGGGTGATCCGCTATTGTGAAGCCAATGTCTTGCCCTGACCAATTTAGGTACTCAACCGTTGGTGGAGGCATCTTCTCTGCCATAAACACTTGCCGCGAGATTACCTTTTGAGCTCTGTTAGATGGCCTAGTTTTCTGAATCATCGAGACCGCGCCATTATTGTTAGGATCGACATATGGAGGTGGTTGTGGTGCTGCCGCAATTCTGAGCTGATGTCGATTTTCGTCCGTGATCGCGGGAGGAGGTGGTAGGTGGATCTCGCTCCTGGGCCCTTGAAGGTTTCTATTTGCTGCTTGAGCATTAGATATCCCTGCTACTCGTAGCATTGCTTGAAAATTACGGCAGTCCTTCTGCAGATGTCCTGACTGCCTTCTTCCATTGTTGTCGAGATAAAAATGCATCTGCACGGTCCGTTCATCATATCCTCGGGAGTTACGAAAGGTCGTTGAAACCTTGACCCGCTATTTTGCCTGTTATTTCAGGAATCATCTCTGTTGTCGCCTGCTCATTACTTCTTTGATATTCATCTCTATTGTTTCCTCCGTTGTTTCCCCGAAAACCAGCCGATATTTGGCCAGGTGCATCGTAATTCGAGAATTGCCGAGAAAATCGCCTTCTATTTTGAAAGTTTCGGCTGCGGTCCTTCTCTGGTGACCTGTGCCGCTTATTGTGAACAGCATCTTCTCCGTCTGCCCATCTGTTTGCTATCTCCATCAATGCTGACACTGTCCTGGGTTGGTTCTCCCAAGTCCTCGACGAAATCTCCTCGCCGAATTCCTGCCACGAACGCATCTATTGCTCTTTCGTCAGATATGTTCTCTACCGAGTTTTTGATGATGTTCCATCTTTGGATGTACTTTCTCATCGATTCATCATGTTTTTGTCGACATGACCTCAGCTCTTCAAGTGATGCTGGTTTTTTGCAGGTTGATCGGAAGTTCTTGACGAACACATCCTCAAAACTGTCCCAGCTGTCGATGGATCCTAGAGGAAGTTTCTTTATCCAAGATCTTGCGGCTCCGCTCAGGTGTATCTGAATACTCTGCATTGCTGTTGCCCTGGTACCACCTATCAATTTCACCGTCTCTAGATAATCAACTAACCAATCCTCAGGATCTTGCAGGCCGTCGAATTTCTTGAAACTATCGGTAACTTGAACCCTGACGGGACTCGAGTTTTTCGAACCCGCCTCGTAAAACATGGGAGTCCACACATATCTTCCCAACTTCTGGTGAACGCCGATGTTCTCTTCTTTCTTGTCGCACTCTATCCACTCTGCCTAAGTCGTTGTGTCTCTAGCTCCACTTGCTCTGGTGGATCTTGCACGCCGTAGTAGGTCTCGGACTATTTTGCCTTGCAGCTTCCTTCGGGAGGTGTAGCTGCGAACGCCGTCCCATGACTCCGCATCCCGCCATGGCCATGTTATACAACGCTTCTCTTGGATCTCCGGGAGGTGGTCTGGACGCTAGGATGAAAGCTTGCGTCGCCATATATCCTGCTTCCGGTGTTTTTGGAATAATATTCCCCCTCGTGTCAATTGACATAAAGGACATGTCGAGATTTTGGATTAAAGTCTCTCTTTATGCTTCGGGTATGTTTTGCAGCCGAGATCTTGCTCTCCTACGAGCTTCTCTATGACTATCTCCCGAAGTTCACGCCGACTTAGCTCCGCTCTTCGCCGCTTGATGCGGAAGCGCTCCTCTTCGCTCAAAGCACTGCTGTTTTGTAATTCCTTCTGCTCGGGCAAGCCTATATTGATATGCTTGTAGTTCTTCCACCGTGGCGGTTGTCTCCATTGGTTCAGAACCGTCCATGGCCTTTGCGGCTCTGTCCCATGCTGCTTGTGGAAGTTGAACTCGACACGTGGTGTGGGCCCTACATATTTAGTGCTCAAACCTCGCCTTAGGTCCGAGGGATCGACATATGGATTTCCCAAATCGTCGAAAGCCTCTGATGTTTCCTCCGATCACGACTTGCTTCTCCAATAGCATAAACTTGGTGATATTTTACTTTATTGGGTTTGGTGACACCATCATATAGATTGGTGAAGACCTTGCCCACAGATATGGATCCCACAGACGGCGCCACTTGACAAGGTATCAACTTGTCAATGCCTACGGATTGTAGACTAGGGTTTAGTTGGATGTAGAGGGCAAGTAGATCTCGAAGGTTTCAGCCGAAAAGTACTCGACGAATATGAAACTAGGGTTGTGTTGACAGTAAATTCGATCCTTTTGTCCCTCGACTCCCCCTTATATAGGAGGTGGAGCCGAGGGTTTCGTAATACACAAGTTTACAGAGTCCGGGAGGGTTTCTGACCCGTCCCGCAAGATTACAAGTATCCTTTCCTAATACAACTCTAGTTTTCCTTAACCGTATTTTGGGCTTCCGAATCTTCTTATCTTTCGGGTCGTGGGCCTTCAGTAAACCCCGGGTACCATCTTCGGCAGGCCCATTGGGGATGCCTATGTCAGCAGGCCTATATACCCCCTCCTCATTTCCCCTTCTTCTTCCTCCACGCACCGTCGACAGACTGCCAAAAACTCCCTCACCTCCACACTCCCCTTTTCGACACGCGAAGATGGACGAACGCTACCCTGGCGACAATGCGGCGGCGAACGGGTTCGGCCGCCGATCCCTCCACAACTAGGAGGCGCGGCTAGTGTACGAGTCCAACTACTCGGCGCCACCCGATTTTCGCGGGCCGCTGTCCTGGGGTATTAGCGTTGGCGTCGTCTACATCCCTCCGCTACCGCTAGGGGCCATAGAGCTCGACGAAGAGATCCAGGTCGCCCTCGCCATGATGTCTAACGAGGAGTGGTGAAAGATCATATCTCATTTTATATGTAGTTTTGGTGTTGATGACAATGATAATATATGAACATTTCGGTTTATAAGATTTGTAGGTTATTACATTCTCTAGATGCTTAAAGCGTGAAGAGTATACAAGATATCGGAAGAGAAAAGAAAGAAAAGAAGAAAGAAAGAAATGAGAAGAAGAAGAAGAGAAAAATAAAAGAAGAAAAGAAGAGAGAAGCCGGAGGCTTGGGCGGTACCGCCGGCCTGGCCACGGCCGGAGGCTCCGGCCATGGTACCGCCCAAGGTACCGGTGGCGGCGGGGCGGCTCAGATAAGCCAGGGGGGTTGGAGCCCACGAGGCTCCGCCCCCCTCCCGGACCGAGCCCCTCCGCCACGTGGCCTCCTCCGATGGTCGCGCGCGTCGCCTAGGAGCGGTAGTACCGGCCCAAACTGGCCGGTACTACCGGCCACCCCTCTCCAACGGCTGCAACGGCTGTTTCGGCAGCCACTATTTTAAGCCTTCTTCTCCAATGTGCTAGGGTTGCTCATTCCCTCTCCAAACAGGACATACACCATTGTTGAGCCACCAAGAACATCAAATCCATCAGATCTCCTCCCGCAACCACCCAAATCCCTTGTGCTTTGGAGAATCGAAGGAGAAGACCCCGATCTACATCTTCACCGAAGCAATTTGCATTTCCCCCTCATTTTGTTGAGGGCCCCCTTGCTAGTGTTCCTCTTTGGATCCCTAGTTGATTTGTGTTGATGTATTGTTGTTGATTGTTGTGTTGTAACAGATTTGGGAGCCTCCAATTCGGTTGTGGATGTGTGCCCCAAGAACCTTGTAAAGGCCCGGTTTCCGCCTTGAGGAAATCCCTTAGTGGAAGTGGGCTAGGCCTTCGTGGCGTTGCTCACCGGAGATTTGAGTGAAGCCTTCGTGGCTGTTGGTTTGGCTGTAGCAACCACACTCCTCCAAACGTGGACGTACCTTCTTGCAAAGGAAGGGAACTACGGGAATCATCTCCGTGTCATCGCGTGCTCCACTCTCGGTTACCTCTATCCCAATCTATCTCCTATATATTGCGTAGCTATATCTTGCTTAGTTGATAACCTTGTCATATAGGTAAATTCACTTAGTTGCATATCTAGAGAATTTACCTTTGTGTCAAGCCTAAATTGAAAAAGAACTAAAAATTGGTTAGCACCTATTCACCCCCTTCTAGGTGCGGCATACGATCCTTTCAATTGGTATCAGAGCCTCGGCTCTTATTTCGGGCTTAACCGCCTAAGAGTATGCCGGAAGATGGGTCTTCGGAAGAGGCCGGTAAGATGGTCACCATGGAGGACATCAATTCGTTGAGATCCTCCATGGACGCTCAAATGGAAAGCATGAGAAAAATGATTTCCGAGCTTTTGACTCCGGTCCTTCCTAAGGCTCCCACCGTAGAGGTAAAGGACACGGGTGTGTTAGAAGAGGGAGGTGCTTCGGCATTACCCTCCTCTACTAAACCCGTGGAAGGTGATAACTTAAACACTAACAAATCTCCCATTGCATCTCCTAGGGATACTAGTGGAGGTGAGAGCTACAATCGAGTAGCTCCACCTTTTCTATCTCCCGATATACCGGTTCCCCATCCCCATTTGAACATTCGGGGCGACCCACCTAAGTTTTCCGTTGAGAATTTCGATACTTGGCGATTTGAGTTTCGCTCTCATGTTTGCAGTGCCTCCAATGAACTTTGGAGAATCATCTTGGAAGGCTTCAACCCTTACAACCCCGACAAGTTGACTAGAAGAGAAGCGGTTGATAGTCAACTCAACAACACCGCCTTGCACATGATTCAAACTAGTGTGGGGACAAAGGATTTGCCTCGTGTTCGGAACTACACCACCGCCAAGGAAGCTTGGGAAGGGTTGGCCGCTAGTTGCATTGGAAGTGAGAGCACGAGAAGGAACAAGTATAATGCTCTTCGGAATCAAGCCGAAGGATTCATGAGGCTACCGGATGAAGATCATCAAGTCATGTATTCAAGACTTCTCATCGTTGCCGATTCCTTCCGGCTTATTGGTGCCACCCACATCAATGACTCTTGGATCAAGGAGAAGTACATTGAATGCATGATGCCGTATGTACCCATTGATGTCAAGACCCTTGTTGGGAGAGAATGCTACTCCTCTCTCTCATCTCAAGATGCCGTGCACGAGATGCAAGCCCTCAAGGTGCTCGAGCAAAACTCTCATGATTCTCTCAATCGTGCCATTGGTATGTCAAAAGGGAACAATCTTGCCTTGATGGTCAACCCCGTAGAAGAAGTGCACCCTCAAGAACAATATAGGGCATCTTGGAGTATGTCCTATCCGGAAGATTTGGAATGCCACTATCATGATCACATGGCCTTCCATGCAAAGTCCTTTTGGGTTGATCCCTCCAAGGCCAAGGAAGACAACATCAAGAGAAACCACAAAAGTGGGTTCACTAGCTTTGGTCCAAAGACAAGATCATGCTACAATTGTGATGACAAGCGCCACTTCATTGCCGAATGCCCCTATGAGAATAGAGAGCTTCATAATGGAAGGCTCATTCCCAAGGACAAGAGCAAAGACACAAAGAGCAAATATTCAAAAGCCCCCAACAAGAAATTCTACAACAACAAGACCAAGAAGAGCAAGAGGCCTTCAAGAGTTGTGCTAGTGACTAGAGAAGAATATTCTTCCGATGAAGTTGAAAGTTCTAGTGGTAATGAAGGAGAAGAAAGCTCAAAGGAAGTGGCCGCCATTGCCACTACCAACATTCCCTCTTCATCTCTCTTTGAATCCCCCAATGAGAATCCTCATATCAAGAATGCACATTGCTTCATGGCAAGGTCCTCCTTGGACACATCTATTGTGCTATCAACTCAAGAAGAATATACCTCCGGAGATGATGATGTTGATGATGAAGAAGATGCAACCTCTAATGGATTGGTTGCTCTTGCCTCCCTCTCCACTAACTCTTCATCACCAAGTGAATTCCCCAATGAGGTCATTCATGTGGAGGAAGAAAGTTGTCTCATGGCTAAATCCTCCGAGGTATCATCTCCTAGCCCCTCTATGCCTAACATATCAAGTGACCTAGGAGTTGATCATGCTAGTCTAATAGTGAAACAAGAAATGCTTGAGTTTGATGAATTCATTCTTAACTTACAAGGTAACACTAAAAAGCATGTTTCAAATGTCATGGCTCGTATAGCTCAACTAAGTGATACTCTTGAGAAAAAATGTCAAATAGAGAGAGAAGACTCTCTTGAAATTCATGCTCTTAAAAATGCCCTTGAGGAAAGTCAAGAAACCATAGCTTCTCTTGAAGAGAGGCTAGAAAATATTGAAGAGCCTCAAGATGAAATTAACAAGCTCACTAAAGCTAGAGATCTTGCTAGGGCTAAGAATAAAGTGCTTAAAAAGGAAAAGGCCCAATTTGGTGTTGATCATGAGAAACTTGTGAAGGATCTAGATGAACTAGACAAAGCTCACAAAGCTTTGAAGAGTGAATACACTCTCCTATCCAAGTCAAATGAACAACTTCAAATTAGGCTTGCTTCATATGATGTGCCTAGTTCTCCTTCATGTGATCATGCAAATATTATTGAGGAAAATGCTAGGTTGAAGGATGAACTTGCTAAGGCCTCCTCTTCCCAAAGTAAACTTTCTTTGGATGATCTTTTGAGTAAGCAAAGATCAAACAATGGGAAGGAGGGCCTTGGTTATGGGGCCAAGGCAAAGAAGGCAAACAAGCAAAAGGTCAAGCCCGCACAAGAGAAGAAGAAAGATATCACTAATGGTGAAGCCCCTAAGGGCAAAACCATGAATGATGATGATGCGGGAAATGCTAACCCTCACTATGTTTTATTTAAAGATTATTATGGTGATGTTTATGCTAAATATGTTGGCCCATATGATGGTTATGTTGCTTGGTCTATTTGGGTCCCAAAGACCCTTGTTGCTAACAAAAGAGGACCCATTGCGAAATGGGTACCTAAATCCAAGAATTGATCTCATGTAGGACTATGCCGCCGGGTCAAAATGGGTACTTGATAGTGGATGTACAAGTCATATGACCGGCGGCAAGAACCTCGTCAAGGAGTTGAGGCCCAATATAAATAATATCACCGTCTCCTTTGGCGATAATTCTACATCCGAGGTAATGGGTTTTGGCAAGGTTGTGGTTGCTCACAACATTACTCTTGTGGATGTCATGCTTGTCAAAACCCTTGGTTACAATTTGCTTTCCGTTTCCGCCCTTGGCAAGATGGGTTTCGCCGTCTTTATTGATAATGATATTGTGGTCCTCTTGTGGAGCAAGACTCTAAAAGTCGTTTATCGCGAACATAACTTGTATGTGGTGGACTTTTCGGGGACCACCACTTCAAGTGCGATGTGCCTATTCGGAAAGGCGGATGTGGGGTGGTTGTGGCATCGCCGCCTAGCCCATGTCAACATGAGAACTTTGCAAAGTCTTCACAAGGGGAACCATATTGTGGGACTAATGGAAAATGTTTCTTTTGCCAAAGATCGTGTTTGTAGGGCTTGTGTTGAAGGCAAAATGCATGACTCTCCGCATCCAAGCAAGACTATCATCTCTTCCAAGAGGATCTTGGAGCTCCTTCATGTGGATCTCTTTGGTCCCGTTACTCATGCAAGTCTTGGTGCGAAGAAACATTGCTTGGTGATTGTTGATGATTACTCAAGATACACTTGGGTCTACTTTCTCAAGATGAAAGATGAGACTCAACAAATATTCATTGACTTTGCTACCGAGGTGCAACGCCAACACAACCTCCTCATTATGGCAATAAGAAGTGACAACGGCTCCGAGTTCAAGAACTATACACTCAATGATTTTCTTAGTGATGAGGGGATTCGTCATCAATATTCCGCTGCTTACACCCCTCAACAAAATGGTGTTGCGGAGAGGAAGAACCGGACTCTTATGGATATGGCAAGATCTATGATGGCGGAGTATAAATCCCGCTATAATTTTTGGGCCGAAGCCATCTCCACCGCTTGCCACTCTTCCAACCGGCTCTATCTCCGCAAGGGATTGAACAAGACTCCATATGAAATACTCACCGGCAACAAGCCTAATATCTCATACTTCAAGGTGTTCGGTTGTAAGTGTTTCTACAAAATCAAAGGAGTTCGTTTGTCTAAATTTGCTCCTAAAGCTTTGGAGGGTATATTTGTTGGTTACGGTGCCGAATCTCACACTTATAGAGTCTTTGATGTATCCTCCGGGATTATCATTGAATCTTGTAGTGTGAAGTTCGAAGAAAATGATGGCTCCCAAGTGGGGCAAGTTGATGTATGTGCAGGTGATGAAATACCTCAAGATGCCATAGTAAGAATGGGTGTGGGATTTTTCCGCCCCATTGAGGGACACGGTGTGGCGTCTCGGGAAGGACTATGCTCTACCACGGTGGAGCCCTCATCTTCTCAACATCAACAAACCCCATCTCTTGAAGCAAATAATGCACCAACCCAAGAACAAGAACAAAACCCTCCCTCTTGTGTGCAAGATCAAGGACAAGATCAAGGACAAGATCAACCACGGATTCATGATGGATCCGATGAATATCCTTTCAACATTCTACTCTCACCGGATAATGTCCAAGATCAAGCACATGAGGATGAGCAACCTCAAGTAATTGAGGAAGCTCAAGTTGAAGGTCAAGACGGGGACCCAAATGATCAAGTTGATCAAGTGACACCTCCAAGGCCAAGAAGAACCAAGGAGGAGATCGAGACCCGTCGACTAGCAAGAAGAGAAAGGCAACTTGAGCGTCTTGGACACACACATGACAAGGTTCTTGGTGATGTAAGGGCAAAAGTTTCCACAAGAAGGCAATTGGCTAACTTTAGCAATCATCATGCTTATATCTCCTTAGTGGAACCCAAGAAAGTATTTGAAGCCCTTGAAGATTCGGATTGGTTGGAAGCTATGCACGAGGAACTCAACAACTTCAAGCGCAACAAAGTGTGGACCTTAGTAGAGAAGCCAAAGGAGTGCCGCAATGTTATAGGCACTAAATGGATTTTCAAGAACAAGCAAGATGAGTTTGGAAATGTTGTGAGGAACAAGGCAAGATTGGTGGCTCAAGGGTTCTCTCAAGTTGAGGGAATTGACTTTGGAGAAACCTATGCTCCCGTGGCTCGCCTTGAGTCCATCCGTATCCTTCTTGCTTATGCATCGCATCATAACTTTAAGTTACAACAAATGGATGTGAAAAGTGCATTTCTTAATGGTCCTTTGCATGAAGAGGTTTATGTTAAGCAACCCCCGGGGTTTGAGGATCTCAACTTTCCTAACCATGTCTACAAGCTTGATAAAGCACTCTATGGTCTCAAACAAGCTCCTAGAGCTTGGTACGAGCACCTTAAAGAATTGTTGGTAGACCGTGGATTTGATGTTGGGCTAATCGATCCCACTCTTTTTACTAAGAGGGTCAATGGGGAGCTTTTCGTTTGCCAATTATATGTTGATGATATTATCTTTGGTTCTACTAACAAAGCTTTCAATGATGAATTTTCAAAGCTTATGACCGATAGGTTTGAGATGTCTATGATGGGAGAGATGAAGTTCTTCCTTGGTTTTGAGATCAAGCAATTGAGAGAAGGAACCTTCATCAATCAAGCAAAATATCTCCAAGACATGCTCAAGAGGTTCAAGATGACCGAGTTGAAGGGTGTGGCCACTCCTATGGTCACCAAATGTCATCTTGCACTAGATCCCAATGGTAAAGAGGTGGATCAAAAGGTATATCGCTCCATGATTGGATCCTTGCTTTACCTTTGTGCATCTAGACCGGACATAGTGTTGAGTGTTGGTGTGTGTGCAAGGTATCAAGCTTCTCCTAAGGAGAGCCACATGATGGCTCTCAAAAGAATCTTTCGATATTTGGTTGATACCCCAAGATATGGTATTTGGTACCCCAAAGGCTCAAGTTTTATTCTCAATGGATATACCGATGCGGATTGGGCGGGTGACAAGGATGATAGGAAATCAACTTCCGGGGCTTGCCAATTCCTTGGTAGGTCCTTGGTGTGTTGGTCTTCTAAGAAGCAAAATTGCATATCTCTCTCCACCGCCGAAGCCGAATATGTTGCCGCCGCAAGTGGATGCACTCAATTGTTATGGATGAGGCAAACTTTAAAGGAATACGGTGTCATTTGTGACAAAGTGCCTCTACTATGTGACAATGAAAGTGCCATCAAGATTGCCTATAATCCGGTGCAACATTCAAGAACGAAGCATATTGAGATCCGGAATCATTTCATTAGGGATCATGTTGCCCGTGGTGATATTGAGCTTATCTATGTTCCTACCAAAGATCAACTTGCCGATATATTCACGAAGCCTCTTGATGAAGCAAGGTTCTCTTATTTGAGGAATGAGCTAAATATCATTGATTCAAGGAGTATAGCTTGACCACCTTGCAAACACACTTTTGTCTCAAAACTTTATTTGGTTTAGATGTGGGCATGGAAATAGGGGAGTGCGGTTTAAACTATTGAGCTATCCCTCCCCCCATAATGCCAACATTAAGAAATCATTCTCTTTATATCATATGATGATATGTGAGCTTCAATGATGAGTAGTGGTTTTTGGCCCAAGATATATCTTCGCGGTGCCATGCCATAACACTCATATATGGTGGCCTAGGCCACCACACTCTTCTTTATGAAGAGTTGGAGTAATTTGGATCTTTATTGGACTTCATTTGCCTATCTTTTGTTTTTATGGGAATTGGCTCAATGTTTGGCTTCTATTGATTTGCTCCTTGCAAACTTGAGTTCATATTACCATACCTCTCTTTGTGTCCATCCTAAGCCATTCTCTCACCTCTAAAACATTCTATATCTTGCACAAGCTCATCTCAAAAATTGCATATCAAAATTGTTTGTTTTAAGAGGGTGTCTTTATAAAAAAGGGGGATTTTGTTTAACAAAAACAGCCTACAAAAAAAAACAAGGGGCGGAGGCTGGCCGACCCGGGCCTGACCAGGCCGGTAGTACCGCCTGGGCCCGGCCGGTACTACCGCCGGCCTCGGGCCGGTGCCTCCAAGTGAGGGCGGGTCGAGCCCTGCTCCCCATTCCTCCCCACTCGCCCATCCTCTCCCCAGCTCCAAACCACTAGCCGCCCGGCCGCCCTGCCGACCTGCCGCCTCCCTTTCCCCCGGCCACTCTCCGGCCCTCTCCGGCCGGATCGGCTCCGTGGGAGCCTTCCCCCACCCCTCCTCCTCCATGGCTCCCGGTATTAGCCTCTCCCCCCGTGTATTTTGCTCCTATTTTTGGCTCACATGTGTGTTGGTTATTGGTTCTACATGCTTAGATTTTTGGCTAAATCTTACTCTAAGAGGTTGTATCTATTGCTGATCTATGTCCTCTAGTATGTAGCACCGTTAACCTCTACTATGTAGCATTTTTTCTACCCATTGTGTGTGGCCTTATTTTTTTTCATCATGCATGTGTATTTTGGGTCAAAATTTTGTTAAGTCAAGATGAGCTTGTGCCCTTATCCCATATTTCCCTCGGCTCTGTTCGTCTATTTCACAGGTGCTAGTCGGAAGAGGCGAGGGGATCCGACCCTTGAGGATGATTTTGTTGAACAAGATGAAGTGTTACCCCGTGCCACTACTGCGCGTGGTGCTTCTTTGGCAAATAAAAAGAAAGGGAAAAAGGCTATTGAGTCCTATGGCAGCGTCCGCCTTCATGCATACATGGCTATTCGCACCGCTAACCCCTATTTGGGGCCTCGGTCTTCTCGCACCCACAACCGCCACTTCTACACCGAGGTTCAAGAACGCATATTCAATGAAGTCTATCCTCCCAACAAGGTGAAGGTGGTTGATCAACGGTATATCAACATTGACCATTTGAAGAAGGATGCCTACTTTCATGAAGCTCTTGGTATTTGCGAGGAGTTTGGTTTGCTTCCCATTATGACTTTCCAATGCAACTATGATCCTTACCTTGTGACTCAGTTCTTTGCCACAGTCTATTTTCATGAGGATGACGCTCGCTCCATCACTTGGATGACTCGTGATGAGGTACTCACTACCACTTGGAGCACCTTTGGACAGATTCTTGGCTATCCTCTTCCGGAAAATTGTGAAGATGACCGTGATAGTGGTTGGAGGTTTCATGGGCATTCTAATGCAAGCACCAAAGATGTTCTTGAGCCGCTCTATATGCCCGGTCGATGCAAGCTTGGATTCACTTCCGGTCTCCAACCCGTCTATGATATTATGCTTCGCATCTACCGTGAGACTGTTGCCGTCAAAGTGGGTAATGTTGATGAGATCCATTCTTTTGTCATTGACTTGATGCTTCAAACTCATCTCCGAAAGGGCAAGGGTGTGAAGATGGATGTCATGGATTGCCTGTGGAACCAGATTTTCCTGCGTATGGTTGAGAAGAGGTCTCCTGCCTTTGGTCCCTTCATCATGAAGCTTATTTCTGAGGTGTGGCGTCAGAAATTTGAGGGTGCCATTCTGGAACCATTTTCATCACTCACTACTCATAAACGCAAGAACCTTCTTATCAAAGATCATGAGCTCCTAGCTTCTACCTCAGCCCCTGCTCCTTCTGCCTCAGCAGCTCCTTCTGCCTCAGCACTCTCCTTCAGCAGGTCCTGCAGATCCTTCCACTGATCGCCGGTTTGCTGGCCTTAGACTCCTTGATGGTTTTACTCCTCATATGGCCCTTGGGGGGCCTCCGGCTCACTCCGCATATGATCCCATGCTCGAGCCCTCTTGGTACACCAAACTCAAGATCAAGGTAAAGAAGACCTTCTGCCTCCAGCTGGATATTCAGGAGCGCATGTATGACGCCTATGTGGCAGAGAAGAAAGCTCGACGCCGTCAGAAGAGCATCATGGCAAAGCTTGGTGTGGAAGTGTCTCCTCCAGGATCTGAAGAGAATATCCTTCCGAAGCCTCAGTGGATTTCTGCTCATAGCCAGTGGTCTGATGGCGAGGATGGTCCCTCCTATGATGTCGACTCCGATGTTGCCGAGGACTTCCTTGATGCCTAGGGACGGTAGCATCGCTCTTCAACCTTTTTGGCATCTTGATGTCAAAGGGGGAGAAGAGTTCTATTAGGTTCGGGATTTGCATGGGAAGTCACAAGCTTGTGTTTTCTTTGACTCTTTATGCTTGTGACTTATGGTTATCTATTGTTGAGAACTACTTATCATGTTTTATGCACCTTATCTATGTGTGTGAGACATAGGGGCTATCTATTTATGTATGAGACATTATCTATCTATCTATCTATGGTAAAGACTAAGTGAACTTCATGTGGTATGATCTCTAAACTCAACACTTGTCTTTACTCACATATGGTTGTCTCTTCTCTATACAAGTGATGAATTTATTTGCTTACTAAGCATCTTTGCACTTGTTGGTGATTTGTATTTACTTGAGTAGTTTGATTCTAGATTATGTGCCTCTTATTCAAATGTTAATTCTATTAGATGCACATGTCTAGGGGGAGCTTTTTATGCAAATCTTATATTTTCTCTGCTCAAATACTCTCATCTTTTGCAAATCTTATATTGTCATCAAGAAACCAAAAAGGGGGAGATTGAAAGATCATATCTCATTTTATATGTAGTTTTGGTGTTGATGACAATGATAATATATGAACATTTCGGTTTATAAGATTTGTAGGTTATTACATTCTCTAGATGCTTAAAGCGTGAAGAGTATGCAAGATATCGGAAGAGAAAAGAAAGAAAAGAAGAAAGAAAGAAATGAGAAGAAGAAGAGAAAAGAAAAGAAGAAAAGAAGAGAGAAGCCGGAGGCTTGGGCGGTACCGCCGGCCTGGCCGCGGCCGGAGGCTCCGGCCATGGTACCGCCAAGGTACCGGTGGCGGCGGGGCGGCTCAGTATACTAGCCGGGGGGTTGGAGCCCCGGCGGTACCTCGGCCGGTACCCCGGCCGGAGGCTCCGCCCCCCCTCCCGGACCGAGCCCCTCTGGCCACGTGGCCTCCTCCGATGGTCGCGCGCGTCGCCTAGGAGCGGTAGTACCGGCCCAAACTGGCGGTACTACCGGCCACCCTCTCCAACGGCTGCAACGGCTGTTTCGGCAGCCACTATTTAAAGCCTTCTTCTCCAATGTGCTAGGGTTGCTCATTCCCTCTCCAAAAAGGACATACACCATTGTTGAGCCACCAAGAACATCAAATCCATCGGATCTCCTCCCGCAACCACCCAAATCCCTTGTGCTTTGGAGAATCGAAGGAGAAGACCCCGATCTACATCTTCACCGAAGCAATTTGCATTTCCCCCTCATTTTGTTGAGGGCCCCCTTGCTAGTGTTTCTCTTTGGATCCCTAGTTGATTTGTGTTGATGTATTGTTGTTGATTGTTGTGTTGTAACAGATTTGGGAGCCTCCAATTCGGTTGTGGATGTGTGCCCCAAGAACCTTGTAAAGGCCCGGTTTCCGAGGAAATCCCTTAGTGGAAGTGGGCTAGGCCGTGGCGTTGCTCACCGGAGATTTGAGTGAAGCCTTCGTGGCGTTGGTTTGGCTTGCGTAGCAACCACACTCCTCCAAACGTAGACGTACCTTCTTGCAAAGGAAGGGAACTACGTGAATCATCGCCGTGTCATCGCGTGCTCCACTCTCGGTTACCTCTATCCCAATCTATCTCCTATATATTGCGTAGCTATATCTTGCTTAGTTGATAACCTTGTCATATAGGTAAATTCACTTAGTTGCATATCTAGAGAATTTACCTTTGTGTCAAGCCTAAATTGAAAAAGAACTAAAAATTGGTTAGCACCTATTCACCCCCCCTCTAGGTGCGGCATACGATCCTTTCAAGTGGGCGCTGCCGGAGCGCTTCCCCGACAACCACACCGTGTGGCCTCCTTCTTCGAGCGTAGCTGCGTCCTACGAGGGCCCTCCTCCGCCATCGGCGAGGAACAACGCGGACGGTGGGCGCCGCTGGTGGAGCGTCCCGGGCCGCACCCTCGTCGCCGTCCTTGTCCACATCCAGGCGGGGAACTCCCCCGTCCTGCAAATGCCGCCGAGAACTCCGGCGGCGTTATCTCGGCGTTGCGGGAACTCGTGGATGCCACGACGGATGGCATCCACGTCGTCATATTCGGACTCGACGTCACACTCCCCAGGCTCCGCGACGGCTTCCACGCAGACGACCCAGCTTCGCGTTGTCAAGTCGGAGCCCGTCCGAGGCCGCGGCAGCAGGATAGTCATCATCGAGAGGTGGAGCCCGTCGCCTCCGCATGGCCGCTTGATCTTTGTCAAGCACGAGCCGGAAGAAGGAGGCCACGCCGGCGGGCGCCTGGGCAAGCCGAAGAAGGAGGCCACACCGGTGACCTGCCCCCACGTCGAGGATGATGCGATCCTCGAGGCGGTGATGGCGCGTTCATTGAACGACATCGTCCTCGTTGATCTCCAAATGCCGATGGATGCGGAACTCTCTAGGTTCAAGGTGGAGTGGGAGAGGGAGGAGGTGGAGCGCCAGCAGCGGCTGCTCGAGGATGCTGCGCAGCGCCGCGGCCAAGCCCGGCGACACGACGATGGTGTCGTCCTCCTCGAGGACAACGAGGATGACTGGGCAACGCCGCCTCCTCCTCGACGCGTTGGGGTCTCATGCCAGAGGAGCAGCCGCCAGCCGCAGGTGTCGCCTCCAAAGGACGACGACGACTCCGATGGCAGCAGCGACTACACAGCGTTCTACCGCCATTTGGGCATGTAGAACGCCGGTTTATTGCTTTTTTATCTACTATAAGTAGGCCGATTTCGAATATATGTGTGAATTCGGCGAAAAATTAACGAACTATCCTATATTATATGAATCCCAGTAAATTTCACCTAAATTTTACTATGTTTGTTTGAATTCAGTCGCCGAATTCATAGTTTTGTATCGCTTTCGTGGCTCGACGGTGAGAAACTAGGCCTCCTTAAGCCAAATGTTTCATCCATCCAACCCTAACTAGCACCATATTTCGGTCTGGGAAGCCGCCAACGAGTGGAGATGCTAAGCAGCCTCATTTTTTGCATACATTTTCACGTAGAATCCTCGCGAGGTGCAGCTACCCTCTTTTGGCACAAAAGACCACCCTACCCAATTAATTGACAAAAAAGACCACCTGTGAGTATATTTAACAAAAAGGACCACCTCCTCGATGGCGGCAGGCTCCCCAGCCGACACGTGTTACATGCCGTCGCTGTCACTCCCCAGCCGACACGTGTTACATGCCGTCGCTGTCACTGGCGGCAGCTTCTTGCCGCCACTGGCTGTGGCGGCACGTTTTCCGCTGACGTCCGCCGTTAGTCTCTGTTGGCACTGATGGGCCATGCCGCCATACGGAGGGAGGCAGTTCTGCGTGGAGGCTGCCTCCGCAGTAGGTGGCGGCAAGTTGTTGCCCGAGCCTGCTACATCTGCGCGCGCGGAAATCCCTGACCGAAGCATCTCTCTACAAGCAAATGCATTAGCTGGCTCGGCTAAAAGAAGGGAAAAGAAGAGCGAGATTCCCGCCTAATTTCGTTTTTTTCTTCACAAATCTACTCCCTCTGTTCCATTAAACTTAGTTCGAGATTTGTCAAAATTTAGATGTATCTAGATGTTATTTAGAGCATCTCCACCGGTAGTCCCCAAATAGGCGCCGGCAAGGGCGTCGGCACCTTCGTTTGGAGGGGGCCGGCACTGCATCCTCCATTTGGCGACGCTGTTCCCACACTAGCGCCCCCAAACAGGCGGCCCCGATATATTTATAAATTTAAATATAAATTTGTGACACGATATTCATACGCAGTTCGAACGAAATTTGTACAAATTTAACACGATTTCAAACTAAAAAACTAAAAATAAACATCTAGCGGCGCGATGAGTCGAAGGCGCTGAAGTCGAGTTCGTCGCCGCTGGATGAGAAGGACAAGCTGTCGACGTCGTCGGCCTCCTCCTCGTCGGCCTTCTCCTCCTTTGGCGCCGGCAGCTCGGATGGTCCGGCGAGGTCGACGAAGTTGGCGCCGTGGTCCCTGGCGGACCACACCGCCGCCTGCCGTGGGTCGATCGCGATGTGGCGGTAATCCTCGTCGATGGAGCGGCCGACGATGAAGCTCTGGCGGTCCTCTCGTCGCGCCGTCGCACGAGGCGCCCGCGCCTCGCCTCCTCCCACCACGTCTTCGCCGCGGAAGTGGTGGCGAGGCGTCCTCCTTGACGCGGGCGGCGGCCCGACCCGCGTCCGATGAGCCGGAGCGAGGAGGCGCGCTCGCGCCGCCGCGGATGACGACGCGTCCGGAAGGAGGCGGGCGCGCCGAGCGCGTGGTCCGACGGCGGACGATTCCGTGCGCGAGGTTTCGGACGCCGCGTCCGTTCCGGCGCCTCTGCAGGTGGCCGCGCCATGGTCGCCGCCTGCGGAAGTAGACCGGCTCCCATTGCCCACGGTCGCGTGGATGGTAGCCGTACTCCCGAAGCGTGCGGTCGATGTCGCGCCCGTACCACCAGCACGGCGGCGTTGTTGAAGCGGCCGCGGGAGGGATTGTCCATCCGCGCGACCTCTTCGGCGCGCTCGGTAATGAAGCGCTTTTCCTAGTTCGGGCTTTCGAGGGCGTTCTCCGGCAGGCTCCTCTCGGCGGCAGTGGCGGCACGGCGAAGCCGCTGTTGGAGACGTGCCAGCCGTGCGGCAGCTTGAACTGTATCGGCACGGGGATCCGGTGCCAGTACAGCACGTCGGCTTCGTCGAACGACAGCTGCGTCGAGCGCATGCCGCCGCCGCCGGCCTAGTCGTTGTGCGCCATCGTCGGCGGGGTGTGTGGGAGGTTTGCGCGGGGCTTGGACGGCGGCGGCTAGGGTTGGACGGCGGGGAACAGAGGAAAGTGCGCGTCGCTGGGGTTTTAAGGGAGGCGGCGGACGCCGGGCAGTCGAGCCGCGCACCGCGGCTGCCCGTGGCGGCGAGCATGGAGGAGGACGACCTCGTCCCCGCTCGTTCGCCAACCTTCTCCGTCGGGGACTACGTCCACGGTAGCAACGAGGAGGAGGCGGTGATGGCGCAGACCTTCGCCATTAGCGAGGCGGAGGCGAGGGCGCGGTTCCGCCTGGAGGAGGCCGACGCCGTCCGCCAGGTACGGGAGTACGTGGCGGCCCGCCGGGAGGCCCGCGTTTTCGGTGAACTGAATTCGTACTTTTCGGTTTGCGTTTTTTCGGACTCTAGTAGAGATGCTCTTATAGCATGCGAATAAATGCGGTCGTGCGAGAAGCTAACCATGAAAATTAATCGCTTTCGGTGCTAATTCGGTTGCAGTAACGATGGATGTCATTTCATGTCTACAAATTTTAGTCTAATTTCCGTACCATCACAAAACAAAATCACCAAAGAAGAGAGAGTAACAACGGTATATTACAGTACAGTGCAAAGTGCTCTGAAAATAAGGGTAGTTTGTCTCGTCAGATGTGTCACCTTGCACAAGCCATCACGAAAAAAAAATCACGAAACAGTGTTTGGCCAAACGAGCTGCCGCGTCGATCGGCTCAGCAGGATTTCCACGCGCGCAGACCTTGCCGCCGATCGATGTGGCGGCATGGCCCACGAGGGCAAACGACGCGACTCAAGGCCTGCCGGCGGCGGCAGCCACGTGTCGGCTGGCTGCACTGCCGCCGGGTACTTTTTTGTCAATTATTATACTTATAGGTGGTCTTTTTTGTCAATTCACTGGAGGTGGTCCTTTTTGCAAAAATTCGCTAGGTGTAGGTGACGTGAGCGCATTGCCGCCACGCCGATTTTACAATTTTTTTACTTATAGGTGGTCTTTTTTGTCAATTCACTGGATAAGGTGGTCCTTTTTGCAAAAAATTCGCTAGGTGTGAAGCAGGCGCGTGAGCGCATCCTTTTGCATGCACGGCTCTGGCCGCCACCCACTACTTTATACTAGGGTCACGAAAGACTACTATCAGCTCGTGATGGAGGGATCTCCGGTGCAGCTACGTGTAGCGGCATGTGAGCTTGAAAAGGGAACACGCGCCAACTATCAGCCCAAGTTGTGCCCTCCGATCCTGTGAAGGAAGGAAAGCGTGTAAATAATATCCAGTAGGCGGGCGTCCATTGGTGGACAGAAGAGAGCCGGTCGGGACAAGTCAAAGAGCAGGAGAGGTGGGTGGTGTGGGGCGGTGGCGCCCATTAAATTTCCATGGAAAGGCCTTTTGTCCTGCACGGGATCCATCCATCTACACGAGAGAGAGAAGAAAGCAAGGGAAAAAACGAGGGAAGCCAACACGCTAGCTAGATAGCGGAGACCAGCCAGGCCGCAAGGCGCCAAAAGGCGAGGGGCTGCCTGCGTGCTGGATTCTCCACCACCACACACTAGCCAACAAAACCAAAACCAAAACGAGAGAAAATCCAATCCCATGCCCATCCACCTCTCCCTCCTCATGACGTACGTACGTGTACGTGTGCGGCGTAGCAGCTTGCCAAGTCGCCCAAAACCCAGCCAGACCGCGTGCCTGCCGACGCCCTCTCTTCAACTCGAACAGGCGCGGCAAACTGTTTGCGCCGCGCTATCTGCGTTTAGGGCATCTCCGGCGCGCCGACGCAAACGGTTGCTTAACCAATGTTTTTGTCCCAGTGCGGAATGCTCGCTGCGCCCGGGGCGCCTTGAATGGCGTGCATCGCAGATGAAACCCGCCAAATATCGTTTGCATCTTCGCGGATGCTCGGTCGGAATCTGTCCGCGTAGACATCCGGGCCCGGTAGGAGTACAGTAAGCAAAAGATTTTTTCATTACTATTGATTGGCCAAAAAGGACCATCTTTACAGAGATGGTTAGTCCAGTTAACCTAAAACTACAACGGCCGTACCTACTCGCCATCGCGGCCTACACCGCCTCTTACTGCAGTCACGCGCCCTACTACGCCGCTCAAGGGCGCGCCGTCGTCGGCTGGAGCGCGCGCACTGCGCGCGCGCGCGGCGAACGGACCTCTCGTCTGCCGCCGTTCGAGGGCCTCGCCAGGGCGTCCTTGGGCCACCGCCCGGCCTCGCCACCTTGCGCCCGCGCTCCGCCGCCGCCGGCCTCCTCCTCCTCCTCCGTCGCGCTCGACCGCGCGCCGCGTCCTCGTTCGCCGACCGCCGCCGATCGCCGCCATGTCGGCGACGAAGCGGGCTCGTCCTAGCCGCCGCGCACCGCTGTCCCTCGCGGCGATGGCCTCGGCTCCTGCTCGACCCGCGGGGGAGAAGGCCCCTACGCTGGAGCGAGTCAGGTCTGAGCACATCAACCCCCGAGCCATGGCCATCGCATAGTTGTGGGCTCCCTCCTCCACCACCCAAGCTCGACGGCGGGGCGTCCCGACCAGGGGACTCGAAGGGCCGCGAGGTCCGCCGTCGCCGGCGCGATGGGCGCATGGGCACGGGGACGCGTTGTCCGCGATGTCGTGGATGACGGCGTCGGCGGAGGCCGCGATGGCCGCCCGCGCCTCCGCGAGCTCGGCCCTGGCGTCGGCGAGCTCGGCCATGGCGTTGGCGATCTCCGCCCTGGTCGCCGCGAGGCGCCCTTCCGCGCGCTCTTCCGCCTCCGCCTCCCCCGCCGCCACCTCCAGCTCACCGGGCCTCAACGCGGCGGCGGCTACCTCGTCCTCCTCCTCCTCCGGGTGAAGCTGGCGGCACATGTGAACAACGTGCTCCCAATTCATGTGGTCGGCCATGGATGGATGGTAGCTTGAGGTGTGCCCGTCGCCCCCGCCGGTGTCCACCATATATAGCCACGGCGGGGCGGGAAACGGCGTTGGCGCGCAGGCGTTTCCCGCGCGCCCGAAACACCGGCGAAACTTGCCAATGTATTGGGCAAGCGCGGGAACGATCGTCGTCGCGCGGGAACAGTTAATCGCCGGCGGCAGTCCTCGACGGGACGTAAAACGCTATTAGCGAGCTTGACGCTGTCCCCGGTAAAAAAAATGCGTCGGCACCGCTGGAGGTACCCAAGACGCAAACTGTCGCCCTGGCCCACATCACGTTCGCGGGCCGACGCAAACGGACATTTCGGACGTCCGAAATGCGTCGGCCCGCTGGAGATGCCCTTACGGCGCACGGCTAGTGGTTCCCGATCAAGATGCCCAAAAAATTTATCTTAAAATTAAACATTTTTCCAGGAAGCTGTATTTTTTTTTTGAATTTTGGGAAGCTGTATTTTAAGGGGCAGCAAACACTAACTCTGAATTTTAACACTAAGTTTTAAGAGTCAACCACCACTAAAACTCTGGAACAGCGCAAACGTAAATAAAGACAGAATTTAAACACTACAAACAGGAAACTGAAATGTATTCTAAGCTAAACCTAACCCTAATCGTTGTCGGTGTCGAGCTAGCGGTGGTCTTTGTCGGGGATGGTCGGCAGTCCCAACTCCATGAGCCGGTACTGCTTGTCGGAGAAGGCCTTCGCCACCCTCCGCTCCACCTTCTTATCCGCCTAATAACTATTCTCTTACTCGACGTCTTTGGGATACATCCGCCTCCACTCCGCCATGCGGTGCTTGTCCGCATCCACGACCAGCATCTGCTGCACATGGTGAAACTCGTCCTCCTCCGAAACAAGACGCAGCAGTGGCGCGAGCATGTCCGACATCTCGCGGCTGGGGAATTTCAGGGAAGTTTAATGAGCGGTGTGGCCGACGAACCGCCACGGTGGTGTCGTAGGCACGCGCCGCTTCATGGCAGGTGTCGAAGGTCCCAACCAGCACTGCCTCCCGCCGACGGAGATATCCGCCACAAAGTTGCCAGTGGGGTGCTCGCGGACTTTGAAGAAGCTAGTGGAGTTGCGGGGGGCAATGTGAATATGCGGAGGGGAAGAGACAGATCTATGGTGGGGAACACGTGAATCGGTGGCGGCTATTTTGCGGGAGTGGTGGGGGGATTTTTGAAGGTGGTTGGAGAGCGGTGGAGAGAGGCTAAAGTTTGCGGCACGCCATAGCGTGTGCTGCAAATATATCGCGCCCCAAAGGGTTTTTTCAGTGTGCTACATGTATATCACACGCCCTAGGGTTTTTTCTGTGCGTTGCATATATATCGCACGTCCTAGGTTTTTTTTCAGCGTTCTATACAAAAATTGGGTCGGGCCGTAGTTTACAACGTTTGCTGGATCGTCGCTGCACCGGAGGCACGACCGTAGTTTGCGGCGTCTGTTGAACTTGCTCTTAGGGCGAGTATGACGACCCAAAATGGTGTCACATCCGATATGTTTTAGTCTGTTTGGATCACGATGCGGATAGAATGTGGATCGCGGTTCGACTTACCAGGTGTGTGCCCACAACGACACAACCCTTTCGGGCCTGCGCTGACCAGTTTGGTCCATTGGCCAGAGACAACAACTCAGATCAGATTCAAATAAAATGTAGAAGCATGTGAAATTTTGAAAAATATTTCATTCCATTCATTCGAACACAATTTACATAGGAAATTAAAATGAAAAAGCAAGCCCTAGTTCGTCCCAGCGCCGCCATGCATCTTCCTCATTGTCGGTAGTGAGGTCGATGAACGGTGGAGGCGTCCAAGCCCCTGTTGCGCCCACGCAGGGATCACCGACAACATGTGATGCGGCGGATGCGACACCTACCGTGCGGAAGTGTCGGTGGTGGCTGGTACCGTGGAGGAGGCAACACCATCTTGCAGTCCTGCTCCGGCTGGAGAGGTGCGTCCAGTGGTGGCATTGGTAGCGAGGCTATGTGGTCCGCCACCATGGCCGTGAGCTAAAAGACCTTGTTCAGGCTAGGTCTATACCACTTGGCCTCCTCCTCGGCTATGTACTGCTCCACGACAGATGCGATGGCCACCTCGTTGTCGTAGTTGTTAGGGACGAGACATATTTTGGGGCGCTACTACACATTTTTTTTGTATAACACAGTACAGACGCAAACGCTCACAATACATACATACACTCAGTCCTATGAACGTATGCACGTCGTACCCCTATGATTATCTCCGAGAGAGTGAGTCCAAGAAACCGATCCGGCGAATCTCAAGATTGACGAATTCACCACGGACATCTCGATATCGATGAAATGTCGCCTCCCACTGAAGAATATTCCGTCTTTTAATGGGACACCAAATAATTAAATTTGTGATTAAAATTTTGATGGGCTAGAGGTACCGCTACTCGTAAACACGTCAAAATTGTAAAATAACCGCCAGTTTATGGGTTCGGTTCGGAAATCGGCGTAGATCAATTACTGTAAACGGGACGAAACCGGAAAAAATTACAGGCCGAGACTGAAAACCAAACTCTGGCCCCTATTTGTAGGGTTCGGAAGGTCGAACTGAACGCTGAACTGTACTCCTAGTGGTGTTTTGGCGGGCTGAAACTTCAGCTCCAAACAGTGCACTGATACGTCCCCGACGTATCCATAATTTCTGATGTTCCATGCTTGTTTTATGACAATACTTACATGTTTTGCTTGCACTTTATAATGTTTTTATGCGTTTTCCGGAACTAACCTATTAACGAGATGCCACAGTGCCAGTTCCTTAAGTTTTTTTTGAGAAGTACATCGGGCAATATTCTCGGAATTGGAATCAACGCCAAACCTCCTATTTTTCCCGGAAGGCTCCAACACCGAAGAAGAGTCGGAGGGGGCCGGGGGCCACCACACCACATGGCGGCGCGGCCGGACCGGCCGCGCCGGCCTAGGGTGTGGCGCCCCCAGGTGCCCCCCTGCGCCGCCTCTTCGCCTATAAAATCCCTTTCGACCTAAAAACACCGTACCAATTGACGAAGTCGCCAGAAACCCTCCAGAACACCGCCACATCGCGAAACTCCGTCGCGGGAGCCAGAAGTCTCCGTTCTGGCACTCCGCCGGACGGGGAATTGGAGATCATCGCCACCATCACCGCCCAACGCCTCTCCATCAACCAGCCATGTTTCCCCCATCCATGTGTGAGTAATTCCCCCGCTGTATGCCGAAGGGGATGATAGGGATTGGATGAGATTGGTCATGTAATAGCATAAGATTGTTAGGGCATAGTGCCTAGTGTCCGTTATTGGTACTTTGATGATATTGTTGCAACTTGTTATGCTTAATGCTTGTCACTAGGGCCGAGTGCCATGATCTCAGATCTGAACATGTTATTGTTTCATGAAGATAATCATTGTTTATGGTCTTACCTATAAGTTGTATACACATGTCGCTGTCCGGAACCAATGGCCCCGAAGTGACAAGAATTGGGACAACCGAGGGGATGGTAGCGATGTGAGGATCACATGTGTTCACGGAGTGTTAATGCTTTGCTCCGGTACTCTATTAAAAGGAGTACCTTAATATCCAGTAGTTTCCCTGAGGCCCGGCTGCCACCGGCGGTAGGACAAAAGATGTTGTGCAAGTTTCTCATTGCGAGCACGCACGACTATATATGGAACACATGCCTATTGATTGCTTTGTACTTGGACACCGTTTTATTATTATCTGCAAATGCCCTGCTATGATTGTTACATGAGTTTCTCTCATCCATGCAACGCCTGTCATCCGTCCCCGTGCCTACAGTATTTTAATCCTGTTTACTTAAAATCACTATCTTTGCCTCTGTCCATCTGTTTTGTTATTTCACTACGTACGTTATAAAATCGCATTATCGATAAACTCTTGCGAGCAAGTCTGTTTCAGTGCAATCGAATTGACAACTCCGTTGTTAAGGCTTCCAAGTGTTCTTTGTCTCCCTTGTGTCGAATCAATAAATTGGGTTTTACTTCCCTCGAAGATCGTTGCGATCCCCTATACTTGTGGGTCATCAAGACTGTTTCGCGTTGCCGGGGAGGCATAGCTCTACTCATAAGTTCACCTGGGGAGTACACTCTACCTCTCTCTCTGTTTTTAATTTGTTTTATTTTGCTTTGCTTAGTTTACTTTTGTCTAGTTTATTTGTGCTTAGTTTATTTCTGTCTAGTATTACTTTGCTTAGTTTCTTTTTGTCTTGTTTTATTTTCCTCATATACCCAAAAATCCATAAAAATTTGAAAAATCTAAAAATTAAAAACTGCTGTTATGGGAGAACCAACAACCTACTTGGAGCTTATAGAATGTTATAATAATTATAGAAAATCAAGAGCTGGTGAAGTAATGAGTGCTATGATAGAAAAAGTGAATACAATTGCTAAAATCTTGCTTAAACGCCATGATATAAACTGTTGCTCTCAACAGATACTAAACATCTTAAATTTCAATGTGGCTTTAGTGAGGAATTTTTAATTAAAAACTATAATCGGAATTGCTATATTCATTATGGGTTCGAAGAGGTAGAACAATTTGTCGTGTTTATGGGAGCCTCTGAGATCGAATCCTTCATGGTTGAGAATTATGAAACTTGTGTTGTTTGTAAGGACCTTAAAGATTATGTCTCTTCTATCCTTAATTGTTGCATAGAATGCTTCGGTAATAATCCTTATATCATTGATTATAAAGAGAGACACATTAATGCACAAGAATGCACTCACAATTTGCAGGAACCTGGAAGAAGAAATTGATGAACCTGAAAGCTCATTGGATGAAAAAGAGGAGGAAATTGATGAACCTGAAAGCTCATTGGATGAAAAAGAAGAGGAGAGCGACGAACAAAAGGAGGAAGAATGGATTAGCTACCCATGCCAACCTTCTAATGAGAGTAACTCTTTATCTCTTACACTATTTGATTGTCCTCCATGCTTACCGAAAGAGGTTGAATGTTATGTTCTTGTGGATTCTCTTGAAATATTCCCTATGAGTAAAACTTGTGAGAATAATTATGCTACTGTTATATATGATAATCCATGCTACTTTGATAAATCTTATGATAATGCTTTGTTTGTGCCTGATGTCGAAATGCATGGTACTAAAGAATTTTGCTTAGCAAATGTTTATGATAAAGCTCTAGATGATGGTCCTATGTTACTTGATACTATTAATTGTACTACTAATGAAAATGGGATTGGAGAAGATTTAACTTATTCTATGAGTCCCATATCTCTTGAGATTGATCAACTACCTTGTTATATTATTAATAAAAGTAAGTTTGAAAGTTTTTATTCCACTATTCTTGAACTTGATAAAAATTATGTGTTTGGAAATCATGAAAAGTATGCTGCATGTGATAGTTATATTGTTGAGTTTGTTCATGAAGCTACTGAAAATTATTATGAGAGAGGAAAATATGGTAGTAGAAATTTTCATGGTACTAATACACCTCTCTATATGCTGAAATTGTTGAAATTACACTTGTTTTATCTTCCTATGCTTGTTACTTTGCTTTTCATGAACTTATTTATTTACAAGATTCCTATGCATAGGAAGCATGTTAGACTTAAATTTGTTTTGGATTTGCTTTTTGATGCTCTCTTTTGCCTCCAATACTATTTCTTGCGAGTGCATCATTAAAACTGAGCCCATCTTAATGGCTATAAAGAAAGCAACTTCTTGGAAGATAACCCATGTGTTATTTTGCTACAGTATTTTATTTTATATTTGTGCCTTGGAAGTTGTTTACTACTGTAGCAACCTCTCCTTATCTTAGTTTTGTGTTTTGTTGTGCCAAGTGAAGCCTCTAATCGAAGGTTGATACTAGATTTGGATTTCTGCGCAGAAACAGATTTCTATCTGTCACGAATCTGGGCTGTTTTCTCTGTAGAAAAATCAGAAAAATATGCCAATTTACGTGCGTGTTCCTCAGATATGTACGCAACTTTCATTAGTTTTGAGTTTTCTGATTTGAGCAACGGAAGTATTTATTTAAAATTCGTCTTTACTGGCTGTTCTGTTTTGGCAGATTCTGTCTCTGTTTTTTGCATTGTCTCTTGTGGACTTTAAGCGAGGTTTTCTAGACGTAGAGGGCTGTAGCTAATGTTTTATTAAGTTCTTGCAATGTGTCACTACAGGACCAAGGTGGATTCAAATTTTTTGAGTACTAACCCCTCTAATGAAGTTTATGAGAAGTTTGTTGTGAAGGAAGTTTTCAAGGGTCAAGAGAGGAGAATGATATATGATCAAGAAGAGTGAAAAGTCTAAGCTTGGGGATGCCCCGTGGTTCATCCCTGCATATTTTAAGAAGACTCAAGCGTCTAAGCTTGGGGATGCCCAAGGCATCCCCTTCTTCATCAACTTATCAGGTTCCTCCCCTGAAACTATATTTTTATTCGGTCACATCATATGTGCTTTACTTGGAGCGTCTATGTGCTTTTATTTTTGTTTGTGTTTGAATAAATTCGGATCCTAGCAATCCTTGTTTGGGAGAGAGACACGCTCCGCTTTTTCATATGAACACTTGTTCTTCGTTTTACTTTTAATGTTCAATGATAAAAGTTGGAAGCTACAATACTTATGGTTATTTGGTTGGAAAAGGAAAATGCCTCATATGTCTTGGATAATTTGACACTTGGCAATTGTTTTGAGCTCTCAAATAGAACATAAGTTTTTGCATGTAGTTTAAACCTATTAGTGGAGAACTACCGTAAAGCTTGTTAAAATTGGTTTGCATAATTGATCTCTCTTAAGGTCTAGATATTTTCTGGTAAAGTGTTTGAGCAACAAGGAAGACAGTGTAGAGTATTATAATGCTTGCGATATGTTCTTATGTAAGTTTTGCTGTACGGTTCATACTTGTGTTTGCTTCAAACAACCTTGCTAGCCTAAGCCTTGTATCGAGAGGGAATACTTCTCATGCATCCAAAATCCTTGAGCCAACCACTATGCCATTTGTGTCCACCATACCTACCTACTATGTGGTATTTCCGCCATTCCAAAGTAAATTGCTTGAGTGCTACCTTTAAACAATTCAAAATGCTTCTCAATTTGTGTTTATGTTTTATAGCTCATGAGGAAGTATGTGGTGTTTAGCTTTCAACCTTGTCATTTACTTTTGACGGACTCTCACATGGACTAGTGGCACATCCGCTTATCCAATAATTTTGCAAAAAGAGCTGGCAATGGGATTCCCAGTCCCAAATTAATTAACTTAAATAGACACTCCTCCATGGTATGTGATTGTTGGACGGCACCCGAAGGATTCGGTAGCCATGGCTTGTGTAAGCAAAGGTTGGGAGGAGTGTCATCATAATAAAACCAAAATAAAAAGGCACTCCTTCATGGTATGAGATTGTTGGCAGGCACCCGAGGATTCGGTTAGCCATGGTTTGTGTAAGAAAGGTTGGAAGGAGTGCCACATAAATATGCAAATAATTCATGGGAGCCGCTCTTGAGTATCCGGTTGGCGAGGTAGTTAGTGTACCCATTACCATTCGTTGACAACAACAAACACCTCTCAAAATTTTACTTTTATGCTCTCTATATGTTTTCAAAACCAAAGCTCTAGCACAAATATAGCAATCGATGCTTTCCTCTTTGAAGGACCATTCTTTTACTTTTATGTTGAGTCAGTTCACCTATCTCCTTCCATCTTAGAAGCAAACACTTGTGTTAATTGTGCATTGATTCTTACATACTTGCATATTTGCATTCATCATATTACTTTATGTTGACAATATCCATGAGATATGCATGTTGAAAGTTGAACCGCTGAAACTTTAATCTTCCTTTGTGTTGCTTTGATGCCTTTACTATGAACTTATTGCTTTATGAGTTAACTCTTGTGCAAGACTTTTGATGCTTGTCTTGAAAGTACTCTCCATGAAAAGTTTTGCTATATGTTATCTATTTGTTAGCAACTATAGATCATTGCCTTGAGTCACTTCATTTATTTCATATGCTTTGTAATAGTATGATCAAGGTTATGTAAGTAGCATGTCACTACAGAAATTATTCTTTTTATCGTTTACCTGCTCGGGACGAGCAGAAACTAAGCTTGATGCTGATACGTCCCGACGTATCCATAATTTCTGATGTTCCATGCTTGTTTTATGACAATACTTACATGTTTTGCTTGCACTTTATAATGTTTTTATGCGTTTTCCGGAACTAACCTATTAACGAGATGCCACAGTGCCAGTTCCCGTTTTCTGCTGTTTTTGGTTCCAGAAAGGCTGTTCGGGCAATATTCTCGGAATTGGACGAAATCAACGCCAAACCTCCTATTTTTCCCGGAAGGCTCCAGAACACCGAAGAAGAGTCGGAGAGGGGCCAGGGGGCCACCACACCACATGGCGGCGCGGACCCTGGCCGCGCGGCCTAGGGTGTGGCGCCCCAGGTGCCCCCGCGCCGCCTCTCGCCTATAAAATCCCTTTCGACCTAAAAACACCGTACCAATTGACGGTCGCGGAAACCCTCCGAACGCCGCCACATCGCGAACTCCGTCGCGGGGAGCCGTAAGTCGTTCGGCACTCCGCCGGACGGGGAATTGGAGGAGATCATTGCCGCATCACCGCCAACGCCTCTACATCAACCAGCCATGTTTCCATCCATGTGTGAGTAATTCCCCCGCTGTAGGCCGAAGGGGATGGTAGGGATTGGATGAGATTGGTCATGTAATAGCATAAGATTGTTAGGGCATAGTGCCTAGTGTCCGTTATTGGTACTTTGATGATATTGTTGCAACTTGTTATGCTTAATGCTTGTCACTAGGGCCCGAGTGCCATGATCTCAGATCTGAACATGTTATTGTTTCATGAAGATAATCATTGTTTATGGTCTTACCTATAAGTTGTATACACATGTCGCTGTCCGGAACCAATGGCCCCGAAGTGACAAGAATTGGGACAACCGGAGGGGATGGTAGCGATGTGAGGATCACATGTGTTCACGGAGTGTTAATGCTTTGCTCCGGTACTCTATTAAAAGGAGTACCTTAATATCCAGTAGTTTCCCTTGAGGCCCGGCTGCCACCGGCTGGTAGGACAAAAGATGTTGTGCAAGTTTCTCATTGCGAGCACGCACGACTATATATGGAACACATGCCTATTGATTGCTTTGTACTTGGACACCGTTTTATTATTATCTGCAAATGCCCTGCTATGATTGTTACATGAGTTTCTCTCATCCATGCAACGCCCGTCATCCGTCCCCGTGCCTACAGTATTTTAATCCTGCTGTTTACTAAAATCACTACTGCTGTCTGCCCTGCTGTTATTTCACTATCGCCATCGCTATAAAACTGTTACTACTTGATAAACTCTTGCGAGCAAGTCTGTTTCAGTGCAACCGAATTGACAACTCCGTTGTTAAGGCTTCCAAGTGTTCTTTGTCTCGTGTCGAATCAATAAATTGGGTTTTACTTCCCTACACTCGATCCTATACTTGTGGGTCATCATGCACTTCCACCGGAGGACTACTGGAATAGGATCAAATTCGACAAAATCCGGCTGAAGGTCAACCAAATTTCAGCGGGGCCATGCGTTGCGAGCTCGGAGAAGGGAGAGGGGACAGCCGGTCGGCCACGAGTTCATCGGGCGCCGCCGGGGCGGCCCTGGAGGCGTCCGTGACGAGGCGGGGCGGGGTCGAGCTCGCCATGGCGGTGTTGGGCGGGGCGGGGGGGCGAGGCGTGGCGGGCCAGCGCGGTCGTGGCGGGACGGCGCGCGCGGGGCAAGGCTGGGGTGGCGCGCGCGGGCGAGGAGGGGCGGCGCGCGGCGCGGCCGAGGCGGGGCCTGGTCGGAGCGGCCGGGGCGGGGCCTGGTCGGAGCGGCCGGGGTCGGGCAGGTCAGGGCCATGTGGGGTGATGTTTGCACGCAGGGAAGCTTCAAGGAAGAAGAAGAAAAAGTGATGAAAAAAATGGATACAGTGACATATTTTAGGATATGTTTTTTTACAATTTTAGTTTACCGGTACTGATATGCGCCAGCACTTTTTTATCCGTAAACACGAGTTCAGTAATATGAACTCTCGTTTTTACAGTTTGCACATTTGCAGGTTCTGTTAATGATGGTCTCAGTCATCCAACCATACGTTGGTTCTGGGGCGCTACTACACTGACTCTGGTTCAGTTGGATCCAACACCTATTTTCGCACGGAAAAAAAACACCTATTTTCGCACGTAATAAAAAAAAAACACCTATTTTCGCCGCGCTTCGTACTGGTGCGGGCTCTCGAAACGGAGCCGTTCGCCTCCGCGGCATGACAACGAGCGGCGCACGTGAAGACCGAGCTAGCGTCGAGACGAGACGTTGCTGGACACGCGCGTCCTTTTCGCGTCACGCGGTAGCTCCGATCATTCCACGCACTAGCAATAGCATATCGACTCCTCAAATCATTTGGCGCCGTGATTACGACCTGGGCGACAGGACGTGGCGGGGGTGATCACATGATGAGTTTCGTGTGACGGACTAGCTCGTTCTTTGGAATTCTCGAAGAAAAGAAAAAAGCTCGCTCTTTGGACCCATGGATACAGCAACCGACGAACCCTTTGACGATACGTATCCAGCCCAAGATTCTGCCTTTCTTGATTAGATCCGGAAGCAAAACAAACCGACGGCGGGCTTCGACTCACGTACGTGATGGACCAGCACGAAACGTGTTTCTTGGACGAGACATTCTTGCATCTTTGCGTGGCATGCAAGTTGATGCATCTTGCATGATACTCCCTCCTTCTCTTAGCTTAGGGCGTATAATTTTTTTTCGTTTTTTGATCACAGCTTAAGGCGCGCATGGAGTAGAAACAACAACTTGTCAAATTTACCCCTCACTAGACCTGGAAACAAGGAGCCAGCGCGGGTTGTGATTCGGTGCGCATGGCTATAATTATCGTTGGTTGGCTGTGCGTGGCTGGCCTTGAATTTAGGAGGTGCATGCAAGGAATCAGTGAGAGGGATATCAACCGTGCTAGCTATTTAATAGGGGCAGGACCGGTCAAAAACTAATTTGCATGCCTCTCCTTAATAACCGTGCTGGAATATTTACGCCCTAAGCTAAGAGAAGGAGGGAGTAGTATACAGTTTGACTTGCAATTAAGCCATTTCCATCCATCGCGGACACCTAGATCGGTGTAAGGGTATATTGTCCCTAAGTGTATTTTTATAATTAATGATAATTTTCTACGGATAAATATTTTTATTCTGTTTATATGAAGGAATGTTTCATAGGTCTTGATTGTATTCTATGTGTTGGATTCAAGTGTGGATCCTATGAATATAAAGATATACCTTGGTATTGGTCTCCAGATCATCGATTTAAAAAGAAGAATATGATATGATCAAGAAGATGAAATAAAGAGCATGCAAAAATACAAGGTTGGCCAAGACTAAGAGTGAAGAATTGAATTCAAGTTGGTCAACATATGAAGCATAACCATTGTACCACTTTGGATCATGTGATCTTGTGGGCGTTATCAGATATCATTGAGAAGGGCAAGCTCAAGATGTGCATATCGAAGATATCATACTTGAAGCTTGTTATCCACTTGGTGATAATGGATATGTGCAGATGTGTCTCAATGGAGCTACCCCATAATGGTGTATATGGGGGAGGAATTGTGAGTCTTCACGAAGCAACAACGATCAAGCTAGTCATTCTGGCTTGAGTGGAGCTTGAAGCGTCATCATCAAGATCAAGCGGGGTGCGCAAGGTAAATGGTATGGCCTTGCTAGGTTTTCCTTTTACCGGTCTCATGGTGGTTGTTGAGAGACCGGGTTATAGGATAGATAGCCGTACTATCAAGAGGGGTTTTCAGTTCGGCAACTTGATCGCATCGTCTTAGGGAGCTCAATTCTTTGCATCCCTATTCTTGTTGCTTCTTGGTGTTTTTCTGTGTGAGGTTCTTGAGTTTGTTGCTAGATTTTCAACAGACCCAAGTTCATCGGAGACGGACCGTATGCATCTTCCTTTGTGTTTTCGAGTTTGGAGGTCTCACCGATTCTTCTTTTAGGGAGGTTTCATACCTCTCCTTATTTGATATTTTACCTCTAGCTATTTCTTGGGTCCTATATCCTCTATTATATAGATCTTGTTCTTAGCTTCTAAAAAGCCCAAGTTTGCTAAAATCGGAGTCCGGATGCAAAAGTTATCATCATTTCTGTATTATGTTTGGCATTCCGGCGTAGAAACCGGTGGTGCCGGTTTCCCGTCGAAATCATTCCGGCGTGCCGGATTGTTTCTGGTATATGCCGAATGGAGTACCAGTACGTTATTCCGGTGAAACCGAAATGATTCCGGCGTGGAAACCGGCGTGCCATTTTTCTTGCCGGTTTCACTTTTTTGGTTCCGGTGTAGAAACCGACACTGCCGGAATTTTCTGGCAGACAAACTGGCTTCTCGTTTTTTTGCCACAAACAATCATATTTTGAGGGGACCTAAAAGGGGCTTCTTCCCCAAAGGTTATCTAGGGTTCTTTAGTTTATTTTCTTCCACCATTGTTGACGTTCTTGAGCTTGCTTCCTCTCCCGTCCCTCCTATGATTCTTGTATCTTTTTGAGGGCTTGGAAAGAGGGGATCTAGATCTACAACCTCCACCAATCATTTCCTCCTCAAAGTGAGGGGAACTTTTGGGATCTAGATCTTGGTGTCATTGTTTAACGGCGTTAACTGGCTGAAACCCCGTGGTAGATGGTAGGCCCACACGAGGCCTGCCACGTCTTAAGCGGGCCGGCCCATAAAGTTTGCGGGCCGGGCCAGCTGACTTAGTTTGACCGGTCAACTATATAGCTGGGCTGGTCCATTAGTTACGTGGCCGGGCCTAACCTCTAAGGTTGACTGGTCAAAACTTTAATGGCCCGGCCCACTAAGCACGTGGGCCGGGCCGAATGCACTCGATTGACCGGTCAACAGGCAAAAGGGCCGGCCCACAAGACATGTGGGACCCACTTTCTGGTATCGGGCCGGCCCATTTACAAAGTGGGGTCCACATTAAAGCAACTGGGCCGCCCAAGAAGTTATTGGGCCCCCCAATGCATGGGTCCCACTTTCCTGCTATCGGGCCGGCCCATTTAGTACGTGGGGTCCACATTTGATCAAATGGGCGGCCCAACAAGCCGGTCGGGCAGGCACCGGGGTCCCACTTTCCGTTAAAGGGCCACCCATTTAGTATGTGGGGTCCACCATATAGCAAGTGGGCGGCCCAACAAGATAGTGGGCGGCCAAAAACACAGTGGGTCCCACTTTCCAGTTAAAGGGCGCCCATTTAGTATGGGGGTCCACCATATAGCAAGTGGGCGCCCAACAAGATAGCGGGTCCAAAACACTGGGTCCCACTTTCCTTAAAGGGCCGCCATTTAGTATGTGGGGTCCACCGTATAGCAAGTGGGCCGGCCAACACGCTAGTGGCCAAAAACACGTGGGTCCCACTTTCTGTTAAAGGGCCGGCCCATTTAGTATGTGGGGTCCACCATATAGCAAGTGGGCCGGCCCAACACGCTAGTGGGCGGCCAAAACACAAGTGGTCCCACTTTAAAGGGCCGGCTTTAGTATGTGGGGACCACCACAAGCAATTGGGCTGGCCCAACTAAGTGGGCCGGCCCAGAGTGGGTGGGTCCACCTTAAAGCAAGTGGGCCGGCCCAATAAAAGTGTGGGGTCCACAGTAAATCAAGTGGGCTGGCCCAATAAGTAAGTGGGCCAGCCCGTTTAGTTGCTGTTTATATGCCGGCGTAATAGGCGCTTTAGGATTTTGCGGGCACATATGTGATTTCGCTTAATTGGGCCGTTTAAGGGATGGGAATTCGTGATTTAGATACTGAGAATATTTACGCAGCATTGATTTCTGTCGGATAGCCTCACTTACCACAAGCACCAAAGAAAAAATGCGCGAAAGAACTATAAAAACTAACTAAATATTACATCAGCTGCAAGGCATTGAAAAAATATTACAGAACCCAGAGAAATTGAATGGTAATTAAACCTAGCAATACAATGAAGGGATCCGGCAATCTTTTAAGTTGTCCATGCAGCACCTATATCCGAAACAAAGACATTACAAGTTAAGACAGCAACAATGGAAAGGCAAAGACACTACAATATTGTTTGCCAAAGAATTTGGAACTCATCATTTCGTCGTTATAACAAGATCATTGTAATGCGCACAATAAGCAAACAAAGAGTGCATGCCGCATACCAACAGCCAATATAACAGAGCATGTTAGAATGAAACAACAGACTTACTACTGTCGAGTCCCATGCAAACCAACATGTTCAGGGAGTACAAAATTGGCATGAACAACATAGTAGCAGGCTATAAATTTTGTAACAACGACTGAGCAAGATGAAGTTATGATGGCTACATCTACAGAGCAGGGAATGTAAACCAAAAATAGAAGTTACGATGGCAAAAGCTAAAGAGGAGGGAATGTGAACCAACATGTGCCAAGTGCAATTACTTCATTTTGGCCGTGAACTAAATAATACTCCTGAACTTATAGTGAAGGGGATGCAAATCAAGATGTTTCGGGATATAAACTTGTAATGAGCAACACATAGAGGATAGTTAATGCTGGAGCTTAGGATGGACCAGATACAGAATATAGTGGGATCACCTGTGAACTTGTATAAGAGGGAATGCAAACCAATATGTTCAGCTTTCCATATGTGAGCGTCATGCCAAGTCAGAGAAACAAGTCAATAATGCAGCTTTTGAAGAACAAGATGGCACGCAAAATTATTATCTAGTAGTATGACAAGTTTATTTGTACTACAGGCTAGATAGCAGAGTGATAGCATGCCAAACTAAGTCCTTACTTTGTTAGCTTACAATGAACTAGATACAAAAAATGGCATCACCTGTAGTACAGGGAATGCAAGCCAACATGTTCATGGAGTAAAAAATTGGCACAAACAACATAGTAGCAGGCCATAATTTTTGTAACAACGACTGAGCAAGATAAAGTTATGATGGCTAGATCTACAGAGCAGGGAATGTAAACCAAATATAGAAGTTACGATGCCAAAAGCTATAGAGCAGGGAATGCGAACCAACATGTGCAATTACTTAAAATTGGCCATGAACTAAATAATAGCAGGATGTTACTATAATACCTATAATTTTTGTAACAACGACTGAGCAAGATAGAAGTTATGATGGCTACATCTACAGAGCAGGGAATGCAAACCAAAATGTTCAATCGCTTAAAGTTAGCAATGAAGTAGAAAATAGCAACGTGTTACGGTCATAGCTAGGAATGAACTAAAAGAGCTTCAGACAAACAAGCATCTGAACCCAGAACATGGCGCTAAAACAAGGGACTTACATTAGGAGAAGCACTCTGTGGGAGTCACAGCAGATCTGATAGATCCGGTGATGAAGTACGCTACATGTGCTACTTGGGGTTGGAGAGACGGCCATGAAGGAGATATGCCCTAGAGGCAATAATAAAGTGGTTATTATTTATATCTTTATGTTTATGATAAATGTTTATATATCATGCTAGAATTGTATTAACCGAAACATTAGTACATGTGTGATATGTAGACAAACAAGAAGTCCCTAGTATGCCTCTTAAACTAGCTTGTTGATTAATGGATGATTAGTTTCATAATCATGAACATTGGATGTTATTAATAACAAGGTTATGTCATTGTATGAATGATGTAATGGACACACCCAATTAAGCGTAGCATAAGATCTCGTCATTAAGTTATTTGCTATAAGCTTTCGATACATAGTTACCTAGTCCTTATGACCATGAGATCATGTAAATCACTTATACCGGAAAGGTACTTTGATTACACCAAACACCACTGCGTAAATGGGTGGCTATAAAGGTGGGATTAAGTATCCGGAAAGTATAAGTTGAGGCATATGGATCAACAATGGGATTTGTCCATCCCGATGACGGATAGATATACTCTGGGCCCTCTCGGTGGAATGTCGTCTAATGTCTTGCAAGCATATGAATGAGTTCATAAGAGACCACATATCACGGTACGAGTAAAGAGTACTTGTCAGGAGACGAGGTTGAACAAGGTATAGAGTGATACCGAAGATCAAACCTCGGACAAGTAAAATATCGCGAGACAAAGGGAATTGGTATAGTATGTGAATGGTTCATTCGATCACTAAAGTCATCGTTGAATATGTGGGAGCCATTATGGATCTCCAGATCCCGCTATTGGTTATTGGTCGGAGTGAGTACTCAACCATGTCCGCATAGTTCACGAACCGTAGGGTGACACACTTAAAGTTGGATGTTGAAATGGTAGTACTTGAATATGGAATGGAGTTCGAATATTTGTTCGGAGTCCCGGATGAGATCCCGGACATCACGAGGAGTTCCGGAATGGTCCGAAGAATAAGATTCATATATAGGATGTCATTTTATGTGAAATAAAATGTCGCGGAAGGTTCTATGGAAGGTTCTAGAAGGTTCTAGAAAAGTCCGGAAGAAACCACCAAGGAAGGTGGAGTCCACATGGGACTCCACCTCCATGGCCGGCCAACCCTAGTGGGGGAGGAGTCCCAAGTGGACTCCCCCTTAGGGGGCCGGCCACCCCCCATATGGGAGGTGGAAACCCCACCTTTGGTGGGAGTCCTAGTTGGGCTAGGTTTCCCCCTCTTATGGAAGGTTTTGGTTCTCTTATTCGAAGACTTGGACACCAACACTTGGGGATCCACCTATATAATGAGGGGCCAAGGGAGGGGGCCGGCCACCCCAAGACCACAAGCTGGCCGCCCCCCCTGAAGTGGCCGGCCACCCCCTAGCCGCCCCCTCTCCTCCATATCTCCCGCGTAGCTTAGCGAAGCTCCGCCGGACTTCTACACCGCCACCGACACCACGCCGTCGTGTGTCGGATTCAAGAGGAGCTACTACTTCCGCTGCCCGCTGGAACGGGAGGTGGACGTCGTCTTCATCAACAACCGAACGTGTGACCGAGTACGGAGGTGCTGCCCGTTCGTGGCGCCGGAACCGATCGTGATCAAGATCTTCTACGCGCTTGCAAGCGGCAAGTGAATGTCTACCGCAGCAACAAGAGCCTCATCTTGTAGGCTTTGGAATCTCTTCAAGGGTGAGACTCGATAATCCCCTCGTTGCTACCGTCTTCTAGATTGCATCTTGGCTTGGATTTCGTGTTTGCGGTAGGAAATTTTTTTGTTTTCTATGCAACGTTATCCTACAGTGGTATCAGAGCCGTGTCTATGCATAGATGGTTGCACGAGTAGAACACAATGGTTTGTGGGCGTTGATGCTCTTGTTATCTTTAGTTTGAGTACTTTGCATCTTTGTGGCATAGTGGGATGAAGCGGCTCGGACTAACTTTACATGACCGCGTTCATGAGACTTGTTCCTCGTTCGACATGCAACTTGTATTGCATAAGAGGCTTTGCGGGTGTCTGTCTCTCCTACTATAGTGAAGATTCAATTTACTCTTCTATTGAAAACATTAGTATCAACGTTGTGGTTCATGTTCGTAGGTAGATTAGATCTCTCTCGAAAACCCTAAACCACGTAAAATATGCAAACCAAATTAGAGACGTCTAACTTGTTTTTGCAGGGTTTGGTGATGTGATATGGCCATAATGTGATGATGAATATGTATGAGATGATCATTATTGTATTGTGGCAACCGGCAGGAGCCTTATGGTTGTCTTTAAATTTCATGTTGAGTAGTATTTCAAAGTAGTTGTAATAGTTGCTACATGAGGTGAACAACCATGAAGACGGCGCCATGGACCTTGACGCTACGCCGACGATGATGGAGATCATGCCCGAAGATGATGGAGATCATGTCCGTGCTTTGGAGATGAAGATCAAAAGCGCAAAGACAAAAGGGCCATATCATATCACATATGAACTGCATGTGATGTTAATCCTTTATGCATCTTATTTTGCTTAGATCGCGACGGTAGCATTATAAGATGATCCCTCACATTAATATCAAGATAATAAAGTGTTCTCCCCTCGTATGCACCGTTGTAACAGTTCGTCGTTTCGAAGCATCTCGTGATGATCGGATGTGATAGACTCAACGTTCACATACAACGGGTGTAAGCCATGTTGCACACGCGGAATACTTGGGTTTGCTTGACGAGCCTAGCATGTACAGACATGGCCTCGGGACAACGGAAACCGAAAGGTTGAACACGAGTCATATGGATGATATGATCAACATGTTGATGTTCACCATTGAAGCTACATCATCTCACGTGATGATCGGTTTTGGTGTAGTGGATTTGGATCGTGTACCACTTAACAACTATGAGGGATGTTGTATTAAGTGGGAGTTCATTAGTAATTAGATTAAAACATGAACTAATTATCATAAACATAGTCTGAGTAGTATTTTGAATTAATTTTGTAGTATTGGCATCCGTTTTCTACCATGCGCTAGTCTTGTTATTGAGATAGAAATACTGTTAAAATCTGATAAGAAACTTTACGGATTGGTACCGTATTGTTAAAGAATCAAGAATTGATTAAGTCCTATTGCAAACTTTTAGTAAACCTCACATTGTTGATTCAAAGAGCTATGGTTTCAATTAGTACCTAAAGTTATCTTGTCTCCGTGAAACTTGAAGTTCAAATTTGTTTGAAAAGTAAGGAGCTGAAAATTTAGTTTTCAGAAATAATCAAGGTATGAGATATAAGTGATATCTAAGACCTTATTGCAAGATGATAGAATATATTTTGGTGAGACTACATGAACTCATAAGTTTTATGGGAATGTACGAAGGTTGAAGACGCAAGGCGTCACAATCCTCCAACTATTGGGGCACTAACGATATTCACATATCCATGAAGTGACCATCCTTAATATGCACCGTTGCTAAGACTCGTCGTTTCGAAGCATCACGTGATGATCGGGTGTGATAGATTCTACGTGTGCATACAACGGGTGCAAGCTAGATTTGCACATGCAAATACCAAGGTTAAAACTTTACGAGCCTAGCATGTACAGACATGGTCTCGGAAAGTCGTCATGATATGATGGATAAAATTATGAGTGAAATTGTTCATCATATTACAAAGTTACTAATAGTGAAATCTGGAACACTTGTCATATGATGATCAATTTCAAAGTAAGAACCTCAAGGTTATTGGTATTTGACCAACAAACCTAGAAGTTAATGATGTTGAAGTGTTTTTCTGAATAATGAGGAAAGCTAAAAGAGAAACTGCAAAAGATATTTTGGCAAAAAGAAAAGAAAAGACTAGAAAGTCTAGCTCAGGTGTATATAAATGATATACATGTTATGGTTGTATTCCTAGTTAAGTCACACTATGAAATTCTTGGGTATTAGTACTATATTGGTTGGTATGAAGTGTCATACAAAACAACGCAATACAAGAATACAATGGCCTAAGTGACTGACAAGGAATATGATAAGAATGCACGTCTGGAACAAAATAAAGTGTTATTATGTTCGTCGTTGGCATTCTATCTAGCCCTTAGAATTTATAATAAAGAACTTAATAAATGTTATTTTGCTCTGGTCAAATAAAAACAATGAGTTGTTCAAATTATGACATTACTCCATGTACGATGGATAAGTTATTATAAATCTTAATGGTGAAACACACATACATAACACTGACGCTAAAATGCCATAAGGCAAATGATTTGAATTCCACTTATTTGTGGAACCGCCATTTAGGTCATGTTAGAAAGGAACGCATGAAGGAACTCCATGCAAATGGATTTTTGGAGTCATTTGATTTTTGAATCGTTTGGCGCTTGCAAATCTTTTCTAAAGAGAATGACTGAAATACCGTTCATAGGCCAAGAGTTGAACGGGCAACTAACTTAGTGGAAAAATACATGATGATGTATGTGGTTCACTAGGCATAGTTGTGTGCGGGAGATTCTTCTACTTCATGAAAACTTTCAACAATGAATTGAGTATATATATGTGGATATATTCAATAAGGAAGAAGTTTGAAACATTTGAATGGATTCAAATAAATTTCAGCATGAAGTGGAAATCATCGTAATAGAAAAATCAAATATCTATGATTGGATCATGGTGAAAATATTTGAATTACGAGTTTTAGCAAACATCTAAGAGAGTCATGAAATTGTTCTACAACTCACATTTCTTGGAGTATCATAATGATGATATAGTATCCGAGAGATGTATCCAAACCTTGTTGGATTAATGATGAGATAAAATATTATGACGCCATTATATTTTTGTGGATTATGCTTTAGTGACTACCGCTTTTACACTAAATAGAGCATCATCATGATCCGTTGAAATGACACCATACAAGTTATGGTATGGGTATAAACCCTAATAGTCTTTTCTTTAAATTTTGGTCTAAGAGTTTACAACCAAAATCGGATGAATGTCTTTGTTGGTTATCCCAGAGATTTAATTGGGAATTCTTCCCACAAGACAAAGACAAAAGTGTTTGTCAATGTTTCTTATTTCCGAGAAATTGTTTCTAGTGAAGTATTTGAGTGGGAGGACAATAGAACTTGATAAGGTTTATGAACCTGAGCATAATGATCAGAGTAGCGCAGCATCGGAATTGGTTTCGGAAGCGGCCACAACGATCATGGCTCCCATGACTACAAAGTGTTTTAGCCATGGAGATCGAAGTACATATTGAACCTTGTAGGTATGGTTTACTTTGTGATCAAATAAATGATTTGTGAACAAAGGATTGATTTTGAACAATGATAAACCAACTACAAACAAAGAAGTTATGATGGGCCCTGACTCCGTTAAAATGGCTATATGCCATGAAATCCAAGATAGATAAATACTTTTTGAAAGTAAATGGATCTATAAAATTGATGGACTTGGATGGAATATCCTTAAAGAAGCTCGACTTGTCGAAAAATTGTTTACGACAAAGTTCAAAGAGTTGACTACGATAAGATTAGATCTTCCGTGGCAATGCTTATAGTCTATGTGGATTATTCTAGTAATCACTACATATTTCTTTTATGAGATATGCTAGTAGGATGGCAAAATACATTACTTATCAGAAGTATGTATTAAAAGGTGTATACAAGATACAACCAAGAGTTTTGCTGGTCCGTGGAATACTAGATAGGTATACAAACTTCAATTTGATGAAGTAAGTATAGCGGAGTTTGAATCTTCACTGGATGAAATAGTCAAAGAGTTTTTGATTTCATCAGAGACGATGAAGAGGCTTGCATTTGCAAGAAATTAAGTGGGAGCGCTGAGACATATTTATAATACTTATGTAGAAGACATATAGTTGGTTATAAATAATGTAATTACATACTTGATTAAAAGGTTTCATTGAAAATTAACTTCAATGAAAGGATATGGACTGAAACAAATTTTGTGTCAAGATCTATGAAGATAGATTGAAACACATAATATGTTCAAGTCAAAGTACATAGAATGGATATTGAAATAGTTCAATATAGAAATATTAAGAAAATATTCTTGTCATGTTAAGTTTTAACAAGACTTGAGTGTATCTGACACTCAATGAGTAAAAACACATGAGTGATTATAGATCACGAATAATATGTACACAATCAGATATCCTATGCTCTAAGAGTGTTATGAGCATGATTCATGTGATGATCACTGAAAAACAGTAAGAATATTCTTGAGTACTTAAGAAGAACCAAGAATATATATATAGTTTTGTATGGAGAAATGACAAACAAATCGCTGTAAGATGTTGCACCGATATTTGTTTTGTCACATATGAAAATAAAATTTCAATCTCAAATTAGACTAAGTGTTGTTTTAAAAGGTAGCACAATGAGCTAGAAGTTGTCTATGCTAGATTTAGAAGAGTTCTAAATATTGTGACGGATTCTACAAAAGAAGGCAGAATATGTCATTGTTTTGACAATGACAAAGGATGTTAAGTCAAGAGGTTCTTTGAGAACTTGGTGTAGTTCCGACAGAGTCAGAACTTTGAAGCTATATTGTGTGTGACAATATTAGTGACTTATTTCAGACCGCGGAATTAAGGTTCCACCAGAAGATCAAACATATTTAATGCCAACTCATTTGGAAATGAGTGATGCGTTGAGACGCAAATGAATTACAAAATACATACGTTTCTGAGCGTGTCAGATCCGTTGACTAAAACCTCTCCCGTGAGCAAAACATGATAAAGCACCAGAAGGCCAAGGTGTTATATCTTTACAAATGTAAACTAGATTATTGACTCTAGTGCAAGTGGGAGACTGAAGGAGATATGCCCTAGAGGCAATAATAAAGTGGTTATTATTTATATCTTTATGTTTATGATAAATGTTTATATATCATGCTAGAATTGTATTAACCGAAACATTAGTACATGTGTGATATGTAGACAAACAAGAAGTCCCTAGTATGCCTCTTAAACTAGCTTGTTGATTAATGGATGATTAGTTTCATAATCATGAACATTGGATGTTATTAATAACAAGGTTATGTCATTGTATGAATGATGTAATGGACACACCCAATTAAGCGTAGCATAAGATCTCGTCATTAAGTTATTTGCTATAAGCTTTCGATACATAGTTACCTAGTCCTTATGACCATGAGATCATGTAAATCACTTATACCGGAAAGGTACTTTGATTACACCAAACACCACTGCGTAAATGGGTGGCTATAAAGGTGGGATTAAGTATCCGGAAAGTATAAGTTGAGGCATATGGATCAACAGTGGGATTTGTCCATCCCGATGACGGATAGATATACTCTGGGCCCTCTCGGTGGAATGTCGTCTAATGTCTTGCAAGCATATGAATGAGTTCATAAGAGACCACATATCACAGTACGAGTAAAGAGTACTTGTCAGGAACGAGGTTGAACAAGGTATAGAGTGATACCGAAGATCAAACCTCGGACAAGTAAAATATCGCGAGACAAAGGGAATTGGTATAGTATGTGAATGGTTCATTCGATCACTAAAGTCATCGTTGAATATGTGGGAGCCATTATGGATCTCCAGATCCCGCTATTGGTTATTGGTCGGAGTGAGTACTCAACCATGTCCGCATAGTTCACGAACCGTAGGGTGACACACTTAAAGTTGGATGTTGAAATGGTAGTACTTGAATATGGAATGGAGTTCGAATATTTGTTCGGAGTCCCGGATGAGATCCCGGACATCACGAGGAGTTCCGGAATGGTCCGGAGAATAAGATTCATATATAGGATGTCATTTTATGTGAAATAAAATGTCGCGGAAGGTTCTATGGAAGGTTCTAGAAGGTTCTAGAAAAGTCCGGAAGAAACCACCAAGGAAGGTGGAGTCCACATGGGACTCCACCTCCATGGCCGGCCAACCCTAGTGGGGGAGGAGTCCCAAGTGGACTCCCCCTTAGGGGGCCGGCCACCCCCCCATATGGGAGGTGGAAATCCCACCTTTGGTGGGAGTCCTAGTTGGGCTAGGTTTCCCCCTCTTATGGAAGGTTTTTGGTTCGGGTCTTATTCGAAGACTTGGACACCAACACTTGGGGATCCACCTATATAATGAGGGGCCAAGGGAGGGGGCCGGCCACCCCAAGACCACAAGCTGGCCGCCCCCCTTGAAGTGGCCGGCCACCCCTCCCAAACCCTAGCCGCCCCCTCTCCTCCATATCTCCCGCGTAGCTTAGCGAAGCTCCGCCGGACTTCTACACCGCCACCGACACCACGCCGTCGTGCTGTCGGATTCAAGAGGAGCTACTACTTCCGCTGCCCGCTGGAACGGGAGGTGGACGTCGTCTTCATCAACAACCGAACGTGTGACCGAGTACGGAGGTGCTGCCCGTTCGTGGCGCCGGAACCGATCGTGATCAAGATCTTCTACGCGCTTTTGCAAGCGGCAAGTGAACGTCTACCGCAGCAACAAGAGCCTCATCTTGTAGGCTTTGGAATCTCTTCAAGGGTGAGACTCGATAATCCCCTCGTTGCTACCGTCTTCTAGATTGCATCTTGGCTTGGATTTCGTGTTTGCGGTAGGAAATTTTTTGTTTTCTATGCAACGTTATCCTACAGGCCATTACACTTCATGATTACTCATCTCATCTGCAAAAACGTAACGGCGCGTCGTTAGCACAAACAGGTTCCCCCAAGATTAAACAAGAACTTGCAGGCAAGCAATAGAAAAGCGACAGTAGAAGAGTTTAGATCATGCACGGCGCCGGTGAAGCAGATCCGGTTCGTGCACAGCGGTGTCGGTGAGCAAGATCCGATGCGGTGGACGACGGATCCGGCGAAGCGGCTCCGGTGGGGTGGACGATACCGCAGCTGAAGCGACTGCGGTAGACTGCTAGATGAGCATATGGTTTCGAGGTTCGGCGGGGATGATCCGATCCGGTTGATGACGGCGTCGATGAAGCGGCTCCGGCAGGCAGCCGGATGACGAGGATCGCGAGGGCTCGGGTAGGCCAGGGAAGTCCGGCGGGGATGTTCCGGTGCGGTGGTCGTGGAGGTGGGAGAGAGGGACTTGGGAAGTTCCGGTGGGTGGTCTGAGGGAAATGAATTTTTTTGGGAGGGTTTCCGGGCTAGGGAGGTGGTGATCCAAAAAATGACGGGCAGACCCCCCCACCAACCGACTTTGCTGTCATCTCCACAGGGGTAGAATGGGAATTTGGAAGCGTGTGAAATTTTTGTATTTTGTAGGCGGGAAGTTTTGCCGCTATGAGATTTTGAATTTCGCTAAGGTCCAAGTATAATGATAAAAAATTGTGAGACCGTACTAGTACCTCTGTTCAAGGCCGAGTGCAAAATCAAATCATCATCACCTTGAATATTGGTCACTACCATGGTCATGATCTATCTCTGAAATTAGCGTATCCGCTATATCTTGCAAAGTATAATGATAAAAAAAATTGTGAGACCGTACTAGTACTTCTATTCTAGGCCGAGTGCAACATCAAATCATCATCACGTTGAAAATTTGTTACCATGATCATGATCTATCTCTGAAATTGGCGCATCCGCTATATCTTTCAAAGTATAATGATAATAAAAATTGTGAGACCATACTAGTACTTCTGTTCAAGTTCGAGTGCAACATCAAATCATCATCACGTTGAAAATTTGTTACCATGATCATGATCTACCTCTGAAAATGGGCGCATCCGCTAAAACTTGCAAAGTATAATGATACAAAATTGTGAGACCGTACTAGTACTTATGTTCAAGGTCGAGTGCAACATCAAATCATCATTACATTGAAAAGTGTGTTACCATGATCACGATCTATCTCTGAATTTGGCGCATCCGCTAAATCTCGCAAAGTATAATGATAAAAAAATTGTGAGACTGTACTAGTACTTCTGTTCAAGTTCGAGTGCAACATCAAATCATCATCACGTTGAAAATTTGTTACCATGATCATGATCTATCTCTGAATTTGGCGCATCTGCTAAATCTTGCAAAGTATAATGATAAAGAAATTGTAAGACAGTAGTAGTACTTCTGTTCAAGGTCGAGTGCAACATCAAATCATCATCACGTTGAAAATTTGTTACCATGATCCTCTGAAAATGGGCGCATCCGCTAAAACTTGCAAAGTATAATGATACAAAATTGTGAGACCGTACTAGTACTTATGTTCAAGGTCTAGTGCAACATCAAATCATCATTACATTGAAAATTGTGTTACCATGATCATGATCTATCTCTGAATTTGGCGCATCCGCTAAATCTCGCAAAGTATAATGATAAAAAAATTGTGAGACTGTACTAGTACTTATGTTCAAGGCCGAGTGCAGGATCAAATCATCATCATGTTGAAATTTGTTACAACGATCATGACATATCTCTAAAATTGGCGCATCCGCTAAATCTTGCACGTGGCGCATCTCGGTGCGGAGCAACAAGCCGGTGCTATCAAGGTTGAGGCGTCGGTAGCGTCATCGGGCTCTCCTCTTTTGATAGATCTTCTACATGGCGTGGCGCACCGCCCACCGAGAAGCAGTCACATGTGAGATCGAGGTGGAGACGTCGCCGGCATCCTCGAGGCGCGACCGCCCTTCTACGAGCCAGAGTCGACTCAAGGTATGAATCCATGCGCTGTCGCGTCCCTTCTGCATATGAAGTGGGATGCCTTAGATTTATTGTTCTTCTCTTACGATTATTTCTAGCCGGACATGTGTGCTCTTTCTCTGAATATATTGCTTGAAAAGCTAACCAAGTTACTTAAATTCACTTCGTTCTTAATCTTGCGTGCTAATTTTGTTATTTTTGCTGACAGTGGTGCGCGCAAGGAAATTTATTTCTGGGTGTGCTGAGCTGTTAGGCCTAAGTCGAAATCCTCAGCTAAACAAGGCCTCAGCTTAACACATAAAAAGGTGTTCAATCTCGCCCACAATGTCCTCTTCTTTCCTCTTCCTTTATTGGAACTTGTTTTGCAGACAAGGAAAGTGGCACGTGTAATGTGAGTAAAACCCTCTTAGCCAAAATCAGCTACGAGCAAGATTTTATGTATTGTAGATTCCCCAATTGACTCTCATCCCCAATGTAGTCTTTTTTATGTCAGTATAGACTTCTTTACTGGATGTATACTATCGTACATGGCATGCATTTGCCTAATGAGGAGCATTGTATTGCCATTCTAGCCAACCTGATCGATCTGTCAAGCTTCATGCACGAGATGCCATGTTTAATTTACTCCCTCGCTCCGATCCATATTTCTTGGTGTAAAATGAATGTGAATCGGAGGGAGTACTCTTCTTAGATAGTACTATACCAGTTCAAAAAAAAGTACTGTACTACTACATCACAAATGCATCAAAAGAGTACTACATCACAAGACCACCACGGTTGTACTAGTAGAGTTTAATGCTTAACTTCCAAAGGGAATAAGATTACACATATGAACTTTAAACAGGCGCTGTCCGATGTCTGCTTGTTTGGGAGCACAACATAAATAATACTACCCCCGTCCATACATAAGTGACTAAACTTTGTCTGAAGATGGTTTCATCTATATATGTTTTTAGTGTGTAGATACATCCGTATCTTGAAGGAAAAAGGTGAGCCGCTAACTTTTTGAATAGAGTGAGTAATACAATTCGGATAAACAATGGTGTAGTAAAACAAATACTCCTGCCCATCATAAAACAAAACACAGACTGACTCAAATATATGTACAGATCACAAAAAAGGTTTCATCAGAACCCGAACATATACATGCAGAGATGACCGTTTGATCACATAAAACAAAGGTTTCGTGGCATATTTATGCCCCCAAAACAAGCAGACGTAGGACAGCGCCAACGTACTAGCAGCTAGCACTATGGAGCTGCAGTACAAACAAATGGTGCAGCGACATTTCCACCAGAACGAAAACTAAAAGACATCAGACCAAACAAAAGCTGGGCTATCACTTCTTGCCCAAACAAGCCTTGCTCCTTCATATGCGACTTCCTTTTCTCTTATGGATGTTGAACTTTGAATTAGATGGGTTCCTGACAGCGCGTTCTTTTTCGTGTCCTTGATGTTGCACTCTGGATCAGGTCGGTTACTGTCAGGAAATGAACAAATTGATCAGCAAAAGTCATATGTAAATGAATGCAAAGGTTACATATGAATGACTAACCCGGTCTAACTGAGTAGGGATGTAAAGTGCACCAACGTCTAGCAGAATTGTACTTTCTCCACTGCCAGTTGCTCATATCTAATTGGAATACTCCCTCCTTTGCCCGTACAACCAGCTCATTTTTGTCCTCAAATACGCAGAGTAACCTTACTGCATGTTTCCAATTGTATGGAAATGATGTGTCAAGGCCAAAAAAAGTATCCAATTCAAAATTTATATGACATGTCCATGACTCGTGATCGCCTGTTGATGATCTTGTACTGGCCCATGTTTGTAGGGTGAAGTCTCTTATAACAGCAAGGGCAACATCTCCATTATGTCCCTTGAAGATGTGAATGTTAAGCATGAATATATCATGCGTCTCATGAGGGCACTGAATATATTTCAGAGCCTTCTTTGCATGGTCAAGCTCAATGATATATCTAGACTTCGTTGGCCAGTACAAAATACCCCCTATGAGAGTTGCCGGTCTACGGTCAATCTCTGACAGCATCGGAGTTGATCGAGCTAGAAACTCCCATTCTTTTGAATCTGGTGAGTAGATATGAGCCTGTGCATCGTAACGTTTAGTTGTTATCCAAACAACCGAGAACTTGCCACAATGTGTAAACGGTTCAGAGTTGTTTCTCGAACAGAGAATTGAGCCGCTGCTTTCAATTGTGTGATTGCGCCACAATGGTGGTTCTGGTATCGCTGTGAGAACTTGCCTAATTGGATCCCAGACTGATATATACCCACTGGATACATTAGAATGGAGTAGCACCATACCATCGCGGCATCCCAGGACATAGATTTTGGGACCGTTCACTTGAGACGGGATTGCCAGCATCTTCAAGATGGCCGGGTGAAGATCATGCTCTGTGATGAATCGATTGTCCTCGGAGTTGTTGGTGAAAAACCCTAGCAACGGGTTTCCTCCGTTGTGTGACACAGTTAGCTTTCTGAAATAATTGCTTCCCATACATTGCCTCCATGCTTTCTTGGTGCCTGATGCAGCTAGTAAGCAGGTTGGATGGGGAGGAAGCCTGACAAGAATCTGAGAGACTACATCTCCAGGCAGATCGTTGATTGTTGTGGGTGTCCTTCGACTGAAGCTGGTAGGATTATGCAAATCGCACGATGCATCGTCAAAATTATGTAAACAGCACACTGCATCATCTATTTTTTAAAACAAAATGCAACATCTAATTTGACTAAGCAGCAAAATGCATCATCTAATTCATCATCAAAGTTTCCTAAACTGCACGGTGCATCAGCAAAATCAAAATAGTGTAAACAGCACAATGCATCAGCAAAATCAAAATAATGTAAACAGGACAATGCATCAGCAAAATCAAAATAATGTGAACAGCACAATGCATCAGCAAAATCAAAATATTGTAAACAGGACAATGCAATTGTAATCCTGTTGCATAATCAATGAAGCCCTTAATTTGCAAAAAAAAAACACCACAAAAATAGGACGCACCAACGGAAGGCAATCTCGCATATACAGTAATAATTGCTAACGTGTCAACACGATTGGAGGAAAAAGAGACCTCTACAGGACCCAAAACGCTGTGGTAACATCAGATGGGGTTAGCTTTGATATAGGTAATAAAATGTAAACAGCACAATACATCATCTAAGTTGACAGCAAAATTCTTCATCGAAATTTCCCACACTGTTCAAGGAATCAGAAAAATTACCTAAAAGGCTAAAAGAGCAAAATGCATCATCAGAGTAAAATATATGTAAACAGTACAATGCATCATCCAACTTTTGGCTAAACAGCAGAGAGCATTAGCTAGGTTGACAGAAAAAAAAACAAAAAAAACCATGAAAAATTCCTGAAGAGGTGAGTGCATCAGAAAAATTACTACCTAAAAAGCATAATGAATCACCCAAATTACAAAAGAAGCAGAATGCATCATCAAAAATACAAAAACATCTCAATGCATCATCACGTCTGGTTTGGGCAAAAAACCCAATCCACCAGATCTAACCTCATTGCAGTTGGGGAAGGTAGAACTTACAAAGGGGTTGACGAGTCACGATCATATGCAACAAGCGCCGCCTTAGATGAAGTCACCATCCAAGCTCTCGACGCGTTCAAAGCAGCCAGCTTCGAAGCCTCCGACGGTTCTCCCGGCTGCGCCGCCAAAACTCTCGAAGCACGCGCCAAGACTTTCCAACAAAATGCAGCTTCGATACGAGCATTTGCCAGCGCCACAGCGCCCGGGCCCGTCCTAGCCACCGCCTTCGCCTTTGCCTCCGCATCCGCATCCGCATCCGCTTTACATGTCTCCGCCGATGCATGCAGAGCATCCGTCTCCGCTTTCCATGTATCCGCCGACGCAGTGTAGGCATCGAGCGACGCCGTTTTCATTTCCTAGAAAACCCAGTAAGTTACTCACATTGCAATCCCCAAATTAAGGTTATATCGAACACAATGACCGATGAACCTCTGTACTCGCCGGAGGTTGGAGATGTACATACCTGCGAAGATCGGTCCGGTGGTGCTTGACGGTGGTGCGTCGGGGACGGGGGAGAACTCGGCGGGGAGAATGGTGGCGCGGCCCAAGACGGCGGCGCGGAGAGGGGCGACGGTGCGGTCATCGAACCTCGGCAGACAGTATTTTGTATATATATATGAGAAGAAGAATAAAGTCTGGTCGAATGAGGCAGCGCGACCGGCAGAGTACAACCGAAGGCTACTAGTGCTACCTTGGAGTATTGTAGTAATATAACATAATAAAAATAATGGCCTTGTTTAAACCACTCTTGTCAGTGTGGCATCGCGTCCAAATTTAATGCATTCTGTGGAAATCGGAATAATGCTGTAAAAACTCTCATACTAGTGTGGTATATAGCATGCACCGACACTTTTCAACAAAATGTCGTCTCCATTTCATAGGAGACTGCTTGCACACTGGGATACGATGCTGACATGACGAAGGGCGCAGAAGTATTTTGGAGTATTTCATTCGAGCAGATCGGGGCGACGGTGCGTCTTTGGAGGGAATACCGTGTGGTGTGTCTTTGGAGGGAATACCGTACGTACTTAGGAGTATTTCATTCGAGCAGACTGCTTGCACACTGGGATACGATGCTGACATGACGAAGGGCGCAGAAGTTTGCGAAAATGGTTGTACTACCATCCGACCATTAGTATAATCATTGCGCGATAGCTTACACGAGAAGGAAAAGAGCCGAACAGCTGTGGATAATAAAAGCATTTGGCTCTTCGAGGATCCTTCTTCTACTGCCTTCTCAAAGGAGTACTACTATTGTAATCTTTTTTTGTTTTTCTGGGACCTTCGGGTCCCTTCCCCGTTGAAAAGTGAAGTGTTTCGAATACATTCATATGCCTATGTTTCTATTTTTACAAGCAAATAAATAACAAAGGATGACTCAATGCACAAGTTGATCTCATTTTGAAATTTTTTTAAACTTCTTCTATTGTATTCAAATTTGATTAGAAGGAGTCGATCGATTGTACATGCCAATCGTATAGCTTGGTGGGTGGATTGGCATTTGAAGTTTGGTCATTGTGTTCTTGTTTGTTACCACCCTCGCAAGGCACGTCCAAGTATTTCCTGTCAGAATTTATGGCATGTATGTAGTTAAATAACCTACATTATTTCAATTATGAGTTTAATTACTAGGCAAAAGCTTAAAAATCCATATATAGTTGCAGATTAAGATGAACAAATCCTTGAACCTATATCTACAAAATTGATGGCACTAACACATCCTACCAAGCGGAAAGCATGTCTACCCTACTGCTTCCAAAAGGTGGAATTATGACAATAATGTGCAACTGTTAAAATTTGGTAGCCCTCCTTCACAAATAACACACATCTAGCCATTTTTGTACAGTAATAAAAAAGGGAAATCATTCTTTCATGCATGCATATAATTGTTAGAATCTCTTGTTTGTGAAGTTGCTTAAAATACGATCTCTTCCAAACTTGAGGTCATATGATAACTAAAAAGTTTTGTATGGCGGGATTTTGCATCAAAGTACATGCGCACAATACTCACTTGTGGGCAGAAAGCCAAACAAACTCATATTACTAGGTTTGTATTAATTTGTTCTAGAAATTTCACCATCACACATGATTTTGTGCTTGCGTTAATTTTACTTAAAAACTTCTTCCAAATTCAAATTTTCTTCAAACATGCCAACGGTACATGTCTACCAATTAATAATTAAGGGTACACCACACGTACTGCCTCGTAGGGTACATAAAAAATTACTATATTTTATGGCATGTACTAATTTCACATAATCTACAACTCAATGTTGAGTTTAATGATCAGCCCAGAACTAGAAAACAAATATACATATAGTTGCAAATTAACCTAGAAAAGCTCTAGTATCCTTTAAAACCCTAGAAAATGGCCATGCATGCATGCATCCTACCCATAATAATTAATTAAGGTCTCGATCTCTATACTGCTCACGAAGTTTGGAATTCTGGCAAATATGCAACTTGTTTCATTAATTTACCATGGCGAGATAGATGCATGCACATCGATCTCTTAAAAAATATAAGGGCTCCTTTGATTCATAGGATTGATATAGGAATTATGTAGGAATTGGATCCTATAGGAAAATTTCTATACAAGTCATTTGATTCATAGGAACATATCCTATAGGAATTATTCCTATAGGAATCTTGTAGTACAAATCCTATAGGAAAAAAGCATTAGCTCATACCTCATGGAAAAATTCCTTTGCTACAATCAAAGACACACCATATTCCTATAGGATTCAACTTGGCATGACATTCCAATCCTACACCTTTCCTATTCCTACACTCTTCATATTCCTATGAATCAAAGGAGCCCTAAGTTTGTAAAGGATTTGGCATCCATATATGCTCACCGGATATATAGATAAGGCCAATTTGCATCACTATTTTATATCATAATTTGCTGTTATTCATTGATATATTTCATATTGGGACACATTACTTATGTTATTTCATCTATTTTGCATGTTTCATCGTTATTGGAGGATCGAACACCGGAGCCAGGATTCTGCTGGAAAAAGCACCGTCAGAACGCAATATTTCGGAAGATCAACTCGGAAGGAAATTATACCAAAAATCCTATTTTTCAAGATGACGAAGGAAGCCAGAAGGAGGAGCCAGGAGCAGCCAGGGGGCCCACACCCTAGGGCGGCGCGGCCCAGGCCCTGGCCGCGCCGGCCTGTGGTCTGGGGGCCCACGACCCTTTTCGCCTCCTTTTCTTCGCCAAACCCTTCGTCCCGAAGACCTAAGCCACAGAGGGTACCTCGCGAAGAGTTACAGCCGCCTCTGCGGGGCGGAGAACACCAGAGAGAAAAGAGCTCTCCGGCGGGCAGGAGAAATTCCCTCCGGGAGGGGGAAATCGACGCCATCGTCACCGTCATCGAGCTGGACATCATCGCCATCACCATCATCATCATCTCCACCATCATCACCGCCGTCATCACCGCTGGACACCGTCACCGCCATAGCAATTTGGGTTTGATCTTGATTGTTTGATAGGGGAAACTCTCCCGGTATCGATTTCTACTTGTTGTTGATGCTATTGAGTGAAACCATTGAACCAAGTTTATGTTCAGATTGTTATTCATCATCATATCACCTCTGATCATGTTCCGTATGATGTCTCGTGAGTAGTTCGTTTAGTTCTTGAGGACATGGGTGAAGTCTAAATGTTAGTAGTGAACTATGGATGAGTAATATTCAATGGTGTGATATTTAAGTTGTGGTGTTATTCTTCTAGTGGTGTCATGTGAACGTCGACTACATGACACTTCACCATTTATGGGCCTAGGGGAATGCATCTTGTATTCGTTTGCCAATTGCGGGGTTGCCGGAGTGACAGAAACCTAAACCCCCGTTGGTATATCGATGCAGGAGGGATCGCAGGATCTCAGAGTTTAAGGCTGTGGTTAGATTTATTTCTTAATTACTTTCTTGTAGTTGCGGATGCTTGCAAGGGGTATAATCACAAGTATGTATTAGTCCTAGGAAGGGCGGTACATTAGCATAGGTTCACCCACACAACACTTATCACAACAATGAAGATTATTTAGCCGTATGTAGCGAAAGCACTAGACTAAAATCCCGTGTGTCCTCGAGAACGTTTGGTCATTATAAGTAAACAAACCGGCTTGTCCTTTGTGCTAAAAAGGATTGGGCCACTCGCTGCAATTATTACTCTCGCACTTTACATACTCGTACTTTATTCAACTGTTACATCAAACCCCCCTGAATACTTGTCTGTGAGCATTTACAGTGAATCCTTCATCGAAACTGCTTGTCAACACCTTCTGCTCCTCGTTGGGATCGACATTCTTACTTATCGAAGATACTACGATACACCCCCTATACTTGTGGGTCATCAAGACTATTTTCTGGCGCCGTTGCCGGGGAGTGAAGCGCTATTGGTAAGTGGAATTGGTAAGGAAAACCTTTACTGTTGTGCTGATTTTATTTCTGCCTGCTGCTATAAGTCATTATGGAGAGATCTTCTCTTCAATTTCTATTTGGGAAATCTACTACTACTGCAACGGTAGTGGATGAAGCGCCAGGTGAGGAAGTAATACCATATAAAATACCTATGAAAATTATTGAACGTGTTATGGATAACCGCTATGAAGGGGATGGAACTGTCCATCCTGGTGATCATTTACTGTTTTTGCATGAATTATGCGGTTTATTCAAATGTGCAGGTATTGCTATGGATGAAGTGAGGAAGAAACTATTCTCTTTGTCGCTGTCCGGTAAGGCGGCGCATTGGTATAAATTACTGGATAATGGGGATTCTCTTGAATGGAATGATATTGTGCCCCGGTTTTATTCTAAGTTCTATCCTCCAAGTGAAATTCATAAGGATCGGAATCGCATATATAATTTTTGGCCTCATGATGGAGAGAGTATTGCCCAAGCTTGGGGGAGATTGAAGTCTTTAATGCTCAAATGCCCCATTCATGAGCTTCCTGGTAATGTTATTATTGATAATTTCTATGCAAGACTTTCTTTTCAAGACAAGACCTTGCTGGATACTTCTTGTTCTGGATCATTTACACGCAACAAAGAAGAGTTTAAAAGGGACCTTCTTGATCGAATCCAAGAAAATACTGAAGGATGGGAGAACGACAAAGATAGAGAATCAGGTATAATTTATGATTATAAATGCATTGAAGCTTTTATGGATACTGATAAATTTCGTAATATGAGTGCTACATATGGTCTTGATTCTCAAGTTGCTGTAAATCTTTATAAAGCTTTTGCCTCTCATTATGAATTGCCAAAGAAGAATTTTGATAAGTATCATGAACCGTATAAAGATAAAATTGATTCATCTATTAATAAATGTGTTGTAGTTGAAACTGCTGATCATGTTATTCCTGAAGCTTATATTGAAAAAACTCCTTTCCCTGCTAAAATGAAGGAGTACTCTGTTATAAATAGTGCGGTTCATAAAAGTGAAAAGAAACCTGTAGAACCTGAAGAACAAATAAAAGTTGAACCTGCTGTTGCAATAATTAAAGATCTTGTGACTGAAAATGTAGAGGATGGTCATATTATTTTCTGTGAAGATGCTTCTAATATTGTTTCACATCCTAATAAACCCAAACAAGCTAGTGTTCCTATGCTATCTGTTAGAATTGGTGATCATTGCTATTATGGATTATGTGATATTGGTGCAAGTGTTAGTGCTATTCCGTATGAGCTTTACACGGAGATTATGCACGAAATTGATTCTTGTGAACTTGAAGATATTGATGTGGTTATTCAGCTGGCTAATAGAGAAACTATTTCTCCAATTGGTATTGTTCGAGATGTGGAAGTTTTATGCGGTAAGATTAAATATCCTGCTGACTTTTTGGTACTTGGTTCTGCTGCTAGTGATTATTGTCCTATTATTTTTGGTAGACCTTTTCTAAATACTTGTGGAGCTATTATAGATTGCAAGAAAGAGAAAATTTTGACTAAATTTGCTGGTGAATCTTATGAGTTTAACTTCTCTAAATTTACTAAAACTCCTTATAAAGCTGATTTGCCTAGTAATGATATTAAAATGGAGCAATGTGCATCTATTGTTCTTGTTCCTAATAATCCTTTGCAGCAACATTTGGAGGATAGCGAGAGCGAAATTTTTAGGAAAGAAAGAGATGAGCTTGAGGAAATTTTTCTTCGTCAACCTATTCTCAAGCATGATTTACCGGTGGAAGATTTGGGTACAACACCGCCACCTAAGGAAGATCCTGTTTTTGATTTAAAGCCTTTACCTGATAATCTTAAATATGCTCATATTGATGATAAGAAAATATATCCTGTTATTATTAGTTCTAAGCTTTCAGAGATTGAGGAAGAAAGGTTATTGGAAATATTGAAGAAGCATCGAGGCGCTATTGGCTACACTCTTGATGATTTGAAGGGGATTTCTCCTTCTATTTGCCAACATGCTATTAATATGGAAGATGATGCAAAGCCTGTTGTTGAACCTCAGCGTCGTCTAATTCCAAAGATGAAGGAAGTGGTAAGGAATGAGGTATTACGACTTCTTGAAGCTGGTATTATATATCCTATTGCTGATAGTAGATGGGTTAGTCCTGTGCATTGTGTTCCTAAGAAAGGAGGTATGACTGTTGTGCCTAATGATAATGATGAGCTCATTCCTCAAAGAATAGTTGTAGGGTATAGAATGTGCATTGATTTTCGAAAAGTTAATAAAGTTACTAAAAAAGATCATTACCCTTTACCCTTTATTGATCAAATGCTAGAAAGATTATCTAAAAATACTCATTTTTGCTTTCTTGATGGTTATTCTGGGTTTTCACAAATTGCTGTTAAAGCTAAAGATCAAGAGAAAACCACTTTTACTTGTCCCTATGGAACTTATGCTTATAGACGCATGCCTTTTGGTTTATGTAATGCTCCTGCTACTTTTCAAAGATGCATGTCTGCTATTTTTCATGGTTTTTGTGAAAGTATTGTAGAGGTATTCATGGATGATTTTTCCGTCTATGGGAATTCTTTTGATAGCTGCTTGCGAAACCTTGATAAAGTTTTGCAGAGATGTGAAGAAACTAACCTTGTTCTTAATTGGGAGAAATGCCACTTTATGGTTAATGAAGGAATTGTATTGGGACATAAAATTTCTGAGAGAGGTATTGAAGTTGATAGAGCTAAAGTTGAAGCAATCGAGAAGATGCCTTATCCGAGGGATGTTAAAGGTATTCGTAGTGTTCTTGGTCATGCTGGGTTTTATAGGAGATTTATTAAAGATTTCTCTAAGATTTCAAAGCCTCTTACTAATCTTCTTCAAAAAGATGTACCATTTGTTTTTGATGATGATTGTAAGGAAGCTTTTGAAACTCTTAAGAAAGCCTTAACAACTGCTCCTATAGTTGAACCCCCTGATTGGAATTTACCCTTTGAAATTATGTGTGATGCTAGTGATTTTGCTGTAGGCGCTGTTCTTGGACAGCGAGTAGATAAAAAACTGAATGTTATTCATTATGCTAGTAAAACTCTTGATGCTGCTCAAAGAAATTATGCTACAACTGAAAAGGAATTATTAGCTGTAGTTTTTGCTTGTGATAAATTTAGATCTTATATTGTTGATTCAAAAGTTACTATTCATACTGATCATGCTGCAATTAGATACCTAATGACAAAGAAAGATGCTAAGCCAAGGCTTATTAGATGGGTACTTCTTTTGCAAGAATTTGATTTACATATTGTAGATAGGAAAGGTGCTGATAATCCTGTTGCTGATAATTTGTCTAGATTGGAAAATATTGCTTATGATCCTGTTCCTGTTAATGATAGTTTTCCAAATGAACAATTGGCTGTAATAAAGGTGAGCTCGCGAGATAGTCCTTGGTATGCTGATTATGCTAACTTTATTGTTTCCAAGTACTTGCCTCCAACCTTTTCAGCTCAGCAAAGGAGGAAATTCTTTTATGATTTGAGGCATTATTTTGGGATGACCCACACTTATATAAAGAAGGAGTGGATGGTATTATGCGAAGATGTGTTCCCGAATATGAACAACAGGAGATATTGAGTAAATGTCATGGTAGTGCTTATGGAGGACATCACGCCGGAGAAAGAACCGCGCAAAAGGTTCTACAATCAGGTTTTTATTGGCCAACTCTCTTCAAAGATGCGAGAAAGTTTATTTTATCTTGTGATGAATGCCAAAGGGTTGGTAATATCTCCAGACGCAATGAAATGCCTATGAATTATACTCTTGTTATTGAACCGTTTGATTGTTGGGGATTTGACTTCATGGGACCTTTTCCGTCTTCAGAAGGTAACACTCATATACTTGTTGCTGTTGATTATGTTACTAAATGGGTGGAAGCTATACCTACAAAAAGTGCTGATGGTGAGACCTCTTTAAGAATGCTCTTAGATATTATTTTTCCTAGATTTGGAGTACCTAGATATATTATGACTGATGGAGGTTCTCATTTTATTCATGGAGGTTTTAGAAAAACTCTTGCTAGGTATGGTATTAATCATAGAATTGCTTCCGCTTATCATCCTCAAACTAGTGGTCAAGTAGAATTATCAAATAGAGAGATTAAATCTATTTTGGGAAAGACCGTTAATAAAACTAGAAAGAATTGGGCTAGTAAATTGAAGGATGCACTTTGGGCTTATAGAACTGCTTATAAAAATCCCATGGGAATGTCACCTTATAAAATGGTTTATGGGAAAGCTTGTCATTTACCTTTAGAACTAGAGCACAAAGCTTATTGGGCTGTTAGAGAATTAAATAAAGATCCTAAACTTGCCGGTGATAAGAGGTTGTTGCAATTGAGTTCCCTAGATGAATGGAGAAGTGAAGCTTATGAAAATGCTAAACTCTTTAAAGAGAAAGTTAAAAAATGGCATGATAGGAGGATTATCAAAAGAGAATTTAATATTGGGGATAAAGTCCTATTGTATCGGTCTCGTCTCAGATTCTTTGCAGGGAAATTACTCTCGAAATGGGAAGGACCATATGTTGTCGAGGAGGTGTATCGTTCAGGAGCAATCAAAATTAGCTCTCTCCAAGGCAATGCTACGCAAGTGGTGAATGGACAAAGACTCAAGCATTATATCTCGGGTGATTCCTATAATGTTGATGTTGATATTATTCAAGTGGAAACACCGGAGGATTTCATCAAAGGGCAAATTGACAGTCCGCCAGAACTCGACTTTGAATAGGTAACAGTACTGGTAATGAAAAGTACGCAATTTACTTTCCGAACAATATTTTTGCTGTTTTTGGAAAATATGAGAAATTACGAGTTCGAAACGGAGTGGAAAGGACGCACGAGGGGGTGCCACCATAGGGCGGCGCGGCCTGACCTGGGCCCGCGCCGCCTATGGTTTGGCCGCCTCGTCGCCCCTTTCCGACTCTGGTTCGATCTGGTATTTTCCTTATTTCGTGAAAATATTTGCTATATAATCTCCCGGACCCCTGGAGGTCCGTATATCGTGTTTTCGACGTGTTTTGTTTCGAGCTGTTTCTGCCAGGATCTGTTTTCGGTTTAGAAGCACCATGGCCTCCAACAACAAGGGCAAGGGGCTTTCGGAGGAAGAAGTGAAGGAGGTGCCATCAAGACAAGAGCAGCAAGCCGGAGGGAGCAAGCAAATCTTGGTGGGATCTGTTGACACTCGACGTTCTTTTTCTCATAACTTGCAGGGACCTTTACCACCCGCTCTTAGCCTCGACTCTTTCCCCATGATGGAAGAAGTTCTACGGGTTACCGATGAGTTTTGTGATCAATATCGGGCTCTAAGAAGAGAAGTGGAGATACTCCAGGAGGAGAACTGCCGTCTCCGAAGATTGATTGAATACCACTCGATTCGCGTCACAAGGTCGTCATCGCCAACTTCGGATAACAATGAATCTCTTCGAATCTTAGTGCAGAATTATCAAGCTGAGAAACTGAAGACGAAGGAGCTTATTAAGAAGCTCGGGAGGAATTCATCACCACCATCTCCGCAGGAGTAATTCATCATCGGTATTGGCATCCCCTTGGTTTGTTCCAAGCTTGGGGGAGTGCCGCGGTATCACATTATCACTACCTTTTACTTTTATTGTCAAGTAGTGTCATATCATGAGTAGGGAAGTTATCATATAAGATGGGTTGCGTTTGGAAGTATCTCTCCTTTAGTTGGTTGTCTATGTATCCCTTGGTGTGAGTTATCGTTATGGAATATTAATGAGAAGTCTTATCATTTACATATTGCACATCTTATTTTAGTTTGCAATCTTTACTATATGATTCACCTTGTTGTTAGTATTGGTATCACTTTGGGAGCATTGAATAAATCTATTTGGTTTTGGCAAACTTAGCATTGGTCAATAGCAACAACACTTTAAGGTTTAAATAGAAAAGAGAAATACATGTAGATGTTTCATTGTCTTTCTTGTTAGCTCATAGCTTATTATTCTGAAGTTAAAATTGTTTGTGCTTACAAGGAAGATGCATGATTGTTTCTATCACATGTATATTTGTTTGTTTCCCTCGACTCTTATGCTTGCTAATTAACCTTGCTAGCCAAAGACCTGTACTGAGAGGGAATACTTCTCGTGCATCCAAACCTTAACCCAAACCTATGTCATTTGTGTCCACCATACCTACCTACTACATGGTATTTTCTGCCATTCCAAGTAAATACTTCATGTGCTACCTTTAAACAATTCAAAACTTAGTATCTCTTATTTGTGTCAATGTTTTATAGCTCATGAGGAAGTATGTGGTGTTTTATCTTTCAATCTTGTTGGGCAACTTCCACCAATGGACTAGTGGCTACATCCGCTTATCCAATAATTTTGCAAAAAGAGCTGGCAATGGGATTCCCAGTCCCAAATTAATTAACTTAAATAGACACTCCTCCATGGTATGTGATTGATGGACGGCACCCGAAGGATTCGGTTAGCCATGGCTTGTGTAAGCAAAGGTTGGGGGAGTGTCATCATCATAATAAAACTAAAATAAAAAGGCACTCCTTCATGGTATGAGATTGTTGGCAGGCACCCGAGGATTCGGTTAGCCATGGTTTGTGAAAGAAAGGTTGGAAGGAGTGCCACACAAAATGAAAATAATATGGGAGCCGCTCTTAGGAGGTTGTCTGGCAAGGGGGTTAGAGTACCCGCTACCAGTCGTTGACAACAACAAACACCTCTCAAAATGTTACTTTTATTCTCTTTATATGATTGCAAAACTGAAAAAGCTCTAGCACATGATTTAATCCCTGCTTCCCTCTGCGAAGGGCCTGTCTTTTACTTTATGTTGAGTCAGTAAACCTATTTCCCTCCATCTCAAGCAAGCATTTGAGTAGTTGTGATCAAACCATTATATTGTGATTTGCTACATCATGTCTTTTATTCTTCCTTGTTTAGTACAAGTTTTATCTGAATGAATATAGCTTTGCAAGTTATCAATGATCATGAGAAGACCATTATGATTGAGTATGCAAGTTGTGCCTTATAAACTCTAACATGAGAGCGCTGCTCAATAAGATAAATATAATCTGTTAATTGTTCTCTGACCAAGAACGAAGTTTGCCATCACCAATCATGATTTCTCATGCACCTTTACTTGTGATTACCCTATACTTGTTTCAATATGAGTTATAAGAGGTTGTCTACTATAATGTCCTGTGTGAATGAATATGATGCTTCTTGTCCGTATTTTATTTATCGACTCTTCACTCCATAAACATGTGGTCATGTCTATCGAGCTCAGTTTCGCTTGGGGACAAGCGAAGTCTAAGCTTGGGGGGAGTTGATACGTCCAATTTGCATCACTATTTTATATCATAATTTGCTGTTATTCATTGATATATTTCATATTGGGACACATTACTTATGTTATTTCATCTATTTTGCATGTTTCATCGTTATTGGAGGATCGAACACCGGAGCCAGGATTCTGCTGGAAAAAGCACCGTCAGAACGCAATATTTCGGAAGATCAACTGTGGAAGGAAATTATACCAAAAATCCTATTTTTCAAGATGACGAAGGAAGCCAGAAGGAGGAGCCAGGAGCAGCCAGGGTGGGCCCACACCCTAGGGCGGCGCGGCCCAGGCCCTGGCCGCGCCGCCGTGGTGTGGAGGGCCCACGACCCTTTCGCCTCCTTTTCTTCGCCAAACCCTTCGTCCCGAAGACCTAAGCCACAGAGGGTACCTCGCGAAGAGTTACAGCCGCCTCTGCGGGGCGGAGAACACCAGAGAGAAAAGAGCTCTCCGGCGGGCAGGAATCCGCCGGGGAAATTCCCTCCGGGAGGGGGAAATCGACGCCATCGTCACCGTCATCGAGCTGGACATCATCGCCATCACCATCATCATCATCTCCACCATCATCACCGCCGTCATCACCGCTGGACACCGTCACCGCCATAGCAATTTGGGTTTGATCTTGATTGTTTGATAGGGGAAACTCTCCCGGTATCGATTTCTACTTGTTGTTGATGCTATTGAGTGAAACCATTGAACCAAGTTTATGTTCAGATTGTTATTCATCATCATATCACCTCTGATCATGTTCCGTATGATGTCTCGTGAGTAGTTCGTTTAGTTCTTGAGGACATGGGTGAAGTCTAAATGTTAGTAGTGAACTATGGATGAGTAATATTCAATGGTGTGATATTTAAGTTGTGGTGTTATTCTTCTAGTGGTGTCATGTGAACGTCGACTACATGACACTTCACCATTTATGGGCCTAGGGGAATGCATCTTGTATTCGTTTGCCAATTGCGGGGTTGCCGGAGTGACAGAAACCTAAACCCCCGTTGGTATATCGATGCAGGAGGGATCGCAGGATCTCAGAGTTTAAGGCTGTGGTTAGATTTATTTCTTAATTACTTTCTTGTAGTTGCGGATGCTTGCAAGGGGTATAATCACAAGTATGTATTAGTCCTAGGAAGGGCGGTACATTAGCATAGGTTCACCCACACAACACTTATCACAACAATGAAGATTATTTAGCCGTATGTAGCGAAAGCACTAGACTAAAATCCCGTGTGTCCTCGAGAACGTTTGGTCATTATAAGTAAACAAACCGGCTTGTCCTTTGTGCTAAAAAGGATTGGGCCACTCGCTGCAATTATTACTCTCGCACTTTACATACTCGTACTTTATTCAACTGTTACATCAAACCCCCCTGAATACTTGTCTGTGAGCATTTACAGTGAATCCTTCATCGAAACTGCTTGTCAACACCTTCTGCTCCTCGTTGGGATCGACATTCTTACTTATCGAAGATACTACGATACACCCCTATACTTGTGGGTCATCAAAGGCCAAGCAAACACATCGAATATTTGTGAAGAAATGTTTTTGCTAGAACCTTCAAATTTTTAGATTTACATCACACACAAAGAACACACCTTTAATTTCGCCAGGTTTGTGCACTAATAAAGTACTCCTACAGTACTAGAAATTGGATTGTTCTACTCCGGAGTGATATGCTCACCGGAGTATTTTTGGATCTTAGCTGGAGCGGCGTTTGGCGGTTGCACGAAGCCGTGCTGGATGTTAAGCCTGTCGAGGCACGCCTGGTGGAAAGCGTGCGCCACCTTAGCCTCATCGGCGCGCCGCTGCAATGCTGCGTCCCTGGGATTTGCAGCCGCCGCATTCTTAGCCTGCACGAAAGCTTGCAGAGCATCCCGGCATCTATAGAGTGCCGGGAACATCACGTTATATACGAGCTCCTTGGCGGTGTTGCTCCTGCAAAGGGCGTCGCCGTGATGCGCTTCGAAAGAACGGCCTGGCTCCACGGCCGGCACCGCCTGAAGTGCGGTCGGATTAGGCGGCTGGCCACGGGAGCTCCCTGCCTCCGCATCGTTCGCGCCGGCCGGGAAGGGGATCTCACCTGCTGGCAAAGAAAACCATGCGGCATGCGCGGGCGGAAAAGCCGGCCAGGGCCGAGCGGGCGTCGCATGCGGGGTTGCGTGGGAGATCCCTGCCTCTGCATCCATCGGCCCGCACGGGAAGCGGCTGGCGAGGGGCTCCACGGCCAGCGCCGCCGCCGCGGGCTGAACAACCGGCCAGTGCAGAGCGGGCGGGTTATGCCTTGGTGCGCGATGGACGAAGCGAAGGCGGCGCTGATGCTCCGCTTCCTCGTCGGTGGTAGGACTACGCGCGCGGCGACCAGAGCCAAGTCGGAAGGCCATAGCTATGTCGATTGGTCACTTAAGCTGGAGAGGTTCTCTTACCATTTCGGAGAAGCGGAGTAAGAGGAAGTTGTTGCTTATACGGGTTCACTGCCACGTTGGGTTAAGAGGGGCAAAGTTGGTCAATGCCTAGGAAGTTGGAATCGTTTTGGCCCCAATTTTTTAATTACCTTGCGGTTCATCTCTCGGTCTCTCCCACCTCTTCACTATCCCTCCCCTTGCCTCCTTTCATGCTTCATCGTAGTGCATCTTGTTTTTCTAGCACCTTCACAAAAATCATACACATTTGGCCGATTCTGTCATTGTGTGCACTAATAAAGTAAAAAATCCATTATATGTGAATAAACGTTTAATACACTAGCTCGCAAAGATGTTTCTCAAGGCGATATGCACAATGCCTGCCAAAAATGGGTCATGATAACTAAATTTCGTGTTAATTTTTGCATGACATGTACTCACTTGTGTATGAAGCCAAGCAAACTCATAATCTATACCAAAAAATGTGAAAGAGTTCTTTTTAGTATCCTTCATACATGGGGTTCCTATTTTTACTTTCTATTTTTACTAGTTACAAGTACTCATGCATGAAAACTTTTGAAAATATGTGCATTTTGGGCTGTGTGGAGACATGGTACAATAATATATTCAAGTTGATATACAAAGTCTAGACATATTCAAACTAGACAAATAATGTATCTAACCCCCTAACCCTAAACTCTGTCTTATGAAGTCAAGCATGCATGAAGAGAATTGGTTTTGGGTTTCAAACATGGAAATTTCAAAATCATCCCAAAAGCTTCATTTTAGAGCGACTAAGAAGGATCCAGGCTTACCTTTCCATTTTCATGTTTTAAACTTGTTTAAATCTTGGTCAAATCTAGGATTTGACCACGATTCAAATGGGCATAAAATAAAAAAATGAAAAAAATGAAAAACCAAAGCGCACATAGTCTTCTTATATGTCATATAGTAAGCATTAAAGTTGGTAAACAAGGTCTAGACATATTCAAACTAGACAAATCATGTATCTACCCCCTAACCCCTAAACTCTGTCTTATGACGAAGTCAAGCATGAAGATTAAGTGGTTTTGGGTTTCAAACATGGAAATTTTAAAAACCTCCCAAAAACTTCATTTTAGGGTGACTAAGAAGGATACAGGCTTCCCTTTTCATTTTCATGTTCTATATATACTTGTTTAAATCTTGGTCAAACCTAAGATTTGACCAAGATTCAAATGTGCATCAAAATTCTAAAAAAAATCAGAAAAATGAAAAACCAAAGCACATAGTCTTCTTATGTCATATAGTAAGCATTAAAGTTGATAAACATGGTCTAGACATATTCAAACCATACAAATCATGTATCTACCCGCTAACCCCTAAACTATGTCTTAAGAAGTCAAGCATGAAGAGAAGTGGTTTTGGGTTTCAAACATGGAAATTTCAAAAACCTCCCAAAAACTTCATTTTAGGGTGACTAAGAAGGATACAGGCTTCCCTTTTCATTTTCATGTTCTATACTTGTTTAAATCTTGGTCAAACCTAGGATTTGACCAAGATTCAAATGTGCATCAAAATTCCAAAAAAATCAGAAAAATGAAAAACCAAAGCACATAGTTTTCTTATGTCACATACATATATATAGTAAGCATTCAAAAGTTGATAAACAAGGTCTAGCTAGACATATTCAAATAAGACAAATCATGTATCTACCCCTCTAAAACCATAAACTCTGTCTTATGAAGTCAAGCATGAAGAGAAGTGGTTTTTGGTTTCAAACATGGAAATTTCAAAAACCTCCCAAAATTAAAGCTTCATTTTAGAGTGACTAGTTAAGAAGGATCCAGGCTTACCTTTTCATTTTCATGTTTTAAACTTGTTTAAATCTTGGTCAAACCTAGGATTTGACCAATATTCAAATGGGCATAAAATAAAAAAATAAATAAAATAAAAAACCAAAGCACATAGTCTTCTTATGTCATATAGTAAGCATTCAAAAGTTCATAAACAAGGTCTAGACATATTCAAACCAGACAAATCATGTACCCCCTAACCCTAAACTTTGTCTTAATTATATATGAAGTCAAGCATGAAGCAGAGAAGTGTGGTTTTGGGTTTCAAACATGGAAATTTCAAAAACCACCCAAAAAGCTTCATTTTAATTAGACTGGCTGGTTAATTAAGAAGGATCCATGATTAATTACCTTTTCATTGTCATGTTTTAAACTTGTTTAAATCTTGGTCGAACCTAGGATTTAACCAAGATTCAAATGGGCATAAAAATTCAGAAAAAAATCGAAAGAATGAAAAACCAAAGCACATAGCCTTCTTATGTCATATAGTAAGCATTCAAATTGATAAACATGGTCTAGACATATTCAAACCAGAAAAATCATGTATCTACCCCTAACCCTAAACTCTGTCTTATGAAGTCAAGCATGAAAAGAAGTACGGTGGTTTTGGGTTTCAAACATGGTAAATTCAAGAACCTCCCAAAAGCTTCATTTTAGAGTTACTAAGAGAAAGATCCAACAAAGGAAAGGTTTGTTGTTCATAGAGGCTGACATGTGGGACCCATGAGCCAGCGGCGACCTCAATTTCAAAGGCGGCATATGATCGAAAAGAAAAAGGCAAGTTAGCAAAAATCAGGGGGTAAAAAAATCTAAGAAAAGAAACTTTATTGTACATAGAGGATGACATGCGGGTCCCATGAGCCAGCACCTTACTCAACGTTTCAGAGGCGGCATGAGATCAAAAGAAAAAGGAAACTGACCAAATATCAGGAGCAAAAAATAATCCAAGAAAAGAAACTTTTATTGTACATAGAGGATGACATATGGGTCCCACTTATACAAGCTCTTTCGCTCCAAGATCTTGCAAGTTGATTGTACATAGAGGATGACATGCGGGGCCCTTGTGTCAGCAGCTTAATCAACGTTTCCAAGGCGGCAGGGGATCAAAAGAAAAAGGAAATAGCCAAAAATAAGAGGGTGAAAAAAATCCAAGAAAAGAAACTTTTATAGTATAGAGGATGACATGTGGGTCCCATGAGCCAGCAGCTTTCCTCAACGTTTCAGAGGCTGCATGAGATCGAAAGAAAAAGGCAAGTGACCAAAAATAAGAGGGTAAAAAAATCCAAGAAAAGAGACTTGATTGTACATAGAGGATGACATGCGGGTCCCATCAGTCAGCAGCTTACTCAACGTTTCCAAGGCGGCAGGGGATCAAAAGAAAATGGAAATAGCCAAAGATCAGAGGGTGAAAAAAAAGAAAAGAAACTTTTGTAGTACATAGAGGATGACATGCGGGTCCCATGGGCCAGCAGGTTCCTCAACGTTTTCAAGGGCGGCATGAGATCGAAAGAAAAAGGCAAGTGACTAAAAATCAGAGGGTGAAAAATAATCCAAGAAAAGAAACTTTTATTGTACATAGAGGATGACATGTGTCCCAACGTTTCAAATGCGGCTTGAGATCAAAAGAAAAAGAAAGTAGCCAGAAATTAGGGGTAAAAAAAACTCCAAGAAAAGAAAATTAATTGTACATAGAGGATGACATGCGGGTCCCACGAGTTAGCAGCTTACTCAACGTTTCCAAGGCGGCAGGGGATCAAAAGAAAAAGGAAATAGCCAAAAATCAGAGAGTGAAAAAAAACCCCTAGAAAATAAACTTTTGTAGTACATAGAGGATGACATGCGGGTCCCATGAGCCAGCAGGTTCCTCAACGTTTCAAACGTGGCATGAGATCGAAAGAAAAAGGCAAGTGACTAAATATCAGGAGCCAAAAATAATCCAAGAAAAGAAACTTGATTGTACATAGAGGATGACATGCGGGTCCCATTGTGCGGCAGTGGTCCCAACGTTTCAAATGCGGCTTGAGATCAAAAGAAAATGAAAGTAGCCAGAAATTAGGGGGTCAAAAAAAACTCCAAGAAAGGAAAGCTTTATCGTTCATACAGGCTGACATGTGGGACCTATGAGCCAGCAGCTTACTAAACGTTTCAAAGGCGGCAGGGGATCAAAAGAAAAAGGAAATAGCCAAAAATCAGAGGGTGAAAAAAATCCAAGAAATCAAACTTTTATTGTACATAGAGGATGACATGCGGGTCCCATGAGCCAGCAGATTCCTCAATGTTTCAAACGTGGCATGAGATCGAAAGAAAAAGGCAAGTGACCAAATATCAGGAGCCAAAAATAATCCAAGAAAAGAAACTTTATTGTACATAGAGGATGACATGCGGGTCCCATTTTGCAGCAGCGGTCTCAACGTTTCCAAGGCGGCACAGGACCAAAAGAAAAATGAAGTAGCCAGAAATCAGGGGGTGAAAAAATCCAAGAAAAGAAAGATTTCAATTGGGCTGCATCTGGACATCTGGGCCTTCGAACTATCCTTCTGGGCCTTTTGACTCGTACAATTTCAGCCCACTCCAGAACATGAAAGTTCGGATTTTTCTCAAAAAAAAACAGGAAAGTCCTATGCTTCGCCAAAACAAAAAACAAGGAGATTCAAGATATAAGTTGTAAAAATAAAGATTTAATTTATCCATTTGCAATAGCTCAGAGCGAAATACACTGTTTATTGTCTGCAAAATAATCAAGATATCACATGTTTCTTGTACGGGGAGGCTGACATCGGGGACCCATGAGCCAGCGTCGTCAACGTTTCAAAGGCGGCAGGGGATCGAAAATAAAAATAAACCAAATATCAGTTGGTAAAAAATCCAAGAAAAGAAAACATTTATCGTTCGAGAGGATGACATGCGGGACCGATGAGGCAGCAGCATCCTCAACGTTTCCAAGGCGGCAGGGGATCAAAGAAAAAAAGGAAATAGCCAGAAATTAATTAGGGGTTCAAAATAAATCCATCAAAGGAAAGTTTTATTGTTCATAGAGGATGACATGTGGGACCGACCTGCCAACAGCGTCCTCATCGTTTCAAAGGGGGCAGGAGATCAAAAGAAAAAGGCAAATAGCTAGAAATTAGGGGTAAAAAATAACTCCAAGAAAGGAAACTTTTATTGTTCGTAGAGGATGACATGCGGGACCCATGAGCCAGCAGCTTACTTAACGTTTCAAAGGCGGCATGAGATCGAAAGAAAAAGGCAAGTGACAAAATATCAGGAGCCCAAGATAATCCAAGAAAAGAAACTTTATTTACATAGAGGATGACATGCGAGTCCCATTTTGCAGCAGCGGTCCCAACGTTTCAAATGCGGCTTGAGATCAAAAGAAAAAGAAAGTAGCCAGAAATTAGGGGGTCAAAAAATCCAAGAAAATAAAGTTGATGGACATAGAGGATGATATGCGGGTCCCATGAGCTAGCAGCTTACTCAACGTTTCCAAGGCGGCAGGGATCAAAAGAAAAAGGAAATAGCCAAAAATCAGAGGGTGAAAAAAACAAAGAAAATGAACTTTTATAGTACATAGAGGATGACATGCGGGTCCCATGAGCCAGCAGGTTCCTCAACGTTTCAAACGTGGCATGAGATCGAAAGAAAAAGGCAAGTGACCAAATATCGGAGCCAAAAATAATTCAAGAAAAGAAACTTGATTGTACATAGAGGATGACATGCGGGTCCCAATTAGCAGCAGCGGTATCACCGTTTGAGAGGCTGCACGGGATCGAAAGAAAAAGGCAAGTGACCAAATATCGGGAGCCAAAAATAATCCAAGAAAAGAAATTTTATTGTACGTAGAGGATGACATGCGGGTCCCATTTTGCAGCAGCGGTCTCAACGTTTCCAAGGCGGCACAGAACCAAAAGAAAAATGAAGTAGCCAGAAATCGAAAAAAATCCAAGAAGAAAGATTTCAATTGGGCTGCATCTGGACATCTGGGCCTTCGAACTATCCTGCTTGGCCTTTTGACTCGTACAATTTCCGCTCCAAAACAGGAAAGTTCCGAATTTTCTAAAAAAACAGGAAAGTCCTATGCTTCGCAAAGACAAAAAAACAAGGAGATTCAACATATAAGTTTGTTTATGTAAAAATAAAGATTTAATTATCCGTTTGAAATAGCTCAGAGCGCAATACATTGTTTATTGTCTGCAAAATAATCAAGATATCATATGTTTCTTGTACGGGGAGGCTGACATCGGGGACCCATGAGCCAACAACGTCGTCAACGTTTTAAAGGCGGCAGGGGATGGAAAGAAAAAATAAACCATAAATCTGTTGGTCAAAATCCAAGAAAAGAAACATTTTCGTTCTGAGAGGATGACATGCGGGACCCATGAGGCAGCAGCATCCTCAGCGTTTATTGTTCATAGAGGTTGACATGTGGGACCCGTGAGCCAGCAGCGTCCTCAACGTTTTAAAGGCTGCACGTGATCGAAAGAAAAAATAAGCCAAAAATCGTTTGGTCAACAAAATCCAAGAAAATAAATATTTACCGTTCTGAGAGGATGACATGCGGGACCCATGAGGCAGCAGCATCCTCAACGATTCCAAGGCGGCAGGGGAAATATCCAGAAATTAATTAGGAGTTCAAAATAAATTCATCAAAGGAAACTTTTATTGTTCATAGAGGATGACATGTGGGACCGACCTGCCAACAGCGTCCTCATCGTTTCAGAGGGGGCAGAGATCAAAAGAAAAAGGCAAATAGCCAGAAATTAGGGGTAAAAAATAACTCCAAGAAAGAAAACTTTTATTGTTCGTAGAGGATGACATGCGGACCCATGAGCCAGCAGCTTACTCAACGTTTCAAAGGCGGCATGAGATCGAAAGAAAAAGGCAAGTGACAAAATATCAGGAGCCAAAGATAATCCAAGAAAAGAAACTTTATTGTACGTAGAGGATGACATGCGGGTCCCATTTAGCAGCAGCGGTCTCAACGTTTTAAATGCGGCTTGAGATCAAAAGAAAAAGAAAGTTGATTGTACATAGAGGATGACATGCGGGTCCCATGAGTCAGCAGCTTACCCAACAAGGCGGCAGGGGATCAAAAGAAAAAGGAAATAGCCAAAAATCAGAGGGTGAAAAAAATAAAGAAAATAAACTTTTATAGCACATAGAGGATGACATGCGGGTCCCATGAGCCAGCAGGTTCCTCAACGTTTCAAACGTGGCATGAGATCGAAAGAAAAAGGCAAGTGACCAAATATGAGGAGCCAAAAATAATTCAAGAAAAGAAAGTTTTATAGTACATAGAGGATGACATGCGGGTCCCATTTAGCAGCAGCGGTATCACCGTTTGAGAGGCGGCAGGGGATCAAAAGAAAAAAGAAATTGCCAAAAATCAGAGGGTGAAAAAAACCAAGAAAATGAACTTTTATAGTACATAGAGGATGACATGCGGGTCCCATGAGCCAGCAGGTTCCTCAACGTTTCAAACGTGGCATGAGATCGAAAGAAAAAGGCAAGTGAAAAAATATCAGAGCCAAAAATAATTCAAGAAAAGAAAGTTTTATAGTACATAGAGGATGACATGCGGGTCCCATTTAGCAGCAGCGGTATCACCGTTTGAGAGGCGGGGATCAAAAGAAAAAGGCAAGTGAAAAAATATGAGGAGCCAAAAATAATTCAAGAAAAGAAAGTTTTATAGTACATAGAGGATGACATGCGGGTCCCATTTAGCAGCAGCGGTATCACCGTTTGAGAGGCGGCAGGGGATCGAAAGAAAAAGGTAAGTGACCAAATATGAGGCGCCAAAAATAATTCAAGAAAAGAAAGTTTTATAGTACATAGAGGATGACATGCGGGTCCCATTTAGCAGCAGCGGTATCACCGTTTGAGAGGCGGCAGGGATCGAAAGAAAAAGGCAAGTGACCAAATTTGAGGTGCCAAAAAAACTCCAAGAAAAGAAAGTTGATTGCACATAGAGGATGACATGCGGGTCCCATTTAGCAGCAGCGGTCTCAACGTTTCCAAGGCGGCAAGGGATCAAAAGAAAAAGGAAGTAGCCAGAAATCAGGGGGTCAAAAAAATCCAAGAATAGAAAGAATTTTGGTTCATAGAGGATGACATGCGGGACCCATGATCCTGCATCGTAAACGGCTCGATCGGAGAATGTTGAACGAGATGGCGCGATCGAGAAAAAAAACAATGCCAGAGAGGCTGCCATCTGGGCCCTACATCCCTCGGCGGTGCGGATTTGCGTTGACTCGGCCGGCGAACCCGAGATTTCGAGATGCACCACGTCCCGGGCCACCATACGCCACGTTTTGGCCGTTTTCGTCGGGCTAGGTGGCCTCAAAAATGAGAAAAAAAAACGTTTTGACATGCACAACGGAGAGACCAAAAATCGTTGGCCATGGTACACCAGCAACCACGGCGCGACTTCAACTTCGTCGGCCATGGCAACTTTTCTTGTAGTGTATTCTTCCTCTCTAGTTCCTCCATATCATTTGTTGCTTTGGTGGGATTTGAGATAGAAGGATTGAGCACTTTTCTTGGTGTTCTTGATTTGCATTCTTGCATAGTGTTGGGCACTCCAATACGATTAGTTTGAGTGAGAGACCGTGAACTTGTTACTCTTGGAGGGTGACCTCCTAGTTGGCTTGGCGGTTGGTGCTCCGGTGACCTCTTCATGGAAGATTGTGAAGATGCCCAAGCTTCTCCTTCGTGGAGCTTGTGAAGTGGTTGTGGAGCTTGTCATCTCCGGAGTGGAGGAAAAGCTAGCCATAAGGAAATGCCTTGTTTGCATACAAATAAATATGTTTGCGGAGATTATTTTCAAATTGAGCTAGATCAAGGTGCCGCAGTATTTGCTGATAATCCTTTGATCCTCCACAAATGCTCAACGAGATCAGCTTGAAGTTGCTCGTGAACATTGCTGTCATGGATCTCTGCGTGCATGGCGAGGAAATCAGCAAAATCTGCAACCAACTCATGATCAACCTCCGCAAGAGGGCTCCACTCTGCACCCACCGAGCAGCGACGGGCAACACGGAGCGGGAGGCTCCCAGACTCTGGTGGGTCCTGGTCCCTGCGACGGCCCACAATGCTCCCGACACGTCCAAGCTGCAGTGCCACGACCTATACCTGGTCGGAAGGTGATGAGTTTCTTCGACACTTTCTGCGTATACGTAAACATTAAATACGAGCCTCGATCGGCTCTCAGGTTATCCTGTGAATCGGCTCGTGGAGCCGATCCACCCATGATTCGTATTGGATCTACGATAACATGGTGGTCCTGCTTGATCAAAACTAAGCTAAAACGATCTACGACGATTTAGGGTTTTCACCACATAATCGAACGTCCTACACGTAGTTGAGCCTGGCAGACGAAAGATAACAAAACCAGCCCTAGAAAAGGCCTAAAAACCAACATGGAGTTGATTCCCGGAACATCCCTTCTAGGATCAGCAAACCGTACCTTACGCACTACTGGATCATTCAACCCGTTTGCAAGGCCTAACCATATGGATATCAAACTAATCCTTGAAGAACAAGGAACAACCGTAACAGATCGAATCTACTAAATAAAGACTAAGCAAGGTGCTGCCCTTACACCTAAGATGGGTGCAAGGGCAGCTAGATATCCAGGGGTAGCATGACTAAGCAAATACATCAAGAAAGTATCGATGCTAACCCTAACATATCTATGATAACGGTGTTGCTCGCCATCAACAAGGCTTCAGTACGAGCAACACATAAACAACGAATAAACAAGATACTGCCTAGATCGCAAGATGCGATCTAGGCAGCATAGCGCTTACCCGGAAGAAACCCTCGAAACAAGGGGTGGCGATGCGCCTAGATTGGTTTGTTGCGAACGTGATCGTCCTCCTTCTCAATAACCCTAGATACATATTTATAGTCCGTAGACTTTCTAACTTGGGAATAAACCCAACCGTGTACGAGCTAAACTCTATCTCTTAATTCTAACCGACACGTAACCTACTATAATTTACAGATACACGGGCAATCTAGCCCAAACTCTTGTACAAGGCCGATTCATGAATATTTTCCGTGCATATTCTCCAAGCCCATCTCAATCACGGCCCACCTCCTGACTTGGTTAAAATCGGTGATAACACATGCCCCCTGGTTTTGGCAATGATAATTCCAAAACCACTCTGTTTTTTCTTCGTAGGGTCACGTCGTGGCAGAGCAGAACCGTCACAGTATCCTTTCATCATGATGCCTTGCCTTCTCAACTTCTCTGCACGATTTGACAGTTTTGGCACCACTTCCTCGGAAACCGCTGTAGCATTAAATCTCCACTATATCCCCTTTATTTAACCACGCCGCAGTTCGCCTCTTCATCCTCTTGCTCCGTACTAGCCATCGGCAAAAAACCCCCTCCTCTGCAGCCATGTCTTCCTCTTCCTCCTCTGCTTCATCGGGTCTTTCTTCTCTATCCTCTCGTGAGCCGACGCCGGAGTGGGACTCGCTGGCGGCGTACGATCTCCGCGCCCCAGAGAAGTGGGACATGGAGGGTGATGATTCCTCCGTCTGGTCCGAGGATGACAAGTCCTTGACCGACGGAGAAGACGACTTCCAGTTCCTCGTCGATGGGGAGCTGGAGGCGGAGAGCGAGGACGACCTCTTCTCCTGGGACGACTTCACCTCCTCCGACGAGGAGGAGGAAGAGGAGGACGACGATTCCTCCGACGAATACCCGCCGGCGAAGCGCTTCCGCGCCGGGTCGGATGACGACGACGACGACGACGAGGAAGATGCCCCTGCCGAGGGCTACGGGAGCAGCGACGAGGAGCCCGCCGGCAGCAGCGCCGACGGCAGCTACGACGGTGACGACGAGGGCAGCGACGGCCCTTAGATTAGGGACTACTAGCATAGGACTAGTAGTAGTAATCGGCTCTTCTTTTGTTCTTCCTTTCTTGAGCAATCGGCTCTTCTCTGTAAAAACCCTCTTTATTAATGAAGAAAATGTTTCTATGTCGATTTTGCTTTCATATCAATTTTGCCGATTGTCAAAGCAAGTCAACGCGCAAAGAGCCGATGGCAACGCATCGGCCTTTACCATAAAACGCGAGTAAGGCCAAATCAGTTGCCTATTCACACGGTAACCTGCAACCTTCGTCTGAGAGAATAAATTCAGATCCCCAAATCGCTGCTCGAACAGATCCAACTCATGGCCACGCGAATCTTAAATCTCAATCACGCATATTCAACTCCACAGCAAATCCAATGGCAGAATCCAATGGCAGAATCATCTTACGCCAATGCTACGATCTCTGGCCTGAAGGTAATCCTCAATGGTCACCATCCGAGCATAGTGTCGGAATTTAACAAGAACACCGAATTAATGTCTCATCCCATCATTAATTTCAGGTATCGACATTCTGCCGCGCATCCTTCATACCTCGAGGCATCCCTTCAGATAGCCTCTATATGTAATATGATAACCGCTCAATTGAGCTTGTACTCTAGAGTCGATGGCGTGCATCGGCTTTTACCAAGTCGATGTCCGTGCATCGGCTGTACTTGTATCTTGTTGTTTTGCATATTTTTCTAAAGTCGATGTCGTGCATCGGCTGTGATTTGTATGTAAATTTTTTTTTCCGATTTTATGCATCGGCCCCCATATTTCACTGTCCGTCCTCCCACATGCTTGGGAAATATTTCTTGAGATGTTGACCATTGACAGCTACTGGGAATTTAACACCGTCCAGCTGCTCGAGCATGTATGCATTACCCTTCAAAACCTGGTCGACTCTGTACGGTCCGTGCCAATTAGGAGACCATTTACCATATACTTTATCCTTAGTTCCTAATGGCAACACAGCTTCCCATACTAGATCACCAACCTGAAACTCCTTTGGTCTCACCTTCTTATTGTATGCGCGAGCTACCTTGGCTTTGTTCTCTTTAATCTTCTCCAATGACCAAAGTCTGAGTTCCGTTAGATCCTCAATACTATCACTCATCAGGGCTGCATATTCTTCAGTTGTTAGATCATTCTGAAACGTAACACGTCTCGATCCAGCCGTAATTTCCCAAGGCAATACGGCTTCTTGTCCATAGACCAGCTGGTATGGCGAGGTTTTTATAGCTCCATGACATGACATGCGATAAGCCCACAAAGCTTCTGACAATACCTCATGCCAACGTCTAGGGTGCTCGTCAACTTTCCTCTTAATCAGCTTGATAAGGCTCTGTTGGACGCTTCAGCTTGCCCATTTGCTTGAGCATAGTATGGAGACGATCGGATCAACTTAATTCCCATGTCGTCGCAGAACTTTCTGAACTCTTTAGAAATGAAGACCGAACCTCCATCGGTCGTGATAGTCTGGGGAATCCCGAATCTATGAATGACATGTTCTTTCACAAAATTGATAACATCTTTCGATGCCACTGACTTCATAGGGACAGCCTCCACCCATTTAGTGAAGTAATCTGTAATGGCCAAAATCCACTCGTGGCCTTTGCTCGATGCAGGATGAATTTTGCCGATCATATCCATGCCCCAACCTCGAAATGGCCAAGGCTTGATGATGGGGTTCATTGCTGATGCGGGTACCATCTGAATTTTCCCAAACATCTGACACGCTTGACACCCTTTATAGTACTTAAAGCAATCCTCAAGCATGGTGGGCCAGTAAAACCCTGATCGCCTGATCAGCCATTTCATCTTATGAGCCGACTGGTGAGTTCCACAGGCGCCTTCGTGTACCTCGTAAGAGCCGATTTGACTCGGCTGGTCCCAGGCATTTGAGAAGTAATCCCTCCAAAGTCCTGTAGAACATGTCATCTCCTATAAGGACATACTTCATGGCCTTATACCTTATCCGTTTAGGTGCCCCCCGAGCCAGATCTTTCAAGTAATTGAAGATATCAGCTCTCCAGTTGTCCTGTTCTAGGAATTGCACCTGAACATCGGCTCCTTCTGCTACGTCCTTGTAGCCTGATGCCATCTGTGCGAGATCGTTGGCCTCGGTATTTTGCGACCTTGGGATCCAATTGAAGTTTATGTACCTAAATTGTGCCATCAACTCACGGCATTGCATCCATAATGGGAAGAGCGACTCGCTCTCACACTTGTATTCCTCCGTGAGTTGGGAAATCACCAATTTAGAGTCTCCAAAAAGCTCCACTGCTTCTGCCCCGGCTTCTATAAGCAACTCCATTCCCTTGCGTATTGCTTCATACTCAGCAACATTGTTGGTGCAAGGGGTAGATAATCTGATGGAGAAGGAATATGTTGCCCCCCGGGGCGACACGAGTAGAATGCCGATGCCGCAACCATCATCACAAGCCGATCCATCGAAGAACATGGCCCATGCACGTACAGACAGTGCTGCTATATCAGTATTGATTCGTTCAGCAATCAGATCGGCCAACGCTTGTCCCTTGACTGCTTCGCAGGCTGATACCGGAGATCAAATTCCGATAATGCAAACATCCACTTACCAAGTCGGCCTTTCAACACAGGAGCCGACAGCATATGTTTGATGACATCTGATTTGCATATGATGAAAATTTCTGCTGTCAACAAGACGTGACGAAGCTTGGTGCAGGTAAAAAAGGCAGAGGCACAATTTCTCAATCTCAGGGTACCTCGTTTCTGCATCCAACATCCTTCTGCTGAGGTAGAAAGCGACTCTCTCCAGACCATCATAAAGTTGCACCACCACTGAGGCGATGGAAGTGTCAGCTACTGATAAGTAAATATAGAATGGCCTGTCTTGCTGGGTGGAACCAACACAGTGGCTTTGTTAGATATTCTTTAATCCCATCAAACGCTCGTTGTTGCTCGCCCCCAAGTAAAACTCCTCATCAGATTTAATTTTTACTAGTCCCATGAACGGCTCAATTCGCCCTGACAGATTAGAGATGAATCTTCTGACGAAGTTGATTTTGCCGATGAGAGACTGGAGTTCCTTCTTCATGGTAGGTGGCTGCATTGTTTCACTGCCTCCTGACTTTTTAGGCCGATCTCAATTCCGCGTTCATGAACCAAGAAACCCAAGAATTGACCGGCCGTTACACCAAAAGCACACTTCTTTGGATTCATTCTTAGTCCGAATTTTCTAGTTCGGTCCAGGATGCGTCGCAAATCCTCCAGGTGTCCTTCCACTGAGACAGACTTGACCACCACGTCGTCGATGTAAATCTCCACCAACTTGCCGATCAGATCATGAAAGATGTAATTCATGGCTCTTTGGTACGTTGCACCGGCATTCTTCAGTCCAAAAGTCATGACTACATATTCAAACAAGCCCACTGAACCTGGTACTCTGAATGCAGTCTTGTGTATATCTTCTGGAGCCATGAAAATTTGGTTGTAGCCGGCATTGCCATCCATGAAACTTAAAACCTTGTGACCAGCAGCTGCATTGATCAATGTCTCTGCTACCGGCATGGGATATTCATCCTTTGGAGCGGCTCTATTGAGATCCCGAAAATCTATGGCGATGCGCCATCGGCTGTCCTTTTTCTGCACAGGTACGATACTAGAAATCCATTCAGAATACCTGCACGGCCTGATGAACCCGGTGGCCAACATCTTCTCGATCTCTTTCTTGACTTCTTCTAGAATATCGGCCTTCATCTGACGTGCACGTTGCTGGAACGGCCGAAATCCTTTCTTGAGAGGGAGCCGATGCTCAATGATGCTCCTGTCTAACCCAGGCATCTCTGTGTAATCCCATGCAAAGCAATCTGGGTATTCTTTCAACAGAGCTATCATCAGGCTCCTCAGATGCGGATCTAACTTTTTGCTGATAAATGTTGGTCGTGGCTTATCCCCAGGACCAATGTCAATCTCTTCTAGCTCATCAGCCGATGTAAACCCATACCCTAGCTTTCCGTCGCCTGCTAGATCGATGTTAAACACAGGCAAAACGTATGGCGAGGATAATATGGGCCGATTGCTGGAATCGGCCCCCATTTTGATTGCATTGCTCAATGAAGGTTTACATCTTGTTCGTGCTCTACTACGGAAGGAGTCCCGTTACTACGACTACGTGACATGTTTGAATTGAGATCATTACTTCTTATTTTTTGGGGCCGATCGCGGGATCGGCCTTGCCACTTCGCCTTTTCTTGCTCTTGCTATGCCGGGGATAAGACCAGCTTCACCCCGTTTTTTTTTTTTTCGATGCGCTCACAGCCGTCCAAACTGACTCCAGAGAGTGGCTCTTGGTCTTCCGCTTCCCAAATGTTCATGCCAGCCGTTGAGATTTCGGCTGAGTCATCTGCATGGACGACCTCCACTTCATCTCCATCCCACTGTATCAAGCATTGGTGCATTGTGGATGGAATGCAGCAGTTGGCGTGAATCCAATCCCTCCCTAGCAGGACAGCGTAGGTGCTTTTGCTGTCGACGATGAAGAATGATGTAGGGATGGTTTTTCGGCCCACGGTTAGATCCACGTTCAGAACGCCTTGCGTCTCTGATGCTTGGCCGTTGAAGTCGCTTAGTGTGACGTTGGTTTTGATCAGATCTTCTGTAGAGCGTCCCAAACGTCGCAGCATGGAGTACGGCATTATATTGACTGCCGCTCCGGTGTCAACCATCATCTTGCCGATAGGCTGCCCATTGATGTAACCTTTAGGTATAGGGCCTTCGGATGTTTGTAGCCCCTTCTCCTGTGGCTTTTCAAAGATAATCGGCCGTGGGCCACGTCGAACTGAGCTACGACGCTTCTTCTGTTCTTGGAGCACAAAACTCCGCCGGAAGGATGAACACCATATTTGTGCCAGCCGATGTCTTCATCGGCTTTCCTTTGCTTGGGGCGCCATTCTTTCTTCTGTGGACGACCCTCCTCGTCCAAAGTTTGTTGAATTTTCACGGCCAGATCGGGCCGTGCTTTCCTGCGTGTGCAGGTATTGCCTTTCGGCTTCCTCCAAGCTACGTAGCCGCTGCACCCTACGCCCGGTTATAATTGGCTGCCAAAACCCACCGGGCAACAAGTTCAGTAATTGACGGCAGGAAACGGTTGCGTGTCCACTTTCATGGCATACTGACCGAAAATCAGACGGCCTTGTTCTATCGCCATCCGGATTTGCGACGCAACACTTTGTCGTGTGGCGTGGGTGAACGAGTTATGCCACTTGCGATCTTCTTCGGCTCTTGCACCGTATCCTGTGGCCTTTCGGCAGTTGTTTCTCCTTAAGCAGTAAACAAAATATCTGCTCAGCCTTGCTTACGTCGAAGTCAAACCCTTTTGCAGGCCTTGTTGCTTTACCCATTTGCAGGACACAGGGTTTGCCCCCCGAGCCCATTCAGCCACAGCTACTTCCTGGTCTTCTGCAGAGTCTTCAGTTTCTCCTGTGTCAACCAGGCTTATAGGGCGTTTGAACTTATCTTGATACAATTCAGGGTGGCGCTGTTCATACAAAGACAATTTCTGAACCATATGCGCCGCTGAAGTGTATTCCGCTTGGCAAGCGATCCTTGATCGGCGCGGGCCCTAACACGCGGATCGATCGCTTCTTTCTCATTCAATCGAGCCGAATAACATCGGTTCTGACTCTGAAACGCCGAATGTATTCGACACCGTTTCTCCACGCTTTTGACACACTTGCGCCGGATCGGCAATGCCACCGTAGCTTCGGAGTGATATTGCATGTGAAACTCTTCCAACTTCCACGTCCGGATTGAATCGGTGGCAACGAGGTGTACCACCCAAAAGCTGGTCCTGTGAGGGATTGTGCGAAAAACCTCACACGCAAGTCCGATGCGGAGATCATGCCCAGCTGTGCCAAATATCGGCTCACATGCTCAATTGAACTAGAGCCGTCTGACCCACTAAACTTTGAGAACTCAGGGAGCCGATACTTGGGCGGCAGTGGTATCAAATCATATTCATTGGGGTACGGCTTGGAATAGCCGATTGCCCTCCTTTTTGGCACCATGCCAAACTGATCTCTCAAGATTGCACTGATTTGGTCCACTGTAGGAGCTGCAGGGCCGAGCTTTGATGACTCGTCGCAGTGGCATATTTACCTAGCCACGCCCGTTTATCGCCTCCACTCCGGAATTCCTCCTGCTGCTCCGGAAATTCCTCCCGCGTAATCTGGTTCGTGCGCGCCAAGTTATTGCGTCCGTACGTACGTGCACGTGTATCCATGCGGGATTTCCTTAGGCGGTTCCAGCAGAACTGGTAATCAGCAGGATCGCCTACAATCTTGTAGACGACGAACGCGGTGAACCCGGTTCGAGCTGCTAGCGAGAACGGCATTGCGGTCTGTCTGGAACGGTATTTCTCCCTGGTGAGTCCCTAGGGTAGGTCCTGACGGGGAGTACTGATGCTTCATGATCTCTTGAACCACGCGAACTGCAACGCGCTCGAAAGTGTTCACCAGGCTCTCAGAATGACGGTGTAGCGAATGAGCTACCATGTAGTTAACTTCCTGGCGCAGAGCTCTGGTGCGTTCTTCTGAAGGGGTAGACAGATCCACTTCATCGAGAGCGCCTTCAGGTGAGAACCCTTTCCACCTAATGCCATGTGTACGGGTCCTCTCGAAAGAGCCGATGAGGTCGGCTTCGAAGAGAGCTTTAAGCTCATTATACTTCTTCTTATGCTCCTCAGTCAGATCTTCGTACGTGACTGGGTCTTCCGCCATCTCTGGTGCAGATGTTGATGCAGTTGATGTAGAAGGTCCCACCGGGCGTGCCAGAATGTGTTGCCTGTCAAAACCCACCGGCGAGCAGCGACGGGCAACACGGAGAGCCGGGAGGCTCCCAGGACTGCTGGTGGTCCTGGTCCCTCGGGCGACGGCCCGCAATGCTCCGACACGTCCTGCGGTGCAGGGCGTGCCACCTGACCTATACCTGGTCGGAAGGTGATGAGTTGCTTCGATTAATTTCCTGCATGGGCGACACGTAAACATTAAATACGAGCCTTGATCAGCTCTCAGGTTATCCTATGAATCGGCTCAGGGAGCCGATCCACCCATGATTCGTATTGGATCTACGATAACATGGTGGTCCTGCTTGATCAAAACTAAGCTAAAACGATCTACGACGATTTAGGGTTTTCACCACATAACCGGAACGTCCTACACGTAGTTGAGCCTGGACACGAAAGATAACACCAGCCCTAGAAAAGGCCTAAAAACCAACATGGAGTTGATTCCCGGAACATCCCTTCTAGGATCAGCAAACCGTACCTTACGCACTACTGGATCATTCAACCCGTTTGCAAGGCCTAACCATATGGATATCAAACTAATCCTTGAAGAACAAGGAACAACCGTAACAGATCGAATCTACTAAATAGAGACTAAGCAAGGTGCTGCCCTTACACCTAAGATGGGTGCAAGGGCAGCTAGATATCCAGGGGTAGCATAACTAAGCAAATACGTCGAGAAAATATCGATGCTAACCCTAACATATCCATGATAACGGTGTTGCTCGCCATCAACAAGGCTTCAGCACGAGCAACACATAAACAACGAATAAACAAGATACTGCCTAGATCGCAAGATACGATCTAGGCAGCATGCGCCCGGAAGAAACCCTCGAAACAAGGGGTGGCGATGCGCCTAGATTGGTTTGTTGCGAACGTGATCGTCCTCCTTCTCAATAACCCTAGATACATATTTATAGTCCGTAGACTTTCTAACTTGGGAATAAACCCAACCGTGTACGAGCTAAACTCTATCTCTTAATTCTAACCGACACGTAACCTACTATAATTTACAGATACACGGGCAATCTAGCCCAAACTCTTGCACGAGGCCGATTCATGAATATTTCCCGTGTATATTCTCCAAGCCCATCTCAATCATGATCAACCTCCGCAAGAGGGCCCTCACACTCATAGGGACCAACATGTGTCCTGGCATGATTCTTGCGGTCATCCTCGATGATCATGTTGTGCATGATCACACAAGTCTGCATCACCTCCCACATTTGGTCGTGAGACCAGCTTAGAGCAGGGTACCGGACAATTGCAAATTGAGCTTGAAGCACACCAAATGCCCGCTCGACATCCTTCCTGCAAGCCTCCTGTCGCGTAGCAAAGTGAGAATTCTTCAGACCTGATGGATTCGAGATTGTTTTGACAAAAGTGGCCCATTTTGGATATATACCATCGGCTAGATAATAGCCTTTGGTATATTGGTGGCCATTGACCTCATAGTTGCATGGTGGAGCATGCCCTTCCACTAGTCTGCTGAACACCGGAGACTGCTGCAACACGTTGATGTCATTGTGTGATCCCGCCATGCCAAAGAAAGAATGCCAAATCCACAGGTCATAATCTGCCACAGCTTCAAGCACCACACTGCAATATCCATGACGCCCTTTGTATATACCTTGCCAAGCAAACAGGCAGTTCTTCCATGACCAGTGCATGCAATCGATGCTTCCAAGCATTCCAGGGAATCCTCTGGCAGCATTTTGTGCCATGATCCTTGCAGTCTCTTCCTCAGTTGGCCCTCTCAAGTAGTATTTGCCAAACTTTCCCACCACAGCTCGGCAAAACTTGTACATGCACTCAATGGCAGTAGACTCACTCATGCGAAGGTAGTCATCCTGTGTATCGGCAGGTGCTCCGTATGCAAGCATCCTCATGGCGGCGATTGATACGTCTCCAACGTATCTATAATTTCTGATGTTCCATGCTTGTTTTATGACAATACCTACATGTTTTGTTCACACTTTATGATGATTTTATGCGTTTCCGGAACTAACCTATTGACGAGATGCCGAAGTGCCGGTTTGTTTGCTGTTTTTGGTTTCAGAAATCCTACAAAGGAAATATTCTCGGAATCGGACGAAATCAATTCCCAACATCTTATTCTTCCCAGAACCTTCCAGAAAGTCAGAGAGGGACCAGAGGGGTGCCCTAGGTGACATAGGCATCCCAAATGGGCCTGCCGAAGATGGTACCCGGGGTTTACTGGAGGCCCAATACCCGAAGAATAAGAAGATTCGGGAGCCCAAGATCTATTAAGGAAAGATAGAGTTGTAATAGGAAGTGTTATTTGTAATCTGGCGGGATGAGTTAGAAACCGTCCCGGACTCTGTAAACTTGTATAGCACGAATCCCTCGGCTTCACCTCCTATATAAAGGGGGAGTCGAGGGACGACGAATCAATCGAATCATTGTCTGCAAACCCTAGTTTTCATAATCGTCGAGTACTTTTCGGCTGAAACCTTCGAGATCTACTTACCCTCTACTTCCAACTAAACCCTAGCCTACAATCCATAGGCATTGACAAGTTGATACCTTGTCAATTGGCGCCGTCTGTGGGAACTAGAGGCGTAAGGATCTGATCTCGATGGCACGCTCAAGATCTTCGACATCGTCAACCGCAAGCAACACAATGGATCGAGGTAAACAGATCGCTGCTGGTCTTGTCGATTTTGTTCCTCACCCACCCTCCCGTTTGGATGCATATGCGTATCTGGCGGAGCCCATGGAGATGACGTTCGGAAGGTTTCACTTTCGCGTCGAGAAGGAAGGATCGTATCGTGTCGAGATTCCGATTTCGTCGGGATCGTCGGTGGTCGATTCCGATTTTTCAAGCTATGCATCGTCAACCGAGTCAGGAGAAGAAGAAACCTCGGCGACACGTTACGTCAGCACCAGAACAAGAGAGAAACTCGCCAAGATCTTCAACGACATGTCGTTTGAGTCATCTGCGGACTCATATATAAGCGATGGCTCAAGCGATGTCGACAGTTACGACTTCATCGACAAATCTATCACAGTGGGCAAGGTCTTCATCAATCTCAACGATGATGTCACCAAACCCAACGTAGATCTGAGTACAAAGTATCATCAGATTTACGCCATTGAAGATCAAGAGGAGACATCTGAGGCTTTCGACAGTTTGGGAAATCCATACGTCGATCCCTCCAATCTGCGCCAAGGCCTGGGCAACAAATACGTCGGGCCAGAGCCGCGAGATAGAGTTCAACTTTCGCAAGCAGCGTGGGACAGAGCCGCGAGAGCTATGAACGGTACAGAACCAATGGCTACCACGGCCACACCAGAGGAATTGCAAGCATATCAATATAGGCTCGCACGAGCTGCCAGGGAATTGGAAAAACAGACAGCTGAGTTGAACAGGAGAAAGGAGGCAGCTTCTGCATCCAGCAGGAGAAGGGCAGATCTAAGTCGACAATCTAGAACTACGGGTGATAGCCACCGGGAGGCGCGGAACAGAGCAAGATCAAGGCTGCAACACATACCCGAAGCAGAAAGAGAGCACTTGGTCCAAAACCTCGACATGTCCTTTATGTCGATAGATACAAGAGGAAACATCATCCCTAAGACACCAGAGGCTGGGTATATGGCGACACATGCTTTTATCCTTGCATCTAAACCACCTCCAGGTGATCCAAGGGAAACACTGTACAATATGGCGGTAGCAGGAGTTGGAGCTATGGGGACAGCGTTTGTATCAACGCCTCCCGAAGGAGCGGCAAGACAAAATAGTCCACGACCTGCAGCAGCAACAGCGGCAGCACCTGAAGGACCAAGTGGCGCAAGGGACACAGCAGCACAAGCAAGGGTCGACAGAGCGCGGCAAAGCAGAAGGGATCATCGGCAATCCCCAGAACTTAACGACGAAGATATGTGCGGCTTACCATGCTTCACGAGGAGAGTCCGAAAAACTCGAGTCCCCTCAGGATTCAAGTTACCCGATAATTTCAAGAAGTTCGACGGTCTTCAAGATCCAGAGGATTGGCTAGTCGACTATCTGGAGACGGTGAAGCTGACAGGAGGAACTAGGGCAACAGCCATGCAAAGCATCCAGGTGCATTTGAGTGGAGCCGCACGATCTTGGATAAAGAAACTCGCTCCAGGATCCATCGACAGCTGGGAAAGTTTCGAGGATGTGTTCGTCAAGAACTTCAGATCCACGTGCAAAAAACCCGCGTCGTTAGAGGAGTTGAGAGCGTGTCGACAAAAGCCAGATGAGCCAATGAGAAAGTACATTGATACGTCTCCAACGTATCTATAATTTCCGATGTTCCATGCTTGTTTTATGACAATACCAACATGTTTTGTTCACACTTTATATCATTTTCATGCATTTTCCGGAACTAACCTATTAACAAGATGCCACAGTGCCGTTCTGTTTTCTGTTTTTGGTTCCAGAAAGGCTGTTCGGGCAATATTCTCGGAATTGGACGAAATCAACGCCAAACCTCCTATTTTTCCCGAAGCGTCCAGAACACCGAAGAAGAGTCGGAGAGGGGCCAGGGGGCCACCACACCACATGGCGGCGCGGGCTAGGCCTAGGCCGCGCTGGCCTAGGGTGTGGCGCCCCCAGGTGCCCCCCTGCGCCGCCTCTTCGCCTATAAAAGCCCTTTCGACCTAAAAACGCAGTACGGATTGACGAAACTCCAGAAAGACTCCAGGGACGCCGCCACATCGCGAAACTCCAATTCGGGGGACAGTCTCTTCCGCACCTGCGGACGGGGAATTGCCCGGAGCCATCTCCACCGCCGTCTTCACCGCCATCTTCACCGCCATCGCTGCCTCCATGATGAGGAGGGGTAATTCACCCCCGAGGCTGAGGGCCGCCGTAGCTATGTGGTTCATCTCTCTCCCATGTACCTCAATACAATAATCTCATGAGCTGCTTTACATGATTGAGATTCATATGAGTTTGTATCACAATTTATCTATGTGCTACTCTAGCAAAGTTATTAAAGTAGTTCTATTCCTCCTGCACGTGTGTAAAGGTGACAGTGTGTGCACCGTGTTAGTACTTGGTTTATGCTATGATCATGATCTCTTGTAGATTGCGAAGTTAACTATTGCTATGATAATATTGATGTGATCTATTCCTCCTACATATGCATGAAGGTGACAGTGTGCATGCTATGTTAGTACTTGGTTTAGTCTGTTGATCTATCTTACACTATAAGGTTACTTAAATATGAGCATTATTGTGGAGCTTGTTAACTCCGGCATTGAGGGTTCGTGTAATCCTACGCAATGTGTTCATCATCCAACAAAAGTGTAGAGTATGCATTTATCTATTCTGTTATGTGATCAATGTTGAGAGTGTCCACTAGTGAAAGTGTAATCCCTAGGCCTTGTTCCTAAATACTGCTGCAATACTACCACCATCAACTACACGCCAGCAAGCTATTTTCTGGCACCGTTGCTACTGCTCATATATATTCATACCACCTGTATTTCACTATCTCTTCGCCGAACTAGTGCACCTATTAGGTGTGTTGGGGACACAAGAGACTTCTTGCTTTGTGGTTGCAGGGTTGCATGAGAGGGATATCTTTGACCTCTTCCTCCCTGAGTTCGATAAACCTTGGGTGATCCACTTAAGGGAAAACTTGCTGCTGTTCTACAAACCTCTGCTCTTGGAGGCCCAACACTGTCTACAGAAAGGAGGGGAACGTAGACATCAAGCACTTTTCTGGCGCCGTTGCCGGGGAGGAAAGGTAAAAGGTACTCACACTCCGGACCTCGGCTACCAAGCTATTTTCCGCCATTGTAAGTACTCGAAGCTATTTCCTTTAGATCCTGCAATTGCAACTTTTTGTCTTGTTTACACTAGTTAGGCATAATGGAAAACAACAAAAAAATTGGTGAGCTTTTTAGTCTTTTTCCTGATTTAGAATTGTTTGATGCAAAAATTAAAAAACCTATGGAACCTTATTTGCATGCTAGTAGTGATGTTATTAGTATGAATGCAATTACTGCTAATGCTATGGAGAAGTCTAAGCTTGGGGAAGCTAGTTTTTGTGATCTTTTTAGCTTCCCATCTTTAGGGGAGAAAATTTGTTCTGATAATGCTTTATCTCCCATATGCGATAACTCTAATGATGCTTCTGATATTTTAAATCCACCTGCTGAAAGTATTCCGTATAAAATACCTATGAAAATTATTGAATGTGTTATGGACAACCACTATAAAGGGGATGGAACTGTCCATCCTAGAGATCATTTACTGTTTTTGCATGAATTATGCGGGTTATTCAAGTGTGCAGGTATCTCTATGGATGAAGTGAAGAAGAAGCTATTCTCCGTTTCGCTGTCTGGTAAAGCGGCACATTGGTATAAATTGTTGGAGAATAGACATTCTCTTGGTTGGGAGGAAATTGCATCTCTCTTTTATTCTAAATTTTATCCTCCTCATGAAGTGCATATTGATAGGAATTATATTTATAACTTTTATCCTCGTGATGGAGAGAGTATTTCTCAAGCGTGGGGGAGATTGAAGTCACTAATGCTCAAATGTCCCATTCATGAGCTCCCCCGTAATGTTATTGTTAATAATTTTTATGCGAGGCTTTCAGGACAACACAAGGACTATCTGGACGCGTGTTCGGAAGGATCTTTCACAAGCAAAGAGGTTGAAGCTAGGTGGGATCTTCTTGATCGGATTGAGGACAACGCTGAAGGATGGGAGAACGACAAAGGTAAAGAGTCAGGTATAAATTATGATTATGAATGCATTGAAGCTTTTATGGATACCGATAAATTTCGAAATATGAGTGCTACTTATGGTCTTGACTCTCAAGTTGCTGCAAATCTTTATAAAGCCTTTGCTTCTCATTTTGAATTGCCTAAAAATAATTTTGATAAGTATCATGAACCTTTTAAAGAGGCTTGCATGAAGAATGAAATTGTTGTTAATTATTGCAATAAGCATGCTCAAACTCCTAAAAATGCTATTTCTTATAAGCATGTTAATTTTTGTGGAATGCATAGGCCTTGCGGAATTAATCAAGTCAAAGATGAATATTGCATCCATCATATTAATGAAAAAACTAGAAAGTGGTTTAGGGCTCTAGATGATCTTGGTAAAAAAGTTTGTGCCCTCTATCCTTTTATTTGTGAAGTTTGCCATGAAGTGGGTCATTTTAATTTTCAATGCTCCTCCAATGATAATTTGAACCCAATGAGTGCTGCAAATTTGTATTGTGATGATGAAATTACTCCTAATCAGCATGATGAACTTACTTTATTTTTGGGGTGTGAAGAACTGTCGAGAAAAATCTCTTTGTTACATATGAGTGATCTTGATATTGATGATGTCCTGCATGGGTGTTTTTCTTATTGCATTGATAATAGCCATACAAATACTTACATACAAAATATTTTAGAAGATGACACCTTGCCAAAATATGATAGGACCGCTGTGTGTTTTCAACTAATTAATGAAAAGGAGGGATCCTCCCAAGTTTCTTCTATTGTTTCTGAAAGTAAATCAGGTTATGCGGACGAGCCACCCTTCAAGCCTCTTCCTCCTAAAGAAGGGAACGAGGAGAAGGAAGAGAAGAAGAAGAAGAAGGGAACGAAGAAGAAGAAGAAGAAGGAGAATAAAAAGAAAGAGGTAACGGCGTATCCCCGCGTGAATGAGATAACGCTAGGTAACCGTAAGTATGTTGCTCCTAATGATTATTGTGATAATGAATCTGAATACGATGATCTTCCTATGCCCTTTACATACATTAGCAATCATGATTTGAATGAACACACTACTTTTGATATTGCAAATCTCTGGGAAACTAATTCTGAAAATGATGATAATAATTGCCATAGTGTCAGTGCTATCCATGCTTCCTCCCATAATAATATAGAAAGCTGTAAGCTTGGGGAAGAGGTGTTTGAAAATCCTTTTGCTACTGATCATTATGTGTTTGATACATCTCCTTCTAATAACAATGATGGTATGGTTATAGATAAACCGATTGTGAAAGATAACTATTCTATTTCTTATGATGACACTGTGCCTCCGATCTTTGATGATTATTATAAAGAATGCTATGATATAGGTTATAATTATCCTTATGAAACTTGTCATAGTCATGATTGGATTACCAAAAACAATTCTTTTAATATGCAACTTGTTTACCATGTTCAAATTCTTGATAATAATCTTGCTCCAATTACTAATAATGAGAATAACTCTTCTTATGCCAAAATTAATGATACTTCTATGCATATGAACCATGATAAGAATGTTTTAAGTGATGGGTATATTGTGGATTTCATCAATGATGCTACTGAAAGTTATTATGAGAGAGGGAAATATGGTTATATGCATCTTAATAATATTAAGTTTCCCCTCTTTATGTTGAGAATCTTGAAGTTACTCGTGTTTTATCCTCTTATGCTTGTCACTTTGTTCTTCATGAATTCATTTGTGTACAAGATTCCTCTTCATAGGAAGCATGTTAGACTTAAATTTGTTTTGAATTTGCCTCTTGAAGCTCTCTTTTGCTTCAAATACTATTTCCCGCGAATGGATTATTAAAACTACTGAGCCCATCTTAATGGCTATAAAGAAAGAACTTCTTGGGAGATAACCCATGTGTTATTTTGCTACAGTACTTTGTTTTATATTTGTGTCTTGGAAGTTGTTTACTACTGTAGCAACCTCTCCTTATCTTAGTTTTGTGTTTTGTTGTGCCAAGTAAAGCCGTTGATAGAAAAGTAAGTACTAGATTTGGATTACTGCGCAGTTCCAGATTTCTTTGCTGTCACGAATCTGGGTCCACCTCCCTGTAGGTAGCTCAGAAAATTAAGCCAATTTACGTGCATGATCCTCAGATATGTACGCAACTTTCATTCAATTTGAGCATTTTCATTTGAGCAAGTCTGGTGCCATTTTAAAATTCGTCAATACGAACTGTTCTGTTTTGACAGATTCTGCCTTTTATTTCGCATTGCCTCTTTTGCTATGTTGGATGAATTTCTTTGATCCACTAATGTCCAGTAGCATTATGCAATGTCCAGAAGTGTTAAGAATGATTGTGTCACCTCTGAATATGTTAATTTTTATTGTGCACTAACCCTCTAATGAGTTGTTTCGAGTTTGGTGTGGAGGAAGTTTTCAAGGGTCAAGAAAGGAGGATGATATACTATGATCAAGAAGAGTGAAAGCTCTAAGCTTGGGGATGCCCCGGTGGTTCATCCCTGCATATTTCAAGAAGACTCAAGCGTCTAAGCTTGGGGATGCCCAAGGCATCCCCTTCTTCATCGACAAATTATCCCTTCTCTTGAAACTATATTTTTATTCGGTCACATCTTATGTGCTTTACTTGGAGCGTCTGTATGCTTTTGTTTTTGTTTGTGTTTGAATAAATGCTTGTGTGGGAGAGAGACACGCTCCGCTGGTTTGTATGAACACATGTGTTCTTAGCTCATAATATTCATGGCGAAGGTTGAAACTGCTTCGTTAAATTATTATATGGTTGGAATTGGAAAATGCTACATGTAGAAATTGGTGTGATGTCTTGAATAATGTGATACTTGGCAATTGTTGTGCTCTTGTTTAAGCTCTTGCATCATATACCTTGCACCCATTAGTGAGGAAATACATAGAGCTTGTTAAAATTTGGGTTTGCATGAGTGGTTTCTCTAGAGTCTAGATATTTTCTAGTAAGATGTTTGAACAACAAGGAAGACGATGTATAGTTTTATAATGCTTGTAATATGTCTTTTATGTGAGTTTTGCTGTACTAGTTCGTGCTTGTGTTTGCTTCAAACAACCTTGCTAGCCTAAACCTTGTATCGAGAGGGAATACTTCTCATGCATCCAAATCCTTGAGCCAAACAACACTATGCCATTTGTGTCCACCATACCTACCTACTACATGGTATTTTCCGCCATTCCAAAGTAAATTGCTTGAGTGCTACCTTTAAAATTCCATCATTCACCTTTGCAATATATAGCTCATGGGACAAATAGCTTAAAAACTATTGTGGTATTGAATATGTAATTATGCACTTTATCTCTTATTAAGTTGCTTGTTGTGCGATAACCATGTTCACTGGGGACGCCATCAACTATTCATTGTTGAATTTCATGTGAGTTGCTATGCATGTCCGTCTTGTCTGAAGTAAGAGAGATCTACCACCCTATGGTTAAGCATGCATATTGTTAGAGAAGAACATTGGGCCGCTAACTAAAGCCATGATCCATGGTGGAAGTTTCAGTTTTGGACATATATCCTCAATCTCATATGAGAAAATTATTAATTGTTGTTACATGCTTATGCATAAAAGAGGAGTCCATTATCTGTTGTCTATGTTGTCCCGGTATGGATGTCTAAGTTGAGAATAATCAATAGCGAGAAATCCAATGCGAGCTTTCTCCTTAGACCTTTGTACAGGCGGCATAGAGGTACCCCTTTGTGACACTTGGTTAAAACATGTGCATTGTGATGATCCGGTAGTCCAAGCTAATTAGGACAAGGTGCGGGCACTATTAGTATACTATGCATGAGGCTTGCAACTTGTAAGATATAATTTACATGATACATATGCTTTATTACTACCGTTGACAAAATTGTTTCATGTTTTCAAAATAAAAGCTCTAGCACAAATATAGCAATCGATGCTTTCCTCTTTGAAGGACCATTCTTTTACTTTTATTGTTGAGTCAGTTCACCTATCTTTCTCCACCTCAAGAAGCAAACATTTGTGTGAACTGTGCATTGATTCTTATATACTTGCTTATTGCATTTGTTATATTGCTTTGCATTGACAACTATCCATGAGATATACATGTTACAAGTTGAAAGCAACCGCTGAAACTTAATCTTCCATTGTGTTGCTTCAATGTCTCTACTATGAATTTATTGCTTTATGAGTAACTCTTATGCAAGACTTATTGATGCTTGTCTCGAAAGTACTATTCATGAAAAGTCTTTGCTATATGATTCACTTGTTTACTCATTGCATTTACATTGTTTCGAATCGCTGCATTCATCTCATATGCTTTACAATGGTATGATTAAGATTATGTTGGTAGCATGTCACCTCAGAAATTATCTTTTATCGTTTACCTACTCGATGACGAGTAGGAACTAAGCTTGGGGATGCTGATACGTCTCCAACGTATCTATAATTTCCTATGTTCCATGCTTGTTTTATGACAATACCAACATGTTTTGTTCACACTTTATATCATTTTCATGCATTTTCCGGAACTAACCTATTAACAAGATGCCACAGTGCCAGTTCCTGTTTTCTGCTGTTCCAGAAAGGCTGTTCGGGCAATATTCTCGGAATTGGACGAAATCAACGCCAAACCTCCTATTTTTCCCGGAAGCGTCCAGAACACCGAAGAAGAGTCGGAGAGGGGCCAGGGGGCCACCACACCACATGGCGGCGCGGGCCAGGCCTAGGCCGCGCCGGCCTAGGGTGTGGCGCCCCCGGGTGCCCCCTGCGCCGCCTCTTCGCCTATAAAAGCCCTTTCGACCTAAAAACGCGTACGGATTGACGAAACTCCGAAAGACTCCAGGGACGCCGCCACATCGCGAAACTCCAATTCGGGGACGAAGTCTCTGTTCGGCACGGACGGGAATTGCCCGGAGCCATCTCCACCGCCGTCTTCACCGCCATCTTCACCGCCATCGCTGCCTCCATGATGAGGAGGGAGTAATTCACCCCAGGCTGAGGGCTCCGTAGCTATGTGGTTCATCTCTCTCCCATGTACCTCAATACAATAATCTCATGAGCTGCTTTACATGATTGAGATTCATATGAGTTTGTATCACAATTTATCTATGTGCTACTCTAGCAAAGTTATTAAAGTAGTTCTATTCCTCCTGCACGTGTGTAAAGGTGACAGTGTGTGCACCGTGTTAGTACTTGGTTTATGCTATGATCATGATCTCTTGTAGATTGCGAAGTTAACTATTGCTATGATAATATTGATGTGATCTATTCCTCCTACATATGCATGAAGGTGACAGTGTGCATGCTATGTTAGTACTTGGTTTAGTCTGTTGATCTATCTTACACTATAAGGTTACTTAAATATGAGCATTATTGTGGAGCTTGTTAACTCCGGCATTGAGGGTTCGTGTAATCCTACGCAATGTGTTCATCATCCAACAAAAGTGTAGAGTATGCATTTATCTATTCTGTTATGTGATCAATGTTGAGAGTGTCCACTAGTGAAAGTGTAATCCCTAGGCCTTGTTCCTAAATACTACCGTTACTTTGCTGCAATACCACCATCAACTACACGCCGCCAGCTATTTTCTGGCACCGTTGCTACTGCTCATATATATTCATACCACCTGTATTTCACTATCTCTTCGCCGAACTAGTGCACCTATTAGGTGTGTTGGGGACACAAGAGACTTCTTGCTTTGTGGTTGCGGGGTTGCATGAGAGGGATATCTTTGACCTCTTCCTCCCGGAGTTCGATAAACCTTGGGTGATCCACTTAAGGAAAACTTGCTGCTGTTCTACAAACCTCTGCTCTTGGAGGCCCAACATGTCGACAAAAGAGAAGAATGAGAAAATACATCCAGAGGTGGAATATCATCAAAAACTCGGCAGAAAATATATCTGACGAGAGAGCAATAGATGCGTTTGTCGCAGGAGTCAGGCGTGGAGATTTTGTCGAGGACTTGGGAAGGACCAATCCAAAAACAGTATCCGCGTTAATGGAGATAGCAAATAAATGGGCAGATGGAGAAGACGCTGTCCATAACAAACGGCACAGGTCGCCAGAGGAGGACCGTGGTCGAAACTATCAACCGAGGCGACGATTTCCTCGGTCGTACCAGAACTATGACGCTCCAGGACAAATTTCGGCAGGTTTTCGGACAAATACAGGAGGAAGCAACAGAGATGATTACCAGAGAAGCAATGAACAGCGAGGTGATAACAGGGATGATTCACGCAACAGGCAAAATAGCGGGCCTAGGTTCCCAAGACCTTTCGTGTCCCCTGAAGAGATGATGAATGGACCGTGCCAGATGCATTTTTTCCTCGACAGCAACGGTAAAAGACAGTCAGGGCACTTGCAGAAAGACTGTCGAAATTTTCAGGCAATGTTGCGGTATGCAGAGAACGCTAATGCGCGGGCAGCACAGAGAAATCCCCGAGAACCCAGAAGCGAGATTCACTTGCCGCCTCCTCCCGCGATTACAGACGACAATCGGCATCGCTCAGAATAGCGGCAGCACCTCCACCACCGCCTTATGTTGATCCTAACTCCAACGGAGCAGTGTCGATGATTCAGAAGGGAAGGCTGTCCAATACAGCTCAGAAAGTAATCTCGCGACAGGTGTTTATGGCGGAGAAAATGCCTCCACCAACAGTTGAGTACCTTAATTGGTCGGACAAGATATCGGCTTCACAATAGCAGATCATCCGCAGCAAGTTCCTCGACCAGGGCAGTCAGCACTTATTCTGCCAGCAGTTATCGCGGGATTTGATGTCTCTCGAGTGTTCATAGACGGCGGCAGCAGCTTAAACCTTATGTATGCAGATACATTGAGGAAGATGAACATATCCTTAGCAAACTTGAAACCAACAGACACAAGGTTCCACGGCATCACACCGGAGAAACCAAGTTATCCATTGGGAAAGATCAATCTCGACGTTCAGTTTGGGACCCGAGAAAATTATAGAATCGAGAGGCTCGAGTTTGAAGTCGTGGATTTTCCGTCGCAATATCACGCTCTATTGGGACGACCAGCATATGCTAGATTTATGGCGGTGCCACACTATACATACCTGTTGTGGAGATTGCCTGGACCAAAGGGACCAATCACAGTCAAAGGAAGCTTTGCCTTAGCCGATAAGTGCGACAAGGATTTTCACCGGCTGTCAGAAACTTTCGGGATGCAAGCTGAGTACTTGGCGTCAAAAAGCATGACTGATTACGACGTACTGCCAGACGTTGGAAGGCCAAACAAAGAATCAACTTTCAGTACCGAGAAAAATTCAAAAGAAGTGCAGATTCACCCGACAGACCCGAAAAAGACGACATCCATCGCAAACGACATGGATATCGCATAGGAAAGCGCGCTCGTCGAGTTCCTCCGTGAGAACTGGAAAATCTTCGCATGGTGTCCAGCTGACATGCCAGGAGTACCCAGGGAACTTGCCGAGCACCACCTAAACTTGGATCCAATAGCGAGACCAATCAAACAACCTTTGCGGCGTTTTTCGGAACCAAACCGCAAAGCCATGCTGTCAGAAATCAATCGACTACGAGAAGCTGGTTTTATCAAAGAGATATTCACAGAAGCCACATGGGTAGCAAACCCAGTGTTGGTGCCGAAGAAAAACACTAAGGTCCTTCGCATGTGCGTCGACTTTACGTGTCTCAATAAACATTGTCCAAAGGATCACTTTCCCCTCCCGAGGATCGATCAAATTATCGACTCCACGGCTGGATGTGAACGTCTTTCCTTCCTGGATGCATACTCTGGTTATAACCAGATCAGATTGAAAGAAGAAGATGAAGTAAAGACAGCGTTATTACACCTTACGGCGTGTTTTGCTACAGAACAATGCCCTTTGGTCTAAAAAATGCGGGAGCAACATATCAGAGGATGATGCAAAAGTGTTTGGCGACACAGATTGGGAAGAACGTGCAAGTATACATTGATGATGTCGTCATAACATCAAAAAAGGGGGCAACGCTGATCGAGGATCTCAAGGAAACCTTCGACAACCTTGATAAGTTCTGCCTCAAACTGAACCCGACGAAGTGTTCTTTCGGCGTCCCAGCAGGAGAACTTCTGGGGTTCCTAGTCTCAGCAAGAGGGATTGAAGCAAATCCCGACAAAATACAAGCTATCGTAACAATGAGGAAGCCAACAAAGTTGAAAGAAATACAACAGCTAACTGGGCGAGTCGCAGCTTTGAGCAGATTCGTCGCGAGGTTGGGAGAAAAAGCGCTGCCGTTCTACGCTTTGATAAAACAAGGAGATAAATTCCAGTGGAACGAAGAAGCCGACAGAGCTTTCGAGGATTTGAAGCGCACAATTTCGACACCACCAATTTTGGTGGCGCCAAAAGAAAGGGAACCTCTCCTGCTGTATATCGCAGCCACACCCCAAGTAGTGAGCACGGTGCTAGTTGTCGAAAGGGAAGAAGAAGGAAAACTCCACGGCGTGCAGAGGCCAGTATACTTCGTTAGCGAAGTTTTATCGCCCTCAAAACAAAGGTATCCTCAGTACCAAAAGATAGCATATGGAGTGTTCACGACAGCACGAAAATTGCGCCACTATTTTTCGGCACACCCGATCATAGTGGTCAATGAAGCTCCTTTGTCAAATATACTGAACAACCCAGAAGCTACGGGTCGTGTCTCCCTTTGGGGAATAGAACTTTCCCCTCGGGACATCACGTATGAAAAAAGAAAAGCAATCAAGTCGCAAGTTCTGCCGGACTTCATCGCAGAGTGGATGGAGTTGCAAAACACAGGACCCCCAGACTTATCGAGAACCTGGACCATGAACTTTGATGGGTCCAAGAGACTAGAAGGGGCTGGCGCAGGAGTAGTACTCATATCACCTGAAGGCGACAAATTGAAGTATATCCTTCGGATGACGTTCCCTAACGCATCTAACAATGAAGCAGAATATGAGGCTCTCATACACGGGATGAAGATGGCGAAAGCCTGCGGTGCAACTCGACTAAAAATCTTTGGCGACTCACAGTTGGTGGCACAGCAAGTTATGAACCAATGTGACGCAGTCAATGATAGCATGATGGCATACAAGGAGGTATACAACGAGCTCGAGAAGTTGTTCGATGGATGCGAAGTAAATCATATTAGTAGATTGAGCAACGACGAAGCCGACGTTCTTGCAAACATCGGGTCGCAATGCCTTGCAGTCCCGCCAGGTGTATTCTGGGAAGAGATAACAGAGAGATCCACTAAGTCGACAAAATCAAAAAAGAAGGAGAAGAAACCCTCGGGGGCTACCAAGGAAAAGCAAGAGGACGAAGAAGAAGATCAGGACCTGGTCATGGTGATACAGATACCATGGATGCAGCCGTACATATCATACATCCTCAGGAAAGAAATACCCGACGATCCAGTTGAGGCAAGGCGAGTAATTCGACGCTCCAAAGCTTTCACGGTGGTCAAGGGAGAATTGTATAAGCGAAGTATTTCAGGCGTCTTGCAAAGGTGCGTCACACCCGAAGAAGGAAGAATAATTCTAAAGGATGTACACGAAGGAATATGTGGCCACCACGCAAGTAGTCGAGCTATCGCAGCCAAGGTCTTTCGGGCAGGATTCTACTGGTTGACAGCAATCGAGGACGCCAAGGACATAGTAAGAACTTGCGACGCGTGTCAAAGGTTTGCCGCAAAACCTCACTCTCCAGCAGCAGAGCTAGCACCAATACCATTGTCATGGCCCTTTGCTCAATGGGGACTTGATATGGTGGGCAAGTTACACAAATCCTGGCCAGGAGGAAAGGAGTACATGTTAGTAGCTGTCGACAAATTTACAAAGTGGATAGAAGCGAAGCCGATAAATTCACCAGACGGAGCATCCGCAGTAAAATTCGTAAAAGGCCTCGTCTTCAGATTTGGAGTGCCCCACAGCATCGTCACAGACAACGGCAGTAACTTCACATCCCATGAATTCAAAGATTATTGCGAAGAGGTGGGTATCAAGCTGAACTTTGCGTCAGTTGCACATCCTCAAACCAATGGGCAAGTCGAGAAAGCCAATGGCATCATCTGCAATGGCATCAAGAAGCGCTTGTTAGGACCACTGGAAAAAGCTCGACATACCTGGCCAGAAGAACTACCAAGCGTGTTGTGGAGCATCCGAACAACACCAAACACAGCAACGCAGGAAACTCCGTTTTTCCTGGTTCATGGAGCAGAAGCAGTACTACCAATCGAGATAGAGCACAACTCTCCACGTGTCGCTGAATATGATGAAGAAACGTCGAGAAGAGCGCTAGAAGACGACGTCGACGCACTTGATGAAGCTCGAGATGAAGTATTATCTCGGGTAACCAAATATCAACAGGACTTGAAGAATTACCACAGTCGACGTTTGCGGCCAAGATCTTTTCAGGTGGGAGACCTAGTTCTTCGGCTCACGCAAAAAAGTCATGAAAAACTCGAGTCACCATGGCTTGGCCCTTACATTGTCACGGAAGTAATCGGAGGAGGAGCATACAGGATAAAGGACAAGAAGACAGGGGTGGAGGAGCCAAACCCCTGGAACGTGGCGCAACTTAGGCGGTTCTACGCCTAGAGTCGAAATATAGTCCTTGTAAAACTTCAATGTACTGAAACGCCCGCGAGTTTTCAGACGCACTCTTTTCCTTTTTCGGGGCACCGAGTGGGGCCGGAGAAGGTTTTTAATGAGGCGGGCTCGCGGTGCTGCAATATAATAAAGATAGTGACAATATAACTTTTCTTCTTTATCGACATGATCAAAGTCTTTGCTCCGACGAATTTCAATATAGTTCATCGACAAAAGAAAAGCCTTGCCTTGGTATTCAAATACCTCGTGAGTCAATAAAAATACAAAATAGTACTCAATAAAAAGCTCGGGGGCTCATATTCGCCATAAATATATAAATGCCTTGGTTCAAAACCTCGCAAATATACAAATACAGTAAAGAGTCACCGAAACACTCGGGGGCTAGACAAACAGAGAAATATAATGATTGCTTTACAATATAGTCATGGATTACAAAGAAGAAATATCTACAAGAGGAAAATAACTAGTCTTGATTCAATATGTCATCAAGAGTAACTCTGTTTTCTTCAGGAGCAGCACCAAGAAAATCGGCATAATGGCCATCGGCAAAAAAGTCGGCGTCCATCCGAAGAAGGTCCTCAATCATTTCTTCGGCTATAGGCGTAACCTTCGTGTTAATCCTGTCAACACCAACTCTCCGACGTTTTACCTTTTGATGAACTTTCGCGACAACTTGGGTAAGGTCAAGATTCGAGTGGCAGATCTGGAGCATGATAAGAGCAAATCTGGCGCCAGCTACCAGTTGAGCTTTGACAAAATCATGGATACTGCGAGCATCCTTGAACCTTTCCATCAATTCAGGAAGAGTTTTTGGTTGGACGTTCCGAGGAAACATGGAGTTGTAAACCATGGACAAGGTCTTGGTACAGAAGTCAAGGAAGTCGCGAGTTTGAGAGGTGCGATCTTGAAATCTGACAATTTGGCGGGTCCTCTCTGGGGTAGCCCAAAACAAAGAACCATGGTCCAGGGAAAGGTTAACAAGGAGGTTCGTCCTAGCATTTACCCTCTCTTCCTCGGCAGCAGCATCAGTAAAGGCACCTATCAAAACAACGAAGTGGAAACCTTTAAGAGACAATAGCATGAAGATGAAAGATATCAGAGGATGAAACAAGCATACCCGACATATCTGCACTGGCTTCATTCATTAATTCAAGCATGAAATTTTCTCGAGTAGTCGCCTTTTCAGCCTCGGAAGCAGCAATTTCCTTAGCAGCCACGGCCTCGCGAGCTTGCTGGAGAGCAACTTTTTCGGCTTCAGATGACTTACGAGATTGCTCCATCATCACAAGTGTTTGCTTCTTCGCATACTGAAGTTGCTGTCGAAGTTCATCCAGTTCTTGCGACAAGGTATCGTCGACAGGTGCAGTATCAGCAAAAGCTCTCCTCGCGCGAGAAGAAGAAGGCGAAACATTGGAAGGAGCGGAAGATGGAGTATAGTTATCAAATATCAACTGAAATTTAAACAAGACAACATCAAACAACAAGCAAAGATAGAAGTTTTCATTAATCTCTTGGAATAATTACAAGGGCATTACAGTGGAGCTAAGGAAGTACGTGTCGCCAAATGACTACTTTGGCGACAAGAGCAAAAGAAACAGAAAGAAAAACAGAGGCATGCAACTAGACCTCCGGCCTTGACGAGCTAGGAGTCGACGATGGCTTAATCCCGAGATAGGCCAAGATCTTCTTTGTGTTGGGCTTGGCTGCCTTAATCAGCGACTTCCACCTTGATTGCTCTATCTGCTCGGTGTCGCCAACTTTCATCCAGTCAATAGTCTGTCGACTGTCAGCAACCAACGCGACAGTGTTCTCAACGGCAACCTTCATATTTTCTTGGCGCATCTTCAGTCCAAGGTCTTCCGGTGTATTGAACATCTTGGCAAGGTTGAGGAAAGTCGCAGGCTCCTCTTTCTTCGGGAAGAAGTAGGGGAACAATGCCGACAATACTGCGCTAGCATTCGACACACCTTCACGAATCTCGGACCCATGAAGCTCCAGATAGGAAAGTGCGTCAAGGAGCGGGTCATCGACAGGATTCGTCAGATCAAACTCCTGGTTTGTTTGGGCTGTCAAGGAAACAAAGCATTAGTGAAAAGACAAGAAACAACGATTCTCATAAAAATAGAAGGGATCAGCAAAATTACTGAAAGTGCGGCGACTCTGAGTTTTCAGGCGCTTGAGGATTCCTTCTTCACGAGAAGCTTGCGCAGCTTTGTGCTCATCTAAGGCAGCTGTAGCATCCTCAAGTTTTTTCTGCAGTTCCTCGACACCAGCAGCTTTCGCCTTGGCTTCATCAGCTTCGGCCTTGGCTTTGCTAGCAGCGAGTTCGGCTTTCTTGCGAGCCGCCTCACTTTGCTCAAGTTTTCGAGCAAGTGCGTCGGCGCGTTCGTTGGCCTCTGCAAGTTTCTCTGTCGAGATATGGAAAAGAGAGAGAAGAAAGATCAAAAATCGCGACAAGCAACAGGAGTAAAAAATCAAGGAAAAACAGCAAGTATAAAAGTCGTTACCTTCGGCTCTATTAGCATATTCACGGTACCCAATAAATTGGGAACCGATGCGGAGAAGATCCTTGATCATAGGCTGTTCAAGGTGAACACAGCAAGAGAAACATCGGCATGAAAAAGAGAAAAGGTGTGAAAAAACAAAATAAGGAAAATATAGATGTCGACAAGCTTACATCATCTAAGAGCAGAGTCGACGAACTGCCCAACTGAGGGGCAGGTTCAACAATCTTTTCAACCCTTGTCCTTTTTGGTGAAGGAGCAAGGGGGCTTGATGGTGGAGTAGTGGTGACGACGTTTTGTTGAGGAGGCGAGGTTTCTTCTCCTTCAACTAGCGTGTCTGAGGCAAGTACAGTACGTGACGTGCTTGTCCGAGGAGCCACGTCAACAGTTGGTACTTCTTCCTCGTCATCACTGTTGATCAAAAAATCGGCAGCATAAAAAGCAAGACAAGATAAATATTTCGAGTACAAAAATAGGGAGAAATAAAGATGACTTACGAGCTGACGAGGGATTCAACATAAGGATCGTAAGCTGCCTTCGGATGAGAAGGAACAACTTCTTCAGCCTTAGAGGTGCCAGAATCCTCGGCATCAGTCCTTTTCCTTTTGTTCCTTGGAGAAACAGCAGGAGGAAGGGATTGCGTCGACTCACTGGCTTCAGACTCAACTTCTTTTTCATGAGAAGCCGCAGATTTGTGAGAACCCGCGACTTCACTTTCAGGAATAGAAGAACCTTGAGTATCTTCGGCAACGATGGCCTGTTCTTCGACTTCTCCACCCTCCGGAAGAGGAGGAAGGGAAGTCATAGTAGGATGGTTCTGTAAAAAATAGTGACCAAAGGAAAATTAAAGAGATGACAATACAATGAGATGCAGAGAAAGTGCGGAACAAGATAAAAACTCGGGAAGACAAAATACCTCGGGGAGTGGATTGGCGGAGCTGTACGGTTCCACGCGACAAGAGGAAGGAATTGGGTCTTTACCCAGGCGAGAAAGTCTTCGAATCAACTTCTCCAAGTCCTTGGTGGAAAGGTCACCGGAGATTCTGTTGGCGTCATTTTTACCAGAATACGTCCAAAGGGGATTTTTGCGAGCCTGAAGAGGCTGCACTCTAATCCTAAGGAAGTAGGCAGTGATTTGAACACCAGACAGCTCTTTGCCTCGAGTGTTTTGAAGCTGACGAATACGAGACATGAGTGCCTCTGTCGCCTTTTTCTCTTCCTCGGAAGCTTCGGCATCCCAGGAGCGGCGGCGCTGAATTCTGGCACTTCCGTCGAAAGGAATTATGTTGTGCTCAACGGAGTTGGCGCTTTCTTCGTGAATGTAGAGCCACTTTTTGCGCCATCCTTGGACAGAATCAGGAAATTTGACGTCGAAATAGTCGACATCAGTACGAACACAGATAACAACGCCACCTATGTTATAAGTGACGTTGTGGGAGCCATTGCGGCGGAGGCAGAAAATGCGTTTCCACAGAGCCCAATTGGGAGGGATTCCGAGGAAGCATTCGCAAAGTGTGATGAAAATAGAAATGTGAAGGATGGAATTGGGGGTCAACTGGTGCAGTTGAATCCCATAAACGAAAAGAAGGCCGCGGAGGAAATCGTGGATTGGGGTCGAAAGGCCGCGGATGAGGTGATCAACAAAACTAACCCGGTACTCCATTGGAGGCTTGGGGTAGCTTTCTTCGCTGGGAAAGCGGATGGCGTCCTCCTTCTTCATGAGGCCAAGCCTCTTCAGCATGTTGGTGTCTTGGTTGGAGATTTTGGATCTCTCCCACTCAAGATCCTCGGCGGCCATCTTGGATTCCGGAGTGCTGTGGCGAGTGAGTCGCGTGCGCGGTGGCATCAACGGCAATGGGCAGAGCAATGCTCGTGAGTGCGGAAGATCAGAGAGAGTTGGGCGCAGGGGAAGCTTTTGCGAAGAGGAACAGATGAGCGGCGCAAGCGAGGGGATGAACGGAGGTTGAAGAAAGGTTTATATAAGAATCGGGTGAAGCAGTGTGCCGTTGGATGAAGAAATCGTGTGGTGAGAATAGATCTTCTAGATACAAGGGCAAAAAGGTATTTTTACTGAGATAGGCGTTACCGTACGTGCGCCAGAAAAAGCGGAGGACGTGTGTCCCCCACTTGCACGACGTGTCAACGTGGTGGAAGCAATGGACCCACAGGGCAGAAAAATCACGACTATTCAACAGGGATGAAGTAAATTTGATTAAGGGAAGCATGTCGACAAGAAAAATAAAAGAAGATTGGCGACAGGAAGAATTATTCAATACTTCGGGAGCCTTTGATCAAATACAAGTTTTTGCCCAAATGCTCGGGGGCTACTCCCATCGGGAGCGCTGTTCGCGCACCCGAGAGATAAAAAAATATAGCGACAAGGTGGACTAAAATGTTGAGCCTACAACCAAGCACAAGTTCTTGGTTGTAGCCTCGGGGGCTACTCCCATCGGGAACGCTGTTCGCGTGCCCGATGAAATTAACAAAGGAAAAATAGAAAAGCAAGAGAGTATATTTCGAGTTATAATTAACTCTACATATACTCCCATCGGGAGAGCAATATAAGTCATATTTGACTCGATAAAATGTGCCATTCCAACAGCCGGAAAAGCACTCGACAATATATTCTCAGAACGCCGAAGTTGCGATCAATTTCTGAATGCCGCAAATTTGCGAAGGTAAGACCCCAGATCCGTTCTGCTGGGCGTGGCATCGCCAAAGACTGCGCTCTGCTACTTTTATCCGTATCAACAGATACGAAGAAAAATCCTAACGGACGCGTTAGGTACCCGATAAATTTGACTGGGACTCGAATGGTAAGACCTTAAGCGGCACCTGTCGAAGTTTACCCAGTATCCCGAGATCATGTCCAGGGACGTGATTTTGAAGTAGGTTTTTGCGGATTGCCACTAGAGCAGTTAACTAGTACCTGATCCGTCAGATGAACTAGCCCCAACTACCATTATCCCTGTACAATATAGAATTTTATGTGAAGAAGTATAAAAAAGTTAAAGCTTTCGAATAAAAATAAACAGTGGAGATTTTCCCTGATTCTACGATTCAAGCAAAATCTCGGGGGCTACTGACATAGGCATCCCAAATGGGCCTGCCGAAGATGGTACCCGGGGTTTACTGGAGGCCCAATACCCGAAGAATAAGAAGATTCGGGAGCCCAAGATCTATTAAGGAAAGATAGAGTTGTAATAGGAAGTGTTATTTGTAATCTGGCGGGATGAGTTATAAACCGTTCCGGACTCTGTAAACTTGTATAGCACGAATCCCTCGGCTTCACCTCCTATGTAAAGGGGGAGTCGAGGGACGACGAATCAATCGAATCATTGTCTGCAAACCCTAGTTTTCATAATCGTCGAGTACTTTTCGGCTGAAACCTTCGAGATCTACTTACCCTCTACTTCCAACTAAACCCTAGCCTACAATCCATAGGCATTGACAAGTTGATACCTTGTCACTAGGGGCCCCACACGTGTGGGCGGCGCGACCCAGGGGGGCGCGCCCCCCTAGTGTGAGGTGGCCCCGTGGCTCCTCCGACTCCGCCTCTTCGCCTATAAGAAGCCCCCTGACCTAAATCTTCGAGAAGAAGAAGCCACGGAGAGCGCCGCCATCGCGAAGCCAAGATCTGGGGGACAGGAGTCTCTGTTCCGGCACGCCGCCGGGATGGGGAAGTGCCCCCGGAAGGCATCTCCATCAACACCACCACCATCTTCATCAACGCTGCTGTCTCCCATGAGGAGGGAGTAGTTCTCCATCGAGGCTAAGGGATGTACCGGTAGCTATGTGGTTAATCTCTCTCCTATGTACTTCAATACAATGATCTCATGAGCTGCCTTACATGATTGAGATTCATATGAGCTTTGTATCACTATTAATCTATGTGCTACTCTAGTGATGTTATTAAAGTACTCTATTCCTCCTCCATGATGTAATGGTGACAGTGTGTGCATCATGTAGTACTTGGCGTAGTTTATGATTGTGATCTCTTGTAGATTATGAAGTTAACTATTACTATGATAGTATTGATGTGATCTATTCCTCCTTTCATAGTCTGATGGTGACAGGTGCATGCTATGTTAGTACTTGGTATAATTGCGTTGGTCTATCATGCACTCTAAGGTTATTTAAATATGAATATCGAATGTTGTGGTGTTAACTCCGGCATTGAGGTGCTCTTGTAGCCCTACACAGTTAGTGGTGTTCATCATCCAACAAGGGAGTGTAGAGTGGTTTTATTATGTGATCAATGTTGAGAGTGTCCACTAGTGAAAGTATGATCCCTAGGCCTTGTTTCCGAATAGAAAAGTCACACCACAAAGATTCCTATCTCCCACGTCAACTGCACGACAGCAAGTATTTTAAGCCGTTGTCACTGTTTGTTTACTGTTCCACTGCATGTTTACTCGCTGCCATATTTTATTCAGATTGCTATTACCACTCATATACATCCATATTACTTGCATCTCACTATCTCTTCGCCGAACTAGTGCATCTATACATCTGACAAGTGTATTAGGTGTGTTGGGGACACAAGAGACTTCTTGATTTGTGATCGCAGGGTTGCTTGAGAGGGATATCTTTGACCTCTTCCTCCCTGAGTTCGATAAACCTTGGGTGATCCACTTAAGGGAAAACTTGTTGTTGTTCTACAAACCTCTGCTCTTGGAGGCCCAACACTGTCTACAGGAAAAGAAGCGTGAGTAGACATCAAGCTATTTTCTGGCGCCGTTGCCGGGGACCCTGAAGGAACAATATTTCCTCCCTCGTCAACCACGCGCCAGTTGTAGACAGTCAAGTATTTTCTGGCGCCGTTGCCGGGGAGGAAAGGTAAAAGGCACTCACACTCCGGTCCCAGGTAATTAAGTTATTTTCTGGTGCCGTTGTAAGTGCTCGAAGCTATTTCCTTTAGATCCTGCAGTTGCATCTTTTTGTTTCTTGTTTTTCACTAGCTAGGCATAATGGAAAGTAACACTGAGCTTTTTAAGCTATTTCCTGAGTTAAGACATGGATTGTTTGATGCGAAAATTAAAAAACGTATGGAACCTTATTTGCATGCTAGTAGCAATGATATTAGTATGAACGCTTTGAACACCATTGTTGCTAATGATATGGAAAATTCTAAGCTTAGGGAAGCTGGTTTTGATGAGCATGATATTTTTAGTCCCCCAAGCATTGAGGAGAAAATTTTCTTTGATGATACTTTGCCTCCCATTTATGATGATTATAATGATAGTGGTCTTTTGGTGCCACCTACTATGGAGAGTAAATTTTATTATGATTATACTATGCCTCCTACACTTGATGAGAATAATAATGATAGCTACTTTGTTGAATTTGCTCCCACTACAATTAATAAGAATGACTATGCTTATGTTGGGAGTAGTAATTATTCTATGCATATGAACCATGATAAGAATGTTTTAAGTGATGGGTATATTGTGGATTTCATCAATGATGCTACTGAAAGTTATTATGAGAGAGGGAAACACGGTTATATGCATCTTGATAATATTAAGTTTCCCCTCTTTATGTTGAGAATCTTGAAGTTACTCGTGTTTTATCTTCCTATGCTTGTCACTTTGTTCTTCATGAATTCATTTGTGTACAAGATTCCTTTTCATAGGAAGTGGGTTAGGCTTAAATTTGTTTTGAAATTGCTTCTTGATGCTCTCTTTTGCTTCAACTCTTATTTCTTGGGAGTGCATCATTAAAATTACTGAGCCCATCTTAATGGCTATAAAGAAAGCACTTCTTGGGAGATAACCCATGTTTTTATTTTACTACAGCACTTTTGTTTTATATTTGAGTCTTGGAAGTTGTTACTACTGTAGCAACCTCTCCTTATCTTATTTTATTGCATTGTTGTGCCAAGTAAAGTCTTTGATAGTAGGGTTGATACTAGATTTGGATTACTGCGCAGAAACAGATTTCTGTCTGTCACGAATTTGGGCAGGGCTCTCTGTAGGTAACTCAGAAAAATCTGCCAATTTACGTGAGTGATCCTCATATATTTGCGCAACTTTCATTCAATTTGAGCATTTTCATCTGAGCAAGTCTGGTGCACCTAAAAATTTCGTCTTTACGGACTGTTCTGTTTTGACAGATTCTGCCTTTTATTTCGCATTGCCTCTTTTTTATGTTGGATGGATTTCTTTATTCCATTAACTTCCAGTAGCTTTGTGCAATGTCCAGAAGTGTTAAGAATGATTATGTCACCTCTGAACATGTGAATTTTGATTATGCACTAACCCTCTAATGAGTTTGTTTTGAGTTTGGTGTGGAGGAAGTTTTCAAGGGTCAAGAGAGGAGGATGATACAATATGATCAAGGAGAGTGAAAGCTAAGCTTGGGGATGCCCCGGTTCATCCCTGCATATTTCAAGAAGACTCAAGCATCTAAGCTTGGGATGCCCAAGGCATCCCCTTCTTCATCGACAACATTATCAGGTTCCTCTAGTGAAACTATATTTTTATTCCGTCACATCTTATGTGCTTTACTTGGAGCGTCTGTGTGTTTTTTTTTTTTTGTTTGAATAAAATTGGATCCTAGCATTCATTGTGTGGGAGAGAGACACGCTCCGCTGTTGCATATGGACAAATATGTCCTTAGCTTTACTCATAATGTTCATGGCGAAGGTTGAAACTGCTTCGTTAATTGTTATATGGTTGGAAACGGGAAATGCTACATGTGGTAATTGGTAGAATGTCTTGAATAATTTGATACTTGGCAATTGTTGTGCTCATATAGATCATGTTTAAGCTCTTGCATCATATACTTTGCACCTATTAGTGAAGAAGTACCGTAGAGCTTGTTGATATTTGGTTTGCATGATTGGTCTCTCTAGAGTCTAGATATTTTCTGGTAAGGTGTTTGAGCAACAAGGAAGACAATGTAGAGTCTTTTAATGCTTGCAATATGTTCTTATGTAAGTTTTGCTGTACCAGTTCATACTTGTGTTTGCTTCAAACAACCTTGCTAGCCTAAGCCTTGTATTGAGAGGGATTACTTCTCGTGCATCCAAATCCTTGAGCCAAAAACTATGCCATTTGTGTCCACCATTCCTACCTACTACATGGTATTTCTCTGACTTTCCAAGTAAATTGCTTAAGTGCTACCTTTAAAATTCCATTCTTTGTCTTTGCAATATATAGCTCATGGGAAAAATAGCTTAAAAACTATTGTGATATTGAATATGTACTTATGTATCTTATTTCTTAATAAGTTGCTTGTTGAGCGATAACCATGTTCCTGGGGACGCCATCAACTATTTCACCTTTGTTGAATATCATGTGAGTTGCTATGCATGTTCGTCTTGTCTGAAGTAAGGGTGATTTATCATGAGTTGAATGGTTTGAGCATGCATATTGTTAGAGAAGAACATTGGGCCGCTAACTAAAGCCATGATCCATGGTGGAAGTTTCAGTTTTGGACAACAATCCTCAATCTCTTATGAGAATATTATCTGTTGTTGAATGCTTATGCATTAAAGAGGAGTCCATTATCTGTTGTCTATGTTGTCCCGGTATGGATGTCTAAGTTGAGAATAATCAAAAGCGAGAAATCCAATGCGAGCTTTCTCCTTAGACCTTTGTACAGGCGGCATAGAGGTACCCCTTTGTGATACTTGGTTAAAACATATGTATTGCGATGATAATCCATGTAAATCCGAGCTAATTAGGACAAGGTGCGGGCACTATTGGTATACTATGCATGAGGCTTGCAACTTATAGGATATCTTATACATAACACATATGCTTTATTACTACCGTTGACAAAATTGTTTCTTGTTTTCAAAATAAAATCTCTAGCACAAATATAGCAATCCATGCTTCCCTCTTCGAAGGGCCATTCTTCTACTTTTATGTTGAGTCAGTTTACCTACTTCTTTCTGTCTTAGAAGCAAACACTTGTGTTAACTGTGCATTGATTCTTACATGCTTGCATATTTGCATTCATCATATTACTTTGCATTGACAATTATCCATGAGATATGCATGTTGAAAGTTGAAAGCAACCGCTGTAACTTATATCTTCCTTTGTGTTGCTTAAATGCCTTTACTTTGAATCTATTGCTTTATGAGTTAACTCTTATGCAAGTCTTATTGATGCTTGTCTTGAAAGTACTATTCATGAAAAGTCTTTTCTATATGATTCAGTTGTTTAACCATTATCTTTATCATTGCTTTGAATCGCTGCATTCATCTCATATGCTTTACAAAAGTATGATCAAGATTATGTTGGTAGCATGTCACTTCAGAAATTATTCTTTTATCGTTTACCTACTCGAGGACGAGTAGGAACTAAGCTTGGGGATGCTGATACGTCTCAACGTATCTATAATTTCCGATGTTCCATGCTTGTTTTATGACAATACCTATATGTTTTGTTCACACTTTATGATGATTTTATGCGTTTTCGGAACTAACCTATTGACGAGATGCCGAAGTGCCAGTTGCTGTTTTTGCTGTTTTTTTGAAATCCTACAAGGAAATATTCTCGGAATCGGACGAAATCAATTCCCAACATCTTATTTTTCCCGGAACCTTCCAGAAAGTCAGACAGGGACCAGAGGGGTGCCCTGGGGGGCCCACACGTGTGGGCGGCGCGGCCCAGGGGGGTGCGCGCCCCCCTAGTGTGAGGTGGACTCGTGGCCCCTCCGACTCCGCCTCTTCACCTATAAGAAGCCCCCTGACCTAAATCTTCGAGAAGAAGAAGCCACGGTACGAGAAACCTTCCAGAGCCGCCGCCATCGCGAAGCCAAGATCGGGGACGGGAGTCTCTGTTTCGGCACGCCGCCGGGACGGGGAAAGTGCCCCAGAAGGCATCTCCATCAACACCACCGCCATCTTCATCAACGCTGCTGCCTCCCATGAGGAGGGAGTAGTTCTCCATCGAGGCTAAGGGCTGTACCGGTAGCTATGTGGTTAATATCTCTCCTATGTACTTCAATACAATGATCTCATGAGCTGCCTTACATGATTGAGATTCATATGAGCTTTGTATCACTATTAATCTATGTGCTACTCTAGTGATGTTATTAAAGTACTCTATTCCTCCTCCATGATGTAACGGTGATAGTGTGTGCATCATGTAGTACTTGGCGTAGTTTATGATTGTGATCTCTTGTAGATTATGAAGTTAAATATTACTATGATAGTATTGATGTGATCTATTCCTCTTTTCATATTCTGATGGTGACAGTGTGCATGCTATGTTAGTACTTGGTATAATTGCGTTGGTCTATCATGCACTCTAAGGTTAATTAAATATGAATATCGAATGTTGTGGAGCTTGTTAACTCCGGCATTGAGGTGCTCTTGTAGCCCTACACAATAAGTGGTGTTCATCATCCAACAAGAGAGTGTAGAGTGGTTTTATTATGTGATCAATGTTGAGAGTGTCCACTAGTGAAAGTATGATCCCTAGGCCTTGTTTTCGAATAGAAAAGTCACACCACAAAGATTCCTATCTCCCACGTCAACTGCACGCCAGCAAGTATTTTCTGGCGCCGTTGTCTCTGTTTGTTTACTGTTCCACTGCATGTTTACTCACTGTCATATTTTATTCAGATTGCTATTACCACTCATATACATCCATATTACTTGCATCTCACTATCTCTTCGCCGAACTAGTGCATCTATACATCTGACAAGTGTATTAGGTGTGTTGGGGACACAAGAGACTTCTTGCATTGTGATCGCAGGGTTGCTTGAGAGGGATATCTTTGACCTCTTCCTCCCTGAGTTCGATAAACCTTGGGTGATCCACTTAAGGGAAAACTTGCTGCTGTTCTACAAACCTCTCCTCGGAGGCCCAACACTGTCTACAAGAAAAGAAGCGTGAGTAGACATCAAGCTATTTTCTGCGCCGTTCCTGGGACCGGGAACAAGATTTCCTCCGTCGTCAACCACCTCATGGCGGCGGTGCACTTCTGAATCGACGAGAACCCGACATCGCCTACAGCGTCGTGCTTGAGCTTGAAGTAGGGGTCGAACTCTCGAACGCCATGGAGGATATTCATGAACAGACCCTTGCTCATCCTATACCGGCGCCGAAAATTGTCGGCATGTGTTGCCTCATCTGCGAAGTAGTCGTTGTGCAGCATGGTATGCCCCTCCATCCTCTGTCGGGGCTTCGACTTCTTTCTCCCCGGCCTTGATCCTCTACGGCGCGGCCTCTTTCTCTTCTCCGCCTCGCGTCAAGCATGTCCTGGAGGGACGCGATGATCAGCAAATGCTCCCGGAGGTCGTCGTCGAAGGCTTGCTCGTCCTCCAGCAGTAGGGCAATCATCTCGTCGTCGCTATCCATGTCTGAAGCAAAATCAATGGTTAAAATTGCGCCGCGGCAGACGAGGCAACGAACAGCGGCCAATCGCGCCTACCTGGCAAGTCGTCGAGCACCTTGTGTGCGCGGAGGTGGGGCGGATTTGACGCCGTTCTGGGACGCGCTGGCGAAGCGGCGGCGGCGGAACGACCGGCGAGAGTGCCAGCCGCGACGACGGTGCCGACTCTCAGAAGAGATCAGCCGTCGAAACGGCCGGCAAATCCAGCGGCGGCGGAGGGGTGGGAGGCGCGGGAGGGAAGGAGCGACGAGAAAAAAGGCGCAAACCAACGGTTTATGGAAATAGTCGCTGACATGTGGGAGCCCGCCTCGCTTTTCATTGTGTCCGACGTGCCTGGAGCGTCCCATGTGGGACAGGAACGGTCTCGGGGCGCCGTACAAAAAGCGGCTTTGGGGAAAACGGCTGGGTTCGGCGTGCCCCAAATCCCTTTGTTGAAAGTTTGCTTAAGGATTATTTAGGATCAATAAGAGCATTTCCAGTCGCATCTCACAAACCGTCCCCAAACGACACCGGATTGAGCATTTGGGGGACGTGTTTCGTTCGTGCCGCGTTTGGGGGACGTCGCTCCCCAGTTGCATCCCCCAAACGCCGCCCCCAAACATTAAAAATAATTTTAATAGATAGAAGAAAACTCTTTACTAATATTCAAATCGGTGCAACATAAACAAATTACATATAAAACTTCGAAAAAACATAATTAAATTACATATAAATTATTTTAAACTACTTCTTCTTCTTCTTTGATGATGGCCCCGCCTCGTCGTCGTCATCACGGTGGCGCTTCCTGCTCGTCACCTCTTCCGAAGAGGCGGTGTCGGCCGACGCGTCGGAGGAACTTGTGTTCTCCTCGTCATCGTCGGTGCTCGCCGGCTGCGCCTTGGCCTTCGCCGTTCGCCTCGGCCTCCGCACGGGCCACCGCCGCCTCCTCTGACCCTTCCTCCTCCGCGTCCTCCTCCACGCCCAGCCATTCCTCCGCGCTGTCAAGTGGCGGCGGGGAATCGTCGCCGCTGCTGGCGTCCTGCTCTGTCCCACCAATGGCGCCATCCGGAGGCTTGCCCTCGCTGGAGGTGTCGATGGAAGCTCGGAGATGTAGCTCATCGTGCGAGGAAGTTTGGATGAATGGCGGCCGGTTGAAGATCCGAAAGCGCCTACGTACGGGTCTTATTGAGCGCGGATGAACGGCGGCGCAGAAGTCGAAGAGAGCGGCGGTTGCTCTTCCGAGTTCCATTCCGGCGAAATAAGGATATTTATTAAAATAAAAAAAAAAAAAGGTTGCATTTTTTTACTTTCTATTAATTTTGATATTTCTTTAAAACAAAGATAAAACAGCTCTCTTGTTTTGTAACTGATTAATCGAATTCCAATAAAAAAAACCATCGCTACGTAGGCGGGAAGCGTCACGGTTGTGCGTCCAAGCCGCTGACGTGTCGGACCCGCATCGCTTCGCCTCGTTTTTCGTTGTGTCCGGCGTCTCGAGCCCCGGGCTTGGGGCGCCGGCCACCGTATTGGCATGGACAAAAAAGGTTTAGAGTCGCGTTAATGTTTTTTCGACGCCTCAAATTCTTTGAGGGACGCGACTGGAGATGCCATAAGTCCACGTACGCTTGAGGCTGTAATGATGTGCAAGGTCTCGAAATAAGCTTCTTCAAGTTTCTCTCTTAACTGAATGTAAATAGGATTGTCAGTTTACCGGATGTCGAAGCGAAGATTTCTTCGTCGTGCCCTTGAATTAATCCCCTTTTCCGGTACAAATGCAAATAAATGAGCTCGATCGGTAGGTAGGTTTGTGCAGGAGAAATCGTTTTACACATGGCCAACCAGAATGGACGGGTACGCTACACCAGGCAAGGCGGGCGGGAGGTACAAGTGTACAACCAACCAAGCAAAAATTAAACGGGATTGAGATTTTTCCAGCAGAAAGATTTGGATTCGGTAGTACGAACTTTGGGCGCATAATTGTACCGCGCGGGACGGGACACCACGGCACCACTGTTTTAGCACTGCTCCTGTCTGCTGCCTGGTGTGGTGCTACCAACACGGCACACACTACTAGATTTTTTTGGGTGTGGATTAATAATGCGCCTGCGATGGTGGTACAAGTGAAACAATAATTGGCGTCGATCTTCGCAGTAGCAGTGTACTGATTTTCAGAGTGAGCTGCTAATTCCAGAGCTACATGTGAGAGCAGAGGTGGGCTTTACCTTTGCACGGATAGGAGGAGGCATGCCGTCGCCTCAGCGGCAAAAAATCTTTTTTTTTTTGCCCACGAAAATTCGAGAAACCCGTTCTTTTTACCCAGTTTGATCTCTACCGATCCGCTCGATGGGAAACTAATCTTTTTTTTTTTTTTGAACATAATTTTTTTATTCATCTAGGAGCATTTTACAGAGAGAAGCGTGAAAGGTAGCACGCTGGTTTCAGAGAGAGTTTCTCTGATTGGACAAATTCCTGCATCTGAACATAAGCAACGGAATAGTACAGGTTTATTTTGCAATTTTGAAGCTAGCCTTGCTAGATGATGAGCCTTGACGTTGTTTCCCCTGTTTATGTGAGAAACGTTGCTTCGCTTGAAAACATGGCTACTTTGAATTTGAGCTAGCAGTGGCCTATTGTCCCAGTGCCCTGGAGCGGAGAAAATATCTGCCGCTTTTGCCGCCGAAGCTAGTACTGAGCAATCCGTGAGAAAGTGTGGATCTTGTATGTTGAATACCTCCGCTCTGGTCGCAAGCATCAGACCAAAAGTCTCGGCCTGAAGAGGAGAAGAAGCCGGAGGGGACATTGCCGAGATGTGAAGTTGCTTGACATGCTGATTATTTTGAATTTGAATGAAGACTCCAATTCCTGCTTGTTTAGTGGTGTTGCTCGGTTGCATTTCCCACGCAGCGTCACAGAAGATTGTGTTGCCTGCAAAAAAGTCTGGATTTTGTATTGCCGGCAGAAGTAGATGGTCCTGTAAGCAATTTACACCATGATCTTTAGCAGGGGTCGCACCATCTAATTTGGATCCTTGGATGATAGCAGTTGCTGTCGCGTACACTTGAGATGGCCTGCAATATTTCCTAGCAAAGAGAGCATCGTTCGATGGGAAACTAATCGAAGTTTTTTGGCGCGGCGCTGGGTGCGGCCTGACGCTGACCGGCCGGCGGTGGTGACAGGAGTGCCACGGAAGCGGAAGCAAAGGTGGCGGCATTGGAATTGGATGGAGGAAGCTTTGTGTTTGGCGTGGTATAAAATCTTGACTTTGTAGAGACGGCGAGACGGAGTGGGCATCCTGCACGACGCACTGCCCGGATGCTACCGATAGTAAATGAACGAGAAACAGCGTGGCAGCAGGACCCGTTTGTCTTTTTCAGGAGACTTGTGCCACCTTTTCCCAGCGTCAATGTTTTCAACAGCTGGCGCTGCGTGACTTTAAAGCGCACGACAAAGCCTCTGGAAGATGGAGTGGAGTAGGGCTGCTGCCCTTCCTTGTCTGAATTTTTTAACCGCCATGGCACAGGAAATGGTCTTACTTTCGGCGTGAAAGTGGTTTTTATCAGCCACGCTCGTGCTTGTGCGATTCGAAATGGATATGGTTTGATGTTCTGGATGTGTTGGCGCAGCCGCAGCTAGCTGTCGATTCTAATTTGGATCTAACGGGGGCCATTGCTTCAGCTACTTGTCTTTCTCTGGTTTCAGCTCATCCCCGTACATCTGTATTCCACGTGGCGGGTGCCCGGAATAGATATAGCAAGCAATGATCCCTCGTGCAGATGCAAGGATGGCATGCACGGACAGCAGAATAAGGGCATCTCCAGCGTCATTTTAATGTCCGCGAGCGTCCGTTTGCGTCGCGCTGCGGACGCAAAAATAACTGTTGTCCGCGTCGTTCAAGGCTTCAGGCCCGTCCGCGCGACGATTTTTTTTCCTTTCTTCCCTCTTCTCCATTTAAACATAGTTTCAAATATAACATTTTGAAACATGATTTTACACAAACTAACACATAGTTAGGAACATGGTTTACACAAACTAACACATAGTTTGAACCATGGTTGACACAAATATAAAATTAAAAAAATAGAAGCCGTTTGTGATTTCCGATGTTCGTGCATCGAAAGACATTCGAGGGCACACCCAATCACCCAAACTGGAAAATCCAGCGGGAGGAGACGGTGCCCTTGTTGGTTCTACCGAGGAAGAACAGACAGAGACCTCCACTACTGGCTTCGTCTGGCCCGTAGCCAGATTCGCTGCAAAGAAAGAACACTCGACGTTCTAACTATCGGTGTCGGAGCCGGAGTCGTCGGTGTGGTAGTGCCTGCGGCAGGCTGTGTCGTCGAACACCTTGACGATCATCTCGCCGTCCCCCTCGTAGAGGAAGGTGAGCTGGCAGCCGGGCTCGAGGTCGAGGTCACGGGCGAACTTGTCCCACCCCGTGTGCAGGTACATCTTGCCCTGCCCGTCGAACAGGACCTCCACGGTCCAGCTGCAGCTGGCCTCCCGTAGCTGCAAGTGCGCCGGCTCGACGCCATCGACGAACTCGGCGAACTTGTCCGGTAGCCGCTTGATGGCGAGTGGGTCGTCGTCGATGCGGAGGAGGAACTCGAAGCAGCGCTCCTCTGCGAGGAGACGAGGGCGCAGGCGACGGCGAGCGTGGGGCCGTAGCTGCTCCACCACGGCGCCCCTGCCCCGGCCACGGGCGCCAGGGCCGCGGCCTCGACCGCCTCGCCGGCCACCAGACCGGCCATGGACTTCCTCGCTTTGGTCGTCGTAGGAACACCTAGGCGGCGCTACGGTCGAGCTTTGTGGCGGCTAGCTAGGGTTTCTTTGGAAGAGTGGATGAGGAAGAAGAACGCGCGCCCTTTATATAGGCCGGCATGCGGTGGCCGCGGACGCGTGGCGTCGCCATTAACCTGGTTGGCGGAGCGGGCGGCCGCCGCGCCCGAGGCATCGTCGCCATTAGTGGCGTAGTGTGCCGAAGCGATGCGCCGACGCGCTTTGCCGCCGGCGCGTTTGAGAAGACACATCGACGCAGTGGTCGCCGGCGGGCGCCCGAAACGATGCAACACGGCCTGCAGCCGCCGGGCGCGTTGAGAAGACGCATCGACAGGTCGTCATTGCCGGGCTACCAAACGTCTGCGTGACACGAGGGACGTTTCCGACGTCCGAGACGCAAACCGACCCATCCGAACGCACTCCAAACGCATTGGTCACGGCGACGAAAACGGATCATTGACGTTTGCCGCGCTATGGAGATACCCTAACGCCACATCCATCGATTCATTCATATACCAGCCCCAGCAGCAGCGTGAGAGTGAGGATTGTGGTGAAATCCACCGCTCAACCACCGTGGCATTCGACGCGTTTCGCCCACCGAAACAAACGGGAACGCGACAAATCACTCTCGCATCGCCGACACGACACACAACTCCGCAATAACTCGCACGTCACAGAATTGGCTGCCTAAATTGAGCGTACAAGCACTCAAGCAGGATGCCACGTGCTATATTACCGAGAACGAAAACGACAAAACAGTTACTATCATCACTCAAAGAACAGTACTGCTAAATGAGTACTCCTACCACTAATCCAATTTTGCACCTCAAAGCACTGAAACAAAACAGTAGTAGCAGATGAGTACTAATCGAGGTTTGCACAACGTGGAAAATTACAGAAAGAAAGGGAAAACACAGGCATATGCATGCAATCATCTTTTACATTCACCGACAGTAAGGACGCCACTTACGCAGTGAGATAGGAACCTATGCGCGTCCGAACGGAGCACGGGGCATATTCAGTCCAGTGTTTGGTCTCCTGTGTTGCGTTGGTCCGAACAGAAGTGCTGATTGTTTTGATACCTAGATAAAGTGTTTCATCTTTGTTCAGTCACACCATATGTGTTTGGTTACCATTTTGGATACTCATGCTGTGCTTCTCCTAACCACATTCAAATATGGCGACTTTACCATTACATATAAGGGAACACAACAGCTTAAACACGATCATAAGGACATAGTTATACACAACGAACGGAGTACTTAGTACCCAATCCTAGCATCACGCCTAATTAAACTTGGAGGCAGACTACCTAGATCCAAAAGTAATGTTCAGCCGCCTCTACATGCTAACATCACAGTTACATATGCACAAAACCATGTGTTTAACAGCCTCATGGAGGCCAGCACAGCAACTAACGGCAAGGATCAGACACCACCAGAGACCGGGATCAAGCACATGACCTTAACGGCGAGGATCAGCATATGGGCCCTCGCGATCACCGAAGATGTTGGAGCACAAAGTCTCATTCCTGAAGATGTTGACCTTGACGCCATCGTCCTTAGGGGTGAAGATGATTGTGTCGTCGACGCGGAGGTCAAGCCTGACGGCGAACTCGCTCCATGACTTGATGAAGCCGACGTGCTTCGCCCTCCACTAGAGCTGCACCTTCCGCTCGCAGCGCTCGCCCACGTACAAGCGGGCCATTGTTCTTCAGCTTCTACTTGCTGATCAGGTGCTACACCATGTAGGGCCGCACGGCGAGGGCACGGAGGTCCGTGCTCTCCAGCTGCATGAAGAACGTCGGCACCCGCTGCTGGGACCGTGCCCCGGGTCAGCAGGACGGACGACGTGTGTCGAGGGTACTCCTCGGCAATGCCCTCCGTAAGGGGCTTAGGGTAGATGGAATCATGTAGGCTTACACGAGACATCGGTTATCAGACAAGCGGGGAGAGCGATTTACCCAGGTTCGGGGCCCTCGATGAGGTAAAACCCTTACGTCCTGCCTGTTTGATCTTGATTATGAAAATATCATGTTACAATGGGGTGCCCAAGGTTTCGGCTATGATCTCGTCGAGATACTAAGTTCTGCAGGGACCTAGCTCTAGACTTGCGGTGACTATGATTACTAAGATTGCGTGTCATCGGCAGTCTCTTTCCTGGCCCTTATATTGGGACCCAGGTCTCGAGAGATCTGTCCGGGTACGACTAGGTTACAAAGAGTTCTAGTTCTAAACTTTCCTTGTATTCTTCGTCTCCTTGTCTTGTTCTTCAAGAATTCTTTTGTATAACTTATATGCTAACTTCTGGTGATGAGGATATCGCTGCTTTGATGGCGTGAGTACCTCGCTAAGGTAGTAAATAGGTCGTTGTACACCATGAACTCTCCCTGCTTCTTCTCTCTCAACGACTAGGACCGTGCTGAAGACTTGCACCATTGCAGCTATATACAAGAGCATTGGTTCTTTTTCATATGGAGTCACAAGTACTGGAGATGTCGACATAATCTTCTTTAGGTTATCGAAGGATTCCTGCGCCTCGGTTGTCCACTCGAATTTTTCCGATTTCTTCATCAACTGATAAAAGGGCAAAGCTTTTTCTCCCAACTTGGCGATAAGTCTGCTAAGTGCTGCCAATCGTCCTGCCAACTGTTGCACTTGGTGTAAATTCTTCGGCGGCTCCTTAGCGCCAAACTTCGAGGCTATCTTCTGGAAATCCATGTCGCGGTTATCAGAACAAGCAAAACTTCCGTGAACGGTTATTGATGTCCCATTATTGCCTGGCATCTTCATTTTTAGATATGCATAATAAGGTACTGCCATGAATTTGGCAAACGCTGGCCTGCCGAGGATGGCATGATATTGGGATTCCCAATCGATTACTTCGAATTCGAGCTTCTCCTTTCTCAAGTTGTTGGGTGTGCCGAAAACTACATCCAATATATTTTGCCAAGGGGATAAGCGGGTCGGGTCGGGATGATGCCGTGGAATCCTGTGTCAGATTCTTTAGCATATCAACTGTTAAACCCATTGCTTTCATTGTGTTGGTAACAAATTCAGACCGCTTCCCCCATCCATAAACACCTTGCTCATGTTGTAACCTCCAATTTGTGCTTCAATAACTAAGGCAGCGTGGCCAGGTCTTGGAACGGCCTTCGGGGTGATCCGCCTTGCCGAAGATATGTTTTGGTCTGACCAGTCGATATATTCGGGCACCTCGGTCATAGCAACCTCTGCGTACTTTACCTCTCGCGTAAACTTCTTGGCTTCTCTCTTCGAAAAACTAGTTTTATGGATCATGTTTAGCTGCCCTCGAGACACAAGAAATACTTCGGTTGGTACATACATGTCTCCTCCTTCTGGTATGTATGGCTCTGGTGGGTAACTATAGGCTGCCGCCCTTTTTTTCCATCGGGTGATCTTTTGTCGTTCAGGCCCTAAGGTCTTCGCAAAACTGCCGGACTTCAAGGAACAGTCGACAATTTCTAAGCATGTGAGTGGCCTTTTCAAGGTTATCTTTCGGGTCGATGTAAGAATGCAAGTAACATGGTGCCAAGCTGCTTGATACGTCTCCAACGTATCGATAATTTCTTATGTTCCATGCCACTTTATTGATGATACCTACATGTTTTATACATACTTTATGTCATATTTATGCATTTTCCGGCACAAACCTATTAACAAGATGCCGAAGAGCCAGTTGCTGTTTTCTTTGGTTTCGAAATCCTAGTAAGGAAATATTCTCGGAATTGGACGAAATCAACGCCCAGGATCTTATTTTTCCACGAAGCTTCCAGAACACCGGGAAAGAAACGAAGTGGGGCGACGAGGCGGCCAGACGCTAGGGCGGCGCAGCCCAAGCCCTGGCCGCGCCGGCCTAGTGTGTGGGCCCCTCGCGTCGCCCCTAAACCTACCTCTCCGACTATAAGAAGCCTTCGTCGATAATAACCCCAGTACCGAGAGCCACGATACGGAAAACCTTCCAGAGGCGCCGCCGCCACCAATCCCATCTTGGGGGATTCAGGAGATCGCCTCCGGCACCCTGCCGGAGAGGGGAATCATCTCCCGGAGGACTCTTCACCGCCATGGTCGCCTCCGGAGTGATGAGTGAGTAGTTCACCCCTGGACTATGGGTCCATAGCAGTAGCTAGATGGTCGTCTTCTCCTAATTGTGCTATCATTGTTGGATCTTGTGAGCTGCCTAACATGATCAAGATCATGTATCTGTAATGCTACATGTTGCGTTTGTTGGGATCCGATGAATAAGTGAAAGCTATGTTATGTTGATTATCAATATCATCTATATGTTGTTTATGATCTTGCATGCTCTCCGTTGCTAGTAGAGGCTCTGGCCAAGTTGATACTTGTAACTCCAAAAGGGAGTATTTATGCTCGATAGTGGGTTCATGTCTATTAAATCTGGGGAGTGACAGCAACCCCTAAGGTTGTGGATGTGCTGTTGCCACTAGGGATAAAACATCAATGCTATGTCTAAGGATATATTCGTTGATTACATTACGCACCATACTTAATGCAATTGTCTGTTGTTTGCAACTTAATACTGGAGGGGGTTCGGATGATAACCTCAAGGTGGACTTTTTAGGCATAGATGCATGCTGGATAGCGGTCTATGTACTTTGTCGTAATGCCCAATTAAATCTCACAATACTCATCATAACATGTATGTGCATGGTCATGCCCTCTTTATTTGTCAATTGCCCAACTGTAATTTGTTCACCCAACATGCTATTTATCTTATCGGAGAGACGCCTCTAGTGAACTGTGGACCCCGGTCCATTCTTTTAATCGAATACAATCTATTGCAATACTTGTTCTACTGTTTTCTGCAAACAATCATCATCCACACTATACATCTAATCCTTTGTTACAGCAAGCCGGTGAGATTGACAACCTCACTGTCACGTTGGGGCAAAGTAATTTGGTTGTGTTGTGCAGTTCCACGTTGGCGCCGGTGTTGCGCGCACTACACTCCGCCGCCATCAACCTTCAACGTGCTTCTTGGCTCCCGGTTCGATAAACCTTGGTTTCTTCGAGGGAAAACTTGCCGTTGTACGCATCACACCTTCCTCTTGGGGTTCCCAACGGAAGCGTGTTGTACGCGTATCAAGCTCTTTTTCTGGCGCCGTTGCCGGGGAGCTCAAGACACGCTGCAAGGGGAGTCCCCACTTCCAATCTCTTTACTTTGTTTTTGTCTTGCTTTACTTTTATTTACTACTATGTTTGCTGCATTATATTAAAATACAAAAAAATTAGTTGCTAGTTTTACTTTATTTACTATCTTGTTCTCCATATTAAAAACACAAAAAAATTAGTTACTTGCATTTACTTTATCTAGTTTGCTTTATTTACTGTTGCTAAAATGGGTACTCCTGAAAATACTAAGTTGTGTGACTTCACAACCACAAATAATAATGATTTCTTATGCACACCTATTGCTCCACCTGCTACTACAGCAGAATTCTTTGAAATTAAACCTGCTTTACTGAATCTTGTTATGCGAGAGCAATTTTCTGGTGTTAGTTCTGATGATGCTGCTGCCCATCTCAATAATTTTGTTGAACTATGTGAAATGCAAAAGTATAAGGATGTAGATGGTGACATTATAAAATTAAAATTGTTTCCTTTCTCATTAAGAGGAAGAGCTAAAGATTGGTTGCTATCTCTGCCTAAGAATAGTATTGATTCATGGACTAAATGCAAGGATGCTTTTATTGGTAGATATTATCCTCCCGCTAAAATTATATCTTTGAGAAGTAGCATAATGAATTTTAAACAATTGGATAATGAGCATGTTGCACAAGCATGGGAAAGAATGAAATCTTTGGTTAAAAATTGCCCAACCCATGGACTGACTACTTGGATGATCATCCAAACCTTTTATGCAGGATTGAATTTTTCTTCGCGGAACCTATTGGATTCAGCTGCTGGAGGTACCTTTATGTCCATCACTCTAGGCGACGCAACAAAGCTTCTTGATAATATGATGATTAATTACTCTGAATGGCACACGGAAAGAGCTCCACAAGGTAAGAAGGTAAATTCTGTTGAAGAAACCTCTTCCTTGAGTGATAAGATTGATGCTATTATGTCTATGCTTGTGAATGGTAGGACAAATGTTGATCCTAATAATGTTCCGTTAGCTTCATTGGTTGCCCAGGAAGAACATGTTGATGTGAACTTCATTAAAAATAATAATTTCAACAACAATGATTACCGGAACAATTCTAGTAACAACTATAGGCCATATCCTTATAATAATGGCAACGGCTATGCTAATTCTTATGGGAATTCTTACAACAATAATAGGAATACACCCCCTGGACTTGAAGCCATGCTTAAAGAATTTATTAGTACACAAACTACTTTTAACAAATCTGTTGAAGAAAAGCTTGGGAAAATTGATATACTTGCTTCTAAAGTCGATAGTCTTGCTGCTGATGTTGATCTTTTGAAATCGAAAGTTATGCCTAATGAAAATAATGATATTAAGTCATTTGCTACAGCAAATGCCATCCAAGTTAGAATTAATGAGAATATAAGATTGATGGCTGAATTGCGTGCTAGGTGGGAAAAAGAAGAAAATGCTAAAGAAGATAATATAGCTAAAGTTTGGACTATTACCACCACTAGTAATGCTAATGCTCCACATGTTGCTGCACCTCCTACTATTAATGGTAAAATAATTGGTGTTGGCAATGTTTCCACTTCTAATGCAAAGCGTGAAAAACTGCCTGAAACTGCTAAAACTGCTGAAACTGCCTGTGATAAAACTGCTGAAATTTTTTCCAACATTGGGGACAATGATCCCATTGCTTTAGATTATAATGGTTTGGATTTTGATGATTGTCACATCTCTGAAGTTATAAAGTTCTTACAAAAACTTGCTAAGAGTCCTAATGCTAGTGCTATAAATTTGGCTTTCACAAAACATATTACAAATGCTCTCATAAAAGCTAGAGAAGAGAAATTAAATCGCGAAACTTCTATTCCTAGGAAGCTAGAGGATGGTTGGGAGCCCATCATTAAGATGAAGGTCAATGACTTTGATTGTAATGCTTTATGTGATCTTGGTGCAAGTATTTCCGTTATGCCTAGAAAGATCTATAATATGCTTGACTTGCCACCATTGAAAATTTGTTATTTGGATGTTAATCTTGCTGATAATTCTACAAAGAAACCTTTGGGGAGAGTTGATAATGTTCGCATTACCGTTAACAATAACCTTGTCCCCGTTGATTTTGTTGTCTTGGATATTGAATGCAATGCATCTTGTCCCATTATATTGGGAAGACCTTTTCTTCGAACTGTTGGTGCTATTATTGATATGAAGGAAGGTAATATTAAATATCAATTTCCTCTCAAGAAAGGTATGGAACACTTCCCTAGAAAGAGAATGAAGTTGAAGGAGATATGCCCTAGAGGCAATAATAAAGTGGTTATTATTTATATCTTTATGTTTATGATAAATGTTTATATATCATGCTAGAATTGTATTAACCGAAACATTAGTACATGTGTGATATGTAGACAAACAAGAAGTCCCTAGTATGCCTCTTAAACTAGCTTGTTGATTAATGGATGATTAGTTTCATAATCATGAACATTGGATGTTATTAATAACAAGGTTATGTCATTGTGTGAATGATATAATGGACACACCCAATTAAGCGTAGCATAAGATCTCGTCATTAAGTTATTTGCTATAAGCTTTTGATACATAGTTACCTAGTCCTTATGACCATGAGATCATGTAAATCACTTATACCGGAAAGGTACTTTGATTACACCAAACACCACTGCGTAAATGGGTGGCTATAAAGGTGGGATTAAGTATCCGGAAAGTATGAGTTGAGGCATATGGATCAACAGTGGGATTTGTCCATCCCGATGACGGATAGATATACTCTGGGCCCTCTCGGTGGAATGTCGTCTAATGTCTTGCAAGCATATGAATGAGTTCATAAGAGACCACATACCACGGTACGAGTAAAGAGTACTTGTCAGGAGACGAGGTTGAACAAGGTATAGAGTGATACCGAAGATCAAACCTCGGACAAGTAAAATATCGCAAGACAAAGGGAATTGGTAATGTATGTGAATGGTTCATTCGATCACTAAAGTCATCGTTGAATATGTGGGAGCCATTATGGATCTCCAGATCCCGCTATTGGTTATTGGTCGGAGTGAGTACTCAACCATGTCCGCATAGTTCTCGAACCGTAGGGTGACACACTTAAAGTTGGATGTTGAAATGGTAGCACTTGAATTATGGAATGGAGTTCGAATATTTGTTCGGAGTCCCGGATGAGATCCCGGACATCACGAGGAGTTCCGGAATGGTCCGGAGAATAAGATTCATATATAGGATGTCATTTTATGTGAAATAAAATGTCGCGGAAGGTTCTATGGAAGGTTCTAGAAGGTTCTAGAAAAGTCCGGAAGAAACCACCAAGGAAGGTGGAGTCCACATGGGACTCCACCACCATGGCCGGCCAGCCCTAGATGGGGTGGAGTCCCAAGTGGACTCCACCATAGGGGGCCGGCCACCCCCCACATGGGAGGTGGGAATCCCACCTTTGGGTGGGAGTCCTAGTTGGGCTAGGTTTCCCCCTCCTATGGAAGGTTTTGGTTTCGGGTCTTATTCGAAGACTTGGACACCAACACTTGGGATCCACCTATATAATGAGGGGCCAAGGGAGGGGGCCGGCCACCCCAAGACCATAAGCTGGCCGCCCCCCTTGAGTGGCCGGCCACCCCCTCCCAAACCCTAGCTTTGCTCCTCCACTCCATATTGCCCGCGTAGCTTAGCGAAGCTCCGCCGGACTTCTACACCGCCACCGACACCACGCCGTCGTGCTGTCGGATTCAAGAGGAGCTACTACTTCCGCTGCCCGCTGGAACGGGGAGGTGGACGTCGTCTTCATCAACAACCGAACGTGTGACCGAGTACGGAGGTGCTGCCCGTTCGTGGCGCCGGAACCGATCGTGATCAAGATCTTCTACGCGCTTTTGCAAGCGGCAAGTGATCGTCTACCGCAGCAACAAGAGCCTCCTCTTGTAGGCTTTGGAATCTCTTCAAGGGTGAGACTCGATACCCCCTCGTTGCTACCGTCTTCTAGATTGCATCTTGGCTTGGATTGCGTGTTCGCGGTAGGAAAATTTTTGTTTTCTATGCAACGTTATCCTACAGTGGTATCAGAGCCGTGTCTATGCATAGATGGTTGCACGAGTAGAACACAATGGTTTGTGGGCGTTGATGCTCTTGTTATCTTTAGTTTGAGTACTTTGCATCTTTATGGCATAGTGGGATGAAGCGGCTCGGACTAACTTTACATGACCGCGTTCATGAGACTTGTTCCTCGTTCGACATGCAACTTGTATTGCATAAGAGGCTTTGCGGGTGTCTGTCTCTCCTACTATAGTAAAGATTCAATTTACTCTTCTATTGAAAACATTAGTATCAATGTTGTGGTTCATGTTCGTAGGTAGATTAGATCTCTCTCGAAAACCCTAAACCACGTAAAATATGCAAACCAAATTAGAGACGTCTAACTTGTTTTTGCAGGGTTTGGTGATGTGATATGGCCATAATGTGATGATGAATATGTATGAGATGATCATTATTGTATTGTGGCAACCGGCAGGAGCCTTATGGTTGTCTTTAAATTTCATGTTGAGTAGTATTTCAAAGTAGTTGTAATAGTTGCTACATGGAGGACAATCATGAAGACGGCGCCATTGACCTTGGTGCTACGCCGACGATGATGGAGATCATGCCCGAAGATGATGGAGATCATGTCCGTGCTTTGGAGATGAAGATCAAAGGCGCAAAGACAAAAGGGCCATATCATATCACATATGAACTGCATGTGATGTTAATCCTTTTATGCATCTTATTTTGCTTAGATCGCGACGGTAGCATTATAAGATGATCCCTCACTAAAATCTCAAGATAATAAAGTGTTCATCCTTAGTAGCACCGTTGCCAAGACTTGTCGTTTCGAAGCATCTCGTGATGATCGGGTGTGATAGAATCAACAAGTGCATACAACGGGTGCAAGACAGTTTTGCACATGCGGATACTAAGGTGGCCTTGACGAGCCTAGCATGTACAGACATGGTCTCGGAACACGTGATACCGAAAGGTAGAGCATGAATCATATGGTTGATATGATGAACACTTTGAGTGTTCGCCATTGAAATCACACCTTGTCTCGTGATGATCGGACATAGGTGCGGTGGATTTGGTTCGTGTGATCACTAAGACAATGCGAGGGATATTGTTTTGAGTGGGAGTTCACCTAGGGTTTTAATTATGTTGAATTAAAATTTGAACTCAATTTGTCATAAACTTAGTCTAAACTATTGCAAATATATGTTGTAGAGATGGCGTCCCCAATCAATTTTAATCAGTTCCTAGAGAAAGAGAAACTTAAGAGCAACGGTAGCAACTTCACCGACTGGTTCCGTCATGTGAGGATCTTCCTCTCTGGCGGAAATCTGCAATTTGTGCTTGATGCACCGCTAGGTGACCCTCCTGCAGAAGATGAATCCGATGAAGTAAAAGCTGTTTACGCAACTCGGAAAACTCGGTACTCTCAAGTTCAGTGTGCCATCCTGTGCAGTCTGGAATCCGATCTTCAAAAACGTTTTGAGCACCATGATCCTCATGAGTTGATGAATGAGCTGAAAGCTATATTCGAGACTCATGCGGCCGTGGAATGCTATGAAGCATCGAAACAATTCTTCAGCTGCATGATGGAAGAAGGCAGCTCCGTTAGTGAGCACATGCTCGCCATGACCGGGCATGCAAAGAAACTCAGTGACTTGGGAATAGTGATTCCTAACAGACTGGGGATTAATCGTGTCCTTCAATCACTGCCACCAAGTTACAAGAACTTTGTGATGAACTACAATATGCAGAACATGAACAAGGAGTTACCTGAACTCTTTGGCATGCTAAAAGCTGCTGAGATTGAGATCAAGAAAGAGCACCAAGTGTTGATGGTCAACAAGACCACCAGTTTCAAGAAACAGGGCAAGTCTAAGGGAAAATTCAAGAAGGGTGGCAAGAAAGCTGCCACGCCTCCTATGAAACCTAAGAACGGCCCTAAGCCTGATGCTGAGTGCTATTACTGCAAGGAGAAGGGACACTGGAAGCGTAATTGCTCCAAGTATCTGGCTGATCTGAAGAGCGGCCTTGTCAAGAAGAAGAAAGAAGGTATATCTGATATACATGTTATAGATGTTTATCTCACTGGTTCTCGTACTAGTACCTGGGTATTTGATACTGGTTCGGTTGCTCATATCTGTAACTCGAAACAGGAACTAAAGAATAAACGAAGACTACTGAAAGATGAAGTGACGATGCGCGTTGGAAATGGATCCAAAGTCGATGTGATCGCTGTCGGCACACTTCCTCTACATCTACCTTCGGGATTAGTTTTAAGCCTAAATAATTGTTATTTTGTACCCGCGTTGAGCATGAACATTATATCTGGATCTTGTTTAATGCAAGACGGTTATTCATTCAAGTCTGAGAATAATGGTTGTTCTATTTTTATGAATAATATCTTTTATGGTCGAGCACCACAAAAGAATGGCTTATTTCTGTTAGATCTCGATAGTAGTGATACGCATATACATAACATTGATGCTAAGCGAATTAAATTAAATGATAATTCTACTTATATGTGGCACTGTCGTCTTGGTCATATTGGAGTGAAACGCATGAAGAAACTCCATACCGATGGATTACTTGAATCACTTGACTTTGAGTCACTTGATAGATGCGAAGCATGTCTAATGGGAAAAATGACAAAGACTCCATTTTCTGGTATGATGGAGCGAGCTACTGACTTATTGGAAATCATACATACCGATGTATGTGGACCAATGAGCGTAGCATCGCGCGGTGGTTATCGTTATGTTCTAACCTTCACAGATGATCTGAGTAGATATGGGTATATCTATTTCATGAAACATAAATCCGAAACTTTCGAGAAGTTTAAGGAATTTCAAAGTGAAGTAGAAAATCAACGTAACAAGAAGATCAAATTTCTACGATCTGATCGTGGAGGTGAATATCTGAGTTATGAGTTTGGCATGCATTTAAAGAAATGCGGAATACTTTCACAATTGACACCGCCGGGAACACCACAACGAAACGGTGTGTCCGAACGTCGTAATCGAACTCTCTTAGATATGGTTCGTAGTATGATGTCTCTTACTGATTTGCCGTTATCATTTTGGAGTTATGCATTAGAGACAGCCGCATTCACTTTAAATAGAGCACCATCAAAATCCGTAGAAACCTAAGCTGTCGTTCCTGAAAGTTTGGGGTTGCGAAGCCTATGTAAAGAAGTTACAACCGGACAAGCTAGAACCCAAAGCGGAGAAATGCGTCTTCATAGGTTACCCTAAGGAAACTATAGGGTACACTTTCTATCACAAATCCGAAGGCAAAATCTTTGTTGCTAAGAACGGAACCTTTCTTGAGAAAGAATTTCTCACTAAAGAAGTGACTGGAAGAAAAGTAGAACTCGATGAGATTGATGAATCTATACTCGTTGATCAGAGTAGCGCAGTACCGGAAGTTGTACCTGTACCGCCTACACCGGCAACAGAGGAAGCTAATGATAATGATCATGAAACTTCGAACGAGGAAACTACTGAACCTCGCAGATCGACAAGGGAACGTGCCACTCCTGATTGGTATGATCCTTGTCTAAATGTCATGATTGTGGATAACAATGATGAGGACCCTGCGACATATGAAGAAGCGATGATGAGCCCAGATTCCAACAAATGGCAAGAAGCCATGAAATCCGAAATGGGATCCATGTATGATAACAAAGTATGGACTTTGGTAGACTTACCTGATAGCCGAAAGGCTGTCGAGAATAAATGGATCTTCAAGAGAAAAACAGATGCTGATGGTAATATTACTGTCTATAAAGCTCGACTTGTCGCAAAGGGTTTTCGACAAATTCAAGGAGTTGACTACGATGAGACTTTCTCACCTGTAGCGAAGCTAAAATCTGTGAGGATTTTGTTAGCAATAGCTGCATTTTTCGATTATGAGATTTGGCAGATGGATGTCAAAACGGCGTTCCTTAATGGAGACATTGAGGAAGAGTTGTATATGGTACAACCCAAAGGTTTTGTCGATCCTAAAAATGCTGACAAAGTATGCAAACTTCAGCGTTCAATCTATGGACTGAAGCAAGCATCAAGAAGTTGGAACCGACGCTTTGATAAGGTGATCAAAGACTTCGGGTTTATACAGTGTCATGGAGAGGCCTGTATTTACAAGAAAGTGAGTGGGAGCTCTGTAGCATTCCTGATATTATATGTAGATGACATATTATTGATCGGGAATGATATAGAACTATTAAGCAGTGTTAAGGGTTATTTGAATAATAGTTTTTCAATGAAAGACCTTGGTGAAGCATCGTATATATTAGGCATCAAGATTTATAGAGATAGATCAAGACGCCTAATAGGGCTATCACAGAGTACATATCTGGACAAGATTCTAAAGAAGTTTAGAATGGACGAAAGTAAGAAAGGGTTCTTACCTATGTTACCAGGCAAGGTATTGAGTAAAACTCAAGGACCGGCTACGGCAGAAGAAAGAGAAAGGATGAGTAACATCCCCTATGCCTCGGCAGTAGGATCTATCATGTATGCCATGCTATGTACTAGACCGGATATAGCACATGCTGTTAGTTTGACTAGCAGATATCAAAGTGATCCAGGAATGGAACACTGGACAGCGGTCAAGAATATCCTGAAGTACTTGAAAAGAACTAAGGATATGTTTCTTTGTTATGGAGGTGACCAAGAGCTCGTTGTAAACGGTTACACCGATGCAAGTTGGAACACTGATCCTGATGACTCTAAGTCACAATCTGGGTACGTGTTTATATTGAATGGTGCTGCAGTAAGCTGGGCAAGCTCGAAGCAGTGCACGGTGGCGAAGTCTTCAACAGAATCGGAGTACATAGCGGCTTCAGAGGCTTCATCAGAAGCGGTATGGATGAAGAGGTTCATTGTAGAGCTCGGTGTGGTTCCTAGTGCATTGGACCCATTAATCATTTACTGTGATAACATGGGTGCCATCGCCAATGCACAAGAGCCAAGGTCACACAAGAGGCTGAAGCATATCAAGCTGCGTTACCACTCGATTCGCGAGTACATCGAAGATGGAGAAGTAAAGATTTGCAAAGTACACACTGATCTGAATGTAGCAGATCCGTTGACTAAAGCTCTCCCTAGGGCAAAGCATGACCAACACCAGAATGCCATGGGTGTTAGGTATATTACAATGTAATCTAGATTATTGACTCTAGTGCAAGTGGGAGACTGAAGGAGATATGCCCTAGAGGCAATAATAAAGTGGTTATTATTTATATCTTTATGTTTATGATAAATGTTTATATATCATGCTAGAATTGTATTAACCGAAACATTAGTACATGTGTGATATGTAGACAAACAAGAAGTCCCTAGTATGCCTCTTAAACTAGCTTGTTGATTAATGGATGATTAGTTTCATAATCATGAACATTGGATGTTATTAATAACAAGGTTATGTCATTGTGTGAATGATATAATGGACACACCCAATTAAGCGTAGCATAAGATCTCGTCATTAAGTTATTTGCTATAAGCTTTTGATACATAGTTACCTAGTCCTTATGACCATGAGATCATGTAAATCACTTATACCGGAAAGGTACTTTGATTACACCAAACACCACTGCGTAAATGGGTGGCTATAAAGGTGGGATTAAGTATCCGGAAAGTATGAGTTGAGGCATATGGATCAACAGTGGGATTTGTCCATCCCGATGACGGATAGATATACTCTGGGCCCTCTCGGTGGAATGTCGTCTAATGTCTTGCAAGCATATGAATGAGTTCATAAGAGACCACATACCACGGTACGAGTAAAGAGTACTTGTCAGGAGACGAGGTTGAACAAGGTATAGAGTGATACCGAAGATCAAACCTCGGACAAGTAAAATATCGCGAGACAAAGGGAATTGGTAATGTATGTGAATGGTTCATTCGATCACTAAAGTCATCGTTGAATATGTGGGAGCCATTATGGATCTCCAGATCCCGCTATTGGTTATTGGTCGGAGTGAGTACTCAACCATGTCCGCATAGTTCTCGAACCGTAGGGTGACACACTTAAAGTTGGATGTTGAAATGGTAGCACTTGAATTATGGAATGGAGTTCGAATATTTGTTCGGAGTCCCGGATGAGATCCCGGACATCACGAGGAGTTCCGGAATGGTCCGGAGAATAAGATTCATATATAGGATGTCATTTTATGTGAAATAAAATGTCGCGGAAGGTTCTATGGAAGGTTCTAGAAGGTTCTAGAAAAGTCCGGAAGAAACCACCAAGGAAGGTGGAGTCCACATGGGACTCCACCACCATGGCCGGCCAGCCCTAGATGGGGTGGAGTCCCAAGTGGACTCCACCATAGGGGGCCGGCCACCCCCCACATGGGAGGTGGGAATCCCACCTTTGGGTGGGAGTCCTAGTTGGGCTAGGTTTCCCCCTCCTATGGAAGGTTTTGGTTTCGGGTCTTATTCGAAGACTTGGACACCAACACTTGGGATCCACCTATATAATGAGGGGCCAAGGGAGGGGGCCGGCCACCCCAAGACCATAAGCTGGCCGCCCCCCTTGAGTGGCCGGCCACCCCCTCCCAAACCCTAGCTTTGCTCCTCCACTCCATATTGCCCGCGTAGCTTAGCGAAGCTCCGCCGGACTTCTACACCGCCACCGACACCACGCCGTCGTGCTGTCGGATTCAAGAGGAGCTACTACTTCCGCTGCCCGGGGAGGTGGACGTCGTCTTCATCAACAACCGAACGTGTGACCGAGTACGGAGGTGCTGCCCGTTCGTGGCGCCGGAACCGATCGTGATCAAGATCTTCTACGCGCTTTTGCAAGCGGCAAGTGATCGTCTACCGCAGCAACAAGAGCCTCCTCTTGTAGGCTTTGGAATCTCTTCAAGGGTGAGACTCGATACCCCCTCGTTGCTACCGTCTTCTAGATTGCATCTTGGCTTGGATTGCGTGTTCGCGGTAGGAAAATTTTTGTTTTCTATGCAACGTTATCCTACAGAAGTTACCTTTGGATTCTATCATTAGAACAAATTATGATGTTGATGCTTCGTCTCTTGATAATACTTGATACACACTTTCTGCGCCTAGCTGAAAGGCGTTAAAGAAAAGCGCTTATGGGAGACAACCCATGATTTTACTACTGCACTTTTATTTTATATTTGAGTCTTGGAAGTTGTTACTACTGTAGCAACCTCTCCTTATCTTAGTTTTGTTGCATTGTTGTGCCAAGTAAAGTCTTTGATAATAAGGTTCATATTAGATTTGGATTACTGCGCAGAAACAGATTTCTTGCTGTCACGAATCTGGGCCTAATTCTCTGTAGGTAACTCAGAAAATTATGCCAATTTACGTGAGTGATACTCAGATATGTACGCAACTTTCATTCAATTTGAGAATTTTCATTTGAGTAAGTCTGGTGCCTCTTAGAAATTCGTCTTTACAGACTGTTCTGTTTTGACAGATTCTGTCTTTTATTTCGCATTGCCTGTTTTGCTATGCTTGATGGATTTTTCGATTCCATTAACTTTCAGTAGCTTTGTGCAATGTCCAGAAGTGTTAAGAATGATTATGTCACCTCTGAACATGTGAATTTTGATTGTGCACTAACCCTCTAATGAGTTGTTTTAAGTTTGGTGTGGAGGAAGTTTTCAAGGATCAAGAGAGGGGAGATGATACAATATGATCAAGGAGAGTGAAAGCTCTAAGCTTGGGGATGCCCCGGTGGTTCACCCCTGCATATTTCAAGAAGACTCAAGCGTCTAAGCTTGGGGATGCCCAAGGCATCCCCTTCTTCATCGACAACATTATCAGGTTCCTCTAGTGAAACTATATTTTTATTCCATCACATCTTATGTACTTTGCTTGGAGCGTCGGTTTGTTTTTGTTTTTGTTTTGTTTGAATAAAATGGATCCTAGCATTCATTGTGTGGGAGAGAGACACGCTCCGCTGTTGCATATGGACAAATATGTCCTTAGGCTTTACTCATAATATTCATGGCGAAGGTTGAATCTTCTTCGTTAAATTGTTATATGGTTGGAAACGGGAAATGCTACATGTAGTAATTGGTAAAATGTCTTGAATAATTTGATACTTGGCAATTGTTGTGCTCATGTTTAAGCTCTTACATCATATACTTTGCACCTATTAATGAAGAAATACATAGAGCTTGCTAAAATTTGGTTTGCATAATTGGTCTCTCTAAGGTCTAGATAATTTCTAGTAAGGGTCGAACAACAAGGAAGACGGTATAGAGTCTTATAATGCTTACAATATGTCTTTTATGTGAGTTTTGCTGTACCGCTTCATACTTGTGTTTGTTTCAAATAGCCTTGCTAGCCTAAACCTTGTATCGAGAGGGAATACTTCTCATGCATCCAAAATCCTTGAGCCAACCACTATGCCATTTGTGTCCACCATACCTACCTACTACATGGTATTTCTCCGCCATTCCAAAGTAAATTGATTGAGTGCTACCTTTAAATTTCTATCCTCTACCTTTGCAATATATAGCTCATGGGACAAATAGCCTAAAAACTATTGTGGTATTGAATATGTACTTATGCACTTTATCTCTTATTAAGTTGCTTGTTGTGCCATAACCATGTTCCTGGGGACGCCATCAACTACTCTTTGTTGAATATCATGTGAGTTGCTATGCATGTCCGTCTTGTCTGAAGTAAGGGCGATTTACCATGAGTTGAATGGTTTGAGCATGCATACTGTTAGAGAAGAACATTGGGCCGCTAACTAAAGCCATGATCCATGGTGGAAGTTTCAGTTTTGGACAAATATCCTCAATCTCAAATGAGAAAATTAATTGTTGTTGAATGCTTAAGCATTAAAGAGGAGTCCATTATCTGTTGTCTATGTTGTCCCGGTATGGATGTCTAAGTTGAGAATAATCAAAAGCGAGAAATCCAATGCGAGCTTTCTCCTTAGACCTTTGTACAGGCGGCATAGAGGCACCCCTTTGTGACACTTGGTTAAAACATATGTATTGCGGTGATAATCCAGGTAATCCGAGCTAATTAGGACAAGGTGCGGGCACTATTAGTATACTATGCATGAGGCTTGCAACTTGTAGGATATAATTTACATGATGCATATGCTTTATTACTACCGTTGACAAAATTGTTTCTTGTTTTCAAAACCAAAGCTCTAGCACAAATATAGCAATCGATGCTGATACGTCTCCGACGTATCGATAATTTCTTATGTTCCATGCCACATTATTGATGATATCTACATGTTTTATGCATACTTTATGTCATATTTATGCATTTTCCGGAACTAACCTATTGACGAGATGCCGAAGGGCCAGTTGCTTTGCTGTTTTGGTTTCGAAATCCTAGTAAGGAAATATTCTCGGAATCGGACGAAATCAACGCCCAACATCTTAGGATTGCGTGAAGCTTCCAGAACACCCGAGAGCCACCAGAGAGGGGCCACAGGGGGCCCACACATGGGGCTGGCGCGGCCAGGCCCGCCCCCCTGTTGTGTGGCGGCTCCGTACCCCCTCCGACTCCGCCTCTTCGCCTCCTCGACCTAAATCTTCGAGACGGAAAAGCCACGGTACGAGAAACCATCCGAGCCGCCGCCATCGCGAAGCCAAGATCTGGGGGACAAGAGTCTCTGTTCCGGCACGCTGCCGGGACGGGGAAGTGCCCCCGGAAGGCTTCTCCATCGACACTGCTGCCATCTCCACCGCCATCTTCATCAACGTTGTTGTCTCCATGAGGAGGGAGTAGTTCTCCATCGAGGCTCGGGGCTGTACCGGTAGCTATGTGGTTAATCTCTCTCCCTATGTACTTCAATACAATAATCTCATGAGCTGCCTTATATGATTGAGATTCATATGATGATGCTTGTAATCTAGATGTCATTATGCTAGTCAAGTGGATTTTACTTATGTGATCTCCGGAGACTCCTTGTCCCACGTGTGTAAAGGTGACAGTGTGTGCACCGTGTGGGTCTCTTAGGCTATATTTCACAGAATACTTATTCACTGTTATGAATGGCATAGTGAAGTGCTTATTTATATCCCTTTATGATTGCAATGTGTTTTGTATCACAATTTATCTGTGTGCTACTCTAGTGATGTTATTAAAGTAGTCTATTCCTCCTGCACGGTGTAATGGTGACAGTGTGTGCATCGTGTAGTACTTGGCGTAGGTTATGATTATGATCTCTTGTAGATTATGAAGTTAACTATTGCTATGATAGTATTGATGTGATCTATTCCTCCTTTCGTAGCGTGAAGGTGACAGTGTGCATGCTATGTTAGTACTTGGTTTGGTTATGTTGATCTGTCGTGCTCTAAGGTTATTTAAATATGAACATCGAATATTGTGGAGCTTGTTAACTCCGGCATTGAGGGTTCGTGTAATCCTACACAGTTAGTGGTGTTCATCATCCAACAAGAGAGTGTAGAGTCTAGCATCTATTTATTTATTCTGTTATGTGATCAAAGTTGAGAGTGTCCACTAGTGAAAGTATAATCCCTAGGCCTTGTTCCTAAATACTGCAATTATCGCTGCTTGTCTACTGTTCTACTGCATCTGTACTGTCTGCAATATTACCACCATCAATCACACGCCAGGGCAGCAAAGCACTTTTTTGGCGTTACTACTGCTCATACTTATTCATACCACCTGTATTTCACTATCTCTTCGCCGAACTAGTGCACCTATTAGGTGTGTTGGGGACACAAGAGACTTCTTGCTTTGTGGTTGCAGGGTTGCATGAGAGGGATATCTTTGACCTCTTCCTCCCTGAGATCGATAAACCTTGGGTGATCCACTTAAGGGAAACTTGCTGCTGTTCTACAAACCTCTGCTCTTGGAGGCCCAACACTGTCTACAAGAATAGAAGCATCCGTAGACATCAAGCACTTTTCTGGCGCCGTTGCCGGGGAGGAAAGGTAAAAGACACTCATACTCCGGTTCCAGGTAACTAAGTACTTTTCTGGCGCCATTGTGTGTGTGCTCGAAGCTATTTCCTTTAGATCCTGCAATTGCATCTTTTTGTTTCTTGTTTACACTAGTAAGGCATAATGGACAACAATGAGCTTCTTATTCTATTTCCTGATTTAAGACATGGATGGTTTGATCCGAAAATTAAAAAACCCATGGAACATATTAGTATGAACACTTTGAACACCATTGTTGCTAATGATATGGAAAATTCTAAGCTTGGGGAAGCTGGTTTTGATGAGCATGATCTTTTTAGTCCCCCAAGCATTGAGGAGAAAATTTACTTTGATGATACTTTGCCTCCTATTTATGATGATTATAATGATAGTAGTCTTTTGGTGCCACCTATTATGGAGGATAAATTTGATTATGATTACAATATGCCTCCTATATTTGATGATAGCTACTTTGTTGAATTTGCTCCCACTACAACTAATAAAATTGATTATGCTTATGTGGAGAGTAATAATTTTATGCATGAGACTCATGATAAGAATGCTTTATGTGATAGTTATATTGTTGAGTTTGCTCATGATGCTACTGGATATTATTATGAGAGAGGAAAATATGGTTGTAGAAATTTTCATGTTACTAAAACACCTCTCTATATGCTGAAAATTTTGCACTTGTGTTATCTTTCTATGCTTGTTGCATTATGCTTCATGAACTTGTTTATTTACAAGATTCCTTTTCATAGGAAGCATGTTAGGCTTAAATGTGTTTTGAATTTGCCTCTTGATGCTCTCTTTTGCTTCAAATATTATTTCTTGCGAGTGCATCATTAAAACTGTTGAGCCCATCTTAATGGCTATAAAGAAAGAACTTCTTGGGAGATAACCCATGTGTTTATTTTGCTACAGTAATTTTGTTTTATATTTGAGTCTTGGAAGTTGTTACTACTGTAGCAACCTCTCCTTATCTTAATTTTATTGCATTGTTGTGCCAAGTAAAGTCTTTGATAGTAAGGTTCATACTAGATTTGGATTACTGCGCAGAAACAGATTTCTTGCTGTCACGAATCTGGGCCTAATTCTCTGTAGGTAACTCAGAAAATTATGCCAATTTACATGAGTGATCCTCAGATATGTACGCAACTTTCATTCAATTTGAGCATTTTCATTTGAGCAAGTCTGGTGCCTCAATAAAATTCGTCTTTACGGACTGTTCTGTTTTGACAGATTCTGCCTTTTATTTCGCATTGCTTCTTTTGCTATGTTGGATGGATTTCTTTGTTCCATTGACTTCCAGTAGCTTTGGGCAATGTCCAGAAGTGTTAAGAATGATTGTGTCACCTCTGAACATGTGAATTTTTGATTATGCACTAACCCTCTAATGAGTTTGTTTCGAGTTTGGTGTGGAGGAAGTTTTCAAGGGTCAAGAGAGGAGGATGATACAATATGATCAAGAAGAGTGAAAGCTCTAAGCTTGGGGATGCCCCGGTGGTTCATCCCTGCATATTTCAAGAAGACTCAAGCATCTAAGCTTGGGGATGCCCAAGGCATCCCCTTCTTCATCGACAAATTATCAGGTTCCTTCTCTTGAAACTATATTTTTATTCGGTCACATCTTATGTACTTTACTTGAAGCGTCTGTTTGCTTTCGTTTTTGTTTTTGTTTGAATAAATGCTTGTGTGGGAGAGAGACACGCTCCGCTGGTTCATATGAACACATGTGTTCTTATCTTTTCTTTTAATGTTCATGGCGAAGGTTGAAACTGCTTCGTTAATTGTTATATGGTTGGAAACGGGAAATGCTACATGTAGTAATTGGTAAAATGTCTTGGATAATTTGATACTTGGCAATTGTTGTGCTCATGTTTAAGCTCTTGCATCATATACTTTGCACCTATTAATGAAGAAATACATAGAGCTTGCTAAAATTTGGTTTGCATAATTGGTCTCTCTAAGGTCTAGATAATTTCTAGTAAGAGTTTGAACAACAAGGAAGACGGTATAGAGTCTTATAATGCTTACAATATGTCTTTTATGTGAGTTTTGCTGTACCGGTTCATACTTGTGTTTGTTTCAAATAACCTTGCTAGCCTAAGCCTTGTATCGAGAAGGAATACTTCTCATGCATCCAAAATCCTTGAGCCAACCACTATGCCATTTGTGTCCACCATACCTACCTACTACATGGTATTTCTCCGCCATTCCAAAGTAAATTGCTTGAGTGCTACCTTTAAATTTCTATCCTCTACCTTTGCAATATATAGCTCATGGGACAAATAGCCTAAAAACTATTGTGGTATTGAATATGTACTTATGCACTTTATCTCTTATTAAGTTGCTTGTTGTGCGATAACCATGTTCCTGGGGACGCCATCAACTACTCTTTGTTGAATATCATGTGAGTTGCTATGCATGTCCGTCTTGTCTGAAGTAAGGGAGATTTACCGCTAGAATGGTTAGAGCATGCATAATGTTAGAGAAGAACATTGGGCCGCTAACTAAAGCCATGATCCATGGTGGAAGTTTCAGTTTTGGACAAATATCCTCAATCTCATATGAGAAAATTAATTGTTGTTGAATGCTTAAGCATTAAAGAGGAGTCCATTATCTGTTGTCTATGTTGTCCCGGTATGGATGTCTAAGTTGAGAATAATCAATAGCGAGAAATCCAATGCGAGCTTTCTCCTTAGACCTTTGTACAGGCGGCATAGAGGTACCCCTTTGTGACACTTGGTTAAAACATATGCATTGCGATGATAATCCAGGTAATCCAAGCTAATTAGGACAAGGTGCGGGCACTATTAGTATACTATGCATGAGGCTTGCAACTTGTAGGATATAATTTACATAACACATATGCTTTATTACTACCGTTGACAAAATTGTTTCTTGTTTTCAAAACCAAAGCTCTAGCACAAATATAGCAATCGATGCTTCCCTCTGCGAAGGGCCATTCTTTTACTTTTATGTTGAGTCAGTTCACCTATTTCTCTCCATCTCAAGAAGCAAACACTTGTGTGAACTGTGCATTGATTCCTACATACTTGCATATTGCACTTGTTATATTACTTTACATTGACAATATCCATGAGATATACATGTTATAAGTTGAAAGCAACCGCTGAAACTTAATCTTCTTTTGTGTTGCTTCAATACCTTTACTTTGAATTATTGCTTTATGAGTTAACTCTTATGCAAGACTTATTGATGCTTGTCTTGAAAGTACTATTCATGAAAAGTCTTTGCTATATGATTCAGTTGTTTACTCATGTCATTGCCATTGTTTTGATCGCTGCATTCATTACATATGCTTACAATAGTATGATCAAGGTTATGATGGCATGTCACTCCAGAAATTATCTTTGTTATCGTTTACCTGCTCGGGACGAGCAGAAACTAAGCTTGGGGATGCTGATACGCCTCCGACGTATCGATAATTTCTTATGTTCCATGCCACATTATTGATGATATCTACATGTTTTATGCATACTTTATGTCATATTTATGCATTTTCCGGAACTAACCTATTGACGAGATGCCGAAGGGCCAGTTGTTTTCTGCTGTTTTTGGTTTCAGAAATCCTAGTAAGGAAATATTCTCGGAATCGACGAAATCAACGCCCGCATCTTAGGATTGCGTGAAGCTTCCAGAACACCCGAGAGCCACCAGAGAGGGGCCACAGGGGGCCCACACATGGGGCTGGCGCGGCCAGGCTAGGGGCCGCGCCCCCCTGTTGTGTGGCGGCTCCGTACCCCCTCCGACTCCGCCTCTTCGCCTATTTAAGCCTCCTCGACCTAAATCTTCGAGGCGGAAAAGCCACGGTACGAGAAACCATCCAAAGCCGCCGCCATCGCGAAGCCAAGATCTGGGGGACAAGAGTCTCTGTTCCGGCAATTCATCAACGCTGCTGTCTCCATGAGGAGGGAGTAGTTCTCCATCGAGGCTCGGGGCTGTACCGGTAGCTATGTGGTTAATCTCTCTCCTATGTACTTCAATACAATAATCTCATGAGCTGCCTTACATGATTGAGATTCATATGATGATGCTTGTAATCTAGATGTCATTATGCTAGTCAAGTGGATTTTACTTATGTGATCTCCGGAGACTCCTTGTCCCACGTGTGTAAAGGTGACAGTGTGTGCACCGTGTGGGTCTCTTAGGCTATATTTCACAGAATACTTATTCACTGTTATGAATGGCATAGTGAAGTGCTTATTTATATCCCTTTATGATTGCAATGTGTTTTGTATCACAATTTATCTGTGTGCTACTCTAGTGATGTTATTAAAGTAGTCTATTCCTCCTGCACGGTGTAATGGTGACAGTGTGTGCATCGTGTAGTACTTGGCGTAGGTTATGATTGTGATCTCTTGTAGATTATGAAGTTAACTATTGCTATGATAGTATTGATGTGATCTATTCCTCCTTTCGTAGCGTGAAGGTGACAGTGTGCATGCTATGTTAGTACTTGGTTTGGTTATGTTGATCTGTCTGCACTCTAAGGTTATTTAAATATGAACATCGAATATTGTGGAGCTTGTTAACTCCGGCATTGAGGGTTCGTGTAATCCTACACAGTTAGTGGTGTTCATCATCCAACAAGAGAGTGTAGAGTCTAGCATCTATTTATTTATTCTGTTATGTGATCAAAGTTGAGAGTGTCCACTAGTGAAAGTATAATCCCTAGGCCTTGTTCCTAAATACTGCAATTATCTCTGCTTGTTTACTGTTCTACTGCATCTGTACTGTCTGCAATATTACCACCATCAATCACACGCCAATCCTGGGTAGCAAAGCACTTTTTTGGCGCTGTTACTACTGCTCATACTTATTCATACCACCTGTATTTCACTATCTCTTCGCCGAACTAGTGCACCTATTAGGTGTGTTGGGGACACAAGAGACTTCTTGCTTTGTGGTTGCAGGGTTGCATGAGAGGGATATCTTTGACCTCTTCCTCCCTGAGATCGATAAACCTTGGGTGATCCACTTAAGGGAAACTTGCTCCTATTCTACAAACCTCTGCTCTTGGAGGCCCAACACTGTCTACAAGAATAGAAGCACCCGTAGACATCAATGCTTCCCTCTGCGAAGGGCCTTTCTTTTACTTTTATGTTGAGTCAGTTCACCTATTTCTCTCCATCTCGAGAAGCAAACACTTGTGTGAACTGTGCATTGATTCCTACATACCTGCATATTGCACTTATTATATTACTTTATGTTGACAATATCCATGAGATCTACATGTTACAAGTTGAAAGCAACCACTGAAACTTAATCTTCCTTTGTGTTGCTTCAATACCTTTACTATGAATTATTGCTTTATGAGTTAACTCTTATGCAAGACTTATTGATGCTTGTCTTGAAAGTACTATTCATGAAAAGTCTTTCCTATATGATTCAGTTGTTTACTCATTACATTTACCATTGTCTTGGATCGCTGCATTCATTACATGTGCTTACAATAGTATGATCAAGATTATGATGGCATGTCACTTCAGAAATTATCTTTGTTATCGTTTACCTACTCGAGACGAGCAGAACTAAGCTTGGGGATGCTGATACGTCTCCAACGTATCGATAATTTCTTATGTTCCATGCCACTTTATTGATGATACCTACATGTTTTATACATACTTTATGTCATATTTATGCATTTTCCGGCACTAACATATTAACAAGATGCCGAAGAGCCAGTTGCTGTTTTCTGCTATTTTTGGTTTCAGAAATCCTAGTAAGGAAATATTCTCGGAATTGGAGAAATCAACGCCCAGGATCTTATTTTTCCACGAAGCTTCCAACACCGGAAAGAAAAGTGGGGCGACGAGGCGGCCAGACGCCAGGGCGGCGCGGCCCAAGCCCTGGCCGCGCCGGCCTAGTGTGTGGGCCCCTCGCGTCGCCCCTAAACCTACCTCTCCGACTATAAGAAGCCTTCGTCGATAATCCAGTACCGAGAGCCACGATATGGAAAACCTTCCAGAGACGCCGCCGCCGCCAATCCCATCTCGGGATTCAGAGATCGCCTCCGGCACCGCCGGAGAGGGGAATCATCTCCCGGAGGACTCTTCACCGCCATGGTCGCCTCGGAGTGATGAGTGAGTAGTTCACCCCTGGACTATGGGTCCATAGCAGTAGCTAGATGGTCGTCTTCTCCTAATTGTGATATCATTGTCGGATCTTGTGAGCTGCCTAACATGATCAAGATAATCTATCTGTAATGCTACATGTTGCGTTTGTTGGGATCCGATGAATAAGTGAATGCTATGTTATGTTGATTATCAATATCATCTATGTGTTGTTTATGATCTTGCATGCTCTCCGTTGCTAGTAGAGGCTCTGCCAAGTTGATACTTGTAACTCCAAGAGGGAGTATTTATGTTCGATAGTGGGTTCATGTCTCCATTAAATCTGGGGGTGACAACAACCCTAAGGTTGTGGATGTGTGGTGCCACTAGGGATAAAACATCAATGCTATGTCTAAGGATATATTCGTTGATTACATTACGCACCATACTTAATGCAATTGTCTGTTGTTTGCAACTTAATACTGGAGGGGTTCGGATGATAACCGAAGGTGGACTTTTTAGGCATAGATGCATGCTGGATAGCGGTCTATGTACTTTGTCGTAATGCCCAATTAAATCTCACAATGCTCATCATAACATGTATGTGCATGGTCATGCCCTCTTTATTTGTCAATTGCCCAACTGTAATTTGTTCACCCAACATGCTATTTATCTTATCGGAGAGACGCTCTAGTGAACTCTGGACCCCGGTCCATTCTTTTAATCGAATACAATCTACTGCAAGACTTGTTCTACTGTTTTCTGCAAACAATCATCATCCACACTATACATCTAATCCTTTGTTACAGCAAGCCGGTGAGATTGACAACCTCACTGTCACGTTGGGGCAAAGTAATTTGGTTGTGTTGTGTAGGTTCCACGTTGGCGCCAGAATCCCTGGTGTTGCGTCGCACTACACTCCGCCGCCATCAACCTTCAACGTGCTTCTTGGCTCCTACTGGTTCGATAAACCTTGGTTTCTTACTGAGGGAAAACTTGCCGTTGTACGCATCACACCTTCCTCTTGGGGTTCCCAACATACGCGTGTTGTACGCGTATCACTGCTCAGTGGCCGATAGATAAGGTGTGCGGAGGCGGCTCTTGTTTGATTGCACATTGTAACATCCTCGTTCATACTGTCGAGGGCGGCTCGCAACTCGCTCTTCTTCTTCGCGGCGTGGATCCCTTCGTCTCTTCCTTTGCTCCTCCCTGCTGCCGAAACTGCTCCGACTGCCCTCTCCAATACTCCTGCCAAAGCTGATGTTGGCGCGATGTCATATGGAACCGAAGTTCTTGGTCTTGGCACGCTTGAACTGGGAAAATGAAGAAACCTCTGGAATCAATGATGAAGTGGACACCACCGAAAGTCGTATCCATGTTGCTGCGCGACTCCGTGAAGGTCGGATGCGACACCTCAGTGCGTGGTGTGTATTCAAAGGATCCGCAGCGAACCAAAGTCTTGGACTTGGTGGCGTTGGTGATTCCAGCATGAACGCTGCGGACGTTACTGGAACTGTCGATGAAATGCCTTGTGCCGACAAGTTTCCCACAGACGGCGCCAATTGTCGAGGCTAATCCTCGGCAATGCCCTCCGTAAGGGGCTTAGGGTAGATGGAATCCTGTAGGCTAACTGATACGCGTACAGCACGCGTCTGTTGGGAACCCAAGAGGAAGGTGTGATGCGTACAGCGGCAAGTTTTCCCTCAGTAAGAAACCAAGGTTTATCGAACCAGTAGGAGCCCAGAAGCACGTTGAAGGTTGATGGCGGCGGAGTGTAGTGCGGCGCAACACCATGGATTCAGGTGCCACCGTGGAACCTGCACAACACAGCCAAATTACTTTGCCCCAACGTGACAGTGAGGTTGTCAATCTCACCGGCTTGCTGTAACAAAGGAATAGATGTATAGTGTGGATGGTGATGTTTCCAGAAAATAGTAGAACAAGTATTGCAGTAGATTGTATTCGATGTAAAAGAATGGACCGGGGTCCACAGTTCACTAGTGGTGTCTCTCCCATAATATAAATAGCATGTTGGGTGAACAAATTACAGTTGGGCAATTGACAAATAAAGATAGCATGACAATGCACATACATGTTATGGTGAGTAGTGTGAAATTTAATTGGGCATTACGACAAAGTACATAGACCGCTATCCAGCATGCATCTATGCCTAAAAAGTCCACCTTCAGGTTATCATCCGAACCCCCTCAAGTATTAAGTTGCAAACAAAAGACAATTGCATTAAGTATGGTGCGTAATGTAATCAACAAATACATCCTTAGACATAGCATTGATGTTTTATCCCTAGTGGCAACAACACATCCACAACCTTAGAACTTTCTATCACTGTCCCAGATTTAATGGAGGCATGAACCCACTATCGAGCATAAATACTCCCTCTTGGAGTTACAAGTAACGACTTGGCCAGAGCCTCTACTAATAACGGAGAGCATGCAAGATCATAAACAACACATAGATGATAGATTGATAATCAACATAACATAGCATTCATTATTCATCGGATCCCAACAAACGCAACATGTAGCATTACAAATAGATGATCTTGATCATGTTAGGCAGCTCACAAGATCCAACAATGATAGCACAATTAGGAGAAGACGACCATCTAGCTACTGCTATGGACCCATAGTCCAGGGGTGAACTACTCACATCACTCCTGGAGGCGACCATGGCCGTGAAGAGTCCTCCGGGAGATGATTCCCCTCCGGCAGGTGCCGGAGGCGATCTCTGAATCCCCGAGATGGGATTGGCGGCGGCGTCTGGAAGGTTTTCCGTATCGTGGCTCTTGGTACTAAAACTATTATCGACGAAGGCTTAAGTAGGCGGAAGGGTAAGTCGAGCGCACGAGGGCCCCACACGCTAGGCCGCGCGGCCGCACTCGCCGCGCCGCCCTATTTTGTGGGCCCCACTTCGTATCTCCTCCGGACTTCTGGAAGCTTCGTGGAAAAATAAGATCCTGTGCGTTGATTTCGTCCAATTCCGAGAATATTTCCTTACTAGGATTTCTGAAACCAAAAACAACAACTGGCTCTTCGGCATCTTGTTAATAGGTTAGTGCCGGAAAATGCATAAATATGACATAAAGTATGTATAAAACATGTAGGTATTGTCATAAAACAAGCATGGAACATAAGAAATTATCGATACGTTGGAGACGTATCAGCATCCCCAAGCTTAGTTCCTACTCGTCCCGAGTAGGTAAACGACAACAAAGATAATTTCTGAAGTGACATGCCATCATAATCTTGATCAATACTATTGTAAAGCACATGAGCTGAGATCAAATCATTCAAAGCAAATATCTATATTGATATAAGAGATGATAATGCAAGAGTTAAACAAGCTAGAAGTTTTCATGAACTATTGCTTTAAAGACATGAAACCGTACAAAGTTCATTAAAGATGTGTTAAGTATTCAGCGTAGAAGTTCTATCCTTCATTCCAAGCATCAAGTAAATTTTCACAACATAAGAAGGATTCAGTCAAGTAAACATAAACATGAACGTCATGAATCAACTGTTTCGAAGTCTACTCAACCGGTGAGCGCAAGCATTTGGTATTAGCACCAGGATGTTATGGCATAAAGAACGTTAATGGGGGTTTGGAAGGCCAAATGGAAGAAAGTCTTACAAAGCTATAAGTGATTATTAGACAAGAGGAAGTCTTATAATCGAAGCTATGCAAGGAGTAGTGATTGCCATGCAACGGATGCACATAGAGCTATATGTGTATGAAAGCTCTCCAATGGAACTAGTGGGGGTGCATCCAACTTGGTTGCTCACGAAGACCTAGAGCACTTTTGAGGAGGCTCATCATTGGAATATACAACCCAAGTTCTATAGTGTAAATTCCCCACATAGTTATACTAGTAAAACATGAAAACTCTCTCATATGGAGTATAGGTGCTAAACATGAGCACAAATGATGACTATGAATATGCAGGTGCTAAAACATGAGCACAAGTGTGGATAAAAGATAGTAATGCTGCCCCCTTTTTCTTTATTCTTTTTTTCTTTTTTTTCTTTTTCTTTCTTTTTTTTTCTCTTTTTGATGGCCTCCATGGCTCTTTTCACTTTTAGGGGCAACATCCTAATATGACAACACACTTTTTGGTACAAATAACTCATAATGAATGAAACATGATGTATGAAACTGTATGCCTCTGCCAGTGTAGCAGGATGTGCAATGATCTAGCGTAACATGGGTAAACCACACATCAGCTGTATATGATCATGCAAAGCAATATATAAATAATAAATGACAACATGACATGTAATGTAAAATGGATGTTGCATGGCAATATATCTCGGAACAGCTATGGAAATGCTGTGGTAGGTAGGTATGGTGGCTGTTTTGAGGAGATGTATGGGCTTATGTGTAGGAGAACAAGAGAAAGTCCTCCCACGGGTTTGGATGTACTGGCGAAGTATGCACAATTCTCAATGTGAGCAAAAGGCAATGCACAGTACCGAAGAGGCTAGCAAATTTGGATGGTGGAAGTGCCAAAAACCGTAGCTTAACATTAGTCAAAAAGAACTCACAAGCTTATTGCAAACATCTAGCAGGTTCAACATTAAGAGCATGATTAAAATTTACTCCAAGGAGGGCCGTTCACGGTGGCACAAGTACCCCGCTAGCTCCCTCGACCTTCAGCACAACTTAGTTATTACGATGAACTCTCAGACATGGAAAGCTATCAAGTCCAACTACACCTTCAACTATTTAAATAGAGTTTGTAGTACGACACAAGCTTAAAGACAACAATCCACTACTAATTTTAACTTATTTATCCAGCAAGCCTTACCATCTAAATACCTCAAAACATTTGCAAAGAATCAAGTTATCAAAGCTCAATGATCTACAAGTATTTTATTATACACTACCACATGCAACATTTCTCGTTTCCAACCATATAACAATTAACGAAGCAGTTTCAACCTTCGCCATGAACATTATGAGTAAAGCTAAGGACATATTTGTCCATATGCAACAGCGGAGCGTGTCTCTCTCCCACACAATGAATGCTAGGATCCAACTTTATTCAAACAAAACAAAACAAAAACAAACAGACGCTCCAAGTAAAGCACATAAGATGTGATGGAATAAAAATGTAGTTTCACTAGAGGAACCTGATACTGTTGTCGATGAAGAAGGGGATGCCCAAGGCATCCCCAAGCTTAGATGCTTGAGTCTTCTTGAAATATGCAGGGATGAACCACCGGGGCATCCCCAAGCTTAGAGCTTTCACTCTCCTTGATCATATTGTATCATCCTCCTCTCTTGATCCTTGAAAACTTCCTCCACACCAAACTCAAAACAACTCATTAGAGGGTTAGTGCATAATCAAAATTCACATGTTCAGAGGTGACATAATCATTCTTAACACTTCTGGACATTGTACAAAGCTACTGAAAGTTAATGGAATAAAGAAATCCATCAAACATAGCAAAACAGGCAATGCGAAATAAAAGGCTGAATCTGTCAAAACAGAACAGTCCGTAAAGACGAATTTTTTAGGTGCACCAGACTTGCTCAAATGAAAATGCTCAAATTGAATGAAAGTTGCGTACATATCTGGGGATCACTCACGTAAATTGGCAGAATTTTCTGAGTTACCTACAGAGCCTACTGCTCAAATTCGTGACAGCAAGAAATCTGTTTCTGCGCAGTAATCCAAATCTAGTATGAACCTTACTATCAAAGACTTTACTTGGCACAACAATGCAACAAAATAAAGATAAGGAGAGGTTGATACAGTAGTAACAACTTCCAAGACTCAAATATAAAACAAAAGTGCAGAAGTAAAATCATGGGTTGTCTCCCATAAGCGCTTTTCTTTAACGCCTTTCAGCTAGGCGCAGAAAGTGTGAATCAAGTGTTAGCAAGAGATGAAGCATCAACAGCGGGGTTCGGAGTTTTCTCAACCATGCACTGTATCTCGTATATGTAAGTTTCAGAAGCTCCCTTTTCATTAATCTTAGGCTTGCTATTCTCATCAAATAAATTTTCAGGGACAAGCCAAGCATAATTATCTTCTAGAGCTTCATGCATTCCTAGGAGCTTGCAAGGTATTGGTGCTTTAATCTCCCCACCATCATTAATATTATTAGTATACCTTATTCTATCCATGTCCATCTTTTCAAGTGTTCTTTTAAAATCGGTGAACAAACCAAGCCTCTTATGCTTAATAAAAACTTTTCTAGCTTCTTTAGCTATATCCTCAAATTCTCGAACAAGGACTTTTAAAACAAAATCTCTCTTTTCTCCCCTCTCCATATCAGAAAGTGTAAGAAACATGTGTTGTATCATGGGGTTGAGACTAATAAATCTAGTTTCTATCATGTGTACCAAACAGGCAGAGGCACTTTCATAGGTAGGGACAGTTTTTGCCAGGGGTATATCTTCAAGATCTTCATTCATGCTAACATGGGTGAAAAATTCTTCTATATTATCTCTTCCAATTATAGACCCTTGTCCTACCGGTATATCTTTAAGAGTAAACTTAGGAGGAAGCATGATGAAATAAGTAAAGTAAATGCAAGTAACTAATTTTTTTGTGTTTTTAATATAGGGATTGCAAACAAGATAGTAAATAAAGTAAAGCTAGCAACTAATTTTTTTTGTGTTTTGTTTTAGTGCAGCAAACAAAGAAGTAAATAAAAATAAAGCAAGACCAAAACAAAGTAAAGAGATTGGAAGTGGAGACTCCCTTGCAGCGTGTCTTGATCTCCCCAACGGCAGAAAAGAGCTTGATACGCGTACAGCACGGTCCGTTGGGAACCCCAAGAGGAAGGTGTGATGCGTAGCGGCAAGTTTTCCCTCAGTAAGAAACCAAGGTTTATCGAACCAGTAGGAGCCAAGAAGCACGTTGAAGGTTGATGGCGGCGGATTGTAGTGCGACGCAACACCAGGGATTCCGGTGCCACCGTGGAACCTGCACAACACAACCAAATTACTTTGCCCCAACGTGACAGTGAGGTTGTCAATCTCACCGACTTGCTGTAACAAAGGATTAGATGTATAGTGTGGATGGTGATGTTTGCAGAAAACAGTAGAACAAGTATTGTAGTAGATTGTATTCGATGTAAAAGAATGGACCGGGGTCCACAGTTCACTAGTGGTGTCTCTCCCATAAGATAAATAGCATGTTGGGTGAATAAATTACAGTTGGGCAATTGACAAATAAAGATAGCATGACAATGCACATACATTTTATGATGAGTAGTGTGAAATTCAATTGGGCATTACGACAAAGTACATAGACCGCTATCCAGCATGCATCTATCACTACTAGGAAAAGGCCTACCGCCGGCGAACCTAAAAGGCCCATTGCCGGCGCACCACGAGCCCGCCGGTGCGAACGCGCCGGTGATAAATGGCCACTGCCGGCGCACCAGGCAGTGCGCCGGCGATAGGAATGTACTGCCGGCGCGCCATCGAGCTTCGCCGGCAAAGGGCAAGTTCCACCGGCGCACCATCAGCTGCGCCGGCAGTAGTGCTTCCAGCACTGGCGCATGCCACGTGCGCCGGCAGTAGGTCATTTAGGTGCGCCGGCAATAAATTCGAAAATTCTTTTTTCAGCTTTTTTCCAGCATATTACAATACATATTTGACAGCAGTATATATTTACAACGCAGTTCATATTTATACAGCATTACATGCAATATGAGAAGCACATAGAGAGCCAAGTTTCATTTCGGTATCAATACACAAATACGCAAGTCTCGTTTCGGAATGTTGATTCATACAACACATGTGCATATGCAACACCGAACGACGAAGTTTCACAAAGTTAGAAGTCTTGGTACATAGTCGTCACAAGTATCATCATACACCTCACAATGTAGGTCCTAACCTAAACTACAATCACATAGAACATGACCAACATGGTCACGATGACCATCATCACGAAGGCCATGGTCTTCATCCGGTTCCTCCTCATGTCCCTCATCTCTCCCGCTAGATAACGGGCGTATCTTCCTTCCGCCTCCACCCTAGTGGGGTATCCCTTGTAGTTGTTGCCGCTGAAGCGGTGCACCTGTCTCCGACAGTCCTCCCAGTCGTCGTAGACTCCAGGAACCCTCCCCTTGTACACGACATATGTCGTCGGCATCTCCATTCACAAGACAAGTAAAACGTTAGTACCAATGCAATGAACAAGTGCCAACTCAAATAAGAGACAAGTAGTATGAACTAAATAGCATGTGCCTCATACTTTGTTGGTCGAAATAAATAATAACATACAGGGATGGGGTCAGTGAGGCTAGGTAGGATGCACAATAGATTGATATTTGTGGCCATCACACCAAGCCTCACTGGCCCCACCCCGGAGTGTACAAGTGACCGAACATTTTAATCATCGGCCAATGCAATTAAGAAGTGCGAACTCAAATAGAAGACAAGTAGTACGAATTAAATAGCGTGCCTCATACTTTGTCGGTCGAAACAAATATTAACATCCAGGGATGGAGTCAGTGAGGCTAGGTAGGATGCACAATAGATTGATACTTGTGGCCGTCGCACCAAGGCTCACTGGCTCCACCCCCGAGTGTACGAGTGACCGAACATTCTAATCATCGGCGAACTCCAAATACGAGGCAAGTAGTGGTCGAGTAAATGCAAATAATTATTAAGCTATGTACGCCATAATCTTGAAATATATAGCAAAGTAAATGAAACTATAGACACATGTTCACATGCACATCCATACAACTAAATAAAAGCAACAAGTCATTCTATGGGAATATGTAGCAAGTAGCGGAAGTTCAAGGCTAAGCCGGTATCCTCAGAGGAGGGATACCGGAACCGGATAGAAAAGATACCGGGCCACCGGAAAGAAGAGCATGTCGGCAAGACTGGTCAAAGATCCTCTTCAGAGCTAGAAGACAAAGATGAGCTAAGCAAAGTAGCTTTAAACAAAGGGCTGACGATAAAGAAGAAGATGACGGAGAAAGAAGCCGGAGGACGTCAGTCTCCCTGATTAAAGAGGACCCCGGCGTCATCTATGATTAAAGTAGCTTTGTAAAGTAGCTTTGTAAAGTAGTTTGTCCAGTCAAAGATGCCATTAGGGTTTCTTGCACTGTAAGCCACCCTCTCCCCTATATAAGGAGAGGGGGCAGCCCTCCTTACGGGCACGCACGAAATAGCAAGGCACAAACAAACCTGTAACCTGTGAGAATCAATGAAGAATGTGATCTAGAAGCGAGTTCTTCCTTGTGTCTTTCTTCTTCAACCTCTGGCCTGGCCAAGTTCTTGAGGAAACCATCCGGAAGTTCGTTCGTCCCATCACAATCCAAAAATCCTCTAGCGTCCATTCGGCCCCAATCTAAGCCATCCTATGGCATCTGCTCGTTCACCACGATGACAATAGACACATGTTCACATGCACATTCATACAACTAAATAAAAGCAACTAGTCGATTCTATGGGAATATATAGCAATTATTACAATACGGAAGTTCAAGGACATATCGTTCAAGCTTTAGCAAGTGTTCCCGTCGTAGGATCAGGTTGTACGCCTAGGGGGAATGGACGGCAGCCCTCAAGCGAGTTGAACGGCCTCTCATCACGCGACATCTCCAAGCGGAGTTCTATCTCGTCATTAGGTGGTAGACCGTAGCCGTAGAAGAACTCGCCAGACCTATTGTTGACATCCTGCAGGATTATCGTGCAAATGAACTGCTGGATGCGACCCCAGTTCTTTCTAATCTCTCTATCAGGGACATCCGCCATGTTTGCAAACCTGTTTCTGAGATTCTCTGGCAGCAACATGTCATCTGCGTACTTTATGTACTCCTGCATCTGAAGGATGGCGTACCACGCGTCCATCCCATTGTCGGGCGTCGACTGCCTGAGGCAGGGGAAGTTGGTTGTGTGGGTTAAGACCAAGCCTCCTCGGGATTTCCTCTCTACTTTGAGGGGGCCTGCCTTGTTGGCGAAGCCGGTGAGAGCATCATTGAGAAGGGCCTTGATGTGGGTGTAGTCTTTCTTGTGGTCCCTACCCGAGTCGAGATAGACTGCATGCGAGTGTTGCGGGTGCACGACGATGAGGGTGCAGAACTTGTCTCTGCGGAAAACACACGGATTAACCTTTGGAAATGCAAATGGAGATATAGGATAGAATGGTAATGGGGGACTAGCGAGTGATTACTTACTCGGGGAAGTAAGGGATGAGAATGGCGCCCTTTTTAATGTTCGCCAGCATGAAATCCTCGACCTGCTGGGTGGCAATCGCCCGATCCCCAGCGTTGCAGATGATGCTCTCCCGCATATAGAAGGGGTCCATTATCGCGATGGTCGGCGTCTCCTCCTTAACAATCTGGGCAGACAAGCTAAGAGCAACTAGGCGAACCACACTAAAGTGGAGCGCTTGCATGCGATAGATGCTGAAGATGTCGTTGAACCGGATGAAGCACAAGTCCGTGGGGTACTTCTCGACGAAGTTCATGCCAGTTGGCACCTTCGCCACCAAGAGAGGGTAACCAGGATCTTTTGATTTGAGAAGAAGGTTCTCCACATGCAAGACAGTCTCATGCAAGCTCCTCATATCCGGGGTGAGTTTCTTCACGACATGCTCCGGCAGCATCGGTTGACCCAAGTGATGCAGAGGTCGCCAATTGTTTGGCAACTTGTCAAGGAGTGGGACCTTGTCCTTGGATTTGGCCGCCGCCGCCTTGTCTTGGGCGTCCTTCTTATTTTGCCTCTTCCTCTTCTTGGGTTGTACTGATGGACCCTCCATCGCCGTAGTGGCCGTAGCACGGAGTGTGTTTGGGCTCAACATATTTTTGACGGCGGCGGTGGCGACCTCCTCAGGATTTTCCTCCTCAGCCGTTTCTTGAGAATCGAACAGCTTCTTGGAGCACACATATTTCAAGGCCGGCGCATCCTCATGGACAACTTGTGAAGACGTAGGAATATCCCATTGGAAGTTGTCACGTTCGTATTCCTCGGCCTCTGGCGCAGCTGGCTGTTGTGGTGGGGCGCTGACCTCTGGCGCAGCTGGCCGTTCTGGTGGGGCGATGACCACGGGCGCCGCTGGCTGTCGTGGAGGGACGCTGACATGTGGCGCCGCAAGGTGCTTGTCTTTGCTTGCCGTCGACCCCGAGTAGGTGTTGATCCGAATTAGGGTCTTCGGCCATAGCAGTACCCAACCCTTCAGTGAGGCCAGATTCAACGGGCTATCGTCATCGGCACCATGCGGTTGATTAGGAGGAAACAAATCCTCATAGCCCGGTAACGCCCGATCCACTTCAACCCGGTAAACGTCATCCGCCATATCTCGTGTGTGCCACTTCTTATCCAGGGGCCGAAGGATGGACCCCCTCGCGACGTCTTTGAGTTCGTCGTTTACTCTCATCAGGAAGGTGCATGGCGTTGAGAGCGCCTGCGAGAACATGTGTATGGCGTTAGAGAGAGGGCAAGGATGACGAAACTAATATATTAACTTGATGTACACATTAGTTAATTACCGTGAGGGCGTTGAGCTCGGCTAATGTCGACGGGCCAGCACATGCGGCGGCGGGCGTGCAAGTGACGGAGGGGCTGCTACCCGGCATGGACGGTGAATCCCTAGCACCAGCGACATTGCCGGCGGCCGGAGGAGTCTCCATTATAACATTGTCATTGCCGGCGGACGGCGGCACCATCGAGTTGCTGCCGTCGAAGCTAACCACTTGCATTTTGGGGGGGGGGCTTGTTTGCCACCCTCATACCACGCGTGTAGAGCGTTGAAATCTGCTTGGACTGAAGCGGCGACTTCAGCTTTGACTTCAGGTACGAGTGTAGCTTTGAGTTGCGGTACCAGTTGCGGTACCAAACCAGCTTGGACTTGGGCTAGGATTGACTCCCTCATTTCCTCCGCCTCCCGCTGCTTCCTCTCATTGCGCGCATTTTTATCGGCCGCAGACGACAAGCCATAGTGATCATGCTTGTGGCCTGTACCGGCGCCAGCCACACGGCCTCTATGCGGCCTTCTCGTAGGTGAATGCTCATTGACGATGTTTAGCGCCCGTACGAGAGGCTTGTCCCATGCTACCCTGCCCGTCGACGCCTGGGACGAGGAGCCTTCGTCACCTTGAGAAAGTCTTTGTCTTTCTTCTTCCTGCGGAAGAAACGTGAACCATTTAGAAATGTTGCTACTATTATATGAACGATACTTGATCTAATAAAACCGGTAAATTGCTTACCAGTTTTTTCTCCAACGACAGGACCTTCTGGTCGTTCGTGAACCAAATTATGTCGGTTACGACCTTGGGGTCCGTGACAAGTTCCCCGGTTAGTTTCTTCTTATGGTACCGCGACCTGATGAATCTTCTTTCAAGCGGGTCCTTGTACTTGAGCCAGGGGTTCTCAATGCCGGCATTTACATACGCCTCGTCCTCCTTCGCCCAATAGGGCTCCTTTCCCTCGTACCCACGGCTCCCAAGGTTGTGGTTGCCGATGTTAAGCTCCCGCATTTCCTTCCCCCACAACTTGCGATTCTTCGTCGCTTGTAGCTCTTCATTGGCCACAAAAGCATCAAAGTCCGCCTGGGAGACATGCGGAAAGGCGGAGTGGACCTCTTCGAAACCTTTGCCGTCAGCAATCATCTTCCGCACCATGTACTTATAGCTGCTGAGGTGTTTGGTGAACTTCAAGAGGGCTTGTGAGTTCACAATGTTCTTGGATTCATCAGTGGAGGCGTAGTCGCCTAGGAACTTGTATCGTGAGTGCAACCTCGCAATGAGCTGGGCTCGCAAATGCGCTTTGCTCTCAGCTCGGAGATCCGTCTCGTTGAGATTGATGACCTCTCGGAGGATACATGCCAGTTGGTTGTCGTACCCCTTGGCAACATCCTTAGGCTCCACCGGCAAACCACTGGCGGGGTCCACCTCTTTGACTGTGTCTCTGCCGGTGCCGACCGTGTTTTGGCGCCTTGCCTTCCGCGGCCTCTTGGCTCCACTTGTCCCGGTGGCAGTACTCCCGGCGGCGCCGCTAGGATCGTCGCCGCTTGTCTCGCCGCCACCCCCGGCGGCGCCGGTTGCCTCATCGCCGCTAGGCTCGTAGGTACTACCCCCGGCGGCGCCGCTTGCCTCGTTGCCGCTCGGCTCGTCGGCACTACCCCCAGCGGCATCCTCCATCTCATGGTCCTCGTCGCCGCCAACACCAGCGGCCTCGGCATCCTCCTCCGTCCTAAAGAAGTGCCTATTGTAGTGCTCCTCTAACTCTTCTTGAGACGACATGGTGGCTTGCACTAATAGAAGATGAAAAAGAGTTAGAATTCACGGAAAAATTTGGCATGACCTTTGCTAAAAATTGGTCATGCCGAGTGCTAGAATTGCCGGAACGGAAATGAATCGACATTCCGGCACTCAATAGCAACTCAATCCCTGTAACAGAAATGCAATTCACATATATATAGCCATGAACACCATAACCATCACCATAAACGAGAGACAATATAACTTGACCATTACAGTAGGGGAGCAGCTTGATTTTCATTTTCATTTCACCATAACCATCATAATACATAACAATAACTAGGTGCATTAGAAATACACATTAGATTAAATGAACCAGTAGCATTTAAATGAGTAGCATTTCATTAGGCATTAGATCAACCAAACATCACCATTCTCATCAAGCAAACACCAACATATATACCAAATGCAAACTGCTTCAGCACAAAACCAAATATAATGGAGCTAAACCAAATTACAACAGCACATAGCACATTACAACATTACTGCTATTTTATTATGATGCCAAACCACAAGAAAACCCAGAAATAGCACTTACAGCATTTAACCACTAGCTAGCTACCAGCACATCATCAACATCTGCTACTGCTAGCATTTTTCAACTAAACCAACTAAATGAGAACCACTTTAGTCTCTGCCAATTTATCCACTATTAACTAAACCAACCAGCATTACTTTTTATGCCAATTTCATGAGCACAACCAAGCATTTTTGAATTTCATCAGTGACAAGCATCAGCATGAACAAATCAGCAAATAAGCAGTAGCAATTTTGAAATACCTTATTGCTATATCAACCAGTACCTACTTCATGTTGATTCACCTGACACAATCACTAAGTAAATAACTAGCAGGTTGTTTTTCTACAAATATTCTGGCCATGATTGTTCCTATACATATTTGATTAACCAACTAAATCAACCAGTAGGAGTAGCATGACCATTTTTTCATCATTTTTTTAAATGAACCAGAGAATGTACTGCTACTGCTACTGCAGAGAGGGGAATTCAGCATTTTTGCATGACCATGAGCATGCAACACCTACACTGCCAGCAATTCATTCTCTAGGTACTGCAAGCATAAAAAAATTTAGCTAAATGAACCAGAGAATTGCTAACATAATTTCATCATTTCATTTAAACTTGCTACTGCATTTTCATTTTGCAGCAGCTTATTTCAGTCATGCATGAGCATGAACATGAGCAAGCAATTTTGCATTTCATTCATGTTATGAGCATGAGCATGCAAACCAAAGGAGCCCAGTAGCATTCTTTCTTTTTTGATCCATTGATCCAGAAATAAATGCAGTAGCATTTTTAAACCAGAGAACACCAGTCAAGATGCTAGCATTTTCTGGGCATTTTATAAATGGTTTGGTGAGCTAAACCTGCTGCTTCTTTACCTAGCAAACCATTTTAGTGCTCTGTCAAAATTTCAAACCAGAGAATGAATTCATTTTAGTGCTCTGTCAAAATTTCAAACCAGAGAATGAATATGAGGTAACAAATTCAAACCAGAGAACACATTTTTAGCATTCTCTAACAAATTCCAACCAGAGAACAAATTTTATCAACTAAACCAACTAATACTAGCTATTTACATTTTTTCATTTAGTTATTTCTATGGTAGTAGCATAAGCATTGCATTTTGCATTTCATTTTAAAATTGGTTTAGTTTCAAACCAGAGAGCTTAATTGTTACTTTAATTTATATGAATTGGCATTAGCATAACCAAAAAACCCTACTGCCTAGCTACCTAGGTACTGCAAGCATTTTTATTTTCATTTTCACATTTAAAAGAATGAATTGAACCAGAAGAAGTCACAGGGCATCTAGCAAAACCATTTTCATTTTCATTTTCATTTAATGAGAACTAACATACTGCTATAGCTACTCCTAAACTAAATGAACCAGAGAACCATGTACATCATTTTCATTTTGTTTTAAATGAAACATAGAATGAATTGAACCCTAAAGTGTTCATTTCATCATTTTTTAAATGAACCAGAGAGCATTATTGCTATATCAACCAGCCAACATCTATAGAATTTATAGAATTTAAATGAACCAGAGAGCATTGTCATAGAAGGCACTACATTTATAGAATTTCAGAACAGCCAACATCTTGCTATAATTAGCATTACAAACAAGCAATTTGCAATGAACAAATTCAAGAATTAACAACAAGAGGGCAAGAGGGAAGGGGAACTGCTTACCGTGAGGCGGGCGGGGTGGGGACTGGGGGAACTGGCGCCGACGTCCCCGACCTGCTCCTCTCTATGCTCCTTCGGCGATGGTGGCACGCCTCCTCCTCTTGGCGACGCCCTGCTCCTCCTCACGGCGTTCTCCTCCTCTCGGCGGCGCGGAACGGGGCGGGTGCAGGGCGGCGGCATGGTAGCTAGGGTTGGTTTGGGAATGGGGAAGAAGGAGAAAGGAGAGTCGCGTGGCGGTTAAGTCCCAGGTATAGCCGGACCATCTTATTGCCGGCGCACCACTTGTTTCTTCTCCGGGGACAATTATACCCCCGGCGAACCAAATAGGTGGTGCGCCGGCAATAAGATGGGTCCGGCTATACCTGGGACTTGTCCCCCAGCCCGGCTAGCCATTTACTTTTCTTTTTTTATTTTCTTTTTCTTCATTTCTTTATTTCTTTTCACTTTCTATTATGTTTCTTTTCTTTTCCCCCAAGTCCTATACAAAAATGAGTTATGCATTACAAAAAATATGAGTTATGCATTGCAAAAAATATTAGTTATACATGTTGACCAACACAATATTAATTAGTCATACATAAAATATTGGCCATGACCATATGAGTAGTTATGAATTACACAAAATATGAGTTATAGATTGCAAATAAAGTTTTACATCATCGATTGAGAAGAGTGTTTCGCTTTCTTCTTGCTTTTCTTGCTCGTCGTTGAATAATTTAGCCCCGTGTCGTGACTTCTTCTTTTGAAGGGTCGACCTGACCTCGGTAGCGTGGTCCTGCTTCTTCTTGTGGTGTATGTTGTGTCTTCGTCCTCGGATTCTTCCATCATTGGGTCTCCGACTTGTCCTTCGAAGTCTTCCTCGTTGGCGACTCCATCCATTCCGACGATGGTCCTCTTGCCTCTCCTCACGATAACACGGCTAGGCCTGGATGGGTCGGTTATGAAGAAGCATTGGTGCACGTGTTCTGCCAGTACCCATGGCTCATTCTGCGCGGTGGCGTTCGTGGACTTTGATTTGTTGGCTTCGGGTAGAAACATGGTGGTGAAATACCGGTCTTCTTTTGTGACGCTCTTAGCCCATCTGATACGGAACATCGGCACTTTCTCCCCAGCGTAGCTAAGCTCCCAGATTTCCTCGATTCTTCCGTAGTATCTAGTCTTTACGTCACCCGTCCAGGAATCCATCGTTACCCCTGAGTTCTGGTAAACACTGTTCTTGTCTTTTTCTTCCGTGTAGAATGTGTACCCGTTGATATCGTACGCTTGGTAAGTCATGATGTTGGGCGCGGGGCCATGTGACAAGGCCAATACTAGTTTATCCTTGTCAGAATCCATTGGTGGGGGATTAGCATCAATGTGGTCTTTGAACCAGCGCGCGAAAGAGGAGTTGTGCTCTCTGTATATTTCTGCTTCCGTCATCATCGGCTTGCCACTGTTCTCTATCATGGTTTTGTGCTCTTTCAACCAAGGATCGATCAAGTCAATGTGTTGTAGCGCTACTAAGTTGGCCCTGTCAAAGTCGGAAGTCCGACCAGACATGTGCACGTGCAGTTCCTTCCTTCCATTTTTGTGGCCTACTCCCTCGAACCTGCGGAGGTGCTTGTTTTGAGGCAAACCAACAGGGTCCTCGATGTCTAGATAATTCGTGCAGAAAGAGATGCACTCTTCGGTGAGCCAGCCCTGTACGATGCTTCCATCCGGATGTGACCTGTTACGAACGTATCCTTTAATGACCCCATTCATTCTTTCAAACGGCATCATGTTGTGTAAGAATGCCGGCCCTAGACTGACGATATCATCCATGATATGGATCAACAGATGGACCATCACGTCAAAGAATGCAGGCGGGAAGTACATCTCCATCTCACATAGGATCACCACGATCTCTTCCTGGAGCCTTGCGAGTTTCTTCACGCTTATCGACTTCCGAGTTATGACGTCGAAGAAGTTACAGAGCCCAGTCAGCGTTGCACGGACATGGTCATTGATGACCCACAAGTATAGGGGTGTATCGTAGTATCTTCGATAAGTAAGAATGTCGATCCCAACGAGGAGCAGAAGGTGTTGACAAGCAGTTTCGATGAAGGATTCACTGTAAATGCTCACAGACAAGTATTCAGGGGGTTTGATGTAACAGTTGAATAAAGTACGAGTATGTAAAGTGCGAGAGTAATAATTGCAGCGAGTGGCCCAATCCTTTTTAGCACAAAGGACAAGCCGGTTTGTTTACTTATAATGACCAAACGTTCTTGAGGACACACGGGATTTTAGTCTAGTGCTTTCGCTACATACGGCTAAATAATCTTCATTGTTGTGATAAGTGTTGTGTGGGTGAACCTATGCTAATGTACCGCCCTTCCTAGGACTAATACATACTTGTGATTATACCCCTTGCAAGCATCCGCAACTACAAGAAAGTAATTAAGAAATAAATCTAACCACAGCCTTAAACTCTGAGATCCTGCGATCCCTCCTGCATCGATATACCAACGGGGTTTAGGTTTCTGTCACTCCGGCAACCCCGCAATTGGCAAACGAATACAAGATGCATTCCCCTAGGCCCATAAATGGTGAAGTGTCATGTAGTCGACGTTCACATGACACCACTAGAAGAATAACACCACAACTTAAATATCACACCATTGAATATTACTCATCCATAGTTCACTACTAACATTTAGACTTCACCCATGTCCTCAAGAACTAAACGAACTACTCACGAGACATCATACGGAACATGATCAGAGGTGATATGATGATGAATAACAATCTGAACATAAACTTGGTTCAATGGTTTCACTCAATAGCATCAACAATAAGTAGAAATCGATACCGGGAGAGTTTCCCCTATCAAACAATCAAGATCAAACCCAAATTGCTATGGCGGTGACGGTGTCCAGCGGTGATGACGACGGTGATGATGGTGGAGATGATGATGATGGTGATGGCGATGATGTCCAGCTCGATGACGGTGACGATGGCGTCGATTTCCCCCTCCCGGAGGGAATTTCCCCGGCGGATTCCTGCCCGCCGGAGAGCTCTTTTCTCTCTGGTGTTCTCCGCCCCGCAGAGGCGGCTGTAACTCTTCGCGAGGTACCCTCTGTGGCTTAGGTCTTCGGGACGAAGGGTTTGGCGAAGAAAAGGAGGCGAAAAGGGTCGTGGGCCCTCCACACCACAGGCCGGCGCGGCCAGGGCTGGGCCGCGCCGCCCTAGGGTGTGGGCCCACCCTGGCTGCTCCCGGGCTCCTCCTTCGGCTTCCTTCGTCATCTTGAAAAATAGGATTTTTGGTATAATTTCCTTCCACAGTTGATCTTCCGAAATATTGCGTTCGACGGTGCTTTTTCCAGCAGAATCCTGGCTCCGGTGTTCGATCCTCCAATAACGATGAAACATGCAAAATAGATGAAATAACATAAGTAATGTGTCCCAATATGAAATATATCAATGAATAACAGCAAATTATGATATAAAATAGTGATGCAAATTGGACGTATCAACTCCCCCCAAGCTTAGACTTCGCTTGTCCCCAAGCGAAACTGAGCTCGATAGACATGACCACATGTTTATGGAGTGAAGAGTCGATAAATAAAATACGGACAAGAAGCATCATATTCATTCACACAGGACATTATAGTAGACAACCTCTTATAACTCATATTGAAACAAGTATAGGGTAATCACAAGTAAAGGTGCATGAGAAATCATGATTGGTGATGGCAAACTTCGTTCTTGGTCAGAGAACAACTAACAGATTATATTTATCTTATTGAGCAGCGCTCTCATGTTAGAGTTTATAAGGCACAACTTGCATACTCAATCATAATGGTCTTCTCATGATCATTGATAACTTGCAAAGCTATATTCATTCAGATAAAACTTGTACTAAACAAGGAAGAATAAAAGACATGATGTAGCAAATCACAATATAATGGTTTGATCACAACTACTCAAATGCTTGCTTGAGATGGAGGGAAATAGGTTTACTGACTCAACATAAAGTAAAAGACAGGCCCTTCGCAGAGGGAAGCAGGGATTAAATCATGTGCTAGAGCTTTTTCAGTTTTGCAATCATATAAAGAGAATAAAAGTAACATTTTGAGAAGTGTTTGTTGTTGTCAACGACTGGTAGCGGGTACTCTAACCCCCTTGCCAGACAACCTCCTAAGAGCGGCTCCCATATTATTTTCATTTTGTGTGGCACTCCTTCCAACCTTTCTTTCACAAACCATGGCTAACCGAATCCTCGGGTGCCTGCCAACAATCTCATACCATGAAGGAGTGCCTTTTTATTTTAGTTTTATTATGATGATGACACTCCCCCAACCTTTGCTTACACAAGCCATGGCTAACCGAATCCTTCGGGTGCCGTCCATCAATCACATACCATGGAGGAGTGTCTATTTAATTTAATTAATTTGGGACTGGGAATCCCATTGCCAGCTCTTTTTGCAAAATTATTGGATAAGCGGATGAAACCACTAGTCCATTGGTGAAAGTTGCCCAACAAGATTGAAAGATAAAACACCACATACTTCCTCATGAGCTATGAAACATTAACACAAATAAGAGATACTAAGTTTTGAATTGTTTAAAGGTAGCACATGAAGTATTTACTTGGAATGGCAGAAAATACCATGTAGTAGGTAGGTATGGTGGACACAAATGGCATAGGTTTGGGTTAAGGTTTGGATGAACGAGAAGTATTCCCTCTCAGTACAGGTCTTTGGCTAGCAAGGTTAATTAGCAAGCATAAGAGTCGAGGGAAACAAACAAATATACATGTGATAGAAACAATCATGCATCTTCCTTGTAAGCACAAACAATTTTAACTTCAGAATAATAAGCTATGAGCTAACAAGAAAGACAATGAAACATCTACATGTATTTCTCTTTTCTACTTAAACCTCAAAGTGTTGTTGCTATTGACCAATGCTAAGTTTGCCAAAACCAAATAGATTTATTCAATGCTCCCAAAGTGATACCAATACTAACAACAAAGTAAATCATATGATAGAGATTGCAAACTAGAATAAGATGTGCAATATGTAAATGATAAAACTTCTCATTAATATTCCATAACGATAACTCACACCAAGGGATACATAGATAACCAACTAAAGGAGAGATACTTCCAAACTGCAACCCATCTTATATGATAACTTCCCTACTCATGATATGACACTACTTGACAATAAAAAGTAAAAGGTAGTGATAATGTGATACCGCGGCACTCCCCCAAGCTTGGAACAAACCAAGGGGATGCCAATACCGATGATGAATTACTCCTTCGGCGATGGTGGTGATGAATTCCTGACAAGCTTCTCAATAAGCTCCTGAAGCTCGTCAATCCTGTGTATGAGATTGCGAATCATCTCTGAGTTGTGCTCGACGCGGTTAAAGAGTCTGTCTGATGGCGAGTCCCAGCTCTTGGAGTTATTTCCCCACTCTTCAGCCTCAGGCTCCTTCTCTCCTGCAGTGTTAGAGCGATCTATATCCCACTGGCTAGGCAATGCTGCCTTGGGAGTCCCTTCAATTTGATTATTGAAAATTAGATTGTGGAAGGGGTGATGAGTGCCTGATGGAGATGTTCTCGGAGCTAGGTAATGACGTGGAACCGCTCCTCCAGTGCGAATTCTTGCGCTCTTGTTTGCACTAAAAGGGTTGTCCATCACCTTGATGCTTGCGATGGTAGCACGCGGGCGTGCGCGCGAGTCTTCCTCCACCTCTTCTTCATCTTCTTCCTTGACGTCCTTGACTTCCTCTTTCCACCCAAGATCTCGATCATCTTCATCCGGAAACTCCTTGCCCTTGTTCTTGGAAACCATGGTGCTTCTAAACCGAAAACAGATCCTGGCAGAAACAGCTCGAAACAAAACACGTCGAAAACACGATATACGGACCTCCAGGGGTCCGGGAGATTATATAGCAAAAATTTTCACGACAAACGGAAAGTACCAGATCGAACCAGAGTCGGAAAGGAGCGACGGGCGGCCAAACCATAGGCCGGCGCGGGCCCAGTCAGGCCGCGCGCCCTATGGTGGCACCCCTCGTGCGTCCTTTCCACTCCGTTTCGAACTCGTAATTTCTCATATTTTCCAAAAACAGCAAAAATATTGTTCGGAAAGTAAATTGCGTACTTTTCATTACCAGTACTGTTACCTATTCAAAGTCGAGTTCTGGCTGTCAATTTGCCCTTTGATGAAATCTTCCGGTGTCTCCACTTGAATAATATCAACATCAACATTATAGGAATCACCTGAGATATAATGCTTGAGTCTTTGTCCATTCACCACTTGCGTAGCATTGCCTTGGAGAGAGCTAATTTTGATTGCTCCTGAACGATACACCTCCTCGACAACATATGGTCCTTCCCATTTCGAGAGTAATTTCCCTGCAAAGAATCTGAGACGAGACCGATACAATAGGACTTTATCCCCAATATTAAATTCTCTTTTGATAATCCTCCTATCATGCCATTTTTTAACTTTCTCTTTAAAGAGTTTAGCATTTTCGTAAGCTTCACTTCTCCATTCATCTAGGGAACTCAATTGCAACAACCTCTTATCACCGGCAAGTTTAGGATCTTTATTTAATTCTCTAACAGCCCAATAAGCTTTGTGCTCTAGTTCTAAAGGTAAATGACAAGCTTTCCCATAAACCATTTTATAAGGTGACATTCCCATGGGATTTTTATAAGCAGTTCTATAAGCCCAAAGTGCATCCTTCAATTTACTAGCCCAATTCTTTCTAGTTTTATTAACGGTCTTTCCCAAAATAGATTTAATCTCTCTATTTGATAATTCTACTTGACCACTAGTTTGAGGATGATAAGCGGAAGCAATTCTATGATTAATACCATACCTAGCAAGAGTTTTTCTAAAACCTCCATGAATAAAATGAGAACCTCCATCAGTCATAATATATCTAGGTACTCCAAATCTAGGAAAAATAATATCTAAAAGCATTCTTAAAGAGGTCTCACCATCAGCACTTTTTGTAGGTATAGCTTCCACCCATTTAGTAACATAATCAACAGCAACAAGTATATGAGTGTTACCTTCCGAAGACGGAAAAGGTCCCATGAAGTCAAATCCCCAACAATCAAACGGTTCAATAACAAGAGTATAATTCATAGGCATTTCATTGCGTCTGGAGATATTACCAACCCTTTGGCATTCATCACAAGATAAAATAAACTTTCTCGCATCTTTGAAGAGAGTTGGCCAATAAAAACCTGATTGTAGAACCTTTTGCGCGGTTCTTTCTCCGGCGTGATGTCCTCCATAAGCACTACCATGACATTTACTCAATATCTCCTGTTGTTCATATTCGGGAACACATCTTCGCATAATACCATCCACTCCTTCTTTATATAAGTGTGGGTCATCCCAGAAATAATGCCTCAAATCATAAAAGAATTTCCTCCTTTGCTGAGCTGAAAAGGTTGGAGGCAAGTACTTGGAAACAATAAAGTTAGCATAATCAGCATACCAAGGACTGTCTCGCGAGCTCACCTTTATTACAGCCAATTGTTCATTTGGAAAACTATCATTAACAGGAACAGGATCATAAACAATATTTTCCAATCTAGACAAATTATCAGCAACAGGATTATCAGCACCTTTCCTATCTACAATATGTAAATCAAATTCTTGCAACAGAAGTACCCATCTAATAAGTCTCGGCTTAGCATCTTTCTTTGTCATTAGGTATCTAATTGCAGCATGATCAGTATGAATAGTAACTTTTGAATCAACAATATAAGATCTAAATTTATCACAAGCAAAAACTACAGCTAATAATTCCTTTTCAGTTGTAGCATAATTTCTTTGAGCAGCATCAAGAGTTTTACTAGCATAATGAATAACATTCAGTTTTTTATCTACTCGCTGTCCAAGAACAGCGCCTACAGCAAAATCACTAGCATCACACATAATTTCAAAGGGTAAATTCCAATCAGGGGGTTCAACTATAGGAGCAGTTGTTAAGGCTTTCTTAAGAGTTTCAAACGCTTCCTTACAATCATCATCAAAAACAAATGGTACATCTTTTTGAAGAAGATTAGTAAGAGGCTTTGAAATCTTAGAGAAATCTTTAATAAATCTCCTATAAAACCCAGCATGACCAAGAACACTACGAATACCTTTAACATCCCTCGGATAAGGCATCTTCTCGATTGCTTCAACTTTAGCTCTATCAACTTCAATACCTCTCTCGGAAATTTTATGTCCCAATACAATTCCTTCATTAACCATAAAGTGGCATTTCTCCCAATTAAGAACAAGGTTAGTTTCTTCACATCTCTGCAAAACTTTATCAAGGTTTCGCAAGCAACTATCAAAAGAATTCCCATAGACGGAAAAATCATCCATGAATACCTCTACAATACTTTCACAAAAACCATGAAAAATAGCAGACATGCATCTTTGAAAAGTAGCAGGAGCATTACATAAACCAAAAGGCATGCGTCTATAAGCATAAGTTCCATAGGGACAGTAAAAGTGGTTTTCTCTTGATCTTTAGCTTTAACAGCAATTTGTGAAAACCCAGAATAACCATCAAGAAAGCAAAAATGAGTATTTTTAGATAATCTTTCTAGCATTTGATCAATAAAGGGTAAAGGGTAATGATCTTTTTTAGTAACTTTATTAACTTTTCGAAAATCAATGCACATTCTATACCCTACAACTACTCTTTGAGGAATGAGCTCATCATTATCATTAGGCACAACAGTCATACCTCCTTTCTTGGGAACACAATGCACAGGACTAACCCATCTACTATCAGCAATAGGATATATAATACCAGCTTCAAGGAGTCGTAGTACCTCATTCCTTACCACTTCCTTCATCTTTGGAATTAGACGACGCTGAGGTTCAACAACAGGCTTTGCATCATCTTCCATATTAATAGCATGTTGGCAAATAGAAGGAGAAATCCCCTTCAAATCATCAAGAGTGTAGCCAATAGCGCCTCGATGCTTCTTCAATATTTCCAATAACCTTTCTTCCTCAATCTCTGAAAGCTTAGAACTAATAATAACAGGATATATTTTCTTATCATCAATATGAGCATATTTAAGATTATCAGGTAAAGGCTTTAAATCAAAAACAGGATCTTCCTTTGGTGGCGGTGTTGTACCCAAATCTTCCACCGGTAAATCATGCTTGAGAATAGGTTGACGAAGAAAAATTTCCTCAAGCTCATCTCTTTCTTTCCTAAAAATTTCGCTCTCGCTATCCTCCAAATGTTGCTGCAAAGGATTATTAGGAACAAGAACAATAGATGCACATTGCTCCATTTTAATATCATTACTAGGCAAATCAGCTTTATAAGGAGTTTTAGTAAATTTAGAGAAGTTAAACTCATAAGATTCACCAGCAAATTTAGTCAAAATTTTCTCTTTCTTGCAATCTATAATAGCTCCACAAGTATTTAGAAAAGGTCTACCAAAGATAATAGGACAATAATCACTAGCAGCAGAACCAAGTACCAAAAAGTCAGCAGGATATTTAATCTTACCGCATAAAACTTCCACATCTCGAACAATACCAATTGGAGAAATAGTTTCTCTATTAGCCAGCTGAATAACCACATCAATATCTTCAAGTTCACAAGAATCAATTTCGTGCATAATCTCCGTGTAAAGCTCATACGGAATAGCACTAACACTTGCACCAATATCACATAATCCATAATAGCAATGATCACCAATTCTAACAGATAGCATAGGAACACTAGCTTGTTTGGGTTTATTAGGATGTGAAACAATATGAGAAGCATCTTCACAGAAAATAATATGACCATCCTCCACATTTTCAGTCACAAGATCTTTAACTATTGCAACAGCAGGTTCAACTTTTATTTGTTCTTCAGGTTCTATAGGTTTCTTTTCACTTTTATGAACCGCACTATTTATAACAGAGTACTCCTTCATTTTAGCAGGGAAAGGAGTTTTTTCAATATAAGCTTCAGGAATAACATGATCAGCAGTTTCAACTACAACACATTTATTAATAGATGAATCAATTTTATCTTTATATGGTTCATGATACTTATCAAAGTTCTTCTTTGGCAATTCATAATGAGAGGCAAAAGCTTTAAAAAGATTTACAGCAACTTGAGAATCAAGACCATATGTAGCACTCATATTACGAAATTTATCAGTATCCATAAAAGCTTCAATGCATTTATAATCATAAATTATACCTGATTCTCGATCTTTGTCGTTCTCCCATCCTTCAGTATTTTCTTGGATTCGATCAAGAAGGTCCCTTTTAAACTCTTCTTTGTTGCGTGTAAATGATCCAGAACAAGAAGTATCCAGCTTCTTGTCTTGAAAGTCTCTTGCATAGAAATTATCAATAATAACATTACCAGGAAGCTCATGAATGGGGCATTTGAGCATTAAAGACTTCAATCTCCCCCAAGCTTGGGCAATACTCTCTCCATCATGAGGCCAAAAATTATATATGCGATTCCGATCCTTATGAATTTCACTTGGAGGATAGAACTTAGAATAAAACCGGGGCACAATATCATTCCATTCAAGAGAATCCCCATTATCCAGTAATTTATACCAATGCGCCGCTTTACCAGACAGCGATAAAGAGAATAGTTTCTTCCTCACTTCATCCATAGCAATACCTGCACATTTGAATAAACCGCATAATTCATGCAAAAACAGTAAATGATCACCAGGGTGGACAGTTCCATCCCCTTCATAGCGGTTATCCATAACACGTTCAATAATTTTCATAGGTATTTTATATGGTATTACTTCCTCACCTGGCGCTTCATCCACTACCGTTGCAGTAGTAGTAGATTTCCCAAATAGAAATTGAAGAGAAGATCTCTCCATAATGACTTATAGCAGCAGGCAGAAATAAAATCAGCACAACAGTAAAGGTTTTCCTTACCAATTCCACTTACCAATAGCGCTTCACTCCCCGGCAACGGCGCCAGAAAATAGTCTTGATGACCCACAAGTATAGGGGGTGTATCGTAGTATCTTTGATAAGTAAGAATGTCGATCCCAACGAGGAGCGAAGGTTTCGATGAAGGATTCACTGTAAATGCTCACGACAAGTATTCAGGGGGTTTGATGTAACAGTGAATAAAGTACGAGTATGTAAAGTGCGAGAGTAATAATTGCAGCGAGTGGCCCAATCCTTTTTAGCACAAAGGACAAGCCGTTTTGTTTACTTATAATGACCAAACGTTCTTGAGGACACACGGGATTTTAGTCTAGTGCTTTCGCTACATACGGCTAAATAATCTTCATTGTTGTGATAAGTGTTGTGTGGGTGAACCTATGCTAATGTACCGCCCTTCCTAGGACTAATACATACTTGTGATTATACCCCTTGCAAGCATCCGCAACTACAAGAAAGTAATTAAGAAATAAATCTAACCACAGCCTTAAACTCGAGATCCTGCGATCCCTCCTGCATCGATATACCAACGGGGGTTTAGGTTTCTCCTCCGGCAACCCCGCAATTGGCAAACGAATACAAGATGCATTCCCCTAGGCCCATAAATGGTGAAGTGTCATGTAGTCGACGTTCACATGACACCACTAGAAGAATAACACCACAACTTAAATATCACACCATTGAATATTACTCATCCATAGTTCACTACTAACATTTAGACTTCACCCATGTCCTCAAGAACTAAACGAACTACTCACGAGACATCATACGGAACATGATCAGAGGTGATATGATGATGAATAACAATCTGAACATAAACTTGGTTCAATGGTTTCACTCAATAGCATCAACAACAAGTAGAAATCGATACCGGGAGAGTTTCCCCTATCAAACAATCAAGATCAAACCCAAATTGCTATGGCGGTGACGGTGTCCAGCGGTGATGACGACGGTGATGATGGTGGAGATGATGATGATGGTGATGGCGATGATGTCCAGCTCGATGACGGTGACGATGGCGTCGATTTCCCCCTCCCGAGGGAATTTCCCGGCGGATTCCGCCCGCCGGAGAGCTCTTTCTCTCTGGTGTTCTCCAGAGGCGGCTGTAACTCTTCGCGAGGTACCCTCCGTGGCTTAGGTCTTCGGGACGAAGGGTTTGGCGAAGAAAAGGAGGCGAAAAGGGTCGTGGGCCCTCCACACCACAGGCCGGCGCGGCCAGGGCCGGGCCGCGCCGCCCTAGGGTGTGGGCCCACTGGCTGCTCCTGGCTCCTCCTTCTGGCCTTCGTCATCTTGAAAAATAGGATTTTTGGTATAATTTCCTTCCAGAGTTGATCTTCCGAAATATTGCGTTGACGGTGCTTTTTCCAGCAAATCCTGGCTCCGGTGTTCGATCCTCCAATAACGATGAAACATGCAAAATAGATGAAATAACATAAGTAATGTGTCCCAATATGAAATATATCAATGAATAACAGCAAATTATGATATAAAATAGTGATGCAAATTGGACGTATCAGTCATCCATTATACCTCGGATTGCAACCGGAAGAATCTGCGTCATCATCACGTGACAGTCATGAGACTTCATGCCGCTGAAGTTTCGTTTCTTGGGGTCCATGTATCTGCTTATTAGCCCGGAGTAACCGAAGGGCACTCTGACTCCTAGAAGGCAATTGAAAAATTGATCGACCTCGGCCGGACTAAAAGTGAAGCAGGAGGGGGGACAGTAATAGTCTGGCTGCTTAATCCTTTTGCGCTTCTGACCGCCGTCCGCCTCCTCCTCCGACTGTCCCTCTTGGGCCGGCGGGATCTGAAGCTCTTCCCTGATGCCCAAAACTTTCAGGTCATGTCTTGCTTTCGGCCCATCTTTGGTCCGGTCCGGCATGTTGAGAAGAGTGCCAAGCAAGCTCTCGCACACGTTCTTTGTAATATGCATGACATCAAGGCAGTGAGGTGTATCGAGAATTTTCCAGTACGGCAAGTCCCAAAACACGGACCTCCTTTTCCATACACCAATGAGCGGCGTCGTTTCCTTTTTCTTCTTCTTCTCTCCAGGCTTTTGACGAATCTTTCCCGGCGCAGGGCACTCCTTCCAACCTTTCAGTAATGTATCGATCTCTTCGCCGCTCTTCTTACGTGGAGGTCCTCGGGGTTCATTTGTACCATCGAACAGATCTCCACGCTTTCTCCACGGGTCAGTCTTCTGTAGCCACCTTCGATGCCCCATGTAAACTGTTTTCGAAGAGCCGGGATCCTTACCAAGCTGCAAAAACATCGTCTCTTCCATGCACCTGACACATGCCTTGTGTCCATGGCACACCTGGCACGAAATGTAACCGTATCCGAGGTAGTCCTGCACCGTCGTGATCAACGCGGCTCTCAAAGGGAAATATTCTTCCGCGACGGCATCCCATGTATCTACCCCTTCCTCCGCCCACAACGTTTCAAGCTCCTCCTTTAATAGTTCGAGATACATGTTGATATCGTTTCCTGGCTGTGTCGGCCCTTGAATTAGCATACTCATCTGTATGTACTTCCTCTTCATGCACAGCCAGGGCGGGAGGTTGTAGATCCATACAAACACGGGCCATGTGCTATGTGTGCTGCTCTGGTTTCCGAACGGATTGAATCCGTCCGTGCTCGCACCCAACCTGATGTTTCTGGGATCTGCCCCAAAACTTCCGAATTCATTGTCTAATGCTTTCCACTGGCTTGCATCCGAAGGGTGCGTCAGCACTGGGTGCTCAATCCGCTCTTCATCATTCAACACTGCCTCCTTTCTTTCTGCGTGCCAGCGCATGAGCTTTGCTTCCTTGCGGTCCGCGTAGAACCGTTGAAGCCGGGGGGCGAGCGGGAAGTACCACACAACTTTCCGAGGAGCTTTCTTCTTCCCTTTCTTGTACCGTTCAGCTTCACACACAGGACATTTGGTCTTGTCCATGTGCTCATTGCGATACATGATACAGTCGTTGATGCAGGCGTGATACTTTTCGTGGGGTAAGTCGAGAGGGCACGTGATTCTCTTGGCCTCGGCTAGACTACCAGGACACGTGTTCCCGGCAGGAAGGAGATCTTTCACGTATTCCAGGATGTCGTCGACGCTTGTGTCCGTCCATCCGTGTTTCGCCTTCATCTGCAGCACATCGAGAGCTACTCTCAAGCGAGACTCCCCCAACCCGCGACCTGAGTCGTACAATGGAGTATTCGAGTCTATCTCGAGTTGCTCAAGCTTTGATTTCCGCTTGGCGCCTTTCGTCTTTTCGAGAAGCAGATCTTGAAGATGAGGGTCCCGCACGACTGAAGCTAGCGGCACCTCTTCGTCGTCGTCAAGGTTATTGTCGTCGTCAAGGTTATCGTCCTGTGCGACAAGCTCTTCATCGTCATCAATATCATGATGCCCTCCTTCTTGCCGGCCATTATTACCACCTGCTGCCGTCGCCCCATTGACCTCCGCGCCATCATCACTCATCCATTGAGTGTGTCCATGCATGAAACCATTAGTGAGCAGGTGCCCCTGCAATTTGCCTGAATACGGGTCAAACCATTTCCCTCGTTTGCATCTCCGGCACGGACACAATACCTCCGTGCGGTTATTTTCATACATGTCGATGATCGCGTGTTTCAGATATCTCATCACGATGCTTTCACTCATCTCGATAACCATTATCGCCTGCATGGTAAGATTACATAATTGATTAGAACCATGCATCCGTCGGTAGTTTTCACGGAAAATTTCGGCATGACCTTCCTACACGGTAGGACATAGGAGCGCCAGAAATGTGCCGAAACGGAAACTTAAAGAATCAACATTTCGGCGCAACGTTGGCAACTCATTTTCAACGCCAACACACACAAGCACAAGCACAACATATATATATGCCACACACGAGAGCTTTGCTTCAAATGTCCAACATACGTCGATTTCATTCCTCAATTTGTTCATTAATCACCTATTTGTTTGATATATTCGTCAACGAGATCGAGACGTCGCGCCGCTACCACGGCGTATGGAAGCCGACTTTCTAGATCTAGATCTAGATTGAGCGGTCAATGCGGGATAGTAGATCTAGATCTACATAGGGGGATGTGGGAGATGCATGTAGGAAGGGAAGATTTGCTCAAAAAATATGATTTTGTTTGGTGAAATTGGTGAAATTGGGGATAGAAATGGGCAAAAATGAGCTGGGTTGGGAGAAGGCTCGGGTTTGTGTGGAGGAGTGGAGTGGTAGTAGTGGGGGGAGTGGTTGTTGAGCAGAAATAACTGCCCAGGTTACTGCCGGCGCACCAGGGCATGGGTGCGCCGGCAGCACATAGCCCTTTCGGCTATATCACCCCCGGGCCAGGCCCAAGAATCATTGCCGGCGCACCAGCCCGTTGCGCCGGCAATAGTGTGGATGCCGGCGCGCCATGGCTGGTTCGCCGGCAATGGGGCATGTTCCCCGGCGCGCCAGCCAGCTGCGCCGGCAGTAGTGCTGCGGCAATGGCGCATGCCTTGGTGCGCCGGCAGTACCGGTGCACGTCCTAGGTGGTGCGCCGGCACCACTTGCCTCCACCTATAGGCTTTTTCCTAGTAGTCTATGCCTAAAAAGTCCACCTTCAGGTTATCATCCGAACCCCCTCCAGTATTAAGTTGCAAACAAAAGACAATTGCATTAAGTATGGTGCGTAATGTAATCAACAAATACATCCTTAGACATAGCATTGATGTTTTATCCCTAGTGGCAACAGCACATCCACAACCTTAGAACTTTCTGTCACTGTCCCAGATTTAATGGAGGCATGAACCCACTATCGAGCATAAATACTCCCTCTTGGAGTTACAAGTAACGACTTGGCCAGCCTCTACTAATAACGGAGAGCATGCAAGATCATAAACAACACATAGATGATAGATTGATAATCAACATAACATAGCATTCATTATTCATCGGATCCCAACAAACGCAACATGTAGCATTACAAATAGATGATCTTGATCATGTTAGGCAGCTCACAAGATCCAACAATGATAGCACAATTAGGAGAAGATGACCATCTAGCTACTGCTATGGACCCATAGTCCAAGGGTGAACTACTCACACATCACTCCGGAGGCGACCATGGCTGTGAAGATTCCTCCGGGAGATGATTCCCCTCTCTGGCAGGGTGCCGGAGGCGATCTCCTGAATCCCCCGAGATGGGATTGGCGGCGGCGGCATCTCTGGAAGGTTTTCCGTATCGTGGCTCTCGGTACTGGAACTATTATCGACGAATGCTTAAGTAGGCGGAAGGGTAGGTCAGGGGGCGCCACGAGGGCCCCACACTCTAGGCTCGCGCGGCCAGCACCTGGGCCACGCCGCCCTGTTGTGTGGGCGCCTCGTCGCCCCACTTCGTATCTCCTCCGGACTTCTGGAAGCTTCGTGGAAAAATAAGATCTGTGCGTTGATTTCGTCCAATTCCGAGAATATTTCCTTACTAGGATTTCTGGAACCAAAAACAGAACAACAGCTGGCTCTTCGGCATCTTGTTAATAGGTTAGTGCCGGAAAATGCATAAATATGACATAAAGTATGTATAAAACATGTAGGTATTGTCATAAAACAAGCATGGAACATAAGAAATTATCGATACGTTGGAGACGTATCACTAACACGAGACATCGGTTATCAGACAAGCGGGGAGAGCGATTTACCCAGGTTCAGGGCCCACGATGAGGTAAAACCCTTACGTCGTGCCTGTCTGATCTTGATTATGAAAATATCAGGTTACAATGGGGTGCCCAAGGTTTCGGCTATGATCTCGTCGAGAGACTAAGTTTTGTAGGGACCTAGCTCTAGACTTGCGGTGGCTATGATTACTAAGATTGTGTGCGTCCTCGGTAGCCTCTCTCCTGGCCCTTATATTGGGATCCAGGTCTCGAGAGATCTATCCGGGTACGACTAGGTTACAAAGAGTCTTAGTTCTAAACTTTCCTTGTATTCTTCGTCTCCTTGTCTTGTTGTTCAAGAATTCTTCTTTGGAACCGACGTAGTGGCCCACCTGGCCATCGAGTGCCTTCATGGGCCCCTGGTTGGGCCGCAAGAGGTAGTGCAACATTAGTTACCCGAAGGGTAATGCCCACATCAACGTGAACCCTTGGCGTGTTGATCTGCCGGTGGGCTTCCATGAACCCTTCATTGGGGTCACGAAGGTGCAGTCGGATGGCTATGTTCCTTGCGTCCAGTATGGGCCCGTTCGGGAGGGTTTCCAAGAAGGACCAGTTCTGCAGATGCAATAACAATGCAAAGAGTACAATGCAATGAGTTAGTGATACTTGCATTGGTGAGCTACAATGGCAATGACAAGACCAAGTCCATGAAGGGCATGACATTGTCAAGTCCATCATGGAGCATGCCAATGTCAAGCTCCATCATGGACATGACTGATGGTGCTCCGGTGATGGAGCCAAACAATCTTGTTGGCAGTTGTTGTGGAATCGGTTGGGAAACCCCAAGAGGAAGGTGTGATGAGAACAACATCAAGTTTTCCCTTAGTACGAAACCAAGGTTTAATCGACCAGTAGGAGAAATAAGTGACTTCTGAAGGTGTTTCTAGCTGACTAGTGGTAGGGCGTACTATCGGCATTAGCAATAACGTGGAACCTGCACACAACACATCCAAAGTACTTTGCCCCAAGTTAAAGTGAGGTTGTAAATCTCACCGGTTTGCTGAACACAAAGGATTAGATGTATCGAGAGGAAATAGATGTTTGCAAAAAGTAAACAAAACAGGATTGCAGTAGATGAATTTATAAATGTAAAGGAAACAGGACCGGGGTCCACAGTTTACTAGAGGCGTCTCTCCATAAAGATAAATAGTATGTTGGGTGAACAAATTACAGCTGGGCAATTGACAGAATATCGACCATACACGACAAGATGATTACGAGATTTGATTGGGCATTAGAACATAATACATAGACCGTAATCTAACTGCGTCTATGACTAATAATCCACCTTCCGGTTATCGTCCGAACCCCTTTTAGTATTAAGTTGCAAGCAACAGATTATCGCATTAAGCAATGTGTGTAAAGTAAACAATAGAATTACTCTCGGATAAAACATTGTTGGTTTCTCCCTAGTAGCAACAACACATCTACAATCTTAGAAGTTATTATCACTCTCCCAGAAAACTAGAGGCATGAACCTACTATCGAGCATAAATACCCCCTCTTGGAGTCACAAGTATCCACTTGGCCAGAGTTTCCACTAGCAACAGAGAGCATGCAAGATCACAAATAACATATGGCATGAATATATAATCAATCTCAACATAGTATACAATATTCATCGGATCCCAGCAAACACAATATATAGGATTACATAAGGATGATCTTGATCATGTAGGGCAGCTCACAAGATCTATACATGAAGCACAAAGTGGAGAAGAGAACAATCTAGCTACTGCTATGGACCCATAGTATAGGGATGAGCTACTCACGCATCCCTTCGAACGTGGGCATGGCGATGTAGATACCTCCGGCGATGATTTCCCCCTCCCGCAGGGTGCCGGGAAGAGCTTCAGAACCCCCCGAGATGGGTTCTACGATGGCGGCCGCGACGGAACTTTCGTGTATGGAGGCTCGGGTATTCAGGGTTTTCTCGAGAAGATGTATAAATAGGCAGAGGATTTAGGTCGGTGGGGTGCCTGGGGGGCCCACACCCCTCCTTCGCGCGGGCTAGGCCTAGGTCGCGCCACGGGTGGTCTGGCCGCCCTGTGGCACCTCTTCGACCCCCTTCGAACTTCGTCTTAGTTTCAGTAAAATATTGGCTTCGGCTTTTGTTTCGTCCAATTCCGAGAATATTTTCTGTACAACTTTTTTGAAATACAAAAACAACAGAAAACATGGAACTAGCACTGTGGCATCTTGTTAATAGTTTAGTGACAGAAATCATATAAAAGTGCAGTGAAGTGTAAGCAAAACATATATGAATTGGTGTAAAACAAGCATGGAGTATCAAAAATTATAGATACGTTTGAGACGTATCAAGCATTCCCAAGCTTAACTCCTGCTCGTCCTCGAGTAGGTAAGTAATAACAAAATAATTTTTGAGGTGACATGAAGCCAACACAATCTTGATCAAGCATGTGAAGCATTGTGAGCAAGGATCTAAGTACTCTAACATAGGCATGATAGATATAATTCAATAGAATTTAGCAACTATGTTAATTGGCTTGAGCTAGAGGGATGCCAACCATTTTTTGGGGACCCTAGCTCACTTTGAACCCTTCTGGGTGATGATAAAATTGCTTGGCTAGATTATCTTGTGGTGAGGTGACCTGGACAATATCTATTTGCTGTCCAAGGTAGCTCCCCTCCTATGTGGCTTACTGTGGCTTGATGAATGCTTGTTGGTGATTCTATTTGATTACCAGAAGATTTTAATGTTGAAAATACTTGCAGAAAACATATATCTCTGCATAACTGATGGTTTTAAATGGGCTAGAGTAGTATGGTTGTATATAGGTAAAAGTCAGGGATGGTTTTTTTCCTATTTCCATTTGGAAATATGCTACCACTTGTGTGGTTAGCATAACCATGGTCTTAGGCTTTGATTGATCCCTGGTCTTTACCATTTCCACCATGTTACTCTTGGTCTATGACCAAGTGATGATCAATACTGGTTTATTCCACCCCTTTGTGTGTCTGTGTATTCATGGCTGTGCAATTAATGAACAAAACCATATGGTTTCTTCATGATGATGGTATACCTCACTCCAGCTCCTAGAAAATGATGTTGGTGTAGAGGTTTGGCTTCTGGATGGTTTATGTGCTTGCCCTGCTCCTCCTAGCTAGCTGGTGCTTTATCTACTCCATGATTTCTTGCTCAACAACAAGCAGTTCTCTGTGGAACTATTTCTGGATGGTTTGCTGGCTATGTGTTCTTCCTGTTCTTGTGTTCTTACCCTGTTGAAGCTGTTGTCGATGAGATGCTAGGGTTTTGGCTGGAAAATGGTTATATATGACCCTCTCCTTGCTCTCTTGGTCGACAACAAGGCCTCGCACCATTTTGGTGACTCCCCTGTGCCTATGTGCTGTTGGGCATGCACTATGCCTTGTGAGCTCCCTGTGTGTTTCATGGTTGAAACTTGGGATGTTGGTTGATCAACTCGGCTGATCTTTGATATTATCCTCCCAATTCCATGTTTCTTTTGCTAACCTGCCAAGTGGCTTTGCCACTTGGCCTAATGGCTATTTCTGTTTTGTGTTTTTGCATACAGGGATCAATGTTGCTCAAGGATGGTTCATTCTCATGTTGATCAAGAATTTCTTGAAGATAAAATAGTGTAGTTTAGCTAGTTCCAATTATTTGTAATTTTCCTTTTCTTTTTTACTTATTCAATTTCAGAAATGTGTGATGTAATATTAAATTCATATGAATATTGTAAAGACAATGTAAATTTGTGTGTGGTTATCAATAAAGCTTAAATTTCTCTAATGAGCTTTTCATATGAATTTGTATTCTTTTATATTCTTAATTTTCCAATTTATAATATTATTTTATGAATTATTCTTTATTTGAATTCTAATTTTACTTAGTGAGGTTTGAATTTGTAATTCAAACTTAACTTGTTACAATTCAATCATGCATCTTAAGTTGAAATGTGAATTGTTCCCCTCTCTTCTCGAAACCCTAAGTTAAGAAAAGATAGGTCCAAGTTTATCGCACTCTCAAAATCCTAACCCTATCTGGTGTCGAGAGAGAAACTTGTCCCCCCCTTGAGATGTAATTTGTAATAAAGCGCGAAATTTCCCCAGATTTTACAATGCAATGCGCATCCCTTTCTAAAATCTACCCCGTATTCGTCTCGAATCATGGGATATTACAGACATCATGATATTGAAAAAACTTCGAGATATGGAGATAACAGGGTGATAATAAAAATACAGAGTTGGTCCAATAACAGAATTTGAGCCTACAACCAAGTGCAAACACTCGGCTGTAGCCTCGGGGGCTACTCCCATCGGGAGCGCTAGTCGCGCACCCGATGAAATATAGAGAAGAAGGGAAGGCAAAATAACAAGTCAATATAGAGTTGCAGTCGAAGAACTTTTTCGTACATCTTCGAGTTACATGTAACTCGTCATGTACTCCCATCGAGAGGTCAAGATATTGTTTCACGAGTCAACTTGAGAAAATGAAGAATTCCAGTAGCTGCACAAACACACTCGACAATATATTCTCAGAGCGCGTCCGTCACGGTAAAAACTCTGAATGCCGTGACTCGTAAACGAGTATGCGAAGGTAAGTTCCCAGGACCTGTCCTGCGTGGCGTGGCATCGCACCCGAATGCGCTCTCCCACTTTATCCGCATCAACAGATGTGAACACAAATCTTGACGGACGCGTTAGGTACTCGATAAAATAAAACTAGAATTCGATTCACAATAAGTCCTTGAGCGGCGCGTGTCGAATTACGCCAATATCCCGAGTTCGAGTCCAGTGACTTGAGCTTGAAGTAGGTTTATGCGGGTTTGCCACAAGAGCAATTAACTGTGGTACCTGATCCGTCAGATAAACCAGCCTCATTCACCATTATCCCTATACAAAATAGACATTAAGCAAAATATTCGTTATGATTTGAAATTTTTACTAAATAGACATGCGATTTTATTCGGTTCTACGATGAATATTTTACTCGACTTTACGATTCAAGCAAAATCCGAGGGCTACTGCCATAGGTATGACTAACAGACATGCCGAATAAAGTATCATGGTTCTATAAGAGGGCATGAAGAACTTTGGAGGCCCAGAAGCTTAGAGATATTCGGATAAGGAAAGTAGAGTTGTAATAGGAATCATGTATCAACATAGGAAAGGCCCAATGCGCCTCGGATAATTTGTAACTTGTACGACACGAAAAGCCTCGGCTCCACCTCCTATATAAAGGGGAGCCGAGGGAGAAACGAGGGATCGAAATCTTTGTAATCAGAACCACCGTAATCTTGAGTTGAGTACCTTTGTTCGGCTGAACCTTCGAAATCTACTTGCCCTCTACTTCTTACGAAACCCGAAGTCTACAATATATAGGCATTGACGAGTAAATCCCTCATTAAGGAGCGCATGCAGCGCGGCCAATGAAGGCAGCGATGGCAATGGCTGCTGCCGCCGGTCAGCCTTCTCCCAAATTTAGTGGACCGATAGTAGGTCCATTTAGATCGCCCTGAAGCATTCGGGGCTGGCGATTTACACAAAAATAACCCTTTATGAGAAATAAACATACGAAATAACCCTCCGAACAAACTATTTCACGCCTCTAACCCTTTTGTGTGGCGTCTTTGCGAAGGGCGCCACACATGTCTATGTGGTGTCCGTGGAAGCAGTGCCACACATTATCGGCTGGCAGGCTACATACGTATGACAGAATGTGTGGCGCGGCGAAGGAGCCACACAAAAAAGTTAGAAACGTTGAAATAATTTGGCCGAATGGTCATTTTGTGCTATTCTTACCTGAAAGGGTAATTTTTTAATAAATCGCGGCATCGTTTGGTACAGTCTGCAGACGGACGGGTGCGCGAGTAGATAGACGGCACGAGGCGAGAATTGACTTCTCCACCGGTGGCCGGCCGGCCGGCCGATACGTACGAAAGCAAAGGAAAGGATATGGGCAGCAGCAGCAGCCGGGAAATAATAGAGAGGGCACCTACGTACTCCACTAGTGTGCTACGAGGAGGACTAGTGAAAAAGGCTGCGTGCGAGCGTAGGTCTGAGCATCTGTGTGCATGTGGGGCGGAGACGGTGGACACGTTTCGGACTCCCGCTGGCGCGCGCGTCCCTCTCACCGCAAAGCAGCCTCCCCCCGTCCTCACCAGCAGTCTCGTCTCCTTGCTGCGTTTCTGTCCCGCCATTTCTCCCAGCTCCCGTCTCATCCACCTCCAGCCTCCAGCTTATCGTACGTGAAAAAGTTCATGATCCACCGCTCGGTCGGTCGTGCCAAGTTAACCTGCGAGAGCGCACTAACTAGCAAATCAAGCCGGATTTAGACTACTGACAGCGGACTCTGCGGTTTTAAAAGTCAGGGAAGTTTTGCACCTGATGGACAGACACTGACAGCAAACGTGGATCTGGACCGACTTGCACGATGCCGCGCGCCCGGTTGACCACCATGCCCCGCTTTCAGATGCTCGTGAACCACGGATGGCATTTCCACCAATTTGCTGTCCACCAAGTGGGAATAACCTAGCTTTTCCACTGGAAACAAGTGGCCGATCCCGTTTAGTCCATCGGCCGCCACCATTTATGGATCCTCACATCTCACGTACTAGGTTATTAAAATTAAACTCATTTACTATTGGACTAACTGTATATATAGAAAAAAGTATAAATACTTGTAATCTAAAACTAATATTGTAATGCCGCCATAAAATATATTTCATATTGTGTGCATTTGGTATTGTAGATGTTTATATTTTTTTCTATAGATAGTCAAACTTTTTTAAACATAGCACACTATTTCCGCGCTAATATCGTGTTATAACATATCTGGAGGCCATGCTGAATTTTAGTACTTCTTCCGATTCATATTACTTGGTGCTAGTATAGATGTATCTAGACACATTTTAGCTGTACAGTATTATTTTTTCTCATTGTGATGCTATTTAGGAAATAGCATGCTGCATCAGACTAAAACATCATAGAGTTAGCACGTTATTTTTTCCAGCTTATTCACTCAAAGGCCCACGTTTTTCTCCTTAGGAAGAAGTTCGTTCTACTTATCGTGGTGATGAATTACAATTTGTTGATTTCTCTTGTGAATCGAAAGATGACATCGCTAATGCAGCTGATTTTTAATAAAGAATTATGCTAAGTTGTTGCATTGTGAGATCCAATGTTAGGTTTCTATATTATTGAAGAACTATTTTTATATGGCCATGCATGCATTGTTCCGCCATTTTTGGACTATATTCTCTATTCTTGCTAAAATCATTTATTCTTTTTGCCTATATCTCGTGTTTTTTTCAAAACACTATTTAAAAATAGCACACTATTATCACGATATAGCGCGTATAGCAATTAGAAGAGGCCAATGCTATTAAAATGCTGCTTTAAACATTGTTACCTATATGCATAGTAAAATTTTACAAAAGTTAACTTTGAGTAATCCCAGAAAACAAGGTGCACCTCTGATCTAACTCAGTTGTCGCAGGTTCAATGAATCGAGAGAAATTCAGTCAATATTTTATGTAAATTCATGATATTTAATTTAGATCATAAGGTTTTATTATAATCAAATGGGAATAATTACTACATGGGAGAACCATTTTAGAAATTTACAAAAAAATAATTTTCCATTTTGCTATGGAGCTCGGGCTACATGCAGACCCTTTTTAAAAATGAAGAGCAATATTTTGAAGTTCCATAAAATCCAAAGAAAACCTAGATTTAGCTAGTGATATGTTAAACGCATTTTTTGCGAAACACGCAATTACTTATAAATATTGTATACAATCACACATATGAACGCATGCACGCATATCATATCCATATGAGCACCTCCGAGAGACCGAGTCATGACAAACGTCTCGCTATCGATAGGAATATCACCTCGCACTGAAAAATATTTCGTCTTTTACGAGACAACAAAGTGTCAAACCTAAGATTTTATCATCCAAAGACAGGTTGATTCTGCGTATTATACGAACTTTGAAATTATGTTTTTAGATTCTTTTAACACAGGCTCCACATTTGTAAACAAAGTTATCATATGCGAAGCCAAAATTATAGTCACCATGCGCCCCAAGCGGTAGCAGCTACACGGATACAACGTGTCGGTGAGCAGCAAGAAGTATACGTAAAACACATAACCACATACACACATACACATGCTGTAGTCAGTTCCGTTCCGTCTCTATCCTTCGAAGGTCCTATATGACAGGTGCATGCATGTTAACACACACACACAACACTTTATATATGATACATTTAGGACCAGATCTATCTGCCTATTAGGCTGAAGATTTCCCTGGCCAAGTAACATGCTATGCAATGCATGACGCTTACCAATCACACAAAAAGTCTTACCTATCAATCCATGGCTATGTGTGCCATGTGTGTTACAATACGAAAGCAGAGTAGGTACTTGCTCTTCCAAGGAAGAAAGTGAGCGTACTTGGTCATACTAGCACGGTCGTCCTCCTTCAGGTCCATTGATTATAGGTGACACCAATATGTGGTTCAGAATTTCTCTTATAACTACTGGTACTATTTTAATTGAAGAAAATGATTCCCACTCGTTCGACGATCGATGCTTCAGTGAGGAGTTACTGTCGTACGGCCAGGGTCCCAAGTTATGGCAAGGCTGGGCCTCAAGCTCTAGACCAATTAATATCATCATGGGCTGGGCTTGACCCAGTCCACCCGGCCCAACAGAGGTAAGTGAGTGTTGCTATCAAGAAGTAATTATATCTTCTAAACAAAGTCATTGCATGCCATACTGATAATGTAATCGATAATCCAGATTCAAAATAATAACAACTGCTACTACCAGATAATCCCAGCAACCGTTTCCGATCCAAGCTACTACCTCAAAAGATTAGTATACGTATTGGTTCAGATGCCAGGGCCAGTCTTTCATTTGAATAGTATAGGCGAGTGTAGTGCGGGCATGTGCATGTACCGCAATAATTGCCACAGTTTATGCTCGCGGCCAAGTGGTTCCAATAGGAAATAAGTTTTATACTAGGTGAAGAACAACTTATATACTTTTTCCAGGAGTTCTATCCAAAGCAAACCACAAAAGTTGCAACCATTTTTTAAACTACTAGCAGTGTTCCTCCGAAGATTAATACATTGACATGGGGACGACCTACATTAGCACCGTCCGTCCATGATTGGATGTAATTAAGCTCATATTTATCCGCTTAATCGATGCTACACTATGGAACAGGTAGAGCCTAAGAGCATCTCCACTCGTCCCCCGACGAGGTCCCCGAGCGACGTTTTTTCCATCCGGACGGCGAAATTTGGCCCAGTCGCGCCCCCGGTTCCGTCCGGATTTGGCCCTTCATCCATCCGGCGAGCCCACGCCATCCCCGGCCCCCGGGGCGCTCGGGGACTCCGGACGAAACGGGGAAGGGCCCGATCTATCGGTGACTCGACGCACGAACCCCACCGCCACGTCGCTCAAAATCTCCCCACCCCTCGTATCTCTCGCCGCACCACCCCGCCGGCTTGTTGCCCAGATTCCGCCGGCTTGTTGCCCAGATTCCGCCGCCTTTCGACGACGGCCTATCTGGCTGCTCTTCCGCCGGCCTGTTCTCCGACTTTGGCCGGCTCCTCGTCGCTCGCGGCTCGGGTGCCTCGACCACGCCGTCAGGTGTTCGTCCATTTGCCTCGCCGGCCATGGACTCGGACGAAGAGGAGGAGCAGATGTTCGTCGAGCTTATGCAAGAAGAGATGGCAGCAGCCGCCCAAGACGACGAGCACATGATGATCCTCGGTTGCTTGGCAAGCATGTACGCCGGACTGGTCGACGTGGTGGGTCGGCACCAGGTCGCCGGAAGTGCAAGCCGAGACAGCGAATGGAGGGCTACTGCATGTTGTACGCCGACTACTTCGCCGACAATCCATTGCACGGTGAGAGTGTTTTCCGGCGTCGTTTCAGGATGAGCAGAAAGCTATTTCTGCAAATTATGTATGCCATCCGCCACTTTGATCCCTACTTCAGATGCGGATTGCACTGGTTTGGTTGGATTTTCGTCACTGCAGAAGTGCACAGTGGCTATGAGGATGCTGGCGTATGGAGCTCCCGGTGATACTGCAGATGACTATCTTCGGATGGCGGAGTCCACCGCCCTTGATTGTTTCTACCGGTTCTGCAGGGCCGTCATAGCAGTGTTCGGGGACTATTTCTTGAGATCACCCACTGTCGAAGACACTCGAGGATCCTTGCAACAAATGAAGCTAGGGGTTTTCCAGGATGCTTGGAAGCATTGACGCATGCATTGGCAATGGAAGAACTGTCCATTTGCGTGGGGAATGTACAAGGGTCACAAAAAGGCTGCACTGTGATACTTGAAGCAGTGGCTACCCATGATCTCTGGATTTGGCACTCTTTCTTTGGTATGCCTGGATCCAACAATGACATCAACGTCCTAAACTGCTCCCCGATCTTTTCCAAGCTTGTTGTCGTCCGGTTCCCCGCTATGACTTGGTCCAAAGATCAGATGTGGGAGGTGATGAACTGTTGTGTGTGCCTACACAATATGATTATTGAAGATGAGCGAAAGCATCCGGTTCCTCTGGCTGAGCAAGAAGCACCATATGAGAGAGAGGGTCCTCTTGCACAGCCTAATCACCAGGTGCCTCCATCATGGGCCGCCTTCTTTGCTATGCGCCAGGAGATTCGAGACTCTACAATGCATCAGCTGCTGCAAGATGATCTGGTGGAGCACATATGAAGGCTCCGAGGCAACGCCAACGCCGACGCCAACTAGTCTGTCTTAATTTGTTTGAAAAATTGTTAAATTGTGTGCTTCATTTGTTTCAGCACTTGTTAAACATTGTACTGATTATCGCCGAATTTGTTTCAGCAATTTTTGTACTCTTGTTTGCCGAACTTGTTAAATTTTATATTGAATTTGTTTGAAATATGTCAAATGGTCGAGGTTGGGGGTTTCACGGCTGGAACTTCGGCGCTCCCCACGCCAAATCTTCCTCCAATCCGGACGAAAATTTCGCCGGATTTGGGCGTGGGGAGCGCCAACGAGTGGGGATGCTCTAACTAGGGATGTTCATTGGACGATCGGAACCGGAGAAGAGGCTGCCACGTAACAGTACATGTGGTGGCGGTGGACGAGGTGCGCCGGCGCCGCGGCCGGCCGGCCGGCAGGGGAAGTAGAATATTGGACGTGGCGGCCCGCGGCCATGTGAACTGAATACTGGCTAGTACTATACTACTCCAATTCTATACTCTGCTCCTTCAATTTAATAGTAGATGCTTAGAAGAAAAATCAGGCGGCTTGTGATTGTCTCACCATCATTGTAGTACTACAAAACCTCTCCCAGCGGAAAACCCGGCGATTAGATCCTTTGTACTTTGGGAAAATGTCAAGATTGTACTTTCCCCTTGATTGATTGAGGTAACGTAGCACCGTCTAGAACTTAGAGCATCCCCACTCGTTGGCGCTCCCCACGCTCAAATCCGGCGAAATTTTCGCGCCAGAACCTTTTTCTTGCTTGATTTTGATACGATTTTTTGAGCAACTAGCGCGAAAGCCGTTGCGCGTTAGCGCATCCGTTTTCTTGCTCGGTTAATCGAGTTTAGGATTGCCAATTTGATTGGAAATTCTCTGCCGCTCCCTTCCGTCAAATTGCTATCTTGTATTTTTTATATTAAATTGATTTCTTTTTATAAGATTGTGAAATGACTCCGTAGAAGCAGGGATAGGATGAGCAAGGACACCATAGAGAAAGTATCAAGCATCGGTACCGAGGTCTTGCAATTCGTGTCCGGATTGGAGGAAGATTTGGCGTGGGGAGGAGTAGTTTCCCAGTCGTGTGCTCCCAAGCGGCGTTTCTCGGGAAAAAGAGGATGGCTCGGGAATCCGGACGAAAGAGGAGACACGTGGGCGTGGGCTTCATCCGGAGTCCCCGGGAGATCCCCGGGAAACCGAGGATGGCATGGGGAGTCCGGACGAAAATAGACTCAAATCCGGACCAAAACGAGAAACCGGGGGCCTGACTGGGCCGTTTTTCGCCGTCCGGATGAAAAAAAGTGGCCGTGGGGGGCTCTGTGGGGAGACGAGTGGAGATGCTCTTACAGGCTACGCTTGACCTTATATACGGTTCATACGTGTGAGCAAAAGCCAGAAACATTGAGCTAGAATTCGTCGAGAAGTCTAAGTAGCTGCGTCAAGGCCGGCAGCCAGGCTAGATTAAGGTCAAGATACTAGGACTTTAAAATCTCAGATTCTCAGTTTCATCGTAGCTAGCTGTAAGCCTCCGGACAGGCTTGGACTTTGGCTATTGGCAGAGTTTGCTTAATTAAGCACACTTAGCATAAAAACGTGAAGTCCAACAGAAGAAACATTGCACTTCATGCGGACAGCTTGGGTTGATTCGGCTTGTATGGAGGTAAATTTATCGTGTGCGTTGTTGTTTTATGTGAGCATGTGACAAAACAGAGTCTAAGCTTGGTTTGACTATGTGTAACGAGAGAATTCCTTGGACGCCACCTCGACGGACCTTAAATCCCTCAATTTTACCCTTAAGAGTAAATCGTAAAAATGGCTTATTGGCCGATTGGTGAGATATTATTGCCCTGGTTCTTGGGGTCGAAATCTGAATTTCTGCAATTTAAAATGCCCCCCTTTACTATTTTTAACCGACCAAGGATTGACCATTTCTAAAAATAGCAACATCCAAAAACCAAATAGTTTACCATATTTATTATGAAATGTGATGCTTATATTATGTTTATGCAAAGTCAACGTGTTTGCACGGAAATTGTTTCGTCACACTCACATCTTGATGGCAATGTAAGACTTTCGATAGACTATGTAAGTTGGGATAGGGGTAAATTGTAAGCATGTTTGAACCAACAGTTTCTTCATTCAACATATATGTGACTTGTATTTTTTTCCTTGAAAGTTTATTTTGGAGGGCAGTCTCCTCGTCTTAAATTTTATCACGGTAATGGGATCCAAAAATGTCTGACTAGGGAGGTGAGTGAGTGGGGGTGAGAGAGAGTGAAAGGACCAGATGTCGCCTAGAGGGGCGAATATGCATTTTAAAAATAATTAAGGATTTGGCATGTAAGAATGTGGAATTAAACTAACCATTTAATTTACAAGCACATAAACTATATAAGCTAGGCTCAACTAAGTGCAACAACCAATACCTAGATCTAAGCAAGATAGGCACAAGATATTTGTAACACAAGTGATAAGCAGATATAAGTAATTCAAGCACGATAGGTATAACAAGGAAAGTAAACTTTAATACTGAACGTACAAAATCCCCAATCCATAAAGCAATATAGGCCAATTTCCCTTTGCACTGATCTGTATAAGATAGCTACCAAAACTGTAGCAAATCGGATGAGGCATGTTCTGGAGTATACCATTATCCAAGAACAAAGTGTGTTTGTACCTGGGAGATTACTCAGTGAAAATGCTCTTGTTGCCTTTGAATGTATCCATTCCATGAAGATGAAAAAGAGAGGAAAGAAAGGTCATTGTGCAGTGAAACTCAACATGATGAAGGCTTATGATCGGGTGGAGTGGCCTTTTATTGAAGCAATCTTGCCGAAGTTGGGTTTACCACCTCAACTAGTTCATACAATTTTCAAATGTGTATCATCAGTCAGATTTTCAGTGAAGGTAAATGGGAGTTTGTTGGATCCGTTTACTCATTCTCGGGGAGTACTGCAGGGGATCTGATGTCGCCGTATTTGTTTCTTGCTTGCGCTGAAGGACTGAGGGCACTATTACATCATTATAACATGGGATTTGTTGACAGAGGTGTTGGTGTCTACAATACATCTCCATGAGTCTCTCATCTTCTTTTTGCGGATGATAGTCTCATATTCATCAATGCCAATGGACCGAGTGACAAGGGATTAACTTGTCAGTGCCTACGAGTTGTAGACTAGGGTTTAGTTGGAAGTAGAGGGCAAGTAGATCTCGAAGGTTTCAGCCGAAAAGTACTCGACGATTATGAAAACTAGGGTTTGAGAGACAATGATTCGATGCTTTCTTTGTCCCTCGACTCCCCCTTATATAGGAGGTGGAGCCGAGGGATTCGTATTGAACAAGTTACAGAGTCCGGGAAGATTTCTAACTCATCCCGCAAGATTACAAATAATGCTTCCTATTACAACTCTAGCTTTCCTTAATAATATCTTGGGCTTCCGAATCTTCTTATTCTTCGAGTAGTGGGCCTTCAGTAAACCCCGGGTACTATCTTCGGCAGCCCATTGGGGATGCCTATGTCAGTAGCCCCGAGATTTTGCTTGAATCGTAGAGTCAGAGAAAATCTCCACTGTTTATTTTTACTCGACAACTTAAAACTCTTCTATATTTCTTCATATAAATTTCTATATTGTACAGGGATAATGGTAGTTGGGGCTAGTTCATCTGACGGATCAGGTACTAGTTAACTGCTCTAGTGGCAATCCGCAAAAACCTACTCCAAGATCACATCAATGGACATGATCTCGGGATACTGGTGTAAACTTCGACAGGTGCCGCTTAAGGTCTTACCATTCTGTCGAGTCCCAGTCATATTTATCGGGTACCTAACGCGTCCGTTAGGATTTTTCTTCGTATCTGTTGATACGGATAAAAGTAGCAAACCGACGTCGAGAGACGGCGCCACGCCACACGAACGGATCTGGGTCTTACCTTCGCAAAGTTTTTGCGGCATTCGAAATTGTTCGCAACTTTGGCGTTCCGAGAATATATTGTCGAGTGCTTATTCGGCTGTTGGAATAGCACATTTTATTGAGTCAACGGATGACTTATATTGCTCTCCCGATGGGAGTATATGTAGAGTTACTTATAACTCGAAATATACTCTCTTGTTCTTCTATCTTTCTTCTTCTCTTTCTTTTTTATAATTTCGTCGCACGCGACAGCGTTCCCGATGGGAGTAGCCCCGAGGCTACAGCCAAGGACTTGTGCTTGGGTGTAGGCTCCACGCCTTATGCTGCTATATTTTCTTTCTTTTCCGAAGTTTTCAAATTTCTCGGGTGCGCGGCGCTCCAGATGGGAGTAGCCCCCGAGGCTATGAGCAAATATTTGTATTTGATCATAGGCTCACGCCATTTCTATTTTGTCTTTCTTGATCTTTTCATTTTTTCAAAGTAGCCCCCGAGCATTTGATCAAAAACTTGTATTTGATCAAAGGCTCTCCAATATTTTTTTCCTGTCGCCTTTTTTATGAAGTTGTTGAGTCGAATTTTTCTCCTGCTAAAGTGACGTTACTGCTGACGATAGCCACGATTGCAAGTCCTGAAATCGCGAGAAGTCCTCTCCCGCTGCCTGGCGGGCCCAAATTACCCATTATCTTGACACGTCGTGCAAGTGGGGGACACACGTCCTCCGCTTTTTCCTGGCGCACGTACTGTAACTTCCCCAGGGTTAATTTACTTTTTTACCCCTGTTCCACGTGGTCATCATCTACCACATACTTTTTCCATCCAATGGTCCACCGTTTCGCCGCACCTCTATATAAGATCCCCTTCTTCTTCCTCGAGCACTTCCGCTCGCGCCGTTCTCCTGCTTTCCTCTGCAAAATCTCCCCGTGCGCCCCACAACTCCCTGAGCTCATCTTCTTCCAAGCTGCATTCCTGCGCCATTGTTAATGCCACCGCGTAGATTGACCAGACACAGCACGCCGGAATCGACGATGGACTCTGTGGATCTGGAAGCGTCGAGTGGGAGAGATCTAAAATCTCCACCCAAGACATCAACCTCCTGAAGAAACTGGGGATCAGCAAGAAGCCCAAAGCGCTGTGCTTCCCCAGCGAAGAAAGCTACCCAACCCCTCCAATGGAGTATCGGGTTAGTTTTGTCTACCATCTCATCCGCGGCCTTTCTGCCCCCATTCATCCTTTTCTTCGAGGATTGCTTTTTGTTTATGGCCTGCAACTTCACCACCTCACGCCCAATTCTATCCTCCACATTTCCATTTTTATCACCCTCTGCGAGGCCTTCCTTGGTGTCCAGCCTAACTGGGCGCTATGGAAGCGCATTTTCTTTTGTCGCCGTAATGGCTCTCCCAATGTCGCCTATAATATAGGCGGCGTTGTTATCTGCGTTCGCCCCGAAGTCGAGTATTTCGACGTCAAATTCCCTGACTCAGTTCAAGGGTGGCGCAAGAAGTGGCTGTACATCCGTGAGGAGAACCATGGATGTGCTGAAGACAATATTCCTCCTTTTGACGGTGCCGAGAAAATCTTTCGCCGCCGCTCCTGGGATGCAGAGGCTACCGAGGAAGAAAAAATATCGACAGAGGCACTGATGACCCGCATCCACGAGTTGCAAAACACTCGCGGCAAAGAGCTGTCGGGTATCCAAATCACGGCGTATTTCCTTAGAATCAGAGTGCAGCCTCTTCAGGCTCGCAAATATCCTCTCTGGAAGTATGCTGGCGACAAGGATGCGGATCGGTTGTCGGTGGATTTAGAGGTCAAGGACTTAGAGAAGCTTGTCCGGAAAATCTCCTCCCTCAGCAAGAAAGATCCTGTCCCTTCTTCTTGCCGCGTAAAACCATATAGCGCCACCAATGCGCTTCCCTAGGTAACCTTCGTCGATTAATTTGTTATTGCTTTGCCATCCTTTTCGTAATTCTTTTATTGACACCTCCCCTTGTTTTTGTATAGAACCATCCAAACCTTGTCTCGCTTCCTCCCCTTCCTGAAGGTGGAGAAGTCGACGAACGGGCCGTTGTCACCGATGACAACCAAGATGCCCCTTCTTTTGAGAATGAACCCGCAGATTCTCAAAAATCTGTGGGATCTTCGAAAGGAGGCTGCCTCTGAAGCTACTGCATCGGCACAGTCTCCTCCTCCTGCTGTTTCTCCAAGGAACAAAAGGAAAAGGGCTGATGTCGAAGATTCCGGCACCTCCAAAGCCGAAGAAGCTGCTCCTTCACGTCAGAAGGCAGCTTTTGATCCATACTTTGAAGCCCTCATCAGCTCGTAAGTTACTTTTTATTTCCCCTTATTTTTGTACTCGAAGTTTTTTGTCTATTTTGCTTTTTATGCTGCCGCCATTTAATCGTAGTGGTGACGAAGAAGAGATACCAGCTTTTGATGCGACTGCTCGAATGAGTACGTCGCATACTCTAGTTGTTTCTGAGGTACAAGTTGAAGGAGAAGAATCTTCGCCTCCTCAACAAAACCTCGACGCTCCTGCTCCTCCTGCAAGCCCTCTTGTCCCTTCACCAAAAAGGGCAAGAGTTGAAACAATCACGGAGCCTGCCCTACAATTGGGTAGCTCCTCGAGTCCTCTTTTGGACGATGTAAGTCCTTAATTTCTTGTTGTCATTGTCTATATTTTCTCTGTTTGCTTTGTGCCATGATGTTTTTCCCATGCCGACGCTCTCTTTCTTTATCCTTTTTTGACAGCCTATGATCAAAGAACTTATTCGCATCGGTGCCCAATTCGTTGGGTACCGCGAGTACGCCAGCAAGACCGAAGGTAATGACTGCTTGCTTGCCCTTGTTCATAACTTCTTGCTCCTGTTGTGTCGCAATTTTGACTATTTTTAACTATTTTGGCAGAAAAACTTGCGGAAGCCAACAAACTTGCCGACACGCTTGCTCAGAAATTAGAGCAAAGTGAGGCGGTGCGCAAGAAGGCCGAACTTGATGCTGGCAAAGCTAAAGCAGAGGCTGATAAGGCCAAGGCAGAAGCTGCTGGTGTCGAAGATCTGCAGAAAAGGCTTCATGACGCCGAAACTGCCTTGAGCGAGCATAAAGCCGCACAAGCTTCTCGGGAAGAAGCGATCCTCAAACGCCTGGACTCGCAGAATCGGCGCTTTGTCAGTAAGTTTTTTGATCTATTTTGCCTTCTTTAGACTTGCTTTTCTTTACTTGCTTGTCGACCAACATATATTTTCCTCGACAGGGAAAACAAACCAAGAATTTGAGCTTGAAGATCCCGACAACGATCCTCTTCTCGACGCACTCTCTGTCCTTGAGTTTCATGGAACAGAAGCTCGTGAAGGCATTGAACAGGCTGACGCAGGATTGTCAAGGCTGTTCCCCTACTTCTTCCCGAAGAAAACGGAACCCAAGACTTTCCTTGCTCTTGCCAAGGGCTTCAATCCACCAGAAGATCTTGGACTGAAGTTGCGCCAAGAAAACATGAAGATCGCTATCGAAAGCACTGTCGCCTTGGTTGCTGACAGCCAACAAACTATCGACTGGACGAAAGTGGGCGACACAGAAGAGATGGATACCACGAAGTGGCGGGCACTGATCAGGGCGGCAAAGCCCAACACGAAGAAAATCCTTGCCTATCTCGGGATCAAGCCGACTTCAACTCCTAGCTCGTCGAAGCCGGAGGTCTAGTTGAATGCCCTGTCTTTTTCTTTCTTTATTTTCTATTTCTGTAGATGTTGTCGCCACATTAGCTTTGGCGACAATATTTGTAGTAGTCCTTTTGAAGAACTCCTCCTGTAATATCTGTGAAAATTTCCTGAAGATCAATGGAATTCTATCTTGTGCGATCATTTGATATTGAAATTTTCTTTTCCAGTTGATATTTGATAACTACTCTGCCAATCCTCATCCTGCCGATACTTCTCCTGCTTCCTCCTTCTCGAAGAAAACACTTGTCGATGATAACCTCATCGAAAGTTCTTCGAGTAAACATTTGTCAGAAGATTTGCAAGAACTTCGCCAACAACTTCAATCCATGAAAAAACAAACTTTGGCGATGATGGAGCAATCTCGAAAAGCATCCGAAAGAGAGAAGGTTGCTCTTCAATAAGCTAAAGAAGCCATAGCTGCCAGGGATGCTGCTGTGTCGGAAGCTGAGAAAGCAACTACTCGAGAAAATAGCATGCTTGAGCTAATGACTGAAGCTAGCGTGGATATGTTAGGTATGTTTTGCCAACCCAGTACTGCTTCTACCTTTTTCTGTACTCCTCCTTAAATTTCTTGTTCTGCCGCTCGATAGGTTCAGTTCTCGACGCTGCTGCCGAAGATGAAAGGGTGAATGTGAGAACGAACCTTCTTGTCAACCTTTCACTTAACCATGGCTGTCTGTTCTGGGTCACTCCCGAGCGAACTCAACAGATTGTCAGGTTCCAAGATCGTGCCTGTCAGGTTCGCGAATTTCTTAACTTCTGCACGAGAACCTTGACCCTTGTTTACAAGACTCTGTTTCCTCGTGACGAGGCTCCCGAAATTCTTCTTGGATTGATGGAGAAATTCAGAGATGCCCCCCGTATTCACAACTTTGCGCGAGCTCAATTAACTGCTGGAGCAAGGTTCGCCATGATCATGATACACATTTGCCATCCCAAATTGGACCTGACGAAGATTGTTGCTGACTGTTTGGCCAAGAAATCGCGGCGAAAAAATAACATTGACGCAATTAATGACATGGTGACTCCTGTGGCCGAGGCAATGATGGATGAACTTCTTCGGATGGATTCAGAATTCTTCGTCAAAGGGACCTATGCTGAACATAAGACAACCAAAGGTTTATCCATAGATAGTATATTAGGTCTTGACTGAGCTGTACTATATTGCGAGAAGTTATGTCTGTATTTTGTCGAACTCTTTTGTATTGATGAATTTGTTTATATTGTAAAGTGGTCTATATTGTGAAGCCCCCGAGCCTTTGGCTGGAGCTTATACTGTTTTGTTATCTCGAAGATTTTTCTCTGTTGCAAGAATATATATATATTTTGTTGTCGATGGGTTACGAGCCCCCGAGTGTCTTGGTGGCGACGTTCTATATTTTTGTTGCGAGGTTTTCAGACAAAAGCAATAGAATTTTGATGAGTATACTATGTTTATGGGTATTAGCCCCTCATTTTTTATTTGGCGAGGTATTTTGTACCAAGGCGAAATATTTTTGTAAGTCTGGTTCATCTATATTGTGTATATTTTGTAACCTTGAAGGCAGTTAGCCCCCGAGCGTGTCGAAGAACAAGAAGTATATCTCCACTATCTTTATTATATTGCAGCACCGCGAGCCCGCCTCATTAAAAACCTTTCCAGCCCCACTCGGTGCTAAAAAGGAAAAAGAGCGTCGAAAACTCCGTTTCAGTACATTGTATTTTTACAGAGGAGGACTATATTTCGACTCTAAGCGTAGAACCGCCTGAGCTGCGCCACGTTCTAGGGGTTTTTCTCGGGAACCCGTGTCTTCTTGTCCTTGATCCTGTATGCTCCTCCGTCTATTACTTCCGTGACGACGTAAGGGCCCAACCATGGTGACTCAAGCTTTTCAGTACTCTGCTGGTTGAGCCGTAAGACCAAATCGCCAACATGGAAAGATCTTGGCCGCAATCGTCGACTATGGTAGTTTTTCAGGTCCTGCTGGTACTTGGTGACTCGTGATAGTACTTCGTCTCGTGCTTCATCGAGTGCAACCACATCATCCTCCCGAGCTTTTCTTGAGGTTTCCTCGTCATACTCTGTCACTCTTGGGGAGTCATGCTCTATTTCAATTGGTAGTACTGCCTCGGCTCCGTGGACGAGAAAAAACGGATTTTCTTGTGTCGCCGTATTTGGTGTTGTTCGGATGCTCCACAAAACACTTGGCAATTCTGGCCAGGTATGTCGAGCCTTTTCAAGCGGTCCTAGCAGGCGCTTTTTAATGCCGTTGCAGATGATACCATTGGCTTTCTCGACTTGGCCATTGGTTTGCGGGTGTCCAACTGACGCGAAGTGCAGTTTGATGCCTACTTCTGCGCAGTATGCCTTGAACTCCTTAGCTGTAAAGTTACTGCCGTTGTCTGTCACAATGCTATGAGGTACTCCAAACCGAAAAACGAGGCCCTTCACGAACTTTATTGCCGACGCTGCGTCTGGTGAGTTTATTGGCTTCGCTTCTACCCACTTGGTGAATTTGTCGACAGCAACCAACATATACTCATATCCTCCTGGCGAAGCTTTGTGCAATTTCCCCACCATATCAAGTCCCCATTGGGCAAAGGGCCACGACAATGGTATTGGCATCAGCTCTGCCGCCGGAGAATGAGGTTTTGTGGCGAATCTTTGGCATGCGTCGCAGGTTCGTACTATCTCTTTTGCGTCCTCGATTGCTGTTAACCAGTAAAATCCTGCCCGAAAAACCTTGGCCGCAATAGCTCGACTGCTCGCGTGGTGACCACATATGCCCTCATGCACGTCCTTTAGGATTATCCTTCCTTCTTCGGGTGTGACGCACCTTTGCAGGACGCCTGAAATGCTTCGCTTATATAACTCCCCTTTGATCACTGTGAAGGCTTTGGATCGTCGAATAATTCGCCTTGCTTCAACTAGATCATCGGGTATTTCTTTTCTTAGGATATACGATATGTACGCTTGCATCCATGGAACTTCTACCATCATCACCAGCTCTTGGTCCTCTTCGTCATCCGCAGCTTCCTTGAGGGGTGCCGAAGTTTTCTCTTCCTTCGCTTTCTTCTGCGCCTTCTTTGTCTTTGTAGATCTCTCTGCTATTTCTTCCCAAAATACACCTGGCGGGATTGGGAGGCACTGCGACCCGATGTTTGCAAGAACGTGGGCTTCATCATTGCTTAGCCTACTGATATGATTTACTTCGCATCCATCAAACAGCTTCTCAAGCTCATTGTACACCTCCTTATATGCTATCATACTATCATTGACTGCATCACATTGGTTCATAACTTGTTGAGCTACCAATTGTGAGTCGCCAAAGATTTTTAGTCGAGTTGCGCCGCAAGCTTTCGCCATCTTCATCCCGTGTACAAGGGCTTCATATTCTGCTTCATTGTTAGATGCGTTTGGGAACGTCATCCGTAGGACATACTTCAATTTGTCGCCTTCAGGTGATATGAGTATCACTCCCGCACCAGCTCCTTCTACTCTCTTGGATCCATCGAAGTTCATGGTCCAAGTTCTCGATAAATCTGGGGGTCCTATATTTTGCAGCTCCATCCACTCTGCAATGAAATCTGGCAAAACTTGCGACTTGATTGCCTTTCTTTTTTCATACGTGATGTCCCGAGGGGAAAGTTCTATTCCCCAAAGGGAGACACGCCCTGTAGCTTCTGGATTGTTTAGTATATTTGAAAGAGGTGCTTCATTGACTACTATTATCGGGTGTGCCGAAAAATAGCGGCGCAACTTTCTTGCCGTTGTAATCACTCCATATGCTAGCTTCTGGTACTGCGGGTACCGCTGTTTGGAAGGCGATAAAACTTCACTGATGAAATATACCGGCCTTTGCACTCCATGGAGTTTTCCTTCTTCTTCTCTTTCGACGACTAGCACCGTGCTAACCACTTGAGTTGTGGCTGCGATGTACAACAGGAGAGGTTCCTTCTCTTTCGGCGCCACCAAGATTGGTGGTGTCGAGATTGTGCGTTTTAAATCCTCGAAGGCTCTATCGGCTTCTTCATTCCACTTGAATTTCTCTCCTTGCTTTATTAAAGCGTAGAACGGTAACGCTTTTTCTCCCAGCTGTTGCGGTCAAAACCCACCGGCGGGCAGCGACGGGCAACACAGTAGAGCCGGGAACAACCTAGGGCTGCGGCTGGCCCTGGTCCCTCCGAGCGACGGCCCGCAAAGCCTCCGGTACACACGTCCGATGCCGATGCAAGGATGCCACCCGACCTATACCTGGTCGAAGGTGATGAAGATGCCTCGCTTAGTTGCCTGCATGGCATACACGTAAACATTAAATACGAGCCTCGATCGGCTCTCAGGTTATCCTGTCAATCGGCTCAAGGAGCCGATCCACCCATGATTCGTACGAGGTGCACGAATATATGGTGGTCCTGCTTGATCAAGATAAAGCTAAAGCGATCTACGACGATTTAGGGTTTTCACCGCATAATCGGATCATCCTACTCACGATTGGGCCTCGCGGCCACGCACGGTGATCGTAAGCCGATCTTAGATAGGGCCTAAAAACCAACGCGAGGTTGATCCCCGGAACATCCTGTCTAGGACTAGCAAACGACACCCTACGTGCCGCTGGATCCTCCAACCCTTTGTAAGGCCTAACTATTGCAGATATTAAACTAATCCTTGAAGAACAAGGAGCAACCGTAACGGATCGGATCTACTAAATAATGATCAGCGGGGTGCCGCCCCACACCTAAGATAGGTGTGAGGGCGGCTAGATATGCAAGAGTTGCACTACGATAGCATATGATACGAAGAACAATGCTAACCCTAACACATCTATGATAACTACGTTGCTCGCCATCAAAAGGCTTCAGCGAGCAACGCATGAACAACATAGCTGCCTAGATCGCAAGATGCGATCTAGGCAGCATGATGCTTACCGGTAGAAACCCTCGAGATGAAGGAGTTGGCGATGCACCGAGATTGATTGGTTGGTTGAACGTTGGTTGTTGTTTATTCCATAAACCCTAGATACATATTTATAGTCCAGGGACTTTCTAACTTAGGCGTGCACCTAACCGTGCACGGGTAAAACTCTATCTAAGATACGATCTACTATATTACAGATATATGGGCAATCTAGCCCAACTTTGCATATAAGGCCGATCCACGTATTTCTTCCGTATATAATCTTTAAGCCCATCTTGATCGCGCCACCTCTCGACATGGTCAAATTCTGGTGATAACACATGCCCCCCGGTTTTGGAATTGATAATTCCAAAATCACTCTTTCTTTCTTCGTCGGGTCATGTCATGGCAGAGCAACGTCGCAGCATTCTTCATCATGATGCCCTGTCTTCTCAACTATTCCGCGTGATTTGACCGTTGTCTTTGGGCACCGCCTCCTAAACTGTTGTGGCATTGAATTTCTACTATAGCCCCTTTATTTAACCGCTCTGAGCAGTTTGCCACTTCATCACCTTGCTCTTTCTGGCCATCGGCACCCAAAACCCCCAATCTCCCATAGCCATGTCTTCCTCTTCTTCCTCTTCCACCTCGTCGGTCTTCTCTGACTCCTCCTCATCCCGCGAGCCGACGCCGGAGTGGGGCTCGTTGGCGGCGCACGACATTCTCGCCCCAACGACGTGGGACAAGGAGGAACACGATTCCTCCATCTGGTCCGAGGATGACAAATCCCTGACCGACGGAGAGGGCGACCTTCAATTCCTCGTCGAAGGGGAAGAGGAGGCGGAGAGCGAGGATGACCGCTTCTCCTGGGATGATTTCACCTCCTCCGAGGAAGAGGCGGAGGAGGAGGACGACGACGACGACTCCCTCGAAGGTTACCCACCAGCGAAGCGCCTCCGCACCTGGTGGGACGACGACAGCGATGACGACGATGAGGAAGATGAGGCTCCCGTAGAAGGCTACGGAAGCTCCGATGAGGAGCCTCTCAGCAGCTGCGCCGGAGGCAGCGACGACGAAGGCAGCAACGGCCCCTAGATTAGGGACCAGTAGTAGTAGTTGGCTTTTGCCCTCTTCTTCCCTGAGCAATCGGCTCTTTCTTTGTAAGAAATCCTCTATTAATGAAGAAAATGTCCCTCCATTAATTTTTCTTCCTTGTCAACTTTGCCGATCGTCGAATGGAGTTGCCATACAGAGAGCCGATAGCAGAACATCGGCTCGCATTGCGATCTAAGGCCAAGCTGTTGCCTAAACACGCAGTCCAACAGGCCTCAATAGGCCTAATTCTCGTCCACACCATCAGATTTGTCTGAACCGATTCCGTTAACTTGCTAATTTGAGCTTATTCCTCTAGAGTCGATATCAACGTATCGGCTTTGTTATTCTGAAGTCGATGCCCGTACATCGGCTGTTTTTGCATACTGTTATCTCCGTATGTTTTCTCAAGTCGATGTCCTGCGCATCGGCTGTAAATTTTTTTTTACTGGCCGATTAAAATCGGCCCCCACATCTTACTGCCCATCATCCCACATGCTTGGGAAATACTTCTTGAGGTGTTGACCATTGACAGCTACTGGGAACTTCTCGCCGTTCAACTCTTCCAACATGTATGCATTACCCTTCAAGGCCTGGACAACTTTGTACGGACCGTGCCAATTAGGAGACCATTTGCCATATGCCTTGTCCCTGGTTCCCAACGGCAACACAGCTTCCCATACTAGATCACCAATTTGAAACTCCTTTGGTCTAACTTTCTTATTGTAGGCACGAGCCACCCTGGCTTTGTTCTCCTTAATCTTCTCCAACGACCAAAGCCTAAGTTCTGTTGCGTCCTCAATAGTGTCACTCATCAAGGCTGCATATTCTTCAGCTGTCAGATCATTCTGAAACGTGACACGTCTTGATCCAGCCGTAATTTCCCAAGGTAATACGGCTTCCTGTCCATAGACAAGCTGGTACGGCGAAGTCTTTATAGCTCCATGGCACGACATGCGGTAGGCCCATAACGCTTCTGATAACTTCTCATGCCAATCCCTAGGGTTCTCGTCAATTTTCCTCTTGATCAGCTTGATCAGGCTCTGATTGGACGCTTCAGCTTGCCCATTAGCTTGAGCATAGTATGGAGATGATCGGATCAGTTTAATCCCCATGTCATCGCAGAACTTCCTGAATTCCTTAGAAACAAAGACCGAACCTCCATCGGTCGTGATAGTTTGGGGAATCCCGAACCTATGAATGACGTGTTCTTTCACAAACTTGATCACATCTTCTGATTTTACCTTCTTCATAGGGACGGCTTCCACCCACTTGGTGAAGTAATCTGTGATAACCAAAATCCATTCGTGTTTTTTGCTCGACGCCGATGGATTTTGCCGATCATATCCATGCCCCACCCCCGAAACGGCCAAGGCTTGATGATGGGGTTCATCGCTGATGCTGGTACCATCTGAATCTTCCCGAACATCTGACACGCTTGGCACCCCTTGTAATAATTGAAGCAATCTTCAAGCATGGTGGGCCAATAAAACCCCGATCGTCTGATCAGCCACTTCATCTTATGAGCCGATTGATGAGTTCCACAGGCGCCTTCATGCACCTCATGTAAGAGCCGATTAGACTCGGTTGGTCCCGGCACTTGAGTAGCAACCCTTCCAACGTCCCGTAGAACATGTCGTCTCCTATGAGGACATACTTCATGGCTTTGTATCTTATCCGTTTAGGTGCCCCCGAGCCGAATCTTTTAAGTAATTGAAGATTTCGGCTCTCCAATCATCCTGTTCCAAGAATTGTACCTGAACTTCCGACCTCAGTGTATCTATGTAGCCTGACGCCATTTGTGCGAGATTGTTGGCCTCGGTGTTTTGGGATCTTGGGACCCAATTAAAGTTGATGTACCGAAACTGTGTCATCAACTCACGGCATTCCATCCAATATGGGAAAAGCGATTCACTCTCGCACTTATATTCATCCGTGAGCTGGTTAATCACCAACTTGGAGTCTCCAAAAAGCTCTACTGCTTCCGCCCCGGCTTCCAGTAGTAACTCCATTCCCTTACGTATTGCCTCATATTCTGCTACATTATTGGTGCAAGGGGTAGATAATCTGATGGAGAAGGAGTATTCTGCCCCCCGAGGCGACACGAGCAGAATGCCGTTGCCACAACCATCGTCGCAAGCCGATCCATCGAAGAACATAGCCCATGCACGTATAGATAGTGCTGCTATATTGGTACTGATCCGTTCAGCGATAAGATCGGCCAACGCTTGTCCCTTGACGCTTTCGCAGGATACCGGAGATCGAACTCCGACAACGCAAACATCCATTTACCAAGTCGGCCTTTCAAAACAGGGCCGACAACATGTGCTTGACAACATCCGACTTGCATATGACGATGATTTCTGCCGTCAAAAGGATGTGATGAAGCTTGGTGCAGGTAAAGAACAGCAGAGGCAAAGTTTCTCGACCTCGGGATATCTTGACTCCGCGTCCAGCATCCTTCTGCTGAGGTAGAAAACGACCTTTTCAACGCCCTCGTAGAGTTGCACCACTACCGAGCGATGGATGTGTCATCGACAAGTAGATGTAGAACGGTCTGTCCCGTGGCGGAACTAGCACAGCGCATCGTCGATACCGCTTAATCTCATCAAACGCCTGTTGCTGTTCTGCCCCCTGAAACTCGTCGTCGATTTAGTTTTCACCGCCATGAACGGCTCGATTCGCCCGACAGATTAGAGATGAATCGTCGGACGAAATTGATCTTGCCGATGAGACGTTGGAGCTCCTTCTTCGTGGTTGGCGGCTGCATGGTACGCACCGCCCCGACTTTTCAGCCGATCTCACCCCCGTTCATGAACCAAAACCCAGAATTGACCAGCCGTCACGCCAAAGGCACACTTCTGGATTCATTCTCATCCGAATTTCCGAGTTCGGTCTAGGACGCGCCGTAAATCATCCAAGTGTCCCTCCATGGAGACAGATTTGACTACCACGTCGTCGATATAGATCTCCACCAACTTACCGATCAGATCATGAAATATATAATTCATGGCTCGTTGGTACGTTGCACCAGCATTCTTCAACCCAAAGGTCATGACCACGTATTCAAACAAGCCTATGCCCGGCACTCTGAATGCGGTCTTGTGTATATCTTCCGGAGCCATGAAGATCTGGTTATAGCCGGCGTTGCCATCCATGAAGCTCAATACCTTGTGGCCAGCAGCGGCATTTATCAACGTTTCTGCCACAGGCATCGGATACTCGTCCTTCGGAGTGGCTCTATTGAGATCTCGGAAATCGATGGCCACACGCCATCGGCCGTCCTTCTTCTCTACAGGAACACGGAGATCCACTCAGCATACCTGCATGGCCCGATGAACCCGGCGGCCAACATTTTCTCGATCTCTTTCTTGACTTCTTCCAGAATTTCGGCCCTCATCTGACGTGCTCGTTGTTGGAACGGCCGAAATCCTTTCTTAAGGGGGAGCCGATGTTCAATGATGCTCCTATCCAACCCATCTCCGTGTAATCCCATGCAAAGCAATCTGGGTATTCCTTTAACAGAGCTATCATCTGTCCCCTGAGCTGTGGATCTAACTTCTTGCTGATAAAAGTCGATCGCGGCTTATCCCCAGGACCAATGTCGACTTCCTCTAGCTCATCCGCCGATGTAAACCCATACCCTAGCTTTCCGTCCCCTGTGAGGTCGATGCCACATACTGGGAGAGCAGGTGGTACGGATAATATGGGCCGATCGCTAGAATCGGCTTCCATCTTGATCATCACCAGGATCTTTTGGCAGTGTCGGGGCCGATCGCGTGGAGCAGCTTCTTCCTTATCTTCGCTATGAGAGCAGCTGCCCTCGTCTCTACCCTCATCAGGGCGGTGCCCCAGTTCTACCATATTGATGTTGAACGAGTGTCTTGGCTGGCACCTCCCAGGGTACGTGTCATTAACCCTATCAACGGCGCATGGCGGTGAATTAGGCACTTCTGGTGCCGCCAATGCGACGACGGTGGACGGGACTGAAGTGGCACTTTTCCTTGGTAGGTCCCGAGAGCTGGTTCTAATAGAGAGTCCGATACTTCATGACCTCCTTGATCATCCGAACGGCGACATGCTCCAAAGTATTCACCAGGCTCTCAGAATGGCGATGCAACGAGTGAGTCACCATGCCGCTAATCTCCTGGCGCAGGGCCCCGGTACGTTCTTCTGACGGGACGGATAGGTCCACTCCATCGAGCGCGCTTCCGGTGAGAACCCCTTCCACCCGATGCCATGTGAACGGGTTCTCGTGAAATGAGCCGATGAGATCGGCTTCGAGGACCGCTGGCCTCGCCATACTTTTTCTTGAGCTCGTCGGTCGATCCTCGTACGTGATCGAGGTGCCGTCCGCCATCTCGATGTAGATGGCGGGGTGGTTGATGTCGACGCTGGTCCCACCGGCGTGCGAATGTGTTGCGGTCAAAACCCACCGGCGGGCAGCGACGGGCAACACAAGAGAGCCGGGAACAACCTAGGGCTGCGGCTGGCCCTGGTCCCTCCGAGCGATGGCCCGCAAAGCCTCGGTACACACGTCCGATGCCGATGCAAGGGCGTGCCACCTGACCTATACCTGGTCAGAAGGTGATGGAGATGCCTCGCTTAGTTTCGCATGGCATACACGTAAACATTAAATACGAGCCTCGATCGGCTCTGTTATCCCGTGAATCGGCTCAAGAGCCGATCCACCCATGATTCAGGTGCACGAATATATGGTGGTCCTGCTTGATCAAGATAAAGCTAAAGCGATCTACGACGATTTAGGGTTTTCACCGCATAATCGGATCATCCTACTCACGATTGGGCCTCGCGGCCACGCACGGTGATCGTAAGCCGATCTTAGATAGGGCCTAAAACCAACGCGAGGTTGATCCCCGAACATCCCGTCTAGGACTAGCAAACGACACCCTACGTGCCGCTGGATCCTCCAACCCTTTGTAAGGCCTAACTATTGCAGATATTAAACTAATCCTTGAAGAACAAGGAGCAACCGTAACGGATCGGATCTACTAAATAATGATCAAGCGGGGTGCCGCCCCACACCTAAGATAGGTGTGAGGGCGGCTAGATATGCAAGGGTTGCACTACGATAGCATATGATACGAAGAACAATGCTAACCCTAACACATCTATGATAACTACGTTGCTCGCCATCAAAAAGGCTTCACACGAGCAACGCATGAACAACATAAGCTGCTGCCTAGATCGCAAGATGCGATCTAGGCAGCATGATGCTTACCGGTAGAAACCCTCGAGATGAAGGAGTTGGCGATGCGCGAGATTGATTGGTTGGTTGAACGTTGGTTGTTGTTTATTCCATAAACCCTAGATACATATTTATAGTCCAACTTAAGCGTGCACCTAACCGTGCACGGGTAAAACTCTATCTAAGATACGATCTACTATATTACAGATATATGGGCAATCTAGCCCAACTTTGCATATAAGGCCGATCCACGTATTTCTTCCGTATATAATCTTTAAGCCCATCTTGATCGCGGCCCACCTCGACATGGTCAAATTCGGTGATAACACCACTGCGACGAATCTGCTTAAAGCTGCGACTCGCCCGGTTAGTTGCTGTATTTCTTTCAACTTTGTTGGCTTTCTCATTGTTACGATAGCTTGTATTTTGTCGGGATTTGCTTCAATCCCTCTTGCTGAAACTAGAAACCCAAGGAGTTCTCCTGCTGGGACTCCGAAGGAACACTTAGTCGGGTTCAGCTTGAGGCAGAATTTGTCGAGGTTGTCGAAAGTTTCCTTTAGATCCTCGATCAGCGTCGTCCCCTTCTTTGACGTTATGATGACATCGTCGATGTACACTTGCACATTTTTTCCGATCTGTGTCGCCAAACACTTCTTCATCATCCTCTGGTATGTTGCTCCCGCGTTTTTCAGACCAAAGGGCATTGTTCTATAGCAAAACACACCGTAAGGTATGATGAACGCTGTTTTGACTTCATCTTCTTCTTTCAATCTGATCTGGTTATAACTAGAATATGCGTCCAGGAAGGAAAGACGTTCACATCCTGCCGTGGAGTCGATAATTTGGTCGATCCTCGGAGGGGAAAGTGATCCTTTGGACAATGTTTATTGAGACACGTAAAATCGACGCACATGCGAAGGACTTTAGTGTTTTTCTTCGGCACCAACACTGGGTTTTCCACCCATGTGGCCTCTGTATGCAGCTCTTTGATGAAACCGACTTCTCTTAATCGATCAATTTCTGACAACATGGCTTTGCGGTTTGGCTCCGAAAAACGCCGCAAAGGTTGTTTGATTGGTCTCGCTAGTGGATCCAAGTTTAAGTGGTGCTCGGCAAGTTCCCTGGGTACTCCTGGCATGTCAGCTGGACACCATGCGAAGATTTTCCAGTTCTCACGGAGGAACTCGACGAGCGCGCTTTCCTATGCGAGGTCCATGTCTTTTGCGATGGACGCGTCTTTTTCGGATCTCGTTAATCGCACTTCCTTCGAATTTTTCTCAGTGTTGAAAGTCTATTCTTTATTTGGCCTTCCGACGTCTGGCAGCACGTCGTAGTCAGTCGTAAGCCTTGACGCCATATACTCGGCTTGCATCCCGAAAGTTTCTGACAGTCGGTGGAAATCCTTGTCACACTTATCGGCTAAGGCAAAGCTTCCTTTGACCGTGATTGGTCCCTTAGGTCCAGGCATCCTCCACAACAGGTACGTGTAATGTGGTACCACCATGAACCTAGCGTATGCTGGTCGTCCAAACAAAGCGTGGTACTGTGATGGGAAATCTACAACTTCAAACTCCAGCCTCTCGATTCTGTAATTTTCTCGTCCCAAACCGAGATTAATCTTCCCCGGATAACTTGGCTTCTCCTGTGATACCATGGAATTGCGTGTCCGTTGGTTTCAGGTTTGCTAGGGATATGTTCATTTTTCTTAATGTATCTGCATACATAAGGCTTACGCGCCATCTATGAACACGCGAGATACGTCGAACCCTGCGATGACTGCTGGTAAGATGAGTGCTGACTGCCCTGGTCGAGGAACTTGCTGTGGATGGTCTGCTATGGTGAAGCCAATATCTTGCCCTGACCAATTAAGATACTCGACTGTTGGTGGAGGCATCTTTTCTGCCATGAACACCTGTCGCGAGATTACTTTCTGAGCTCTATTGGATGGCCTTCCTTTCTGAATCATTGAGACCGCTCCGTTAGAGTTAGGATCAACATAAGGCGGTGGTGCAGGTGCTGCCGCTATTCTGAGCTGATGTCGATTTTCGCCCGTAATCGCGGGAGGAGGTGGCAAGTGAATCTCGCTCCTGGGTTCTCGAGGGTTTCTGTGTGCTGCCTGAGCATTAGCATGCCCTGCCCACCTTAACATTGCCTGGAAATTTCGACAATCCTTCTGCAAATGTCCTGACTGTCTTTTTCCGTTTCTGTCGAGGAAAAAATGCATCTGACACGGTCCGTTCATCATCTCTTCGGGGGACACGAAAGGTCTCTGAAACCTTGGCCCGGTATTTTGCCTATTGTTTCGAGAGTCATCTCTATTGTCGCCTCGTTGCTCATTGCTCCTCTGGTAATCATCTCTGTTGTTTCCTCCGGCGCTTGCTCGGAAACCAGCCGAAATTTGTCCGGGGGCGTCATAACTCGAGTACTGCCGAGGAAATCGTCGCCTTGGTTGATAATTTCGACCGCGGTCTTCCTCTGGCGACCGGTGCCGTTTGTTGTGAACAACATCTTCTCCATCTGCCCATCTGTTTGCTATTTCCATTAATGCGGATACTGTCTTTGGATTGGTCCTCCCCAAATCCTCGACAAAATCTCCACGCCTGATTCCTGCGACAAACGCATCTATTGCTCTCTCGTCACATATATTTTCTGCCGAGTTTTTGATGATATTCCACCTTTGGATATACTTTCTCATTGGCTCGTCTGGCTTTTGTCGGCACGCCCTCAGTTCCTCTAGCGATGCAGGTTTTTTACAGGTAGACCGGAAGTTCTTGACGAATACATCCTCGAAGCTATCCCAGCTGTCGAGAGATCCTGGAGGAAGTTTCTTTATCCAAGATCGCGCGGCTCCACTCAAATGCACCTGGATGCTTTGCATAGCTGTTGCTCTGGTCCCTCCTGTGAGTTTCACCGTCTCGAGGTAATCAACTAGCCAATCCTCTGGATCTTGCAGGCCGTCGAATTTTTTGAAGTTATTAGGCAACTTGAATCCCGAAGGGACTCGAGTTTTTCGTACTCTCCTCGTGAAGCATGGCAAACCGCACATATCCTCGTCATTTATCTCTGGGGAATGCCGCTGTTCTCTTCTACTTTGTCACGCTCTGTCGACCCTTGTTTGCGCTGCCGTGTCTCTTGCTCCACTTGGTCCTTCGGGAACTGCTGCTGTTGCTACCGCAGGTCGTGGACTATTTTGCCTTGCTGTTCCTTCGGGTGGTGTTGATGCAAATGCCGTTCCCATGGCTCCGACTCCTGCCATTGCCATGTTATACAATGCCTCCCTTGGATCTCCTGGAGGTGGCCTGGATGCAAGGATGAAAGCTTGTGTCGCCATATACCCAGCTTCTGGTGTCTTGGGGATGATGTTCCCTCTCGTGTCTATCGACATAAAAGACATGTCGAGGTTTTGAACCAAGTGCTCTCTTTCTCCTTCAGGTATATTTTGCAACCTTGATCTTGCTCTGTTCCGAGCTTCTCTGTGGCTATCACCCGAAGTTCCAGATTGTCGACTCGGTTCAGCCCTTGCCCGCTGCTGATGCAGGCCGCCTCTTTCTTCTCGTTTAAAGCGGTCTGCTTTTCTAATTCCCTTGCACTCGTGCGAGCCTATATTGATATGCTTGCAACTCTTCTGGTGTAGCCATTGGTTCTGAGCCATCCATAGCCCTTGCGGCTCTATCCCATGCGCTTGCGGAAGTTGAACTCTATCTCGAGGTTCAGATCCGATATATTTGTTGCCTAGACCTCGTCGCAAATCAGAGGGATCGACGTATGGATTTCCCAAATCGTCGAAAGCCTCGGATGTTTCCTCCGGTCACGGCTTGTTCTCACATAAATCTGATGATACTTTGTCGATCTATGTTGGGTTTGGTGACACCATCATGAAGATTGGCGAAGACCTTGCCCACTGTAGTGGATTTGTCAATGCCTACAAGGAGAACAAGGAGAAGAGTGCAATTTTATTCAGTCCTTGTACTTCGATTCATCACAGGGAGGCGGTGAAGCAAAACTTAAACATCCAAACAAAAGCCTTTGGTGATAAATATTTGGGTCTGCCGACTGCGGTTGGTAAATTGACCAGTGGGGTTTTTGATTTTATTGCAGAAAGTGTTAGAAGAAGTGTGAATGGATGGGCAGAGAAGAACCTTGCGTATCCAGGCAAAGAAGTGTTAATTAAATCAGTGATCCAAGCAAAACCGATACATAGTATGAGTTGTTTCTTGCTCTCCAAAGGCACTTGTCAGAAGTTTACATCCTTGATAGGGAAATTTTTGTAGAGTGGAAACTTAGATAAGAGATCTATGCACTAGTTGGCTTGGGATAAATTGGCTATTCTGAAGTGTTAGGGAGGCATGGGCTTTCGGGGTATGTAAACTTTCAATATTGCTTTGTTGGGAAAACAAGCTTGGAGGATTATTATGAATCCCGATTCACTTTTCTTTTAGGTTCTACGAACAAGATATCTTTACAATCACGAGTTAATGGGTGATTCTGCGCCAAGAAGAACCTCAAAAACACGGAGAGCGATTTTGGCGGGAAGGGATGCTTCAAAGTTGGGTTTAATAAAACGAGTGGGCTCTGGTCACTTGATAATTATCTGGAATGATAATTGGATCCCTAACTCCGCCTCCTGGAGCCCATGGGCCGTCTACACGGCACCAATCTGTCCATGGTGAGTGAATTGCTACAGAGAATCATGAGTGGAATGTTCCTATGGTCCGTAGTATCTTCTTTGCCCCTGATGTTGATTCTATTTTGAGTATACCATTGAGGGTGAAAAATGGAGATGATTGGCTAGCATGGTTGAAGGAGAAGAGTGGAATTTACTCTGTCTGTTCGGCATACCGAGCTCTGATGGAGAAGAAACAACATGAGGAGGAGGCGAATGGTTTGTCATTTCCTTCCTCATGGGATAATGAAAGTGAGACTTGGAAGCATTTGTGGAAGCTTCCTGTAATTCCTAAGGCCCATGTCTTTTGGTTGCAAGTTCTTCGGAGTATTTTACCAGATTATGGACTCTGTCACGGCGACATATAATGGAAAACAACACATGTGGACTTTGCAAGGCTGAGACTGAAATTCATATGCATGCTCTTATTGATTGTAGTCATGCGAAGATGTTTTGGAAAGCGGCAAAAGAATTACTTTTGGTTAAGTTACCCAGATTACATCCGTTAACTTGGGAAAGGGATATTCTGTGTGCATATTCAGTAAATAAAAAAGGACAAGTCTGTTATTATTACAGTGATGCATTCTATATGGTCATTGAGAAATAATCTGACTCACGGGGAGACTGGCTATAATCCAATCAAAACCATGGAGTTTATTCGAGAAACCCTGCAAACTTTGGAACTTCCAAGGGACAAGGTTCCGTTGAAGCATGCTAGGTTGAGCGAGAAATGGGAAAAACCACTAGATGAGTTTGTTAAGATGAATTCAGATGGAGCGGTTAATATGAATAGCAATAACTCCGCTTCAGGTTTCTTAGCTCGAGATGGCAATACTCTTCGTGGAGCTGTGATGTCTACGCACGCTTCTATTCCTGTAGACAGTGTTGGGCCTCCAAGAGCAGAGGTTTGTAGAACAGCAGCAAGTTTCCCTTAAGTGAATCACCCAAGGTTTATCGAACTCAGGGAGGTAGAGGTCAAATATATCCCTCTCAAGCAACCCTGCAATTACGATACAAGAAGTCTCTTGTGTCCCCAACACACCTAATACACTTGTCAGATGTATAGGTGCACTAGTTCGACGAAGAGATAGTAAGATGCAAGTGATATGGATGAATATGAGTGGTAATAACAATCTGAAATAAATATGGCAGCAAGTAAACATGCAGTAGAACAGTAAATAAACGGTGATTCGATATTTGGAAACAAGGCCTAGGGATCATACTTTCACTAGTGGACACTCTCAACAATGATCACATAAATAAATAACTTCTCTTCACTTGTGCTACTTTCTCACACTCTCTTGTTGGATAACAAACACCATTCATTGTGTAGGGCTACAAAAGCACATCTCAAGCCAGAGTAAACAAGCTCCACAACGTCCGGAGTTTATATTAAAGTAACCTCTAGAGTGCATAATAGACCGTTGCAATTTAGACCGAGTACTAACATAGCATACACACTGTCAACAATAGCTATGAAAGGGGAATAGATCGCATCAATACTATCATAGTAATAGTTAACTTCATAATCTACAAGAGATTACAATCATAACCTACGCCAAGTACTACATGATGCACACACTGTCAACATTACATCATGGAGGAGGAATAGACTACTTTAATAACATCACTAGAGTAGCACATAGATTAATAGTGATACAAAGCTCATGATCACATAAAGATCACACCATTGAGAGAGATGAACCACATAGCTACCGGTAGAGCCCTCAGCCTCGGGAGAACTACCTCCTCATCATGGGAGACAAGAACGGCGATGAAGATGGCGGTGGTGTCGATGGAGATGACTCCGGGGCAATTCCCGGGCGTGCCGGAACAGAGACTTCTATCCCCCGAAACGGAGTTTCGCGATGGCGGCGGCGTCCCTGGAGTCTTTCTGGAGTTTCGTTAATTGGTGTAGGGTTTTCACGTCGCGAGGGATAATATAGGCGAAGAGGCGGCGCGAGGGGTGCCTGGGGGGCCCACCGCATAGGGCGGCGTGCCCCTCTAGGCCGCGCTAGCCTATGGTGTGGAGGGCCCGGGCCTCCCGGCTTTCCCTTCGGCTCCGTGTGTCCCTCGAAAAAATAAGAATTCTGGCTTTTGTTTCGTCCAATTCCGAGAATATTGCCCGAACAGCCTTTCTGGAACCAAAAACAACAGAAAAAAGGAACTGACACTGTGGCATCTTGTTAATAGGTTAGTTCCGGAAAATGCATAAAATCATTATAAAGTGTGAGCCAAACATGTAGGTATTGTCATAAAACTAGCATGGAACATCAGAAATTATAGATACGTTGGAGACGTATCAAGCATCCCTGCTTAGTTCCTACTCGCCTCGAGTAGGTAAACGATAACAAGGATAATTTCGAAGTGACATGCTATCATAATTTTGATCAATACTATTGTAAAGCATATGAGATGAATGAAGTGATTCGAAGCAATGGTAAAGACAATGACTAAACAATCGAATCATATAGCAAAGACTTTTCATGAATAGTACATGAAATATTCTCGAAATTGGACGAAACAAAAACCGAAGTCAATATTTTTCCATAACGAAGACATAGGCCAGAGGGGGTCGAAGAAAGGTAGCAGGGCAGCCAGACCACACCTAGGTGGGGCCTGGCCCTGGCCCGCGCCTAGGAGTGGTGTGCCCCCTAGCCTCCACCGACGTCACCCTTTTGCCTATTTATTCACGACATTGAGAAAACCATGGATACACGAGCCTCCATCCACGAAAGTTTCGTCGCGGTCGCTATTACAAACCCTAGCTTGGTAGGATTCTGAAGCTCTTCTCGGCATCCTGCCGGAGGGGGAAATGATCGCCGAAGGCATCTACATCGCCATGCCCTACTCCGAAGTGATGCGTGAGTAGTTCATCCCTGGACTATGGGTCCATAGCAGTAGCTAGATGATTGTCTTCTCCAATTTATGCCTCATGTTTAGATCTTGTGAGCTGCCCTACATGATCAAGATCATCCTTATGTAATGCTACATGTTGTGTTTGCTACATGATCAAGATCTCCAATTTGTGTAATATGTTATTTGTGATCTTGCATCTCTCCGTTGCTAGTAGATACTCTGGCCAAGTAGATGCTTGTGACTCCAAGAGGGAGTATTTATGATCGATAGTAGGTTCATGCCTCTAGTTTTCTGGAAGAGTGACAATAACTTCCAAGATTAGATATGATGTTGCTACTAAGGAGAAAACAACAATGTTTTACCCAAGGGTAATTCTATTGTTTACTTTACACACATTGCTTAATGCGATAATGTATTGCTTACAACTTAATACTGGAAGAGGTTCGAACTATAATAGGAAGGTGGATTATTAGTCATAGACGTAGTTGGATTACGGTCTATGTATTATGTTGTAATGCCCAAACGAATCTCGTAGTAATCAACTTGTCATGTATGGTCAGTATTTTTTCAATTGCCCAACTGTAATTTGTTCACCCAGCATGTTAATTATCTTTATGGAGAGACACCTCTAGTGAACTGTGGACCCCGCTCGTTTCCTCTACACTGATAAAATCAACTGCTACAATCATGTTCTGATTACTTTCCGCAAGCACTGTTCTATTTAATTACTGCAAACATCTCCTTCCACTCGATACATTTAATCCTTTGTGTTCAAGAAAACCGGTGAGATTGACAACCTCGCTGTAAGTTTGGGCTAAGTGTTCTGGTTATGTTTTGTGTAGGTTCCACATTGTTGCTGACACCGGTAGTGCACCCTGCCAATAGTTATCTAGCAACACCTTCAGAAGTCATGCCTTTCTCCTACTGGTCGATAAAACTTTGGTTTCTTATTGAGGGAAAACTTGTTGTTGTGCTCATCACACTTCTCTCTTGGGGTTCCCCAATGTCAACTGCCATCAGTACACGTGCTGGTTTGAAACCAGCCTAGCCTTATGCGCTGTTAGATTATGGCACATATTTCGGTATGCCGATTTGTGAGACAATCCAGTCCGACGCCATCGGTTTTACCGCCGGTTTGGGTCACAAGAGTTCTTCAGACGTCTAGTTTTCTCTCTTGGACTATAAATAAGCCTTATTGAGGAGGTAAGTCTCTCATGCATACTCCATTGTTGAACCTCAAAATATTGCTTCCTATTCATTTCCTCCTGTGATTCTTGCATCTTCTTCAGGGATTAGGAAGAGGAGATCTAGTTCTCCAATCTCCACCAATAAATTTTTCTTCTAAGTGAGAGGAACACTTGGGATCTAGATCTTGGAGTCATTTTTTGATGTCCTCCTTATTCTTCGTCTCTAGTTCCTCCTTACTTTTGCATCCTTGCATAAGTGTTGAGCTCTCTATTACAATTAGTTTGAGTGAGAGACTGTGAGCTTGATACTCTTGGAGGGTGACCTCCTAGTTGGCTTGGTGGTTGGTTCTCTGTTGACCTCTTCGTGGAATATTGCGAGGAGGCCCGGGCTTCTCCTTCGTGGAGCCTGTGAAGTGATTATTGAGCTTGCCATCTCCGAATGGAGGAAAATCTAGCCATAACGGAAAGGCCATTGTACATCGTGGTATTGTCTTGGAGAAGAAGGTGCGCCTTCGTGGCGTTCGAGAGACCTTCATGGTAGCCCTCATCTCTCCAACTTAACGTACATCACTTCTTATAAGGCAATCTGGAATGCATCTTAGTCTTCACATGAGTCGGTTATATATCTCTATACTCGTGTTTACTTTCTTTGTGATAGCCATTGAGCTTGAAGTACCTATATCTTGCTATCACTCGTGTTCCATATATTTTGTGCCTACCTTACTTAATTTGAGTTGTTGTTTTTGCACTTAGTTGAGCCTAGCATAATTTGGTTTTGTGCATGTAAAATAAACGTTAGTTTAATTCCATATTCTTATAAGCCAAATATGTAATAGTTCTAAAACTCCTATTCACCCCTCCCTGTAGGCGACATCTCGTCCTTTCACCTCTTCACAATATTCCACGAAGATGTCACCGAAGCACCAACCGCCAAGCCAACTAGAAGGTCACCTTCCAAGAGTAACAAGCTCATGGTCTCTCACTCGAACAAATCGTAATTGAGAGATCAACACTATGCAACGATGTAAAGCAAGAACACCAAAGGTGTTCAAATCCTTCACACTCAAATCCCACCAAAGCAACAAGTGTTGGGGAGGAATTAAAGATGAAGAACAATGGCGGAGGTCAACCAAAGAGTCCAAGATCTAGGTCACAAGGGTTCACCTCACTTAGAGGGGGAATGGATTGGTGAAGTTTGTAGATCTAGGTCTCCTCTTTCAGAGCCCTCAAAAGATGCAAGGATGATAGGAGGGAAGAGAGAGGAAGCAAGCTCAAAGGGTTCAATAATTGTGGAAAAAACATGCTCAAGAACCCTTAGAAAATGTTGGGGAAGAATACCCTTTTCATAGCCCTTCAAAATATGACTGTTTGGAGTAAAAACAAGCAGTCCAGCCAAAACAGTAGAAAATTCTAACGGTGCCACTTTCCACGCCAGAATCAAAACTACAAAGTGGCATACGAACCGACATGGCAGTTTCCATGCCGTAATGTCATGCAGGTCGTCAAAACGGCGCTCGGTATAGCCTTTCGGCATATACCGGAAATTTTCAGCGGCTGTCGGTTTGTTTAGGTGGTGAGCCCAGCGACACCGGTTCCATTGAGGCTCACAAAAATTGTGATAACTTTTCCGTCCGCAGTTTCGACATCAACTTTGAGAGAGGATTGGCATGATGGTTTAGTTTTGGAAGTCTATTATTTTTCATGGATAGTATCTGACACAAATAATCCAAATGTGAAGGTTTCATATTTTTCTGAAGTATTTTGAATTACTTATGACTTATGGAAGATTTGGTCAAACTAGGGTTGACCAGGATTTGTGTAGGGTGGTTGAAACTTTTTGGTTGGTCCAAATGTGATGTACCATCACACCACCATGTGCCCCCTAGGTTTGGTAACGGCTTTTTGGTACATGCGTCACAAAAGGAGCCCTATTTTGAGTTTGGGCATGACAATTTTGAAAATTTCAAACAAAAATGGGAAGACACCGTGATACCATGATTTGCCATGTGATGATGCACTCTTGTGCCAAATTTGGCTTCATTTGAAGAATGTAAAGTGACACACTGATCAAGAAGTTAGAGCATGCAAATTTGAAAATTTCAAACCAGCCGAGGAAGACATAGAAGAAATAAATTAATTATCACACATTATGCACAAACTAGTCGGTGTAGGTCACACATTAATTATCACACATAAGGTAAACGCGGTTCTCTCGTACACATTTTTGCAAAAGTAATTACATCCCATAAATAATACTTTTTGTTCATCTTCCTAACTTATGTACACCTAGGTAACATACTACATCACTCTAGTTCACCACTTATCATCATCCCTTTTCACGCGCTTCCCGGCGTTGCTTGTACCTTGCTCCCATGGGTTGGTAGCCCAAGTACTCTACTCGTGCGCAGATTATTTGTCGGGATTCCATGACGTTTGATCTTCCCAACTAGATACATGCCCTGCCCTTGCAAGCTCAGCACATCCAGGCGCTGCCCTTGCATTGTCAACCCATCCATGCCACATCGGTAACTCCTCACTCCACAGTGATACCCTAGTTGCGCCTCGTGTGTTGCCATACCACTTCGAGCCTGATTATCCATCCCACGGTGTGCCTTCACCCCTAGGGGCGGATTCTTCGGATCACATTTTATGTTGTGGGAGCTGCAAAAAGATACCCATCCCCACTAGTTTGTCCCCACAAACTTGTTGTCGTCGCGTCAGGTAGGAGGGAGGTTGGTCAACCTAGCTGCTTCCTTGCAATCGGGGCACACCACTTCCCTTAGAATTTGATGCAGGTGACACTGCCCATCATTGATTTTTTATTCGCATGTACAACTCAAAAATGACATACCCATCAATGGCAGCGTACCACATGTTTACATCCACCATCAGCCACTCCCAGCGATTGTGGGTGTTACGAGGGAACGCCGTCTTCATGTCGTTGTAAGATGGGTTAATTATGACGGCCGCCAAATCACCCATGCCAGTTCTATTGCCATGACCACTGAAATTGATCATATCCTGAATGTCAGGGCTTGTTTGGTTCCCAGCCACACTTTGCCAAGCCAAAGTTTGGCAATTTGGCATGTGTTTGGTTCTTGCCACACTTTAGAGCTGCCACACATCACTATCCATATGGCCCACTTATCATAGAGTGAATTTTTGCCAACACTTTGTGGCTTCGAAAATCCTAACCACACTTTTGTGGCTGCCACACTTGCCAAAATTAGGCTTGGCAAAGTGTGGCTGGGAACCAAACAGGCCCTCAATCCACTAATGTTCAGGAACTGTAATGCCATGTCTAGCAAACCTGACGTAGTCACCCCTAGTGTCAACAGTTGCGAAACAATTCTTTTATTTTTTTTTCAAGGAATTCTCGCAGCGCCAAACACTTCTTGTCATGGCTCTTGCATGTTTACGTGAATCAATCGTGTAAGATACTATATGTTGAAAGTATATGTAAATATCGAAATGGTACACATATTATATTTTCAATATTTTCAATGCACTTTAAAGTAGCAATTTTTTTATCTCCACGAAAATCAAATCCAATAATATTTAACATATATAATCTTAATTTTGTACATGCCCTTAGCTTATTAGAGGTGAAAGAATCAAAGAAAAGAGATACTGATTTGCATGTTTTAAAATCCCGCATCGTCCACCTTTTCGTGGGCGGAGGGAGTAACTGGCTGAGCAGGGAGCCCACGCATAGATGATGCACGACCGCACAGGCACAGCGTCGCCATGGCGAAACACAGCAGCGGCATATCTCCACCGCGCAACACACCATCCACGTACGTACACCCTACTACTATCATTTTGGTGCACCTAACAGTTCGTCCCCTTCCTATCCTCTCCTCCAGGCTAAAAGAAAACTGCCAAAACGGCAATAAAGGCAATGCAAAAACAAATAAAAAGAGACCCCGAATTTCTCACCACGGCAGGCTGCAGATCCATCCAAACCTCGCGAAACCGTCCAAAACATAAAATATTCAACAAAAAGAAACCAGGAGGAGAGAGAAGAAAATAAAAAAAATATTGGCATGGAAGTGGGGGTTGGGCCCCACCCCGAGCGAGCGAGTTTTACTTTTCGAGCCGCCCGGTTTTGTCGTCTCCTCCGTCCGCTCCCTTCTTCTTCCGGCCTCCCCCTATTACCTCCCGTCCTCGCGCTCGTCTCGTCCTATTCCCCAGTTCGTCTCCCCGTCCCTCTGCTTCACGCCACAGCTCACCGCGCCCGCCGCCCTCTTAAGCCCCCCCTGCGCCTCCTCGTACTCTCGCTCTCACCACCTCACTTGCTTCCTTGGCTTCTCCTGCTCCCAGAGCTGCTTCGTTGGCGCCGGATTCGGAGTGCCCCGGAGGAGATCGGAGCCGGCGGCTGGGGCTCTTCCCGGACCTCGGTGCCCGGGATCCTGCGCCGCGGTTCTTGGCTTTGCTGGAGGCCCATATGCCCTGAGCGAGGCGGCAGGCTCTGTTCCCCGGGGAGATCTTGCAGCAGCAGCTGAGGAGGAGGAGGAGAGAAGACCCAATCCCTCCGGCGCCGACATGGCCGGCAGCGACGAGGTCAACCGCAACGAGTGCAAGGTCCGTCGCCCCTCCCCCTCGTTTGGCGCTTCCTGTGCCGGTTTGGGGGCAACTAGCGCAGCATGTGTCTCCTCCGTCCTTTGTGTTTGGGTTCTCGTTTTTGGGTGTTCTTCCTTCCTTCCGTTGTTGTGTGGTGTGGGCACGATTCTTGATTTGTCGCCGCCGCTTTACCTACGATTCGGTGGAGGAGTGAGGGATTGGGGCCTGCGCTGCGATTTCTCGCTCCGTCGCTGCCCGCCTTTGTTTCCCCTTTGGGCTCAATCCCAATTTTATTCCCCGACGCCTTGCCTCGGTTGTTTTAGGGATGGGGGATGCTACTAATACAGCTACCAAACAAGAAACAAATCAGTCATCCACATCCATATCCATACATCCGTCCGTGCCTTTGCTTCGCCGCTGCACAGCGAGCTCAGCGCGGCCGCAAAGCTTGCATCTTTTCTAGCTAGCGGCGGCCGGAACATGGCGCCTCGCATTGCGCTGCTGTCCGAAGCGCGAAACAGCAGAGAAATAGGAGGCGCTTGAGCGGGAGCGCCGAGTGATTGTGCTTTTTTTGTTGTTGTTGCTGGTGCTTGCTGATTGGCGGTGGTGGTCTCACTCCCTCACTGTTGCTGTTCTCGTTTTGTCGTGCAGACGGTGGTGCCGCTCAACACCTGGGTGCTCATCTCCAACTTCAAGGTCGCCTACAACATGCTCCGCCGCCCCGACGGCACCTTCGACCGCGACCTGGCCGAGTACCTGGACCGCCGGACGCCGCCCAACGCGCACCCCGCCGAGGGCGTCGCCTCCTTCGACCACGTCATCGACAACTCCGTCGGCCTCGGCGTGCGCATCTACCGCGCCGTCGCCCCCGCCCCCAACGCCAACGCCAACGGCGCCGCCGCGGCGACCCTGCCGATCCTGCAGTTCCTCACAGGCGCGCCGTCCGCGGACCCGCTCCCCGTGATCATCTTCTTCCACGGCGGCAGCTTCGCGCACTCCTCCTCCAGCACGCTCATCTACGACCACCTCTGCCGCCGCCTCGTCAAGCTCAGCAAGGGCGTCGTCATCTCCGTCGACTACCGCCGCGCGCCGGAGCACCGGTACCCGTGCGCCTACGACGACGGCTGGACGGCCCTCAAGTGGGCGCTGGCGCAGCCGTGCCTGCGCAGCGGCGCCGACGCGCGCCTCCGCGTCTTCCTCTCGGGCGACAGCTCGGGCGGCAACATCGCGCACCACGTCGCCGCCCGCGCCGCCGGCGACGGCATAAAGATATACGGCAACATCCTGCTCAACGCCATGTTCGGCGGCACCGAGCGCGCCGAGTCGGAGCGGCGCCTCGACGGCAAGTACTTCGTGACCATCCAGGACAGGGACTGGTACTGGAAGGCGTACCTGCCGGAGGACGCGGACCGCGACCACCCGGCCTGCAACCCCTTCGGCCCCAACGGGCGGCGCCTCAAGGGCCTGCCATTCACCAAGAGCCTCATCATCGTGTCCGGGCTCGACCTCACCTGCGACCGGCAGCTCGCCTACGCCGAGGGACTCCGGGAGGACGGCCACGACGTCAAGGTGGTGCACCGCGAGAAGGCCACCATAGGCTTCTACCTGCTGTCCAACACCGACCACTACCACGAGGTCATGGAGGAGATCACCGACTTCCTCCAAGCTAACCTCATCTAGTACATACACTTCTGGTTGTCCCGATGCAATCAATCCATCCATCCATCAAATACTACTACTACTTCTACTCTACTGCTACTGCGTATAGGAAGAAGAAGCTGAATCAATGGTAAGCTTGACTTATAGTACGTCTCTCTTATACTAGTACCGCCTAGCTGGGGATCATCTTGGAGCCCGGCAATGGCTCGCCGCGCTGTCTTTTGGCAAAGTGATCACACGCTCCAAACTGATGAATCCCCATGACTGTCTGATGATGATAAACAACTCGATGGCCTCGTCCTCGTCGGAGCGAGGACAGGCCATCCATCACCTTCGTCCCACTAATTGTTCTTGGTATCCATGTTTTGCCTGTGGCCGAGACAAGCCAGTGCCTTCCCTCCGTCGTGTATCCGCATTTGACAAATCGGTTGATGGAGTGGAGCATATTATTTCGCCTTCATCTTCCTCCGCACCAGCAGCTGCTGGCTGCATCCTATGTGGCTATGTCTATCTATCAGTGAGGAGATTGCCGTCTAACGTTATGTGTACAGCGATTGATCATCTAAGAGGGTCTTTTGTTTGTTTGTTGCTGTTGATGTGGTAGCAGCTGCTTGTTTCAGCTACGGATTGGACGGTGCGAGCTCTCAGCTCACCCGCTCCCGATCCGTGTCCTACTACCCATATGTGGTGATGCTCCAAGTCCAGTCTAGCCTAACTTTCTCGTCCCTTTTTCCATGTAATTCTGATGAGATCCTCCTGTCTGTATACACATGTCTCAACTGCCGATGCTGTAACCGCGTCTAGTGCTACTACTTTGATCAATATCCCTCTGCTTCTTTTTTTCCCCATCCGCTTTGGCGTCGGTGAATGTAAAAGATGATTGCGTGGTTTATCGCTTTCTTTAATTTGAACATTGCGGAAAGCCTGATTAGGGCTACTGGTACAGTATTAGTAGGAGTACTCATTCAGTAGTACTGCTGTTTCAGTGGTCTGAGCTGATGATAATAACTGTTTTGTCGTTTCCTCCACGGTAGCACGTGGCGAAACCTCGCTTGTACGCGCAGCTAATTCTGTGACGGGCGTACTTGGGTCCTGCCAGTTATTGCGGACCTGTCTGTCGGCGATGGGAGGGTGATTTTTCGCGTCCCCGCTCGTCTTACAGGATTTATCCCGTTGTAATTGTGGATTTCGCTCAAACCTGAGTCTCTGCCTCTTGAATTTTACGAAATATAGTACTCGTACAAACTTGCACACGTTTACAAAAACACTTACATACACGATGCACGCATGGCATAACCTATGAGCACCTCCAAGACACCAAGTCTAAAAACCGATCAAGCGGGTCTTGATACTAATGAAGTCATCACAGCTACATTGTTGTCGACAGAAACGTAGTCTTAAGTTAAACGTAAGGCTTAAACTCTGATAGGTTAAAATGCCACTATCCTTCTAACAATCTAACAAATGTTGTCTCTCGAGTCTCCGCCTCCCTGATCAGTCTGCGGTGGCTGGTGCTGGTATGAATGGATATGGCATTATTCTGCTGTCCGTGCATTTCATGCTCGCATTGCACAGTTGGTCATTGCTTGCTACCATCTATTTCCGGCGACCCGTGGAAGACAGGTGTACGGGATTAGCTGAAACCAGAGACAGACAAAGAGCTGCAGCTATGGCCCCCGTTAGATCCAAAGAATCGACAGCTAGCTGCGCCAATATCCAGAGCAGCAAACCATATCCGCGTTGCACAATGTGTCGCGCTGATCACGGCCATCTATCAAAACCACCACACCAAAACACAAACCATTCATTTCTCACGGTTGAATGCACTTAGACCATCTTCACTCGCCGCCCCAACACCCCCTCTCCGGACCGATTTCTATCGCTGAATGAAGTAAATTTTCCCAGTTGCCCACAAATCGCCGGATCGGGCCATACTTTCACCCGACGATCGCAGGCCGACCCAACGCGCCGGGGAGCGCCAGATAGAGAGAAAAGGCACGTGGGCCCCAGGTCCGTCGGCGGCACAACACATATTCCCCACAAAGATTCCCTCACTCATGCTGCACATACCACCTCTCCTCGTGTCGCCACCATCTCGACGTCGACACCACCCCTATCCTCTCTATCGCGTACGCACCGGTAGAAAGCCCTCGCCCACTCCTAGCTACTGCCAAGTTCGCCGCCGTGGATCACCGTCACTGTTGGAGGAGGAAAACGACGTTGCTGCCGAAGATGAAGAGCACTTGATGATCCTCGCGTCCCTGGCTAGCCTGTACGCCGAGCAAAACTCAAAGCCGCAGCGTGGCGGCTCTGCGCCGGGACGCCGGAAGGCCAATGCGAGGCATCGTCTGGAGGGGTTCGTCATGCTGTTGATGACGCCTTCCAAGGGATTCCCTTGACGGAGTGTCTTGATTATCTCCCCGGCAACGATACCAGAAAATAGTCTTGATGATGTTGGTACTCCAAGTGCAGAGTATTGTGTCGGCACAGTATTTTCCCCACAAGGGTGACTCGAGGTTTATATCGAACTTTCGGGGAATTGAGTAAAGAGTTATCTCCCTCTCTCTTCTTTTAGCAATCTTGCAAAATAAAACATAGTCTTGTGTCCCGAAATCCACCGTGTGGTTGTCAAGCGCAAAGTTTCGTATTAGTAATAGTAAATAAATTAGTAACATAAGTAAAATAAACTAGACAAGTAAAGTAAACTAAGTAAAAAAAGTAAAAAGGTGATTGGGTTTGGGTTTTGTGTGCAATTAAGATAACTAAATATTTTTCTATTTTTGGATTAAAATAATGCAAATATAAAGAAAGATAAATGCAATGGAATGGTGTTTTTTATGATTAAAATTAGACCGGGGTTCGTGGGTTTAATTGTCTACTCCCTCTTTAAAGTTGTAGATCACATCCTAACATAGAGACGATACAACACATCTCTCTTATACTCCACAAGAAAGGGAAAACTCCATGCAATCTTGTATTATGAATTAACACAGCCTATCCATAAGTACTTTGACATGATTTTTGAATATCAAATATGCTACCTTGATCAAACAAGATCATCACTTTTGTCACGTGATGAACATAACACATGCATTCACTTTATCCTTAGTGAGTTAGCAAAAGAAAAGATAAAGACATAGTAGATCTTGAATTTGTTGTCAATATTCAATCACGAAAATCATGCTAGTCCATCTAACACACACCTCCCCACACATGTTCTTGCATAGAAGTTGGATCAGAACCAATACTTAAGAACGGGTACATAATATGCATCTATTAATATGTTTTAGACTCATATCTCATAGCAAAATATTATGGAATAAAGATCCACCACATATGAATTATATATATGATCATAATCATCTTGGGCAACTCATATGGTACTAAGATCTATGAAGATCATGAGTGAAATAGATCAAGCACTGCCACAAACCCGTAGTCTAGAGGTGGACTACTCCCCCTTAATCATGGTGTTGATGAGGAAGACGTTGTAGAAGGTGGAGATCTCTCTGGCGGCGGTTCTAGTGGTGTTTCCCCCTCCAATCTTCGCTGCAGCAAACTCCGTTTTCGTGTTTCTGTGTTTCTGTGGCGCTGTCTTCCAGAGAACCCTCGGGAATCCTATATATAGTGGTTTGAGGTCAAAATAAAGTAGGCTCGCGAAAGAATCAAGCGAATCAGACGATCGACGGCGAAAATAGGGTGCTTGGCGCGTCACCTGGTCTCTTTTGGGCCTCAGCCCCCTCCAGGTCTGTTCCAAGAGTCCATGGTACTTCTCTTGATGTCAAAATGACGTCCCCAAAATCCTAACTCAATTTGACTCAATATAGGTCTCTGAAAGTGACATATGCACAGATAAGGGTTTTCGTGTTATGCAGAGTTATAACCTAAATAAAGAGGATCATTGGTAAATATCCACAAATCAATATAAACATGGAAATAACATCATATATGTTGAAAATATGTGGAAATATGTGTTAATAACGTACACAGTACATGTATGCATTTTACATGGATCAGTTGTACGCCAATTACTTTGCCGATAATCCGCTACACCATGAGGCAACATTCTGGCGGCGGTTCAGGATGAACCGGGAGCTTGTTTTGAAGATTGTGTATGCCGTTCGGGACTTGGACCCCTACTTTCGATGCAAACCGGACTGCACCGGCATGATTGGATTTTCCTCGCTACATAAGTGCACGATCGTTATGAGATTGCTTGCATATGGAGCTCTGGGCGACAGTGCCAATGACTATCTGTGCATGGCCGAGAGCACCGCTATTGATTGCTTATACAAGTTTTGCAGGGCAATCATAGCAGTGTTTGGGCAACTATACTTGAGATCACCCACTGCTGCAAACACTAAGCGGATCCTTGCAATGCAGCAAGAGAATTTCCTGGAACGCTTGGTAGCATCGACTGCATGCATTGGAAGTGAAAGAACTCTCCATTTTCTTGGGCGGGCATGTACAAAGGCCACAGAGGAGGATGTAGTGTGATACTTGAAGCAGTGGCTACACATGATACATGGATTTGGCACTCATTCTTTGGAATGACAAGCTCAAACAACAACATCAATGTTTTGCAGTGCTCGCCTATCTTTGCCAAGCATGTTGAGGGCTATTCTCCCCCGGTGAACAATGATATCAATGGGTGCCACTACAACAAGGGATACTACCTTGCAGATGGCATCTATCCTACATCGTCAACATTTGTGAAGATGATCTCAAACTTTTAGCTGCCAAAGGAAGTGTGATTTGCCAAGGAGCAAGAACCTACCATGAAGGATGTCGAGCGAGCATTTGGTATCCTCTAGCAGAGATTTGCAGTTGTCCGGTTCCCAGCTATGACTTGGTCGCAGGATCATATGTGGGAGGTGATGAACTATTGTGTGATATTGCACAACATCATCGTAGAGAATGAGCGGAAACATCTAGTTCCTGAGGTCGAGTTGCTTCAGCCATATCACCGATAGGGTCCTCTTGCAGAGCTCGATGGTGAGGTGCCAGCATCATGGGATTCCGTCCTAGCTATGCGCCAGGAGATCCGAGACACACGTGTGCACCAAGAGCTGCAGGACGATCTGGTCGACCACCTATAGGCTTGCACGGGTGAAACAATTGCTGATGCACCATGATTTGTTGTGTTTGTAGTGTTGTCTTGATGTTGTGTTTGTTGAACTTTTGTTTTGTTGAAATAATGCGAAAACTCGGTGAACAATGTCATAAATTTTTATGTGTTGTGTTGTATAGTGAAATTGTGCCAAAATTTGGCTCAAAACTGGCTGATTTTGGCCGAATTCGCCCGGGCTTTGAAGTCGGGCGTGGGTTCCTCGCTGGGAATCTAGACCTCCTAGGCTAAAAATTACATCTATCCGGTGCTAAATAGCGCCGGATTTTGGCTTGGGGAGCGCCAACGAGTGGAGATGCTCCTAGGATGTGTTTGGTGGGTGGCATCTCCTCGGCCAGGCAGTAAGAAGAATAGACAACGCGATTGATTGACTTTCCATGTTGTGTCCAACACGGATCTTAAAGCACCTTGGCCAAAGGAGAACGTCGAATCGACAGTTTCAGTAGAGGCTGCCCTATCCTGTTTCCGCCCACTTTTCTTGAACCCTTCCACATACTCCCTTCTAATCAACACAATCATGTTTCAAATCAAAATAAATTGCACATAAAAATAGGTGCGTCGATGATATGATTCGCAGGGTAGCTTAACCTCATCATTCAGTGCAACTCTCATGCTGTAAACTTTTTGTTTTGTTTAGATGGATGTAGATAGATAGTGTGCAAATCGCTTGTATATTGTAACTTGGGCACATGTGGGCGTTCATTTGGGTCTAGTGCAACATGTTTCTCAAACTCTCAGTTGCCTCTCTTGATCATCTAGTTCACTGATCCACTATTTTATCATCGTGTTTGTCAACCTCTCACTTACCCTATTGATCATCTAGTTCAGCGGTCCACCTTCTCATCATCGTGTTGCCCAACCTCTCACTTGCCTTTTTGATCATTTAGTACCTTATGGGAGTGGTATATGTAGACGTGGATGGATAATGGTGGTAATCCATTATGATAACCGTCGTGGTCACCATCGTCGGCAGAGGCATGGTGGTATTTCCACACACCGCCGTGGTAGGTTTTATGCCCGGCTTCGCCGGTGGCGGCATGGTTGTGGTAGGTGAGATGTGGTAATCCATGATTTAACCGCCACGACCACCATCGTCGGTGGCGGATTTTTTTGGTATTTTCTTGCGTCTTCACGGTAGGCCTTGTGCCTAGGTTCGTGGACGGCGGCTCGTGGTGAACTGGTGATGGTTATGGTAGGGAAGAGGTGAAAGGTATGGTCACCATGTAGAGAAGAGGTGAGACTTTAGTTGTGCTCGTATGCAACCAAAAAGACTGAGACTTGCATCTCTGCTATGCCAAAAAATATTTCATGGGTTACCAAACGAAGTCAAAACATGACCGAAGCTTGTTTTAAACGGGCTATGACCCAGAGCTATCCTCTGGGAGCTCAAAAAATGCCCAGCCTACTAGACACACCCCTAACATGTAGACCTAATGGCATATGTACCAATGTTCCCATGCAGTGTCCGGCAACGATGTTGTCAGACAAGCGTTTTGAGGGTGCCGACATATCTTCCGCAGGTTTGAAGCGAGATGCCCACACGGGCAACCCCAATAATACCGGTCCAATATGTTTTTCTTTCAATTTCTACAAGAATATGATATTTTGATTAAAACTTTCGATACCAACTAGTCTCACAAAACTATTTAAATAATATTACATCTGGATTTAGACAAATGCTTGGCTTTGTTAACATACATGCTCAACAGGATCCAATTGAAAACATTTGTATTCATTTTTTTCTTTCCGCGTCACTAGCTTTTCTAAAATCAAACAACATGTATTTCAGCCTCTTCTTCTCCCACCCATTGATCTTGGTATCCAAGTTTTGCATGTGGGCGACACAAGCGACTGCCTTCCGTCCAATGTGTATCCGCATTTGACAATTTGGTTGATGCAGAGGAGCATATGATTTCGCCTTCATCCTCCTCCGCAGCTGCTGGCAGCAGTCTATCTATCTGTCAGTGAGGAAATTGACATCTAACGTTACGTGTACAGCGACTGATCGGCGGGGAGGAAGGATGTGCGGAGGAGTTTCTGTTTGTTGCTGTTGATGTGGCAGTTCCTTCTTTCAGCTGCGGCTCTCAGCTCGCACTCCCGATCGGTGATGCTTCCAGTCCAGTCTAGGCTAGCAGTACAAATTCTTATTTAACTTTTCTCGTCTCTCATTCCATGTAATTCTGAGATCCTCTTGTCTGTATACACATGTTTGAACTGCCGATGCTGTAACGCGTGTAATACTACTTTGATCAATCCCTGTGGTACTTTTCCCCTCCACTTGGGTGTCGGTGAATGTAAAAGATGATTGCACGCATATGCCTATGTTTCTCCTTGCTTTCTTTAATTTGCACATTGTGCTAAGCTGGATTGGTACTAATTTTGTACTTGTACTACTGTACTGTATTGTACTGTTTCAGTGCTTTGATGCTTAAAGTTGGATTAGTGGCAGAGTAAGAGCAAGTATAATAAGATCTAATCAGCTGGCTATAAAAGATAAAATATTTTTTCTTTGCTTATTTAGAGGAGCGAGAATATGAGAGAAGAGATAAATTGGCTCTCACAGCAAGTACAATAAGATTCAGTAAGCAGGCTATAAGACATAAATATTATATTCTTGCTTAGTTGGACTAGAGAGATTGTGTGACAGAAGAGAAGTGTGTTCTCATGCAAGAGTCAACTCTAAAATGTGCTTCTAGGCACTTTGTGAAACTAAAACGTAGGCCTTATATTGTAATAGTACTACACTTTTATAGTTCAGTATTGTATATGCTAGCTATAAGTTAACATAAATGACGTGGCAAATTACTATAGCCGGTTTCCGGTTATACTATTGTTCTTGCTCTCATACGAGAGCCAGCTATAGCACGTGCTTCTAAGTATTTTGTGAGAGTGAAATGTGGACATATTTTGATAAGTAGTACTACATTTTTAGAGTCAACTGTTGTATATTACGGCCGTAAGTTAGCTATAAATGACATTGCAAACCACTATAGGTGCGTCTCCATGCATTGACCTATTGACCTCTTTTGAGAGAATCTAGGAGACGATATCAGATCTGGTTAGGAAAGAAATCATGGATTGTAAACCACCTCCCAGGCCGCCTCCGCCCAGGTGATCCCGGAGGCCTCCCGCCGCCGCCGCCTAAACTCCCCCGCTCCAAGCCCTACTAGGCCGTTGCCGCCACCGACGCCATCGACGGTGATGGCGCCCAAGGTGGAGAGCTAGTGAGGGCATGTACGGTTGATCTCCTCGAACGGTGGGGTACGACACGACGGACCATGGGCATCTCGTGGAGGAGAGGATGGAGAGGAGCGACGGATCGAGACGACAATGCTGGCTGGTGGCAACCTTGGATGGCAGTTGGGCGGGCCGATTTGGGGCCGATCTGGCCCAGTGGTGTCTGCCCGGTTGCCTCTGGTGTTGCTTGGTGTCTATCGGCCATGCGGCTAGCTATTCCTTGTTTGACTTTCCGAGCTCGTCTTCTTCTCCGCCGTCGGCCGGTGGCATGGGGGCTGCTAGCGTGGCTTTGAATAAAGGTGGAAGTCCTTGGTTTCCTCTCTCTTCGTGATGAAGAACTGCCAGTCGCCGATCGTCATTGATGGGTGGACTACCGTATTCCGGAAGACTCCGTTGGCGAATTCCAAATGGACGACATGCGTGGAGTTTGCTGGTGCGGATGGTGTTTCGGCCGCACTCAACCATGTTTATTTTGGACCGTTTGGTTTCAGAGCGGGTGTTCTGAAGCTCTATGGTTTGTTGCCATCATGGGACATCCCTTAGTTCCAAGATGAAGCCAGACGCGGAGATTGACATGGAAGTTGGGAATTGAAGACTAGCAATGGAAGTTTGAGTCCTGGGGGTGTACGCATTCTCGATTAATGATTTGTGACTTGGAGCAGCGGAATCGACAAGTGGGAGCTACAACACATGAGGAATTTAGTGTCTAAAAAGTGAAAATCTAAGGTCTGGTCTTAATTGGTTCTGCCCGGCGATGACCATGCTGAAAGCAATGTTTTGTGAGTGCGACTTTTTTCCGGGGGTGAAAACCTATGGTCTTTGATCAGGGCGATGACGGCGCTTGTGCAGTGTTTCCTTTTTGGAGGCATCGCTTTTGGAGTTGATGGATTTCTGGTGCTATTTTGGTGGTGTTTGGTCCGATGTTATAAGGAACTGGTTAGTGTAGCAGGACTTTGTTATGTAATTCCTTTTCATTTTTTGGCTATGTGCATAGGGCACTATGTTAATGCAGAGCCTAGATGTAATTGGTATCTTCGCGATATTTCTATATTTTCTTTATCGAAAAAATAGCAAACCACTATAACCAGCTCTAAGAGTACTGTTGTTTGAGTGATGATTCGAGGTGATGATAATAAGTGTTTTGTCCTTATCCTCCTCGGTAGTATAGCACGTGGCATCCACCTTGTACGCTCAATTTAGGCAGCCAATTCTGTGACGGTCGTACTTGGGGCCTGCCAGTTGTTGCGGACTTGTCTTTCCGCGATGCGAGCTTGATTTGTCGCGCTCCCCTTCGTTGTAAAACGCGTCGAATGGCACGGTGGTTGAGCTCTGGATTTCACCACAATTCTGAGTCTCACGTTGCTGCGGCTGCTGCTGAGGCTGGTATGAATGAATGGATGGATGTGGCGTTATTCTGCTGTCCGTGCATGCCATCCTTGCATCTGCACCACGGATCATTGCTTGCTACCTATTTTGGGCGCCCCGTGGAAGACAGATGTATGTACGGGATGAGGTGAAGCCAAAGACAGACAGACAAGGTCACAAGGAGGTGTAGCAATGGCCCCCCTATTTAGATCCAAGGAAAGGATTGCACAATGTGCACGCAGCACGAGCGAGGTTCGAACGATCAAAACCACTCTCACGCCGAAAGTAAACTGTTCCTCGCTGGCTCATTGATGCCTACAGTACGCGTAAATCTACAAATGATGTTCGTATCGCGGTTTAAATATTCAGAGAAAGGAAGGGCAGCAGCCTACTCCACCACTCCATCCATCATCGAGAGGCCAAGGAGGACGCTTTGTCGTGCGCTTTAAAGTCACGCAGCGCAGCGCGCGGTTGAGAGCAAGTACAATAAGGTACACTCAGCTGGCTATAAGAGATAAAATATTATAAAAGAGTAGATAGGAGAGAGAGAAGTTGAAGAAGAAGACTACAAAATGCCATGTATTGTAAAAGTACTACACTTTTGTAGCTCACTATTGTATATGTTAGCTCTTAGTTAGCTATAGATGATATGGCACTTGGCTTATAGCCAGCAACTGGCTACACTATTGGAATTGCTCTAAAGAAAACATTGACGCTGGGGAAAGGTGGCACAAGTCTCCCGGAAAAAGACAAACGGGTCCTCCCGGCCTGCTGCTGCCACGCTGTTTCTCATTTACTATCAGTATCCGGCAAGTGCGCAGTGCAGGATGCCCACTCCGTCTCGCCCGCTCTACAAAAGTCAAGATTTTTATACCACGCCAAACACAAAGCGCGCCGTTTTTCTTTGTAGTTTTCTTGGGCTTTCACCTTTGCTTCTGCTTCCGTGGCACTCGTGTCGCCACCGCCGGCCGGCCGGCGTCACGCCGCACCCAGCGCCGCGCTAAAATTTTCCGATTCGTTTCCCATCGAGCGCTTCGGTAGAGAGAAAAAAGGACGTGTGCTCGAATTTTCGTGGTCTTTTCGGCCGTGAAAGCAGATTTTTTGCCGCTGAGGCGACGGCATGCCTCCCCCTGTCTATGCACGGGTAAAGCCGACCTCTGCTTCTCTGGAATTAGCAGCTCACTCTGAAAATCAGTAGACTGCTGCTGCGAAGATCGACGCCAATTATTGTTTCACTCGTACCATCAGCTCAGCCGCATTATTAATCCACGAAAAGAAAAAAAAATCCAGAAGTGAGTGAATGAGTGTGTGTGGCGTGTTGGTAGCGCCACACTAGCCAGCAGACCGAAACAGTGCTAAAACAGTGGCGCCATGTGTCCCGTTCCGCGCGGTACAATTGTGTGCCCCAAGGTCGTACCGCATCCAAATCTTTCTGCAAGAAATAATCTCAGGCCTCGTTTACTAGTTTTTTTTGGCTTGGTTGGTTGTACTGTACCTCCCGCCAGCCTTTGCCTGGTGTAGCGTACTAGTCCTCCTGGTTGGGCATGTGTAAAACGACTTCTCAATCGCAAACCTACCGATCGACCTCATTTATTCGCATCTGTACGCATTGGAGACGGGGATTTAATTTAATTGAAGGGCCTTGACAAAGAAATCTTAGCTTGGACAGCCAAGAGACCGACAATCCTATGAATAGTGAACATACATTCAGTTAAGGGTGAACCTTCGAGAAGCTTGTTTCCAGAACTCGCACATGGTTACAATCTGAAAATATCTCTAGATTCGTTCGAAGAAAATATCTCGATCGAGACATATCTTCAAGAAACGATTCTCTTATCACATCTGAATCTAAAAAAAAAAGACGATTTTTTGCCCATCACCAACTAGAATTACAACGGTGTTCATCAAGTCCAGATGGACAAGAAGAATGGTTGTGCGATCATGACAACAAATTGGGGACCGGTTCTCGGAGACGCCGAAATGTTCAAGGGTGACACAGGGGATGGGCGTGTTTACGACGATGAAATGGGTCTTAGGGTCAACACGGTTAGAGGGTTTCCAGATTCGTTGAGGCCGTTTTGCTCCACAGGTGAAATCATTACATTTTTTGCGTACTTTGGGGCGAAAAGGAGATTCAAGATTTTAAAGACATTTTTTTACAACTTTTGCATATTTAAATAAATTTTGATGAATTTTCCAAAAGTAAGCCAATTTTAAACTACAAGTGTGTTATAGCTTGGTCATCAAAAAGACAAAAAAAATGCCATCAAAAATATCTAAGTAAGATTATATGCAGGAATATTCAATCCAGTGCTAAGGAAAGGTGTGGCGCACGTTCCGAAAAAAACATAATTACAAAAGTAAAAAAATGCAATCCTTCGCCGTGAACTCGTTCTATGTGTACTAGTTGCCAATAAAAAACATACATGTGATATGATTTTTTTAAACAAAAATATCATGCATGGGCATTCATGTGATTATCCATTGTATGGTGCGTCATAATGCAACCGTAAATAGCACAAAATGGGTCTTGGCATGCCAAATATAGAAAAAGGAATTTTGAACTTTTTATGAAAAATATTTTCCATTTTGTACCAAAAATAACGATTTTTCTAACGCAAGTACACAGAATATGGTATAAAATGGAACCACTCAATGTTCTCACACAAAATAGACCATATTGAATGATGACTATCCAAATATTACAAATATTTGGCCTTTCTTTTTATTACTTTTGCACTTTCAATTAATTTTCGCTATTGTCCCGATTCAGGTCAAAATTAAACTAAAAGTGTGTCATATTTTGTCCTAAAAATTTCCAAATATTATTTTAAATTAGGCAAGTAAGATTCTATGTAATAGCCACAAAGGGTGTTGAAAGGTTCAAGAAATTTCTATGGAAAGATGTGCACACAATCTTGACCCTATTTTGAAAACAAAACCAAAGAATGCAAAGAAAAATGTCAAAGACATACAATCTGATAGTCATGGTATATTTTCAATGATATACCACAGTTGTATCACGTGGACATATGATTTGTCCTGTACTTAACCATCAGGTTGCATGCATACCGGTCGTTAGTAGACGACTCCCCCCCCCCCAACAAATCATGAATGGCCATACTAAAATGAACAATCCATTTAGCTAAGCCCTGTCCCAAATAGGGTAGTGTAGTTGGGAGAGAGTTGGTGTGGCAAACAATTATACGCACTGCTAGTTTCTTAAAAACTATCATTCTCCTTCATCTTTGCCACATCAAAATCCCTTTTCAAAATGCACATGGAAGGACCTACTTGCCAAGGTTTTCAAAATCACTTGATTGAAATAGTGGGGTACAGTTCCCAACCTATAAGTTTCTTTCTTCTACTGTGGGCTAAGCTTCATAATCTTGGTGATAACCAAGATGCCTATAGTATTGTAAGCAAGGGGTACACCATATACTAGTGAGTATCTCTATAGGTGTGGAGGTATTCCTCCGCACCTCTCGGCTAATAATCCTTGGTATTCAAACTTGCAATTGTAAAATACTTGGAAGTGATGCATAGTAAAATAGTATTCGAAAGGGCAATGTGAACGTCTAGAATGGGGAGGGGTTGAATAGGCGCTACATAATTTTTAGGTTTCCAATTTTTATGGCGGAAGTAAGAAAGTAAAGGTGACAACTTCAAATAAACGATGACCCTATATGATGCGATGCAAACAAGGAAACGAAAAAAAAGAGAGTGAGGAAGAGGAAGTGGCACAACCGGGGAGCAAGCGGAGATGACACGCTATATATTTTCCGTAGTTACTTCTACAAGAGAAAGTACATCTACGTTGAGAAGGTGTGGGACCACAAAGGTGCCAACTGCCACAAAGGCGTCACCTTATTTCTCGTGAGCACACCACAAAGGCGTACTGAACTCTCCACTAACAAGTACGATCGAGGTGGCTAACCTTCACACAAGTTTGAGGCACAACTCCACAAAAGGCACAAAGGATTCCAACGACATCACGAACTAGTCACAACAAGATATAACCTCTAGATGCCCTCAACAACAAGGAGCCCCACAAAGGAGATCTAGGGTTTCCATCTCCACAAAGGAAAGATTGGGGAATCACGAAATTTCTAATCCTCCTCCTTTGACTCCCAAAGTTTGGTGTGATTTGATTGGTTATGGAGGGATCAGATCTACGCAGTTGAAGCTCAAGAACTATGGAGGAGTGAGTGTGTTATTCGTGCCAGTCAGATCAGATGTGAGGAGGAATAAGGCTCCCCCTTTATATCATGTAGGTGAGATGTAGCTGTTGCAGCATCGGGAAACCCCGGATGAACCCCCCCCCCCCCCCCGATGATCCGCCCTTCGTGGTGTTGAAGACAGGGCCGGATGATCCGGAAGCTCCCGGGCGGATAAAGTTTGCTTCCGCCCTTCGTGGTGTTGAAGACAAGGCCGGATGATCCGGAAGCTCCCGGGCGGATAAAGTTTGCTTCCGCCCTGGCTTCTGGGATCTGGCCAGCTTACGGTATGGGAACCGGATGTAAATACCATCCGGGGGCCAGATGGAATTTACGTCCGCCCTAGCCTCTGCGAGCTGGCCAACTTACGACATTGGGGCCGTAAAAAGTATCATGGGCCGAATGGAAATACCACCTGCCCCGAAATTTTTCTGCATAGGTGTCAGCTTCGGATGCGTTCCTAGGGCACTTGGGTGAGGGCGGCCGGATGGTCGGGCGCTCAGTAGTAGGCCGGATTATCCGCACACTGAAAAGCAGCATTCTTCTCCTATTCTCTTCATCTTTCTTCACATCTCCTCAACATATTCTCATCCGCCATTACCAAAGATCAAACATCCAATAAATTAACCAGATGATAAACTTTGGAAAAAGGTGCGTCATCAACGGTAGTGCTAAAATTGAATCCTACCCACTTGACCACACATGGTAAAATACATTCACGTGTTGTTAACAAATAGTACATAATAAAATAGAGGTAGAGCTTGCTATTTAAATCTTCCTCTTTTTGGTGTTTAATGACAACACATGAATTTGCAATTCATAATAGATATCATGATAAGAACCAAAGCTTGCAAAATCTAGATAGATCCCCCACCCCCTCCTCAAAGTGTGCACGTTTAATAATTGCATTTGAATACAAGTACACATCAACACAATATATATGAGTTTAGTAGTAGATTTCATACCTTTGCCTTGAAAAATCTAGAACTCATCCAAGAAACTCGTTGTGCCTCCAGTAGATGGTAATAGATATAGGGAGAATTCAAACATCTCATAGAAATGGATAAAAATATCCTTAGTTCACCATCACCACCAACTTAAAGTTATTACAAGCCAAAGTTGACGTATATATAGAACGAAGTTCAACTTAAGATAACCAGGACATCATTTCTAAAGAGGCAAAAAGGAACACGCAAGCACATAATGCCCAACTCATGCAAATTCCCAACAGAGATCCTAATATAACAACTTATTTCCCTTTAACATCGAGACACAAAAAAAAGGTGAAGAGCATACTAAGCGTATATTTGCAGAAGGATTTGAAAATCGAGTCCGAATTATCATGAAATTTACGGAAGGTGCCGGATGTCAATTTTGGTAGGCGATGCGGCCTCTAAAGGATGACACTCGAGAAACGACTTTTCATGTGATTTCGAACTATCAACTTTTTTGTCAGCGCGGGTGTCTGGTAGATGCAGATTTCACGTTCCCAAAGATATCACTCTTCAGCGTCGTAGGAGTTCTCTTCTTCCTATTATTCCTGGCTCTCCTCCATGACCTCTTTGCCCTTGGCCTTCATCTTGGAAGAGATGTCGTCGAAGTCCGCTTAGTGTAATCTAGAGGTGTTGTACTCCGCGTAGAGAAGGGTGGAGTTGGATCGACTTGCGGGAGGAGAAGAAATCAGGTCTTCACCGGCATGACGGCGAGCGTCATTGGCGAAGTCTTGGTGCTCTTTATCCGTGTCCTCATCTTGCGTAATAAAATGCACCTTCGAGTCTAGGGCGTGTCAAGCGACGGGCGTCATATCATCCGCTCACCTAGACGAGATTGTCGGTCCATGTTGAAATGCTAAGACTAGTCACAATGGGAGTATCATAGGTACTATCATGTATGCCGTGTAGGCAAAAATCTGATGTGGTACATCAATTAATAAGGAGAGAGATGAAAGTAGTATTGTATCATAGCACGTAAAACTAGAAATTTTAGTGGGAAACACATCATGTACACATATGTGCATTGAGATTCTATAAAACATTAAATATAATGAAACTATGATACTAATTTATGATACTATGTATTATAGGTGTTGTATCATAGAATAATATAATATCGCATTGTGACTAGTCAAAATGTGTCAATGAGTCAGAGTCGCGCGTGTAAGGGAGTAAATATAGGAACTCATGCATGCTTCTACAGTAATAGTTAGAGTTAACGGGGAGTGGTGTAATTGGAAGTGAAACTGTAGGAACTCTTGCATGCTTCTAATAGTATGCAAGACGCATGCAAGAATGTGTTGTCCCTCCAAGAAACACGTTACGATCACGTGGTTGGAAGTACGCCGTGGGTTGTTTCCAAATCTAAGCAGAATCTTGGCTTGGATACGCATCATCAAAGTGTTCGCCGGCTGGTGGATCGGATCCATCGATGGGTCGGTCCAAAGAGCGAGCAAGCAAGGTAGTGGTAGTGCGTCGAATGATGGCAGCGACGGCGTGACGCGAGCGCGTCTACGGTAGCCCGCGCTCCACTCGTCCCCGCTCGGCCGCCGCCGGAGCCGCTCGCCCGCTCGTCGTCACGCGCGCCTATCATCTGTTCGAGCTTCGGCGGCCTGGGGTGCGCGCGGCTAGCGCGACGAGCGGCGAGCCGGCGCCGGCCGCGGACGCCAACGCGAATGGCTCTGTCCTCCTCTGCGAGCGCGCTCGCACCGGTCCGAAGCGCGGTGCTTTGGTGCGTCACCTGCGCGCACTGCGACGCTCGTCGTCACGCGCCCGCCGATCATCGATCGGTCGGGCGCCGCCGAGCGCGTCGATCAAACGACGACGTGGCCTCGGACGCGAAAGGGTGTCATCTGCGAGCGCGCTGCGTCCGTGCGTGATTAAGTGGCGTGAAGGGAGGGTGTCGGCACACGGGGTCTTGGCTGGGTTTCGGGCGACTTGGCAGCCCGCCGCGCCACACACGTACGCATGATGAACAGAGCTGGATGTGGATGGCTTGGCTTGGATTTTCCCTGGTTTTGTTTTCGGCTTTGTTGGCTAGTGTAAACTAGTGGTGGTGGAGAATCCAGCATGCTTTCTTGGCGCCTTGCGCGCCGCTGGTTTCTGCTAGCGTGTTCCTGCTTCCCTCGTTTTTTCCTTTGCTTGCTTCCCTCTAGATCTCTCTCTTTCTCTCGTGCAGGACAAAAGCCCTTTCCATGGAAATTAAGGGCGCCACCGCCCCACACCACCCACCTTTCCCTCCCTTACTGCTTTGACTTGTCCCGACCGGACGCCCTGCTTCTCTTCCCTCCACCAATAGACGCCCGTCTACTGGATATTGTTTACGCTCCACTTGGTGTGCCTTTCCTTCCTTCACAGCATTGCAGGGCACAAGTTGAGGCTTGTTCCTTTTTCACGCTCACATGCTGCAACTACACCTAGCAATTGCTGAGATCCCTCCATCACGGGCTAGCTGCGGTCAAGAACCGTCTTTCGTGAACGTAGTATAAAGTAGGTGGTGACAGCGAGGAGCCGGTGGGCATCCTCGTATCACAGCACCGTCGACCACATGCCAGCAGGCCTGTTAGAGGAAGAGGTCTTCAACTTTGCGTTGCAGGCCTCCGTGCCGCCTCCTTCGTCGCCACTCCACTTCCACCTCCACCACCAGCTGCACCGGCATTTGCTCCTTCGGTTCCCAATTGGCTATGAGTGATCTCGGACCTCGTCGACCTGACCTAGGTGCCTAGCGACGGCGAGGCGTAAGCTAGAGTTTAGCAAGCGATGGCCTTTTTTTATATCTTCATGTTTTTTTACTGTTCACGCCATGTAAATTGTTCTATCAATGAAAAAAATAGGAAAAGTGAAAAACATGGAACTACTACATGCACCCCAGATGCAAACAATCAGTCGTGGCCCGAAGACCTCCGTGACCCGATGCAAACGAACGCGCGGTCACTTTTCGTGTCTGTTTTGCGTCAGGCCTCTGAAGATGCCCTAACATTATTGCGTGCGAGATTCACTGCAACTACGTTACGAACCACGGGCAGCATTGACAACCTCGACTGTGGTCGGCTGCATATTCAACGAATTTGGCCAGCTAGGCAGCACTCCGCTGCCGATGCTGCTTTGCCCCGAATGTGTGAGACAATGAGCCGAGCAAAGTGTTCACAAGCATGAAAAGTGCTACATCCGTTTCATTAATTTTCATGATTTTAAATATATATTTAACTTAAATCACAACAGGAATAATGAAACGTAGTGACGACTACATCCATTCGGGATCAAGAGTATATTTATGCAGATTTTTTTGTGTGCATATTTAATGGTTTTTGGTTTGGGTTGCACATACCGTGCACGGGTTAGATTTGTCTAGATTCACACATATCTTCACATTAAAATACAATTAGATACATGCTAATCTAGATAAATATGCAACACTCACTAGTGGAGAAGAGGCCTGGCCCCAAGAAATGACTCATCATTGAACCAAACCGGTCCAATGCCCCATCGACCTGCTTTTCGCCTGTGAACCCACCACGGCGCGTCTTCAGAAGGGCTTGACCCTGCTTGTCATACAAACCGGTCCAAAGGGTCCACCACAGGCCACAAAGTTGCACTTAGGGAACCTTTAGTCCCGCTAGGGACAAACCGGTCCAAAGGCCCCCCTGGCTATATAACCTGCCCCCGCCCAAGTGTGAGCCACACTTAGCCATTTTTTCACTATCTTCACAAGAGGGTGTATTGCTCTCCTCTCTTCTTCACATGCACAAGAGGTGTTTGATGAAATGCTTAAGAGGATTTGCCACTTGAGTTTACACAAATCAAGCCACACTTAACTTGCTTTTTTCTTCTTCATCGAGGTTAACAACTTTATCCTTTTCATCCGCAATTGATAAAATGCATGTGTATATATACATCGTGATGTTCTGTAATGGTTTTGATCAAATTAATTATATCATGCAGATGAATCGGCAATGGATGTACATTGACCGACGGTTTGACGAGTTCACGCGGGCCCGGATAATTTTATGGCCGTGGCGGGCAAACAAACATGGTGGCTTCATGTATTGTCCATGTGTGGACCGCAAGAATACCGTGAATTACGCTCGCTCGAGTCTCATTCACACCACCTTCTGCGATCCGGTTTCATGCCCACTTACTATTGTTGGACCAAGCACGAAGAAAGAGGGGTTATGATGGAAGACAATGACGAAGAGGAAGAGGATGATGACTGTTATCCCAATTTCCCTGAATACGATGATACTGCAGAAGGCAATGAAGACAATGAAGTAGAAGATCAAGAGGCACCATGAGCCCGCTGATGATGATCTTGGCCGGGCCATTGCTGATGCAAGGAGAGAATGTGAAACTGAAAAGGAAAGGTTGGCCTTCGACAAGATGATAGAAGATCACAACAAATTGTTATACCCAACTTGCGAAGATGGCCATAAAAAGCTAGGCAGCACACTGGAATTGTTGCAATGGAAGGCAGAGAACGTGTCACCGACTCGATTTGGAAAGTTGCTGACAATAATTAAGAGGAAGCTTCCAAGGGGTAACGAATTGCCCGCCAGTACGTACGAAGCGAAGAAGATTGTCTCCCCTCTAGGATTAGATGTGCAAAAGATACATGCATGCATTAATGACTTATCCTCTACCGCGATGAGTACGAGAATTTGATGCATGTCCTGTGTGCACCGCATTGCAATAAGATCAGACGAGATGACCTGGTGATGAGGGCGAGCGCCCCAGAAGAGGGTTCCTGCGAAGGTTATGTGGTATGCTCCTATAATACCACGGCTGAAACGCTTGTTCAGAATAAAGAGCATGCTAGGTTGTTGCGATGGCACAAAGAAGACCGTAAGAAAGACGTGATGTTGAGGCACCCTGCTGATGGATCCCAATGGAGAAAATCGATAGAGAGTTCCCAAACTTTGCACAGGATGCAAGGAACTTAAGGTTTGGTCTGTACAGATGGCATGAATCCTTTTGAGAGCAGAGCGCAGCCATAGCACCTGGCCTGACTTTTGTATATAAACCTTCCTCCTTGGTTGTGCATGAAGCGGAAGTTCATTATGATGCCAGTGCTCATACAAGGCCCGAAGCAACCCGGGAACGACATTGATGTGTACCGAAGCCATTAGTCGAAGAACTTCTACAGCTGTGGTCCCTAGCAGGTGTACGTGTGTGGACGAGCACAAGCAGAGGAATTTGACCTAAGAGCGATGTTGAACCATCAATGACTGGCCTCGTTTTGGTAACATTTCAGCCAAACAAGGATACAATGCATGCACACACCGTTTACATGAGCTCGAAGGTGATTATTTGGAAAAAGGTCAAGGTCGTGTACCCGGGGCATCGTCGATTTCTTAGGATTACCCATCCCGTAAGAAAGAAAGGCAAGCATTACAACGGTGAGGCTGATCACCGGAGGAAGCCTCCCCATCGTGATGGTGTTGATATATTTGGTATGGTCAAGGATCTAGATGTAATATTTGGAAAGGGTCCCGCGGACGGTCTGTCTCCGAATGACGATGCCGGACACGCGCCCATGTGGAAGAAGAAATCTATATTTTGGGATCTACCCTATTGGGAAGTCTTAGAGGTCCGCTCTTCAATCGATGTGATGCACGTGACGAAGAATCTTTGCGTGAACTCGCTAGGCTTTCTGGTGTGTACGGAAGACAAAAGATACACCAAGCAAGAGACCAGCAAAAGACCCTCAAAAATCTGCATGAGAGAGTTAAAGGACGTCATTTATCCAGCTACGCTCTACAAAGCAGAGAAGGAAATATTTTTGAATGTCTTAGCAGTATCAAGGTCCCGTCTGGCTTCTCCTCCAATATAAAGGGAATAATAAATATGGAGAAGAAAACATTCCAACCTGAAGTCTCATGACTCGTCACGTGATAATGACACACTTGCTTCCGATTGCATTGAGGGGCTTTACCGGAAAATGTTCGGCCCATTGTGAAGCTATGTGCATTCCTCAATGCAATTTCTCGTAAGGTAATAAACCCAGAAATTCTACCGAGGTTGCAGAATGATGTGGTCCAATGTCTCGTTAGTTTTGAGCTGGTGTTCCCACCATCCTTCTTCAATATTATGACACATCTCCTCGTTCACCTGGTCGATGAGATTTCATTCTCGGTCCTGTGTTTCTACACAATATGTTCCCCTTCGAGAGGTTCATGGGAGTCTTGAAGAAATATGTTCATAACCGTGCTAGGCAAGGAAGCATCTCCAAGGGCTATGGAACAAAGGAGGTCATTGAATTCTGTGTTGACTTTATTCCTGACCTTAAGCCGATTGGTGTTCCCGAATCGCATGAAGGGAGACTAAGTGGAAAAGGCACGCTAGGAAGGAAATCAATGATATGTAGGGACGGGATTTCTTTGACTCAAGCACACTACACGTTCTACAAAGTTCCACCATGGTGGCTCCGTATATCGGTGACCACAAGAACTTTCTACGCTCCCGAACCCGGGGCATTCGAACGATTGGATTAGACGTGAACACATGTCGACTTTCGGCGGTTGGTTGCAAAAACATCTCCCGAATAACAAAGATATTGAAGATCAGCGTACTTGCTGGCCCAGCACCATCTTCTTCGTAGTGACTTTCCAAGGGTAGAGATAAATGGGAATACATTTTACACGATCGAAGATAAAAGAGCACCAACCAAAACAGGGGTGTCCGCTTTGATGCAATAATGAATGAAGGCCCAAATGACACATATTATGGTTACATAGAGGATATCTGGGAACTTGAGTATGGACCTTCTTTTAAGGTCCCTTTGTTTAGGTACGGCGGGCGGTGGGCAGACATCACGTGGCCCGTACATGGCGGTGATTGCAGGCCGAGGTGGCTGGTGGGCGGGCAAGACACGGCGGTGGCCCGTACATGGCGGTGACGGTGGTGGCCAGGGGCGGGTCTGTGACATGGCGGTGGCCCGGGACACATGGCGGCCCGTACATGGCGGTGGACGTGGTGGCTGGCGGTGGCGGTGTGGGCAGACACGGCGGGTCAGACATGGCGGTGACGGTGGTGGCTGTGGTGGCGGTGGCGACAAAGGGGCTACTACACGGCGGTGGACACGTGTGGTGCGGTGGCTTTTTCATTTGAAATAAGGCGGAATGAAATTTTTAAAAAATTTGTTTTGGACCCGGTTTGTATTACAACCGGTCCAAAGGTCTTTTTGCGCGCGCAGCGAAAACGCAGCAAAAGGCCTTTGGACCCGGTTTGTAACACGCACCGGGTCCAAGGGGGGGGTGCTCGTCTCCTTCCTCGCGCAAATCAATCGCGCGAGGAGGAGAAACAGAGCGCCGCCAGGCTGCCCGTTTGCCGCGCCACCGCCGTCGCCACGCGCGCCGCCCGCCGTCCAGCGCGCCGCGCCTCCTCCTCTCGCTCGGCTGCCGCGTCCTGCGCTCCATGCGCCGCTCTCGACCGCGGGCCTGCCACCGTCGCTTCTCCTCCTCTCACCGTCGACCTCCGCCGCCGTCGACGCCACCGCGCGCAGCAGTATGGTGCTCCCCTCTCCCTCTCCCTCCTCCGGCCGGCCGACCGGCGGCCGGCCAAGTTCTTCTTTTTTTTGTATTTTTTGTTAGATTGTTAGATTTATTAGATTAGTTAGTTTTGTTAGATTGTTAGATTAGTTAGTTTAGTTAGAAAAGTTAGAAATATTTAGTTAGATTTAAATTAGTATAGTTAGAAAAAAAGTTACAATTTGTGTCGACGCCACCCCGCGCGGACAACCTCTTCCGCGCGCGCGTAGTGCCTGCGCCCCGCCGTGTCGGGTGTGCCCCGCCGGCGCCGGCGGTGCCGAGTCCGTGGCGGTCGCCGTGACATAGAGTTAGGGTCGAGAAACAGAGAGAGCGAGAGGAGGAGCGCCGAGTCCGTGGCGATGCCGGTAGTGCCGGCGCCCCAAAATACGGTCGTTCAATTCCCTCTACCGCTCCCGCTGTCGTTCCCGACCCCGATCCGGATCGATCGATCCGGGGTCGTGGAACGCGGCGCTAGTACAAAAGTAGTGAAGTTTTTTATTTAGCACAAGATCATGTTTTTTATTTATATTAGTATACATGTAACTGCAGTATCTGCTTTCAACTATATTATCGATCCTTAGTTAAGAACTACACATATGTAACTCCATTTTCAGTTTTCTTATCCTTAATTTGATCATATGATGTTTCCTATGTATAGCTTGCAGGTCGTTGTAGAAAGCATGGAGAGAGATGAAATTCAAGAAAATTTCACGGAGGAACTCATAGCAAACGGTACTCTGATGATCGCGACGACGACGTTATTCCAGATGATGGCGTGACGATGTCACCGCAACTTATTTGAATGACTCCGGAGGGGAGAATATTGAGGAAGAAGATCCTAGTGGCGCCGGTGAGGAACAAGATCATCATAATGGCTCCTGAACTGTAGTTATCACCGAGGTATATAAACTAATTAAGCCGCTGTTGATCGACTAGATGCATTAACTAATTAAATTGTACTGACTATGAATTATTTTTTAGCCCTCCGGACGAGCACTTCTTCTGTAAAGTCGAGGAAGCGAGGCCCGCCAAAAAGTTGGATGACGGTGTTAGGCACGACATCACCCACATCGAAAAGGATGGTAAACCGATTGCTCCAGAGAAGGTGCAAAGGCATTTATAGCTCAATGCGGAGTGCTTGTTAGGGACCACGTCCCGATCACCGTTCGACAATGGCACAGGCAGAAGAAGAAGGTCAAGGTCTTTATATCGATGATGTAGCCAAAAACAGCATTATGGACAAGCTCATGTCACATTTCAACATAGTACCCGAAGAGGGGGGTGACGCTGAAAAGGCCAAGATGGAGCAGGCCCTCCGCGAGTTTGGCAAGAAGAAGATGGCCGAACTATTCAAGAGCCACAAGAAAAGATTGCGCCGCCTTATCAAGATAAAGAAGACTGGACAATGAGAAGGTAAAAACTCACTGGGAAGAATTCGTGAAGTACAGCACGGAGTCAGAAGAATTTAAGAGAAGGTCGGAAATAAATAAGGCAAATGCTGCGTTGAAGCTATATCACCAAATTCTCGGGTCCAGTGTGGATAACTAACCGTCCTAAGTGGCATGAGGCGGAACCACTCAAGAAGGGATCGTATTAGGGACACACGGCTGGATCGAACTGCAAGGAGTGGTTCTACGGGATTGGGGGAACGTTGGATCCAGAAACAGGGAAGTGCATCTATAAGAAAGCTCATCTGAAGGTTCCCATTGATGCCCCGGAAAAGGCACATAGGGACGTGGAGGCGGGGTTGTTCCACCCGAAGAGAGAACGATGAGCCGACACGCGCCCCTGGGAACAAAGAACACGGCGACGAACACGAGGCACAGCAGGCTCCGTTCCGTGGAAGTATGGCTTTCCCGCAAAGGAAGAGATTTCCCGATAAAAGCCATGAGAGGAGGAAGGCAAGGGAAACAGACCGCCTCGGCTAACTTAGAGGAGGATTTTAGCACCATCAAAGCCCAATTCACCATGGTAACCCAAGTACTTACATCTCGGATGGCTCAGGGGCAGGCTGTAGATCCTGCATTGCTCAATGCCATCGCCCCGCTGCAATCTCAACCACACCGGAAAAGCAGCGTGGCTCTGCTGTGGATGATGATGATGATGACCAGGTGGTCGAGCCTCGCTACCCCGTGGATGATCTCACTGAGAGCCGTCCTTGTGAGCTGCATGTTAAAGTTTTCAACCTATCCTTCAAGGCGGCGGCCGGCATCTTCTTACCTACAAGGTCTTACCATTGCCGTCCGGTCCAAGACGACTTGTTGTGATGGTGGATGAAGTGTTGAGAGATTATGAGGATGGTGCTTGAGCACCCGCAGGTGAAGATGGGGAAATCAAAGAACTGGGAGAAGCCCGTAGAACCACCGTGCAATGGCGGAAGGAGAACATTGTGTTTCCAGGTGAGAAGCCACCAAGCAGCCACCTCCTCCGCCTCCTCCGCCACCCGCAGGGTCTCCTCCGCGTGATGAGTCTCCTCCGCGTGATGATTCTCCTATGCGCGATGATGATTCCCCGTGCATGAGCAGCCCCTCCGCGTGAAAACACTCCGCCGCCTCCTCCTCGTCGGGAGACTCCGCCGCGCTCCACCTAAGCAAAGAGGAAGAAAAAAGTCGCCCAGCTAGACAACAGACAATCAGGCCATACCCCACTTCGTCGTGCAGCCCTATGATGATCCAGACGGCATCGATGATCGAACGGGAGGCTAGAGCTAGGGATCAGTGATTACGAAGATTACTATCCAACGGCTCAAGTGGTAAACAAGTATAGATACGAAAAGATCTCACAACCTGTGAGCTCGCGCCTCAGGTACTCGATGCGAAGGTTGCATGACCGGTACCAAAGCCCGTCGAAGAGGTGATCGCTACCTCACGGTGTATCTTAGAGATGAGCATTACTCGGGGAACGAGGAGATAAACCTGAGTTAGAAGAACTGTTTCATTATTCAATCAAGACGCCTCGACAAAGCTGTCATCATTACTACGCTCGTAAGTGATTTATTTATGTAATTAAGTCTGTAGCTCAGCGCTCATTCATTTGCACTAACAATTATCCTCACTATATTCTTTTGTACGCTATATATTTAATTAAGAATGAAGAAGCTCGAATGCAAAAGAGGCAAGCTCCTACCGCTGGGGTTCATAGACCCAGACATAGTTCATGAAGTTACGGTTCGAGACTTCGCCAAGGACACAGAGGACAACATGGTAATGTTTTTAGTGAAGCAAGCAAACAAAGAGGAAATATTCTTTCCCTACAACTTCAAGTGAGTGTTATATATAACATACATTATGCTTGTGCAGCTTCCACTTTATTCTCCTAATCATTGAGCTATGCTTGTGCAGATTCCACTTTATTCTCCTTATCATTGATCTTCACAAAGGAGTCGTAAAGGTCATGGACTCGAAACGTAAAGAATATGCGGAATGGGCGGACATGGCTGTCATCCTTCAGAGGTAATTTCAATCAATTTCGTATTGGCATCTTCATCTGTTCTAATTCGACGATATCATCAACTAATCAATAACTCATTTACTCATTATTTTTTGCCGGGCAGGGCTTGGAAACGGTTCATCACTACTGTTCCGGGTAAATGGAAACCGGAGCTTACATTTGAAGATTACCCTGTAAGTACTATATATAGCTATGTCCATGAAACTCTATGTATGATATTTACTTTCAATACGATGCTTGATTATTAGTTTGATCGAACTATTTTTTCGTAAAGTGTATGTGGCAGGAACGCGGGAATAACTTATGTGGATACTACGTCTGCACCTTCATTCGTGACATGACCTGTCCCAAGGGTGGGGATGCCCAAATACATGCCACTCGTATGATAACAAATTCTCACAATTATCTTAATTAGTACCATCTATTGTATGATTTCCATTCATATATTGATCTCCTTTTTAAATATAGATGATACGCTCCGGACACTCTCATAACGGAGGATCAAATACGAGCAATTCAAGAGGAAATCGGGATTCTTTCTTACCGTGCATAACCCCAGGTGGAGAGCACTATGCGAAGGTCATAGCTAGGTGTTGAGCAACTTTGTAGAAGCTAATAGATTTAGTAAAGAGATCCGACTTGATATGCATGCATTACGTGTACGTTGACGATGTCTATATATATTCACGACGATTTGTTTGTGGTTTCTTGAATGATATATATGCATTGTTGAAATTCAACACGACGTAAACGCCTGCTTTTTCTCGCACAGAGAAACGTCGTCAGACTGTAACTCGTGCAGAAATAGGAATTCTCTGCCAGAGACCCCAGTTCAGACACTTAACCGACCAAAGGCTTCCACCGCGAGCCTCTGCCGCACCACGGTGCGCCTTTAGGCCCGGCTTATTAACCCACTAAAACTTTTACCCCGCTTTGGTCCCGGTTAATCAACAAATGACGCCTATCGCCCCGTTTTCCACTAGTGACTTATTTGTAAAATAGGAAATATGTCATTATACCGCGAAAAATTTAACGTACGTGCATGCGATGAAGTATAGTGCGGTGTGAGCGCTTGTTGCCCAATTCGTTCCAACGAAATCGAAACATTATGCACCTCAAAAGTACGTCGGCATTTGATGAAAGCGCGCGGCGCGCGGGACAGTCGATTCGGCGTAGTTTTAATTATGAACTGTTGGCTGGGTGTCTGCATCGATCATTTGCGCTGGAAGTTTAGAAAGAAAGAAAATCACGTGCCGATGAACTAAAGTTTTTAGTTTTTTTAGTTGGTGATAATGGCGATGAATACGACGAAGAACCTTCGTCCTTTGAACCGGTCGCCACGCCGTGTCGCATCCGGAGGTAGCTCGAGACAAATCGTAACGCTGTTCCTTCGTTGGTGGTGATTTGTTTATACCAGTACGTGTATTTCCACGTAATAAAGAGAGCTATCGATGATAGCATTAGCAGAATTAGACAGAGAGAGAGAGATAGATGGGTTGCACGGCTTGACAGCGGCCGGCGCGCGTTATCCTTTGTATTACATTGACCAAGGTTTACAATACAAGTTACGGTGTGTTAGGTGTATATACAAGACCTAACACATAGTATAAGTGTACAAGCAAACACATATTTCATCATTATTTAGGTTAGCAAGACAAACCACGCACGCGGCCTCCAGCCAGCGAAAGCGCCATTTTATTCCAAGCCTCCCAACAAGGTGACACGGGCGCCATGACAAGAACCTCCGTCGCCGATCGGGATATTCAATTAGTGGTTCGTTAGTCGTCGGCTCGTCGCTAATTGCGATGCCGATGCTGGGGCTTGATTTGGCGCGTAGCTAGCTAGCTATAGGCTATAGCTACCGCTTAGCTGAGTGGTGAGTGCGTAGCGTAGCGTGGCTCGCCGACTTTAAATTGGTAGCTGGTGGCGAGGGGGACGTTTAGGCCGCGTGCGCCGTGTCGCGACAAACCGGGCTGGTTTCATATAATCGGGCGGTTTACGGCGATCTGATTTCGAATAAGACCCTTTCCCTTCTCCTTTTAATTGACAGTACGGGACAGCGGATGGGCGTGGGGCCTCGCGTTTATCTGGTCCAAATTAAGAGTCGCCGATGGCAGCAGTACAATACTCCCTGCTAGTGTAATGCTGGTGGGAGGAGTTCTCTTTTAATTTCTTTCTAAGATTCCTGTTGATCTAAAAAAAATTGAGATACTTATTTTGAACTGATGGTGTATTTACAGCTCGTAAGAGCTTCTCCAACCGAATGATGCAAAATAGGGTTAATGCAAAAGCATTTCAATGCACATACTTTTCGTATTTAGGGCATATGTTTTGAATGATGTAAAAATAGGGATTCGGATATCTTCTAAATCATGCAGAATAGGGCATGGACTAGCACACGTTTAAAGGTGGAACCTTCCAAACTCCCACACATTTTAAACATAACTCAAAATATAACACATAGTTTGGCACTAGATATATTTCAACTCGGACACTACCCTGACTCGACATTGAAAGTAGATAGACCTCAACTCCGACACTAAATTTTGACCTTGACTTCGGCACCCACGACAGAAAGATCATCCTAGAAGCCATCACCATCATTGGAGGAGGTGTCAAGCTCTTCCCAAAAGGCACCGTCCAACTCATCGTCTGACGACGTGACGTTGGTGGTGAAGGGGCCGGCCTCCGCCATCGATGCAGAATCTTGCTTCTTCTTCCCCACCCGTCGCAGCATAGAACTCCATCGCCGCATGCATGAGCTCTGAGTGGAATGGCGAAACCTTGCCATAGCCGCCTCGGCGGACTCGTGGGTGCGCAGCTGCAGATATGAAGGGTGATTCTCCCGCTCCTCTTTGCGGGTCACCATCCGAACCTCCGGATCGAGAAACCTGGCCTCCTGCCAGCTATGAACATCGGGAAAATTAAGCTCGGATCGCGGGCGGCGCCCTAACCTCCACGTGTCCGTGTTGTATGCCTAGGTGCTAACTGTGGTGACGCGGAGTTCCTAAGCCTACACCGATACCTCGTTGGGGGTTATCTCAGGGGTATTGCGCCTGGACCGGCGTAGTCACACGCTTCACAACCCGGTGTTTGTTTTCACGTGGCAGCGCAACACGAGCGAGCGGGGGTGGCGAAGCCACGATGGGCATGAATCGGCCACGAAATTGTGGGGGAATGTTGTGACTAAAGCTGGTGGTGGAACGACACAACATGGACATAGACGACGTGTGTGGCAGCGGGCGGTTGCTCGACGTGGGAGAGGAAAGGAAAAGCGTGGGTAGGGATGCACCATGAGTTGAGTTATCTTTTTTAATTTTTTATATGCCATAAGTTTTTATTTCTTTTTTGCGTCATCCCTTGAAGAAGGGGGGGGGGGGCGGCCACCCTTGGCCCTCGGAACCAAGGGCCCCCAAGTTCCTGCTACCTATGCTGATGCGGCGCTGCCATTAGAGTTTTGTATAACAATTGTTTAGTTGCTCACCACGGGGTGCATCGGAGGAGGATTTCTTTGTTCTCGTACAGCTGAAACGAAACGCTACAAACGAAGGAACTAGATCTTGGGCCTTTCTTCCGTTTGTTACATGGGCCTTATTCCTTTTGTTGGCTTTATCTTTTTACCCTTTAGATAGTTATGAAATTAATTCTCAAAAAAAAGATAGTTATGAAATTATGAATAGGTAGAGATTAAATGGGTGGGACCCATGCTAGACCATTGTTGCAGCTTATATCCAGCAAACGCAAGTATGCAACACTACACACGCATCTTCCTCCTTAGATAAAACGCAAACGCATCTTGCAACACTCGAAAAAGAAGTAAAGGCATCCTTCTGCCCATTGCAAAAGTTGATGCATTTTCCTTGCTCATCGAGCGTTGATTTATGTAATAGTTAGCAAAGCTGAAATATTTTGTTCCGTGTGTATAAATTATTTAATATAAATATATCCAATAGTATTTATTGGCATAATTTCATGTGTACATATATAAATCATTAGTTTTATGCCTAGGGCCCCAGATTGAAGAATGATAAGCAGGTTGCTGATTTGATTTTTCCATAGTTTAGAATAAGGAAAAAACAACACCTTACCGGTTCATGTATGTCCTTCACAAATTCTTTGTTGAATGGAATGCTCCTCTTGCAGTAGAATCAAGTAATCATGTTTTATAAAGTTTATGCATCAAGCGGCAAAAACATTTATTCGAGTGACACATATATCTCTATCGATAATTTAAACTGATATCTACAATTTTTTAATATAAATATGTTTTCTAAATACACTTTAAGTATATATAATATTTTTGAGAATAAAATATTTATAATAATTACATTAAGGACCCGATTTTTAGTTTCGGCCCGGGCGGGACCAGGCCTGATCGCCGGGTGGCACAATGAATGTTGGAAGGTTGGTTTGTCGTATAGTACGGCGTGCTTGGCGTGTCTTAGCTCGAGTCGAGTTGTGTTTTGCGTGTGATTGTAATTGCAGCGCCGGGAAGGGTTTTCTAGAAAAACTAGACATACGTACACGGTGGGATTGAACTAGACCATGAAAATTCAAAATAAGCTTTGCTACTCTCTCCATACCGGTTTATTACATAATACCTTTTTTTTTAAAGGGTTTACTATAAATTTTGCGAACAAGAAGTATACCGTTGAAAAGTATAATATTTATGACATAAAATGAATAATTTATTGACTAAATGTACCCTAACGGGTAGAGTGCTAATTATACACTCCAGCTAGCTGAGAAACAGGCTATCTTAGAGCATCTCCAGTCGCGTCCCCCAAACGGCGTTTGGGGGACGGCGGACAAGAAATGGGGAAAATCACGCCCGCCTCGTCCCAAAACTAAATAGCGCTCATTTTGTCCGCGTTCAGGACTCCATGATGGAGTCTCACGACGACACAAATAAGCGCCACATGCATGCATGCACTTGTCCCCACATTGTCTCTTTCCCACACTTTCTCTCACCTACTTTTCCCACACGGCCCTCTATTAAAATGCATGATCCTGACGTCGTTTGGGACGCGCTCGCCTTTTTTTGTATGATTTTTTGTCTTCGTCTGACGCGTCCCAAACGCCCCCAAATCATTTACGACGCTTAGACGCGACCGGAGAGCCTATTATCCGGCTGGAGCAGCCTGAACAGTTTAACTTCAAGCTCGGCTCGATCAAGCAGGCAGGCAGGCAGCGCTAGCAAACAAAATGAGCTCTCCAACTCCGGGCAGGCAAAGTATTCCGTTGCACAAGGCGAGAGACAAGAGAGGAGAGACATTGCCCGGACGAGGACGACGTCGGCAGCGGGCTAGCACCGCCCCACCCAAGTCCGGACTACGGCTAGCTGTAGCGTGGTGGTACTAGTACACGCAAGCAGCAGGCAAGGGCAAAAGGGAAGAGTTCCCCGTCCCGTTCCGTGGTACGGCTGCCGTCCCACTTGTCCACGTACTCTACCCTAGTCGGCGCGTGCTCAGCTCGGACACCGACGACGTACGGGATGATCGGACCACCGGGCCTGAGGCTGGACCTCGCAGTACCCGAGCGTGGTGACAAAACACCGGGTCGCGACGAGGTGAGGACGAGCCCCACTGTTGTGGTGTGGGTGGATTGGTACCACGACCTCCTCCTGATTTAAGACTGGCACCACGCCAAAGCCGAGCAAGTTGGCCAAGGAGGGAGCGATGGCGAGGCTGGATACGTGTCTCGCCCCGTCGCGGCGGGTGCTGCTCTACCAACTAGGCTCCCACGGTGCTGTGCGCGTGCATAATGCAACGTCACACGAGCCTTCACGTCCACGTCTGGGTTCGGGTCATCTTTCTCTCTTTCTGCTCGGCCTATACCGGCTGCAAGCAGGACGACACGGCTACGTACTCACTCTCGCGGGGCCGCCGGACACGCCGCGAGATGGCGCCGGTGGTGATCGACGGAGACGAAAACGAGCCTGCACCGGTTGCCTCGCGATGAAGGTGGCTGTATGCCTGTATCGTCTAGGCAAAGCTCTATTTGGCTCTGCAGGATGCAATGCCATTGCCATCACAGTGTCTCACTCATTTCTATCTACCAAGTAGACCCTGCACATAAAACAGCGACATCAAATGGTTCCTCAAAACTACGCTCGTTACCAACAGTAATCAGGGAGTGCCAAAAAGGCGGCAATATAATTGTCTACTGTCAACTTGTTAATCGCATAAGAGTGAGATTTTATGTTTTGGTAAGGCAAATGATGAGGTGAACCTGTATAAACAGATATTTGGATGTGATGCTGGGTCCTTACCTTTTAAATATTTAGGTATTCCTATCCATTTTAGAAAGCTTCCATATTCTGATTGGTACCCAGTGGAGACCCGATTTGAAAGCAAATTGTGATGCTGGAAAGGCAAATTACTGTCCTATGGGGATAGACTTGTTCTTATCAATTCAGTTTTAACAAGCTTACCTATGTTCATGCTATCTTTTCTTGAAATACCTGTTGGGGTAAGGAAAAGATTGGATTTTTATAGATCTAGATTTTTTTGGCAATCTGAGGAAAATAAAAGAAAATACAGACTTACAAAGTGGAATATCGTCTGCAGACCCAAGAATCAAGTGGGTTTAGGTATTGGGTGTTAGGGCAATATGCTTGTTGTATTACAGGAAGCGCCACAATATATAAGCATATACGTGTACGCAGTAAAGCCCCCTAACATATGGGGAAACTACAATATACGATATATACATCTAACACCCCCTCAAACTCATGGTGGATCCACAACACCGAGTTTGGAGAGTAAGAAATCATGTTGCGAGTCCGTGCCTTCGTAAAGAAATCCGCCAAACCGCAACCAAGGCACATAATGAACCGCAACAACATCATCAACCTGAGCACGTGTAAAAGCATCAACACCAATATGCTTGGTCAGCTCATGCTTGACCGGATCACGCGCAATACCGATAGCACTTGTACTGCTGACAAAGTGGAGTGTCGTAACAGAGACCCCAAAATCTGCAAGCAACCACCGTAACCAAGTCACTTCAGCAATCAACAAAGCCATAGCCCACAACTCAGCCTCAACACTCGAACGAGAAACTGCGACCTGTTTCTTCGTCTTCCAAGCAACAAGCGAACCACCAAGAAACACACAGAAGCAGAAAGTGAACGATGATCCGTAGGATCACTCGCCCACGTAGCATCCGAATAGCACTGGAGCCGGAGAGAGCTGGAACGAGGAAAGAAATGCGACGAGTGATCGTGCACGAAGGTAACGAAGAACACGAGGAGATGACTATACCTAACACAGTAGTAGGGCTGACAAATCGACTTTAATATGAACAGATAAGAAATATCAGACGAGTGACAAGAAGATAAACAAGACTCCCAACAAGATGGCGATAACGGGTGGGATCAGGAAGAGGATCACCATCAGTAGGACGAAAGCTTAACATTAAGCTCCATAGGAGTATCAACCGTGCGCTCATCCCCAAGAGCAACACGAGAAAGAAGATCCCGAATGTACTTTTCCTGAGAGATAGAAAAGCCATCAGAAGTGGATGAAACCTCAATGCCAAGAAAATAGCGAAGAGGACCAAGATCAGTCATAAGAAACTGATCCCGAAGACGAGCCTTGACGAAGGCAATATACTCAGGATTATCACCAGTAATGATCATATCATCAACATAGAGAAGAAGAAGAGTACATCCACGAGGAGAAGTGTGAACGAAAAGTGCTGGATCATGAAGACTAGGAGAGAAACCAGCAGCAGTCACCACAGAGGAAGCGCTCAAACCAGGCACAAGGGGCCTGTTTGAGACCATAGAGAGAACGTCGAAGACGACAAACCATCCCATCGGGAACAGACCCAGGAGGAGGCTGCATGTAAACCTCCTCACTCAACTCGCCATTAAGAAAAGCATTCGAACATCAAGCTGGGAGACAGGGCCGTAATCAAGAACAAAGAAGAAGGGTACGCACAAGAGGTATGAGCCACAGGGGCAAAAGTCTCATCATAGTCACGGCCGTGCTCCCCGAAACCACGAGCCACAAGACGCGCTTATAGCGCTCAAGAGATCCATCGGAGCGAGTCTTAATTTTATAGACCCACTTACACGTGATGGGACGAACACCAGAGGGGGAGAAACAAGATCCCAAGTGCCAGCGCGCTCCGCCGATCTCTCGCCCATGGCAAGCTGCCATTCAGATGACACTCGGATCCCGATAAGAAGGTTCGAAACGATAGAGAGACCATACCGACTAGAGAGTAATCTAGCTAGAGCACGACGCCGACGAACAGGCCGTGAAGGGGGAAGCTCATCCGCATAAGACAAGTCATCGAAGAAGAGGAAGAAGGACAAGATCGAAGGAGCCGAAGCCGAGAACGAGGAGTACTAGGTGGACTAGACGAACGAGAGGATGGCGCCGAAGGGGGCACATCGAAGTAAGAGGAGGGGAGGAGGCAGGGGGTGCATCCGGAAAAGAAGAAAAGAGATATCATCCACCGGTAAGTACCCGAGGTGGGGCGAGGATAGAGGACGCGTCTCATCAAACGTGACGTCACGAGAGATGCGCATCCGACGACCAACGGGGTCCCAACAGCATAGCCCTTATGCTCATCATCGTATCCGAGAAAAACACACTCTGCATCGAGCGGCCGCTTTGGTGCTCGCGAGGAGGCAGAAGGACATAGCAGACGCAACCAAAGGAACGAAGAGTCGAGTAGTCCTGGAGAAACACCAGAGAGACGCTCGAGAGGAATGCCACCCGTAGAGCAGCGAAGGCTGAATGTTAATGAGGTGGGCCGACGTAGCAACAGCCTCAGCCCAGAATGTGGCGGAAGAGAAGAAGCAATCATCATAGCACGGTGGTCTCAAGAAGATGACGATGCTTACGCTCGGCGACGCCATTTTGAGCATGCGCGCGGACAAGAAAACTGAGCGAGGGTGCCCTCCTCAGCAAGGACACCAGGTGTGCTGAGATATACTCACAAGCAGACCAAGACGAACACGCGAATGGGCGAGGAATACTGAGCGCGGACCATGGCCGCAAAACGCCGATAAATAGAGAGCACCTCACTCGCGAGAGTGCATGAAAACACCTGTGTACCGTGAAAAGTCATCAATGAATAAGATATAGTATCGATGGCCCCTTTCGAAGCGAAGGAAGCCGGACCCCAAACATCCGAATGGACTAAATCGAACGGTCGCGAGAGATGATACACCAGTAGGATAAGGAAGTCAATCTGTTTGCCTAACCTACAGCCCCGACAAGTAACGACCCATCTCCAGAGACAGACCCTAGAAGGCCACGATGAACCAAAGACGACAAACTAGAGTCACAAAGGTGACCAAGACGATGATGCCACCGCTGAAAAGAGCCGGTGACAGAAGCAACAACCGGAGGAGAACCGGCAGATGGAGTGGCAGCGGAACACGAAGCCGCCTAACTCCCAAAGCCCCGGAGACTTACGGCTACGAGGGCCAGCTCCAACCAGGGCTCCGTGTGACGATCCGAACCGCACAAGACTCAGCGTCAAGAATGACGCGACAACTGGAACGGTGAGTCGCTAGCAGAGAAAAGGTTCATCTCAAGCGAGGAACATGAGAAACATCGGGACAAGAGAAAGAGGGAGTAGAAAGGTCCTCTACTAGAAACAGGAATAGAGGTACATGCAGTGACAACACGGACAGAGAAATAAGAGACCGAAGAGCAGACAGAATAGAAGACTCACAGGTCATATGAAAGGAAGCTCCGTAATCCGCATACCACGGGGACGTACCGATCAGAACCGGGTGGCCGCGCAGCTGCCGTAAGAGCCCACAGAACCAAATAGCGCCCGCAGGAAGAGTCCGTAGTAGCGAGCACCATGAAGACCCCCGAGAATGTCCCGACGCAGAGTGCAACCGCAGAAGATCCCGAAGAGCACCGTTGACGATCCCGGAATCGCCGACGTAAATCGGGATCCCGTCCAACAACCGGAGGAAGTGTGGCCAATCTGCCACGCAGGTACAAGGACGAGGGCGGAGACTCGGACCGCGAGGCCGCCGACGAAACTGGAATCCCAAGCATTGCTGGTGTGAAGTCGCGCTATCTCATGCGTGCAGTAGGGGGCGCGACCGAGAGGGTCGACGACAATCAAAGCCGACGAGGAGCTATCACCCACACGCACAGAGGCCACCAAAGGGGTGACGGAGAGCAACACGCCGATGAAGACAGAGTCGGCAAAGCGCGGTCACAACCACGTGAAGAGGCCGCGAAAGTCGATGTAGAGCTACAGGCGACGTAGACGGAGTCGACGAAGCGCGGACAGAGCCGCATGAAGAAGCCGCAAAAGTCGGTGAAGCGCGGGCAGAGTCACGTGAAGAGACCGCAAACGGCGACGAAGAATGACTAGCCGTCATACACGGAGGCAGCGGACAAATACCAAGTACCGAAAGAAGGCCCAAAGATAAGGCGGATCAGCGGAAGAAGACATCGAGTAACAACAGCCGACGACAGTATCTTTTTTTTTTGTTTTTTTGTTTTTTTTGTTTACCTCAGAAGAAAGTCAACTGCAGAGCAAGGACCACGACCACGCGCGGGCCGTCGGAGAGCAGGGAGCGAGCGACCAGATCGAAGCAGAGCCACAAAGAGCCAAACGAAGCAGGAGAGATTATCACGCAGGAGAGATTAAGCAGGAGAGATTATCACGCGGCCAGATCGGCCGTACAGACTAGATCGGCCAGATCGGCCGTATCAAGCGGGGAATCCTGGCGGAGCCTGGCGGGCGGCCTCACGCGAGATCGGGAGGAGTGATGGCGGGCGGCCTCACGCAGAGCAGAGATCGGCCGGGCGGAATCGGCCGGAATTGATCGGGCGACAAACGGAAGATTGAACAAGCAACGTTGGCCGGGGGAAACTAGAGGATCAATATTTGCTCTGATACCATGTTAGGGCAATATGCTTGTTGTATTACCAGGGGGCCAAAGGCCACAATATATAGTACATGTACAGGTGCACATATGCAGAAAGTCCCCTAACATATGGGGAACTACAATATACAGATATATAAATCTAACATTGGGGTCCTTGAACTAAAAAATATATGTTTATTAAGTAAGTGGCTTTATAAACTTCTTAACGAACAAGGGGTGTGGCAGGAGCTGCTGCACAATAAATACTTAAGACAAAAGACCTTATCTGAGGTACAAGCTAAACCAACAGACTCTCTCTTTTGGAAGGGACTGATGAGGGTTAAGGACGATTTTTTTAGTAGAGGTCATTTCAAGATAGGTAATGGCGCAAATACCCGTTTTTTGGGAAGATACCTGGTTAGGTAAAACACCATTAGCCCAGCAATATCCATCTTTATACAACATTGTGCATCACAAGAATGTAACGATAGCTCATGTGTTATCTCAAACGCCTCTGAATATTAGTTTCAGAAGGCTGTTAGTGGGAAACAAATGGACTCTATGGTTACAATTATGTCGAAGACTTATGAGGATTAATTTATCTGATGAGAATGATAAGTTTGTTTGGAATTTGTCAAAAAATGGTTTGTTCACAGTGAAATCTATGTATGAGGATCTTATGAATGACCATACACCCTTTCTGCGGAAATATCTTTGGAAAGTTAAAGTTCCTCTAAAGATAATTTTTTTTATGTGGTTCTTGAGCAATAAGGTATTGCTTACTAAAGATAATTTAGCTAAAATAAGATGGAATGGATGTACAAAGTGTGTTTTTTTGTGGTGAACAAGAGACTATTGAGCATTTATTTATCACTTGTCCGTTAGCTAAAATACTTTGGCGTACGATTAATTTTACTTTTGCTCTCCCACCTCCAACCAATATTACGAATATGTTTGGTAATTGGCTAAATGGAGTTGATAGACAATCTAATGCCTTCATCCGTATTGGGGTTTCTGCTTTATGTTGGTCTATATGGAGGGCAAGGAATGATATTATTTTTAACAAAAAACATTCTTTTCACTTTTTGCAGGTTATCCATATGGTGTCACATTGGGTCCAGTTGTGGGCTCTTGTCACCGGAGGGATAGCGGGATGCTATGGCTACTGGATGCACACGGCTCCAGATGGTCGCTCAGGATATCTTGTGCCAGACTGGCTAGCAGCACAATAGGCGGCTACAATGATGTGTAGTCTCACTTTTTTTATTTTATTTCGCTGGTTGATTCTTGTATCAATTTTGGGCGATGCCTGAGATGTTATAACTTTATACTCTTAAACATTTAATAAAAAGCTGTGTGCATCATCATGATGCAAAAGCCGGGGTTTCATTCCTCGATCGCCATGACGACGACGACGGCAACAAGCTAGCACTAACCCGCCGGAACCGCGGTTGTCGTCTCGCGACGACAAGGCATCGACGCCGATGAAACAGCATTCTAGTTTCGGACGGCATCGAGTAAAGCTGGAGTGGAATCAAGGCAAGGCTGGCGTGTTCGCACTCCCGCACGTCTCAATAAATATCTTAGACGATAATTGCTCGATCGCTTGGCGCCCTCACATCCTAAGAGCGATCTTCTCCAAGGATGTGAGCTGTGATGTTCCGCCTGAGAGCTAGTACAAGATTAGACGGCTAATAGTCATGGGTCGTTGTCCGTGGCCAGATTTAATCCGTTGCTAGACGATGTGAGAGGAGTAGGCTGATCAAGCGCGTTGACTTCATCTGGAGCGAGCACAGCTCGTAAACTCTGATCCCCGGTGCTTAGCTTAATGGCAAAAAGGTTCAGGCAAAACAGCTCCTAGAGTCTGATGCTTCAACCCCAGCTACAAAGATTTATAATCAATAGTACTAATTCCATTCCGTCGGAGGTGTTCGAAATGATTTAGCAAAATCTAAAACCAAGCTAGTTTCCACAATTTTTCATGTAGAAACGATGTCAAATCATAAACATCTTCGAACAAATAGGTAAGCTAGACGCTTGGTGGCGGTACACTATGATGCTTAGCTATTTTCGTCTAGTGTTGTCTAGGACTTTGTTGTGTGTATGGTACGATGTTTTGCGACGTTCCTCTATCTTTTCGTTTCTTTCGCAATCGGAGTGTCAAAGAGTCATGACAAAGGTTAGCACTTGTTTCTCCATCTTGATCTTGTATATTTTATCCTATTTATCCTTGTGAATGAACATGAGATTATTTGATCTCCTCTCTTACCCTTCCTATTTAGACATTTTTAGATCCCAGTACTGTAATAAAATTTAAGATGGGGAGATGCACCTTGAAAATAAAATTTTAAGAAATAAATAAAAGTTACATATATGTTGAATGAAGAAATTGTAGGTTCAAACATGTTCGATGTTCGTAATTTATCCCAATCCGAACATATCATAGGTTCTCAAAAGTCTGACATCATCTTCAAGGTGATAGTGTCACCAACAATTTTTGTGCAAAGAGCAAGCACGTTGACTATCATAAACATAATGTAACCATCATAATCTGGTAAAATACTTGGTTTTTGGATGCTACTAATTTTAGAAATCATCAAACTTGTGTCAGTTAAAAATAGTGATAAGACGTTTTTAATTGCAGAAATTCATATTGGACCTAAAAAAACCAGGGCAATAATATATCTACGTTAGGCCAATAAGCCATTTATGATTTACTACTACAGGATTTGGGGTCCATCGGGTGGCGTCCAAGGAATTCTCTCGTTACACATAGTCAAACTAAGCTTAGACTTTGTCAAATGCTTACATAAAACAACAACGCAAATGACAAATTTACCCCCGTACAAGCCGAATCAACCCAAGCTGCATGTCTGCATGAAGTACAATGTTTATTTTGTTGAACTTTACGTTTTTATGCTAAGTATGTTTAATTAATTAAGCAAACTCGTCCAATTTTGTGAGTTTCGTCCAAGAGCCAAAATCCAAGCTATTGGAACCAAGGAAAAAAATAGCGTGTTATAACAAAATAGTATAGCACGCTATAGCGCCGAAATGATGTAGCGTGGCATATCCAAAAACGCTATAGCGTGCTATTAACGCCGAAATAGCGCTATTTTTTTCCATGATTGGAACCGCTTGGCTGCAAACATAAACCGTGGCAATTATTGTGGTGCATGCACATGCCCGGACTACACTCACCAGTCGCCTATATTCAAATGAAAGACTGCCCTGGCATCTGAACCGAAACGACTAATTTTTTGAGGGTTTTTTTTCGAGAGTACGCGAATGCCGTTTGGTAATTTGATAGAAGGCGGAAATATTTACAATATTTGGCCTTTGCGGTAAACAGACAAACGCCAAAGAAAATCCAACACACACGGGACCTACTCTCTTCTAAGGGGTTGTACTCCTACTCCCTCTCCTCCAGCTCTCTTAATAAGAGTGAACTCATTCAGAATCAACGAGACCAACCATTCAACAGTCATCCGTCGCTGTGTTGCCGAAACACCAAGCATTCATGTTCTTCCACAACGCGTGGCTAGCCATGTAGACCAGCAAATCAATCTGCTTCCTCGCCTTCCCGCTAAACCCGACCCGCTCCGCAGTCCACCAGTCCTGGATCGTGCTCGTCGTCGTTGGGGTCTGGATGCCAATTCTCAGCTGCTGAGCACATATGAACCATACTTGTCAAGCGTACTGCAGCTTGGATCGAAAGCGGTTGATGGGAGTAGTTGCTAGTACTACCTCCATCGCAAAGCTTAAGGTTTATATTGTTTTTAAAAAGTCAAACTATGTCAAGTTTGACTAAGTTTTTACCAAAAATCATTAACATGCAAAATACAAAATATTATATTAGTTGATAGATTGTTCTATAAATTTGGTTAAACTTTACTTGGTTTGACTGTAAAAAGAACCTTAAACTTTATGATGGAGGTAGTATTATTTTGAGGTCCATTGATTATGAAGTATGCTAACCATTCGTAAAAAGAGAACGTATGCTCATGTGCCATGTAATGACTTGGTTGACAAGAAGGTATTCACTTCTTGAGAGCAATACAGTTAGGTATCGAGAAGACCGCTAAGTTGGGCTGGGTGGACTGGGTCAAGCCCAGCCCATGATATTAATTGTTCTAGAGCTTGAGGCCCATCCTTGCCATAACCCATGACCCTGGTCCTACGACATAACTCCTCACTGAAGCATCGATCGTCGAACGACTGGGCATCATTTTCTTCAAGTAAAAAAAATACTTATAAGAGAAAGTCTGAACCACATATTGGTGTCCCCTATAATCAATGGACTTGAAGGAGGGCGACCGTGGTGGTATGAAGGAGGACGATCGTCGAACGAGTACGCTCGCTTTCTTCCTTGGAAGAGCAAGTACCTACTCTCCCTTTTTTAAGCATCTCCAGCCGCATTTTCTAAAACATTTTCTAAAAAAATTAAGGTGCGTCGGATAAAAAAACATTTCCAGCCGCGTGTTCCAAAGCCTCTTTTTGTCCGACGCGGCCTAATACGGTGTCCGGCGCCCTGAGTCCGTCCCACTACACAGGGACGCCCCGGGCACGCCGGACACAACGAAAAGCGAGGCGAGAAGAGGCGGGACCGACGCGTCAGCGGCTCATTGAAGTTTAACCTAACCGTCGTCTACTTCGCGACGGAAGTTATTGGAGCGCACCAACGGTGCAGTTCCCGCAGAGGCGCAGCGAAGCGTCTCGTCGCGCCTAGCTCTGCATGCCGGCGTTAATAAGCGCCGCTTCCCCCGCCTCCCACCAGCCTATAAAAAGGATCGCTCTCTCATCGTCCCTCACATACAAACCCTAGCACCTCTCACCCCAACCCTAGCTGCCACCATCTCAAGAGTCGACGCCATGTCTGGTAGACTCGGAGGCCGAGGTCACGGTCATGGTCGTAGTCGTGGCCGCGGCAGAGCTGCACGCTCGCCGTCGCCTGCGACGCCGTCGTCTTCATCGTCGGACCTGCAGGAGGAGGAGCGGGAAGTGCCGTTCGAGTTCGTCGTCATCCTCAAGGGCGACCCACTCGGCATCCGATGCCGGACAAGTTCGCCGACTTCGTTGCCGGCAACGAGCCGGCCACGCTGCATCTGCGGGAGGCTGCATGCGGCTGCCGCCGGTGGATTATGGATGTGATCTTTGACGCGCGCGACAAGATGTACCTCCACACCGGCTGGGAGAAGTTCGCGCGCTACCACCACCTCGAAGCCGGCTTCGTGCTCACGTTCTCCTACCTTGGCGAGGCCGACATGAGCGTCAAGGTGTTCGACAAGACGCATTGCCGCCGGCACTACCACGGCGACAACGCCGAGGAGGACCACAACTGAGTGTTGTTTCTTCGCAGCGAAAATAGGCACACATGTTTTTGGATGTTCTTCCTCGAAAGGACCAACATGGCTATGATCACCAACTAGATTTTCCGGTTTGGGTGACTTGGAGTGCGTGAGAGTGTTCTTTCTTGGCAGCGAACACACGAAATCTACGATGCCAACACTAGTTAGGTTTCCTCATTTTCCAATGTTTTAATTTGTGTCAACCATGGTTCAAACTATGTATTAGTTTGTGGAAACCATGTTCCAAACTATGTCTTAGTTTATGTAAACCATGTTCCGAATTATGTATTAGTTCGTGGAATGTTTCTTCTCTCTATTGAAATAAAAATGCAAAAAAACAAAAAAAGAGTATTTTAATGTTAAAAAAGTTTGGGAACAGCGTTTCGGGGACGCGGCTGGGGAGCGACGTCCCCCAAACGTGGCACAAACAAAATACGTCCCCTAAACGCTTGACCCGACGCCGTTTGGCAAACGGTTTGCGGAACGCGGCTGGAGATGTTCTTATTGTAACATACACATAGGCATAGATTGATAGTTAGACTTTTTGTGATTGCTAAGCGTCATGCGTTGCATTTGCATCTCATGTTACTTGGCCAGGGAAATCTTCAGGCTGATAGGCAGATAGATCTGGTCTTAAATGTATCATATATAAAGTGTTGTACGTGTGTTAACATGCATGCAGCTGTCACAGAGGACCTTCGAAGGATAGAGAGTTAGAGACGAAAGTGACTACAGCATGTGTATGTGGTTACATGTGTTCTACGTATCCATCTTGCGCTGCTCACCGATCGACACGCAAGATCTGGTACCAGTGGCTGCTACCACTTGGTGGGCATGATGACTATAATTTTGGTTTCGTATATATATATGATAACTTTCTCTACAAGGACGCTGTTTTAAAAGAATCCAAAAAACATAATTTCAAAGTTCGTCTAACATGTGTTTGGATGATTGGCAGGGTAGTGCCACCCTCAACCCACTAGAGATTAAATCTTTGGTTTAACACTTTGTTGTCTCTTAAAAGATGGAATATAGGACGTTTAAAGGATAGTGATGGAAGTGAGTACGGCATGCATATGTGGTTATGTGTTTTAGGTATACTTCTTGCGCTGCTCACCGACACGCGGTATCCGTGGATGCTACCACTATGATGACTATTCCCTTTATCTAAAATTTGATGCATATCGAGACATTATTCGGTATATAGATACATCTAATTTAGATAAATGTGTGACATCCTTTTTAAAACGGATGAAGCATACCTTTTTTGCTTTGCTTAGAATAACTTTCTTTACAAATGTGGAAAAGCCAATGTATGTGTTATGTTTTGAACCCGAAGCTTTGGCTTCTCCATGGTTTGGAGAAGGACTCCGAGTGTAGCATGCTAAAGCTCAGCTTAATGGAACCTTTTTTTTAATAATTCAAAAATATCATTTCAAAGTTTGTGTAATACATTATTGACAACATCTAAGATTGTTTTGGATTTTATAAATATTTACAATGTTGTTTTTAATTTTTAGAAAGCGTGTACATGCGGCCCAAACTCCATAGTGAGACGGAAATTTGTTGTTTTTAAATTTCAAGAAGGGTCTCCATGTACTAGTCCTTCCCGCTGATAATAATTACGCGTTCTGATCTAAATTAACTATCGCGAATTTCGGAAAATGTTGCTTAAATTTTGTTTAGATTAATTGGACCCATGGCAATTAATTTAGATCAAAGGTTGTACCTCGTTTTATGGTTTACTCAAAGTCAACCTCTATAAAGTTTGACTAGGTACATGGAAATGGTACCAACACCTACAATGTGAAGTTAATCATTAGCAAACCAGCCGAGATAGAATACTATATAAGTATAAATTTGACGTCTATGGTTTACTAATTCTCTTTTTATATATATTACTTGCATTTGGTTCTAGATGTTGATTTCTTTTTCCTACACACATGACCAGGCTTTACAAATATTGTCTTGACTAAACAGAAACCTATGTTAGTTAAAAACAGATGAATTAGCATTGTGGTAGCAAGTATTCCCACTTGGTGGCCACGAGCTGTTGGAGGTTCACGAGCATCTGAAAGCAGGGTGGATTGGTGGTCAACCGGGCGGCGTCGTGCAAGTCGCTCCAGATCCACGTTTACTTGGGGAGGTTGTGTCAGTGTCTGTCGATTAGTTTCAAGGTCAAAATTTCTCAGACTTTTAAAGTCGCAGAGTCCGCTGTCAGTAGTCTAAATCCGGGTTGATTGGTAGTTAGTGCGCTCGCGCAGGTTAACTGGGCAGATGGCAGGATCAACCGAGTGGAGGATTCTGCACTTTTTACGCAAGCTGGAGGCAGAGTAGACGGGAGACGGCCAGACGGGAGAGGGGCGACGGTGAAATGGCGGGACAGGAAGGCAGCAAGGAGACGAGACGGAGGGAGGCTGCTTTGCGGTGAGAGGGACGCGCGCGCCAGCGGGAGTCCGAAACGTGTCCACCTCTCCCGCCCACATCACATGCTCAGACCTACTCCTACGCTCGCGCGCAGCCTTTTAACTAGGACTCCTCCTAGGTCAGTCGTGGAGTACGTAGACGTAGGTGCCCTCTATCATTTCCCGGCTACTGCTAGTCCTTTCCTTTCCTTTGCTTTCGTACGTATCGGCCGGCCGGCCGCCACCGGGGAAGTGGAGAAGTCCAACCTCGCCGCGTGCCGCTTATCGATTCGCGCACCCGCTCCTCTGTCGCTCGCTTCTCCATCTCGGGCCACAGTCTTCTCCCTCTCTCTCTCCTTCCCTCTGCACCGGCAGAGACGAGAGAGAAGACCCAGACGGAAACCAGCCACAGCCAGCGCGCGCTGGTCCAGCCAACTGTGCTCACAAGCGTCACGCTCTGCCTCCACCGCCGGCGGGAACAAAAGCGTGCTCATCACGCGCGGCTCTCTTCTCCGTTTCGCAAGCTGCTGGCTGGCCGAGAGGACGTGTCTACTGTAGTGCATTGTGCATGGGGTGCGTACGATGGGATGGCGTCGATGATGATGAGGTGATCCATCGGGAGGTCACGTCACCCAGCCCCACATGCACGCGCCGTCGCCTACACCCGGTGCGCTGCATTTGACCAAGACGGGTTCTGCTCTGCTCTGCCGCCGATCCATGTGACACTTGGCAATTAATGAATGTACCCACACAGCGACGAACCATGCTAAAAGACGAGAAACTATACGCAATGAGCAAATGATCCGCGCGATGATTGATTGCATGATAGAAATCACGTCATTAGGCCTACCACGTAGGCATCAAGGGGAGAGAGGGAGAAGATTTCATTGTAAAAGAAGCAACTCGGCGATCATACATCAGCACGGAGATCAACCTACAAGTTTACCATCCACCTCCAAGAATCTTTCAATCCAATATCTACAGAGATGAACACCGCCAAGAACCAACCATTAACAATGTATGCCAGGGTGGCTAGAGGAGGTGTTTCTACCTCAGAGCTCGCAGATCAAGCTACAACCTTATTAACCTACCTCTTGAAATCATATTTTGTTCGAATGTAAGGTACGCTAAAGTCAATGCATGAACAATGGGTGTACAAAGTACACTAAAATCACCTTTTTACTCATATTTCTCCTAATTTATTTGATGTACTCCCTCCATATCATGAAACTTGTTTGAGATTTGTTAAATTTTAGATGTATCTAGTTGATATTTACTATCTATATACATCCGAATTTAGATAACTCATATAACTTTCACGAGACGGAGGGAGTATATTGCTCTAATGTGAATTGAACATAGATACACCTGTATTTGCCCAAAATAACGGGTGTACAATTGTACACCTATGTAATGATCGGACTGGGATCCGGTGCCCCGACAGAGGCAGGGCACAGCGTGCCCTGAGGCCTCACATCCATCGTCTATTTCCCATCCAACGTCCAGGAACGAGTCTCTACCCATCTCCCTTTTTCTAGCCCCCAGGCACGGAAGGAATCGAGCGGGAAGGGAAAACTATAGTCATTTGTGGCCTAAGTGTACAAGTAGATTGGCGTAAGAGCATCTCCAACAGAGACACAACAATCTAGCGCTGCAAAACCAATTTCGCGCGCGCTGCGCCGAAATCCCCTCCATCTGACACGCTATTTCGCAGCGCGGGTGGTCCGCTGAAAAAAGCCCGCAACAGAAGCGCTAATTTGCAGCGCCAGAAACACATTTTGATTTAAACTAGTTCAAGTAGAAGATCTAAAAAACATTGAAAATACATAGATAATAACACAGTGTTGCCTGCCAAAGCACACCGGCGAGCAACAACACGAAGAGTCGAGGCTTCCAGGCGGCAATGCCCCGGTCCTCGACGCGTCTCCGAATGTTCGCACACGACCGCGGGCCGCACATGAACCCACCTATACCTCGTCAGAAGGTGATTGCTTCGATTAGTTCCCACATGCATACGAAACATTAAATACGAGCCCTATCGCTCTCTTTCCCTAGATCGGCTCAAAGAGCCGATCGCCCCATGGTTCACGTTGGATCTTCAATGACATGGGGATCCGCTTGATCACAACAAAGCTAAACTAATCTACGACATTAGGGTTCTCACCGTATGATCTAACATCCTACGCGTATTGAGCCTAATAGACACGAAAGATAATCAAACTAACCCTAAAAGAGGCCTAAAACCAACATTACGTTAATTCCCAACATCCCTCTTAGGGCTAGCAAACCATACCTAACGCACTACCGGATCGTTCAACCCGTTTGCAAGGCCTAACCATACAGATATTAAACTAATCCTTGAAGAACAAGGAGCAACTATAACAGAGGATCTACTAAGTAAAGAACAAGCAAGATGATGCCCTTACACCCATAGTGTAAGGGCAGCTAGATGTTGAGGGACGGCATAGCTGAGATATACGCAAGAAAATCATCTATGCAAGCCCCAAAACATCTACGATAAATAGTGCTGCTCGCATCAACAACGCTTCAAGACGAGCAACACAAGGTAAACGAATAAACAGTAGCCGCCTAGATCGCAAGATGCGATCTAGGCAAGATGGTGCTTACCCTGGAAAACCCAGAAGAAGGGTGCGATGCGCCTGATTTGTGTTTGTTGTGAACGTGATTGTCCTCCTTTCCGATAACCCTAGATACATATTTATAGTCCAAGGGACTTTCTAATTTGGACGTGCACCTAACCGTGCACGAGTTAAACTCTATCTCTTAATCTAAACTACGATGCGATCTACTATATTACAGATACACGGCAATTAAGCCCAAACTCTTTGCGCAAGGCCGCTTCAAAGATGCTCCATGTGTATATTCTTCAAGCCCATCTTCACTTACGGCCCATCTCCCGATTTGGCCAAAATCCGTGATAACACATGCCCCCCTGGTTTTGGTAATGATAATTTCAAAACCATCCTGTTTTTCCTTCGAGGGGTCATGTCGTGGCAGAGCAGAACCGTCGCAGTATTCTTCATCATGACGTCTTGCCTTCTCAACTTCTCTGCACGATTTGACAACTTTGGCACCACATCCTTGGAAACTGTCCGATCATTAAATCTCCACTATATCTTCTTTTATTTAGCCACATCAAACAGTTCCCCTCTTCATCCCCCTGCTCCAAACCAATCCGAGTCAAAAACCCTCTCCTCTATAGCCATGTCTTCCTTCCTCCTCCCAATCCTCTTCTCGAGCGAACTAGAGCCGGAGGTCAATCAGATGGAAGCATACACCCGCGCTCCCGAGCATTGGGATGAGCAGGAGTTTGACTTCGACATGCGCGAGGGCCGACCCGAAGACCCCGTCTGGTCGATGGCGACATGCCCCGATCGACGGGGGAAGATGACCTCCGGTTCTTGATCGACGGAGAACTGGAGGCGGAGAGCGACAACAACGACCCCCCCTTCCGGGGCAAATTCACCTCCTCCACCAAAGAAGAAGAAGAGGACGATGAAGACGAAGACGTCTCCTCCGACACGAAGAAAGAACAGGAGGACGACACTTCCTCCGACGAACCGCCGCCAAGCGCATCCGCGGCTGGGCTTGGTCAAATGAAGACGACGATGACGAAGAGGAAGAAGCCTCCGCGAAGGTTACACAGCGACGAGGAAATCGTCGACAGCAGCAATGATGGCAGCTACCCCAGCGATGGCGAAGACGGCAACAACCCTTAGAGTAGGGACTTACTAGTATAAGATTAGCAGTAGCAATCTGTTCCCTTGAGCAATCGGCTTCTCTTTGTAAGAAATCACCTTTTTTTAATCAATGAAGATGAAGATGTTCTTCCAATTCAATTTCCAATCATCCGATTTCACCTCTTGCCATTCTCTGATTGTCAACGGTGGTCAACGCCTTAATGAGACGATGGCAACGCATCAGTCCTCCTGGATAGATTGCGAGACAGGTTAATTCAGTTATCCCTCAAAAATCTGCAACCCTTGTCCCAATTCCGATCCTCAAACGGTAATCCTTAACCATTCCAAATCACCAGGGCAACCTTGCACAATCTTCCAGGCATCAAGCGAACCCAAGGAAGTATCGGATGGTTCGAACCCTTCCTTATGATGTCTGCTTCTTAACAAACCGCCCGAGCCTATCAATGGTGATGGCCCCTTCTTCAAACTCCTCCCATCAACTCGTGGCTTTCTTGCAAGAACTCACCACCTTTCAATACGGGTAGATGTAGAGCCCGATCTCAACGCAACCGGCTCAAAAAGCAAAGAATCTTCAGGCCACCTGCTCCCCGAGCCTTAGGCAAGAATAGTAGTGAAAAAGGTGGGTGCCAAGAAAACTTTGAAGGGCAACAACCTCCAGGCTAAAAAGGGATACCGAAGATAATATCAGCGAACATGCAATCCAGCCATGAAACTCCAATGGGCACCTGGGACACCACCACATAAAACTAGCCAGATGTGCCACCATCGGCTTCCAAGAAAAGGTCAGCCCTCAACTCCCATCAAAACAAGACAGGAAAGCTTACGCACCAGGAGTCGATGTACCACCAGGGCTCAGCAGGACCAGCAAATCCCTTCTCCGAACCAAGAATCGCTGCTTAGATCAATTCACCATCCTTGACGATGACTCTGCAGTTGAAGCCCTGGCCAATCGCGAGGCCCGATCAAGTGGCGCCTAAACTCCGTAGTTCTAAAGTCGATGAACCGAGCATCTACGTGTCAAATTTTTCTATTTTCGATTTTTTATTAGCCGATCGATTCATGAATCGGCTCTTCCTCTGGGTACATACTTCGTGGCTTTGTACCTTCTCCGCGTGTATGCCCCCCGAGCCGAATCCTTCAAGTGATTGAAGATATCGGCTTTTCAGCCAATTCAAACTTGTTTCGCAACTCACCATGCTAAATAGCACATCGGTGAATATGTGTGGTGCGAATAATTCCGATTGCTGGAATCGCTCCCCTTGCGCTTGGTGATCCAACTATTTGCCGATAAATGTTGGCCATGGCTTATCCTCAGACCAATTTCGATCTCTTCTAGTCCATCAGCTGCTGTAAACCCATATCTCAGCTTTCCATTGCCTACCAAATCAATGATAAACACCGGCAGAAGGTAGATTGAGTCTAATTGTGGCCGATTGCTAGAATCGGCCTCCTTTTCCATTGCGATGTTGAACGTGGGTTTACAACTTCCTGGTACTCTGATATAGCTACGTGGCTTCCTTGAGGTGAAATCCTTGCTTTTTATTTTTTGGGGCCGATCGCAGGGATCGGCCTCGCCACGTACGTCCGTAGACTCGGATCTTGCTACTCTGTCAGGCCATAAGACCAGACCCCGTTTTTTGTAGCTTCGATGCGCCACAGCCGTCCGATTAATTCCAGAGAGCGTTTGGTCGTTTGCTTCCCGATGTTCATGGCAGCCAAAGAGATGTCGATCGAATCATCTCGCATGAACAACCTCCACTTCATCTCCATCCCATTGTATGATGCACCGATGCATTGTGGATGGAATGCAGCAATTAGCATGGATCCAATCCCTTCCTAGCAGAACAACATAAGTGCTCTTGCTGTCGACGATGAAGAAGGACGGGGGATAGTCTTTCTACGACGCTAAGTCCACGTTCGAACACCCTTGGCTTCGACGGTTGGCCGTTGAAATCGCTTAGCGTGACGTTGGTCTTGATCAGATCTTCAGTAGAACGTCCCAATCGTCGTAACATGGAGTACGACATTATGTTGACTGCTTCTCCAGTGTCAACCAGCATCTTGTTGATAGGCTGCCCGTTGATATAACCCTTGAGGTATAGGGCCTTCAGATGCCTATAGCTCCTTTCTCGTGGCTTCTCAAAGATAACCGGCCGTGGCCCTGCAATCAAACTGTGCACCGATACCTCCTCGTCTTTGGAGCACAAACTCGACGGAGAACAACACTATGTTTGTATCAATAAGTCCCATCGGCTTCCGTCTGCTTGGGTCGCCACACTTTCTTGGTGGGCGAGCCTCTGTTTGCCAATCTTCACGATCAGCCCGTGCTTTCCTCAACGTGCCACTGCCCTCGCCTTCCAAGTTTCTGTCGCTGCACTCTGCGCTTGGGAGTGGCTGAGTCCATCGACACCACCTTGGTCGGTGATATCTATCTTCTTCTTCACTCTTCAAAGTATTCATCTGAGATGACTCAGCTGCTTGTTCCGAGGTGGGAGAGGTCCTGACGCTGAACACCGAAACTTCATTTGTTCCCTCTCTCTCGTTACATTCTCGGCGTTCTTATCAGGCAATCGGCTCATTCCCGAGTCCCAAAGTGTTTGAAGAAAGGACAATTCCAATGCTTGTCCACGTCCTCTCGCTCCCCTTCACTCCGGGCGTGACGCCATACCCTTCGCACCGACGGTATTTCCGTTGTTCGCATCACCGACGATATTTATCATCATCTACGCGTAGCGCCGACGTCGGTCGTATTGCTGTTCATATTTGTTAAGGAGGTGCGCGGAAAGTGGTCGTTGATACCGCACGCTGATCACCTCTTCTCGCCAATACCGTCTTCATCATGTCAGCCGCGTGATCGGCTCTCCTTCTTATCCTTGCCTCGAGAGTGACTACTGGGCTTATCAACGCCATGGCGATCTGCGAGCCCCCATATTGATATCAAACGAGAAACCTGGCTCGCATCCTATGCAATGACTGAGATCGACCACGTTGACTTCGGAAACGCCGCATGTCAACTCTCATGGCAACCTGACCGAGAGCAATCGCCTTGTTCTATCGCCATCTGAATTTGTCCGCGCAGACTTTGCAGTCGTTGGTGGTATGGGTGAACGTGATGCCATTTGCAAGTGGCCTGCCGTCATCTCTTGTGGCGTGGGATTTTATGGCTTCGGTAACTTCAATGCTTCTCCTTCCAGCAGCATCGAAAATTTGCTCGCCTTGCTCAAATCGAAGTCGAAACCCTTTGCAGGCCCCGGTTGTTTCACCCACTTACAGGACACGGGGTTTGCCCCCCGAGTCCACTCCGCTACTGCTACTCTTCTCCTGCAGCGTCTTCATCTTCGTCCGTCTCGATCAGGAAGACGCGCTAGTATTTTTGTCCTCGGTACACTCGATGGCGCCGTTCATATGCTGTCAACTTCAACCATGTGCGCGTGAATTGTACTGCTTGGAAGGTCACATCTTTGAGCGGCGCTGATAATCCTGCCACGCCGGCCTCGACCGTCTTCCTCGCTTATGCGAACCGAATAACATCTGCTCGACGGTCCCGAACCTCCGATGTACTCGTACACCGTCTCCTCGTCGCCTAACTTGATCGATCGGCAAGGCTAGCTTCCGTGGTTTCGAATGATATTGTTCATGGTATTGCTCTTCCAGCTGCTTCCACGTCCGAACCGAGTCTGGTAGTAACGAGGTGTACTACCCAAAGGCTGGACCCGTGAGAGATCGCGAGAAGAACCTCACACGTAGCTCTTCTGGCGAGACCATGCCCAACCGTGCCAAGTATCGCTACGTGCTCGATCGAGCGGGTTCCTTCGATCCACCGAATTTTGTGAAGTCGTGAGCCGATACTTAGGTGGCATGGGATCAGGTCGTAGTCGTTGGGATACGGCTTGGAATAGCTGATCATTCTTCTTGCAGGATGCCGAACTTGTTTCTCATGATGGCGGTGATCTCATCCACCGTGAGCTGCAGAAGCTGATCGTTCATAACTTGTATTGGTGGCATATTTAGTTAGCTACGCTCGTTTCTCAAGATCCGCTCCGTAATCGCTTCCGCTTCCAACACCTCCGTGGGCGGGGCCCTTCCGTCAGACTGGTCATCCAGCCACAGGCCCGCACGTATGTGCACACGTATCCATGTGAAATTTCCTTGGGCGACAGAATTGGTAGTCGCCCGGATCACCTCCAACCTTGTAGACGACGTACGCGGTGAGTTGCTGTGGAGCCGCAAACGTGTGTTGCAGTGGTGGCCTTGTGTAGAGCGGTACTCCCCTTGTGAGTTCCTAGAGCAGGACCTGACGGAGAGTACTTGTGCTTCACTTCTTGCACCACCTTGAGCGCGACACGCTCCGAGTATTCACTGTGCTCGCATGCCGATGAAGAGTGTGAGCAACGGATAATTGACTTCCTGTCGCAGTACTGCACGTTCGTCCGAAGGGAGAGATAGATCTAGTCCATCTAGCGCGCCTTCGGGTTGGAACCCTTGAACTTGATTCCGTAACGGGTTTTCGAAAGCGCCATGAGATCGGCCCCAGGATGGCCTTGAGTTCATCATATCTCTTCTTATGCTCAGGAGGCATCCTCATACTTGACTGGTTCTCCCGCAATCTGAGGTGCAGATGACGACATGGTTGTTGCGGAAGATTGTCCCGATGTCCCACCGGGCGTGCTGCAGTGTGCTCGCCAGCACACCGGCGAGCAGCCGTTAAGCAACACGAAGAGCCGGGAGGCTTCCAAGGCGGCAAGCGGCCCCGGTCCTCGACGTCGTTCGCAAATGCTCCGCACACGACCCGGCGGCCGCAAGGGCGTGCCTGACCTATACCCGGCCGGGAAGGTGTGGATTGCTTCGATTAGTTCCTCGCATGGCGTACACGTAAACATTAAATACGAGCCCTATCGGCTCTCAGTTGCCCTGCGGATCGGCTCAAAGAGCCGATCGCCCCATGGTTCACGTTGATCTTCATGACATGGGGATCCCGCTTGATCACAACAAAGCTAAACCAATCTATGACAGCTTAGGTTCTCACCGTATGATCGAACATCCTACGCGTAGTTGAGCCTAATAGACACGTAAGATAACTAAAACTAACCCTAAAAGAGGCCTAAAAACCAACATTACGTTAATTCCGAACATCCCTCTTAGGGCTAGCAAACCATACCTAACGCACTACCGGATCGTTCACAACCCGTTTGCATGGCCTAACCATACAGATATTAAACTAATCCTTGAAGAACAAGGAGCAACTATAACGCATCGGATCTACTAAGTAAAGAACAAGCAAGATGATGCCCTTACACCTAGATAGGTGTAAGGGCAGCTAGATGTTGAGGGACGGCATAGCTAAGCAGATATACGCAAGAAAAGCATCTATGCAAGCCCCAAAACATCTACGATAAATAGTGCTACTCGCCATCAACGCTTCAATACGAGCAACACAAGGTAAACGAATAATGTTAACTGCCAGATCGCAAGATGCGATCTAGGCAAAGATGGTGCTTACCCTGAGAAACCCGAAAGAAGGGGTGGCGATGCGCTCGATTTGTGTTTGTTGTGAACGTGATTGTCCTCCTTTCCGATAACCCTAGATACATATTTATAGTCCAAGGACTTTCTAATTTGGACGTAACCGTGCACGAGTTAAACTCTATCTCTTAATCTAAACTACGATGCGATCTACTATATTACGTATACACGCAATTAAGCCCAAACTCTTCGCAAGGCCGCTTCAAAGATGCTCCATGTGTATATTCAAGCCCATCTTCACTACGGCCCATCTCCCGATTTGGCCAAAATCCGTGATAACACACAGTTTACTTGTTGTCGTCGGAGATTGTCTAAGTCCACATGTCGACCCAGCGAGGGTCGTTCTCGCCCCAGGTCGTGTTCGGGTTGTCGAGCTCGAACTCGGCAATGGCGCGACGACGGCACCTGGCGGACCTACGCTGCGCCCTGAGGTGCGCGAAGAACGCCTTCGTGTTGTCGACGTCGCTGGGGAACTGCTCCCTCCACTGGCGCATCAGCTCCCAGTCGCGCTCGGCGATGGCGATGCGGTGCTGCGCCTGGCGGTGGCGGCGACAGTCCTCCTCGTTGACGAGGCGCGGCGCGGGCACCAAAAACTCCGCCTCCTCCAGCGACTCGACGTCCTGGAAGTTGAGGTCGCGCCGCAGCCGTCGGAATCGCCACGCGGCCGCGTCGTAGGCGCGCGCCGCCAGCTCCGGCGTGTTGAAGGTGCTGAGGGTGACGTGGAAGCCGCCGGCGCGAATCTCCGCGTAGAACGTTCCATTCAGACGCGCTCGGACGCCGCGGAAGCCTGACGATCCGCGGCGGCGCGGCGACATCCTGGCGATGAACGAGCAGAGGCGGCGGCGAGGAAGGAGAGCGGCGGCGACGCGTGGCGCTGGTATGCGGCGGAACGTTCCGTGGCGGTTGGGTGCGCGCGCACGCGGCGCTTTATAGCGCGCGCGAAGCGACGCGGCAAGTTTGCCGCTCGGGATGCCGCGATGACGCGAGCGGGAAAAATTTTCTTTCGCGCGCGGGTTTGGCGCATCCGCTGGAGGAGCGCGGGAGGGTGCGCGCGTGGCAAAAAGCGGTTGAAACACGATGGCGCGCCATTTCGCGTCTCTGTTGGAGATGCTCTAATATATGTACTTCACATATTATGTAAGAGCAGATAGATTTCGGATGTTAATTGCTACTAATTTCTATGCCTTGTGATTCCAAATTTCAATTGTTAAGACTGTACTGAACTGTTACTTTGCTTTTGCTGTTGCTCAACTATGCTTCTGTTTTGCTGAACTGCTATTTACCTGGACTGATATGTTATTTAGCTGAAAATCTGAGCGGCAGTTAACTGAATCGTTGTGTCCGTGCGAGTAGTATTGTGTCCTGGGTCGTTAAGTCGTTCCTGAGCGTTGGATGGGAAATAGATGATGGATGTGAGGTCTCACGGCACGCTGTGCCCTGCCTGTGTCAGGGCACCGGATCCCAGTCCGTAATGATCTGCATCTGCCTATATATGGTTGCTCGTGCTTACAGACGAAGGTTTCCCAATGTTGTTTTTTTAGTGGAAATCCCATAATAAATTGTATTGCTTCTCTCCTAGTTGACCTAAATTAGCCTAAATGGCCACCTCCAATCAGCATAATCTGCATTTGGCTCCCCTTAAACACCCATCCCTCGCTCATGCTGCATGTTTGATCATTCAACTTGCTTCAGATTTTGACTTGTCTCGGCTATTCTAAACATGTGTGGAACTGGCTATGGGTAGACGCTGGAGGCTATATCCCACATCCTTGTGGGCGTGATGACCCTTTGTTCGGCGTTATGACTAGTGGAGAAGAGGCCTTTGGTCCTAAGCAAATAACCCAGTGCAGAACCAAACCGGGACCATTGGGGGCATTAGGCCCGGTTCGTTTTGCCCAGGGCGGCCCCACTGGTTCAGAGCCTGTCCTGTAGTGGCCTTTGGACCCGGTTTGTATTACAAACCGGGCCTAAAGGGTGGCCGGTGGCGCGGCAGGCGTGTCAGTGGGAACCTTTAGTCCCGGTTTGTACAAACCGGGTCCAAAGGCCCCACTGACCCGGCTTAGATACAAACCGGGACAAAGTCCCCAATCTGGCTATATGACTTGCCCCTGCCCAAATGTGAGCCACACTTGGCCATTTTTTTTCACTTTTTTCAAGAGGGGTGTATTGCTCTCCTCTCTTCTTCACATACACAAGAGGTATTCGATGAAATGCTTAAGAGGATTTGACACTTGAGTTTACACAAATCAAGCCACACTTAACTTGCTTTTTTCTTCTTCATCGAGGTTAACAACTTTATCCTTTCATCTCTCATTGATAAAATGTAATGGTTTTTGATATAATGTTAATTATATCATGCAGATGAATCGGCAATGGATGTACATTGACCACGGTTTGACGAGTTCACTGGCCCGGAGAGAATTTCATCGCCGTGGCTGAGGCAAACAAACATGGTGGCTTCATGTATTGTCCATGTGTCGACTGCAAGAATATCGTAAATTACGCTCACTCGAGTACCATTCACGGCCACCTTCTGCGGCGTAGGTTTCATGCCCAGCTACTATTGTTGGACCAAGCACCGAGAAAGAGGGGTTATGATGGAAGAGAATGAAGAAGAGGAAGAGGGATGATGACGGTTATCCCAATTTCCTGAATACGATGATACTGCAGAAGGCAATGAAGACAATGAAGTAGAAGATCAAGAGGCACCAGATGAGCCTGCTGATGATCTTGGTCGGGCCATTGCCGATGCAAGGAGAGAATGTGAAACTGAAAAGGAAAGGTTGGCCTTCGACAAGATGATAGAAGATCACAACAAATTGTTATACCCAACTTGCGAAGATGGCCATAAAAAGCTAGGCAGCACACTGGAATTGTTGCAATGGAAGGCAGAGAACGGTGTCACTGACTCAGGATTTGGAAAGTTGCTGACAATAATTAAGAGGAAGCTTCCAAGGGGTAACGAATTGCCCGCCAGTACGTACGAAGCGAAGAAGATTGTCTGCCCTCTAGGATTAGATGTGCAAAAGATACATGCATGCATTAATGACTCCATCCTCTACCTCGGTGAGTACGAGAATTTGGATGCATGTCCGGTGTGCACTGCATTGCGGTATAAGATCGACGAGATGACCCTGGTGATGTTGAGGGCGAGCGCCCCAGAAGAGGGTTCCCGCCATGTTATGTGGTATGCTCCTATAATACCACGGCTGAAACGCTTGTTCGTAAATAAAGAGCATGCTAGGTTGTTGCGATGGCACAAAGAAGACCGTAAGAAAGACGAGATGTTGAGGCACCCTACTGATGGCTCCCAATGGAGAAAATCGATAGAGAGTTCCCAAACTTTGCACAGGATGCAAGGAACTTAAGGTTTGGTCTAAGTACAGATGGCATGAATCCTTTTGGAGAGCAGAGCTGCAGCCATAGCACCTGGCCGACTCTTTGTATATATAACCTTCCTCCTTGGTTGTGCATGAAGGGGAAGTTCATTATGATGCCGTGCTCATACAAGGCCCAAGCAACCCGGAACGACATTGATGTGTACCCGAAGCCATTAGTCGAAGAACTTACAGCTGGTCCCTAGCGTGTGTACGTGTGTGACGAGCACAAGCAGGAGGAATTTGACCTAAGAGCGCTGCTTTTTGTAACCATCAATGACCGGCCCGCTCTTGGTAACATTTCAGACAATGCAACAAGGGATACAATGCATGCACGCATTGTTTACATGAGCTCGAAGGTGATTATTTGGAAAAAGGTCAGAAGGTCGTGTACCTGGGGCATCGTCGATTTCTTAAGATTACCCATCCCGTAAGAAAGAAAGGCAAGCATTACAACGGTGAGGCTGATCACCGGAGGAAGCCTCCCCATCGTGATGGTGTTGATATATTTGGTATGGTCAAGGATCTAGATGTAATATTTGGAAAGGGTCCTGGCGGACGGTCTGTTCCGAATGACGATGCCGGACACGCGCCATGTGGAAGAAGAAATCTATATTTTGGGATCTACCCTATTGGAAAGTCTTAGAGGTCCGCTCTTCAATCGATGTGATGCACGTGACGAAGAATCTTTGCGTGAACCTGCTAGGCTTTCTGGGCGTGTACGGGAAGACAAAAGATACACCAGAAGCACGGGAGGACCAGCAACGTTGGAAAGACCCCAAAAATCTGCATGAGAGAGTTAAAGGACGTCATTTATCCAGCTACGCTCTTACAAAAGCAGAGAAGGAAATATTTTTTGAATGTCTGAGTGTATCAAGGTCCCGTCTGGCTTCTCCTCCAATATAAAGGGAATAATAAATATGGAGAAGAAAACATTCCAAAACCTGAAGTCTCATGACTGTCACGTGATAATGACACAGTTGCTTCCGATTGCATTGAGGGGGCTTCTACCGGAAAATGTTCGACTGCCCATTGTGAAGCTATGTGCATTCCTCAATGCAATTTCTCGAAGGTAATAAATTCTACCGAGGTTGCGAATGATGTGGTCCAATGTCGTTAGTTTTGAGCCGGTGTTCCCACCATCCTTCTTCAATATTATGACACATCTCCTCGTTCACCTAGTCGAAGAGATTTCCATTCTCGTCCTGTATTTCTACACAATATGTTCCCCTTCGAGAGGTTCATGGGAGTCTTAAAGAAATATGTTCATAACCGTGCTAGGCCGAAGGAAGCATCTCCAAGGGCTATGGAACAGAGGAGGTCATTGAATTCTCGTGTTGACTTTATTCCTGACCTTATGCCGATTGGTGTTCCTAAATCGCGGCATGACTAAGTGGAAAAGGCACGCTAGGAAGGAAATCAATGATATGTAGGGACGGAATTTCTTTGACTCAAGCACACTACACAGTTCTACAAAGTTCCACCTTGGTGGCTCCGTATATCGTGACCACAAGAACTTTCTACGCTCCCCCAGTCGAACGATTTGATTAGACGTGAACACATGTCGACTTTCGGCGGTTGCAAAAACATCTCTGAATAACGAAGATATTGAAGATCAGTGTACTTGTGGCCCAGACACCATCTTCGACCGTAGTGACTTTCCAAGGGTACGAGATAAATGGGAATACATTTTACACGATCGCCAAGATAAAAAGAGCACCAACAAAACAGTGGTGTCCGATTTGATGCAATAATGAATGAAGGCCCAAATGACACATATTATGGTTACATAGAGATATATGGGAACTTGACTATGGACCTTCTTTTAAGGTCCCTTTGTTTAGGTGCAAATGGGTCAACAAAACAGAGGCGGGGTTCAGGTAGACAAGTTGTATGGAATGACAAGTGGATCTCAACAATCTTGGGTATAGAGACGAACCATTCGTCCTAGCCAAGGATGTGGCCAGGTTTTCTATGTGAAGGACATGTCTACCAAACCAAGAAAAAGGAAACATAAGGAAACAAATACATCAAACGATGAGCCGCCACATAGTTCTTTCCGAAAAAGAAACATCGTGGGAGTGGAGGACAAGACAGACATGTCGAAGATTATAATAAGTTTGATGAAATTCCACCCTTCGTAGTGAACATTGATCCAAGCATCAAGTTAAATGATGAAGATGCTCCATGGTTAGGCTGAAGAAGATTAAATGATGAAGATGCTCCATCATCAAGTTAATTGTAGAATGTTCATGGCACAAATGAGTATCTCAACATGGCAATCAATTTAACTGTATGTAAGATATTAAAAGTGGAGATTTCCCAACCCTTTCCCCAACAGTACTTTGTTAGAGGAGATGTAGTCGTTCGGGGCTTGCAGGGAAAAATTCAGAGCAGCTCCGAAGATGCCGTAGGCGTGTGCACCAACGACATCTTCGAGAAGTCGCCACGGAGATTTCTCAAACCTTTCCCCACAAGATACTGTTAGAGGAGATGTCGTTCACGGGCTTAAGAAATTTTCCGAGGCACTCCTCCGAAGATGCCGTAGGGCGTTGTGCACCAACGACATCTTCGAAGCGGTCACGGGAGATTTCCCAACCCTTTCCTTCATCCATGGGAATGAAACTCGCTTGGCTTGTTGATCTGGCCCAAGGCGTATCGATGCTCCTTTTATAGGCACTGCACCTCTTCTACTTTGTCTTGTTCTTCGACGAGCGTCGTGCGCTACATGCTTTATCTCATCGAGCAGTGCCACCCATGCGTTCTTATCCCGCCGACATCTTTAGTCCCGGTTGTACCCACCGTGACTAAAGGTTACCCACACGTCCTTATCCCACCGACAGTTTTGTTAGATGACAAAAAAAGGATCTTTCGTCCCTGTACCCACCAAGGACTAAAGGGTTATCCCACCGACAGTTTTGTTAGATGACAAAAAAATGATCTTTAGCCCCGTTGTACCCACCAGCCGAGCTAGTCATCGGCGCTTCCCGCCTATTTTTTCTTCCTTGCTTCCCGCGTCCGTCCTCCCGCCATTTTCACTATATATATGATGGCTTGGCCTCCATTTACATATCACATCTACACTCATTTCTGCAAACCTCATCACTCTGTCCCATGGCTTCCATCGTATCTCTAACCCTCCGGGAGGCGGAGGGCGCCGCGCCACTCCCCCTCCCCGCCGGGCTACCGCGTCCCGACCGACTGGTTGCTGAGCGTCGGAGGCGTACCGGTCCCTCCTGTCCCTCTGGGTGTGGCGCGCGAGATGGCCATCACGAACCACTACTACTCGACCTCACGGGAGCAGCGGAGGAATCCCCAGTGGCATCCCGACTACTTCCCAACTTGGGAAAGCTTCTTCATCAATCGACGTGAGAGTACGCTTGCCGGCACGGGAGGGCGGCCCTCCTCCTTCGGACTTCAACGAGGCCGGCCGCGTGTGGTGGCGCGGCCGGACTCTCCAGGCGTCATGGCCCACCGTGGCCCCCCGCCAGCACCCTCGCCCCACCACGCGTGTCTCCCGCCGAGGTTCGACTACCGCGACCCCATGCCGCGACGATGATGATGGCGACTACGACGACTACGATGGCGAGTACTATCGGGCTAGGCACGAGTATGACGAATGACTCGAACGCCGAATCGCCATATGTATCTTAATTAATTTTTAGTTGAGCTCTGTACTTTAATTCTATGTGTATCGCGGAAACTTTCTCATCATCGGTCTGCACAACGACTTTATTGAAAATACAATTAAAATATATAAACAACTAGTGGCCCGTACATGGCGGTGACGGTGGTGGTGGCGCACATGGCGGTGACGGTGGTGCACACACGGTGGCGCACGGTGGCCTGTACATGGCGGTGGCGGCGTGGTGGCCAACATGGCGGTGGTGGCCAGGTACACGGCGGTGGCGACGGTGGCCGTACATGCATGGCGGTGGCGGTGGCCGCCACGGCGGTGGCGGCGGTGGCGACATGGCGGCGGCGGCGGTGGATACGTGTGGCGGGCGGTGGCACGGGGAAAGGACGGCGGTGGCGGGCGTACACGGCTGGTGGCTCGTGCATGGCATGGTGGCGCGGTGGTGGCCGACATGGCGGTGACGGTGGTGGCCGACACGGCGGTGGCGACGGTGGCCTGTACATGCATGGCGGTGGCGGTGGCGGTGGCGTGCGCACACGGCGGTGGCGGCGTGGCACATGGCGGCGGGGCGGTGGACACGTGTGGCGTGCGGTGGCACGGGAAAGGACGGCGGTGGTGGGCGATGCATTGTACACGGTGGCCCACATGGCGGTGGCGCGTGGTGGCCGGCACATGGCGGTGACGGTGGTGGCCGCACACCCGCGGTGGCGGCGGCGGTCTCGTACATGGCGGTGGCTGCGGACACGGCGGCGGCGGGACACGTGTGGCGGGTGGCCGAGCGTGTTTTTTATCTAAATAAGGGAACGAATTTTTTAAAAAAAATGGTCTTTGGTCCCGGTTTGACACAATGGGCTCGGCTCGCGCGCAATGAAACCGCAGCAGAAAAAGGCCTTTACAAACCGACCAGGGGCCTTTGGTCCCGGCTTGTAATGAACCGGGACCAGGGGTTATACTACCGCTTCGTCTCCGCGGAGATCAATCCCGCGAGACGGCCAGACGCCGCCCGCCGTTACACGCCGTTCAGCGTCGCAGCTGTTGCCGCCGCCGTCCTCCGCTCGCTGTCTCGACGCGTCCTCCGCCGCCGCCCTCGCGCGCCGCCTCTCCGCCGTCGCTCCTTCGTCGTCTTTCGCGTTTGCCGCGCGCACGCCATCGCTTGCCGCGCACGCGTCCGCTCGCGAAGCGCTCCACCACCGCGCTCCTCGCCGACACTTCGCCTCCTCCTCCGCCGGTAAGAGCCGCCGCCGCCCACCTTCTCCTTCTTTTTTTCTTTTTTAGTCATTTGTTAGATTAGTTTGTTAGGTTAATTAGTTAGAAAAAATAGTTAGTAAAATTAGTTAGTAAAATTAGTTAGTAAAATTAGAAACAATAGTTACATAAAAAGTTAGATAAAAAGTTAGAAAAATTATCGGCGCCGCTCGTGCCTCCTCGACCGTCGGCCGCCTCTCTCTCCGCCGCCAAGGTGAGCCCGCGCCGGCCACCTCTCCTTTTTTTCAAGTTTTTTTGTTAGATTAATTGTTAGTTAGATTAATTAGTGTAGTTAGATTAATTAGTGTAAAATAGTTGGCAAAATGGTTAGGGTCGGCGCCCCCTTACGCGGTAGTGCCGGCGCTCTGCCGCGCCCCCAAATAGAGGATTTTAGGGTCGGCGCCCCCTTACGCGGTAGTGCCGCTCTTGTCGCGCCCCAAATAGAGGATGTTGTGCCGGTGTCCCCATACGCGGTAGTGCCGGTGCTCTTGCCGGTCTCCCAAATAGAGGATGTCGTGCCGGCCCCCCTTACGCGGTAGTGCCGGCGCTCTTGGCGCCCCCAAATAGAGGATGTCGTGCCGGCGCCCCCTCACGCGGTTGTGCCGCCTGCCGCGCCCAAATAGAGGATGTTGTGCCGCCGCCCCTTACGTGCCGGCGCTCTTGCCGGCGCCCCCAAATAGAGGATGTTGTGCCGCGCCGCCTTACGCTGTAGTGCGCGCCCCCAAATAGAGGTAGTTTCTATAACAGTTACCCCTTCCTCCGCGGAGATCAATCCCGCGGAGACAAAGCGCAGATAACTAGTGAAGTTATTTTATTTAGCACAATATTATGATTTTTTTTTATTTATGTTGGTACATATATATATGATTTGTTTTCGTAGCTACGATGCCGCGACAGCGTGGTCCGACTCTTCTAGAGGAGATGCAGCAGCTGGGGGAGGTCCGAGACTGGGCTCCGCCGGGGTGGCAGGAGGTCTTAGCTTCGGTCGCGCACCTTGGCGGGAATCCGGGTCCCGTCTCGACCCGGATATTCTTTGGTGGAGGTCTTATGGGCACACGTTTCGGAGGGAGCCGCCCCGGAGGAGGTAGCTCAGCGCATTGCGGCGGAGGACGAGCACGTTCGCCGTTACATGTATGCGTTAGACAACATGTATAGGACCGGATGGAGCGTTATGCGGGATCTCATGTTAGCTATGCTCCCGACTGTTCCGTGGCTTTGGGTGTTCACCCGGCGCGGCTCAGGTCCCGGTCGGCGCGGTCGTTGAGAGGTTGTAGTATTGATTGATGTATTAGGGTTAAATAAACATGAACCCAATCTATGTATGCATGTAACTGCACTATCTGCTTTCAGCACTATATTATCGATCCTTAGTTAATTAAGAACTACATATGTAACTCCATTTTCAGTTTTCTGCATTATCCTTAATTTGATCATATGATGGTTCCTATATATAGTTTGCAGGTCGTTGTAGAAAGCATGGAGAGAGATGAAACTCAAGAAAATTTCATGGCTGACCTCATAGCCAACGGTGGATGATGAACGTGTTATTCCGGATGATGGCGGTGATGATGTCACAACAACTTTTTTGAATGACTCGGTGAGGGAGCGGAGAATATTGAGGAAGAAGATCCTAATGGCGCCGGTGAGGAAGAAGATCATCATAATGGCTCCGGAACCGTAGTTATCACCGAGTATATAAATTAATTAAGCCGTTGTTGATCGACTAGATGCATTAACCAATTAAATTGTACCGACTATGAATTATTTCTTTTTTAGCCCTCCGGATCGAGCACTTCTTCTGTAAAGTCGAGGAAGCGAGGCCCGGCCAAAAAGTTGGACGACGGTGTTAGGCACGACATCACCCACATCGCTAAGGATGGTAAACCGATTGCTCCAGAGAAAGGTGCAAAGGCATTCATAGCTCAATGCGGAGTGCTTGTTAGGGACCACGTCCCGATCACCGTTCGAGAATGGAACAAGCCAAAGGGACTAGTGCTGTCTGCAGAAGAAGCTCAAGGTCTTTATATCGATGATGTAGCCAAAAACAGCATTCTGACCAAGCTCATGTCACATTTCAACATAGTACCCGAAGAGGGGAAAAAGGCCAAGATGGAGCATGCCCCCACCGAGTTTGCCAAGAAGAAGATGGCCGACTATTCAAGAACCACAAGAAAAGATTGCGCGGCCTTATCAAGAAAAAGAAGACTCCGGACGGTGAGAAGGTAAAAATCACTGGGACGAGTGAAGTACAGACGGAGTCAAGAATTTAAGAAAAGGTCGGAAACAAATAAGGCAAATGCTGCGTTGAAGAAATATCACCAAATTCTGGGTCCAGGTGGATACAGGGCTTAGATTAGGGACACACGGTTGGATCGAACGGTGCAAGGAGTGGTTCTACGGGATTGGGGGAACGTTGCATCCAGAAACAGGGAAGTGCATCTATAAGAAAGCTCATCCGAAGTTTCCCATTGAAGCCCTGGAAAAAGCACATAAGGACGTGGAGGGGAGGTTCCAGCCGATAGAGAGAACGATGAGCTGACACGCGCCCTTGGGAACAAAGAACACGGCGGACGAACACGAGGCACGAAGGCTCTGTTCCGTGGAACATTATTTTCCTGCGGAAAGGAAGAGATTTCCCGATAAAAGCCATGAGAGGAGAAAGGCAAGGGAAACAGACCGCATAGCGACCTTAGAGGAGGGTTTTACCACCATGCAAGCCCAATTAACCATGGTAACCCAAGTACTTACATCCCAGATGGCTCAGGGGCAGTCAGATCCTGCGCCATTGCTCGATGCCCTCGTCCCGTGCAACAACAACGGAGAAGCAGACGAAACTCCGAGCAGGCCGATCATATTAATGATGAGGTGGTCAGAACGCTACCCGTGGATGATCTCACCGAGAGCCGTCCTCCTGCATGTTAAAGTTTTCAACCTATCCTTCAAGGCGGCGGTCGGCATCTTCTTACCTACAAGGTCTTACCATTGCCGTCCGGTCAAGACGACTTTGCTTGTGATGGTGGATGAAGTGTTGAGAGATTATGAGGGGATGGTGCTTGAGCACCCTGCAGGTGAAGATGGGGAAATCAAAGAACTGGGAGAAGCCCGTAGAACCACCGTGCAATGGCGGAAGGAGAACATTGTGTTTCCAGGTGAGAAGCCACCAAGCAGGCCACCTCCTCCGCCTCCTCCGCCACTGCGGGTCTCCTCCGCGTGATGAGTCTCCTCCGCGTGATGATTCTCCTATGCGCGATGATGATTCCCCTGTGCATGAGCAGTCTCTCCGCGTGAAAACACTCCGCCGCCTCCTCCTCCCTCGTCAGGAGACTCCGCCGCCTCCACCTAAGCAAAGAGGAAGAAAAAAGTCGCCCGCTTGACAGCAGGACAATCGGCCATACCCCACTTCGTCGTGCAGCCCTATGATGATCCGGAGACGGCATCGATGATCGAACGGGAGGCTAGAGCTCAGGAAGCATCAGTTGATTACGAAGATTACTATCCAACGGCTCAAGTGGTAAACAAGTATAGATACGGAAAAGATCTCGTCAAACCGGCGAGCTGCTCTAGGTACTCGATGCGAAGGTTGCATGACTGGTACAAAGCCTGTCGAAGAGGTGATCGCTACCTCACGGTGTATCTTAGAGATGAGCATTACTTCCGGGAACGAGGAGATAAACCTTGAGTTAGAAGAACTGTTTCAGTTATTCAATCAAGACGCCCACCTGTCATCAGTTGCTACTGCCCGTAAGTGATTTATTTATGTAATTAAGTCTCGTAGCTCGCGGCTCATTCATTTGCACTAATAATTATCCTCACTATATTCTTTGTGTACGCTATATATTTAATTATGCAGAATGAAGAAGCTCGAATGCAAAAGAGGCAAGCTCCTACTGGGGTTCATAGACCCGCATAGTTCATGAAGTTACGGTTCGAGACTTCGCCAAGGACACAGAGGACAACATGGTAATGTTTTTAGTGAAGCAAGCAGAAAGAGGAAATATTCTTTCCCTACAACTTCAAGTGAGTGTTATATATAACATACATTATGCTTGTGCACTTCCACTTTATTCTCCTAATCATTGAGCTATGCTTGTGCAGATTCCACTTTATTCTCCTTATCATTGATCTTCACAAAGGAGTCGTAAAGGTCATGGACTCGAAACGTAAAGAATATGCGGAATGGGCGGACATGGCTGTCATCCTTCAGAGGTAATTTCAATCAATTTCGTATTGGCATCTTCATCTGTTCTAATTCGACGATATCATCAACTAATCAATAACTCATTTACTCATTATTTTTTGCCGGGCAGGGCTTGGAAACGGTTCATCACTACTGTTCCGGGTAAATGGAAACGAGCTTACATTTGAAGATTACCTGTAAGTAGTACTATATATATAGCTATGTCCGTGAAACTCTATGTATGATATTTACTTTCAATACGATGCTTGATTATTAGTTTGATCGAACTATTTTTTCGTAAAGTGTATGAGGCAGGAACGCGGGAATAACTTATGTGGATACTACGTCTGCACCTTCATTCGTGACATGACCTGTCCCAAGGGTGGGGATGCCCAAATACATGCCACTCGTGTATGATAACAAATTCTCACAATTATCTTAATTAGTACCATCTATTGTATGATTTCCATTCATATATTGATCTCCTTTTTAAATATAGATGATACGCTGCGGGACAGTCTCATAACGGAGGATCAAATACGAGCAATTCAAGAGGAAATCGCGGGATTCTTTCTTACCGAGTGCATAACCCTAGGTGGAGAGCACTATGCGAAGGTCATAGCAAGGTGTTGAGCAACTTTGTAGAAGCTAATAGATTTAGTAAAGAGATCCGACTTGATATGCATGCATTACGTGTACTGTTGACGATGTCTATATATATTCACGACGATTTGTTTGTGGTTTCTTGAATGATATATATGCATTGCTGAAACCAGCGTACGAAACGCCTGTTTTTCTGCGCGGCAGAAACGCTGTCGCACCCTAAACTGTGTCGCGGTGAGAAGAATTCTCCAAAGAGTACCCTGTGCCCTGCTGAGCACGAACCGGACCAAAGGCCTTCCACCGCGAGCTCCACCGCACCACGCCCTTTAGGCCCGGTGCCTTTTGAACCGGGACTAAAGGGGGGGGGGCCTTTAGTCCCGTAATTGTCCCGGTTGGAACCGGAGGGCCAAACGGACCGGGCCTGTAGCCCCGTTTTCCACTAGTGTGACTAAGCAGGAATGATGTGATTTTTGACAAATGAAATGATATCTTCTCCATGGGAGGTTATATACTCGATCATGCATTAGCTTCACATTTGTTTTTTTTTAAATTTAGTGATTATCGACTATGGCACGTGGAGCTATTTACGTTATCATGCGTATATGCCCCAAGCGGCCTTGCATTTTTTTTTCTACAAACTATGTATTCTCTTATTTTGAGTCTTTGTTGCTTGCTTCCAAGGTCTAGTTATGTGGAAACCGGTTGTGTGCCTTTTGGGACCGCATAATCTTGAACGATAATATTTGAGTCAATAGAAACTTTCTTTATCCATTTTTTTCTAATAAAGGTAAGATTTCGAGAGTCGACGTGTCACGTGGATATAAATAGAATGGTGGCAGCTCATTGATATTAAAATTCTATGAATCTGATGTTCTGTTACTATGTTTTGTCTCTATGTGAAGGTAAAAAAAAGTATTGTGTTTCTTTTAGAAAATCATAGAGTATTCAGGTACTTGATATTTCTTTCAAAAAAAGTTTGGAATTGAGCACATAATGGGCCATATCCAATGAGACCCACTGGCCAGTACGCAGCCTGACTCGGCCCATTTACTCGTACGGTTTCCGGCCCGCCACAGAAAGCCGAAACGGGTTAGCGGTTGGCAAGCGGTGGTTGTCAGCGAGCGGAACCCACTCGAGAAAGCGCTGGCGAAAATCTGCCGGCTCCTCCCGGGTGAGAGGAAGAGCAGTTCTGCAGTCCCCCAACTCCCACGCGTCCAGTGAGCAACGGCGGCAGAGTCGCCGCCACAGGTCTGGGTGGACTCCGATTGATTTTCCGAAGCTGCTCCGATCCCGCTGCGATTCGATTCGACCGATCCTGCGGCCTCCCCTCCCATTTCCGATCGAATCGGCCCCTTCTTGCTGTTCGGTTAGTTCCGCCCGCCTTGAATTCCTCGCCGCTTTTCGTCCGAGTGATTGATTGCGTCGCCGTGGAGGAAATGGTTTGCAATTTAGCATGTCCTACCAGGTTCGGTGGTAGGTAGCATGCGCCGCTTGTGCCAAGCCGGCAGTGTTTGCGCGGCCTTCTGTTGTATGCTTAATTACTGAAGAAACGTGCGGGGTATTGTGACGGATTCAACGCCCTTTCTGTGTAGCCTATTGGGATCATACTGAACTGTTTAGTAGAAGAATCTACCATCTATGTTGAAACTGGTAGTATTAGTAGGTGAGAGCTGTCTGAGATGATGCAAACAAATATGCAGGAATTCAGAGTGAGATTGTTTGTTCTTGCTCACCACACGACCATAACTTTCTACCACTATAAGAACATGCTCGTGGAGGATACCTTCGTCAGAAGACTCACAGTACCAGGACAACCGCTAATTACTTTGTCCACACCTCTTATCTCTGAATATTTCTATCATAGGACATTGCTAAACCGAGCCTTCTAAGCTGTGTGACAACGAGTTGGACTGACTGTAAATATAAATATGGTTGGTGCTTATCGCTTTTGTCGTCCACTGCTTTCATATACTGTTTGACACTTGAATACCTTGTAGTGAAGGAGCACATGATCTTAGGTTGTGGTTTTTTTTTTTTTTTTTTGAGGAAGATTATTTCAGTTGCTCCTAGCACGTTTCATAATCATTGGTGTACATATCTTGCTCTTCTCAACATTATATACAAGTCTTTCTTATCCAATGCATGTTTGTACCTTCTCGCACACTCACATCACGTTTCTCTGTCTTTTGGAACTTCTTCAATCTCCGGAAGCAAGCTTTGGAGGCTGCATATCGATGATCATTTGGAAAAAGAGTTGGTACATGTAACAGCCGAAGAGGATGGGTTACGGGATGAGTAGGCTACATGAGGCATACAGTGAACATGAAGGGGAGAATACTGACGGATCTAGTTCAGTCGAAGTGAAAAATGAGTTCTCAAAATTACATAATGATATTTTCCAGTTGACTCGACTCAGATCAGGACCTAGTGAAAGCATCCGCAAGTCCAGGGACGCAGCTTCAATAACTAGGTTATTACGTGGAAGGGAAGTTAACTCTTCAGGAAATGGGAAGTTCTCTTCAGTTGATCGTGCATTTGCTCTTGGTCATTATCTTCCGGTGGACGGTCCTGAAATAGTGGACAGAATGGATTCCCGAGCTTATGTTTCACAGTTTTCTGCCGATGGTTCTCTTTTTGTTGCTGGTTTTCAGGTATGCTATGCTCCAACCAATAATTTTAGAAGTTTTACTAGCATCAAGTAAACGCAGGTGAAATTTCCTTAAAATTTTACTTGGTTTCCCTAATTGTCATTTGGCTTTAATCATCAGGGAAGCCACATAAGAATATATGATGTCGATAAAGATTGGGAAGTGTACAGAGATATTCATGCTAGAAATTTGAGATGGACCATTAGTGATGTTTCGTTATCACCTGATCAACGGTTTCTTGTAAGTTTCACAATAACTTATCTAGTAACCTCTTTGTTGCATGCATTAGTTCAGTTTCGGTATTCGTGTGGCTTCCTGTGCATCTTCGTTATCAATTTGTGCAGTCAATCTCTTTTATTCTTCTCATTGAGAAGAAATATCTGACATACATTTGTATTAAAATGATAAGTATAAACTATAGTATATCAAGTCAGATTTGCATAATAGGACTAGTTGGGCCAGTGTGTGCTTCCAGGTACCAGTAGTGGAAATATGGCCTGGGTTGAAAATTGTTACTGAATGTTTCATTTGCGCAAATGGTGGCCTAATTGGGGTACCCATTTTTTTACATAACGGGACTAAGTTTTTGGTGATTAAGAAAATAGAATGGTGAATTAATTGGGCTATTAAGCAGAACCCAACATTTTAGAAATTGCTGGACTTAGCTCATTGTATCGATGAGTTACGGATTCAAATATGTGTCATTTCAGTAGCTCAGCTCTGCACAGAATCATAGATGGTTTTTGAATTTTTCTATATTAAAATCCAAGTAAATTTTAATGTCTAGCTATGGAGATATGGAGACAGTTTTTTCCAATACATGTGGTTCGTCCGGGTCATTCAATCACACAATTTCATGTGCTGGTACGAGCATTGGAGATGTAAAAAATTTACACACTAGTTAGCTCTTTCTATCTACATTTTATCTAGGCCTTACTTTACTGGTCTCTGTTTCCGTGGATGTGTGCCTGTTCTCTCACTCTTTCCTTTCTGCGTGCGTAATTGCATTTCTGATCTTCCTTATGACGTGTCAATCTGCAGGTCTACTCTAGCCTGGCACCTATTATCCATATTGTCAATATCGGTACTGCTTCAAGAGAATCATATGCTAATGTCACTGTGAGTTCTCATCAAGACCTGCACCCTGCAAGGAAAATGACCGTTTCACCCCTATTAAGATAGTCAACTCTTGCATTCGATTCTTTTTTCTCAAACATGCCTGATGAATACTTTTATGTTCAACTATTAATGCTTCTCAAATCTTTCTGTAGGACATCCATGACGGATTAGATTTTTCCCAGCATGAAGATGTTAGATATTCGTTTGGAATGTTTTCTGTTAAGTTCTCCACTGATGGCCGAGAGCTTGTCGCTGGCAGTAACGATGATTCAATATATGTCTATGACCTTCAGGCGGACAGACTGACATTGCGTTTACCCGCTCATACAGTATGAAAGATTATACTTTCTTGGATTGTTGTCATTTTCATCTTTGTGTGATCATTTTTGTGCATGTATCTCTTTATTTATTTTGGTTTCATATCTCACAGCCAAATGTCCTGAAGTTGGTTATTCTCGCTTATCAGCCAAGTGGCTTCATTCATGCTTATCCAGTCATGATCTATCTGTCTGTTCTAAAAAAAATATAGAAATGGGTTACAAATATGGTACTTTATTTTTACCCTCATAATGATCTATCTAAAATTCTAAACCAAAATTATATAAAATGATCTTGCTGCTGCCCCATGTCCCTAATACTTAGGCGTAACATTGTAAACATGTGGTGTTCGTCCATCTTCGGAATTGTACTTAAACCCTTCTTTACATCAATGCATCCAGACGAAGCTTTTGCGTTTTTCTCGGAAAGAAAAGATATTGCTGAATAGGAAGACCGGTAATGGTGTCGGTGAATGATATTTGGTGGACACAGGATATAAAAGCTCTCATTTGGATGGCAGGCCTTTCAAAGGGTGGCAGCAATCAGGACTGACATCAATTAAGTTCTGATCTATTTTATGCCCCCACCATGTGTTGGCCAGTTTATTTGCAAGACATGTTGATACACCCAATTGGACAGACGATATAGCTCTAACATCTCTCTGTTGATATTTGTTACCAATTAATTTAGATTAATAAGGTTTTGCCTACCAACATTAAAAGAACAAACACCTAAACTGTTAGTATTTCTCTTTTAAGTATGACACTCATGTGCTCACATATTGTGCTTCTAGAGAGTATGCTGTGATGACAATTTTAGTATCCTAAGTTACTCAATGATTGATTGTTTTTCGACTATGACTCATATACAAAAGCTAGCAAGTTGCTCCAGTCAGGGAGTTTTATCTTTGGATTACTGACTTGATAAAATCTTTATTTTTAGAATCCAGTGGCACCAATATATATTTTGAAGTGTCAGGTTGGCTATCACTAGCAAATGAAAACGATCAATCCAGTCTTGGCATCTTGCTCTGCTGGTTTTTTGGTCTCAGTGAAACTGGGTTGTGCTCTTTGTTCTGAAGAATGAACTGTCCGAATACTTGTTAGTTTGCCAAATAAACTCAGGCATGTTAGGAACATCTTAGTTAGGCTGGAAGCATAATTCAAGATGCATAAATTGAGGTGGTTGCATGCAGCTTTCTTATCATTGCTGCAGTGTATTAGAATCCTTGCTTTCTTCCTCTGTGGATTGGTAGCATCTTACTGCACCTAATATTTTGTATGTTAATTGAATTACTTTTCTTTTGATATTTCAGTCTGATGTCAACACAGTAGCTTTCGCTGATGAAAGTGGTAACCTCATTTATTCTGGAAGCGATGATAATTTGTGCAAGGTAGCTCACTGTTAGAAATTAATATTATGTAAGACCACATATGACTGGACTTCTTTTCCCAGATTTCTTTTTACGTTGCCACCTCCAATTGCTGAAAGACTGAACACACTGATTCTGAATGTTTTTGTCTCCAGTAGTGCCAGATTACATGTCATCGTTCCTGACAAAGAAAGAAAGAAATTATTACATGTCACGAAATAGATGACCTTTTTTTTGGTACCTGCAAGATAGGCATTGTGCAGGTGCTTAAATAAAATGAGATCGGTACAAAAAAATAAAATGAGGTGATTCGGTAGTAATGTCAATATTCTAACTTATCCAGTTTGTTCCTTTAGTCCAGTATTTTTACCTATATATGAACCGTTTTACACAGTACTGTTGTCCTGGTTCTTAACTCTCAAACGAAATAAGTTTCAAATTGATTCGAATTTATTCTTAACCATAAACACCCAGAATGCATCTGTCAGTAATTCCTGTGTAGTTTTGCATGACATGACAACTTATGTGTTGACTAAGATAATTCTGAGGTTTCCTCTCGAACAAAAACTTAATGTTTCTTAACTTTAGTCATTTTAGAAATGTTGTGGTATTTGATCTTGTTACCATTCAGGTCTGGGACAGACGTTGTTTGTCCTCAGGGGAAGCTGCTGGAGTTTTGACTGGACATTTGCATGGCATTACTCATATTGACAGCCGTGGAGATGGTCGATGTTTCATATCAAATGGAAAAGATCAAGCTATTAAGATGTGGGACATTAGGAAAATGACATCCAATGTTGATGGGTATGTCTTAAGGAACATATAGTTTGCTTAATTATTTGGTTCCTCAGATTTGAAATACTGATCTTATATTTCATGCAGTTCTGAAAACAGAGTCCCTGCTTGGGACTACAGATATTCAAGATATCCACAACAGCAGAAGCAACAAAAGCATCCACATGATCAGTCACTAGCTACATACCGGGGCCATTCAGTTCTCCGCACATTAATCCGTTGCTACTTTTCTCCCACGTACAGGTAGCTTCACTATGCCATGTCAAGTATTATTATCTTGTGTAACTAATCGACAACTTTACATCATTGTTATTTTATAATTATTTAGTACATATATGTGCTAATATCCTCTTCTTCCTACAGCACGGGACAAAAGTACATATACACAGGATCTTATGATGCTAGTGTCTGCATCTATGACGTGGTATGTTTCTATTCAACATGCATGATAGTGCAGTAGAGATTTTTATCCTCCATTATTTTACTGGCTGTATTGAACATCGAATAGCGTCGAAATACTTCCAGTGATAAATCTAGTATAATTTCATGTGACAAATCTGTAGAATTTTCTGTACATTTTTAATGAAATTTAGAAAGCTGATTGCACGAATTCAACGGCAATACATAGTGATGCGAATGGATACTAGAAGTACCATTGCTCCGTTGCATTTTTTTTATTAACTTGTTTTCCCCTATTCTTTTTTTAACCCGGCGGGGGAGGGCCCCCACGGTTTCTTGAATTAGAAGAGGTGAGGCACCTGTAATTTGCTCCTGACGGGGATTGAACCTAGGCGGGCTAGGCGCACCACCGCGCCTCAAGCCACCCGAGCACTGCTCGGTTCTCTGTTTTCGCCAAAGGTTTAAAATAGCGTGCTAAATGAAATAACGGCAGCCTCCTTCAAACGCTATGGACGCTATACCGTGCTAATAGCGTTGTATATTTCAAATAGTTTTTTTCAAAATAATACTAAATATAGCCTAAAAATAAATAATTTTACTAGAACGAATGGATATATAGTCCAAAAGTGACTGAATCATGCATACATAACCACATAAAAATAGATCTTAAATATTTTAGACGGCTAACATCAGCATTTCACAAGGCAACAACATAGTGTAAATTATTTATTAAAAATTATTAGCATTAGCGATATTATCTTCTGATTTAGAAGTAGCAACTTGCCTGGAAAAAATATAGCACGCTAACGCTATGAAGTTTTAGCGTGATATAGCATGCTATTTCGCAAATAGCGCCACAGCGAGCAAAATTACTAAAATTTAGCGTGGACCCTCTAGATATGCTATAGCGCTCTATTTTAAACCTTGGTTTCCCCCTATTCTAAGAGAGCTCCATTTTTTTCGTTGTTAATTCAATTGCAATATTTGATGTTGTATAGCCACATCCCATTATGATAAATTGTGGCAATCTGAAATGCGCTTTTCAAAATTCAACATGGTATACATGCAGCCTCTGAATTTGAATTGTGACACTGAAATGAAATGAGACGCGAAGGTCCTTTGCGTTTTCTCGAAAAAAAAAAGTTTCTTGGTCGCGTGCCATTACATAAGTAATCAAGACTGAATGCAACTGAACACTCCATTCCCTATCACCTTATTACATGGAATTGGACTAGTTGCCTTTTGTGTTTATGATTTCCAAAAGCTGTTCCAGCAATTTAATGTTTCAGCACTGTCCTAAGCTTGCAGTTATTGACTTCTTAACAGTGCATCAAGATGCAAGCTTTGTGTTTTCTCGAAAAATATATTTTGAAATGCCTTGTTTCATGTTCAGGTAAGTGGATTGCAAGTTGCCAAGCTGCAAGGATATCATCACCTAGCAGTTCGAGACTGCAGCTGGCATCCGTCTGATCCTATGCTTGTCACTTCATCCTGGGATGGGCGGATTGCCAAATGGTCCAGAGCTTGTTCTCGGCAAGATACTTCTGAACTCGATTGAGTCAGGTACTCGAGTGTGCAGATACTTCTGGTCATGTAATGTATAGTTTAAGCAAATCAAGCACGGTTCAACAAAACAAGAAGAAAAGAAAGTGACTGTCAAAAAAGAAGAAGAAAAGAAAGAGAACCCTACATTGTACATACAGAATAGAGGCCGAGACAAGGGCGCGCGCGCGTGTGTGGTGTTTCGTCATATCTTTGATGAAGGTAAAACATCCTATACCTTGGTGGTGGGAAGTTGCATGTGTGTATATGTTCTCCATGTACAGTACGTGATTACTGTGTTAAACTTTCCATGGGCATTTGTACTTTGTATCCTTTTAGTCTAAAGTTTTGAAAGTAGAACAGGGTACCTCGTATTTTTTAAAATATTATTGGAAAGTTCTTTTATCACATTTGTTTTTAGGGTTAAAGATCCAGCGAAATAAGAGCCAGAAGGAAGAGAATCCTACGATGTACGTTTTTGTAACAAATACTGTGCCACTCGAAAGTCATGCAGTTGCAATTCTGGGCTTCTTTCTATTACGGCCCAATCGGCAGAGTAAAACCTCCGAAAGTAACCAACAGAAGGGTGCACCTCTTTCGTTTAGTCCCACCTCGCCCAGCTAGGGAGTACCGGAGGCGCAGACCCGCTATATAACGAGACCCTGGATGCTTAGGCAAATCATACCTTTCTCGGCCTTTTGGCTAAGATCAAGTGTAGTATCTGTTCTTATCAGTTTAATATCTGATATGTGGGCCATGTGTCCACAACGATATTAAATTTATTTTTTTGTGGGGGAGGGTCCACCACAATAGCTTGCTATTGGGGCCTTCAGGTGTAGCCCAGGCGTTGCACTACAGCCTGCGCAGGCGCACCCCAACCAAAGTTAAAATCTAAATTTGAAACCAGGAAAATCGATTGCCATAAGGCTTGTACACGTACATTCTTTTGATAAGGTGCTGTGTATGCTCATCTTTTCAAGAGACATCGAGAGACGGATGAGTAACAAAGGGAAGTTGGGCGATGTTATGCCTCAGCTCTGAAATCGTGACATACGTTTATGTCACAAATCAGATACATCAGAGACCAGTTTACTAGACATTTGAGGGTTTCAGCTGTAAATTAAATAAGTTTTCATGTATTTGGCAAAATAAAATACACCTCGTCTGAGTTCAGCAGATGTACATTCTCACGTGCTCTCAGATCATCTGAAAGATTGGTAATCGACGTTAACTGATGTGCTAATAACATGCTGAAGCATAGTCTGCATATGGAGATCAAGTAACCCTCTCTCTTTAGCAAGAACTAAGTCTAAGGTCAAGTTACCTTCTAGGATATAATTGAGAGTAGGAGCAGCTATGCTTCAAGATCCATATAGACGCACGCCAAACGCCAAAAGGCAACAGACACACTTAGAACTTTGGATGGTAACAGAAATGAACAGCACATGTGGTATTCGGTTCAACACTCCAACATGCATTTTCAAAATCTCACCTGCGATGCTCTTGACACTGAAATATGCTTTAGTCATAGTGATTTCCATAATTCGTCATAGCACCCTTGTCTTGCTTCAGCAGCCAAACAAACATCTTGATCCAAATCTCTCTGGTCATGCATGTTACTTCTACAGTTTGGACAATTTTCCTCGGGGAGTGGTGTTTTGGAACATGGGTGCATATGCTCCTATATTTTAAAATGCATCTTATAAACATTTTAAATTTTAAAAAAATGAAAACCAAAAATTTGCACGTATATCTTCGCGTGCTACGTGCTCACAAAGTCGTTTCATAAACAACCGACTTATCATGTGACGTGTATAAAAAAGATAAAATTATGTGCTGAAAATAATGTTTGTCGCAAGATAAACTTTCTCTTTTTTACATAGACCATAAAAATTATTGGTTTTTCGTGAAACTTGACAAACACACTTATATTATGGATATCCACATGTAGGATTTTTTGTCTAAATTTTTTGACATTTCAAAATATGATTTTTTGCTAGAGGAAGCATACGCACCCGGGAGCCGAATTGAATTTCCCCAATTTTCCTGCAAGAGCAAGTGTTATTTCTGCGTTTCCATATTAACCAGCAAAGGACAGTTCCAATTGTTTACTCGTAGCACTGATGAATAGCAGCGTCCAAAGAGCTCATCAGCAGGCCATTTGCAACCTTCCAACTGCTGTTGTGCTTTCAGTTTCAGAAGATAACTGAGTCAATGCATTTAAGCACAAGCCTGGAAAGTAAAATGGCCAATGAAATGACATGCGTTACAGATAGAACAGAAGTTTGGTGGCCATGAAATGAACAGTAACATTACATAAGATCGAACAGATCAGGCTGCGTAATTTCAAGAACACCAAAATGTTCTGAACATTCAGAAAGATCCCACGAGGAAAATTAACAGATGACAGATCAGTGTTAGATCCATGTTCTTTTAGGACGCAGCGGAAGCTAATGCAGTTGAGGCAATGCAACCTGATCAAGGGTCACTGTTTAAAAAATAGGGGTCTCTCTAGAATGTTCATGGACAGATCGTGTAATATCCCAGTATTTGGGGTTACAAAAAAAGAGAAACAGATGTGTGCATTGCATTCATGCATAGAAAATCCGGGGAATTTTCGCGTTTTTATTTAAAACTATCAAAGTGATCGAGGGTTCTCTCGCATCGATGGAATTGAGTTAGTCATCGATGTGAGTGTGACAAGTTTCGACATGACCTTTGTTGAATATTTTGTTTTTAAGGGAAACAATTTGAATTCAAATTCAAATAAAGTAAGAATTCAAATTTCAAACAATAATTTTCTAATTATAATTCAAACAATGTTGAATTAAGAATAGGACAATAATAAGGAAAAAAATAGAAACTCAAGAATAGGGAAATTACATTTTATTAATTGAATGCACATTTACAAAGTCATCACAATATCCAATATTATTACAACTTACAAATATTACCAGGATCAAATACAGAAAAGAAAACTAATCTAATCCTATCTAAATATCTTCGATTCTTCTTTGTCTTGTAACTGCAAAACAAACCAAGAAAACACAGTAGAAGTAAAGCCAAGTGGCTATGTTAAAAATAAAGATAAATGGAAAAGCTAGATCTTTTCATGTGCCAAGCTGATCCACAAGGGGAGACGCATCTACCCAGCACATGCAGCAGGCAAGCAAGCAGCACACACACACAAGGTTGCATGCGTGTGTTGTCGACCATAGAGAGAAGATGGGCAGGGTATATATTGCTTTGTGGGTGCAACATACAACTGCCTAAGCACCACATATTTCTCACACCCAATCAACCAGCCAAGAACCACCAAGAACATCATACGTTCTTCATCTAGACCACCAGATCATCTCAGGAAATATCCCTGTTCATCCAAGCACATCACCCATGTTCTCATCACTCAGAACAGCAAGTCTGCTCTAGTAATCACTAGCAGCACATATTCATCCATAAGTACCATGAAGAACAACCATAGATAGCCATGGATTATTTAGAGCCATAGGGAAGCAGATCAAGCAGCTAGGAGGAGCAGGAATCCCACAAGAAGAAAATCAACCAACAGTCCAGAAGGCCAAGATCTCTACAAACAGCAGGTTGATCCATCAATTTAATAAAAGCATGTGTTCTTAGCCTTTGCATCTCAGGGAAAATAAAAGGGTAACATGCAAGTAAATAAATCCAACCACCCTGCAACTAGATCTGGTCTAGGAGGATCAGGAGAAATTATTTCTCTCAGATCTGCATAGTAGTGCTATGCCAAGCTCATCACAGAGAATTTAAGTCAAATATTAATATCTGTTCTTATCCAAGTTTTTGCCTCAGCCTTTGCATCATCGGCTAAAGCAAGCATCGATCTGCCCATTAAATTTAGTCAAGCAACATCAGAAGCTTGGGATGAACATTTAACATCATCTGATCATACAGCTTTGACCAATGTCTGTTCCATGTTTTACACAAGCACCTACAGTACCAAATCCTATTCATACATATGTATCCTGTGCACACTCATCTGAGGCACCACATGATAGATATGATCACTAGAAAGCACATGGGCACTTATGCAAAGGAAGAAAAGACATTAAGTCTAAGCTATAAGAACATCAGCTTAAGCTCTCAAGCCAGCCAACTAGTAAAGCATCTGAATCTAGCAAGAAGAGCATTTGTTTTTATCAATTTAATCATACAACACAGATCTGCCCAAGGATTGGACAAAGCTTTCCTTTAGTCACCAACAGAATTCCATGATCAGATCATGTATGCACATGATCCAGTAAGCATTCCCATCAATCAGAGCATAATAAGCATACCATAAGCTCACAAGAATTCATCAAGTAAATCATCCAGCAATAGTACTTCTATCTCATTGCTTAAACTCCACCATGAGTTAAATGGGGCATCAGTTTATATCATAGTCAAACCCCAAACCAAGCATCAACTCAATAGTGTTTTACATAGGGTCCAAGAATAATTTCCAGGCCAACCAAGTATTACTTTAGCAGTAGCAAAGCCACTAGAAGGTAACAATCTCACATAAACCACCAGTAGTTAATAGAAGCATAATATAGATAGCCAGCATTCAATTGATTTAAGCCAACAAACGGAAGCACTTAAAATATATCACTCCCAGTGGTTTAACAGTCAACTATCCACCACACTAGATCAAACCAGTATATCCAGTTCATCACATGGATGAACCAGGACAGTTACAAACAAATATCATGCCAGCAGCGTAAGTCTCTAATCATGAACAGTAGCATCATATGATGATCACCAGTAGAATCATAGGATCAGTACAGGAATCCTCTAACAGCTAGACTAGCAATTAAGTTACCACACACAAGCACAAGCCACCAACACATGGTCATAGGCAGAGTGGAGAGGAGAGGGATTATTGCTCACAGTGGTGCAAACGAATAGAGGAAGAGGCCGATGCCGGGGTTGCGTCCGCGGCACCGTCCTGCCGGCGTCGAGGTCGAGGAAGCAGTGGCAACAGCAACACCACAACCATCACAGCAGCAGCACCAGTACACCGAGGCCGAGGTTGCGTCCGCAGCACCGTCCCGCCGGCATCGAGGATGAAGTAGTCACCGCAGCACCGCACCACCAGTACACCACCACTTCATAAGGCAGAGAAGCCGGGCATGGCGGAGCCGAGCTGGAGCTCGGGGCGCTCAAAGAGAAGGTCGAGTTCGCCTAGGAGAGATAGCCGGAGGCGCGGGTGCGCGAGCGCCGTGTCGGCACCCTAGCCATCGCAAGCTAGGGTTAGCCACAGGGCTGTGTGCGGGCACAGGACGGCGTCGTGGCGGCGGGTGTTGGCGGAGGAGTTCATGGCGGAGCTGGGCCGGTCGACGGCGGTGGTGGATGCGGCCGGCAGAGCCATACGGCGGCGCGTGCATCGGCGATGCACAGGCGCGGGCCGCACAAGGTGAGCCGGGGAAATCAAATCGATGAGGGCGTAGAGTACTGGCGCCAATGGGGGTTTCGTGCTGGAGAAGGAAGCGGAGCGGCGCCTGCAAAGGGGCAGCGCCGGGGATGGCCGGTGGCGGCCAGGGCAGCTGGTGGCGGCCAGGGCAGCTGGTGGCGGCGGAATCGCCTGGGGGTCGCGTGCGTGCGTGCCTGAGGTGGGGATCGATAGGGAGAGAAGTGGTCGTGTGCGTATAGGGAATTGTGTGTCTGTGCACTTTGGCTGAGCCCAAACCGATTCGTGTGTCGTCCGTATACGTGTACGTATGTGCTTCCATTGACCCCTAACTTCACCTAAACTAACTAGCTCTAGCCAGATCTTTCCTAAATATAACACAAATTGAATGCTAAAATGTTTGAAAGAGTATTCTAACCTTAATTAAACAAAAATTATAAGGGTTTGTTTTGCTTAATCATAAGTTAATAAATAAAAGCTGTTGTTTGATTTTTAATAATTAACTAAAAATTACCTCTATAATAATAATATAAAACAAATACTTTAAAACTAAAGGAACAATAATTTGGAGTTTCCTCTAAATTTTAAAAAGACTAATTTTCAATCTTAAACTATTAGACATATAAATTTTCTTGTTTCTATTCTTCACATAAAGAAAATGTTAAATATTACTTCGCATTAAAATGCCATATAAAACAACAAATATTTCTTGATAATTATGATTAATCATATGAAAATCCTAATTGATCATTACTTCAACTATTAATTATGCATCAAACCCTAATCATATTATTTTATGTGGAATCCAATTTGCCTCTAAACCTAAAACCTAGTTATAGCATGTAATCATGATACATTGATTTCATTAATAGAACTATAATAGCAACTAAATACTTGTCATGTCCACCTAAAAGGGTAGAAGCCCTACCACTAATAATTTAGTATTCCATGTATGCATACCATCAGACCTAGATGATCAAGTAGGGTCAACCAAGTGTAAACCCTAGCTCCTCTCCTCAGAGACATCAACCTTAATTAACCATGCTTAGCATCACATCATGGTGATGAACCCTAATAGCAATCATACCAATATTGTGCATCATATTCCATACACACTAAACCTTACTAGTGTTACATACTTATGAACCATTCTATTTAGGAATCCATTATTCCTTACCTAGTGAATCCAATAGCAAACCCTAGACAACCTCAATCCTAATTAATATACTTCTTATTACTTAAGAAGTATGTTCTTCAAAAGTTATTCTTTTGAAGTAAATAGGGAGTAGCCATCAAACCTGCTTAATAGGACCTATAAACCCTAACTAGCTATCCCCAACAAGATGAACCATTCTTGATAGCAACCATGTATAAATAATTGCTTAGGATGCCTAGGCATAACTCAACCTTACAAGCCCTAGGTGTTGATGAATCCAACATTGTTGGAATCCATCTAATCCTTACTCCAGAAACAAATTGAGAACCATGGTAAACCATAGAACCTATTGTTTCCTAAATAACATGTTCTTCAAAGGTTATTCTTTTGGAGTATATAACAAGTAATCATCAACCTGTTGCCTGCCAAAACCCACCGGCGAGCAGTGGTTAAGCAACACGAAGAGCCGGGAGGCTTCCAAGGTGGCAGGGGGCTCCGGTCCCCGACGTCGTCTCCGCAATGATCCCACACGTCCTAGCGGTTGCAATGGCCACCCGACCTATACCCGGTCGAAGGTGTTGGATTGCTTCATTAGTTTCCGCATGGTAGACACGTAAACATTAAATACGAGCCCGATCGGCTCTCAGGTTGCCCGTGGATCGGCTCAAAGAGCCGATCGCCCCATGGTTTGCGTCGGTTTAACGATGACATGGGGCTCCCGCTGATCAATATAAAGTCAAACCAATCTACGACAGTTTTTTCACCGTATGATCGGAACATCCTACGCGTAGTTGAGCCTAATAGACACGAAAGATAATGGAAAACTAACCCTAAAAGAGGCCTAAAACCAACATTAAGTTAATTCTAACATCCCTCTTAGGACTAACCAACCATACCTAACGCACTACCGGATCGTTCAACCCGTTTGCAAGGCCTAACCATACGTATTAAACCAATCCTTGAAGAATCAAGGAGCAACTATAACGGATCGATCTACTAAACAACGAACAAGGTGCTGCCCTTACACCGGATAGGTGTAAGGGCAGCTAGATATCGAGGGACGGCATAGCTAAGCATATGCATAAGAAAAGCATCCATGCAAGCCCCAAAACATCTACGTAAATAGTGCTACTCGCCATCAACAACGCTTCAAAGACGAGCAAGACAAGGTAAACGAATAAACGGGCGCCTAGATCGCAAGATGCGATCTAGGCGTATGATCCTTACCCGAGAAACCCTCGAAGAAGGGTTATGCGCCCGATTTGTGTTTGTTGTGAACGTGATTGTCCTCCTTTTTCGATAACCCTAGATACATATTTATAGTCCAAGGGACTTTCTAATTCGGGCGTGCACCTAACCGTGCACGGGTTAAACTCTATCTTTTAGTTCTAAACTAAGATGCGATCTACTATATTACGATATATAAGCAAAACTCTTCGCAAGGCCGCTTCAAAGATGCTCCACGCGTGTATCCTTCAAGCCCATCTTCACTTACGGCCCATCTCCTGATTTGGCCAAATCCGGTGATAACACATGCCCCTGGTTTTGGCAATGATAATTTCAAAACCACTCTGTTTTTCCTTCGAAGGGTCATGTCGTGGCAGAGCAGAACCGCCACAGTATTCTTTATAAGTCACAGATTTTGCCGATTGTCAACACGAGTTGAGATGCAAACAGCCGATGGCGCACATCGGCTTTTACCACAAAGTGTTTACCAATTGTCAATGCGAGTCAACGCGCAAAGGGCCGATGGCAAAACGCCGGCCCTTATCACGAAACGCTAAGGAGGCTAACCCAGCCGTTCAAACGGTAACTTGCACCCTTGCCTATAAGAGCAAACTCAGATCCCCAAATCACCGCTCGCACAGATCCAACTTCCAGCCACGCAACTCGCATCCCAATCACACGACTCGCGACGATTCCAATGGCGGAATCATTCAACGCCAACACCGAGGTCTTTGGATTGAAGGTAATCCTCCACCGTTCCTCTCCATCCGAGTAAATTGCCGAATGATCAACAAAACACCGAATTAATGTCTCATTACGCCATTAATTTTTAGGTATCAGATATTCTGCTACCGCATCCTTCCCTTCCGAATTCGCTTTGCCTCGGTCCTCGTTCCACCGAGAGTCGCTCATCTGATTTCATGCGAGGCCAATAGGATCCCCTTTGTGAACCAGAACTTGGACCTCTACTTGGGCCGATTGCTTACGAGCCTGCCTAATCCTCCTGAGGATTGGGTTTCATGGTATAACAGGATGGCCAAGACCTACCAATCTTCCTGGGAAACTACGGGAATAGCCGATGCTTTAGCTTTATCACTGTCTCCGCTTGAGAAACATGAAAACCTTTTGAAAACCATCGGCTACTTCTGGTCTAATGCTTTGAACTGTTTCATGTTCGGCCATGGTCCCATGACTCCAACCCTACTAGACGTGGCCATGATCACTGGTCTAGATATTGCATCCCCAAGCCCTTCTGCCTTTAGGCTGCCAAAGGTTCCTTTCCAACTTTCCTCCAAAAAGGAATGCACAAACGGGGTGCTTATCTTCGACGCTACATGAAAACCAAAGGCCCTGTAACAGAGAAAGAACACACGGCCTTCTTAAACTTCTGGTTGGAGCATTTCATATTTTGTGGCCCTTCCCTTGCTCCCACCAAAAATTATCTTTCCTTGGCCTATGAACTTGCCAAAGGCACCAAGCTTGGTATTGGCAAACTGTTCCTTGGAGAGGTCTATAGATATCTCCAACTGATGTCCACAAATGTTCTCAAAAGACAGTCAAAACAGGAGGTCCTTGGTGGTTTATCCAGTTATGGGCCCAACTATACTTCCAGAACCACATCCCCAACTTCCCTCGCCTAGCAACTCGCACCTTTCCAGATGCCACTGGGAAGCAAATTCGATGCACCAGCTACGGCCAAGCTCTGTACAGCCTCCTGTAGTAAGTCGATTCCCCAAGAAGCCTCAAAATGGTTCAGCGTCTTCTTTCAAGGCCTGGACAATCCCCTCTTCTTTCCTTACACGGAGTCTGAACATTTCGAGAACCCAGTCCTCTTCAGGCTGGACAACTTTGCCGATGACACCAGCACCCGGCAATTATACTCCGTCATGATTCGTCCCTGTTTTCTTCCAGTGGGCATGAGCACCTCCAACAGGATCATCAAACCTGGTTATGAGTCCTATCAGCCGGTCGTAGCAGCCCGCAACTTGGTCTTGGGCAGGTGCCTCCCACTTCTTCCTTCATTTCCTAACAGAAAGTAGGGCTGACTTGCCAGATGTCCTCACTAGTCAGAGGTGTTACTCTTTCTTTGATGCTCTGGTCATCCCACCCTCACAACCTCTCTTTCACCTCATCAACGGATGATTTCGAGGCTTGGTGGGCAATGTGGAAGACTTATGCCTTCCGGAGGGCTCTAGGACCATTGCTGAAACAACTTGATGCTGAATACACTATCCCTGCAGAACAGGTACCACCACTCACAATTTTGTCTTGAAGTGGCCTATCGTGATTTCTTTTTACGACCCTACTCTGTTTTCTTGCAGCAACAAGACGGTCCAGAGCCGGTTCATGATGACGGCTCCTCTTTCACACTCCACCCACCAGCCCCAGTGGTCCTTTTCTGCAAAATCTCACCATCCTTGAAGAAGGTCGTGATGCAGAGCCAGCCGATTGTACCTAAATCGGCTTCTAAAAGTGGGGCGTCTTCTAGGCCAGCTACCCCCCGAGCCCCAGCGAGAACATCAGTGAGGAAAGTAGCTGCCAGGAAGACCTTGAGGCACCCCACCTCCTCTCCAGCTCAAGAAATTCTGCATGTAAACTCACCCACTCCCCGGCTGGTTCCATTCATCCTTCTAGGCTTTTGTAATATGTTCATATTCCTTTCTCAGACCTCTACTGAAGAAATCTCCAGCGAGGATACCCAGTCCGGTCGAGAGGACTCAAGCTCAGGCACCTCCGGGAAGAACACCGCGCCAAGCGAGCCAGACTTACCACCGTCGGCTTCCAAGAAAAGGTCAGCCCCGAACCTGCTTCCTCCCGGCTTCTCCAGCAGCAGGACAAGGTGGTCGTCGCATAAAGAGTCGATGTATGAAGAGAGCTCGCAAGACGCCACAAACCTCATCAGACCAGGAGCTTTCGAACGTAATTGCTCTCTACATTCCCTTTGACTTTTATCCTGTGCTGACCCATCGTTGTTCCTATTGGCTGATCATTCCCCTTTTCCGACTGACGACACCTCTAGTGGGGAAGTCAAGGAGGTAATGATGCCATCCACCACCCTGGACTTGGCAACCTCAAACAGTGGAGCCGAAAAGGCTGCTACCTTGGTCACGCACTCAGCAGAAGCACGAGAGCCGATCGCCTCTTCACCAGCCGCCCCTATGGTCTTAGGAGAGGTAGACTTCCCTCCCTTAGCTCTTCCTCGCTTTTTTGCTGCGTACTGATGTTGTTCTTGCTGCTTGTCAGGGTTATGACATCTCAAACTTGCTAACGTTTGACCCTGAATCCATCGAACCAACTGCTAAAGCAAGCGAAGCGTCAGGGCCTAACGCTACCCAAGGTCAACTCCAACAGCTCAAGGCCTTGCTCTCCTCCTCAATCGAGACATTGGTTGAGGACACCGAGGAATAAAGAACATTCTCGAAGACCTCCAGCCTCATCTCTATGACACCGCGGTGAAGCTCGGCCGTGGTGACTTTGTCCGCTTACAGTCAAGGGTAACCTTGGCTCGTCAGAGAATCGGCTTGCGCCACGCCCACCTTCCATTGAAAGCCGATATCGCACAAGTGTCGGGCGGTTTAATGAGAAAAAGGCCTTTGGACACAAACCGACACATCTACCGTAACCGCGAATCGGAGATCTTGCGAAAGAATTAGAGGACCTCGAAGAGAGGTGCGGTAACCAAGCAGCTCATCCAAGACAAGGAAGCTCTCATTGCCCGCCCCACGAAGAAGCGAAGGTCTCAAAGCGAACTGAGGCTGATCGCCGAAATCCGCGCCTTAAACAATCAGCTGGTGACAGGCCAGGATGAAGATGACGAGGCTGAAATCGCCGAGGTAGATCGTGTTCGTGCTTCTGCCCTTTGTGCTCTTGAGGCATTCTTGTAATGATAACTGCTCCACTGAACATGTCCTCCTGTCGTAACATCTTGTACCTCTTGAGTCGATGCCTGAGCATCGGCTGTGCTTAAATTTTTTCTATTTTCGACTTTTTATTAGCCGATCGATTTCATGAATCGGCTCTTCCTGGGTACATACTTCGTGGCCTTGAACCTTCTTTGTGTGTATGCCCCCCGAGCCGAATCCTTCAAGTGATTGAAGATATCGGCTTTTCAGCCAATTCAAGCTTGTCTCACCACTCACCATGCTAAATAGCACAGCAGTGAACACGTGTGGTGCGAATAATTTTAGCGATTGCTGGAATCGGCTTCCTTGCAGTTGTCGATCCGACTATTTGCTGATAAATGTTGGTTGTGGCTTATCCCCAGGACCAATTTCAATCTCTTCTAGATCATCAGCTGTCAGAAACCCATACCTCAGCTTTCCATCGCTGCTAAATCAATGCTGAACACAGTGAAGGAGGTGAGGCTAATTATGGCTGATTGCTAGAATCGGCCTCCTTTCCCATTGCAATGTTTAACGAGGGTTTACAACTTCTTGGTTCTCTGCTATAGCGACGTGGCATGCTTGAGGTGAGATCCTTGCTTTTTATTTTTTGGGGCCGATCACGTGGACTGGCCTCCTCTTCATCTTTGCCACGGGAGTGAATGCTCTCTGGCTTATCCTGGTTATGGCGATCTGCAAGCCCTGCCATATTAATACCAAAAGAGAAACGGCTCGTGTCTTATGCAATGGCTGAGATCCACCATGTTGACGTCCGAAACGGCGCGTGTCAACTCTCATGGCAAACTGACCGAAGAGTAATCGGCCTTGTTCTATCGGCATTTGAATCTGTCCGCGCAAGACTTTGCAGTCGTTGGTGGCATGGGTGAACGTGTGATGCCATTTGCAGTATGGCCGCCGTTCATCTCTTGTAACGTGGGGATTTTGTGGCCTTCGGGTAACTTCAGCTGTTTTTCCTTCAGCAGCAAATCAAAAATTTGCTCCGTTTTGCTCAAATCAAAGTCAAACCCTTTTGCAGGCCCTGGTTTCACCCACTTGCGGACACGGCTTTGCCCCCGAGTCCATTCAGCCATAGCGACTTCGATCTTCTCAGTAATCTTCATCTTCTTTCATCTCGATCAGGGCGACGCGCTTGAACTTGTCCCGGAGACATGGGTGGCGCTGTTCATACGATGTCAATTTCTGAACCATATGCGCAGTGAATTGTAGTCAGCTTGGAAGGTCACATCTTGAGCGGCGCTGAACTGCTATCGCCATCGACTGCTTCCTTCTCGGATAAACGAACCGAGTAACATCGGTTTCGACGGTCCTGAAGCGCTGAATGTATTCGACACCGTCTTCCTCGCCTCGCCGACTCGGGTCGATCGGCAATGCCAGCCTTGTAGCTTCGAATGGTATTGTACGTGGAATTGTTCCTCCAAACTGCTTCCACGTCCGAACCGAATCCGTGGCAACGAGGTGTACCATCCAAAGGCCGACCCGTGAGAGATTGTGAGAAGAACCTCACACGCAGCCTCGTCTGAAGCTGAAACCATGCCCAACCGTGCCAAATATCGGCTCACGTGCTCGATTGAGCTGGTTCCTTCCCGATCCACCGAATTTTGTGAAGTCGTGAGCCGATACTTAGGCGGTAGTGGGATCAGGTCATACTCGTTGGGATACGGCTTGAATAGCCGATCATTTCTCTTCGGCAGGATGCCGAACCGATCTCTCATGATTGGTGATCTCATCCACCGTAGGAGCTGCAGAAGTTGAGCGTTCATGACTTGTACCGGTGGCATATTTAGCTAGCCACGCTCGCTTTCAAGATCTGCTCCGTAACTATTTCCCGCTCTCCAAAGAACTACCCCTGTTCGGCGACCCTCCCCGCCGTGGCGTCCTTCCCGTCGTAACCTGGTCATCCAGTTGTTGCGCCCAGACGTATGTGCACACGTATCCATGTGGAATCTCCTTGGGCGGCTCATACAGGAATTGGTAATCGCCAGGATCACCTCCAACCTTGTAGACGACGTACGCCGTGAACCCCGTTGCTGTGGAGCTGCCATCGTGTATTGCGTGGTGGCCTAGTATAGAGTGTGTCTCTCCCCGATGGGTTCCTAGGGCAGGTCCTGACGGAGAGTACCTATGCTTCATGATTTCTCGCACCACATTGAGCGCGACACGCTCCAGAGTGTTCACCAGGCTCTCAGAATGCCGATGAAGAGAGTGAGCCACGGCATAGTTGACTTCTGAAAGATCGAGATGTCGCCTAGAGGGGGGGTGAATAGGCAATTACAAACTCTTGTGGATTTGTCTTGTAAGAATGCGGAATTAAACTAATGTCTAGTTTACAAGCATAAACCCTAAATATGCTAAGCTCAACTAAGTGTGACAATGGCAACTAGAGCTAAGCAAGATAGGCACAAGATGTATGTAGCACAAGTGATAGCAAGATATATGTACTTCAAGCACGATGGCTATCACAAGGAAAGAGAGCTCGGGTATAGAAATAACCGAGGCACGCGGAGACGAGGATGTATTCCCGTGTTCCCTTGCTTTGCAACAAGGTACGTCACGTTTGGAGGAGTGGAGGTCCCACGAAGGATTCCCCGCGCCACGAAGGCTCACCCTATTCTCCGAACCACACCCACGAAGGATAATGGCCCTTTCCTTATGGTTAGCTTTTCCTCCGCTCCGGAGATGGCAAGCTCCACAACCACTTCACAAGCTCCACGAAGGAGAAGCCCGGGCCCCTTCACAATCTTCACGAAAAGATCACCGGGACACAAACCAAGCCAACTAGGAGGTCACCCTCCAAGAGTAACAAGCTCACGGTCTCTCACTCGAACAAATCGTGGTGGAGAGCTCAACACTATGCAATGATGCAAAGCAAGAACACCGGAGGTGTTCAAGTCCTTCACACTCAAATCCCACCAAAGCAACGAATGCTGGATGAGATTGGAGAGGAAGAACAAGGGGAAAGTCAACCAAAGACTCCAAGATCTAGATCCCAAGAGATTCCCTCACTTAGAGAAGAAATGGTTTGGTGGAAGTGTAGATCTAGATCTCCTCTCTCAAATCCTCAAATATGAGCAAGAATGGTTGGAGGAATCAAGGGGAGAGCAAGTTCTTCAAATGGTAGCAATGGAGTGGTCAGCGAGAGAGGAGCGCAGCGAGAGAGGAGTGCTGCGGGCGTGCGCGTGCCCGTCCCCTGCTCCGTCGCCGCTGCCGCGGCCAATACCCACCCATGGCCCCTCCATCCCCATCCCCGCCCCGACGGCGCGCCGGCTGGGAGCCCGTGCGGTGCTGCCGCGGCGGCCGTGGTCGGACTCGGAGGACACCCCGAGTTCCTTCCGGGATGCGCTGATGGGGGCAAGGGCGGCGGAGAGCGTCGACGTGCCGGAGAGCTCTCGTGCGCGCCGCGAGGTCAGGTCCATGGTCCGGCGGGAGGAAGCGAGCACCGCCATCGATGCGTTGGACGACTCCGACGATCTAATCGATGAAGAAGGAGAGGAAGGCCCGTGGGAAGAACCCGCTCACGTCACCCGCAAGCGCGCTAGGGGGCGCCGCGGCGGGAAGAAGGTCGCGGCGAGGCCGGTGCGCCCGGCGCGCGAGGTCGGCGCGTACGCAGACTACGAGGGCCTGTGCCTGCTCTGCACCCAGCCGGGGCACCGCGCCGCCGACTGCACCACGGGGCCGGTGTGCCTCCGCTGCGGCGAGACCGGCCACATGGCGAGGGAATGCTCCCTGCCGCGTCCACCTCGACCATCTTCGCCGCCGGACGGGGAGGAACCAGCGCGGAAGAGGAGGAGCGGCGAGGGGTGGCATCATCGCATGGGTGAGAGCGCCAACGACCTCCGTGCGCGTGCGCCGGAGGGCCGTCAGGCTGCTGTTGAGCCGCGTGGGCGACATCGCGAGGTGGCGCCGGATCCGCGTGTTGTGTCTGGGGAGAGAAGGGTGACTGCGCCTCGCCGTGGCGCACTGGCGCCGCCACGGGCGCATCAAGGTGCTGCCTTTGCGCACAGGGACGTGCCAGCTGTTGTTGCTGCACGCACCGTGGCCCCTGTGCCGGAGCTGGTGGCGCGCGAGCTGCCTGCGGGCGGCGACCGCGTCGTGGCTCCGGTGTTGCCCGCGGTTCGCCGGGGCACGGTTGTTGCGCGTCCTCGCAGGAGCGCCGACGAGCAGGTGGCTCCCCTCGGACTGCGGAGGCCAGCGTTCGGTGGCGAACTCGCTCGACGGCCGGCGCGGGCGTCGTGCGTTCTCCCCCGCACGCCGGAGATGGACGAGGCGGAGGAAGCACTTGCCAAGGCGCTGTTGGCGGTGATCGTCGGCGTACGCCGCACCGTCACCGTGGAGGAGGTTGCCATGGCCCTCGAGGACGTCCACGGGCTGGCGCCGGGGAGTTTCTCAGTCCACTGCCACCGCCCGGAGGATTTCCTCCTGTACTTCGCGTCGCAGGTGGACAGGGACAGGGTGCTCGGCGACGGGGTCCTGGCGTCGCCATACTTCCGCCTCCTGCTCCGCCCGTGGTCGCGACGCACGCACGCTGCCTCCGGAGGCCTCTGCGTCCACACCGAGCTGGAGATCGAGGGCGTGCCAGCCAACGCTTGGAGCTTGGCCACGGCGGAGGCTGTCCTCGCACCGACAGCGTGGGTCGAGAGGCTCCACCCTCTCACCCGTAGCCGCGCTGACATGGGCGTTCTTCGCCTCACCGCGTGGTGCCTTGACCCTGCCGCCATTCCCAGGGAAGTCGACCTCCATGTCGTGGAACCCGATGACCCGCCGTCGCTCGCAGACATGGCCGCGCCGTCCCAAGCCGTCGTTCCCCCACACATCAGTACCCTCGTCTACCCGCTGCTCGTGCATGTCACCAGGACGGTGGACTTCCGCCGCTCCACGCCGAGCAACGCCGCGGCTGGTGGTGCCGATGATGGTCGGGCGCCTGCCTGGCCGGCGGTGCGGCAATACCAATACACGCGCGGGGTGCCGGATGTGCTGCCAGGCTCTGGCGGCGACGGCGGCGGCGCTGCTCCGTCGGCGGGCCACGGTGGCGGAGGTGGTGGCTCCCGGACGCTGACGTCGGGGGTCGTCGTCGGTGCGCCTGACCATGATGCTCCGCGACAAGCTGCAAAGCGAAAGAAGGGGCGTGGGGGCCGCAAGGTACGGGCGCTGCGCGCCAAAGCTGCTTTGGCTGCTCAGAGCGCCGCCATGGAAGACCAGCGTGGTGATAAGGGTGGGGCCGCTGATAGCGCCCTGACCTTGGTTGCCGACCGCGGCGAGCCGTTGGAAGCGCACGGCCCAGTCCAATCTGGCGCCTTGACCGCGGTCGTGGAGGAGCAGCGTGCTGGGAGCGTGGGCGAGGTTGGCCGTGAGCTGGAAGGAGCGGTGCACCCGGGCACTGCGCTGAGGGTGGGCTCGGTCGTGGTCATCCCTGCCATGTCAGCCAGTCAAAAGGAGCTCACTTCCGTCCAAAGCCCTGCAACGCACGCGCCTGGCAGCCTGCTGGAGAAGACGACGGCTGCTCTTGCTTTGCCCATGTTGGGCTCGCCCAGCCTTGGGCCAGGCCAAGCTGAGGGGCCTCTGCTCTTGACCAGGCCAGCTTGCCAGTTGGGCCAGACCCAGGTTGGATCTGCGGTGGCCGCTGAGGGTGACTTGGGCCAGGCCCAGGAACGCGAACGGCTGGCTACTTCGGACGCGCGGGAATCTGCTTCGTTGGGTGGCTCGAATTTCACCTCGGACGATCACCACGACGCAGGGGCCACCCCCCCCCGTGCTGCAGCTGGTTACGGTTGTCACGACTGCTGCCTCCATGGAGGCGCACCATCCCGGCGAAGATGATGCCGATGATGATCGGGTGGATGAAGAGATTGTGATTGATTCGCCTCCGGCGCGTGTTACACGCGACGTGGCCCCACCTGTCGCTTCTCCTGCGGTATGCCGCTTTGCTTCACCGCCTGTTCCAGAGAGCTCGACAGCCCCCTCCCCCGTGCCCTCTGCCGGCGGTGGCCAGGCCTCGGACCCTTGGGGAATTCCTCACGGCAGCGAAGTCACGCTCGGATGCTCTACTGCAGACCCCGGCTGTTCGACGTAGACTCGTCGAGCTCAACTTCCAGCCTCGTCGGAGCTCGAGGATCGCTGGACAACCGGGAGGTCTCAATGCCGAGATGAAGGCCGTGCGCAACCTGATGCGCAAGCTTGGTCTTCTCCAGGGAGATGAGGCGCCGTCAGAGGCTGCCCTTGAGGCTTACCATAAGATGTATGAGCTTCCCCTGACGGACGACATGATTGAGGCGATTGCGGAGTTCTACGGGTGGTCACTTTCGACGATCAGAGGCTGCTCTCCACCACTGCTTGGGATGTCGGGTGGCCGCCTCATTGAGGCCTGACCCCTGGTGGTGGTCTTCGGGTGTTTTGCGATGTTCCAATGTTGTATGAACCTAAAGTTTTCGTGGCCAACGTGCGAGGCCTCAATGATCGCGCGCGGCGTTCGGGTGTTAGGAGTGTAGTGAACACTACGGGTGCATCCATTGTATGTCTCCAGGAGACGAAGCTATCTGTTGTAACTCAGGCTATCGTAATAGAAGCGCTTGGCGCAGAGTTTGACGCTTACTTCTGCTTGCCTGCGGCTGGCACTCGGGGGGTATCATTGTGGCTTGGGTCAGCCGGGTGGTGCAGCTCGACAGCGCACACTACGGTGCTAACAGTGTCACGGCCAAGGTCTCCCCTGTGGGTGGTGGCGCTGAGTGGTGGCTGACTTGTGTTTATGGCCCACAGGCTGAGGCAGAAGGTCACCTTCTTGGAGGAGCTCCGCGATGTCCGCAGGGGTCACCCTGGTCCTTGGGCCCTCTGCGGGGACTTTAACTTGATCTACCGGGATGAGGACAAGAACAACGGTAACCTCAACCGCAGGATGATGGGCAGATTCCGGCGCTTTCTGAATGACTGCGAGCTAAAGGAGATCTACCTACATGGACGACGGTACACTTGGTCTAACGAGCGGGAAAACCCCACTCTGGTACGACTGGATCGGGTGTTTGTTTCGGTTGCCTGGGAGGAGTTGCATAGCAGCTGCACGCTGCGCTGTTTGGCAACGGTGGTGGCTGACCACTGCCCACTCCTCCTGGATTGCACCACCAAATCGGCCGGGAGAAGGAGGTTCCAGTTCGAACGCTTCTGGCTAAAGTTGGAAGGTTTCGAGGACGCTGTGCGGAGCGCCTGGGATGTTGTGGAGGGGGACCCAGATCCCTTCCGGCGGCTCACTGCAAAGCTGAAGCGCACGGCGCGCAGCTTGCTGAGTTGGAGTGACAAGAAGGTCGGATCTGTCAAACTGCAGCTGATGATAGCGCGGGAGGTTGTGTTTAGGCTGGATGTGGCTATGGAGTCTAGACAGCTATCACCGGACGAGCGCCGACTCAGGGCGCACCTCAAACACGCTTACCTGGGCTTGGCTTCGCTTGAACGCACTATGGCAAGGCAGCGGGCCAAGATCGCGTGGTTGAAAGAGGGGGACGCCAATACGGCCTTCTTCCATCAACACGCGGCATACCGTCGTCAGAAAAATGTGATCCACAGTCTGCAGGTGGGTGGCGCAGTCATTTCTGACCAGGCTGCCATGGCTGAAGCTGCTTTTACGCACTTTGAGGGCCTGCTCGGCACCTCGGTGGAGAGACAGCACTCACTGGACCTGGACTTCCTGGATATCCACTCTGAGGATCTCGCAGAGCTGGAGGCGGCGTTCACGGAGGATGAGATTTGGGAGGTGATTAGGCGACTGCCAGCAGGCAAGGCGCCGGGGCCCGATGGGTTCACGGCTGAATTCCTCCAGAAGTGTTGGGGAGTGATTAAGGGTGACTTCATGGCAGCCTTCGACAAGCTGTTCACGTTGTGCGGGCGCGGGTTTCAAGGTCTCAACCAGGCCTTGCTGACCCTGCTGCCCAAGCGCCCGGATGCGGCTGCGCTTGGCGACTACCGCCCAATCAGCTTGATCCATATTTTTGCCAAGCTGGTCGCGAAGGTGCTCGCCACTCGTCTAGCCCCTAGGATGGAGTCGCTGGTAGACCGTAACCAATGCGCGTTCATTCGCAAGCGTTGTATCCACGACAACTTCATGTTGGTCCAGCAGACTGCTCGATTCTTACACCGGGAGAAGGAGCCGCGGGTGATGCTCAAGTTGGACATTGCTCGCGCCTTCGACTCCGTTTCCTGGGGTTTCCTGCTGGAAATCCTTCGCAAGTTAGGGTTTGGGCCTCGGTTCCGCGAACTAGTGTCCATCCTCCTATCCACGGCGAGTACCCGGGTGATGCTTGATACGTCTCCAACGTATCGATAATTTCTTATGTTCCATGCTACTTTATTGATGATACCTACATGTTTTATGCACATTATATGTCATATTTATGCATTTTCTGGAACTAACCTATTAACAAGATGCCGAAGAGCCAGTTGCTGTTTTCTTCTGTTTTTGGTTCAGAAATCCTAGTAAAGAAATATTCTCGGAATTGGACGAAACTTTCGCCTCTGTGGTCCTATTTTTGCACGAAGCTTCAGAAGACCGAAGACCTAACGAAGTGGGGCACGAGGCAGGTGGCCGGCGCGCCCTAGGTCTTGGCCGCGCGGCCCTGCCCCGGGGCCCCTCGTGTGGCCCCCCGCGTTGACCTTCCGCCTACTTAAAGCCTCCGTCGCGAAACCCCCAGCACGAGAGCCACGATACGGAAAACTCTTACGAGACGCGCCGCCGCGAATCCCATCTCGGGGGATTCTCGAGATCGCCTCCGGCACCGCCGGAGAGGGGATTCATCTCCCGGAGGACTCTTCATCGCCATGATCGCTCCGGAGTGATGAGTGAGTAGTTCACCCCCGGACCATGGGTCCATAGCAGTAGCTAGATGGTCGTCTTCTCCTTGTTGTGCTTCATTGTTAGATCTTGTGAGCTGCCTAACATGATCAAGATCATCTATATGTAATTCTATATGTTGTGTTTGTCGGGATCCGATGGATAGAGAGTACTATGATTATGGTGATTATCAATCTATTGTTCATGTGTTGTTTATGATCTTGCATGCTCTCCGTTATTAGTAGAGGCTCTCGCCAAGTTTTTACTCTTAACTCCAAGAGGGAGTAATTATGCTCGATAGTGGGTTCATGCCTTCATTGATACCTGGGACAGTGACAGAAAGTTCTAAGGTTGTGATGTGCTGTTGCCACTAGGGATAAAACATTGATGCTATGTCTAAGGATGTAGTTATTGATTACATTACGCACAATACTTAATGCAATTGTCTGTTGCTTTGCAACTTAATACTGGAGGGGTTCGGACGATAACCTGAAGGTGGACTTTTTAGGCATAGATGCAGTTGGATGGCGGTCTATGTACTTTGTCGTAATGCCCAATTAAATCTCACTATATTTACCATGTCATGTATATGCATTATCATGCCTTTCTCTATTTGTCAATTGCCCGACTGTAATTTGTTCACCCAACATGCTTTTATCTTATGGGAGAGACACTTCTAGAACTGTGGACCCCGGTCCTATTCTTTCCATAGCATACAATCTACTTGTTTTATCGTTTTCTTTGCAAACATCTTCCACTCGATACGTTTAATCCTTTGTTACAAGCAAGTCGGTGAGATTGACAACCCCACTGCTTCGCTGGGGCAAAGTACTTGGTTGTGTTGTGCAGTTCCTAGTTGGCGCGGAATCCCCGGTGTTGCGCCGCATCACATTTCGCGACCATCAACCTTCAACGTGCTTCTTGGCTCCTACTGGTTCGATTAAACCTTGGTTTCATACTGAGGGAAACTTGCCACCGTGCGCATCATACCTTCCTCTTGGGGTTCCCAACGGACGTGTACATCTACGCGCATCAAGCACTTTTTCTGGCGCCGTTGCCGGGAGATCAAGACACGCTGCAAGGGGAGTCTCCACTTCTCAATCTCTTTACTTTGTTTTTGTCTTGCTTTATTTTATTTACTACTTTGTTTGCTGCACTAAATCAAAACACAAAAAAATTAGTTGCTAGTTTTACTTTATTTACTGTCTTGCTCTCTATATCGAAAACACAAAAAAATTAGTTACTCGCATTTACTTTGCCTAGTTTACTTTTTGCTTATTTCATCATGCTTAATCCTAAGTTTACTTTGGAAGAGATACCAGTAGGACGAGGGTGTATCATTGGAAGAGATAATATAGAAGAATTTTTCACCCATGTTAGTATGGATGAAGATTTTGAAGATATACCATTATTAAAAACTGCTCCTACTTATGAAAGTGCTTCTGCCTGTTTGATACACATGTTAGAAACTAGATTTGTTAATCTCAATCCCATAATACAACATATGTTTCTTACACTTTCGGATATGGAGATGGGGGAAAGAGAAATTTTGTTTTAAAAGTCCTTGTTAGAGAATTTGAGGATATAGTTAAAGAAGCTAGAAAAGTTTTTATTAAGCATAAGAGGCTTGGTTTCTTTCCTAATTTTAAACAAATACTTGAAAAGATGGATATGGATAGAATTAAGTATACTAATAATGTTAATGATGTTAGGGAAATTAAAGCGCCAATACCTAGTAAACTACTAGGGATGCATGAAGCTTTGGAAAATAACTATGCTTGGCTTGTTCCTGAAAATTTGTTTGATGAGAATAGTAAGCCTAGGAGCAATGAGAGAGGAGTTACTTATATAGACCAGATACAATGCATTGTTGAGAAAACTCCCAGCTCCCAAGGTAATGATGTTGATGCTTCTACTCTCGATGTTACTTGATTTGCACTTTCTGCGCCTAGCTGAAAGGCGTTAAAGAAAAGCGCTTATGGGAGACAACCCATGTTTTTACCTACAGCAATTTTTTGTTTTGTTGAGTCTTGGAAGTTGTTTACTACTGTAGCAACCTCTCCTTATCATGTTTTTGTGCCAAGTAAAGTTTCTATGTCAAAGTTGATGTTATATTTGGGATTGCTGCGCAGAAACAGCATTGCTGTCTGTCACGAATCTGGGCATAATTCCTGTAGAAAATTCAAAAATCTGCCAATTTACGAGCGTGATCCTCAGATATGTACGCAACTTTCATTAGTTTTGAGTTTTTCCATTTGAGCAAGTCTGGTGCCATTTATAAATTCGTCTTTACGGACTGTTCTGTTTTTGACAGATTCTGCCTTTTATTTCGCATTGCCTCTTTTGCTATGTTGGATTTATTTCTTTGATCCATTAATGTCCAGTAGCATTATGCAATGTCCAGAAGTGAAAAGAATGATTGTGTCACCTCTGAATGTGTGAATTATTAATGATGCACTAACCCTCTAATGAGTTTGCTTGAAGTTTGGTGTGAAGGAAGTTTTCAAGGGTCAAGAGAGGAGAATGATATACTAAGATCAAGAGGAGTGAAAGTTCTAAGCTTGGGGATGCCCCCGTGGTTCATCCCTGCATATTTTAAGAAGACTCAAGCGTCTAAGCTTGGGGATGCCCAAGGCATCCTTCTTCATCGACAACATCATCGGGTTCCTCCCGAAACTATATTTTTATTCGGTCACATCTGGTGTTCTTTACTTGGAGCGTCGGTTTGTTTTCGTTTTTGTTTTTGTTTGAATAAGATGGATCCTAGCATTCACTTTGTGGGAGAGAGACACGCTCCGCTGTTGCATATGGACACATGTGTCCTTAGGCTTTACTCATAATGTTCAAGGCGAAGTTTCTTCTTCGTTAATTTGTTATATGGTTGGAATTGGAAAATGCTACATGTAGTAATTCTAAAATGTCTTGGATAATGTGATACTTGGCAATTGTTGTGCTCATGTTTAAGCTCTTGCATCATATGCTTTGCACCCATTAATGAAGAAATACATAGAGCTTGCTAAAATTTGATTTGCATATTTGGTTTCTCTAAGGTCTAGATAATATCTAGTATTGAGTTTTGAACAACAAGGAAGACAGTGTAGAGTCTTATAATGTTTACAATATGTCTTTTATGTGAGTCTTGCTGCACTTGTTCATCCTTGAGTTTGCTTCAAATAACCTTGCTAGCCTAAACCTTGTATCGAGAGGGAATACTTCTCATGCATCCAAAATCCTTGAGCCAACCACTATGCCATTTGTGTCCACCATACCTACCTACTACATGGTATTTACCCGCCATTCCAAAGTAAATTGCTTGAGTGCTACCTTTAAAATTCCATCATTCGCCTTTGCAATATATAGCTCATGGGACAAAATAGCCTTAAAAACTATCGTAGTATTGAATATGTACTTATGCACTTTATATTTTATTAAGTTGCCTTGTGCGATAACCATGCTTCTGGGAACGCCATCAACTATTGTTGAATATCATGTGAGTTGCTATGCATGTCCGTCTTGTCTGAAGGTCTATCATTTTAGTGGTTGGAGCATGCAAAATTGTTAGAGAAGAACATTGGGCCGCTAACTAAAGCCATGAATCATGGTGGAAGTTTCAGGGACATATATCCTCAATCTCATATGAGAATAATAACTTTGCTACATGCTTATGCATTTAAGAGGAGTCCATTATCTGTTGTCCATGTTGTCCCGGTATGGATGTCTAAGTTGAGAATCATCAGAGAAATCCGAAAATGCGCATTCTCCTTGACCTTTGTACATGGAGGTACCTTTTGTGACACTTGGTTGAAACATGGCATGCAAAGATCCGTAGTCCAAGTTAAGTAGGACAAGGTGCGGGCACTATTAGTATACTATGCGTGAGGCTTGCAACTTGTAAGATATAATTTTCATAACTCATATGCTTTATTACTACCGTTGACAAAATTGTTTCATGTTTTCAAAATAAAAGCTCTAGCACAAATACAGCAATCGATGCTTTCCTCTTGAAGGACCATTCTTTTACTTTTATTGTTGAGTCAGTTTACCTATCTCCTTCCACCTTAAGAAGCAAACACTTGTGTGAACTGTGCATTGATTCCTACATACTTGCATATTGCACTTGTTATATTACTTTATGTTGACAATATCCATGAGATATACATGTTACAAGTTGAAAGCAACCGCTGAAACTTAATCTTCTTATGTGTTGCTTCAACACCTTTACTTTGATTTATTGCTTTACGAGTTAACTCTTATGCAAGACTTATTGATGCTTGTCTTGAAGTACTATTCATGAAAAGTCTTTGCTATATGATTCATTGTTTACTCATGTCATTACCTTTGCTTTGATCGCTGCATTCATTACATATGTTTACAAATAGTATGATCAAGATTATGATGGCATGTCACTTCGAAATTATCTTTGTTATCGTTTTACCTGCTCGGGACGAGCAGAACTAAGCTTGGGGATGCTGATACGTCTCCAACGTATCGATAATTTCTTATGTTCCATGCTACTTTATTGATGATACCTACATGTTTTATGCACATTATATGTCATATTTATGCATTTTCCGGAACTAACCTATTAACAAGATGCCGAAGAGCCAGTTGCTGTTTTGTTTTTGGTTTCAGAAATCCTAGTAAAGAAATATTCTAATTGACGAAACTTTCGCCCAGGGTCCTATTTTTGCACGAAGCTTCCGAAGACCGAAGACCTAACGAAGCTGGGCCACGAGGCAGCCAGGGGTGGCCGGCGCGGCCTAGGTCTTGGCCGCGCGGCCCCTCCGGCCCCTCGTGTGGCCCCCCCGTTGACCTTCCGCCTACTTAAAGCCTCCGTCAAACCCAAACCGAGAGCCACGATACGGAAAACCCACGAGACGCGCCGCCGCGAATCCCATCTCTGGGGATTGGGAGATCGCCTCCGGCACCCTGCCGGAGAGAGGGGATTCATCTCCGGAGGACTCTTCATCGCCATGATCGCTCCGGAGTGATGAGTGAGTAGTTCACCCCAGGGGTCCATAGCAGTAGCTAGATGGTCGTCTTCTCCTTGTTGTGCTTCATTGTTAGATCTTGTGAGCTGCCTAACATGATCAAGATCATCTATATGTAATTCTATATGTTGTGTTTGTCGGGATCCGATGGATAGAGAGTACTATGATTATGGTGATTATCAATCTATTGTTCATGTGTTGTTTATGATCTTGCATGCTCTCCGTTATTAGTAGAGGCTCTGGCCAAGTTTTTACTCTTAACTCCAAGAGGGTAATTATGCTCGATAGTGGGTTCATGCCTTCATTGATACCTGGGACAGTGACAGAAAGTTCTAAGGTTGTGATGTGCTGTTGCCACTAGGATAAAACATTGATGCTATGTCTAAGGATGTAGTTATTGATTACATTACGCACAATACTTAATGCAATTGTCTGTTGCTTTGCAACTTAATACTGGAGGGGGTTCGGACGATAACCTGAAGGTGGACTTTTTAGGCATAGATGCAGTTGGATGGCGGTCTATGTACTTTGTCGTAATGCCCAATTAAATCTCACTATATTTACCATGTCATGTATATGCATTATCATGCCTTTCTCTATTTGTCAATTGCCCGACCGTAATTTGTTCACCCAACATGCTTTTATCTTATGGGAGAGACACCTCTAGTGAACTGTGGACCCCGGTCCTATTCTTTCCATAGCATACAATCTACTTGTTTTATTGTTTTCTTTGCAAACATCTTCCACTCGATACGTTTAATCCTTTGTTACAGCAAGCCGGTGAGATTGACAACCTCACTGCTTGGGGCAAAGTTTGCTTTGTTGTGTGTCTTTAGTTGGCGCCGAATCCCCGGTGTTGCGCCGCATCACATTTCGCGACCATCAACCTTCAACGTGCTTCTTGGCTCCTACTGGTTCGATTAAACCTTGGTTTCATACTGAGGGAAAACTTGCCACTGTGCGCATCATACCTTCCTCTTGGGGTTCCCAACGGACGTGTACATCTACGCGCATCAATGCTCAATGGCGAGCCAGGCCCCCCGATTTGGCACCGGCGGGGCCTCAGACAGGGAGACCCTCGCCGCCTGTTCGTCCGATGATGAACACCCTCAACAGGTTGTTGGCTAAGGCGATCGAGCTTGGGGTGCTGCGGCGCTTAGCACGACGAGTTAGCGACGTCTGTGTCACTCTACGCGGATGATGTGGTGATCTTCTCGCCGATGAGACGGAACTACGCGCGGTGCGTGGGATCCTGGAGCTCTTTGGCCATGTATCGGGGTTGCGCACCAACTTCGCCAAGTGCTCGGTCTCCCCAATCGCCTGTACGGAGGACGAGGCTGCGGGCGCTGCTGAGCTCATGGAGTGTCAGCTAGCGCCGTTTCCGGTGAGATACCTTGGCATCCCGCTGTCCATTAGGAGGCTGACGGCTGAAGCATTCCAGCCCCTCTTAGACCGTCTAGCCGACAAGCTACCTACTGAGGGCATCGATGATGCCTCGGGCAGGACGCTTGGCGCTAATCCGTGCGGTTCTCGCAGCGATACCGTTGCACCAGCTGATGGTGCTCTGTCTTGATAAGAAAGCACTCAAGCAGGTCAATAAAATCTTGCGAGGATTCCTTTGGGTTGGTAGGGCTGACGCCAATGGCGGACATTGCCACGTCAACTGGGCGAGGGTGTGTAGGCCGTTGCGGTTGGGGGGGCTAGGTATCCCAGATCTCGCACGAACGGCCATCAGCCTCAGGGTGCGCTGGATCTGGAGGATGCATACCGACCCCCTGCGACCTTGGCGCGGTTTGGACATGCATTTCTCCAAAACAGAACTGGATGTCTTCGCGGCCTCTACCTACATGATAGTAGGCAACGGGGAATCCTCCCTCTTCTGGGAGGACAGATGGCTGGATGGCAAGTCCATCAAGGAGATGGCGCCGGAGGTATATGCTTTGGTTCCAAAGCGCCGAAGAAAGACGCGCACGGTCCGTGAAGCGCTGCTTAACCGCAGCTGGATCCCCGATATTGTAGGTGCACCGAGCGCCCTAGCACTATGGCAATACGTCCAGCTATGGGGTAGACTCAGGGACATCCAACTATCGGGGGACGCGGACAGGTTGGTTTGGCGTTGGACGACGGATGGACAGTATTCAGCTGGATCCTGCTATGATACCCTTTTTCAGGGGTCAATCATCTCAGGGTCCTGGAAGCTCATCTGGAAATCCTGGGCGCCACCAAGGGTGAAATTCTTTATCTGGTTGGCCTGCCTCGACAGGTGTTGGACGGGTGAGAGACTGGCACGGCGGGGGCTGCCGCACGCGCCGAGATGCCCGTTGTGTGATCAGTCTACCGAGACCATGAGGCACCTTCTTACAGGATGTTCCTTCTCTAGGACAGTGTGGTTTGAAGTCCTGTCGTGGATCCGATCCACCTCAGGCCCACCCACGGCTGAGGGTGACTTCGCGGAGTGGTGGTCGCTGGTGGTGCGGACCGCCCCTCGCCAGCTGCGCAAGGGCACGTCGTCGGTTATCATGCTCACGGCATGGTGGATTTGGAAACACCGGAACGGCGGTCTTTGACAATGCGCGACCTTCGGTGGCATCCGTGTTCAACGACATCGCTGCCGACGCGAGGCTTTGGGCGGACGCGGGAGCCCGGGGTGTGCGCCAGCTACTCCCCTAGTCTAGGTTTTTCCTTTTTCTTGGGTCGAGTTGTACGGCGTGGTGTCCGTCCCTCGGACTTGTATATAAACTCTCTTTTTCTATCAATGCATCGAAACGCAAGGCTTTTGCGTTTTCGCGAAAAAGTTCTTCAAATAGCAACAATGGAGGTGAGAGAATAGAAAGAACTAGTTGCTCAAGGTGGAAGAAGGGCTATTTATAGTCTAGGGAGAAAAATAACCGTTGGGGAAGAAACGGGGTGAAAAACGCATAAAATTCGGGCAGAAAAAGAGGCCAGCCGGCCGGACCGGCGGCGAGGAGCCCTGCAGCGGTCCGACCGCCCAGCAACCGGGTGCGGCCGGTGGCGCAGGGCGGCGGAAAGCCCCGAGGCCGCGGGGGCAGCCGGCCGCGTGGGCCGGCGACGGCCCGCAGCGCATGGGCGGCGCGGAGCGGGGCCGCGCGGGGGCGGCGAGGGCGCGGGCCGGATGGGGCGGCGGCCTTACGGTCCGGTCGGACCGGAGGGCTGGCTGGGCTGGCCGGTGCGTGGGCTGGCCGCCCGGCCGACCGGGTGGGCCGGCGTGCGCCCGGCAGGCCGGGCGGCAACCGGCTGCCTTCCCTCTTTCTTTCTTTTCTTTTTCTTTTTCCTTTTCTTTAATAACTATTGCTCCCGAACTCCGATTGACATGAAACAAATTCCGTTGGAAAGATAATAACAAATGCCATCCAATAGAAAGTGCAAACTCAAGAAATTGTAGGAGGGGATTTTATCATGAATATAAAAGGGTAGAACCTTATATCATGAATAACCGATAAAATCGCCCAACCTCGAAAACGCAATAGAAGATGCATGCGAACTCCGTTTCGATGAACTTGGGCTTGTTGTAAAGCTAGCAACAAGCTCAAGAACCTCACATAGAGAAACACCAAGAAGCAATAAGGATATGCAAAGTATGCAAAGGGTTGAGCTCCCTAAGACGATGTGATCAAGTTACCCAACCGAAAGCCCCTCTTAATAGTGCGGCTATCTATCCTATAATCCGGTCTCCCAACATCCACCTTGAGACCGGTAAAAGGAAAACCTAGCAAGGCCATACCTTTGCCTTGCGCATCCCGCTTGACCTTGATGATAACTCTTCAAGCTTCACTCAAGCCGGAATGCCTCACTTGACCAATGTTGCTTCGTGAAGACTCACAAATGCTCCCCCATACACTATGATGGGAAAGCTCCATTGATACACATCTTCACTAGTCCATTATCACCAAATGGATGGCAAGCTTCAAGCATGTGATTCACTTGAGATGCTCATCTTGAACTTGCCCAACTCAACCTTGTATCTTCACATACTCACATAAGATAGAGCATGGCTAATATTGAGTTCCACATAAGAACTCCATCTTCATTTCTTCTTATTGATCATATCACATATATATATATCTTCATACGATGATCTTGATGCCAATACACAAGATATACCTTTATCTTCATGGCATCCATACTTGAATCCAACACATGGAGAGCAAGTAGTACCTATGGAATATTCCTTCATATAAACTCACTGAAAACATTAGTCCATAGGGGTTGTCATTAATTACCAAAACCACACATAGGGGCAATGTACCCTTACAATCTCCCCCATTTTGGTAATTGATGACAACCACAATAAGAGGGTTTATATAATAAATATTAGTGACAAGTACGCAACTTATCCGAGAATAAGTTGTATACAAGAGGTTGTATTTGATATGGTCAAGTAACACAAAGCTACTAGCCCATATCAAAACCGGCTCTACTCACACAACTACAACTAATGCAAGGGATGTGAGTAGAACCAATATATATAGAGCAAACTCCCCCACAATGTATGCACGTGTGATGAACATGAATTCATTGCATACATTGTCAAGATTAACCTTTGGGACAATTTCCACTATATATATACAACCATGCAAGACATATAAATATGGAATGCATGAGAGGCAAAACACTTAAGCACAAACCAAACTTAAGTATAAAACCATTCCCTTAAACCCTCTAAACTTCTCCCCCATTGGCATCGATTGTCAAAATGGGTGAAAAATTTAGAAGGCCAATATAATGTGAGTTCCTCCCCAAAGTGTGCACTTCTCATAATTTGAGTGGAATCAAGTGCACATATCCAATGATGAATACTTGAAGGAAGTCAAACTATATTGAGGATCAAAGATTGCATAAAGATAACATGGTGAAGTGAGCTTCAACAAATAAAGCAAGCAATCAAAGATCCAATTGGACGAACAAAGATATCATGATAAGGGAGATATAGTGCTCTAAATAAAAATAAGGAAGCTCCCCAAGGTTCGTGCATAATTTATAATGTTTGCAATTGAATACAATATGCAAAAACATGGAATCCTCACTCCCTCTATATCATTTAGAACACAACCAAGATAGAGATAATATGCTTATCAAGAATAACTTGGGTCCAACAATTACGAGATATGAGTGCATGAAGAAAAACAAGTAAACCAAGCACTCATAAATCTTCTTTACCAACACCACTAAAAACAAAAGGGTAAAAGATGGTTGGCAAAGAACAAGGATATCAAGGTGATGGATTAACGCTCTCATGTATATAAGTTTCTAAAGTGGACATAGTGATCCATAAAGAAACATGCACACCCAAGAGGTTAAAAAAAAGATACGATATCCAAGAGGAAGTCATAAAATATACCAAAGGATGTTTGCTTAAAAAGCATATATAGCCTATGGCTCCAATTTTCACTAGTGGTATATGAATGAGCTTCAACTAAGAGAATCTCAAAAACATCACAATTAACAATAAGGGAAGTAAAGCTAGTTGGAATGTTTTGAGAGAGGCAACAAGTATCACAAGTATGGATTTATTTCGCAATTTCATCAAAATTGCACATACGAGTTCTTTGAGGAATTGATATGCAATAAATTGCTAGAGGGCATATTTGGGTGGGTGAATCATGAACATGATTTATATGTATATATTCCCATCATATGCATCTTCTCGAATTACTCAAATGTACAATAAGAAGTTTTCTTTAAAAAGGATTTTTTTTTTCAAGAATCGCAATATTTTCGAAGTAAATAATTTCATGCCAAGATGCAACCTACAAGAGGTTGGATGTTATAGGAGAATGCATGAATAAGATACTTGTTACCGAGATAGCAATGGCATGATGTAGTAGATAAGAGTTCATTCATCATCCTAGCTTGACTCCAATTATCATATGGTGACAACACCTTCCTTATAGATGAGACAAACCTCCATTGCATCTCCAATGTACCTAAAACAACATTCAAGTACATCTTGGTCCCCAAACTCATTGGGTCCAAAATGGTTAGACTAACCACAATACATAGGATACACTCCATATCAATATGTGCATATTTATAGATGAAATTTGAATTTCATGCACATCTTAGCCGTTTAGGATTTGATGGAGTATACCCTATATAATGGATCGAAGAAAGAAAGCATGCTATAAATATAAATAAGTTGCATATAAGCACGCACAAAGACTTTTAAAGATCCAAGAAAGATATACTTTGGACAAAACACCAAATGAATTGAATAAGGCATAAAGGTGTGACCAAACAAATTTGTTGTCCAAAATATATCAAAGATGCAAATCACAAAAGATTTGTTCAACAAAGTTCAATCAAATGAACTAAGAAGAAACCATTGAGCATAAAGGATAAAATAAAACAAACATGCTCAAGGATTTATCTCATTCAAGCAAATAAATTATGTAAGAAGGAATGAGATAGCAAACTCCCAAAAAGAGCAAGGTTCAAACAAATAAACCAAACCCTCTACACTTTTCACAATGGCACAATGTACCGTAAGGAAAAGGTTTGTCTTCCAAAACAAACACTTGATATGAATCAAGAGAATTTAGCAAAAGATTTTTCAAGGGGACAAAGAAGACACGTGGGAGCAACAAAGATTTCTTGGAAATAAAATAAGTAAAATAAGAAGCAATCCAAGGTGAAGATGATCCATGAATTCAACCACATACAAGGTTATCAATTGTCAAAGACAATGAGTATATTGGAAATAATTTCCGGTGGTGAATTGATAATGATAGTAAGGATCAACTTCACAATAAAAGGCATATGATAAGTATATAGAATTAAGCACTATGCACGGATGAAGATTCTTGATAGCTTCAATTAGTCAAACAATCACGCACGGCAATGATTAGAATATCATGAAGCAAACGGTATCCCAAATAAGATATAGAGATATGTATTTGAGGAAAAACCGTACCAAGAATTTCTTACTCAAACAAGAATCCATAAGATGAGCTAATAAAAGTTTTTCAATAGAAATGGAGCTTGTTTGAGCAAATATGCCACCTAGGATCAAGATAATTACGTGTATCAACTCCAAGTGGCATAACCTCATATGTTCACATTTTCTTAGGCTTGTGATATGTACAAAACATATTACTCCCCCATAATGTGATAAAACATTTCTTCTAAACAAGAGGCACCTAAAATTCAACTAGAGATGATTAATGGACATTTAGAATTTGAATTTCTCATGAGTATGACACACCACATAGTGACTAGATAATCTTGCAATATCAATACTAAGTGGTGGTACCCACATACACATATTTTAAAGAAAGAGAGATGCACAATGCATATCACTCCCCCAAAATGGGATGTTCCATTAATCACTCAAAGAGAGCCAAATAAGATGTCATCAAGATGCATTAGGCTCACAACAATACACAAGTATATGATGAGTCAAACAAACATACTTGAATACACAAGATAGGCAAGTAAGACTCAACACATACAAACACATATTTGATACAAAACCAAACATGCAAAGGGGCAAGTAACTTACAATGAATATGAAGAGTTGAAGTATAAGTTACCGCAAGGAGGAACATTGGATATAAGATATAGATAATGATCCATACGACTTGGCTTGGTCAAAATAATATATGAAGATCCCTTAATTCTTCATGAATTAGCCAAGTTCCCAATGACCTCCATATGCACCTATTGATCACGTTTGAGCTTGTTGGTCCCCAACCAAGTTGGGTCCTAAGAGGTTAGTCACAATAGGCTTGGCAACCCAAATGGTCCTTTTCTTGAGACCACTTTGAGTTCCAACAAACTTGGCAAACACATTGCCATCCTTATCCTTTCCTAGAGAATAATCATCATCAACAATTATAGGGTTAGATAAGGTACCACTTAAACATGAAGAAGCAAAGTGCCCCTTCACACGGCATAAGTAGCAAGTGTTCCCCTTTCTCTTCTTTATTGATTTTTTTCTTGGGGAACAACGTCTTGATTCTTCTTGGGAAGTGGCCTATCTTCAACTTGAGGTCGAGCATGAGCTTGACCTTGACCTTGTGGCCGTTTCCCTTGTTGTTTCTCACTCAAGTGCTTCTTCTTCTTCTTCAATGGGCATGATCTAACATGATGCCCTTCAACCTTGCACTTGAAGCAAACCAACTTGGCCGATCCTTGACTTTGTCTTGGCCCTTCTTCTTGTTGCTCTTGCTCTTGGACTTGTTCTTGTTATTGGAGTTGAATCCAAGTCCACTTTTGTCATTGGGGGATTGTTGCACACTTAGCATCTTGTCAAGTGCGGATTTCCCTTCATGACGCTTTTCCAAGTCTTTCTTTAAAGAAAGGACTTGGGCCTCGAGCTCTTTGATTTCCTCTACATGGTTAGTAGAAATACAAGTACTAGAGGAAGTAGAAGCTTCATTGTTAGAGCAACAAGGCAAAGCAAGTAATCCAACACAAGGTGTATCACTAGTTTGACTAGATGGATTACAAGGACTAGCACATGGCAATATAGCATTTGTAGTAGAGATTGTGCTAATGTCCACATGAGGCTCACAAGATGTTACCTTAGTGATACTAGCCTCATGAGCTAACTTTAGCCCATCATAGGAAATTAGAAGGTCATCATGAGAGCCCGAGAGCTTTTTATGACTTTCTTCCAATTCCCTATAATTGCTAGTTAGCAACTCAAGTTGAGCCCTTAACTCAACATTCTCCTTTAAGATAGATGCTTCACAAGAAGTAGAGTTAGTAGCACAAGCATCAACAACATTTTTCTCATTTTCATGCATATAGGATTCAATTTTTTGTGTAAGCATAAAATTAGTATGCTTCTCATCTTTTAGCTCATGCTTGAGGAGAGTGAATCTCATTTCCCCATTTTCAACATGGGACTCCAACTCCACTATGGTTTCCCTATATTTACTCAAGGTATCCATAGAGTGTTCGAGATTAGCACGAGCTTCTTTATTACCATGAAGAGAAGCATATACCATTGCCATATTATGCACCAAGATATTATATTCTTCATCATTATCATCATCATCACTCTCATCATTAGAGGAAGTGTTAGGAGTCAAAGTAGGAGATACCTTTGATCCATTTGCCATAAGGCACATGTGCATACCGGAGGATGAAGATGAAGAAATTCTTGAATCCTCATTTGAAAACATGTCTTGATCCATAGAGTGTTTGGTTTCCTCTACATTGTTAGTCAAACAACTAGAGGAGATAGAAGTATTTTGATTATGGGAGCAAGACAAGGCAAGCATATCATCATGGGATTTATGTGAGCAATTTACACATGATATGTGAGGACTATCAACACAAGCATGTAGATTATTTTCAATGCTAGATGTGTTTAATTCCAAAGAGGAAGCATTGCAATGGGATAGAGATGAAAAATCATCACTATTGAGCATAATATCAACATTGCAATTCTCCTCACCACACACCATATCATTACCTCGTGTCTTGCTACACGTTGGTGAAGTGGAAGAAGATGAGAACTCATCACGGCCGGAGGTGGAAGCAACTTGGAGCTCTTCATGATGTGAAGGGGAAGAGAGCTCCTCGGAGTCACCACCAACCAAATGAGAAGTGGATCCACCAAACATTTCCTTAAGCTTGATCCACATCTCATGAGACGATTTTCTTTATATATATCAAGAACCTATGAAAATCTGGTCTCAAAGAGAATACAAGGTCATTAGATACTTGAGCTTCAAGATGTAAGTTTTTCTCATCCTCTAAAGATAGATTTTGAGGGTCTATCGGAGGAGAAAAACCAACATCTAGAAATTGCTCAATGTTTGGACACAAGGTCCGAAGTTTGCAAAGCAAGCAATTTCGCCACAAAAGATAATTTGTGCCAACAAAAATAATTGTGTCATTGTGCACTAAGTTACTAGCCGACATCTTTACTCTCAAGGCGGTGAAGCCTTAAACAAGGAGAGACCTTGCTCTGATACCAATTGAAAGATCGAGATGTCGCCTAGAGGGGGTGAATAGGCAATTACAAACTCTTGCGGATTTGTCTTGTAAGAATGCGGAATTAAACTAATGTTTAGTTTACAAGCATAAACCCTAAATATGCTAAGCTCAACTAAGTGTGACAATGGCAACTAGAGCTAAGCAAAATAGGCACAAGATATATGTAGCACAAGTGATAGCAAGATATATGTACTTCAAGCACGATGGCTATCACAAGGAAAGAGAGCTCGGGTATAGAAATAACCGAGGCACGCGGAGACGAGGATGTATTCCCGTGTTCCCTTGCTTTGCAACAAGGTACGTCACGTTTGGAGGAGTGGAGGTCCCACGAAGGATTCCCCGCGCCACGAAGGCTCACCCTATTCTCCGAACCACACCCACGAAGGATAATGGCCCTTTCCTTATGGTTAGCTTTTCCTCCGCTCCGGAGATGGCAAGCTCCACAACCACTTCACAAGCTCCACGAAGGAGAAGCCCGGGCCCCTTCACAATCTTCACGAAGAGATCACCGGGACACCAACAAGCCAACTAGGAGGTCACCCTCCAAGAGTAACAAGCTCACGGTCTCTCACTCGAACAAATCGTGGTGGAGAGCTCAACACTATGCAATGATGCAAAGCAAGAACACCGGAGGTGTTCAAGTCCTTCACACTCAAATCCCACCAAAGCAACGAATGCTAGGATGAGATTGGAGAGGAAGAACAAGGGGGAAAGTCAACCAAAGACTCCAAGATCTAGATCCCAAGAGATTCCCTCACTTAGAGAAGAAACGGTTTGGTGGAAGTGTAGATCTAGATCTCCTCTCTCAAATCCTCAAATATGAGCAAGAATGGTTGGAGGAATCAAGGGGGAGAGCAAGTTCTTCAAATAGCAACAATGGAGGTGAGAGAATAGAAAGAACTAGTTGCTCAAGGTGGAAGAAGGGCTATTTATAGTCTAGGGAGAAAAATAACCGTTGGGGAAGAAACGGGGTGAAAAACGCATAAAATTCGGGCAGAAAAAGAGGCCAGCCGGTTGCCAGGCCGGCCGACCGGCCTGGGCGCTGAGGAGCCCGGTCGGCAGCCCGGTCCGACCGGCCCAGCAACCGGGTGCGGCCGGTGGCGCACTGGGCGGCGGAAAGCCCTGAGGCCGCGCGGGGCAGCCAGGCCGCGTGGGCCGGCGACGGCCCAGCAGCGCATGGGCGGCGCGGAGCCAGGCCGCGCGGGGCGCGACGGGGGCGCGGGCCGGATGGGGCGGCGGCCCGGTTACGGTCCGGTCGGACCGGAGGGCTGGCTGGGCTGGCCGGTGCGTGGGCCGGTGGCCGCCCGGTCGACCGGGTGGGCCGGCGTGCGGCCCGGCAGGCCGGGCGGCAACCGGCTGCCTTCCCTCTTTCTTTCTTTTCTTTTTCTTTTTCCTTTTCTTTAATAACTATTGCTCCCGAACTCCGATTGACATGAAACAAATTCCGTTGGAAAGATAATAACAAATGCCATCCAATAGAAAGTGCAAACTCAAGAAATTGTAGGAGGGGATTTTATCATGAATATAAAAGGGTAGAACCTTATATCATGAATAACCGGTAAAATCACCCAACCTCGAAAACGCAATAGAAGATGCATGCGTTTTCGATGAACTTGGGCTTGTTGTAAAGCTAGCAACAAGCTCAAGAACCTCACATAGAGAAACACCAAGAAGCAATAAGGATATGCAAAGTATGCAAAGGGTTGAGCTCCCTAAGACGATGTGATCAAGTTACCCAACCGAAAGCCCCTCTTAATAGTGCGGCTATCTATCCTATAATCCGGTCTCCCAACATCCACCTTGAGACCGGTAAAAGGAAAACCTAGCAAGGCCATACCTTTGCCTTGCGCATCCCGCTTGACCTTGATGATAACTCTTCAAGCTTCACTCAAGCCGGAATGCCTCACTTGACCAATGTTGCTTCGTGAAGACTCACAAATGCTCCCCCATACACTATGATGGGAAAGCTCCATTGATACACATCTTCACTAGTCCATTATCACCAAATGGATGGCAAGCTTCAAGCATGTGATTCACTTGAGATGCTCATCTTGAACTTGCCCAACTCAACCTTGTATCTTCACATACTCACATAAGATAGAGCATGGCTAATATTGAGTTCCACATAAGAACTCCATCTTCATTTCTTCTTATTGATCATATCACATATATATATCTTCATACGATGATCTTGATGCCAATACACAAGATATACCTTTATCTTCATTGCATCCATACTTGAATCCAACACATGGAGAGCAAGTAGTACCTATGGAATATTCCTTCATATAAACTCACTGAAAACATTAGTCCATAGGGGTTGTCATTAATTACCAAAACCACACATAGGGGCAATGTACCCTTACAACTTCCTGTCGCAGGGCTCTGGTACGTTCTTCCGAGGGGAGAGATAGATCTAGTCCCTCTAACGCGCCTTCGGGTTGGAACCCTTTGAACTTAATGCCGTGCGAACGGGTCCTTTCAAAAGCGCCGATGAGATCGGCTTCCAAGATGGCCTTGAGATCATCATATTTCTTCTTATGCTCAGCAGGCAGATCTTCGTACTTGATCGGTTCTTCCGCCATCTCGGATATTGACGTGGTTGCTGCGGAAGATTGTCCCGATAGTCCCACCGGGCGTGCCAGAATGTGTTGCCTGCCAAAACCCACCGGCGAGCAGTGATTAAGCAACACGAAGAGCCGGGAGGCTTCCAAGGCTGCAGGGGGCCCTGGTCCCTCGACGTCGTCCCGCAATGATCCGGCACACGTCCTAGCGGTTGCAAGGCGTGCCACCTGACCTATACCTGGTCGGAAGGTGTTGGATTGCTTCGATTAGTTTCCTGCATGGCGACACGTAAACATTAAATACGAGCCCGATCGGCTCTCAGGTTGCCCTGTGGATCGGCTCAAAGAGCCGATCGCCCCATGGTTTGCGTCGGGTTAACGATGACATGGGGCTCCTGCTTGATCAATATAAAGTCAAACCAATCTACGACAGTTTAGGGTTTTCACCGTATGATCGGAACATCCTACGCGTAGTTGAGCCTAATAGACACGAAAGATAATGGAAAACTAACCCTAAAAGAGGCCTAAAAACCAACATTAAGTTAATTCCCGGAACATCCCTCTTAGGACTAACCAACCATACCTAACGCACTACCGGATCGTTCAACCCGTTTGCAAGGCCTAACCATACAGATATTAAACCAATCCTTGAAGAATCAAGGAGCAACTATAACGGATCAGATCTACTAAACAACGAACAAGCAGGTGCTGCCCTTACACCTGGATAGGTGGGGCAGCTAGATATCGAGGGACGGCATAGCTAAGCAGATATGCATAAGAAAAGCATCCATGCAAGCCCCAAAACATCTACGATAAATAGTGCTACTCGCCATCAACAACGCTTCAGCACGAGCAGCACAAGGTAAACGAATAAATGTGTGCTGCCTAGATCGCAAGATGCGATCTAGGCAGCATGATGCTTACCCGGAGAAACCCTCGAAAGAAGGGGTGGCGCGCCGATTTGTGTTTGTTGTGAACGTGATTGTCCTCCTTTTCGATAACCCTAGATACATATTTATAGTCCAAGGGACTTTCTAGTTCGGCGTGCACCTAACCGTGCACGAGTTAAACTCTATCTTTTAATTCTAAACTAAGATGTGATCTACTATGTTACAGATACATGGGCAATTAAGCCCAAACTCTTCGTGCAAGGCCGCTTCAAAGATGCTCCACGCGTGTATCCTTCAAGCCCATCTTCACTTACGGCCCATCTCCTGATTTGGCCAAAATCTGGTGATAACACAATTGAAAGATCGAGATGTCGCCTAGAGGGGGGTGAATAGGCAATTACAAACTCTTGCGGATTTGTCTTGTAAGAATGCGGAATTAAACTAACGTTTAGTTTACAAGCACAAACCCTAAATATGCTAAGCTCAACTAAGTGTAACAATGGCAACTAGAGCTAAGCAAGATAGGCACAAGATATATGTAGCACAAGTCAAGCAAGATATATGAACTTCAAGCACGATGGCTATCACAAGGAAAGAGAGCTCGGGTATAGAAATAACCGAGGCACGTGGAGACGAGGATGTATTCCCGTGTTCCCTTGCTTTGCAACAAGGTACGTCACGTTTGGAGGAGTGGAGGTCCCACGAAGGATTCCCCGCGCCACGAAGGCTCACCCTATTCTCCGAACCACACCCACGAAGGATAATGGCCCTTTCCTTATGGTTAGCTTTTCCTCCGCTCCGGAGATGGCAAGCTCCACAACCACTTCACAAGCTCCACGAAGGAGAAGCCCGGGCCTCTTCACAATCTTCTTGAAGAGATCACCGGAGCACCAACCGCCAAGCCAACTAGGAGGTCTCCCTCCAAGAGTAACAAGCTCACGGTCTCTCACTCGAACAAATCGTGGTGGAGAGCTCAACACTTATGCAATGATGCAAAGCAAGAACACCGGAGGTGTTCAAATCCTTCACACTCAAATCCCACCAAAGCAACGAATGCTAGGATGAGATTGGAGAGGAAGAACAAGGGGAAAGTCAACCAAAGACTCCAAGATCTAGATCCCAAGAGATTCCCTCACTTAGAGAAGAAATGGTTTGGTGGAAGTGTAGATCTAGATCTCCTCTCTCAAATCCTCAAATATGAGCAAGAATGGTTGGAGGAATCAATGGAGAGAGCAACTTCTTCAAATGCAACAATGGAGGTGAGAGAAAGGGAAGGAGCTATTGCTCAAGGTGGAAGAAGGGCTATTTATAGTCTAGGGAGAAAAATAACCGTTGGGGAAGAAACGGTGAAAAACGCATAAATTCGGGCAGAAAGAGGCCCGGTTGGCCGGACCGGCCTGGGCCGAGAGCCCGGTGCAGCCCGGTCCGACCGCCCAAGAACCGGGTGGGCCGGTGGCGCATCTGCGGAAAGCCCGAGGCCGCGCGGGGCAGCCAGGCGCGTGGGCCGGCGACGGCCCAGCATGGGCGGGGGAGCTGCGCGGGCCGGATGGGGCGGCGGCCCGGTTACGGTCCGGTCGGACCGGAGGGCTGGCTGGCTGGCCGGCGTGGGCCGGTCGCCCGGTCGACCGGGTGGGCCGGCGTGCGCCAGGCCGGGCGGCAACCGGCTGCCTTCCCTCTTTCTTTCTTTTCTTTTTTCTTTTTCCTTTTCTTTAATAACTATTGCTCCCGAACTCCGATTGACATGAAACAAATTCCGTTGGAAAGATAATAACAAATGCCATCCAATAGAAAGTGCAAACTCAAGAAATTGTAGGAGGGGATTTTATCATGAATATAAAAGGGTAGAACCTTATATCATGAATAACCGGTAAAATCACCCAACCTCGAAAACGCAATAGAAGATGCATGCGAACTCCGTTTCGATGAACTTGGGCTTGTTGTAAAGCTAGCAACAAGCTCAAGAACCTCACATAGAGAAACACCAAGAAGCAATAAGGATATGCAAAGTATGCAAAGGGTTGAGCTCCCTAAGACGATGTGATCAAGTTACCCAACCGAAAGCCCCTCTTAATAGTGCGGCTATCTATCCTATAATCCGGTCTCCCAACATCCACCTTGAGACCGGTAAAAGGAAAACCTAGCAAGGCCATACCTTTGCCTTGCGCATCCCGCTTGACCTTGATGATAACTCTTCAAGCTTCACTCAAGCCGGAATGCCTCACTTGACCAATGTTGCTTCGTGAAGACTCACAAATGCTCCCCCATACACTATGATGGGAAAGCTCCATTGATACACATCTTCACTAGTCCATTATCACCAAATGGATGGCAAGCTTCAAGCATGTGATTCACTTGAGATGCTCAACTTGAACTTTCCCAAATCAACCTTGTATCTTCTCATACTCACTTAAGATAGAGCATGGCTAATATTGAGTTCCACATAAGAAACCCATCTTCATTTCTTCTTCTTGATCATGTCACATATGTATCTTTAAAACAATGATCTTGATGCCAATACACAAGTATCTTTATCTTCATGGCATCCATACTTGAATCCAACACATGGAATACAAGTAGTACCTATGGAATATTCCTTCATATAAACTCACTGAAAACATTAGTCCATAGGGGTTGTCATTAATTACCAAAACCACACATAGGGGCAATGTACCCTTACAATCTCCCCCATTTTGGTAATTGATGACAACCACAATAAGAGGGTTTATATAATGAATATTAGAAACAAGTACTCAACTTATCCGAGAATAAGTTGTATACAAGAGGTTGTATTTGATATGGTCAAGTAACACAAAGCTACTAGCCCATATCAAAACCAGCTCTACTCACACAACTACAACAAATGCAAGAGATGTGAGTAGAACCAATATATAGAGAAAACTCCCCCACAATGTATGCACGTGTGATGATCATGAATTCATTGCATATATTGTCAAGATTAACCTTTGGGATAGTTTCCACTATATATATACAACCATGCAAGACATATAAATATGGAATGCATGAGAGGACAAAACACTTAAGCACAAACCAAACTTAAGTATAAAACCATTCCCTTAAACCCTCTAAACTTCTCCCCCATTGGCATCGATTGTCAAAATGGGTGAAAAATTTAGAAGGCCAATATAATGTGAGTTCCTCCCCAAAGTGTGCACTTCTCATAATTTGAGTGGAATCAAGTGCACATATCCAATGATGAATACTTGAAGGAAATCAAACAATATTGAGGATCAAAGATTGCATAAAGATAACATGGTGAAGAGAGCTTCAACAAATAAAGCAAGCAATCAACGATCCAATTTGACAAACAAAGATATCATGATAAGAGAGATATAGTGCTTCTAAAAATAAGAAAGCTCCCCAAGGTTCATGCACAATTTATAATGTTTGCATTTGAATACAATATGCACAAACATGGAATCCTCACTCCCTCTATATCATTTAGAACACACCCAAGATAAAAATAATATGCTTATCAAGAATAACTTGAGTCCAACAATTACGAGATATGAGTGCATGAAGAAAAACAAGTAAACCAAGCACTCATAAATCTTCTTTACCAACACCACTAAAAGCAAAAGGGTAAAAGATGGTTGGCAAGGAACAAGGATATCAAGTTGATGGATTAACGCTCTCATGTATATAAGTTTCTAAAGTGGACATAGTGATCCATAAAGAGACATGCACACACAAGAGGTTAACAAAATAAATAAGACATGATATCCAAGATGAAGTCATAAAATATACCAAGGATGTTTGCTTAAAAAGCATATATAGCCTATGGCTCCAATTTACACACTTGTGGTATATGAATGAGCTTCAACCAAGAAAATCTCAAAAACATCACAACTAACAATAAGGGAAGTAAAGCTAGTTGGAATGTTTTGAGAGAGGCAACAAGTATCACAAATACGGATTTATTTCACAATTTCATCAATATTGTACACAAGAGCTCTTTGAGGAATTGATATGCAATAAATTGCTAGAGGGCATATTTGGGATAGGTGAATCATAAATATGATATATATATATATATAACCTATCATATGCATCTTCTCAAATTACTCAAATGTACAATAAGAAGTTTTACTTTAAAATGAGTTTTCAAGAACCGCAATATTTTTGAAATAAATAATTTCATGCCAAGATACAACCTACAAGAGGTTGAATGCTATATGAGAATGCATGAATAAGATACTTGTTACCGAGATAGCAATGACTTGATGTAGTAGATAAGAGTTCATCGATCATCCTAGCTTGACTCCAATTCTCATATGGTGACAACACCTTCCTTATAGATGAGACAAGCCTCCATTGCATCTCCAATGTACCTAAAACATTATTCAAGTACATCTTGGTCCCCAAACTTATTGGGTCCAACATGGTTAGACTAACCACAATATATAGGACACACTCCATATAAACATGTGCATATTTAGATGAAGTTTGAATTTCATGCACATCTTAGCCATTTAGGATTTGATGGAGTATATCCTACATAATGGATCAAAAGAAAGCAAGCATGCTACAAGTATAAACAAATTACATATAAGCATGCACCAAAAACTTTAAAGGGTCCAAGAAAGACATACTTTGGACAAAACACCAAAAGAATTAAATAAGGCATAGAGGTGCCACAAAACAAATTTGTTGTCCAAGTTATATCTAAGAAGCAAATCTCAAAAGAATTGTTCAACAAAATTCAACAAATGAACTAAGAAGAAACCATTGAGCATAAAGGATGAAATAAAGCAAACATGCTCAAAGACTTATCTCATTCAACAAATAAAGCATAGAAGAAGGAATGAGATAGCAAAACTCTCAAAAAGAGCAAGGTTCGAACAAATAAACCAAACCCTCTACACTTTTCACAATGGCACAATGTACCGTAAGGAAAAGGTTTGTCTTCCAAAACAAACACTTGATATGAATCAAGAGAATTTATCAAAATATTTTTCAAAGGGACAAAGAAGACACGTGGGAGCAACAAAGATTTCTTGGAAATAAAATAAGTAAATAAGAAGCAATCCAAGGTGAAGATGATCCATGAATTCAACCACATACAAGGTTATCAATTGTCAAAGACAATGAGTATATTGGAAATAATTTCCGGTGGTGAATTTACAATGATAGTAAGGATCAACTTCACAATAAAAGGCATAGGATAAGTATATAGAATTAAGCACTATGCACGGATTAAGATTCTTGATAGCTTCAATTAGTCAAACAATCACGCACGGCAATGATTAGAATAACTTGAAGCAAACGGTGTCCCAAATAAGATATAGAGATATGTATTTGAGGAAAACCGTACCAAGAATTTCTTAATCAAACAAGAATCCATAGGATGAGCCAATAAGAGCTTTTTAATAGAAGTGGAGCTTGTTTGAGCAAACATGCCACCTAGGAACAAGATAATTACGTGTATCAACTCCAAGTGGCATAACCTCATATGTTCACATTTTCTTAGGTTTGTGATATGTACAAAACATATTACTCCCCCATAATGTGATAAAACATTTCTTCTAAACAAGAGGCAACTAAAATTCGACTAGAGATGATTAATGGACATTTAGAATTTGAATTTCTCATGAGTATGACACACCACATAGTGACTAGATAATCTTGCAATATCAATACTAAGTGGTGGTACCCATGTACACACATTTTAAAGAAAGAGAGATGCACAATGCATATCACTCCCCCAAAATGGGATGTTCCATTAATCACTCAAAGAGAGCCAAATAAGATATTATCAAGATGCATTAGGCTCAAAACAATACACTAGTATATGGTGAGTCAAACAATCATACTTGAATACACAAGATAGGCAAGTAAGACTCAACACATATTTGATACAAAACCAAACATGCAAAGGGGCAAGTAACTTACAATGAATATGAAGAGTTGAAGTATAAGTTACCGCAAGGAGGAACATTGGTTATAAGATATAGATAATGATCCATACGACTTGGCTTGGTCAAAATATAATATATGAAGATCCCTAAATTCTTCATGAATTAGCCAAGTCTCCAATGACCTCCATATGTACCTATTGATCACGTTTGAGCTTGTTGGTTCCCAACCAAGTTGGGTCCTAAGAGGTTAGTCACAATAGGCTTGGCAACCCAAATGGTCCTTTTCTTGAGACCACTTTGAGTTCCAACAAACTTGGCAAACACATTGCCATCCTTATCCTTCCCTAGAGAATAATCATCATCAACAATTATAGGGTTAGATAAGGTACCACTTAAACATGAAGAAGCAAAGTGCCCCTTCACACGGCATAAGTAGCAAGTGTTCCCCTTTCTCTTCTTTATTGATTTCTTCTCTTGGGGAACAACATCTTGATTCTTCTTGGGAAGTGGCCTACTTGAGGTCGAGCATGAGCTTGACCTTGACCTTGTGGCCGTTTCCCTTGTTGTTTCTCACTCAAGTGCTTCTTCTTCTTCAATGGGCATGATCTAACATGATGCCCTTCAACCTTGCACTTGAAGCAAACCAACTTGGCCGGATCCTTGACTTTGTCTTGGCCCTTCTTCTTGTTGCTCTTGCTCTTGGACTTGTTCTTGTTATTGGAGTTGAATCCAAGTCCACTCTTGTCATTGGGGGATTGTTGCATACTCAACATCTTGTCAAGTGCGGATTTCCCTTCATGACGCTTTTCCAAGTCTTTCTTCAAAGAAAGAACTTGGGCCTCGAGCTCTTTGATTTCCTCTACATGGTTAGTAGAAATACAAGTACTAGAGGAAGTAGAAGCTACATTGTTAGAGCAACAAGGCAAAGCAAGTAATCCAACACAAGGTGTATCACTAGTTTGACTAGATGGACTACTAGGACTAGCACATGTCAATATAGCATTTGTAGTAGAGATTGTGCTAATGTCCACATGAGGCTCACAAGATGTTACCTTAGTGATACAAGCCTCATGAGCTAACTTTAATCCATCATAGGAAATTAGAAGATCATTATGAGAGCTTGAGAGCTTTTTATGACTTTCTTCCAATTCCCTATAATTGCTAGTTAGCAACTCAAGTTGAGCCCTTAGCTCAACATTCTCCTCTAAGGTAGATGCTTCACAAGAATTAGAGTTAGTAGCACAAGCATCAATAGTTTTCTCATTTTCATGCATATAGGATTCAATTTTTTGTGTAAGCATAAAATTAGTATGCTTCTCATCTTTTAGCTCATGCTTGAGGAGAGTGAATCTCATTTCCCCATTTTCAACATGGGACTCCAACTCCACTATGGTTTCCCTATATTTACTCAAGGTATCCATAGAGTGTTCGAGATTAGCACGAGCTTCTTTATTACCATGAAGAGAAGCATATACCATTGCCATATTATGCACCAAGATATTATATTCTTCATCATTATCATCATCATCACTCTCATCATTAGAGGAAGTGTTAGGAGTCAAAGTAGGAGATACCTTTGATCCATTTGCCATAAGGCACGTGTGCATACCGGAGGATGAAGATGAAGAAATTCTTGAATCCTCATTTGAAAACATGTCTTGATCCATAGAGTGTTCGGTTTCCTCTACATTGTTAGTCAACAAGCAACTAGAGGAAATAGAGGCATTTTGATTATGGGAGCAAGACAAGGCAAGCATATCATCATGGGATTTATGTAAGCAATTTACACATGATATGCAAGGACTATCAACACAAGCATGTAGATTATTTTCAATGCTAGATGTGTTTAAGTCCAAAGAGGAAGCATTGCAATGGGATAGAGATGAAGAATCATCACTATTGAGCACAATATCAACATTACAATTTTCCTCACCACTCACCATATCATTACCTTGTGTCTTGCAACACGTTGGTGAAGTGGAAGTAGATGATATATCATCACGGCCGGAAGTGGAAGCAACTTGGAGCTCTTCATGATGTGAAGGGAAAGAGAGCTCCTCCGAGTCACCACCGACTAATTGAGAGGTGGATCCACCAAACATTTCCTTAAGCTTGATCCACATCTCATGAGACGATTTTCGCTTTATATATATCAAGAACCTACGAAAATCGGGTCTCAAAGAGAATAAAAGCTCATTAGATACTTGAGCTTCAAGATGTAAGTTTTTCTCATCCTCTAAAGATAGATTTTGAGGATCCATCGGAGGAGAAAAACCTACATCTAGAAATTGCTCAATGTTTGGACACAAGGTCCGAAGTTTGCAAAGCAAGCAATTTCGCCACAAGAGATAATTTGTGCCAACAAAGATAATTGTGTCATTGTGCACTAAGTTACTAGCCGACATCTTTACTCTCAAGGCGGTGAAGCCTTAAACAAGGAGAGACCTTGCTCTGATACCAATTGAAAGATCGAGATGTCGCCTAGAGGGGGGTGAATAGTAATTACAAACTCTTGGATTTGTCTTGTAAGAATGCGGAATTAAACTAACGTTTAGTTTACAAGCACAAACCCTAAATATGCTAAGCTCAACTAAGTGTAACAATGGCAACTAGAGCTAAGCAAGATAGGCACAAGATATATGTAGCACAAGTCAAGCAAGATATATGAACTTCAAGCACGATGGCTATCACAAGGAAAGAGAGCTCGGGTATAGAAATAACCGAGGCACGCGGAGACGAGGATGTATTCCCGTGTTCCCTTGCTTTGCAACAAGGTACGTCACGTTTGGAGGAGTGGAGGTCCCACGAAGGATTCCCCGCGCCACGAAGGCTCACCCTATTCTCCGAACCACACCCACGAAGGATAATGGCCCTTTCCTTATGGTTAGCTTTTCCTCCGCTCCCGAGATGGCAAGCTCCACAACCACTTCACAAGCTCCACGAAGGAGAAGCCCGGGCCTCTTCACAATCTTCTTGAAGAGATCACCGGAGCACCAACCGCCAAGCCAACTAGGAGGTCTCCCTCCAAGAGTAACAAGCTCACGGTCTCTCACTCGAACAAATCATGGTGGAGAGCTCAACACTTATTCAATGATGCAAAGCAAGAACACCGGAGGTGTTCAAATCCTTCACACTCAAATCCCACCAAAGCAACGAATGCTAGGATGAGATTGGAGAGGAAGAACAAGGGGGAAAGTCAACCAAAGACTCCAAGATCTAGATCCCAAGAGATTCCCTCACTTAGAGAAGAAATGGTTTGGTGGAAGTGTAGATCTAGATCTCCTCTCTCAAATCCTCAAATATGAGCAAGAATGGTTGGAGGAATCAAGGGAGAGAGCAACTTCTTCAAATGCAACAATGGAGGTGAGAGAAAGGGGAAGAAGCTATTGCTCAAGGTGGAAGAAGGGCTATTTATAGTCTAGGGAGAAAAATAACCGTTGGGGAAGAAACGGGGTGAAAACGCATAAAATTCGGCAGAAGAGGCGCCGGGCTGCGGCCGGGACCGGCCTGGCGCCGAGGAGCCCGGCAGCCCGGTCCGACCGCCCAAGAACCGGTGCGGCCGTGTGCATCGGGCGGAAAGCCCCGAGGCCGCGTGGGCAGCCGGCCGTGTGGGCGGCGACGGCCCAGAGCGCATGGGCGGGCCGATGGCCGCTGGGCGCGACGGGGGCGCGGGCCGGATGGGGCGGCGGCCTGACGGTCGGTCGGACCGGAGGGCTGGCTGGGCTGGCCTGCGTGGCTGGTGGCCGCCCTCGGCCGAGCCGGCCGGGCGCGTGCCCGGCAGCCGGGCGGCAACCGGCTGCCTTCCCTCTTTCTTTCTTTTCTTTTCTTTTCCTTTTCTTTAATAACTATTGCTCCCGAACTCCGATTGACATGAAACAAATTCCGTTGGAAAGATAATAACAAATGCCATCCAATAGAAAGTGCAAACTCAAGAAATTGTAGGAGGGGATTTTATCATGAATATAAAAGGGTAGAACCTTATATCATGAATAACCGGTAAAATCACCCAACCTCGAAAACGCAATAGAAGATGCATGCGAACTCCGTTTTGATGAACTTGGGCTTGTTGTAAAGCTAGCAACAAGCTCAAGAACCTCACATAGAGAAACACCAAGAAGCAATAGGGATATGCAAAGTATGCAAAGGGTTGAGCTCCCTAAGACGATGTGATCAAGTTACCCAACCGAAAGCCCCTCTTAATAGTGCGGCTATCTATCCTATAATCCGGTCTCCCAACATCCACCTTGAGACCGGTAAAAGGAAAACCTAGCAAGGCCATACCTTTGCCTTGCGCATCCCGCTTGACCTTGATGATAACTCTTCAAGCTTCACTCAAGCCGGAATGCCTCACTTGACCAATGTTGCTTCGTGAAGACTCACAAATGCTCCCCCATACACTATGATGGGAAAGCTCCATTGATACACATCTTCACTAGTCCATTATCACCAAATGGATGGCAAGCTTCAAGCATGTGATTCACTTGAGATGCTCATCTTGAACTTGCCCAAATCTACCTTGTATCTTCTCATACTCACTTAAGATAGAGCATGGCTAATATTGAGTTCCACATAAGAAACCCATCTTCATTTCTTCTTCTTGATCATGTCACATATGTATCTTTAAAACAATGATCTTGATGCCAATACACAAGGTGTATCTTTATCTTCATGGCATCCATACTTGAATCCAACACATGGAATACAAGTAGTACCTATGGAATATTCCTTCATATAAACTCAATGAAAACATTAGTCCATAGGGGTTGTCATTAATTACCAAAACCACACATAGGGGCAATGTACCCTTACACATACACTATAGGACTTAAAATTGACAACTGCTCTTTACTTATTATACAACTACTATCTCTTGGTGTATATGATTGTTATTATGCATTTTACCACTTCTTTATGTTTCTAAGACAACAAAACCCTAATAAGAACCTTGTTTGTAAATCACTCTAAAAGTGCAACACACCCTGAACTAATCATTACAACTCACTAATCCTAAATCATCAGGGTTAGGTCACGCTTAGAGCGATTGCATCTCATACTTATACATTATTGCATCCTTGCCAATCTTTAAACATCGTCCTTACCGGACGATGATGTTGTTTCAGAATTTGGAGTTATTGCGTATCGAAGACCTTGCGCATAATCTTGCAGTCAAGAAAGGCAAGTTCATCGCTTCCTCATGTCATTTGAGTATTTTACCAAATTACTTGCAAAGTACTATGTTTATCACTATTGCATAAAAAGCAAAACCACTATTTTCATAACTATGAATATGACTATGTGGTGGGCAATGGAACCATGGATTGTGTTGATATGGTGGAGGTTCCATTGCAAGGGTTTATATCCATCTAGGATTAAACAACAAATGTCGTCCATTGATTCTTGTGCCGTAGAACTCGTGTTCACCATAAGATCTGGAGTGGGACGGAGTAGCCAATTGTATTTCGACCTCTCGTACATCAACGGATGCGCTTACCGTAGCAGTTGTGTCTTGCGGAGCAACTTGAGGGTGGGGAGCCCCTTCTAATTCCCCACGGTATAGCAGTGCTTACCGTAGCGGTTGCGGCTTGCGGAACAACTTGAGGGTGGGGATCCCCTTCTAATTCCCACGTAATGTGGTCTATGATGGGTTGCAGCTACCGGCGAAGGAGTTTGGTTAACGAGTCCCAGACTGTCGTCGTGGTCGGGGTCCATCCTTAATTGGTATAAGAGGACCGACGAGGACCCAGGGTCGGGGTATGCAACAAAGGGTGGGTGTGCGAGGGAGGAATATGAACGGCTAGGACCTTATACCGGGCCTCACACCAAAGGAAGTGTGGACGGGAACAATTGCCCGGTTGGCACCAAGGTTAAGATCTCTTATGGGTAAAGCAACACACCTCTGCAGAGTGTAATGAATCGTGACCAGTCCCTGTTCCGGGTTTTGGAACTGCGAACGCTGCCGGAAAGGAACTCCATGAAGTTCTAGTCAACCGGTGAAGGCTGACGGACATAGTTCTTCTGAATAAAAGCAACCTTTTGAAGAAATGATTATGAAAACCTGCATAGCCTTGGACTTTCTGGTCCATGGTTGTAGCTAGTGCATTAAACACCTCTTTCCTATAATGAACTTGTTGAGTACGCTCGTACTCATCCCACTCTTAAATCCCCTGCTTAGATATGGAGGCATCGAAGGAGGATCTACAGTGCAACCCGAAAACCGAGGAGGCAACAACTACTTCAAGAGACAGAAAACTGTCAGAAGAGTCAAACACCACATCCAACAAGGATAAAACCTAGATTAGCAATAGAAAGGAACTAGCTTCCTAAACTTAGCTCCTATTTAGCTAGAATCTATTCATAGCCTCTATAGATAGTTAAATACTCTACAAATAGAGTTCGTGATAGGATTAGACTACGAGTCATTCTTCTGGAGTTTATTTGCAGATTTACCTCATTGTAAAGTAGGAGGCTGTGCTGATCTTCTGTAACAGAGTTGGAGTTGTAATTCTATAGACATGCCTTGGACTCGCATATGTTTCTGTTGTACCACTCTGAGCGATGTAATGCTAGTGGAACGGTGTTTCATTGGTGTTATGTCAGACTTGCATACTACACCATGCAGTGGTATGCCGGGTCACCACAGATCGACACTTACAAGAACTACCAAGTTCATCCCACCCACATAAACAGTTGTGCACACGGAACTACAAGCTTGCACTTTGGCCTCAATAGACCTACACACAGAACTTAACTGATGCACATCAGCAATTCAACATTGCATCCAGGGAGATGAAGTAAGAATTACAAGTTTCCCACTCTCGACATCGTGATGACTTTTATACATTGGAAAGAACCACAAAGACTTCAGATGAGTAGTGGAAAGAGTAGGATATAACATATAAGCATGAACACTGGTTCATTACCCGTAATGTATATAACTCAGAAAGTAATGGAATTGTCGATGTAAAAGGCATAAAGATTAGCAGAAACAGTTGAACATAGCAGATCAAGGAATTTCGAGAACAGTATAGCATCTACCATGACTCTAGAGTTCAATAGGCCACATGACGCAAACTGACAGCTGCTAAATCACAAAAGTAGATGATATGATCAGCTGCTAAATAGGTGTGAACCGGTACGGAACAGCAAGGTTGAGGCGGCTCTAAAACCCATCTAGGGTTCCGTCCCTCTCGCCGGCGACGGTGCCGGTCCGCTCCACCTCCGGTGCCCTTGGGGCTTTGGAGGTGTGGCGGACCGCGGCCTCTCGCCGGCGGGAAGGTTTCAGTTTTCAGTTCTTTGTTTAGTTTGTTTTTGGTGTCTTCTTCGGGATGGTGAGGCGGCTACTTCCTGAAGTCGAATAAGGTCCTCCCGTCCTATCCTCGCTCCGGTGGTGCATCTAGCGCCGGCGGAGGACGCGTGGAGTTGTGTCCGGCGGATCCCCCGTGATCCGATCGTCTTTTATGTTCGATTGTGTGGTTTCATGTCCTCTTCCGATCTACGGTTGTCATCATTGGCGATGGTTGCGCTCTGGGCGCTGTCCTTTGGGGCCTTAGTACGACGACTTCCCGCCTGTCTACTACAACAAGCTCTACTACGACAAGCTTTGCCGGCTCCGGTGATGGAGGGGCGAGACGGCGGCGCGCCTTCGGCTCGTGCTAGTGTCTGTAGTCGTCGCTAGGTGGTCCAACGATCTATTTGTAATTTTTATTACTTTTAGACATCTTTGTACTACTGTTGATGATTATTAATGGATCGGAGGAATTTTCGCAAAAAAAAAAAGTTGTCCTCTGATTCTCTGAAGCAGTGCTAAACCATGGATCATGACTTCATCTTTAACATTCCTGGAGCTGGAAACATAAGCCTAATCCGGACTTGAGTCATCCTGAAGTCTGTCGTATACTCGTATCGAATAAATCATCTGTCATGTCTCAATCCGTCGAATTTAATCTCACCCTCGTACGCCTTAACAACATCTGGCACATCATCAGCATGGCTCAAGACATATCTCTCCGAGAAAACACTTGAATCGACCAGCAGTGCCTCAACCAACTTGATACCTCCCTGGATCTTCCCCTCCTTCATCAGCATGCACAGCACGGCGCACCTTGGCAGGATGCACTCGTTCAAGCCACAACATAGAATCTCAGGATGTGCAATTATATGGCTTATTCCAAGCTTCATCTCGTCCAGCAAGAAACGGACCTTCTTTTTCATGTGCAGTTGAGGCAATTCAAACTGAAGGACCAAGGGTGACTGTTTAAAAATAGGGATCTCTCTAGAATGTTTGTGGACAGATCAACACTTAAAAGACCTAGCAAGTTCATTTCATCCCACCCACATAAACAGTTGTGCACACGGAACTACAAGCTTGCACTTTGGCCTCAATAAACCTACACACAGAACTTAACTGATGCACATCAGCAATTCAGCATTGCATCTAAGGGAGGAGAAGAAGTAAGAAGTACAAGTTTCCCTGCCTTGACATCGCGATGACTTTATATATTCGAAAGAACCACAAAGACTTCTGGAAAGAGTACGACATAAGCATGAACACTGGTTCACTGCCCGTAATGTATATAACTCAGAAAGTAATGGGATGGTCGATGTAAAAGGCATAACGATTAGCAGAACCAGTTGAACATACCAGATCAAGGAATTTCGAGAACAGTATAGCATCTACTATGATTCTAGAGTTTAATACTAGGGAAACTGACAGCTGCTAAATCACAAAAGTGGATGATATGATTATGAGTGCAAATAGGCTACCGATGGGGCCAAGTTGTCCTCTGAATCTCTTATGCAGTGCTAAGCCATGGATCATGACTTCATCTTTAACATGCGTAACATTGCATTGAAAGGCCAAGGAAATGACATGCGTTATAGATAAAACAGAAGTTTAGTGGCCATGAAATGAACAGTAACATTGTATAAGGTCGAACAGATCAGGCTACGTAATTTCAAGAACATCAAATGTTCTGAACATTCAGAAAATTAACAGACGCCAGATCAGTGTTTGATCCATGTTCTTGTAGGATACAGCGGAATGCTGAGCTTGCAGCCTCGAACTGTATGATAATGTATACATCAAATCCTCTAGGTGTATTTAATACCTTGCCCTTGTATATTTTCCACAGAATTTGGTTTTTGATGCAGTTGATGCAATGCAACCTGAAGGAGGAAGGGTCACTGTTTAAAAATAGGGGAGACCCTAGAATGTTCATGGACAGTTCAACGCTTAAAAGAACTAGCAAGTTCATCCCACCCACATAAACAGCTCTGCACAAGGAGCTACAAGCTTGCACTTTGGCCTCAATAGACCTACACACAGAACTTAATTGATATACATCAGCAATTCAACATTGCATCCAGGGAGATGAAGCAAGTAGTACAAGTTTCCCACTCTCAACATCGTGATGACTTTTATACATTGGAAAGAACCACAAAGACTTGAGATGGGTACTGGAAAGAGTACGATATAAGCATGAACACTAGTTCATTACCCCTAATGCATATAACTCAAAAAGTAATGGGATGGTTGATGTAAAGGGCATAACGATTAGCAGAACCACCAGTTGAATATACCAGACCAAGGAATTTCGAGAACAGTATAGCATCTACCATGACTCTAGAGTTTAATAGGCAAATTGACAGCTGCTAAATCACAAAAGTAGATGATATAATTCTGAGTGCAAATAGGCTACCAATGGGGCCAAGTTATTCTCTGATTCTCTGAAGCAGTGCTAAAACCATGGATCATGACTTCATCTTTAACATTCCTGGCGCTGGAAACATAAGCCTAATCCAGAGTCTTATATCATTCTGAAGTCTGTCGTATCGGATAAATCATCTGAATCCTTCAAATCTAATCTCACCCTCATACGCCTTGACAACATCTGGCACATCATCGGCATGGCTCAAGACATATCTCTCCGAGAAAACACTTGAATCGACCAGCAATGCCTCAACCATCTCGATACCTCCCTGGATCTTCCCCTCCCTCATCAGCACACACAGCACGGCGCACCTTGGCAGGATGCACTCGTTCAAGCCAGAACACAGAATCTCAGGATGCGCAATTATAACGCTTGTTCCAAGCTTCAGCTCGTCCAGCAAGAACCGGACCTTCTTTTCCATGTTCTTGTTGCCGAATTGCAGTATCATGGGCTGCGCCTTGAAGATCTCGAGCACCTCACTCTCCGACAGCCCGAAGCTCTGGTACAATGCCAGCTTCCGCAGCCATGCGTCCTTCTTAAGGCGGCACATCTCACGGAAGCAATGCATGAAGCGCGGGTCCGAGATGCACATACCGATTGCCTTGAGTTGCTCGAAGACTTCGCTGATGCGATCCGGCGACGTCAAGAGCATGCCCATCTGGGTGACGAGGAGCTCCGAAATGGCCGCATCGGTGAAGCCACAGCGGCGGAGGGCTTCCACGACGGGGCGCATGTTTTCCTCGACGTCCGCCAGGAGGGCCCGGGGGGCGCGGCAGAAGCCGAGGCGGAGGTCGTCCTCGCTTCCGATAACGCCGCGGAGGAACTGGATAGAGGGGACGAGGTGCTCGTCGAGGCTGCGCGTGAGGAGGAGAGGCGCGGTAGCGAGCTTGCGGGGCTCGAAGCCGAGGGAGGCGAAAAACTGGATCTTGGGGAGGATGACCCGTTCGGGATCGGCGAGGAGGATCGTCGGGGCGCTGCGAACAGTCCGGACGATGTCGTCGTCGTCGAATCCATGGTCTCTGAGGAGGGAGCGCACAGCGTCGGCGTTGTCGGTCGACAGGATGCGGATCTTTTTAGAGGTGGCTGTGACGGCGGCGCCAGCGGGGGAGAGCCCGCAGGAGATGAGGTAGGAGACGGTGGCTGGGCAGGGTTCCGAATTTGGGACATCGGCGACGGCGGACGAGGAGTAGGTGTGGGTGAAAGGGAAGGTGCCAAGGATGATCCGGAGGGGATCTGTGCCGCCGCCGCTGCCAAGAATTTGATGGGTTCCGAGGAGCCGCCGCCGGCAAATGGAGGCGAACATGATGAATTCCGGATGGGGGAACCGTAGGACTCGGCTTCAGTGACGTCGTGAAGGCAAAGTCACGGAGCAACTTCGGTTGTATATCCAGCGTACAAGATTGCTTTAATTTTGAGACGAAAAAAGTATATAACTGTTTAGAAGAAATGAAAAAAATCAGTAAATCATAAATCTTTCGTTATGTTTGGATCATTGATTTCTGAATAAATTGCTTTTTAAGTTACTGAGCTCAAAATGGTATTTATTCACAAATAATCGATAAGAATGGGATATAACTTCCCCATAATTCAGAACAATACTTTTATGATTTACTATACTTTTTCACTTCAACTTCAATTTCCGAAACTGTTTGAAATAATTCCAACAACATCTAAAATTGTTCTGGAGATTTTATGATTAAGAGAGAAACATCTTGAGTCTCTTTAACCTTGTCGTAAGTGTTTCGGGGTTGCCATCCATATATAGTTATTCTCGGAATCTTTTAGATGATATTTCGTATTGGGGAAATCTCATTCCGGTGAAGTCTGGATTGTCCGGAGGCCACCAAAATAAGAGAGGGAAAAGTTACTAGGGCCCTCTAGGAGCGAGCCAGGCCAACCCATCGGGCTAGCCGGCCAGGGCCCATGGCGCATCACCTTCCTTCGGCCTCCCTTCCGAGGGTGGGCCTTAGGGTTAGGGTGGGCCGGCCCACCCCTGACCGAACTGACCTAAGGAAGGGCAGTGGCCAGCCCTAGGCGCCCCGAGGGCGGGAGAGCCAGCCCCTTGCCAAGTTAATGGCCCCCTCCACGTATAAATAGAGGTGCCCATCCACCTCAAATGATGTGCAATTTTCTCTCGTGGTTCTCTTTTGGCCCTTTGGTTGGCCATGTCTCCCTCTCCCTCTCCACATAAGTCGAAAGGTTGCACCACTCCCGTGTGATAGCCTAGCACTGGACGATGAAGCTCTCGTGCATTGTATCTCTGGACGTGTCGACCACGCCAGAGGAATCATTCGTTCGATTCTATGAGCAAGGAGGAGATATCCTCGCGACTGGAAGGACTTGCCTAGCTGCGGGGATTGCCCGGATCATCTTTATCGAGTTCTCCTGCCTTTGGCACGGAAATTAATGAACACATATTTAGGATAAATTACACCATGCTTAGCTAGGATTAACCCTAGGCAGCTGACATGAGCTAATAGAGGATTTTGCATAAGATAAGGAAACATATTCAAATCCCTAAAAATATTGTTCATACAAGTGAGGGAACACAATAGACCTTATATTCCATTTTTTCTTAAAAAACTATATAACTTATATCTAGAAACAGAGGAGTATGTTAGTAATTTGTACGTACTATGCGACTATGTTAGTGATTTGTATGCACTATGAATTTGTATGACTATGATATGGATTTGTACGACTATGTTTGTGTAATTGAAATAAATATTTTATATTAAATTGGTCAAATTAATGACCAAGAGATACATGCGGGATCAATAATTTCAACTAGTACTACTATCATAGTTGAAGGGACAAATATGGATGGCAATTAGTGTTGAAATATTGGGCCCACTTTTAGTGGCCCAAATTAGATTTCAGTTTTCCCTATAAATCTCAAAGCCCACATAGTGGCAGCCTTGTGAGTTTGAGCCCAAGTTGGTGGCAGCTCACTAGGGAGTGGCAAGTGGTGGGAAGTTTAGTCCCACATGGAAAGTTGGGAGGAAGTTAGACCACCTTATAAGGTGGGTTGTTTCACCACTAGTAAGTGAGTGAGAATAGGAGTGCTACACGCGCGCTCCTCCTCCTCCTCGCTCGTCTCGACACGACACGACACGACGCGCGCCGCGCTCGTGGTGAGTGGATTGAGTGGATTGAGCCTCGAGCCGAGACTTTCCTTACTTTTTGCACCTCAGGAAGGTTCGGGTCGCTCCCGGATCGTGGGCTACACCGAATACACGAGTTAGGGTTTCCACCTCTCTCTGCTTGCGCCGCCATCGTAGCCTACTCCATCCCGCGCGCCGACGTGCATCGGCGAACGGGAGAGCAGGTCTCCGAACCGCTCGTCCTTGCGATCCCGTACGGGAGAGGGCGAATTAGGTTTTTGAAGCGCTCTGCGCGACTGCTCAAGTTCTTCATCACGGGTCGCCTTCCGTCCAAGTCGGGCGCGCCTTCCGTCGTCTTCAACGCCGTCTACTTCGACCCGTCGCCCCTTCGTCAACAACGTTGTCATCAACAACGTTACGCTGCGACATCATCTGCTACACCTCCACCGCCACCTCCACCAGATCGGTATGCGACATATCTCGATCGTTTAGCGATGGATGCTTTATCGTTTGCGCTGCTGCTCATGTTGATTAATGCATCTAGTATGTTCGAGTTTCACATGTTAGTAGTTGCTGCCATCATGTTTTATATTCTGGAATTAATCATGGAAATTGTGCCTAATTATCCAACAATCCAAAAACCTAATTGTAGGCAATTTCCTGAGTTAACAATGGCTGGTTTTGCTGATGCACTGAGGCCGGATAAGTTTACCGGTGTGCACTTTAAGAGGTGGCAGATTAAGGCCACGCTCGGCTTACTCATCTGAAAGTGTTCCATGTGAGTAATGGTCTTCCTGAAGGAACTATATCTGACCAAGATCAGAACAAGTTCAAGGAAGACAATACTCTCTTTGTCGGATGCGTACTGAGTATTCTTGCTGATCGTCTATGTGATGTGTATATGTAGTAGACGGTAAAGAGCTCTGGGATGCACTGAATGCTAAATTCGGTGCAACCGATGCAGGCAGTGAACTGTACATCATGGAGAGCTTCCATGACATCAGGATGGTGAACAACCGTTCTGTAGTCGAACAAGCTCATGAGATACATTGCATTGCGAAAGAGCTTGAACTCCTTAAGTGTGCCTTACCCGATAAGTTTGTGGCTGGATGCATTATTGCTAAGTTGCCCCTTCATGGAGGAACTTTGCCACAACTCTCAAACACAAGAGACAGGAGATATCAGTTGAAAACCTGATAGCGTCTCTTGATGTTGAGGAGAAAGCTCGGGCTAAGGATACTACCGAGAAAGGAGAGGGTCAGTCTAGCGCCAACATGGTGCAGAAGAAACCCTACAGAAGAACAAAGGGAATAACAAGCCCTCCTTCAATAAGCCTATGAAGACTACAACCTTCAAGAAGAAGAAGATGATAAACAAAGCAGATCTGAGCTGCTTTACCTGTGGAGAGACTGGCCACTTTTCTAAGGACTGTCCAGAGAGGGCAGACCGCAAGAAAAAGGCGAGGCAAGTCAACACGGTGACCGCTAGCAATGCTGATGGGTACGGTACTGTTCTTTCGGTATTTCAATCTCCATGTTGGTGGATTGATACGGGTGCTAATGTTCATGTGTGTGCTGACATATCCATGTTCACTTCTTACCAGGTCGCCCGGGATTCTTCCGTCTTGATGGGGAATGGGTCACATGCTTCGTTCGTGGTGTTGGCACGGTAGATCTGAAGTTCACTTCGGGAAGATCGTGCAGCTGAACGTGCGCATGTCCCTACTATGAACAAGAATCTCGTTAGCGGCTCCCTTCTATGCAGAGATGGGTTTAAGGTTGTCTTAGAGTCGAATAAAGTAGTTGTTTCCAAGTTTGGACAATTTATTGGTAAAGGGAGTGCGGAGGCTTGTTCCGCTTTTCGCTTTCTGATTTCAGTAATAAGTGTGAACCATATTTGTGGCAATGTTAGTGATGATACCAGTGTTTGGCATTCTCGTTTATGTCACATTAATTTTGGTTTAATGTCTCGGCTATCCAGTTTAAGTTTAATTCCGAATTTCACCATTGCCAAAGGTTCTAAGTGCCATAGTTGTGTGCAATCAAAGCAACCTCGAAAGCCTCACAAGGCGGCCGAGGAGAGAAACTTGGCACCTCTAGAACTCATACATTCTGATCTATGCGAGATGAATGGTGTGTTGACAAAAGGTGGAAAGAGATATTTCATGACATTGATTGATGATGCGACTAGATTTTGCTATGTTTATTTGTTGCGAACTAAAGATGAAGCTTTAGACTACTTTAAAATTTATAAGGCCGAAGTTGAAAATCAATTAGAGAGAAAGATCAAGCGTCTTAGGTCGGATCGTGGTGGTGAATATTTTCCTAAAATCTTTGATGAATTCTGTGAGGAACATGGTATTATTCATGAGAGGACGCCTCCCTATTCGCCCCAATCAAACGGGGTTGCCGAGAGGAAAAACCGCACGCTGACTGACTTGGTGAATTCCATGTTAGCCACTGCTGGTTTATCAAAGGCATGGTGGGGGAGGCTTTGTTGACTACATGTCATGTCCTGAATAGAGTTCCTAACAAGAATAAAGATAAAACCCCTTACGAGGAGTGGTCTGGGAGAAAACCATCACTTTCGTATTTGCGCACATGGGGATGTTTGGCGAAAGTCAATATTCCAATCACTAAGAAGCGCAAACTTGGACCAAAGACAGTGGATTGTATCTTTCTAGGTTATGCTCCGCGGAGTGTAGGCTATAGATTTTTAGTAGTTCAATCTGAAGTACCTGATATGCATGTTGACACTATTATGGAATCTCGTGATGCAACATTCTTTGAGAATATGTTTCCTATGAAAGATATGCATAGCATTGCTAGAATTTCTACCGAGATAGTTCCTGAATCTAGTACATCTAATGAGTATTTTGAACAATCACATGAGATTGTTATTGAGAAGGATGACAATGAAGCTCCTAAACGGAGCAAGAGACGAAGGATTGAAAAATCCTTTGGTGATGATTTCATTGTGTACCTTGTGGATGATACTCCCACGTCCATTGCAGAGGCATATGCATCTCCAGATGCAGATGACTGGAAAGAAGTTGTCCATAATGAGATGGACTCGATTCTTTCTAATGGAACTTGGGAGCTATCAGAACGACCCCATGGATGCAAGCCTGTGGGCTGCAAATGGGTGTTCAAGAAGAAGCTAAGACCTGATGGTACTATTGAGAAGTACAAGGCGCGGCTTGTAGCGAAAGGCTACACACAGAGAGAAGGCGAAGATTACTTCGACACCTATTCACCTGTCGCTAGACTTACCACCATTCGAGTACTACTATCCATGGCTGCCTCCTATGGTCTTATCGTTCATCAAATGGACGTAAAGACAACTTTCCTTAATGGAGAGTTGGAAGAGGAAATCTATATGGATCAGCCTGATGGGTTTGTAGTAAAAGGTGAAGAAAGAAAGGTGTGCAAGTTGCTGAAATCTTTATATGGCCTGAAACAAGCACCTAAGCAATGGCATGAGAAGTTTGACAGAACTTTGACTTCTGTAGGCTTTGTTGTCAATGAGGCCGACAAGTGCGTTTACTATCGCCATGGTGGGGGCGAAGGTGTTATATTATGTTTGTATGTGGATGATATTCTGATCTTTGGTACAAACATGAAAGTAATACACGAGGTCAAGTCTTTCTTGTCAAAGAGCTTTGATATGAAAGATCTGGGAGAAGCTGATGTGATTCTGAACATCAAGCTGATTAAGAACGAGAGTGGGATTACTCTAACGCAATCCCATTATGTTGAGAAGATCTTGAGCCGGTTCGGCTATATTGATAGCAAGCCTTCTTCAACACCTTATGATCCCAGTGTGACATTACGCAAGAACCGGAGAATCGCCATAGATCAATTAAGATATTCTCAGATCGTTGGCTCACTCATGTACTTAGCGAGCGCGACTAGACCCGACATCTCTTTTGCTGTTAGCAAGTTGAGTAGGTTCATGTCAAACCCGGTACTGATCATTGGCATGCACTTGATAGGGTCATGCGCTACCTATGTGGTACAATGAGTTATGGGATTCACTATTCAGGGCACCCAGCTGTGCTTGAAGGATATAGTGATTCGAATTGGATCTCAGATGTAGCTGATCTGTACGCCACAAGTGGGTATGTATTTACCTTTGGAGGTGGCGCAGTGTCATGGAGATCTTGCAAGCAAACCATATTGACGAGGTCAACTATGAAAGCAGAACTTACGCTTTAGACACAACCACTGTTGAATCGGAATGGTTGCGTGAGCTCTTGATGGACTTGCCTGGTTGAAAAACCTGTTCCGGCAATCCTTTTGAATTGTGACAATCAAACTGTAATTGTCAAAGTGAACAATTCTAAGGATAACGCGAAGTCATCAAGACACGTCAAGAGACGTTTGAAGTCTGTCAGAAATTGCGAAACTCCGGAGTAATAACTGTTACATATATTCAAACAGACAAAAACCTGGCAGATCCCTTTACAAAGGGACTATCACGTAATGTGATAGAAAGTGCATCGAGGGAGATGGGTTTGAGACCCGTTGATGTTACACCATAGTGGTAACCCAACCTTTGTGATCGGAGATCCCGTGAATTAGGACCTGGGAAGAACAAACTAGTGGTTTAATTGAGGAGAGTATTATGTAACCCTCTCTATGTGAAGATGCACAACTCTCAATTGCTGTAAGGCAGGTTGGCGACAAGCCTTAATGTGTTTATGTTAGCTATTATAGCAAAGATGCTGTCCTACAGAGCATTCTTGAAATAACACACCTATATGAGTCCGATTGTTAAACGTCGCAATCTATGAGATTTGGGTGATCTCTATTAAACTCATGAAGAGACCATGAAGTATGACGCATATGCTTCACCCGCGGGGTAGGCTACTGGCAGCCATGTACTAGTCATGACTTTGAGTGAAACCCTGTTCACGCAAAACTTGCAATTCAAGGCTTAGTCCATTGTTCAAGTGTGAATGGATGTAGCTTAAGGTTCTAGGCGGAAGTTCAACTTAACAGTCTCCGCTGAAACACTGGTATATAAACAAGCAGCGTATTGGTAAATCTCTAAATGGGGATTTGAGATCTGGTGGGGGATTGTTGAAATATTGGGCCCACTTTTAGTGGCCCAAATTAGATTTCAGTTTTCCCTATAAATCTCAAAGCCCACATAGTGGCAGCCTTGTGAGTTTGAGCCCAAGTTGGTGGCAGCTCACTAGGAGGCAAGTGGTGGGAAGTTTAGTCCCACATGGAAAGTTGGGAGGAAGTTAGACCACCTTATAAGGTGGGTTGTTTCACCACTAGTAAGTGAGTGAGAATAGGAGTGCTACACACGCGCTCCTCCTCCTCCTCGCTCGCGTCTCGACTCGACTCGACTCGACACGACACGTCACGACGACGCGCGCCGCGCTTGTGTGAGTGGATTGAGCCTCGAGCCGAGACTTTCCTTACTTTTGCTCAGAAAACGAAGAGTTCTAGACGGACGCGTCGTCGGTTCGGGTCGCTCCCGGATCGTGGGCTATCGAACCGACTCGAACGTTCGTGCGACGTGGGCGTGGCCCACGTTGCCTAGGGTTTCCGAGCCTATATAATCTCTTGCCCGGCTACCGCAAAAACACACCGAATACACGAGTTAGGGTTTCCACTCTCTCTGCTTGCGCCGCCATCGTAGCCCTACTCCATCCCGCGCGCCGGCGTGCAACGGGAGCAGTCTCCGGAACCGCTCGTCCTTGCGATCCGTACGGGAGAGGGCGAATTAGGTTTTTGGAAGCGCTCTGCGACTGCTCAAGTTCTTCATCACGGGTCGCCTTCCGTCCAAGTCGGGCGGTGCTGCCTTCCGTCGTCTTCAACGCCGTCTACTTCGACCCGTCCCGTCGTCAACAACGTTGTCATCAACAACGTTCTGCTGCGACATCATCTGCTACACCTCCACCGCCACCTCCACCAGATCGGTACGTGCGACATATCTCGATCGTTTAGCGATGGATGCTTTCTCGCTGTTGCTGCTCATGTTGATTAATGCATCTAGTATGTTCGAGTTTCACATGTTAGTAGTTGCTGCCATCATGTTTTATATTCTGGAATTAATCATGGAAATTGTGCCTAATTATCCAACAATTAGTAGCAAGCTAGCAATTAGTAGCGTCTCCCCGTGGATCACACTTGTCAGTTAGACATGCTTAGAGATGTGCTTGACCTTTTAAAATTGGAGAACCCACTCTTAATGTTGCTTAATATTGGACACAATTCTTGACGTATTTGTTTCTCGAGTGTGGTATTAAGAAGATCTACTCTAGCATGGCACGAAATGCGGTACGGATGTACTCCCTCCTACCTATCTTATGTGCCGTATAATTTTTCGTGTAAATCAAACTATGCAAACTTTGATTAAGAATATAGATAATAATCTAAAATTTTGCCTATAGACAATGCTGATTCAGATTTCCCAATTATTCAGTATGCAGACGATACTTTATTAATTATGCAGGCTGATATGGCTCAGGTGCTTGCTTTGAAGGAAGTTTTAAATGTTTTCTCAGAATCAACTGGTCTACAGATAAATTATCATAAATCCTCCATGTTGGGTATTAATGTTCCAGATAATATTATGGCACAGTTAGCTGCTGGTTTTGGCTATCAGATTGATACTCTTCCCTTCACCTATCTGGGATTATCTGTGGGCACTACACGGCCAACTATACAAGATCTTTCACCCATTGTTCATAGGCGGGAAAGGAGGCTCACATCTACTTCATGCTTTCTGACACAAGGAGGTAGATTGCAGCTTATAAATTCTGCTATTTCCTCCATGCCTCTTCACATGCTCTGTACAATCCATATTCCACCAAGTATAATTAAGCAGCTTAATAGAATTATTAGGAAGTGTTTATGGAGGGATAATGTGGATACCCCTAAGCAATCTTTGGCTGCTTGGGACATGATTTGTAAGACAAAGTTAAAGGGTGGTTTGGGAATTGTAGATTTCCAGAAGAAGAATGATGCTTTGTTACTGAAATTCCTACACAAATTCTACAATTCTGAAAAGGGCATTCCTTGGGTTAAATTAATATGGAGTACATATTATGAGTTTGATGTTCCTCATGCTGCTAAACTGTGTGGATCATATTGGTGGAGGGATGTGGCCACTTTGATGGATAAATATAGATCTGTGGCAAGGCCAGAAGTCAAGAGTGATAGATTCCCCAGGTTGTTTTGGACAGATGAATGGAATTTTAATGGATCAGGAAATTCACTTAGTGATAGATTCCCCAGGTTGTTTTCTTTTGCCAAAGATGACAAAATTTAAGTAAGGGATATGGCACTTCTTCTTGATAAATCAGAGGAATTCCATAGACCTCTATCGGCACAGGCTTATGAGGAGTTCTGCTTCATTCAGGACAAGCTGGATCAGTTACCGCTAGCCCCTATTGGACATGATGAATGGAAATGTGCTAAGGGTGCATACAAGGCACATCATTATTATGTCTCTTTGTATGATCATATACAGGTGGATCCACAGTTTGCTTGGATTTGGAAGAGACTGGAATGTGACAGATAATTATAATTGTGTATTGTGTGCTGGACATTTTCATGAAGATAGAGATCATCTCTTTTCTAATTGTAATTTCAGTACTAGAGTGTGGAATTATCTATAGATCTCCTGGGGACAGTATGGCACAATGGTTCAGACAGCTAAGATGGCAAGGAGGAGTTTCAGACATTCTTTTTTCGCTGAAGTGGTAATCATCGCTTGCTGGCATATTTGGAAAGTGAGAAATGCTTGTATATTTGATCATGTTAGGCCACGTTTTGCAACATGGCGTGCTCTGTTCATTCATGATATATCACTTCATGCATACAGATTCAAAAGGATCATAAGGATAAACTGTTGAAGTGGGTGTCTTCTCTTCTATAGGCTCTGGTTATATATCTTGTATAGCCTGAGAGGTTTCCTCTTTATTACTGTAGCTTTTTAGTTTTTCCTCTACTTCATGTTTTGTACTCTGTTGTTTTATTTTAATTAATAATAAAAGGTGGGAAGCTGTGGGGCTTTTGTCCTACATTCACTCTGGGCGTTCGGGAAATCCCGAAATTTCGAGACACGAAATTCGGGAAAAAATATTTCAGGTTTTAAAAAATGACACCCGAAATTGCTTCACAATATTTCATTCCCGAAGATTCGGGTTCGGGATCGGGAATTGGAATAAACTGAAAAAATTGAGCAGTTGCAGAAGCAGTCTTTCAGTCAACAGCAAAAGGTGAAGGTGTAGGGCGAGGAGGATGGAAGGCGGAGGTGTCCCGTCGAGCGTCAAGGATGACGAGGAGGTGGTGGCCAGCGGGAGCGGTTGTGGGGAGCGGCGGCGGCCGGCTGGAGCGGTCGTGGCGAGCGGCGGCTGCCGGCGGGCGCGGCTGTGGCGAGCGGCGGCGGCGTGCCGAAGCGGCCGGGGCGAGCGGCGGCGGCCAGCGAGGGAGATGCGAGCGTGGGGAAAATTGGAGCAGATCCAGACATCCTATGCGTGCGCTCGTGGAGTCGTGGTACTGGTAGTCTAGGTTATCGATCGGTCCACCTGAGTTGGGTTGCGTCTCTGCTTTTGGGCTTCGTAAATCTTAAATGTTGATGGGCTTTTCGGGATTTTCGGGTGCTAGGACTACAAACCCGAAATTCCTGAAATAGATTCGGGAATTCCAAACACCTTCCGAAATAGGTGCTCGGGTTTTTGGGGTTCGGGATATACGGGTTCGGGATCGGGAATTTTGGGTTCGGGATTCGGGTTTTATGCCCGGAGTGACCCTACAGTATGTGGTTTTAAAAAAATTGTCATGAAAAATGCATAATACATATAATATGAAAATCTAAAAAAATAATATTTTTTCATTGTATATGTTTATATTTTATCAATATAGATGTTTGACTTTAACCAAATCTTATATACAACATATTTTGGGTAGGAAGGAGTATGCTAGTATAAACTCGGTCACGATTCTATAAATATCCACCTTCTTCCCTAATCTCCGTTGAAGTAATCAAGTAAATGTGTCAGATAAGGATTTTTAATTTGACTATGTAATTATTATTTATAATACTACTATAAATTCAATTAATAGTTATTTCACAAGACATATAATAAAATCAAAATCATCCCCAGTTAACTATGTGGCCAATATTTTCAATCTCAAATTTGTACTACATAATTATTTAGATTGAAGGAAGTAATATATACTACCTCCATTTCAAGAATAAGGCGCACACGTATTTTTAAACAAACTTTGATCATAAAAATTAAGTAACAAAATATTAATTACATTATATGTAATTAGCACTGTTGGAGTCGTATCAAAAAGCACTTTCTAATAATGCTAATTGCATATAAACAATCTCTATATATTTAAAGTAATTTTCGATTAAAAAACTCGTAAAACGAGAACACCTAATCCTTGTTTCAGTAAGGTAAAAAAAATATGTTTCAATATTTTCAATCTCTACTTTTCGTATTATATATTCTTAAATTTAGAACGTTCAAGAAGCACTTCACATAGATTTCAGCAAAATTTACTCTCCCTAGAAGTGCTACTCCACATAGTTTTTCATTTTTTGCTTCCATGTATCCATTTGTCTTGAAGAGGCAGAGGGGACGGTTGCTGGTAAGAAATTTGGGTACCAAATTCATCGAAGATACACATCAACTAACCCTTACGTCATCAGGCGAAATAATTGTCTTGCAAGAACCGTCATGACATCCAATTCAGACTGCAACGATTTTACATCAGAACATCCGAACATCCCGACGTCCTACAAGGACAACAGCTCAGGAGAGAAACAGTACAGATCCCATGCCCCAAGGACGAACGGCGCCCGGACGCTCAGGAATCAAATCCGAGTAAGCACTATTTCTTGCCGGCGTTCTTCTTCTTGGCGGCGTCGGCGGCGGCGGCGCCCGCCTGCGCCGCCTTCTTGGCGGTCTTCTCCTGCAGCGCCTTGGCGTCCCGCTCTCGTCGCTGCTCCGGCGTGAGCCCGTCGTCGCGGCCCTTGCTCCCCGGCTTCCGCGCCTGCGCCCTCTGCCGGTCCCGCTCCCTCTGGTCGCCGCGTGCGCTCGTCAGGTCAAGGACAACACAAATCCAAATCCAAAATCCAAAACGCACACGGTAACAACCGGAAAATAAATCCAGCCGATTCTTCGCAGAAATCAACAGTAAATTACATAACACAGCATAAAACGAGATCTTGAATTTTAGTCGTGGTGAAGGATATGAGTCATCGCCGCCGCTCCGAGATCAAGAAATTTGCGAGACGGGAGAAAGAGAGGGGCAGATCGGGAAGGTGATTGATTGGCGGTTTGGATCGTGAGGTCGAAACGGGGGTGAAGGCGTGTGGCGGGCTATATGTAGGGCCGTGGACGGCGAGCTTCCGGAAGGGTCTCTCCGTTCTGGAACGTTCTGCGGCGTATTAAAAAATAAATTTTTAAAAAGAGAAAAAAGGAGAGCCGTCCAGTCTGTGCGTGCGGGCGACGCGAGGGTCGGCGCCGATCACGTGAGGAGTTCCGTGTCCGGATCCAGCGCGGGCCGTTGAATTGCGTGGCTGGAACGGCAGCGTTCTGGGCTGTTTCTGTCTGGTGACCGAACGCTGGTGGTACGAGGGTTGGGCTGGGCACGCAGTGTGGCCGTGTGGGAGGCTCGCGGGAGCGCCTAACCAACCATCGTTAATATGACTGGCCCATTAGTCGGTTATTTTAAAAAAATAGATTCGAAAATTTGCTTAGATTTTAAACTTACCCAGATTTGAAATTTTCTTAGATTTAAAAATTGTCCAGATTCAAAATTTTCTCATATGTAAAATTTTCTAAGATTAAAAATTTGCATACTTTGAAAATTTGTTCGAAATTCAAATTTGCTAAACTTTAAATTTTGCTCCCCTTTATAATTTGTTAAAAAAGAAAAAACAGAAAAAATAAAAAATCGAAAAATCGAAAAATAGAAAAAAAAACAAAAGAAAATTGAAACCCAATAAAACTAGAAAAAAACTCGACGAAAATCGGAAAAACAGAGGCCTACAGCCTCTCAGCAGGTTAATGGGCCGCGGCCCAAAAATTTCCCGCGGGTGAAACCACGAGGGCGATGGTTGGTAACCATCACCCGCGGCTGATGAATAGGAATTCCCGAGACTCGCCTCGTGGCTGCTTGAACGGGGGCATCCTCCGTCGCTAAAAATTGCGCCCCAATAGGGAAATTATTTTTTATTATTTTAGTTTTAATCAATCATATTTTTATCAACTTTCTATTTATTTTTATCAACTTTCTATTTATACATGCGAAGTATAAAATTATCAAACCTCTGAATATTTTTAAACCTCATGAATATCTTTTTGAATTGGTGAAAATTCCTTTGAAATTCTTGTTTCGGTAAAAAGATCAAAACATTTAAAATTGAGTTCCAAAAATTTACACAACATTTTTGCTCAATGATCTGCAAAAAAATTATATGTTTCAAATAAATTTCATTAGATTTTCTTACAAATAAAATGCTCGCTATCTTTTATAATAATGTTTTGTATGGTAATTTCAAACAATTATCTACCTTCAATGAACAACATTCAAGTGTGCGTGATAGAATATTAATCGATGGGAAACAAAATATTGGGTCAACCTTTCCCCCATCTGATGTGGTGTTGCGGTCTACTTTGGCTGCTGAAGCTCAGAGGCTACAAGGATTCTGGCCCGGGGTTTGGGAGCTTTCTAGAGTGGATAAAGGCTGCTCTAAGCAGGCTCCCTTTTCGTGCCTCTCCTCGTATTGGGGATAGTTCATCGTTGTTGTCCGTTTTGTCCTTTGTTCTGTCTACCACTAAGGATGAGGTTGTTGTCGCGGTCGCATGTCCGGTGCTTCAAATCATGTTGAACTTTATAAGCTTTGTGCGAGCCTTGTTATGCCTCTTTCAGTGGAGCATATGAATATGGACTCGCCGAGGACCTTCAGATCGATCGGACGTGGCTTCCATGCATGCTCATTCCATCCCCACCGACACATAATTTTGTTGCTCTTTTCTCTAAAGAGCTTTGCGGCCCGCTCAACATCAGCATCTTGGTGGCTTCTTACCACGTATCCTGAAGAGCAACTGATTTTCTCCTAAGAGGGACAACAATCAATGTCCAAATCAAGAAGGTGGGTGATTACCCGCATGCCAACATAAGGAAGAAGTCACGCGGGCGCAAAGACTAGAAGTGTGGCCATAGAAAAGACGACCGTGAGTGCTTGTCGGATAATATTCGGTTCCTCGACTAGTCCTCTTGATTTTGGTTGTTCTGTGATTTCGGGGTTGCCATTTCTTTTATTTAGCTGTCCTCGTCGAGAATTCCGTTGCATTGCTCGAGCATCAAGGGTTATAGTTGTTGCGTGTTGGGAGATCTTGGACTTGGGATTTTCTTACCTTATTGGTTGTTCACTATAGTATGTTTTCTTCTGTTGACAAACAAATTACTCCCTCCGTTGGTAGATATAACGTGTATAGTTTATTGCACGGAATTAAAGAACTCACACGGTGGAAAAAATGCACCAGGTTTAGGTGGGATTACCTCTAGACAATAGACGTTTGTGAAAATAGAGGAGTTTGCATTAGATAAGAAAATGCAATCAAATGCTATAAGAGGTCGTTTGGTATCCATCATTTGGGTCTGGAATCCTGGAATTCATTTTGGAATTCCATAGGTGGACTGTTTGGTTGCCACAGAATTGGGCCATCATTTCATTTATGAATTCCAGCAAAATAATTCTATGGGTAAACACGATTCCAAGCTGAGACATGTCATTTGCAATTCTGTATGGAAGCCTCTACAAATTCAATATTAAATTATGTTGTCATTTGCAATTCCTGTGGCAACCAAACAAGTGTCTATTTCTGAAATTACAATGTAAATGAAATGAATACATGTATTCATTTCAAAATGCTACAAACGAAATGAAAGCCTGGCTTCCAAACGACTTCTAAGGATATTTTCACAAGTGGTGGAATGCAAAACACCTTATATCTAAAAACGGAAGAAGTAGCATTTTTTTTGTAAGGAAGGAATTCGAGATACAGGTTAGAAATCTAATTTATTTGATCCCGAAAAAGAATCCAATTTGTGCCTTCGTTTTTCTGTGGATCATTACTCGTTGCTCTTCGTGGCACGTGGCATTCGCATTGTTATGTTGTTTAACTTACACTCTCTGATTTGAATCATGCACCTTCGTCGACCGATTTCTTTCCGCGCGGCAACATTAAACATACAAAAACTCAGAAACAGGATCGGGAAGGAGAGCTCCTACGGAACAACAGAAAGCAGAGCACGAAAGGGACCGCATCCTCTGTTCTTCCTCGACAAACCTTTTGCTTTTGTTTCCTCCGGCGACAGCAGCGACGCCACACCCACGCTGAAACTCTCTCGATCCCGATGCGGGACGCGTTCCATGGCCAAAAAAGGGCAGTCCCGAGAGCAGTCAAGATCGATCCGGGAACGGAAAGAGACGAGTCGGCGTCACGCTTCCTTCCAGAGCGACCCCAGCACATGACATGACGAAGGAAAAATGCTCAGGCGAAGCCGCAAAGGTCACCAGTGAAGCATGCAGGATCGCGCACCGTCTCTGCTTTGCTCAGCTTCTGCTTCAGGCTGCAGCAGGTGTCCTGTCGAAGCAGAAGCTTTTGGTCAATCGTTTCGCTGTGACGTGGGGCCGTGCGCCGCCGACTGAACGACCACCCCTATCCCCTTTATGAACGTCGGCGGTGGTCCGCCCGTTGTCTCTTCTCCGGCGAGCGAGGACCCGACGACGCCGACGAAGGACGAACCGAGGAGGCGATCGATCTCTCTGTGTCACAGTCCAGTTGCTGTCACGCCTTCACAGTTTAACAACCGGCCGATCGACAGTGACGGTACATGCCGCCGTAACACAGATCGTAATGGTGTTGGCAGTAAATGCTCCTCACGCTCGCCGCACCCAAGGCCGATAATGGCTCGTCTCGCTCGGTACACGCCTCCCCTCTGCACATTACGCGCGTACGGAGCGCCGCTGCACGTCGCGCCGTGCGGTCTTCAATGCCGACGCCGTGAACGCAATGCGGCCGGCCGCGCGCACGGCCCGTCCGTCCTCCCTTACTGCGTACAGTACGTGCCGATCCTGCAATGTCTTCTCTGTAGCTTTCGATCACGAGGACGTATAGCTCTACATACAGCAGCGGCGTACGTTCCGCGAGGTCCGTAACACGGAAACTGTACTGAATCTTTGGATGCAACGGTTCCGAAGCTTAGCAAGTTTAGCATGTTCTTGTACTCGTACGGGGCAGCGTATAATAAAGCGTGTGTACGGTTACTGCGTCGTCGTCCTCTTCAGGATCATTCCGTCCGTGGTTCAGAAGAAGGTTACCTGAATAGTGGCGCAGGGACGAAAGCTGTCAGCGACAACGCGGTGCGCGGTTACGATGACCTAGAATTTACCCTCAATTTATTTTTTCTGCGACAAACACTCCGCAAATTTACCCGCAATTTCTATTTTGCGACAAACACTATGCAATATAAGTTAATTAGGTTCGTAAAATTAACCCGCAATTTATTTTTTGCAACAAACACTCTGCAATATAAGTTGATTAGGTTCGTAAAATTTACCCGCAATTTCCCTTTTGCGACAAACACTCTTCAAATATAAGTTGATTATAGTTTCACAACGGGCGCTTAATTTTGAAAGTATGCGAAGCTAAGAGCATCTTTAGTCGCGCCACCCAAACAACCCGCGGCAACAACGCCAAGTCGAACATATGTGGAGCGTCGGATCGAACAACCGCTAAGTTGACGCTTTTTACTGAGGATTCTTCCTATTTATCACTTTGTTTTATTGGGTTTTTATTAGATTTTGTGTTTCAACTAATATTAATATCGCAATTCAGGTGAAACCGTGTTTTCAATTATGTATTTCAGAAAACTATCACTTATGAAAGATCTTTGGGCATTTATGCGCTGATTGCAACAAAATATGAAGATTTCATATTGAAGCCAAATTGATCAAGGCGCAACAGGGTGTTTAGCGGGCATCCGTACGGGCGGGACCGACCTTACCATGCGCCCGTATTGTGCGCTGCCGCCTTCCCCATATCAATACAAACCCTTTTCGTAAAGGGAAGAGGTAGAGAAAAAGGAAAGACACAGCCATCATTCGTAACAGAACAAAGGAGATGATCTGAAGGAGAAGACCATTATCGACTCTCGTGAAGATCTGCCCCCTCTAGATCACCCACTCATCCATCACATCCGGCTTGTACTGACAGAGAGATTAATACTTGTAAGATTAGGGATTGAAACCCCTATTTCATCTCGGTTTGTATTTGATTTAATCTCCAACAATTGTGGCTTGATACGATAATATCGAGATAAACTCCATTTAATTGCTATGCTATCATTATGTTAAATTCTCCTCTCATGTGTGAGTACATCTCATAGGCGTGGGAGATGAGTGAATTGGTGAGATGTGTTCTGCCTATTCTATTGCATCTATTTATGAATTAATATTAAGATGATTATTTATGAGTAGAATGAATGTCTATGTTCACCTAATGTTGTTATCTAATTTAAGGACCCAGGTAACATGATCTCAAAAACTCATAGACATGAACAAAAACTCATAGACATGAACAATGCTAGTGAATCAGCGACCCCCCAGTGACACGGCCGATATCAAATAGGATCTAGCAATACTCGAGGATAAACAAGGAATCACCAAGCTTAAGGATTTGATCTGGTTTAACCACCTTAATAGATGCTCTCACCATGGCTTTGGTAACATGCAAAAAGATCATTGGATTGCTTGCCTACGCAAATCTACCAAGAGGAGTCTTTCTCTCTTTTAAGTTGCTTGCCTACTCAAATATAAATAGAAAGAATCATATTCACTTATCATATTTATTCCACCAGGAACATTCACTATCACCATGAACCGAATCTCCCCGCGCCTAATCTTTCATCTGTAGAACCTCATTATATTTCCCAATAGATGTTTACTTTTATGCACTTTATTTTATTGCACATTCAATACTCAAAACTCTTATATTCACTTTCACCTTTTTCCATTTCAATCCTTGAAGTCAGTTCACCTAAGACTTGTGACACCTTAGGTGCGACAGAAACACCGCAGATAAACATCCTACTAAGCTCCTTGTTGGGATACGATATAGAAACCAAAAATAGTGCTTCCAGGAAAACATGCACGAATGACCCTATATTCTTACATGCCATCAATCGTTGCGTCTATCTACAGGCAAGGCAGGCATGGAGGCCAATGCACATTTACGTCGACACCTGCAGAAGACGCAACAGCGAGATGAGTGCTTGCCGCCTCATGGGGAACATGCGAGATCTTTAATTGGCGTCTTTCATTTTTGATTAACTAGTTGTTGTCTCTATGATAGAGTCAGAACACCTGTCGCTATCCTACATGGCGTTGGCATCGGATTCTGCCTGACGCCCAGGCCACCCCATGTGGACCGGGTTGGTCTAAGGGCACCAGAAAGATTTTTGGGCCACGCCGGACCCAAAATGCCTTTCGAGGGACATAAGCCTTACATGGGCGGTTTTTAAATCCGTGGCTCCCTTAGTCCTTTGAAGACACGATTGGAGATGCTCTTAAATGAAACTCTGCCGTTTTAAATCGTGTTTTCTCGAAGCAAAACTAGCCATGCAGGAAGAAGGAAGAGACCGGAAAAGAGGGAAATAGATGATAGTGAATGAATTAATAACAATGGAGTAGGCAAGGGAACCACTCTCTTTTCGCAACAAATACTTTGCAAATATGATGTAGGTTCACAAAGGCGCTAAATCCCAAATGTTAGGGAACACATTGTGAAGCTAAGGAATTGAAATTGGCCAAAAATTGGGCAACCCAAGTTAGGCTTGAGCTCTGCATATGGTGATTGCTCAGAGGGCTACCGCGTAGAGACAAAGTACATCACGAAACTCCCACGGTAATGTTCTATCTAGTCACCTCACACACAAGATCACGAGATGCAATCAACATTACACATGCTTATAGACCACGCAAACCAAAAGAACTGTTTAACACCAAGTCACCAACTGTTCATCATTTTCCAGCCCGTACAGCATTGTGCACAGTAAGTTCCACGGCGAATGCTTGCCACATTGCCAATTTTGTTACTACCATAAATAACACCACTAGGACAGGATCGTATCAGATTTCTCACAACATCAAGAGCCAATGTTCAGTACTCACACTCACTGTCTATACAGCAGAGGCACAAAGACACAACACTTACAGGAGCTAAACCCAAAATTACACCTAGTATAGTTGACGATTATTATGTCTGTCTGTGGCTAACCGAAAAGAATGCACAGTAGTGGTAGTAAACTGGACAAATTTAATCAAAGAATCAGAGACCACCCCTTCGCAATCTCCTGCATCCTTTCCATCTTCTTGACCGATCAGAGCCGATCGATCCACCGGCAGGCAACGGTCTTGTTTTGTCGGCGACTTGGCGGGCAGCCACGTCAGCCCCTCCACTCGGGGCACTGGTCGGCGGGCCGGGTGTTGGTGGTGCCGGCCTTGATCGGGCAGGGCGCGTACACGGGCGGCACCATGCAGTTGTACATGAGGCAGAGCGAGACCCCGGAGGGCAGCGACGAGGACGGCGAGATCTCGATGCCGGTGAGGAAGTTGTGCTGCAGGTAGAGCACCTGCAGCCCGCCGGTGCCGACCAGCTCCTGCACGAGCCGCGACGGCACGTCGCCGGTGAAGCGGTTGTTGTTGAGGTAGAGCTGGCCGATCCCCGCCAGGAGCGGCGAGAGCGGGCCCCAGAAGCGGTTGTAGCTGAGGTCCACGACGGGGATGGTGACGTCGCCCGCCGGCTGGACGGGGCTGGAGAAGAAGTTGCGCTGCAGCTGGAGCACGGAGAGCGGCAATGTGAATACGGAGGGCGGGATGGGCCCCTGGAGCTGGTTCATGCTGAGGTCGAGGAAGTTTAGGCGGGTGAGGCGCGGCAGGATAGAGTCGACTTGGCCGGTGAGGCGGTTTGAGGCGAGGGAGAGGTACTGGAGAGAGCCTGGGAGGGTGGGCACGCCGCCGGAGAGGGTGTTGTGTTTGAGGTCGAGCCGGAGGAGCGGGGACGCGTCCGGGAAGGACGGGATGGCGCCGGTGAGCTGGTTGTGGCAGAGGATGAGGTTGGTGATGGAGGGCAGGGAGGCGAGGGACGGCGGGATGGCGCCGGAGATCTGGTTGAAGCTGACGTCGAGCGTGCGGAGGTTGGCGAGCGCGCCGAGCCCGTCGGGGATGGCCCCGGAGAGGAGGTTCTTGCTGACGGCCAGGAAGCGCAGGTTGGCGCAGGCGGCGAGGGACGCCGGGAGCTCGCCCTGCACGCGGCCCGGCACGAGCGAGAGCTCCGTGAGCGCGGACATCCGGCCCAGCGCCGGGTCCAGCCTGCCGGTCAGCCCCGGCGACCCCGCCCGCGGGTCCCCGAGCGCGAGCGCGGACACCCTGTTGCCGTCGCAGAAGACCCCCGGGAAGCCGCAGGGGTCCGCCGTGAAGTCCCAGCTGTTGAAGAAGTCCGAGCCCGGCATGTCGTCGAGCGACCGCCGCACCGCCTGCAGCGCCAGGAAGTCCGTCGGGTCCAGGATCCCCTCCGCCGCCACCACGGCCGCCGCCAGGAGCACCACCGTTGCAACAGCGCCGAGCCGCGCCATGATTCCAACCGAAAGCAAGCTCGCGCGCGCGCTTCTGCAAGAAGGAAGGATTAAAGGCGGCGATCGATGAAGCTCGTGGCGGGAGCAAGCTGGGTGCGGGAATCTTTAAGGTGGCGCGCGGCGCCGTCCTCCGCTGAAGCTTTAAAGGCGGGCGGCGTGGGGCGTTGGCGGCCTTTGTGGCTGCTCCCGTGAGGGGAGGAGGAGGAGGAAGTGAATGAGCGGAGCACTCCTCACTGTGAGAGCTCCCTTTCTCGTGGAGATGGCGGTGCCGCTGCGTGAGCGCCTTTAATGGGGGGCGAGGTGGTGGGTGGCGCGCGCTACCGTACGTGCCGCCACTCTCACTCCAGTAGCGGAAGACTTTGGCGAGAAGCCAGCCAGCCACGACGGCAGCAGTAGTACGTCGCAAGGCAAGCAGCAGTAAAGAAAGAGAAATGGATATCCCTGCGGGCTGCGGCGGTGGTGGCGCAATGATGGTGGCTTGGCGGGGACGGGTTTCCCGTCGGAGGTGGAGACGAAGTGGCGTGGTTCGTGCGAGTAATCAATCAACTCTGCTTCTCTCTCGCGAGCACTCGCCCACGACTACTATCTCCCTCGGGTCGTACCTCTCTTTCCTTTTTCTATTGGCTCTGTATCCCTTTTCCGCTTACCTGTCGCGATTTTCAGTGGCGCGAGGCTCGGTGACGCAAACGGCTGTCCGAGCCTGAGGCTCGGGTGGGGCCGTGAGCACGTTCTGTGGCGATGACATGTGGGTCCTTAGGATGTCCATGTGGCTGTTGCGCGCCATCAATGCCTCCGGACTGGGGAGCCGAGCCGGTTGCAGAGGTTCATGGTTCTGCTTCGGCGGCGGTGAAAAAACTAGCTGTTGGGGGATTTCTGATAATGAGATCCATCTGGCTGGTGGGTCCGGTGGTTTCTTGGGCCCGCGTGGCATTGGCCGTGGTGCAGAGGTTCATGGATCTACTGCATGGGCGGAGCTGGGGTTTAAGGAAGAAGACGGGGACGCAAGGGCTGGCGGTGACGTGGGTGCCTGTGTACTGTAGCTCGGCTCCAGCGCCGGTGACCTGGGACGCGCGGTGCTCTCGTTGTCTTTGTTTTGTTTGCTTCGTGTCGTTGTGCTCCAACAACGCGGGTAAAAATGACGTGGCTAGGCCATGGAAATTTGCCGTATCCTCTGGCCGTGGAAGCTATGAAGAGTCGGAATGGAACTTGTAATCTTGGACTGCATCCCATTTGATCACTGATTTTTTTCCTTTTTCTTTCGAGATGGAGGTTATACCTCCGGCCTCTATATAAAAAAAATCAAGGATGCCTCTATATCAAATGAAGAACAACACCAAGAGTTTGTCCGATTCGAGATATCCAGGTCTAGGGTTTCCCCCGCAACGTCTAGGTGGGAGGTGTGAGCTTTGTAGCGATGACACCTTCGCCTGCGGGCAACGCCATCATCCAGTTTCCAAGATACTCTATGAGCAACAACAAAACGCCAAGGAAATACGCCACCAGAGGTTGGTCGTGCCACCCAACGGATCCGTCGCCCTTGCCCTATCGGGATCCATCCCACACTCCACACTCTTGGTGGACCGAGAAGTGGGAGCACGTTATCTGCACCACGGATATGCCACCGCACGACAGTGGTGAGATTAGAAATTTGACAATGGGTATTCAGAGTATTTTCTTTTTTGACAAAACAAAGCCGACATTAGTGAATATGTAGTGGTATTCGATCCAATGAGCATCTGCTACTGTGCACTAGTTCTAGCCTACAACATAAGTGAGCCCTCATGTCACGACATGCATGTTATTTTAAAGAAAACATACTAGAATTGATGAATCTAGCACTAGGTTTAAAATTTTGGCCAAAAATTATGGGTATTCAGCTGAATACCCATGATACCACATGTGCCCGCCCATACCGCACGAGAGCTAGGCCTCGACGCCGCCGTCCATAGCGCCTAGGCATAACCTGGTGGCTTCACCAGGGTGACGGTGAGAGGTGGGAGGAAGAAAGGGGGCGGCGACGTCTTGGTTTAGCACACCAGCTTTTCAACTTGATCGATGGCTATTTTAGCGGTTTCCATAACAAGGCCCCGATGAGATACCGCTTCTTAAGGCAGCATATTTGGGTTCAATGTATCTTGGTGTCTCAATTTCAAAATGATTAAAAACATTGCTTCTCTATCTCTAGCCCTTTATGCTTTTCTATGAGCTAGTAATAATTTAAACCGCGAGCGCTTTGTTCACCATGCACCACTGATAGGAGCCACGGCAAGTGAGAACGAAATTTGGCCGAATAATCGCCGGAGCTGCTGGGTAGATGCAGGACACCGCGTCCGACACGCGGAAGTTGCTATCAAGCATTCGACAAGATCCAATACCAATACGTGCATGCATGTTGTCGACCGTAGAGTACTATCCACTCGGATTCCTTCAGGCTCACTCTTACCCAAAGGGGTACGCGCGAGAACGTGGTTACCTCTACGGGGCCAACCAGGCCCACCATGTCAGAGGCAGTAACAACTTCTGAACAGGGCTGTTAATTAACCAGAGAAAAGCGGGCTCGGTGGAACGGTCAGAGATCGATGCATGGAGTGGTCGCGTCCTTGGATTTTTGTGATCACGTCGCATCTTCCATTACTGATGCGAAGCCCGTCGTGGCCGGCATGGCATGGAAGCAAAGCCAGGTGGGGTGATTAGCCTGACGCCCCACAGACCAGAGAAGTGAGCCGTCAGATAGTGGGGCCGGGATACCCAACGGTAAAAAGCAAGTGGGAGAGTGATACTGTGAGATGGCGTGCCGCGTGGCGACGTGATGAACACGTGCGGCCACGGTCACAGAGTTTCGGTTCACTATTGTAGCACTACGCAGAAGAACCAGACAGTGATTCGCTCGCTCACTGTCACTGGAGATTGCTAGCTAACTGCGCGTGGACTTCCACTAGTTAAATCAGTGTGTCGCACGACTAATCACTGGAAGTTCTTTGTTAATTTCGTTCGTGCGGCGAGCTGGGCTCTTTTTCTTAGTCGACACGACGGCGCCTCTCTCTCCGGCAGCCGGCAAGGCATGCAGGCGCGCGGCAGCACGAACTCTCCACCACGATGCAACTAAAGCTCCAACCAACAAAAATTGAGGGCTGGGAGTGTCAGGACAATCATAGTGCATCGTGCTGTAGCAAAATCTCAGATAAATTACGAGAGTGCATGCGAATATGTTGCTGTACACGTTCGGAGAGATTTGCTGGATAATAGTACTGGACGTTATACTTTCGGGTACATATAACAAAGTCATGGCCTTGAAAAGGCTTTAAAAAACTCTCTACTGCTCCAAACATTTGTTTATTGTATAAATATCAAATAAATAAAAAAATCGATGCAAACTTGCATATTATTTTTCAGATTTTGAGGATCTTTTCATTTTTTATTATAAAAGAACAAGCTAAGTGATTGTTGGTATCAGGGAGAAATGAGTTTCCTCTTTTCATGCAACCTACCTTGCACAGAATCACCCAATTTCGTTGCATGCCAATACAATTGAGATTTGTGAGGACCCCCAACCCTAGCGGCCCTCCCATGCCTCGTAGGTGCCAGTGCAGGTGGCGGCGAGACCCCCGTCGCTCCGTCCCGTGCGTGGCAGATGACCTAGGATCTAGGCGTCGGGCGTCGTGACGGGTTTCTCTAGCGGTCATCCTCGACCTCGTAGGAGGTGAGGTGGCGGCGGGCGGCGGCTGCGGCGTGGATCCCTCCGCGTCAAATCTGACATAGTTGCTCTCCTACCTTTCCCACCCGCCAACTCCTGTTGAAGATGGTGCTGCCTCCGGATCTGGGGCTTGGGGTGCTTGGTGGGTGCTCGGGGAAGGGGAAACCCTCTAGGCTGGCTGGTCTGCCCCAGCGGTGTTCCTCCTTCAAGGCGCCGTTGTGTCTCCCTCATTCCACCCCGACCCGAATCCCGGACGAAAGTCCAAAATCGCTTCGATTAGGCGGCATCGACGCACTGCACCGTGACCTCCTTGGAGGCATCGCCTAGTGAGTTTTGGGGTTCGAGTGGGTGCCAAAGGTGCGAGCTTTGGGCCACATTGCCAACTGTCCTTGCTCTACATTTGTGTCCGGTGGCTTTCCTGCTGCTCTAGGTTCTTGGGCGGCGGTAGTGTGGTCGGCGCGGTGTGCTCTTCTTGTCATGTTGGTCTTGCTCCAGGGCGTCTTTGGCTCTCGAGTCCAACACTTCTCCAGCTCTAGGGTGAGCTTCTCTCATGTCCGATGGTTCAGCGCCTCCGAGCCTAGGAGAGGGTAGGGGCCCTCTTCGGCATGAGAGCAGGATTATTGTTTTGGTGTTCCCAGTCCCGGATCGTTTTCGTTCAAGACCTCCTATTGGCTCCTGACAATGCCTCGTTGTTCTATGCTTGTTGGTGTCCTGGTGCCGTTGAACTGCGGTGTTCGCTTATGCAAGTCGTAGTGCTTGTTAGGGTAGTGTTGCAAGTTGTTTAGAGTGTTTCCTTGTATCATTCGACCGCTGTGGTGTGGTGTGGGGTTGTGTTGTAATGCTGATTGTACTCCTAACCAGTTAAGGGTTTTGTTTATTCAAAGTTGGGCTTTCAAGCCTTATATTCAGAAAAAATTGAAATTTGTCAAATACCATGAAACCGAATGAAACCTTACAACACTTTCCCCAAAGCATGAAACTATATATGAATTTAACAGACGAAGCTTGCACAGAACTTCCCATACACGAAAGATTTTGTACTGTTCCAATAACAGTCGCTTCTACCTTATCTAATACTACCCCTCCATCTAAAAATAGATGTCTCAGTTTCATCTAGATACAGATGTATCTCGAGTACTACGAATCTCATGGACCTGTGAAAACCCACAGCAGCACCCGAGCACCAATGTGCATGTTTTTTCTAAAGTAAATGAATAACATATTACGTATGACTTCCAAAAATCTTGCAGGAAATAGGCACATACATATATATGAAGGATAACATTGCATAGAAAACAAAAAATTTCCTACCGCGAACACGCAATCCAAGCCAAGATGCAATCTAGAAGATGGTAGCAACGAGGGGTTTATCGAGTCTCACCCTTGAAGAGATTCCAAAGCCTACAAGAGGAGGCTCTTGTTGCTGCGGTAGACGTTCACTTGCCGCTTGCAAAAGCGCGTAGAAGATCTTGATCACGATCCCTCCGGCGCCACGAACGGGCAGCACCTCCGTACTCGGTCACACGTTCGGTTGTTGATGAAGACGACGTCCACCTCCCCGTTCCAGCGGGCAGCGAAGTAGTAGCTCCTCTTGAATCCGACACACGACGGCGTGGTGTCGGTGGCGGTGGAGAACTCGGCGAGCTTCGCTAAGCGTGCGGGAGCTATGGAGGAGAGGGGCGGCTAGGGTTTGGGAGAGGGGGGCCAGGGGTGCGGCCACCTTGGTGGTTGTTGGGGTGGCCGGCCCTCCCTTGTCCCTCATTATATAAAGCCCCAAGGGTTGGACTACAAGTCTCCAATAAGACCCGAACCCAAAACCTTCCATATGATAGGGAAACCTACCCAAGCTAGGACTCCCACTAGAGGTGGGAGTTCCACCTTCCATGGAGGGTGGCGGCCCCCTTGGGGAGTCCACTTGGGACTCCCCTCTAGGGTTGGCCGGCCATGGAGGTGAGGGACTCCACCTTCCTTGGTGGTTTCTTCCGGACTTTTCTAGAACCTTCTAGAACCTTCCATAGAACCTTCCGAATCATTTTAAATCACATAAAATGACATCCTATATATGAATCTTATTCTCCGGACCATTCCGGAACTCCTCGTGATGTCCGGATCTCATCCGGGACTCCGAACAAATATTCGAACTCCATTCCATATTCAAGTTCTACCATTTCAACATCCAACTTTAAGTGTGTCACCCTACGGTTAGCGAACTATGCGGACATGGTTGAGTACTCACTCCGACCAATAACCAATAGCGGGATCTGGAGATCCATAATGGCTCCCACATATTCAACGATGACTTTAGTGATCGAATGAACCATACACATACGATACCAATTCCCTTTGTCACGCGATATTTTACTTGTCCGAGGTTTGATCTTCGGTATCACTCTATACCTTGTTCAACCTCGTCTCCTGACAAGTACTCTTTACTTGTACCGTGGTATGTGGTCTCTTATGAACTTATTCATATGCTTGCAAGACATTAGACGACATTCCACCGAGAGGGCCCAGAGTATATCTATCCGTCATCGGGATGGACAAATCCCACTGTTGATCCATATGCCTCAACTCATACTTTCCGGATACTTAATCCCACCTTTATAACCACCCATTTACGCAGTGGCGTTTGGTGTAATCAAAGTACCTTTCCGGTATAAGTGATTTACATGATCTCATGGTCATAAGGACTAGGTAACTATGTATCGAAAGCTTATAGCAAATAACTTAATGACGAGATCTTATGCTACGCTTAATTGGGTGTGTCCATTACATCATTGATGTCTACGTTCCCCCTCCTTTCCTGTAGACAGTGTTGGGCCTCCAAGAGCAGAGGTTTGTAGAACAGCAGCAAGTTTTCCCTTAAGTGGATACCCAAGGTTTATCGAACTCAGGAGGAAGAGGTCAAAGATATCCCTCTCATGCAACCCTGCAACCACAAAACAAGAAGTCTCTTGTGTCCCCAACACACCAAATAGGTGCACTAGTTCGGCGAAGAGATAGTGAAATACAGGTGGTATGAATAAGTATGAGCAGTAGCAACGGTGCCAGAAAATAGCTTTCGGGCGTGTAGTTGATGGTGGTAGTAGCGCAGTAAATAAGAAAAAGAAACAAGTAGTAACGCAGCGGATTTAGGAACAAGGCCTAGGGATTAGACTTTCACTAGTGGACACTCTCAACATTGATCACATAGAATAGATAAATGCATACTCTACACTTTTGTTGGATGATGAACGCATTGCGTAGGATTACACGAACCCTCAATGCCGGAGTTAACAAGCTCCACAATTTGTTCATATTTAAGTAACCTTATAGTGTAAGATAGATCAAAAGACTAAACCAAGTACTCATAGCATGCACACTGTCACCTTCATGCATATGTAGGAGGAATAGATCACATCAATATTATCATAGCAATAGTTAACTTCAATCTACAAGAGATCATGATCATAGCATAAACCAAGTACTAACACGGTGCACACACTGTCACCTTTACACACGTGCGGAGGAATAGAACTACTTTAATAACATTGCTAGAGTAGCACATAGATAGTAGATACAAAACTCATATGAATCTCAATCATGTAAAGCAGCTCATGAGATCATTGTATTGAAGTACATGGAGAGAGATTAACCACATAGCTACGGTGACCCGAGCCTCGATGGAGAACTACTCCCTCCTCATGGGAGCAGAGCGGTGATGAAGATGGCGTGGAGATGGCAGCGGTGTCGATGGAGAAGCCTTCCGAACACTTCCCCGTTCCGGCGCGTGCCGAACAGAGACTGTCCCCGATCTTGGCCGCGATGGCGGCGGCTCCGGAAGGTTTCGTGGGATTCGTCGAACGCCCTGGGTTTCGATCCAGGGCTTTATATGGCGAAGAGGCGGCGCAGAGGGCTGACAAAAACTATAGCGGCGCGGCCCCCTCTCGCCGCGCCACCAGAGTTTGGTGGGCTGTGGCCCCCGACCTCTCTGTGTTCGGATGCTTCCGGGGATTCTAAGATCTTTGGCGTTGATTTCGTCCGATTCCGAGAATATTTCGTTACTAGGATTTCTGAAACCAAAAACAGCAGAAAACAGGAACTGGCACTTCGGCATCTTGTTAATAGGTTAGTTCCAGAAAATGCACGAATATGACATAAAGTGTGCATAAAACATGTAGATAACATCAATAATGTGGCATGGAACATAAGAAATTATCGATACGTTCTGCTCGTCCCGAGCAGGTAAAACGATAACAAAGATAATTTCTGGAGTGACATGCCATCATAATCTTGATCATACTATTTGTAAAGCATATGTAGTGAATGCAGCAATCCAAGACAATGGTAATGACATGAGTAAACAAATGAATCTTAAAGCAAAGACTTTTCATGAATAGCACTTCAAGACAAGCATCAATAAGTCTTGCATAAAAGTTAACTCATAAAGCAATAATTCAAAGTAGAGGTATTGAAGCAACACAAAGGAAGATGAAGTTTCAGCGGTTGCTTTCAACTTATAACATGTATATCTCATGGATAATTGTCAATGCAAAGCAATATAACAAATGCAATATGCAAATATGTAAGAATCAATGCACAGTTCACACAAGTGTTTGCTTCTTGAGGTGGAGAGAAATAGGTGAACTGACTCAACAATAAAGGTAAAAGAATGGTCCTCATAGAGGAAAAGCATCGATTGCTATATTTGTGCTAGAGCTTTGATTTTGAAAACATGAAACAATTTTGTCAACGGTAGTAATAAAGCATATGTATCATGTAAATTATATCTTACAAGTTGCAAGCCTCATGCATAATGTACTAATAGTGCTCGCACCTTGTCCTAATTAGCTTGGACTACCGGATCATCACAATGCACATGTTTTAACCAAGTGTCACAAAGGGGTACCTCTATGCCGCCTGTACAAAGGTCTAAGGAGAAAGCTCGCATTGGATTTCTCGCTATTGATTATTCTTCAACTTAGACATCCATACCGGGACAACATAGACAACAGATAATGGACTCCTCTTTTATGCATAAGCATGTAACAACAATTAATAATTTTCTCATTTGAGATTGAGGATATATGTCCAAAACTGAAACTTCCACCATGGATCATGGCTTTAGTTAGCGGCCCAATGTTCTTCTCTAACAATATGCATGCTTAACCATAAGGTGGTAGATCGCTCTTACTTCAGACAGACGGACATGCATAGCAACTCACATGAAATTCAACAATGAATAGTTGATGGCGTCCCCAGAAACATGGTTATCGCACAACAAGCAACTTAATAAGAGATAAAGTGCATAAGTACATATTCAATACCACAATAGTTTTTAAGCTATTTGTCCCATGAGCTATATATTGCAAAGGTGAATGATGGAATTTTAAAGGTAGCACTCAAGCAATATACTTTGGAATGGCGGAAAATACCATGTAGTAGGTAGGTATGGTGGACACAAATGGCATAGTGGTTGGCTCAAGGATTTGGATGCATGAGAAGTATTCCCTCTCGATACAAGGTTTAGGCTAGCAAGGCTTATTTGAAACAAACACAAGGATGAACCGGTGCAGCAAGACTCACATAAAAGACATATTGTAAACATTATAAGACTCTACACCGTCTTCCTTGTTGTTCAAACTCAATACTAGAAATTATCTAGACCTTAGAGAGACCAAATATGCAAACCAAATTTTAGCATGCTCTATGTATTTCTTCATTAATGGGTGCAAAGCATATGATGCAAGAGCTTAAACATGAGCACAACAATTGCCAAGTATCACATTACCCAAGACATTTATAGCAATTACTACATGTATCATTTTCCAATTCCAACCATATAACAATTTAACGAAGCAGTTTCAACCTTCGCCATGAAAATTAAAAGCTAAGAACACATGTGTTCATATGCAACAGCGGAGCGTGTCTCTCTCCCACACAAGCATGATGTAATCCAATTTATTCAAACACAAACAAAAATAAAAGCATACAGACGCTCCAAGCAAAGCACATAAGATGTGACCGAATAAAAATATAGTTTCAAGAGAAGGAACCGATAATTTGTCGATGAAGAAGGGGATGCCTTGGGCATCCCCAAGCTTAGACGCTTGAGTCTTCTTGATATATGCAGGGGTGAACCACCGGGGCATCCCCAAGCTTAGAGCTTTCACTCTCCTTGATCATGGTATATCATCCTCCTCTCTTGACCCTTGAAAACTTCCTTCACACCAAACTCGAAACAAACTCATTAGAGGGTTAGTGCATAATCAAAAACTCACATGTTCAGAGGTGACACAATCATTCTTAACACTTCTGGACATTGCATAATGCTACTGGACATTAGTGGATCAAAGAAATTCATCCAACATAGCAAAAGAGGCAATGCGAAATAAAAGGCAGAATCTGTCAAAACAGAACAGTTCGTATTGACGAATTTTAAAATGGCACCAGACTTGCTCAAATGAAAATGCTCAAATTGAATGAAAGTTGCGTACATATCTGAGGATCATGCACGTAAATTGGCTTAATTTTCTGAGCTACCTACAGGGAGGTAGACCCAGATTCGTGACAGCAAAGAAATCTGGAACTGCGCAGTAATCCAAATCTAGTACTTACTTTACTATCAAAGACTTTACTTGGCACAACAAAACACAAAACTAAGATAAGGAGAGGTTGCTACAGTAGTAAACAACTTCCAAGACACAAATATAAAACAAATTACTGTAGCAAAATAACACATGGGTTATCTCCCAAGAAGTTCTTTCTTTATAGCCATTAAGATGGGCTCAGCAGTTTTAATGATGCACTCGCAAGAAATAGTATTTGAAGCAAAAGAGAGCATCATGAGGCAAATTCAAAACACATTTAAGTCTAACATGCTTCCTATGCATAGGAATCTTGTAAATAAACAAGTTCATGAAGAGCAAAGTAACAAGCATAGGAAGATAAAACAAGTGTAGCTTCAAAAATTTCAGCACATAGAGAGGTGTTTTAGTAACATGAAAATTTCTACAACCATATTTTCCTCTCTCATAATAACTTTCAGTAGCATCATGAGCAAACTCAACAATATAACTATCACATAAAGCATTCTTATCATGAGTCTCATGCATAAAAGTATTACTCTCCACATAGGCATAATCAATTTTATTAGTAATAGCGGGAGCAAATTCAACAAAGTAGCTATCATTATTATTCTCATCATCAAATATAGGAGGCATATTGTAATCATAATCAAATTCATCCTCCATAACAGGTGGAACCAAAAGGCTACTATCATTATAATCATCATAAATAGGAGGCAAAGTATCATCAAAGAAAATTTTCTCCTCAATGCTTGGGGGACTAAAAAGATCATGCTCATCAAAACCAGCTTCCCCAAGCTTAGAATTTTCCATATCATTAGCAACAATTGTATTCAAAGTATTCATGCTAATATGTTCCATGGGTTTTTTAATTTTTGCATTAAACCATTCATGTCTTGACTCAGAAATAGAATAAAAAGCTCACAGATGTTTTCCATTATGCCTAACTAGTGTAAACAAGAAACAAAAAGTTGCAATTGCAGGATCTAAAGGAAATAGCTTCGAGCACAAACACAATGGCGCCGAAAAGTACTTTACCTGGAACCGAAGTATGAGTGCCTTTTACCTTTCCTCCCCGCAACGGCGCCGAAAAAGTGCTTGATGTCTACGTTCCCCCTCCTTTCCTGTAGACAGTGTTGGGCCTCCAAGAGCAGAGGTTTGTAGAACAGCAGCAAGTTTTCCCTTAAGTGGATACCCAAGGTTTATCGAACTCGGGAGGAAGAGGTCAAAGATATCCCTCTCATGCAACCCTGCAACCACAAAACAAGAAGTCTCTTGTGTCCCCAACACACCAAATAGGTGCACTAGTTCGGCGAAGAGATAGTGAAATACAGTGGTATGAATAAGTATGAGCAGTAGCAACGGTGCCAGAAAATAGCTTGGGCGTGTAGTTGATGGTGGTAGTATTGCAGCAGTAGTAACGCAGAAAACAGTAAACAAGCATAGCAGCATTTAGGAACAAGGCCTAGGGATTAGACTTTCACTAGTGGACACTCTCAACATTGATCACATAACAGAATAGATAAATGCATACTCTACACTTTTGTTGGATGATGAACGCATTGCGTAGGATTACACGAACCCTCAATGCCGGAGTTAACAAGCTCCACAATTTGTTCATATTTAAGTAACCTTATAGTGTAAGATAGATCAAAAGACTAAACCAAGTACTAACATAGCATGCACACTGTCACCTTCATGCATATGTAGGAGGAATAGATCACATCAATATTATCATAGCAATAGTTAACTTCGCAATCTACAAGAGATCATGATCATAGCATAAACCAAGTACTAACACGGTGCACACACTGTCACCTTTACACACGTGCAGGAGGAATAGAACTACTTTAATAACATTGCTAGAGTAGCACATAGATAGTAGTGATACAAAACTCATATGAATCTCAATCATGTAAAGCAGCTCATGAGATCATTGTATTGAAGTACATGGAGAGAGATTAACCACATAGCTACGGTACAGCCCCGAGCCTCGATGGAGAACTACTCCCTCCTCATGGGAGCAGCAGCCGTGATGAAGATGGCGGTGGAGATGGCAGCGGTGTCGATGGAGAAGCCTTCCGGCACTTCCTGCGTCGGCGTGCCCGAACAGAGACTCTGTCCCCGCATCTTGGCTTCGCGATGGCGGCGGCTCGGAAGGTTTCGTGGGATTCGTCGAACGCCCCAGGGTTTCGATCCAGGGGCTTTATATAGGCGAAGAGGCGGCGCAAGAGGGCGGGGGCCAAACTATAGGCGGCGCGGCCCCCTCTCGGCCGCGCCAGCCAGAGTTTGGTGGGCCGTGGCCCCCCTCCGACCTCTCTGGTGTGTTCGGATGCTTCCGGGGATTCTAAGATCTTTGGCGTTGATTTCGTCCGATTCCGAGAATATTTCGTTACTAGGATTTCTAAACCAAAAACAGAAAACAGGAACTAGCACTTCGGCATCTTGTTAATAGGTTAGTTCCAGAAAATGCACGAATATGACATAAAGTGTGCATAAAACATGTAGATAACATCAATAATGTGGCATGGAACATAAGAAATTATCGATACGTCGGAGACGTATCAATCATTCATACAATGATATAACCTTGTTATTAATAACATCCAATGTTCATGATTATGAAACTAATCATCCATTAATCAACAAGCTAGTTAAGAGGCATACTAGGGACTCTTTGTTTGTCTACATATCACACATGTACTAATGTTTCGGTTAATACAATTATAGCATGATATATAAACATTTATCATAAACATAAAGATATAAATAACAACCACTTTATTATTGCCTCTAGGACATATCTTCTTCAGTCTCCCACTTGCACTAGAGTCAATAATCTAGATTACATTGTAATATACCTAACACCCATTGCATTCTGGTGTTGGTCATGCTTTGCCCTAGGGAGAGCTTTAGTCAACGGATCTGCTACATTCAGATCAGTGTGTACTTTGCAAATCTTTACTTCTCCATCTTCGATGTACTCGCGAATCGAGTGGTAACGCAGCTTGATATGCTTCAGCCTCTTGTGTGACCTTGGCTCTTGTGCATTGGCGATGGCACCCATGTTATCACAGTAAATGATTAATGGGTCCAATGCACTAGGAACCACACCGAGCTCTACAATGAACCTCTTCATCCATACCGCTTCGATGAAGCCTCTGAAGCCGCTATGTACTCCGATTCTGTTGAAGACTTCGCCACCGTGCACTGCTTCGAGCTTGCCCAGCTTACTGCAGCACCATTCAATATAAACACGTACCCAGACCGTGACTTAGAGTCATCAGGATCAGTGTTCCAACTTGCATCGGTGTAACCGTTACAACGAGCTCTTGGTCACCTCCATAACAAAGAAACATATCCTTAGTTCTTTTCAAGTACTTCAGGATATTCTTGACCGCTGTCCAGTGTTCCATTCCTGGATCACTTTGATATCTGCTAGTCAAACTAACGATGCGCTATATCCGGTCTAGTACATAGCATGGTATACATGATAGATCCTACTGCCGAGGCATAGGGGATATTACTCATCCTTTCTCTTTCTTCTGCCGTAGCCGGTCCTTGAGTCTTACTCAAGACCTTGCTGGTAACATAGGTAAGAACCCTTTCTTACTTTCGTCCATTCTAAACTTCTTTAGAATCTTGTCCAGATATGTACTCTGTGATAGCCCTATTAGGCGTCTTGATCTATCTCTATAAATCTTGATGCCTAATATATACGATGCTTCACCAAGGTATTTCATTGAAAAACTATTATTCAAATAACCTTTTACACTGCTTAATAGTTCTATATCATTCCCGATCAATAATATGTCATCTACATATAATATCAGGAATGCTACAGAGCTCCCACTCACTTTCTTGTAAATACAGGCCTCTCCATGACACGTATAAACCCGAAGTCTTTGATCACCTTATCAAAGCGTCGGTTCCAACTTCTTGATGCTTGCTTCAGTCCATAGATTGAACGCTGAAATTTGCATACTTTGTCAGCATTTTTAGGATCGACAAAACCTTTGGGTTGTATCATATACAACTCTTCCTCAATGTCTCCATTAAGGAACGCCGTTTTGACATCCATCTGCCAAATCTCATAATCGAAAAATGCAGCTATTGCTAACAAAATCCTCACAGATTTTAGCTTCGCTAGGGGTGAGAAAGTCTCATCGTAGTCAACTCCTTGAATTTGTCGGAAACCCTTTGCGACAAGTCGAGCTTTATAGACAGTAATATTACCATCAGCATCTGTTTTTCTCTTGAAGATCCATTTATTCTCGACAGCCTTTCGGCTATCGGTAAGTCTACCAAAGTCCATACTTTGTTATCATACATGGATCCCATTTCGGATTTCATGGCTTCTTGCCATTTGTTGGAATCTGGGCTCATCATCGCTTCTTCATACGTCGCAGGGTCCTCATCATTGTTATCCACAATCATGACATTTAGACAAGGATCATACCAATCAGGAGTGGCACGTTCCCTTGTCGATCTGCGAGGTTCGTAGTTTCCTCGTTCGAAGTTTCATGATCATTATCATTAGCTTCCTCTGTTGCCGGTGTAGGCGGTACAGGTACAACTTCCGGTACTGCGCTACTCTGATCAACGAGTATAGATTCATCAATCTCATCGAGTTCTACTTTTCTTCCAGTCACTTCTTTAGTGAGAAATTCTTTCTCAAGAAAGGTTCCGTTCTTAGCAACAAAGATTTTGCCTTCGGATCTGTGATAGAAAGTGTACCCTATAGTTTCCTTAGGGTATCCTATGAAGACGGATTTCTCCGCTTTGGGTTCTAGCTTGTCCGGTTGTAACTTTTTACATAGGCTTCGCAAACTTTAAGGAACGACAGCTTAGGTTTCTTATTAAACCATAATTCATACGGTGTCGTTTCTACGGATTTTGATGGTGCTCTATTTAAAGTGAATGCGGCTGTCTCTAATGCATAACTCCAAAATGATAACGGCAAATCAGTAAGAGACATCATAGAACGAACCATATCTAAGAGAGTTCGATTACGACGTTCGGACACACCGTTTCGTTGTGGTGTTCCCGGCGTTGTCAATTGTGAAAGTATTCCGCATTTCTTTAAATGCATGCCAAACTCATAACTCAGATATTCAGAAATTTAATCTTCTTGTTACGTTGATTTTCTACTTTACTTTGGAATTCCTGAAACTTCTCGAAAGTTTCGGATTTATGTTTCATGAAATAGATATACCCATATCTACTCAGATCATCTGTGAAGGTTAGAACATAACGATAACCACCGCGCGATGCTACGCTCATTGGTCCGCACACATCGGTATGTATGATTTCCAATAAGTCAGTAGCTCGCTCCATCATACCAGAAAATGGAGTCTTAGTCATTTTACCCATTAGACATGCTTCGCATCTATCAAGTGACTCAAAGTCAAGTGATTCAAGTAATCCATCGTATGGAGTTTCTTCATGCGTTTCACTCCAATATGACCAAGACAATGCCACATATAAGTAGAATTATCATTCAATTTAATTCGCTTAGCATCAATGTTATGTATATGTGTATCACTACTATCGAGATCTAACAGAAATAAGCCATTCTTTTGTGGTGCTCGACCATAAAAGATATTATTCATAAAAATAGAACAACCATTATTCTCAGACTTGAATGAATAACCGTCTTGCATTAAACAAGATCCAGATATAATGTTCATGCTCAACGCGGGTACAAAATAACAATTATTTAGGCTTAAAACTAATCCCGAAGGTAGATGTAGAGGAAGTGTGCCGACTGCGATCACATTGACCTTGGATCCGTTTCCAACGCGCATCGTCATTTCATCTTTCAGTAGTCTTCGTTTATTCTTTAGTTCCTGTTTCGAGTTACATATATGAGCAACCGAACCAGTATCAAATACCTGTACTAGAACGAGAACCAGAGATAAACATCTATAACATGTATATCAGATATACCTTCTTTCTTCTTCTTGACAATGCCACTCTTCAGATCAGCCAGATACTTGGAGCAATTACGCTTCCAGTGTCCCTTCTCCTTGCGTAATAGCACTCAGATCGGCTTAGGGCCGTTCTTAGATTTCATAGGAGGCGTGGCAGCTTTCTTGCCACCCTTCTTGAATTTTCCTTAGACTTGCCCTGTTTCTTGAAACGGTGGTCTTGTTGACCATCAACACTTGGTGCTCTTTCTTGATCTCAATCTCAGCAGCTTTTAGCATGCCAAAGAGTTCAGGTAACTCCTTGTTCATGTTCATATTGTAGTTCATCACAAAGTTCTTGTAACTTGGTGGCAGTGATTGAAGGACACGATTAATCCCCAGTCTGTTAGGAATCACTATTCCCAAGTCACTGAGTTTCTTCGCATGCCCGGTCATGGCGAGCATGTGCTCACTAACGGAGCTGCCTTCTTCCATCATACAGCTGAAGAAATGTTTCGATGCTTCATAGCATTCCACAGCCGCATGAGTCTCAAAAATAGCTTTCAGCTCTTTCATCAACTCATGAGGATCGTGGTGCTCAAAACGTTTTTGAAGATCGGATTCCATCGCACTGTGATGGCACACCGAACTTGAGAGTACCGAGTTTTCCGAGTCTCGTAAACAGCTTTACTTCATCGGTTTCAGTTTCTGCAGAGGGTCACCTAGCGGTGCATCAAACACATATTGCAGATTTCCGAGAGGAAGATCCTCACATGACGGAACCAGTCGGTGAAGTTGCTACCGTTGCTCTTAAGTTTTTCTTTCTCTAGGAACGGTTAAAATTGATTGGGGACGCCATCTCTACAACATATATTTGCAAAAGTTTAGACTAAGTTTATGACAAATTGAGTTCAAATTTTAATTCAACATAATTAAAAATCTAGGTGAACTCCCACTCAAAACAATATCCCTCGCATTGTCTTAGTGATCACACGAACCAAATCCACCGCACCTAAGTCCGATCATCACGAGACAAGGTGTGATTTCAATGGCGAACACTCAAAGTGTTCATCATATCAACCATATGATTCATGTTCTACCTTTCGGTATCACGTGTTCCGAGACCATGTCTGTACATGCTAGGCTCGTCAAGGCCACCTTAGTATCCGCATGTGCAAAACTGTCTTGCACCCGTTGTATGTACTTGTTGATTCTATCACACCCGATCATCACGAGATGCTTCGAACCGACAAGACTTGGTAACGGTGCTACTAAGGATGAACACTTTATTATCTTGAGATTTTAGTGAGGGATCATCTTATAATGCTACCGTCGCGATCTAAGAAAATAAGATGCATAAAAGGATTAACATCACATGCGTTCATATGTGATATGATATGGCCCTTTTGTCTTTGCGCCTTTGATCTTCATCTCCAAAGCACGGACATGATCTCCATCATCTTCGGGCATGATCTCCATCATCGTCGGCGAAGCGTCAAGGTCAATGGCGCCGTCTTCATGATTGTCCTCCATGTAGCAACTATTACAACTACTTTGAAATACTACTCAACATGAAATTTAAAGACAACCATAAGGCTCCTGCCGGTTGCCACAATACAATAATGATCATCTCATACATATTCATCATCACATTATGGCCATATCACATCACCAAACCCTGCAAAAACAAGTTAGACGTCTCTAATTTGGTTTGCATATTTTACGTGGTTTAGGGTTTTCGAGAGAGATCTAATCTACCTACGAACATGAACCACAACGTTGATACTAATGTTTTCAATAGAAGAGTAAATTGAATCTTCACTTTAGTAGGAGAGACAGACACCCGCAAAGCCTCTTATGCAATACAAGTTGCATGTCGAACGAGGAACAAGTCTCATGAACGCGGTCATGTAAAGTTAGTCCGAGCCGCTTCATCCCACTATGCCACAAAGATGCAAAGTACCTAAACTAAAGATAACAAGAGCATCAACGCCCACAAAACCATTGTGTTCTACTCGTGCAACCATCTATGCATAGACACGGCTCTGATACCACTGAAGGATAATGTTGCATAGAAAACAAAAATTTCCTACCGCGAACACGCAATCCAAGCCAAGATGCAATCTAGAAGATGGTAGCAACGAGGGTTTATCGAGTCTCACCCTTGAAGAGATTCCAAAGCCTACAAGAGGAGGCTCTTGTTGCTGCGGTAGACGTTCACTTGCCGCTTCCAAAAGCGCGTAGAAGATCTTGATCACGATCCCTCCGGCTCCACGAACGGGCAGCACCTCCGTACTCGGTCACACGTTCGGTTGTTGATGAAGACGACGTCCACTTCCCCGTTCCAGCGGGCAGCGGAAGTAGTAGCTCCTCTTGAATCCGACAGCACGACGCGTGGTGTCGGTGGCGGGAGAACTCCGGCGAAGCTTCGCTAAGCGCGGGAGCTATGGAGGAGAGGGCGGCTAGGGTTTGGGAGAGGGGGGCGCCGGCCTCAAGGGGTGCGGCCACCTTGGTGGTTGTTGGGGTGGCCGGCCCCCTCCCCTTGTCCCTCATTATATAGGTGGAAGCCCCAAGGGTTGGACTACAAGTCTCCGAATAAGACCCGAACCCAAACCTTCCATATGATAGGGAAACCTACCCAAGCTAGGACTCCCACTAGAGGTGGGAGTTCCACCTTCCATGGAGGGTGGCCGGCCCTGGGGGAGTCCACTTGGGACTCCTCCCCCTCTAGGGTTGGCCGGCCATGGAGGTGGAGTCCCTCCGGACTCCACCTTCCTTGGTGGTTTCTTCCGGACTTTTCTAGAACCTTCTAGAACCTTCCATAGAACCTTCCGAATCATTTTAAATCACATAAAATGACATCCTATATATGAATCTTATTCTTCGGACCATTCCGGAACTCCTCGTGATGTCCGGATCTCATCCGGACTCCGAACAAATATTCGAACTCCATTCCATATTCAAGTTCTACCATTTCAACATCCAACTTTAAGTGTGTCACCCTACGGTTCGCGAACTATGCGGACATGGTTGAGTACTCACTCCGACCAATAACCAATAGCGGGATCTGGAGATCCATAATGGCTCCCACATATTCAACGATGACTTTAGTGATCGAATGAACCATACACATACGATACCAATTCCCTTTGTCACGCGATATTTTACTTGTCCGAGGTTTGATCTTCGGTATCACTCTATACCTTGTTCAACCTCGTCTCCGACAAGTACTCTTTACTCGCACCGTGGTATGTGGTCTCTTATGAACTTATTCATATTCTTGCAAGACATTAGACGACATTCCACCGAGAGGGCCCAGAGTATATCTATCCGTCATCGGGATGGACAAATCCCACTGTTGATCCATATGCCTCAACTCATACTTTTCGGATACTTAATCCCACCTTTATAACCACCCATTTACGCAGTGGCGTTTGGTGTAATCAAAGTACCTTTCCGGTATAAGTGATTTACATGATCCCATGGTCATAAGGACTAGGTAACTATGTATCGAAAGCTTATAGCAAATAACTTAATGACGAGATCTTATGCTACGCTTAATTGGGTGTGTCCATTACATCATTCATACAATGATATAACCTTGTTATTAATAACATCCAATGTTCATAATTATGAAACTAATCATCCATTAATCAACAAGCTAGTTAAGAGGCATACTAGGGACTCTTTGTTTGTCTACATATCACACATGTACTAATGTTTCGGTTAATACAATTATAGCATGATATATAAACATTTATCATAAACATAAAGATATAAATAACAACCACTTTATTATTGCCTCTAGGGCATATCTCCTTCAATATACGTTTCAAAGGTATGGTAATAATTTTGGGAAAAGTATGTTGTATTTTGAGGTATACAAAAAAAGACAAATTTCTGATAAAAATCTAGGTTTTCTTTCCCAATAATATACATCCGCAATTTTGTTCATTTGTCTGTAGCTCAAATTATAACGCAAATTCTAGTGAAACTTGACACGAGTATTTAGGACATGTGTATATATTAACGGAATAAATTTTGTGAATTTTTGGAACTTTAAAATTTTCAAAAACTAGGCACCAGCATGCCCGGGTGCTGCGAATCTGCTTCTCAGACATTTCGAACTAATAATGCCAAGTAGCTGGTCACTCAGTCCCCCTGGTCCTTCTTTTAGGGAGAAGAAGTACGGCCTTAAACTTTTTGCCAAGACATAATCATGGTACCCAAATCTTGGAAGGCAAGAGTGCGCTCATCTGGATTAGGTAGTCTAACTGAAAAGATGGTTTAAGTAGGCTGGCAACTGGCCACAGGGTCACTCATGCATCATGATTCATGACAGATTTAGCTTGCACAGTGTAGCACATTAGAAGTAGAAGCTACCTCTCCTTCGGAAAGTTCGGGCTCGGAGAAGCTACGTACTCTCCACCACGATGATTAAGGCAACGGCAAGTACTTTCTGTGAACATTTTTAATCGTGATGAAGCTTCTATGGATGATTCGTACTACCGGCTCCTTACGTACTGGTACCACACTACCACTGAATAGCTTGCATCTGCACCGCAGTACTGCTACTGCAAAACTTGACGGCCTATATTTATTGTTCCATAATCTGATTGTTTCGAAATTACGCTACGTCCTGGTCGCTGGGCATTATGTCCCGTAGCCGGTACTTTTTTTAGTCCCTTTGCCAAAAGGAAAGGTAGATCTCACCTTTCAGCGGAAAGATAATCAGAACAAACTGCAGATAAGCAAGCGCCAGAAGGCCCGGCAGCGCAGGAGTAAAGAGAACTACCTACGGCCTAACTAAATGAGATATATTTTTTTGCAAAAAATGATACTAAATGAAATATATATTTTGACGAAAATTCCTCCCATCTTATAATAATCATCAACAATAATACAAAATGAGTAAAAAGTAATAAAAATTACAAATAAATATATATTTGGATCATCTAGTGCGACTGCAAACACTAGCGCAAGCTGTAGGCACACCGCCGTCCTTGCCCCTGCATCACTGGAACAAGGCAAAACTTGTCGTAGTAGAGTTTGTTATACTAGACAGAGAAAAAGTCGTCGTGCTAAGGACCCAAAGGACCAATGCACCAGAGCATCATCCATTACCATTGATAACAACCGTGAATCGGAAGACTTGCCTAAAAACCACACAAATCGACTGGATCACGAGAAATTTACCGCACACATGACTCCACGCGCCATCCGCCGGTGATAGACGCATCATCGGAGCGAGGATAGGGTGGGATAAATAAAAAATAGTTCGTACGCCTAAAGAACGGGATGGTCTAGATATTGAGAGGGTGGGTCTCAGAAATATAAGTGCGTACTCACAAAATTAGTTGTTTAAACTACTTAAACTAGATGGTGTGTCATATGTGGCAAGAGCTCCTGCCAAATAAGTATATTAAAGATAAAATGTTATCTTAAATTGAGGCCAAACCTACATATTTTCCTTTTTGGAAGGGGCCCATGCAGATTAAAGATGAGTTCTTTCACAGAGGCTATTTCGAAATGAAATGATTGTAAACTTATCAAATGAGTTGTATAGACTAAGAAAAGATATAGACTAACAAAGTAGAATATTGTCTATCGACCAAAGGATCAAGGGGGTTTAGATATTCGAGGTCTTAGAATTGAAGAATAGATGCCTACTTAGTAAATACCTATTTAAGCTTCTCACGGAAGAGGGAATGTGGCAACAATTGCTGCATAATAAATATGCTAAAAATAAAACTTTATCTCAGCTAGAGGTAAAACCGACTGATTCACTCTTTTGGAAAGGGGTCATGGGTGTAGAAAATGATTTTTTCAGTAGGGGTTCTTTCAAAGTCGGGGGTTGTTGTTTAGTTTGATTTTGGGATGATATTTGATTTGGAGATACTTCTGTAGCGCAACAATACCCATCTTTGTATAACATCGTGCAACGGAAGAATGTTCGTGTCGCTGATGTTCTAGCTCATACGCCCTTGAATATTGTGTTTCCAAGGGCGTTGAATGATCATAAGTGGAATCAATGGATACACTTATGCCAGCGGCTATTGATGGTTCAGCTTTCAAATGATCCAGATAAATTTGTGTGGACACTTACTGACTTTAGGATTTTTACGGTGAAATCTATGTATATGGAATTAATGAATGGCCACAATAGGTTCTTCCATAAATACCTTTGAAAGCTGAAAATAAAGATTTTCATGTAGTTCCTTAACAACAAAGTGTTGCTTACGAAGGATAATCTAGCTAAACGTAATTGAAATAGTTGTCAAAAGTGTTGTTTTTGTGATTCTTTAGAATACAACACCTTTTTATACCATGTCCTTTTGTTCAAATCGTTTGGCGCATGATTTACTTGACATATAACATACCACCACTAATTAATATTACTAATATGTTTGGTAATTGGCTGAGTGGGGTTTATAAAAATGATAATGCTATGATGTGTATTGGTGTATTAGCTTTGTGTTGGTCCATATGGACGACCAGAAAATGATATTATTTCAACAGATAAAAGGGCACTAATTTTTTGTAGGTTATTCGGTGAGTTGCGCATTGGATACAACTTTAGGCCTACCTTCTCCCGGAAGATCAGCGAGAGCTTATGGTTACTGGATGCAACCGGATGCTTACGGTTACACATGACTTCTTTTTCCAGGATACTGAATGATGTCATATTAGTAGGCTTCAAAATGGATAGCGTCTTGTCGCTCTTCATGTTTTGATGGATGATTCATATTTCAACTTTATCTGATCTCTAAGTGTAAACTTATTACTATAATATGTACGATTAAAATAAATTAAAAAGGTTGTGTGCATCTACTGATGCAGAGGCCGGAAATACCCATTTCGAAAAAAATAAATCAAATGAGCTATATAGTTTTAAGTGGAAACTCACAACTTCAGATATTTGTATGGTTAAATCTGTTTATGTGGAGCTGATGAATGTGCATACAAGATTCTTCATAAATACCCGTAAATACTTAATCCTTTTGACACGATTATTTTGCGTTCCGTAAATACAAAAGTGCTTCTTACCAAGGCTAACCTAGCTAAGAGAAAATGTGATGTATTTAAGAAGTATTGATTTTGTGACTCAGAGAAGACTACACAACAAATATACATCCCTTGTCCTTTTATTCTTATCATATGGCGTATTGTGCATTCCATCATCAACCAATAGTACGGCATATTTGGGAATTTGTTGAAGGGTATCCACGATAAACTAAGGCTAGAACTCATATAAGAGTTTTAGCTTTATGTTGATCGATTTGAAATTGAAGAAATAAAATTGTTTTCGATAAGGTTAGAGTTTTCCACTTTTTGCATGTCAGCGATATGGTTGTGCAGTGGATCTAGCTATGAGATTTTCTTCTCCCTACGGATTAGCAAGAGCCTATGATTTCTGGATGTAACCATTTGTGATGGGTTTTCAGGATATCTGCAACGTGGGTGGATGCCGGCGTGCTAATAGCATGATGATGCTTATGTGCTTTATTTATGCCAAATATTTCCAGCCGGTTGATCCACATATGAACATTCTGAGTTGTAATAATTCAAACCAAATGATAAATTATGCAATAAATAAGTATGCATGCAACAATTGATGAAGAGGCTTGGCTTATGTTCCCCTTTTCAAAAAAGAAAACGTCAAGATCAAGATCTCTAGGCATGCACGCAATTGTTGCATGGTTAGCTGCAGTTCGGTCGTTGTCATTTTTCTTTTTGAATGAAAAGTGACAAGTGAGATCTACCATGAATGAATGTGGATCCCCCCCCCCCCCCCTCACCTCTCTCCTCACGCTATAGTAGAGAGCTCTCCACCAGAGGTCGGGTCGATCTGATGGCCTCTCCATCGGCGTAGCCGGCTGCAGATGGCCTAGGAGAGGCGCCGGAGTTAGGGTAGTGTACAGCTCTAGTAGATCTAGGTTTTCTTGGCTTTATGCCGTTGTTTGGCACTTTGCCGGGGGTAGGCTGCTAGATCTCTTGGCCGAGATCTGTAGCTGGCATGTGGCCTTCTTCCCCGACGAACTCCGGCGGTCGGAGTTGGATGCGGTGAAGATCTGGTCGGCGGACGACTCCATGAATAAAGGGCCTGTATATGTGGCCAAGCTCAGGCTTCTCTGGTTTGTCTACCTCCTATCCCTGGCCGGCCGTGGCGGCGAAGGGGGATAGGGAGTGGAGGCTGTCCAGGGAGCTGCGGCTTGGAGACGGCGCTCCTGCCCGGAGCCGCGCTCTGCTTCGGAGCTCATCGCCAGGACGAAGCCGGCGGGACAACTCCGCCCTGCCTCTGCACATCATGGTCGAAAGGCGACCCTCCATGGCCATGCTTCGATGGTCTATCTTCCTCCAGGCTTCAAGCTGATGCAGAGGATCTTTAGCTCCTGCTGTTGCGCACCTTACAGTGGTGCTGGCCCAAGTGGTTCGTCCCCGGCGCCGGTATTCCTGGCGCGGCGGCGGAGCTCGGTTCCTGACGGTGGAGAAGGATCCCGAGGACCCGATTGCTTTTTAACTTTTTGTCCTGAGGACCTTGTTGTAATTCCTAGGGTCTTTTCTGCAGTTTCTACTTTCTCTGCGGACTCCCCTGTAATTTGTTCAGCCACCGCTTATAAATGAAGCAGCATCTGGGTCCTTCCGGACCCATACCCGTTCAAAAAAAAAAAAAAACCATGAATGAATGTAAGATCTCTGAGCTGAGCGTCCAGTATTTGAACAGCACGGACAAAATTATTTTTGAGTTCTAGCGAGTAATGTTTTATTCGTTTCGCCCCACATACACACGTGCATTGTAGCCGTGTGCTACAAGCCATGGCGCTATGCTGTTTTCTTTTGCCCTATCTTGGTTTGTTCGATGATACATTTAGAATTTTATATCCAGGTGTCCAGGTGGCTCAGTGCCAGTGTGCCCACCGCCGATGGTCCTCAAGCACGGTCCACAGCGGTACGTAGCGCAGGCGCCCGTGGCCAACTTCGTATTTTCTTCAGCCCGCGTTGTGGACCGGTGCTGATTTGGAACAACGCAGCTACCTACAGTACAAATTAGTTTTTTTTTAAAGTAAGAATCACGTATATTAGCAAACAGGCCGCCTCATTAAAAACCTTCCAGACCCCTTAGATACCCTGCTAAAAAAAAGAGTGCGCAAAAACCTGCTGCGGCAAAGTTACAAAGTGTTCTTAAAATCGTTTTGGAGAGCTGCCAACACACTCGTTGGGACAGATCCAGAAAGAGTACCTCCAAAACCACTTTTCCCTAGCTGCGCTATACTATGAGCAACTCCATTACTCACTCGATCTATCTTGCTAACTGAAATATGATCAAAAGCTCGCTGCAGCCCTTTGGCATCCAGAACAGTGCTCCAACAATGTGATAAGTTCCGATCATCGCTTGTCAGAGCTTGCACCACGCTCAGGCAGTCACTTTCTACCACTGCCCTGTCGTAGTACAGGAGCTGAATAGATTTTAGGCCCTCCAGACAGGCCAGGGCTTCTGCCTCTTCAGCGCTAGAGCAGCTCGGGATATGGTGCCATGAAGATTGAACCACCTGTCCGTGTGCATCTCGGATTACTACTCCCAGGCCAACTAATTTTTCCCCTTCATTCCAACCTGCGTCGACATTCATCTTGAGCTCTCCCGCCAGCGGTGGAGACCACCGAGATGGGCCAGGGGATTTGGGCGCATGCGATAACGCCTCATGCGATTAGTTACAGTACAATAACTCAATAAGTAAATGCCTACATCGCCATCTTGCAGTGTATACACAATTATATGACGTCTCCAAGAGCGTACTACCTCAGTCCCGTAATATAATACTACCTCTGTCCATTTTTAGATGTTAAAAATTTATCTAAATTGAAATGTATATAGATACATATTTTTGGGCATAGATACATCCAAATTTAGACGAACCACTGGACATCTATTAGCGGATGGAGTAGTTTAAGATTTATGTAAATTTTAATATATCCAATTTTAGATAAATTTAAGATATTCTTTTATGGATGAAGAGATTATGTTCTAGTCAATTTATCAAAATATTTGATATTTTAGGATGGAAGAAAAATTTAAATCTAAGCAAATTTCAAAACCGTGTAAAAATTTAAATCTAAGCAAATTTCAAAACCGTGCAAAAATTTAATCTGAGAAAATTCCAAAACTGAACAAAAATTTGAAATCTGTTCCAGTTTAAAATTTTCTCAAATTTGTAATTTGCTTGAATTTAAAATTTGCTCTAATTTAAAATTTGCTTGAATTTGAAAAAATATGTTCAAAAATGGAAAACTAAAAAAAGCATAAAAAGGAAAACAGAAAAACAGAAAAAACAAAGAGCGGAAACCAATAAAAAACAACAGAAACCGACCGAACCAGAAGATTAACCGAAGAAAAAAAAAACAAAACAAAACAAACGACATGGGCCGCGACTCGCTCGCCCTCGCATGCGGGCGGTGTTAATCCCCCGCTGCTGGGCGGGAAATAGGTTTTACCGACCAGGAGGGCAAAAGACATGGGGGGGGGGGGGGTGCAGGCCCATTAGGTAGGCTGACGGTTTACTTCAGTTTTTTTGGGGGTTCTTTCGGTATTCTTCTTTTTTGTTTGGATTCCGCTGCTGGATTTTTTTTGGTTTCCTTCTCATTTTCGGTTGGTTTTTTATAAACTAAAATATGAATTATAAAATTTGAACTTCTTAAATTTAAACCTTTTCAAAGTAGAACTTTTAAAATTTGAATCTTTTCAAATTTGAACTTTTAAATTTTTTGATCATTTTAGATTGAACATTTTTTAATCTGAGTATGTAATGTTACTCCCTCCGCCGATATAGTCAAATCCTCAAAGGTCCAAGCTTACAAATTTGGCCACATATACAGAAGGGGATATCACTAAATAAAACATATAGTAACTATACCATGGAAATATATCCTATGATATATCTATTAATATTGATTTGATATTGTAGATTGGTTTTTGGTCTTCCTTTTTTTTGTACATATACTTGATCAAACTGAGAAAGCATTGTCTTCTCACCAAACCGTGATGGAGGAAGTAGCATTGTCTTAGCTCAGTGGAATCACGTCGGGTGATTGCTGATTTGGAAAGGAAGAAAATTTTCTTCTCTTAGCCAAGAATGGTCTCTTCAAGTGAAATCTCTCTATTGTACTAGATATTATCTCTTTGATGCATCATCTTAATTTATTTAATCATTACTTATGTTCATACAGATGAAATATTGAATTCAAGAGATGTGACTAAGACATATCGACTATATAACATGTTATTTTTCTTCTCCACATAATGTGGAGCGCATAGTATAAGACCATCTTATATGTTGTTGTTACGGTGTCAACCAATTGCATTCTTCTTGACTTTTGTGTACACATATCTATACCTTAATAATGAGTTACACAATGTGTGTATGATTGTTGTCGGCAATGCCACTCTAAAAAAATCTTCAACGCGAACTCGTTGTGTTCAAAATGTTGAGTCCCTCTCAACTGCTTGTTTATATAATTTACAAAAAATGTTTTGGCAACTCAATTTTTTTCTTATGAAGTAACAATTGTTCATGAGAAGAGTGTACACCAATTGGAGAAATGTGTTGGCATATAACTAGTAAGTAAACTTTTGATATTTTAGAAATAGGGGGGTGTTCAAAGTGTCATGATAGTGTGATCAACTATTTTACTATAATGAAATGGTGGTGAAGAATGATTTAGATCAAAAAGAGAAAATAAAACATAGTATGATAGCGAAACAAGTTCCACTCATAAAAAATTATGGAAGAACCATGCAATTATGAAATGATCTACATTGATATTCATATACTTTGGAAAAAAACTACTTATTCATCGAACACTAGAGCGTGGTTGGGCCAATCCGTCCAAACCGAGGGGGCACGATACACGATTATACGGTAAATCCAGCAATTAGCGTTACATAGTGCTCAGGGAACAAGAATATATCTAGTGCTACCATGACTTAGGGTGCCACGTACCATAGTGCTATGCATCCAAGTTAAAGCAACAGAACAAAGAAATTGTGGTTTTATTTAAAAAACCCGAGTGGGTTGACCAGATATATTTACCATCACTATAAAGTCATCTCCAATATTGGTTCACATAATGAGAGATAAATCAAGCAAATCCATCTATGAATAGTGCGAAATTCGAACTCCACCGTGAACATATATTTGGCTGTAAAGGCTAAATTTATCGCTTTTGTTTCAACTTCGAGATGAATTTGAGTTTGAAGTCGTTATATATGTAACTTTCATGAATTTACTTGACTATTTTATTTTTAATCTACCATTTTGTTTGTCGTGCTTTGGTAGCATTCCACTGTGAACCAGCCGTGTTGTGTATTGAATGTTCAAACTTCGAACATTTGTAGTCGTAGACTTCTCGGAGCTATTTTCAAAGCTCAAATTTGGTATTCAACTTCACATGAGTTTCGTTGAATTCTAAAACTCATATTTCCAGATGAAATCATGGAGCTCATATTTGAAACTTAATATTCGGTTTGAAACTTTGTTTCTTCAACAGTTCAGTTTGAAACTCGCTCTACTTTGCAGGAGATCCGGCCCACAGGACACCGTCCTCCGGCGGCTGTCATGTATGAACACAAGAGGTGCAATCATGGGCGGACGCAGCGCCCGGGCTTCTGCCGCTCGCCCAAAGGATCGCCGATTTTCATACAAGAATCAGGGTCAATCGATGGGCACAATTCACTCAGCCTCGTTTTGTTTCTTTCGGCTGTAGCGGGCGTGACACTTTTAGACGGGCCTTCCTCTTGCGGTAGTACCAAGCTACCAGCCCATCAGGCCACAGACTAAGATCGAAAGCATGTCTAGCAAACAACCAACATGGAAACCTGTTCGTTAGTTTATTTCTTCCTTGTCCCGACCACAAAAAGAAGAAATGGTAAGCAACACGATAGCCTGGTATTTTTTAAAAATACAAAAATAAAAATTAAGAGTTTGAAAAAATCCGGAAAAATCCTAGATATAGTCAGATGTAGTCTAAAAATCCACAAAATCCTGAAGCAAAATACTTAGTATTGTATGCTAGACTAAAAAGTTGCACGGTTCTGCACATGTGTTAGAGCAGAGTTTAATAGTGCGGATCGACCTGCGCGCCTCGTGTTTCCAGGCAAGTAAGACACGTCAGAAGTCTTCGTGCTGCACGCTGGTAGGCGGCCTCGTACCGTAGCGTCGGTGGCGGATCTTCTCGCGTAGCACCCGCCTGTTCAGGTGCCACCCATGTAGCAGGGGGACCCATGTGGCAGGGAGACGTTGTGCACAGCTGCGGTTAAGTACCCCTGGCCATCAATGCCGACATGTGCAACCAGTCCGTATGCACGCTGATAACCCACAAGTATAGGGGATCGCAGCAGTCTTCGCGGGAAGTAAATCCCAATTTATTGATTCGACACAAGGGGAGACAAAGAATACTTGAAAGCCTTAACAGCGAGTTGTCAATTCACCGCACTCAAACAGACTTGCTCGCAAGAGTTTATCGTAGTAACGCTTTATAGCAAGATAGTGAAATAACAAAGAAATATACAGACAGCAGTAGTAATTATAGTAAACAAGCAGGATTAAAATACCGTAGGCACGGGGACGGATAACCGGCGTTGCATGGATGAGAGAAACTCATGTAACAATCAAAGCAGGGCATTTGCAGATAATAATAAAACGGTGTCCAAGTACAAAGCAATCAATAGGCATGTGTTCCATATATAGTCGTACGTGCTCGCAATGAGAAACTTGCACAACATCTTTGTCCTACCACCAGAGCAGCCGGCCTCAAGGGAATCTACTAGATATTAAGGTACTCCTTTTAATAGAGTACCGGAGCAAAGCATTAACACTCCGTGAACACATGTGATCCTCACATCACTACCATCCCCTCCGGTTGTCCCGATTTCCACTGGGGCCATTGGTTCCGGACAGTGTATACAACTTAGGTAAGATCATAAAACAATGAATATCATGATGAAACAATAACATGTTCAGATCTGAAATCATGGCACTCGGGTCCTAGTGACAAGCATTAAGCATAACAAGTTGCAACAATATCATCAAAGTACCAATTACGGACACTAGGCACTATGCCCTAACAATCTTATGCTATTACATGACCAATCTCATCCAATCCCTACCATCCCCTTCAGCCTACAGGGGAATTACTCACACATGGATGGGGAAACATGGCTGGTTGATGGAGAGGTCGGTGGTGATGATGGCGATGATCTCCTCCAATTCCCCGGAGTGCCGTAACGAGACTTCGGGCTCCCGAGACGGAGTTTCGCGATGTGGCGGTGTTCTGGAGGGTTTCTGGCAACTTCGACTTCTTGGTCGCGATTCTTAGATCGAAACCCCTTAAGTAGTCCAGAGGAGGGCGTCGGTGGCCGGCCGAGGGGGCCATACGCTAGGGCCGCGCGCCCTCCCGGGCCGCGCCGCCAGGGTGTGGGGCCCTCGGCCTCCACCCGCTTGCCCTTCTGGCTCCGTGAGTCTTCTGGGAAAATTAAGACCTTTCGCATAAATTCCGAGGATTTTCCCAAAGTTGGATTTCTACACAAAAATGAGACACCAGAGCAATTCTGAAAACAGCGTTAGTCCGTGTTAGTTGCATCCAAAATACACAAATTAGAGGCAAAACAATAGCAAAAGTGTTTGGGAAAGTAGATACGTTTTGGACGTATCACACGCGCGGACCATTTCGAATGCACGAGGACCAAATGGGTCGACCCGCTGGAGATGCCCTAAGCTTGGAAAACCACATGAAAGCCGAGCATGCATTTTTTTAAAAAGTTGGCTGGCCCGCCAGCATGCCTGCCTTGTTAGCGTCTTAAAGTGGTAGGTTAACCTATTTAACTGATGCACCCTCCCGCTTGTGGCAACGAACAATTAATGGCACGACATGCCCCCTTGTATACGACCAGGGCCGGCCCATAGGGCGGGGCAGAGGGGCATTCACCCCGGGCTCTCAACAGTTAAGACCCTAGTCCAAGATTTGTTTGTACACTTACTACATTTATACTTATACTTTTTAGGGCAGTAGAGTTTGGAATGATTCTAGAAAATATAGTGATGGGATTCGTAGCATAGAAAACAAAAAATTTCCTACCGCGAGAACGAAAACCAAGCCAAGATGCAATCTAGAAGATGGTAGCAACGAGGGGATCGCGAGACTAACCCTTGAAGTTTTCCAAAGCCTACGAGATTAGATCTCGTTGTTGCAGAAGATGATCACTTGTCGCTTTTAAAAGCGCGTAGAAGATCTTGACGGTGCCACACTCGGGCAGCACCTCCGTACTCGGTCACACGTTCGGTGTTGATGAAGACGACGTCCTTCTCCCCGTTCCAGCGGGCAGCGGAAGTAGTAGATCCTCGTCGGAATCCCGGCAGCACGATGGTGTGGTGGTGGTGGAGAACTCCAAGCACCGCCTATGCGTCGCGGGAGTATTATGTGGAGGAGGAGAGGCTAGGGTTTGGGGAGAGGGGGGGCACGGGCGCCGGCCCTTGGATGCCCTAGGTGGTGCGGCCAGCCATGGGCAGCCCCTCCCTCTCCTCCTCATTATATAGGTGGAACCCCAAGGGTTTGCCCAAAGTCTTCGAATAAGACCCCAACAAAAACCCTTATGGACGAAACCTAGAGGGACAGGGACTCTCCTTCCCCCTTTACTTGGTCGGCCAAGGAGGTGGAGTCCACCATGGACTCCACCCTCCCACTTTGTTGGCTGGTTAGGGTTTGTGGAGTCCCTCCGGGACTCCTCCTTCCATAGTGATTTATTCCGGATAATTCTAGAAACCACCTTCCATAAATTCACCGGATCATTTCCAAACTTGGAAAGTGACTTCCTATATATGAATCTTATTCTCCGGACCATTTTGGAACTCCTCGTGATGTCTTGGATCCCATCCGAGACTCCGAACAAAACTTCGAACTCCATTCCATATTCCATATCTACTTAAATGACATCAAACCTTAAGTGTGTCACCCTACGGTTCGCGAACTATGCAGACATGGTTGAGACTTCTCTCCGACCAATAACCAATAGCGGGATCTGGAGATCCATAATGGCTCCCACATATTCAACGATGACTTAGTGATCGATTGAACCATTCACATATGATACCGATTCCCTTTGTTACTCGATATTTTACTTGTCCGAGGTTTGATCATCGGTATCTCTATACCTTGTTCAACCTCGTCTCAGACAAGTACTCTTTACTCGTACCGTGGTATATCATCTCTTGTGAACCATTCACATGCTTGCAAGCTAATCGGACGACATTCCACCGAGAGGCCCAGAGTATATCTATCCGTCATCGGGATGGACAAATCCCACTCTTGATTCATATGCCTCAACTCATACTTTCCGAATACCTAATCCCACCTTTATAACCACCCATTTACGCAATGGCGTTTGATGTAATCAAAGTACCCTTCCGGTATAAGTGATTTATATGATCTCATGGTCGAAAGGACTAGGTAACTATGTATCGAAAGCTTATAGCAAATGAACTTAATGACGTGATCTTATGCTACGCTTAATTGGGTGTGTCCATTACATCATTCACATAATGACATAACCTTGTTATTAATAACATCCAATGTTCATGATCATGAAACTATGATCATCTATTAATCAACAAGCTAGTTATACAAGAGGCTTACTAGGGACTCCTTGTTGTTTACATAACACATATGTATCAATGTTTCGGTTAATACAATTATAGCATGGTATGTAAACGTTATCATAAATACAAAGATATATTATAATAACCATTTATTATTGCCTCTTGGGCATATCTCTAACAGTCTCCCACTTGCACTAGAGTCAATAATCTAGTTTACATATGTAAAGATATAACACCTTGGCCTTCCGGTGTTTTATCATGTTTTGCTCACGGGAGAGGTTTTAGTCAACGGATCTGACACGCTCAGAAAACATATGTATTTTGTAATTCATTTGCGTCTCAACGCATCACTCATTTCCAAATGAGTCGGCATTAAATATGTTTGGTCTTCTGGTGGAACCGTAATTCCGCGGTCTGAAATATGTCACTAATATTGTCACACACAATATAGCTTCAAAATTCTGACACTATCGGAACTACACCAAATTCTCAAAGAACTTCTTGACTTAACATCCTCAGTCATTGTCAAAACAACGACATACTCTACCTTCGTATGTAGAATCCGTCACAATATTTAGAACTCATCTAAATCTAGCATAGACAACTTCTAGCTCATTGTGCTACCTTTTAAACAACACTTAGTCCAATTTGAGATTGAAATTTTATTTTTATATGTGACAAAACCAATATCGGTGCAACATCTTACAGCGATTTGTTTGTCATTTCTCCATACAAAACTATATATATATATCCTTGTTTCTTTTTAAGTACTCAAGAATATTCTTACTGTTTTTCAATGATCATCACATGAATCATTCTGGTACATGCTCATAACACTTTTAAGAGCACAGGACATCTGATTGTGTACATATTATTCGTGATGTATAATTGTTATCACCAGAATTTAACCGGATCAGAGGTGGGCCGTGATTAAAGATGGGCTTGAAGAATATATACGGAAGATATACATGAATCGTCCTTGTACACGAAGTTTGGGCTAGTTTGCCCGTGTATCTATAAATATAGTAGGATACGTGTCGGTTAGGTAGAATTTGGCTCGTATACGGTTGGGATTATTCCCACGTTAGAAAGTCTACGGACTATAAATATGTATCTAGGGTTATTGAGAAAAACAACAATCACGTTCACAACAAACCAATCTAGGCGCATCGCCAACCCCTTGTTTCGAGGGTTTCTTCCGGGTAAGCATCATGCTGCCTAGATCGCATCTTGCGATCTAGGCAATACGTTTATTCGTTGTTCATGTTGCTCGTGCTGAAGCCTTGTTGATGGCGAGCAACGTAGTTATCGTAGATGTGTTAGGGTTAGCATTGTTTTACCTTTATACATGCTTTGATCCATGCTATCCCTAGACATCTAGCCACCCTTGCGCCGATCTGAGGTGCAAGGGTGGCACCTTGCTTGGTCCGTGTTTAGTAGATCCGATCTGTTATGATTGCTCCTTGTTCTTCAGGGATTAGTTTAATATCTGTATAGTTAGGCCTTGCAAACGGGTTCAAGGATCCAGTAGCACGTAGGGTGTAGTTTGCTAGCCCTAGATAAGATGTTCCGGGAATCAACTCCATGTTGGTTTTTAGGCCTTATCTAGGGCTGGTTTATTATCATCTTGCGTGGCTGCCAGGCTCAATCACGTGTAGGATGTTCCGATTATGCGGTGAAAACCCTAAATCATCGTATGTCGTTTTAGCTTTATATTGATCAAGCAGACCACCATGTGATCGTAGACCTCATACGAATCATGGGTGGATCGGCTCCTGAGCCGATTCACAGACAACCCGAGAGCCGATCGAGGCTCGTATTTAATGTTTACGTGTATGCCATGCAGGAAACTAAGCGGCGTATCATCACCTTCCCAGGTATAGGTCAGGTGGCATGCCCTTGCACCAGCATCGGGATATGCGTGCCGGAGCTTTGCGGGCCGCGCGAGGGACCAGGGCCAGCCGCAGCCTGGAGCCTCGGCTCTACGTGTTGCCCGTCGCTACTCGCCGGTGGGTTTCGGACGCCAACACATTCTGGCACGCCCGGTGGGACAGTCTTCAACGTCAACGGCATCATCATCCGCATCTGAGATGGCAGAAGATCCAGTCACGTACGAAGATCTGACTGAGGAGCTCAAGAAGAAGTATGACGATGTCAAAGCTATCTTCGAAGCCGACCTCATCGGCCTTCCAGAGGACCCGCTCACACGGCATCAGGTGGAAAGGGTTCTCACCGAAGGCGCGCTCGATGGAGTGGACCTGTCACCCCTTCGAAGAACGCACTGGTCTCTCGCGTCAGAGATTAACTTCATGGTAGCGCATTCGCTACACCGCCACTCGAGAACCCGGTGAACACTTTGAGCGTGTCGCTCTTCGGTGATCCAGAAATCATGAGGCATCGCACTCTCCGTCAGACCTGCTCTAGGGACTCACCAAGGAGAGCTACCACTCCAGACCCGACCACCGCTGCCGTTCGCGCTGGCACCAGAAGTGCCGAGTTCACCGGCATTCATCGTCTACAAGATCGGTGGTGATCCTAGTGATTACCAGTTCTTGTATGAAGCACCCAAGGAGATCCCGCACGGATACACGTGCACATATGTGCCAGACTGCAGTAACTGGGCACTCACGAACCAGTCGCACAGCAGGGATTTCGGAACAGCAGGAGGGGCTTCTGGGTCAGATCTTGAGAAGCAGGCGTGGCTAGCTAAGTATGCCACTCCAACAAACCTTCAAAGCTCAACTCCTGCAGCTAGCTCGGATCTTGAGAAGCAAGCGTGGCTAGCTAAGTATGCCACTCCAGCGAATCTTCAGAGCTCGACTCCTGCAGCTAGCACCGCGGATCAGATCAGTACAATCTTGAGAGACCAGTTCGGCATGGTGCCGAAACAGAGGGCAAACGGCTATTCCAAGCCGTACCCCAACGAGTACGATTTGATCCCACTACCACCCAAATATCGGCTCCCTGAATTCTCCAAGTTTAGTGGGTCAGATGGCTCCAGTTCAATCAAGCATGTGAGCCGATATTTGGCGCAGCTGGGCACGATCTCAGCATCAGACGCACTACGCGTGAGGTTCTTCGCACAGTCCCTCACATGATCGGCTTTCGGGTGGTACACCTCGCTGCCACCAGATTCAATCCAGACTTGGAAGCATGGAAGAGCGCCCACATGCGCATCACTCGAGGCTTCCGAGGTTGGCATTCCCGATCTAGCACAAGTACGGCAGAAGCGAGAAACAAAGGTCGAATACATCCAACATTCGGGCCATCAGAACCGATGTTATTCGGCTCGTTTAACTGAAAAAGAAGCACGAGTTGGCGGTGGTGGGTCTCGCATCGCCAATCAAGGATATGGCTGCAGACATGCCTCACCGGCGCATATGGTTCAAAACGTCATTATATGAACAAGCGCCACCCGTAGTTGTACCGGATAAGTTCAAGCGTGCGGTAGTCCTGGTTGAGACAGAGGAAGGTGAAGGCTCGCAGGGATCAAGAGGTAGCAGTGGCGATGGACTCGGGGGCAAGCCCCGTGTCCCGCAAGTGGTTAAGCCACAAGGTCCTCCAAGAGGATTTGACTTCGACGTGACCAAAGCTGAGCAAATTTTCGACCTCTTGCTCAAGGAGAAGCAGCTAAAGTTACCCGAAGGCCACAAATTCCCTACGGTGCAAGAGCTCAATGGCAAGCCATAGCAAGTGGCATAACACGTTAACCCATACCACCAACGACTGCAGCAGGTGTGGCGTCAAGATCCAAATGGCGATAGAACAAGGGCGTCTAATTTTCAGCCAATACGCCATGAAAGTCGACACACACCCCTTCCCCGCCGTTAACATGGTGGAGTACGCTTACCCCGGGAGGTGCCAGCCAGGTTTCTCGTTCAGCATTAACATGGTAGGACCTGCGCACCACCCTGGTAAGGACAGAGACGAGGGCAGCCGCTCTCGTGGCAAGGACAAAGAGGAGGCCGTTCCACGCGATCGGTCCCGACACGATGGCAAGCGCTACATCACAGAGGGAGAAGTGAAGAATGTGCGATATCAGCGACCTCTCTCTGATCACCTCCTCAACAAATATGTGAGTCAGTACGACCAACGCCGACGATACAACGACGATGACGAAAGAGATCGTCTGGCTAGCAGGGACGCCAGGAGACATCGTCGGCATGATCGAGACGAGGAAAGATATGAGCGCCATGCCAAGGAAAAGTCAAGAGAGCAGGACGACGTGGACAGGCACTGGGACTGTCCCTTCTTCAAGCATTGCTGGGATTCAGGGATGAGCCGATTGCCTACAATCGGCAACTGTCCAGAGTGTAGACAGAAGAAGAAGGGCACAGGAGAGACGTGTCGTTGTCTGGCGTCTAGGACCTCTCCCATCTTGGAACAAGCAAGCTGAGTCCTCTCGGGTGGAAGATCTCGAGGAATTAGAAGATGAAGAAGAAGATAAATACCACCGTCCAAGGTGGTGCCCTGATGGACTCAGCCACTCCCAAAAACGTAGGGTTCAGCGACTACGTTGCTTGGAGGAAGCCGAAAGGTTATACCTGCATACGTTGAGGAAAGCACGGCCTGATCTGGCCGCAAAAATTTAGCGAACTCGGACGAGGAGGGTCGAAGAAAGAGTGGCGCCCCAAACAAAGGAAAGCCGATGATGAGACATCGGCTGGCACAAATATGGTGTTCATCCTTCCAGCGGAGTTTTGTGCTCCTGGAACCGAAGAGGCACCTGTGGCACAACTTGACTGCGGCCCAAGGCCGGTTATCTTTGAGAAGCCACGAGAAAGAAGTTACAGACACCGAAGGCCCTGTACTTACGAGGTTATATCAATGGGCAGCCGGTCAACAAGATGCTGGTCGACACCGGAGCGGCAGTCAACATCATGCCATACTCCATGCTACGTCGTCTGGGATGCTCTAGCTCGGATCTGATCAAGACCAACGTCACATTGAGCGACTTCAACGGCCAAGCATCGGAGGCACAAGGTGTTCGAACGTGGATCTGACCGTAGGAAGGAAAACCATCCCTACGACATTCTTCATTGTCGATAGCAAGAGCACCTACGCTGTCTTGCTAGAGAGAGATTGGATCCACACCAACTGTTGCATTCCATCTACGATGCATCAATGCTTAATACAGTGGGATGGAGATGAAGTAGAAATCGTCCACGCAGATGACTCACCGAGATCTCAACGGCTGGCATGAACGTTTGGGAGACGGCAGGCCAAGAGCCACTCTCCGGCATCACTTTGGACGACTGTGAGCGCATCGACGTGACAAAAAATGGGGTGAGGCTGGTCTTATCCACTAGCCTGACCGTGTAACAAGAGCAAAGGCTATGGACGTACGTGGCAAGGCCGATCCTTGTGATCGGCCCCAAAAAATAAAAAGTGATGATCTTGTCTCAAGCATGCCACGTAGTCGTAGTGACGCACGAACAAGATGTAAACCTTCATTGAGCAATGCAATCAAAATGGGGGCCGATTCCAGCAATCGGCCCATATTATTATTTTCGCCATACGTTTTGCCTGTGTTCAGCGTCGATCTAACAGGTGACGGAAAGCTAGGGTATGGGTTTACATCGGCTGATGAGCTAGAAGAAGTCGACATTAGTCCTGGGGATAAGCCACGACCAACTTTCATCAGCAAAAAGTTAGATCCACATCTCAGGAGCCAGATGATAGCTCTGTTAAAAGAATACCCAGATTGCTTTGCATGGGATTACACAGAGATGCCTGGGTTAGACAGGAGCATCATTGAGCATCGGCTCCCTCTCAAGAAAGGATTTTGGCCATTCCAACAACGAGCACGTCAGATGAAGGCCGAAATTCTCGAAGAAGTCAAGAAGGAGATCGTGTTAGCCGCCGGGTTCATCAGGCCATGCAGGTACGCTGAATGGATCTCCAGTATCGTACCTGTAGAGAAAAAGGACGGCCGATGGCGTGTGGCCATAGATTTCCGAGATCTCAACAGAGCCACTCCAAAGGATGAATATCCAATGCCTGTGGCAGAAACATTGATCAATGCAGCTGCTGGCCACAAGGTGTTAAGCTTCATGGATGGCAATGCCGGCTACAACCAAATCTTCATGGCTCCAGAGATATACACAAGACCGCATTCAGAGTACCAGGATCGGTGGGCTTGTTTGAATATGTGGTCATGACTTTTGGGCTGAAGAATGCCGGTGCAACATACCAACGAGCCATGAATTACATTTTTCATGATCTGATCGGCAAGTTGGTGGAAATTTATATCGACGACGTGGTGGTTAAGTCTGTCTCCATGGAAGGACACTTGGATGATTTGCGACGCATCCTAGACCGAACTCGAAAATTCGGGCTGAGAATGAATCCAAAGAAGTGTGCCTTTGGTGTGACGGCCGGTCAGTTCCTAGGTTTTTTGGTTCATGAACGAGGAATTGAGATCGGCCTGAAAAGTCAGGAGGCAGTACGTACCGTGCAGCCGCCTACCACGAAGAAGGAACTCCAACATCTTATCGGCAAGATCAACTTCGTCCGACGGTTCATCTCTAATCTATCAGGACGAATCGAGCCGTTCATGGCGTTGGTGAAGATCAAATCTGATGACGAGTTTCACTGGGGGGCAGAACAGCAGCGAGCGTTTGACGAGATTAAGCGGTATCTAACAACGCCGCCTGTGCTAGTTCCACCTCAGCAAGACAGGCTGTTCTATATCTACTTATCAGTAGCTGACACGTCCATTGCTTCAGTGGTGGTGCAACTCTATGAGGGTGTTGAAAAGGTTGTTTTCTACCTCAGCAGAAGGATGTTGGATGCAGAGACAAGGTACCCTGAGGTCGAGAAGTTATGCCTCTGCCTATTCTTCACCTGCACCAAGCTTCATCACATCCTTTTGACGGCAGAAATCATCATCATATGCAAGTCAGACGTTGTCAAGCACATGCTGTCGGCTCCTGTTTTGAAAGGCCGACTTGGTAAGTGGATGTTTGCGTTGTCGAATTCGATCTCCGGTATCAGCCTGCAAAAGCAGTCAAGGGACAAGCGTTGGCCGATCTGATAGCTGAACGGATCAATACTAATATAGCAGCACTATCTATACGTGCATGGGCTATGTTCTTCGACGGATCGGCTTGTGACGATGGTTGTGGCATCGGCACTCTGCTCGTGTCGCCTCGGGGGGCAACCTATTCCTTCTCCATCAGGCTATCTACACCTTGCACCAACAATGTCGCCGAGTATGAGGCGATACGCAAGGGAATGGAGTTGCTTTTGGAAGCCGGGGCAGAAGCGGTGGAACTTTTTGGAGACTCGAAGTTGGTGATCTCCCAGCTCACGGATGAATACAAGTGCGAGAGTGAGTCACTCTTCCCATATTGGATGGAATGCCGCGAGCTGATGGCAAAATTTCAGTACATCAACTTCAATTGGGTCCCAAGATCTCAAAATACTGAGGCCAACGATCTCACACAGATGGCGTCAGGCTACAAGGACATACCAGACGTTCAGAAGTTCAGGGCCCTGGAACAGGATGACGGAGAGCCGATATCTTCAATTACTTGAAGGATTCGGCTCGGGGGGCACCTAAACGGATAAGGTACAAGGCCATGAAATATGTCCTTATAGGAGATGACATGTTCTTGTTATCACCAGAATTTGACCAGATCGGAGGTGGGCCGTAATTAAGATGGGCTTGAAGAATATACACGGAAGATATACATGAATCGGCCTTGTACACGAAGTTTGGGCTAGTTTGCCCGTGTATCTGTAAATATAGTAGGATATGTGTCGGTTAGTTAGAATTTGACTCGTACACGGTTGGGATTATTCCACGTTAGAAAGTCTACGGACTATAAATATGTATCTAGGGTTATTGAGAAAAACAACAATCACGTTCATCACAAACCAATCTAGGCGCATCGCCAACCCCTTTGTTTCGAGGGTTTCTTCCGGGTAAGCATCATGCTGCCTAGATCGCATCTTGCGATCTAGGCAGTATACGTTTATTCGTTCTCCATGCGTTGCTCGTGCTGAAGCCTTGTTGATGGCGAGCAACGTAGTTATCATAGATGCATTAGGTTTAGCATTGTTTTACCACGGTACATGCTTTGCTCCATGCTATCCCTAGACGTCTAGCCGCCTTTACACCTATCATAGGTGTAAGGGCGGCACCTTGCTTGATCCATGTTTAGTAGATCCGATCCGTTATGATTGCTCCTTGCTCTTCAAGGATTAGTTTGATATCTGCATAGTTAGGCCTTGCAAACGGGTTGAAGGATCCAGTAGCACGTAGGGTGTAGTTTGCTAGCCCTAGATAGGATGTTCCGGGGATCGACTTCATGTTGGTTTTTAGGCCTTGTCTAGGGTTGGTTTATTATCACCGTGCGTGGCTGCCAGGCTCAATCACGCGTAGGATGTTCCGATTATGCGGTGAAAACCCTAAATCGTCGTAGGTCGTTTTAGCTATATGTTGATCAAGCAGGACCACCATGTGATCGTAGACCTCATACGAACCATGGGTGGATCGGCTCTTTGAGCCGATTCACAGGACAACCTGAGAGCCGATCGAGGCTCGTATTTAATGTTTACGTGTATGCCATGCAGGAAACTAAGCGAAGCAAATCCATCACCTTCCCGACCATAGGTGTGGCACGCCCTGCACCAAGACGGACGTGCGTACCAGAGCTGCGGGCCGTCGTCGGAGGGACCAGGGCAGCTCTAGGTTGTTCCCCGTTCTACGTGTTGCCGCCGTTGTTCTCTGGTTTCGACGCCAACACATTCTCGCACCCGGTGGGACAATCTTCGACATCAACTGCATCGCCATCTACACCTGAGATGGCGGAAGGTACTCCAGTCACGTACGAGGATCTGACCGAGGAGCTCAAGAAGAAGTATGATGAGGTCAAAGCTATCCTCGAAGCCGACCTCATCGGCTCTTTCCAGAGGACCCGCTCACACGGCATCAGATGGAAAGGGTTCTCGCCTGAAGGCGCGCTCGATGGAGTGGACCTGTCTACCCCTTCAGAAGAACGCACCAGGTCTCGCGTCAGGAGATTAACTTCATGGTAGCGCATTCGCTACACCGCCATTCGAGAACCCGGTGAACACTTTGGAGCGTGTCGCCCTTCGGTGATCCAGGAAATCATGAGGCATCGTACTCTCCGTCAGGACCTGCTCTAGGGACTCACCAAGGAGAGCTACCACCCAGGCCGACCACCGCTGCCGTTCGCGCACCAGAAGTGCCGAGTTCACCGGCATTCATCGTCTACAAGATCGGTGGTGATCCTAGTGATTACCAATTCTTGTATGAAGCACCCAAGGAGATCCCGCACGGATACACGTGCACTTACGTGCCAGACTGCAGTAACTGGGCACTCACGAACCATCGCAACAGCAGGACTTCTGGAACAGCAGGAGGAGCTTCGGATCAGATCTTGAGAAGCGACGTGGCTAGCTAAGTATGCCACTCCGACGAACCTCCAGAGCTCAACTCCGCAGCTGGCTCAGATCGTGAGAAGCAGACGTGGCTAGCTAAGTATGCCACTCCAACAAACCTCCAAAGCTCAACTCCTGCAGCTAGCTCAGAGCTTGAGAAGCAAGCGTGGCTGGCTAAGTACGCCACTCCAGCGAATCTTCGAGCTCGACTCCTGCAGCCAGCACCGCGGATCAGATCATACAATCTTGAGAGACCAGTTCGGCATGGTGCCGAAAAGGAGGGCAATCGGCTATTCCAAGTCGTACCCCAACGAGTACGATTTGATCCCACTACCACCTAAATATCGGCTCCCTGAATTCTCCAAGTTTAGTGGGTCAGATGGCTCCAGTTCAATCGAGCATGTGAGCCGATATTTGGCGCAGCTGGGCATGATCTCAGCATCGGATGAACTACGTGTGAGGTTCTTTGCACAGTCCCTCACAGATCGGCCGGTGGTACACATCGCTGCACCGACTCAATCCGGACTTGGAAGCTTGGAAGAACAGCCCACATGCGTATCAATCGAGGCTTCCGAGGCTGGCATTGCCGATCTAGCACAAGTACGACAGAGCGCGGAGAGACGTGTGGAATACATCCAGCGCTTCAGGACCATTAGGAACCGATGCTATTCGGCTCGTTTGACTGAAAAGGAAGCAGTCGAGTTGGCGGTGGTGGGTCTCGCATCGCCGATCAAGGATATGGCTTCCCAAGCCGACTACCCTTCACTGGCGCATATGGTTCAGAAACTGTCATTATATGAACAGCGCCACCCAGAGTTGTACCAGGACAAGTTCAAGCGTGCGGTAGTCCTGGTTGAAGCAGATGAAGATGAAGGCTCTGAGATCAAGAGGTAGCAGTGGCTGAATGGACTCGGGGGCAAGCCCCGTGTCCTGCAAGTGGGTTAAGCCACAAGGTCCTCCAAGAGGGTTTGACTTCGACGTGACCAAACTGAGCAAATTTTTGACCTCTTGCTCAAGGAGAAGCAGCTAAAGTTACCCGAAGGCCTAAAAATCCCCACGGCTCAGGAGTTGAACGGAAAGCCATACTGCAAATGGCATAACACGTTCACCCATACCACCAACGACTGCAGGGTGTGTGGCGTCAGCAGATCCAAATGGCGATAGAGCAAGGGCGTCTAATCTTCAGCCAGTACGCCATGAAAGTCGACACGCACCCCTTCCCCGCCGTTAACATGGTGGAGTGCACTTACCCTGGGAGGTGCCAGCCAGGTTTCTCGTTCAGCATTAACATGGTAGGGCCTGGGCACCACTCTGGTAAGGACAGAGACGAGGGCAGCCGCTCTCGTAGCAAGGACAAGGAGGAAGCCGTTCCGCGCGATCGGCTCCGACACGATGGCAAGCGCTACATCACAGAGGGAGAAGTGAAGAATGTGCGATATCAACGACCTCTCTCTGATCATCTCCTCAACAAATATGTGAGTCAGTACGACCAACGCCGACGATACGACGACGATGACGAAAGAGATCGTCTGGCTAGCAGGGACGCCAGGAGACATCGTCGGCACGATCGAGACGAGGAAAGATATGAGCGCCATGCCAAGGACAAGTCAAGAGAGCAAGATGACGTGGACAAGCACTGGGACTGCCCCTTCTTCAAACACTGCTGGGATTCAGGAATGAGCCGATTGCCTACAATCGGCAACTGCCCACGTACAGGAAGAAGAGCACAGGAGACGTGTCAGTGTTCAAGCGTCTAGGGCCTCTCCCATCTCGGAACAAGCAAGCTGAGTCCTCTCGGGTGGAAGATCTCGAGGAGCTAGAAGATGATGATGAAGAAGAAGAAGATAAGTACCACCGGCCAAGGTGGTGCCCTGACGGACTCAGCCGTTCCCAAAAACGTAGGGTTCAGCGACTTCGTGGCTTGGAGGAAGCCGAAAGGTTATAGCTGCATACGTTGAGGAAAGCGCGGCCTGATCTGGCCGCGAAAATTCAGCGAACTCTGGACGAGGAGGGTCGACCACAAAAGATGGAGTGGCGCCCCAAGCAAACGAGAGCCGATGATGAGACATCGGCTGGTAGAAACATGGTGTTCATCCTTCCAGCGGAGTTTTGTGCTCCTGGAATAGACGAGACACCTGTGGCACAACTGGATGTGGCCCATGGCCATTATCTTCGAGAAGCCGCGAGAAAGAAGCTACGGCACTGAAGGCCCTGTACTTACGAGGTTATATCAATGGGCAGCCTGTCAACAAGATGTGGTGGACACCGGAGCGGCAGTCAACATCATGCCATACTCCATGCTACGTCGGTTGGGACGCTCTAGCTCGGATCTGATCAAGACCAACGTTACACTGAGCGATTTCAACGGCCAAGCATCTGAAGCACAAGGTGTTCTGAACGTGGATCTGACCGTAGGGAGGAAAACCATCCCTACGACATTCTTCATCATCGACAGCAAGAGCACTTATGATGTCCTGCTAGGGAGAGATTGGATCCACGCCAACTGTTGCATTCCATCCACGATGCACCAATGTCTAATTCAGTGGGATGGAGATGAAGTAGAGGTCGTCCACGCAGATGACTCAGCCAAGATTTCAACGGCTGGCATGAACGTTTGGGAGACGGCAGGCCAAGAGCCACTCTCAGGCATCACTTTGGACGACTGCGAGCGCATCGACGTGACAAAAAACGGGGTGAGGCTGGTCTTATCCACCGGCCTGACCGTGTAACAAGAGCAAAGGCTATGGATATACGTGGCAAGGCCGGTCCTTGTGATCGGCCCCAAAAAATAAAAAGTGATGATCTTGTCTCAAGCATGTCACGTAGTCATAGTAAAGCAAGACCATGATGTAAACCTTCATTGAGCAATGCAATCAAAATGGGGGCCGATTCCAGCAATCGGCCCATATTATCCTTACCACACGTTTTCCCTGTGTTCAGTGTCGATCTAACAGGTGACGGAAAGCTAGGGTATGGGTTTACATCGGCTGATGAGCTAGAAGAAGTCGACATTGGTCCTGGGGATAAGCCACGACCAACTTTCATCAGCAAAAAGTTAGATCCACACCTCAGGAGCCAGATGATAGCTCTGTTAAAAGAATACCCAGATTGCTTTGCATGGGATTACACGGAGATGCCTGGGTTAGACAGGAGCATCATTGAGCATCGGCTCCCTCTCAAAAAAGGATTTCGGCCGTTCCAACAACGAGCACGTCAGATGAAGGCCGAAATTCTCGAAGAAGTCAAGAAGGAGATCGAGAAAATGTTAGCCGCTGGGTTCATCAGGCCATGCAGGTACGCTGAATGGATCTCCAGTATCGTACCTGTGGAGAAAAAGGACGGCCGATGGCGTGTGGCCATAGATTTCCGAGATCTCAACAGAGCCACTCCAAAGGATGAATATCCAATGCCTGTGGCAGAAACATTGATCAACGCAGCTGCTGGCCACAAGGTGTTAAGCTTCATGGATGGCAATGCCGGCTACAACCAAATCTTCATGGCTCCAGAAGATATACACAAGACTGCATTCAGAGTACCAGGATCGGTGGGCTTATTTGAATATGTGGTCATGACTTTTGGGCTGAAGAATGCCGGTGCAACATACCAACGAGCCATGAATTACATTTTTCATGATCTGATCGGCAAGTTGGTGGAAATTTACATCAATGACGTGGTGGTCAAGTCTGTCTCCATGGAAGGACACTTGGATGATTTACGACGCATCCTAGACCGAACTCGGAAGTTCGGACTGAGAATGAATCCAAAGAAGTGTGCCTTTGGTGTGACGGCCGGTCAGTTCCTAGGTTTTCTGGTTCATGAACTAGGAATTGAGATCGGCCTGAAAAGTCAAGAGGCAGTACGTACCATGCAGCCGCCTACCACGAAGAAGGAGCTCCAACGTCTTATCGGCAAGATCAACTTCGTCCGACGATTCATCTCTAACCTGTCAGGACGAATTGAGCCGTTCATGGCGTTGGTGAAGATTAAATCTGATGACGAGTTTCACTGGGGGGCAGAACAGCAGCAAGCGTTTGACGAGATTAAGCGGTATCTAACAACGCCGCCTGTGCTAGTTCCACCCCAGCAAGACAGGCCGTTCTATATCTACTTGTCAGTAGCTGACACGTCCATCGCTTCGGTGGTGGTGCAACTCTATGAGGGTGTTGAAAAGGTCGTATTCTACCTCAGCCGGAGGATGTTGGATGCAGAGACAAGATATCCTGAGGTTGAGAAGTTATGCCTCTGCCTGTTCTTCACCTGCACCAAGCTTCATCACATCCTTTTGACGGCAGAAATCATCGTCATATGCAAGTCAGACGTTGTCAAGCACATGCTGTCGGCTCCTGTTTTGAAAGGCCGACTTGGTAAGTGGATGTTTGCGTTATCGGAATTCGATCTCCGGTATCAGCCTGCGAAAGCAGTCAAGGGACAAGCGTTGGCCGATCTCATAGCTGAGCGGATTAATACTAATATAGCAGCACTATCTGTACGTGCATGGGCTATGTTCTTCGATGGATCGGCTTGTGACGACGGTTGTGGCATCGGCATTCTGCTCGTGTCGCCTCGGGGGGCAACATATTCCTTCTCTATCAGACTATCTACCCCTTGCACTAACAATGTCGCTGAGTATGAGGCAGTGCGCAAGGGAATGGAGTTGCTTTTGGAAGCCGGGGCAGAGGCGGTGGAGCTTTTTGGAGACTCGAAGTTGGTAATCTCCCAGCTCACGGACGAATACAAGTGCGAAAGTGAGTCACTCTTCCCATATTGGATGGAATGTCGTGAGCTGATGACACATTTTCGGTACATCAACTTCAATTGGGTCCCAAGATCTCAGAATACCGACGCCAATGATCTCGCACAGATGGCATCAGGCTACAAGGACATATCAGACGGGTCAGAAGTTCAGGTGCAGTTCCTTGAACAAGATGACTGGAGAGCCGATATCTTCAATTACTTGAAGGATTCGGCTCGGGGGGCACCTAAACGGATAAGGTACAAGGCCATGAAATATGTCCTTATAGGAGATGACATGTTCTACAGGACGTTGGAAGGGTTACTGCTCAAGTGCCTGGGACCAACTGAGTCTAATCGGTTCTTACATGAGGTGCATGAAGGTGCCTGTGGAACTCACCAATCGGCTCATAAGATGAAGTGGCTGATCAGGCGATCAGGGTTTTATTGGCCCACCATGCTTGAGGACTGCTTCAACTACTACAAAGGGTGCCAAGCATGTCAGATGTTCGGGAAGATTCAGATGGTACCCGCATCAGCAATGAATCCCATCATCAAGCCTTGGCCATTCCGAGGTTGGGGCATGGATATGATCGGCAAAATCCATCCTGCGTCGAGCAAAGGCCACGAGTGGATCCTGGCCATTACAGATTACTTCACCAAATGGGTGGAGGCCGTCCCTATGAAGAAGGTAAAATCAGAAGATGTTATCAAATTTGTGAAAGAACACGTCATTCATAGGTTCGGGATTCCCCAAACCATCACGACCGATGGAGGTTCGGTCACATTTCAGAATGATCTAACAGCTGAAGAATATGCAGCCCTGATGAGTGACACTATTGAAGGATGCAACGGAACTTAGACTTTGGTCGTTGGAGAAGATTAAAGAGAATAAAGCCAGAGTAGCTCGTGCATACAATAAGAAGGTGAGACCAAAGGAGTTTCAAGTTTGGGATCTAGTGTGGGAAGCAGTGTTGCCATTAGGAACCAAGGATAAAGCATATGGCAAATGGTCTCCTAATTGGCACTGTCCATACAAAATCGTCCAGGTTTTGAAGGGGAATGCATACATGCTGGAGCAGCTGGACGGCGCTAAGTTCCCAGCAACTGTCAATGGTCAACATCTCAAGAAGTATTTCCCGAGTATGTGGGATGATGGACAGTGAAACATGGGGGCCGATGTATAAAATCGGCCAGTAAAAAAAAAATTATTATGCAAATCACAGCCGATGCGCAGACATCGACTTGAGAAATATGGATACCAGTACAGCCGATGCACGGACATCGACTTTAGAACAATAAAAAGCCGATGCAGAGCCATCGACTCTAGAGGAACAAGCTCAATTGAGCAGGTTAACAGATCAGTTTCAGGCCAGAGATCATGGCATCTGAGATGATTCTCTCATTGGATTTGCTGAGGAGTTGAATCTGCGCGTTTGAGATTGGAGGATGGCGTAGACACGGATAAGATCTGTTTGACTGCATGAATAGGCAACCGATTTGGCCTTAAAATGCGTGTTATGGTAGGAGCCGATGCTCTACCATCGGCTCTTTGAGCGTTGACTTTGTTTGACAATCGGCAAATTGGGCAAGAAAGCAAAGTTAATAGAGGAATATCTTCTTCATTAATAAAGGATTTCTTACAAAGAAAGAGCCGATTGCTCGAGGAGAAAAGAACGAAAGAAGGGCCTATTGGCCAATCTGCTACTACTACTAGACCTATACTAGTAGACGCTACCCTACGGGCCGTTGCTGCCCTCGTCGTCGGAGCTCTCATCGGCGCTGCTGCCGGCGGGCTCCTCGTCGCTGCTCCAGTGGCCCTCATTGGGGGCCTCCTCATCTTCATCATCGTCGTCGTCGTCGTCGTCGGACCCGGCGCGGAAGCGCTTCGCCGGCGAGTAGTCCTCGAGGGAATCGTCATCGTCTTCTTCCTCCTCTTCCTCAGAGGAGGTGTAGTCGTCCCAGGAGAACGAGTCATCCTCGCTCCGATTCCAGTTCCCCATCGGCGAGGAACTGGAGCTCTTCTTCTCCGCTGGTCAAGGACTTGTCGTCCTCGGACCAGACGAGGAGGCGTGGTCCTCCTGGTCCCACTCCTCTGGGGCGCGCTCGTCGTGCGCCGCCATCTGAGCCGCCATCGGATCCCACTCCGTGGGTTCGCGGGAGGAGGAGGAGGAGGAGGAGGAGGAGGAGAAGGACTGGGAGGAGAGATCCGACGAGGCGGAGGAGGAAGAGGAGGAAGACATTGCTCTGAGATTGGGGTTTCTTGGTGCCGATGGCCAGAACAGAGCAAGGGGATGAAGTGGCGAACTGTTTGGAGCGGTTAAATAAAAGGGGATATAGTGGAGATTCAATGCCACAACAGTTTCCGAGGAAGTGGTGCCCAAAGAAAAAAAAACTGCCAGGTCACGCGGAGAAGTTGAGAAGGCAAGGCATCATGATGAAGGATGCTGCGACGGTTCTGCTCTGCCACGACATGACCCGACGAAGAAAAGTAGAGTGATTTTGGAATTATCAATTCCAAAACCAGGGGGGCATGTGTTATCACCAGAATTTGACCAGATCAGAGGTGGGCCGTAATTAAGATGGGCTTGAAGAATATACACGGAAGATATACATGAATCGGCCTTGTACACGAAGTTTGGGCTAGTTTGCCCGTGTATCTGTAGATATAGTAGGATACGTGTCGGTTAGTTAGAATTTGGCTCGTACGGTTGGGATTATTCCCACGTTAGAAAGTCTACGGACTATAAATATGTATCTAGGGTTATGGAGAAAAACAACAATCACGTTCATCACAAACCAATCTAGGCGCATCGCCAACCCCTTTGTTTCGAGGGTTTCTTCCGGGTAAGCATCATGCTGCCTAGATCGCATCTTGCGATCTAGGTAGTATACGTTTATTCGTTCTCCATGCGTTGCTCGTGCTGAAGCCTTGTTGATGGCGAGCAACGTAGTTATCATAGATGCGTTAGGTTTAGCATTGTTTTACCACGGTACATGCTTTGCTCCATGCTATCCCTAGACGTCTAGCCGCCTTTACACCTATCTTAGGTGTAAGGGCGGCACCTTGCTTGATCCATGTTTAGTAGATCCGATCCGTTATGATTGCTCCTTGCTCTTCAAGGATTAGTTTGATATCTGCATAGTTAGGCCTTGCAAACGGGTTGAAGGATCCAGTAGCACGTAGGGTGTAGTTTGCTAGCCCTAGATAGGATGTTCCGGGGATCGACTTCATGTTGGTTTTAGGCCTTGTCTAGGGTTGGTTTATTATCACCGTGCGTGGCTGCCAGGCTCAATCACGCGTAGGATGTTCCGATTATGCGGTGAAAACCCTAAATCGTCGTAGGTCGTTTTAGCTATATGTTGATCAAGCAGGACCACCATGTGATCGTAGACCTCATACGAACCATGGGAGGATCGTCTTTGAGCCGATTCACAGACAACCCGAGAGCCGATCGATGCTCGTATTTAATGTTTACGTGTATGCCATGCAGAAACTAAGCGAAGCAAATCCATCACCTTCCCGACCAGGTATAAGTCAGTGGCACGCCCTTGCACCAGCATCGGACGTGCGTACAGAGCTTTGGGGCCGTCGGGAGGGACCAGGCGGCAGCTCTAGGTTGTTCCCGGCTCTATGTGTTGCTGTCCTTATAGGAGACGACATGTTCTACAGGACGTTGGAAGGGTTATTACTCAAATGCCTGGGACCAACCGAGTCTAATCGGCTCTTACATGAGGTGCATGAAGGCGCCTGTGGAACTCACCAATCGGCTCATAAGATGAAGTGGCTGATTAGGCGATCAGGGTTTTACTGGCCCACCATGCTTGAGGACTGCTTCAACTACTACAAAGGGTGCCAAGCGTGTCAGATGTTCGGGAAGATTCAGATGGTACCCGCATCAGCAATGAATCCCATCATCAAGCCTTGGCCATTTCGAGGTTGGGGCATGGATATGATTGGCAAAATCCATCCTGCGTCGAGCAAAGGCCACGAGTGGATTCTGGCCATTACAGATTACTTCACCAAATGGGTGGAGGCCGTCCCTATGAAGAAGGTAAAATCAGAAGATGTTATCAAATTTGTGAAAGAACACGTCATTCATAGGTTCGGGATTCCCCAAACCATCACGACCGATGGAGGTTCGGTCTTCATTTCTAAAGAATTCAGAAAATTCTGCGATGAAATGGGAATTAAGCTGATCCGATCATCTCCATACTATGCTCAAGCCAACGGGCAAGCTGAAGCGTCCAATCAGAGCCTGATCAAGCTGATTAAGAGGAAGATTGACGAGAACCCTAGGGTTTGGCATGAAACATTGTCAGAAGCTTTGTGGGCCTATCGCATGTCATGCCATGGAGCTATAAAAACTTCGCCATACCAGCTCGTCTATGGGCAGGAAGCCGTATTGCCTTGGGAAATTACGGCTGGATCGAGACGTGTCACGTTTCAGAATGATCTAACAGCTGAAGAATATGCAGCCCTGATGAGTGATACTATTGAGGATGCAACGGAACTTAGACTTTGGTCCTTGGAGAAGATTAAAGAGAACAAAGCCAGGGTGGCTCGCGCATACAATAAGAAGGTGAGACCAAAGGAGTTTCAAGTTGGTGATCTAGTATGGGAAGCCGTGTTGCCATTAGGAACCAAGGATAAAGCATATGGCAAATGGTCTCCTAATTGGCACGGTCCGTACAAAGTCGATCAGGTATTGAAGGGCAATGCATACATGCTCGAGCAGCTGGACGGTGTTAAATTCCCAGTAGCCGTCAATGGTCAACACCTCAAGAAATATTTCCCAAGCATGTGGGACGATGGACAGTGAAACATGGGGGCCGATGTATAAAATCGGCCAGTAAAAAAAATTTATATGCAAATCACAGCCGATGCGCAGACATCGACTTGAGAAATATGGATACCAGTACAGCCGATGCACGGACATCGACTTTAGAACAATAAAAAGCCGATGCAGAGCCATCGACTCTAGAGGAACAAGCTCAGTTGAGCAGGTTAACAGATCAGTTCAGGCCAGAGTCCATGGCATTTGAGATGATTCTCCCATTGGATTTGCTGAGGAGTTGAATCTGCGCGTTTGAGATTTGAGGATGGCGTGGACACATATTGGATCTGTTTGACCGTGTGAATAGGCAACTGGTTTGGCCTTAAAGCGTGTTTATGGTACAAGCCGATGCCCTGCCATCGGCTCTTTGTGCATTGACTTCGTTCGGCAATCGGCAAAATTGACGAGAAAGCAAAATTAATAGAGGAATATTTTCTTCATTAATAAAGGAGATTTCTTCCAAAGAAAGAGCCGATTGCTCGAGGGAGGAAGAACAAAAGAAAGGTCTATTGACCAATCTGCTACTACTACTAGACCTATACTAGTAGATCCTACTCTACGGGCCGTCGCTGCCCTCGTCGTCGCCATCGGAGCTCTCGTCGGCGCTGCTGCCGGCGGGCTCCTCGTCGCTGCTCCCATAGCCCTCTATGGGAGCTTCCTCCTCCTCGTCGTCGTCGTCGTCATCCGATCCGGCGCGGAAGCGCTTCGCCGGCGGATAGTCCTCGAGGGAGTCGTCGTCGTCTTCTTCTTCCTCCTCCTCGGAGGAAGTGTAGCCGTCCCAGGAGAACGAGTTGTCCTCACTCGTTGCTTCCAGTTCCCCATCGGCAAGGAACTGAGGTCATCGTCGCCGCTGGTCAAGGACTTGTCGTCCTCGGACCAGACGAAGGGCTCGTGGTCCTCGTTGTCCCACTCCGTTGGGGCGAGGATGTCGTGCGCCGCCAGTGAGCCCCACTCCGACGTCGGCTCGCGAGATGAAGAAGATTGGGAGGAAAGATCCGATGAGGTGGAGGAGGACGAAGAGGAGAAGGACTGGGAAGAAAGATCCGACGAGGCGGAGGAGGAAGAAGAGGAAGACATTGCTACAGGAGATGGGGAATTTTTGGGTGCCGATGGCTAGAACAGAGCAAGGGGATGAAGAGGCGAACTGTTCGGCGCGGTTAAATAAAAGGGGGTATAGTGGATTTAATGCCACAGCAGTTTCCGAGGAAGTGGTGCCAAAAAAAAAGTCAAATCACGCGGAGAAGTTGAGAAGGCAAGGCATCATGATGAAGGATACTGCGGCGGTTTTGCCCTGCCACGACGTGACCCAACGAGGAAAAAGCAGAGTGGTTTTGGAATTATCATTTCCAAAACCATGGGGGCATGTGTTATCACCAGAATTTGACCGGATCAGAGGTGGGCCGTGATTAAAGATGGGCTTGAAGAATATATACGGAAGATATACATGAATCGGCCTTGTACACGAAGTTTGGGCTAGTTTGCCCGTGTATCTATAAATATAGTAGGATACGTGTCGGTTAGGTAGAATTTGGCTCGTATACGGTTGGGATTATTCCCACGTTAGAAAGTCTACGGACTATAAATATGTATCTAGGGTTATTGAGAAAAACAACAATCACGTTCACAACAAACCAATCTAGGCGCATCGCCAACCCCTTGTTTCGAGGGTTTCTTCCGGGTAAGCATCATGCTGCCTAGATCGCATCAGTATATGTTTATTCGTTGTTCATGCGTTGCTCGTGCTGAAGCCTTGTTGATGGCGAGCAACGTAGTTATCGTAGATGTGTTAGGGTTAGCATTGTTTTACCTTTATACATGCTTTGATCCATGCTATCCCTAGACATCTAGCCACCCTTGCGCCGATCTGAGGTGCAAGGGTGGCACCTTGCTTGATCCGTGTTTAGTAGATCCGATCTGTTATGATTGCTCCTTGTTCTTCAAGGATTAGTTTAATATCTGTATAGTTAGGCCTTGCAAACGGGTTGAAGGATCCAGTAGCACGTAGGGTGTAGTTTGCTAGCCCTAGATAAGATGTTCCGGGAATCAACTCCATGTTGGTTTTTAGGCCTTATCTAGGGCTGGTTTATTATCATCTTGCGTGGCTGCCAGGCTCAATCACGTGTAGGATGTTCCGATTATGCGGTGAAAACCCTAAATCATCGTAGGTCGTTTTAGCTTTATATTGATCAAGCAGGACCACCATGTGATCGTAGACCTCATACGAATCATGGGTGGATCAGCTCCTTGAGCCGATTCACAGGACAACCGAGAGCCGATCGAGGCTCGTATTTAATGTTTACGTGTATGCCATGCAGAAACTAAGCGATATCATCACCTTCCCGACTCAGTATAGGTCAGGTGCACGCCTTGCACCAGCATCGGACGTGCGTGCCAGAGCTTTGCAGGCCGTCGCTCGAGGGACCAGGGCCAGCCGCAGTTCTGGGAGCCTCCCGGCTCTACGTGTTGCCCGTCGCTACTCGCCGGTGGGTTTCGGACGCCAACAATAATCACTCATGTGTTTTTACTCATTGAGTGTAAGATACACTCAAGTCTTGTTAAACCTTCACATGACAAGAACATTTTCTTAATATTTCTATATTGAACTACTTCAATATCCATTCTATGTACTTTGACTTAAACTTATTATGTGTTTCAATCTATCTTCATAGATCTTGACACTAAATTTGTTTCAGTCCATATCCTTTCATTGAAGTTAATTTCTCAATGAAACCTTTTAATCAAGTATATAATTACATCATTTATAACCAACTATATGTCATCTACATAAAGTATTATAAATATGTCTCAGCGCTCCCACTTAATTCCATCCGGTGAAGATTCCAACTCCGCGATACTCACTTCATCCAATTGAAGTTTGTATACCTATCTAGTATTCCATGGACTAGCAAAACTCTTGGTTGTATCTTGTATACACCTTTAATACACACTTCTGATAAGTAATGTATTTTGCCATCCTACTAGCATAATCCACATAGACTATAAGCATTGCTACGAAAGATCTAATCTTATCGTAGCCAACTCTTTGAACTTTATCGTAAACAACTTTTCGACAAGTCGAGCTTTTTCAAGGATATTTCATCCAAGTCCATCAATTTTATAGATCCATTTACTTTCAAAAAGTATTCATCTATCTTGGATTTCATGGCGCATAGCCATTTTAACGGAGTCAGGGCCCATCATAACTTCTTTGTATGTAGTTGGTTTATCATTGTTCAAAATCAATCCTTTGTTCACAAATCATTTATTTGATCACAAAGTAAACCATACCTACAAGGTTCAATAGGTACTTCGATCTTCATGACTATAAACTTTGTAGACATGGGAGCCATGATCATCGTGGCCGCTTCCAGAACCATTTCTGATGCTGCGCTACTCTGATCATCATGCTCAGGTTCATAAACCTTATCAAGTACTATTGTCCTCCCACTTAAATACTTCGCTAAGAAAAAAATTTCTTGGAAATAAGCAAGCAACATTAACAAACACTTTTATCTTTTACTTCATAGTGGAAAGAATTCCCAATCAATTCTTTGGGATAACCAACAAAGACATTTATCCGATTTTGGTTGTAAACTCTTAGACCAAAATTTAAAGAAAGGACTATTAGGGTTTACACCCATGCCATAACTAGTATGGTGTCATTTCAAGGGATCATGATGATGCTCTATTCAGTGTAAAAGCGGTAGTCACTAAAGCATAATGCACAAAAATATAATGGCATCAATATTTTATCTCATCATTGATCCAACAAGATTTGGATACATCTCTCAGATACTCCATCATCACTATGATACTTCAAGAAACGTGAGTTGTAGAACAATTTCATAACTCTCTTAGATGTTCGCTAAAAATTTGCTAAAAACTCGTAATTCAAATATTTCCACCATGATCCAATCATAGATATTTGACTTTTATATTACGATGATTTCCACTTCATGCTGAATTTTATTTGAATCCATTCTAATGTTTCAAACTTCTTCCTTATCGAATATATATTCACATATATATACTCAATTCATTGTTGGAAGTTTTCATGAAGTAGAAGAATCTCCCGCACACAACCATGCCCAGTGAACCACATATATCATCATGTATGTTTCCACTAAGTTAGTTGCTCGTTCTACTCTTGGCCTATGAACGGTATTTTAGTCATTCTCTTTAGAAAAGATTTGCAAGCGCCAAACGATTCAAAAATCAAATGACTCCAAAAATCCATTTGCATGGAGTTCCTTCATGTGTTCCTCTCTAACATGACCTAAATGGCGGTTCCACAAATAAGTGGAATTCAAATCATTTGCCTTATGACATTTTAGCGTCAGTGTTATGTATGTGTGTTTTCACCATTAAGATTTATAATAACTTATCTATCGTACATGGAGTAATGTCATAACTTCAACAACTCATTGTTTTCATTTGACCAGAGCAAAATAACAATTATTAAGTTCTTTATTATAAATTCTAAGGGCTAGGTAGAATGCCAACGACAAACATAATAACACTTTATTATGTTCCAGACGTGCATTATTACCATATTCCTTGTCAGTCACTTAGGCCATTGTATTCTTGTATTGCGTTGTTTTGTATGACACTTCATACCAACCAATATGGTACAAATACCCAAGAATTTCATTGTGTGACCAAACTAGGAATACATTCATAACATGTATATCATTTATATACACCTGAGCTAGACTTTCTAGTCTTTTCTTTCTTTCTGCCAAAATCTTTTGTAGTTTCTCTTTTAGTTTTCCTCATTCTTAGAAAACACTTCACCTTCAATAACTTCTAAGTCCATTGGTCAAATACCAATAACCTTGAGGTTCTTACTTTGAAGTTGATCATCATATGACAAGTGTTCCAGATTTCACTATTAGTAACTTTTTAATATGATGAACAATTTCACTCATAATTTTATCCATCATATCATGACGACTTTCCGAGACCATGTCTGTACATGCTAGGCTCGTAAAGTTTAACCTTAGTATTCGCATGTGCAAATCTGGCTTGCACCCGTTGTATGCACACGTAGAATCTATAACACCCGATCATCACGTGATGCTTCGAAACGACGAGTCTTAGCAACGGTGCATACTAAGGACGATCACTTCATGGATATGTGAATATCGTTAGTGCCCCAATAGTTGGAGGATTGGGACGCCTTGCGTCTTCAACCTTCGTACATTCCCATAAAACTTATGAGTTTATGTAGTCTCACCAAATTATATTCTATCATCTTGCAATAAGGTCTTAGATATCACATATATCTCATACCTTGATTATTTTTGAAAACTAAATTTTCAGCTCCTTACTTTTCAAACAGATTTGAACTTCAAGTTTCATGGAGACAAGATAACTTTAGGTACTAATTGAAACCATAGCTCTTTGAATCAACAATGTGAGGTTTACTAAAAGTTTGCAATAGGACTTAATCATTTCTTGATTCTTTAACAATACGGTACCAGTCCGTAAAGTTTCTTGTCAGATTTTAACAGTATTTCTATCTCAATTACAAGACTAGCGCATGGTAGAAAACGGATGCCAATACTACAAAATTAATTCAAAATATTACTCAGACTATGTTTATGATAATTAGTTCATGTTTTAATCTAATTACTAATGAACTCCCACTTAATACAACATCCCTCATAGTTGTTAAGTGGTACACGATCCACATCCACTACACCAAAACCGATCATCACGTGAGATGATGTAGCTTCAATGGTGAACATCAACATGTTGATCATATCATCCATATGACTCGTGTTCAACCTTTCGGTTTCCGTTGTCCCGAGGCCATGTCTGTACATGCTAGGCTCGTCAAGCAAACCCAAGTATTCCGCGTGTGCAAACATGGCTTACACCCGTTGTATGTGGATGTAGAGTCTATCACATCCGATCATCACGAGATTCTTCGAAATGACGAACTGTTGCAACGGTGCATACGAGGGGAGAACACTTTATTATCTTGATATTAATGTGAGGGATCATCTTATAATGCTACCATCGCGTTCTAAGCAAAATAAGATGCATAAAGGATTAACATCACATGCAATTCATATGTGATATGATATGGCCCTTTAGTCTTTGCGCCTTTGATCTTCATCTCCAAAGCATGGACATGATCTCCATCATCAACGGGCATGATCTCCATCATCGTCGGTGTAGAGTCAAGGTCCATGGTGCCGTCTTCATGGTTGTTCACCACATGTAGCAACTATTACAACTACTTTGAAATACTACTCAACATGAAATTTAAAGACAACCATAAGGCTCCTGCCGGTTGCCACAATACAATAATGATCATCTCATACATATTCATCATCACATCATGGCCATATCACATCACCAAACCCTGCAAAAACAAGTTAGACGTCTCTAATTTGGTTTGCATATTTTACGTGGTTTAGGGTTTTCATGTAAGATCCAATCTACCTACGAACATGAACCACAACGGTGATACTAATGTTGTCAATAGAAAGAGTAAATTGAATCTTCACTATGGTGGGAGAGACAGACACCCGCAAAGCCACTTATGCAATACAAGTTGCATGTCGAACGTGGAGCAAGTCTCATGAACGCGGTCATGTAAAGTTAGCCCGAGCCGCTTCATCCCACCATGCCGCAAGATGCAAAGTACACGAACTAAAGACAACAAAGCATCAACACCCACAAAACAATTGTGTTCTACTCGTGCAACCAATCTATGCATAGACACGGCTCTGATACCACTGATGGGATTCGTAGCATAGAAAACAAAAAAATTCCTACCGCAAGAACGAAAACCAAGCCAAGATGCAATCTAGAAGATGGTAGCAACGAGGGGATCACGAGACTAACCCTTGAAGATTTCCAAAGCCTACGAGATTAGATCTCGTTGTTGCGTAAGATGATCACTTGCCGCTTTAAAAAGCGCGTAGAAGATCTTGACGGTGCCACACTCGGGCAGCACCTCCGTACTCGGTCACACGTTCGGTGTTGATGAAGACGGCGTCCCTTCTCCCCTGCCCAGCGGCAGCGGAAGTAGTAGATCCTCCTCGGAATCCCGGCAGCACGACGGCGTGGTGACGGTGGTGGTGGAGAACTCCGGCAGGGCTTCGCCTATGCGCTGCGGGAGTATTATGTGGAGGAGGAGAGGCTAGGGTTTGGGGAGAGGGGAGTGTAGGGATTCGTTGCATAGAAAACAAAAATTTTCCTACCGCGAGAACGCAATCCAAGCCAAGATGCAATCTAGAAGACGGGAGCAACGAGGGGATGATCAAGACTAACCCTTGAAGATTTCCAAAGCCTATAAGAGTAGGCTCTTATTGCTGCGGTAGACGATCAATTGCCGCTTGCAAAAGCGCGTAGAAGATCTTGATCACGGTGCCACGATCGGGCAGCACCTCCGTACTCGGTCACACGTTCGGTGTTGATGACGACGTCCTTCTCCCCGTTCCAGCGGGCAGCGGAAGTAGTAGATCCTCCTCGGAATCCCGGCAGCACGATGGCGTGGTGGCGGTGTTGATGGAGATCTCCGGCGGAGCTTCGCTAAGCATATGCGGGAGAGGTGGTGGAGGAGGGGTGCTAGGGTTTGGGAAGAGGGGCGCCGGCTAGGGCACCCTTGAGGGGTGCGGCCATGGTGGTGGCTTGAGTGGCCGGCCAGCCCCTCTCTCCCCCTCTTTATATAGGTGGAAGCCCCAAGGTTTAGGTCAAAGTGTCCGAATAAGACCCCAACAAAACCTTCCAAGTGTCCAAACCTAGGGGGAGTGGGACTCCCCCCTTTCCTTGGTGGGGTGGCCGGCCACCATGGTGGGGAGTCCACTTGGGACTCCTCCTCCCTTAGGCTGGCCGGCCAAGGTGGGTGGAGTCCCTCTGGGACTCCACCTTCCATCCTTATTTCTTCCGGACTTTTCTAGAACCTTCTAGAACCTTCCGTAGAACCTTCCGGATCATTTTAAATCTTATAAAATGACTTCCTATATATGAATCTTATTCTCCGGACCATTCCGGAACTCCTCGTGATGTCCTGGATCCCATCCGAGACTCCGAACAAAACTTCGAACTCCATTCCATATTCCATATCTACTTAAACGACATCAAACCTTAAGTGTGTCACCCTACGGTTCGTGAACTATGTAGACATGGTTGAGACTTCTCTCCAACCAATAACCAATAGCGGGATCTGGAGATCCATAATGGCTCCCACATATTCAACGATGACTTAGTGATCGAATGAACCATTCACATACGATACCGATTCCCTTTGTCACGCGATATTTTACTTGTCCGAGGTTTGATCATCGGTATCTCTATACCTCGTTCAACCTCGTCTCATGACAAGTACTCTTTACTCGTGGTATGTGGTCTCTTATGAACCTATTCATATGCTTGCAAGCTATTAGACGACATTCCACCGAGAGGGCCCAGAGTATATCTATCCATCATCGGGATGGACAAATCCCACCGTTGATCCATATGCCTCAACTCATACTTTCCGATACTTAATCCCACCTTTATAACCACCCATTTACGCAGTGGCGTTTGATGTAATCAAAGTACCTTTCCGGTATAAATGATTTATATGATCTCATGGTCATAAGGACTAGGTAACTATGTATCGAAAGCTTATAGCAAATAACTTAATGATGTGATCTTATGCTATGCTTAATTGGGTATATCCATTATATCATTCACATAATGACACAACCTTTTTATTAATAACATCCAATGTTCATGATCATGAAACGATGATCATCTATTAATCAACAAGCTAGTTATACAAGAGGCTTACTAGGGACTCCTTGTTGTTCACATAACACACATGTATCAATGTTTCGGTTAATACAATTATAGCATGGTATGTAAACATTATCATAAACTCAAAGATATTATAATAACCATTTTATTATTGCCTCTTGGGCATATCTCCAACAGTCTCCCACTTGCACTAGAGTCAATAATCTAGTTTACATTTGTAAAGATATAACACCTTGGCCTTCCGGTGCTTTATCATGTTTTGCTCACGGGAGAGGTTTTAGTCAACGGATCTGACATGCTCAGAACCGTATGTATTTTGTAATTCATTTGCGTCTCAACGCATCACTCATTTCCAAATGAGTCGGCATTAAATATGTTTGGTCTTCTGGTGGAACCTTAATTCCGCGGTCTGAAATATGTCACTAATATTGTCACACACAATATAGCTTCAAAGTTCTGACTCTGTCGGAACTACACCAAGCTCTCAAAGAACCTCTTGACTTAACATCCTTTGCCATTGTCAAAACAATGACATACTCTGCCTTCTTTTGTAGAATCCATCACAATATTTAGAACTCTTCTAAATCTAGCATAGACAACTTCTAGCTCATTGTGCTACCTTTTAAACAACACTTAGTCTAATTTGAGATTTGAAATTTTATTTTCATATGTGACAAAACTAATATCGGTGCAACATCTTACAGCGATTTGTTTTGTCATTTCTCCATACAAAACTATATATATATATATCCTTGGTTCTTCTCAAGTACTCAAGAATATTCTTACTGTTTTTCAATGATCATCACATGAATCATTCTGGTACATGCTCATAACATTTTTAAGAGCACATGACATCTGATTGTGTACATATTATTTGTGATCTATAATCACTCATGTGTTTTTACTCATTGAGTGTCAGATACACTCAATTCTTGTTAAACCTTCACATGACAAGAACATTTTCTTAATATTTCTATATTGAACTACTTCAATATCCATCCTATGTACTTTGACTTAAACTTATTTATGTGTTTCAATCTATCTTCATAGATCTTGACACTAAATTTGTTTCAGTCCATATCCTTTCATTGAAATTAATTCTCAATGAAACCTTTTTAATCAAGTATATAATTACATCATTTATAACCAACTATATGTCATCTACATAAAGTATTATAAATATGTCTCAGCGCTCCCACTTAATTTCTTGCAAATGCAAGCCTCTTCATCGTCTCTGATGAAATCAAAAACTCTTTGACTATTTCATCTGGTGAAGATTCCAACTCCGCAATACTTACTTCATCCAATTGAAGTTCGTATACCTATCTAGTATTCCACGGACTAGCAAAACTTTTGGTTGTATCTTGTATACACCTTTAATACACACTTCTGTTAAGTAATGTATTTTGCCATCCTACTAGCATATCTCATAAAAGAAATATGTAGTGATTACTAGAATAATCCACATAGACTATAAGCATTGCTACGGAAGATCTAATCTTATCGTATTCAACTCTTTGAACTTTGTTGTAAACAACTTTTCGACAAGTCAAGCTTCATCAATTTTTATAGATCCATTTACTTTCAAAAAGTATTCATCTATCTTGGATTTCATGGCGTATAGCCATTTTAACGGAGTCAGGGCCCATCATAACTTCTTTGTTTGTAGTTGGTTTATCATTGTTGAAAATCAATCCTTTGTCCACAAATCATTTATTTGATCACAAAGTAAACCATACCTACAAGGTTCAATATGTACTTCGATCTCCATGGCTAAAACACTTTGTAGTCATGGGAGCCATGATCGTCGTGGCCGCTTCCGGAACCAATTCCGATGCTGCGCTACTCTGATCATTATGCTCAAGTTCATAAACCTTATCAAGTTCTATTGTCCTCCCACTCAAATACTTCGCTAGAAACAATTTCTTGGAAATAAGAAACATTAACAAACACTTTTGTCTTTTTCTACATAGTGGGAAGAATTCCCAATCAATTCTCTGAAATAACCAACAAAGACATTCATCCGATTTTGGTTGTAAACTATTTACTTATGCTATGCATACCAAAATTTTAAGAAAAGACTATTAGGATTCATATCCATGCCATAACTCGTATGGTGTCATTTCAACGGATCATGATGATGCTCTATTAAGTGTAAAAGCGGTAGTCACTAAAGCATAATCCACAAAAAATATAATGGCATCAATATTTTATCTCATCATTGATCCAACAAGGTTTGGATACGTCTTTTGGATACTTCATCATCACTATGATACTCCAAGAAACGTGAGTTGTAGAACAACTTCATAACTCTCTTAGATGTTCGCTAAAACTCGTAATTCAAATATTTCCACCATGATCCAATCATAGATATTTGACTTTTCTATTACGATGATTTCCACTTCATGCTGAAATTTGTTTGAATCTATTCAAATGTTTCAAACTTCTTCCTTATCGAATATATCCATATATATATATATATTCAATTCATTGTTTGAAGTTTTCATGAAGTAGAAGAATCTCCCGCACACAACTATGTCCAGTGAACCACATACATCATCATGTATGTTTTCACTAAGTTAGTTGCCCGTTCAACTCTTGGCCTATAAACGGTATTTTAGTCATTCTCTTTAGAAAAGATTTGCAAGCGCCAAATGATTCAAAAATCAAAATGACTCCAAAAATCCATTTGCATGGAGTTCCTTCATGCGTTCCTTTCTAACATGACCTAAATGGCGGTTCCACAAATAAGTGGAATTCAAATCATTTGCCTTATGGCATTTTAGCGTCAGTGTTATGTATGTGTGTTTCACCATTAAGATTTATAATAACTTATCCATCGTACATGGAGTAATGTCATAATTTGAACAACTCATTGTTTTCATTTGACCAGAGCAAAATAACAATTATTAAGTTCTTTATTATAAATTCTAAGGGCTAGATAGAATGCCAACAACGAACATAATAACACTTTATTTTTGTTCCAGACGTGCATTCCTATCATATTCCTTGTCAGTCACTTAGGCCATTGTATTCTTGTATTGCGTTGTTTTGTATGACACTTCATACCAACCAATATAGTACTAATACCCAAGAATTTCATAGTGTGACTTAACTAGGAATACAACCATAACATGTATATCATTTATATACACCTGAGCTAGACCTTCTAGCTTTCTCATTATTCAGAAAAACACTTTAACATTATTAACTTCTAGGTTTGTTGGTCAAATACCAATAACCTTGAGGTTCTTACTTTAAGTTGATCATCATATGACAAGTGTTTCAGATTTCACTATTAGTAATTTTGTAATATGATGAACAATTTCACTCATAATTTTATCCATCATATCATGACGACTTTCCGAGACCATGTCTGTACATGCTAGGCTCGTAAAGTTTTAACCTTGGTATTCGCATGTGCAAATCTGGCTTGCACCCGTTGTAAGCACACGTAGAATTTATCACACCCGATCATCACGTGATGCTTCGAAACGACGAGTCTTAGCAACGGTGCATACTAAGGATGATAACTTCATGGATATGCGAATATTATTAGTGCCCCAATAGTTGGAGGATTGTGACGCCTGGCGTCTTCAACCTTCATACATTCCCATAAAACTTATGAGTTCATGTAATCTCACCAAATTATATTCTATCATCTTGCAATAAGGTCTTAGATATCACATATATCTCATACCTTGATTATTTCTGAAAACTAAATTTTCAGCTCCTTACTTTTCAAACAGATTTGAACTTCAAGTTTCACGGAGACAAGATAACTTTAGGTACTAATTGAAACCATAGCTCTTTGAATCAACAATGTGAGGTTTACTAAAAGTTTGCAATAGGACTTAATCAATTCTTGATACTTTAACAATACGGTACCAATCCGTAAAGTTTCTTGTCAGATTTTAACAGTATTTCTATCTCAATAACAAGACTAGCACATGGTAGAAAAACGGATGCCAATACTACAAAATTAATTCAAAATACTACTCAGACTATGTTTATGATAATTAGTTCATGTTTTAATCTAATTACTAATGAACTCCCACTTAATACAACATCCCTCATAGTTGTTAAGTGGTACACGATCCACATCCACTACACCAAAAACGATCATCACGTGAGATGATGTAGTTTCAATGGTGAGCATCAACATGTTGATCATATCATCCATATGACTCGTGTTCAACCTTTCGGTTTCCGTTGTCCCAAGGCCATGTCTGTACATGCTAGGCTCGTCAAGCAAACCCAAGTATTCCGCGTGTGCAACATGGCTTACACCCGTTGTATGTGAATCGTTGAATCTATCACATCCGATCATCACGAGATGCTTCGAAACGACGAACTGTACAACGGTGCATACGAGGGAGAACACTTTATTATCTTGATATTAATGTGAGGGATCATCTTATAATGCTACCGTCACGATCTAAGCAAAATAAGATGCATAAAGGATTAACATCACATGCAGTTCATATGTGATATGATATGGCCCTTTTGTCTTTGCGCCTTTGATCTTCATCTCCAAAGCACGGACATGATCTCCATCATCTTCGGGCATGATCTCCATCATCGTCGGCGTAGCGTCAAGGTTCATGGCGCCGTCTTCATGGTTGTTCACCTCATGTAGCAACTATTACAACTACTTTGAAATACTACTCAACATGAAATATAAAGACAACCATAAGGCTCCTGCCGGTTGCCACAATACAATAATGATCATCTCATACATATTCATCATCACATTATGGCCATATCACATCACCAAACCCTGCAAAAACAAGTTAGACGTCTCTAATTTGGTTTGCATATTTTATGTGGTTTAGGGTTTTCGAGAGAGATCTAATCTACCTACGAACATTAACCACAACGGTGATACTAATGTTGTCAATAGAAGAGTAGATTGAATCTTCACTATAGTAGGAGAGACAGACACCCGCAAAGCCTCTTATGCAATACAAGTTGCATGTCGAACGAGGAACAAGTCTCATGAACGCGGTCATGTAAAGTTAGTCCGGCCGCTTCATCCCACTATGCCACAAAGATGCAAAGTACTCAAACTAAAGATAACAAGAGCATCAACGCCCACAAAACCATTGTGTTCTACTCGTGCAACCAGCTATGCATAGACACGGCTCTGATACCACTGTAGGGATTCGTTGCATAGAAAACAAAAAATTTCCTACCGCGAGAACGCAATCCAAGCCAAGATGCAATCTAGAAGACGGGAGCAACGAGGGGATGATCAAGACTAACCCTTGAAGATTTCCAAAGCCTATAAGAGTAGGCTCTTATTGCTGCGGTAGAGGATCACTTGCCGCTTGCAAAAGCGCGTAGAAGATCTTGATCACCGTGCCACGATCGGGCAGCACCTCCGTACTCGGTCACACGTTCGGTGTTGATGACGACGTCCTTCTCCCCGTTCCAGCAGGCAGCGGAAGTAGTAGATCCTCCTCGGAATCCCGGCAGCACGACGGCGTGGTGGCGGTGTTGATGGAGATCTCCGGCGGAGCTTCGCTAAGCATATGCGGGAGAGGTGGTGAAGGAGGGGTGCTAGGGTTTGGGAAGAGGGGCGCCGGCTAGGGCACCCTTGAGGGGTGCGGCCATGGTGGTGGCTTGAGTGGCCGGCCAGCCCCTCTCTCCCCCTCTTTATATAGGTGGAAGCCCCAAGGTTTAGGTCAAAGTGTCCGAATAAGACCCCAACAAAAACCTTCCAAGTGTCCAAACCTAGGGGGAGTGGGACTCCCCCCTTTCCTTGGTGGGGTGGCCGGCCACCATGGTGGGGAGTCCACTTGGGACTCCTCCTCCCTTAGGCTGGCCGGCCAAGGTGGGTGGAGTCCCCACCTTCCATCCTTATTTCTTCCGGACTTTTCTAGAACCTTCTAGAACCTTCCGTAAAACCTTCCGGATCATTTTAAATCTTATAAAATGACTTCCTATATATGAATCTTATTCTCCGGACCATTCCGGAACTCCTCGTGATGTCCCGATCCCATCCGAGACTCCGAACAAAACTTCTAACTCCATTCCATATTCCATATCTACTTAAACGACATCAAACCTTAAGTGTGTCACCCTACGGTTCGTGAACTATGTAGACATGGTTGAGACTTCTCTCCGACCAATAACCAATAGCGGGATCTGGAGATCCATAATGGCTCCCACATATTCAACGATGACTTAGTGATCGAATGAACCATTCACATACGATACCGATTCCCTTTGTCACGCGATATTTTACTTGTCCGAGGTTTGATCATCGGTATCTCTATACCTCGTTCAACCTCGTCTCATGACAAGTAGTCTTTACTCGTACCGTGGTATGTGGTCTCTTATGAACCTATTCATATGCTTGCAAGCTATTAGACGACATTCCACCGAGAGGGCCCAGAGTATATCTATCCGTCATCGGGATGGACAAATCCCACTGTTGATCCATATGCCTCAACTCATACTTTCCGGATACTTAATCCCACCTTTATAACCACCCATTTACGCAGTGGCGTTTGATGTAATCAAAGTACCTTTCCGGTATAAGTGATTTATATGATCTCATGGTCATAAGGACTAGGTAACTATGTATCGAAAGCTTATAGCAAATAACTTAATGACGTGATCTTATGTTATGCTTAATTGGGTGTGTCCATTATATCATTCACATAATGACACAACCTTGTTATTAATAACATCCAATGTTCATGATCATGAAACGATGATCATCTATTAATCAACAAGCTAGTTATACAAGAGGCTTACTAGGGACTCCTTGTTGTTCACATAACACACATGTATCAATGTTTCGGTTAATACAATTATAGCATGGTATGTAAACATTATCATAAACTCAAAGATATTATAATAACCATTTTATTATTGCCTCTTGGGCATATCTCCAACAGAGAGGGGCACTTGGGCGCCGGCCCTTGGATGCCCTAGGTGGTGCGGCCAAGCCATGGGCAGCCCCCTCCCTCTCCTCCTCATTATATAGGTGGAACCCCAAGGGTTTGCCCAAAGTCTTCGAATAAGACCCCAACAGAAAAACTGCCTTATGGACGAAACCTAGAGGGACAGGGACTCTCCCCTTCCCCCTTTACTTGGCCGGCCAAGGAGGTGGAGTCCACCATGGACTCCACCCTCCCACTTGGTTGGCTGGTTAGGGTTTGTGGAGTCCCTCCGGGACTCCTCCTTCCATAGTGATTTATTCCGGATAATTCTAGAAACCACCTTCCATAAATTCACCGGATCATTTCCAAACTTGGAAAGTGACTTCCTATATATGAATCTTATTCTCCGGACCATTCCTGAACTCCTCGTGATGTCCTGGATCCCATCCGAGACTCCGAACAAATCTTCGAACTCCATTCCATATTCTATATCTACTTAAATGACATCAAACCTTAAGTGTGTCACCCTACGGTTCGCGGACTATGCAGACATGGTTGAGACTTCTCTCCGACCAATAAACAATAGCGGGATCTGGAGATCCATAATGGCTCCCACATATTCAACGATGACTTTGTGATCGATTGAACCATTCACATACGATACCGATTCCCTTTGTCACGCGATATTTTACTTGTCCGAGGTTTGATCATCGGTATCTCTATACCTTGTTCAACCTCGTCTCCTGACAAGTACTCTTTACTCGTACCGTGGTATATCATCTCTTGTGAACCATTCACATGCTTGCAAGCTAATCAGACGACATTCCACCGAGAGGGCCCAGAGTATATCTATCCATCATCGGGATGGATAAATCCCACTGTTGATCCATATGCCTCAACTCATACTTTCCGAATACCTAATCCCACCTTTATAACCACCTATTTACGCAGTGGCGTTTGATGTAATCAAAGTACCCTTCCGGTATAAGTGATTTATATGATCTCATGGTCGAAAAGACTAGGTAACTATGTATCAAAAGCTTATAGCAAATGAACTTAATGACGTGATCTTATGCTACGCTTAATTGGGTGTGTCCATTACATCATTCACATAATGACATAACCTTGTTATTAATAACATCCAATGTTTATGATCATGAAACTATGATCATCTATTAATCAACAAGCTAGTTATACAAGAGGCTTACTAGGGACTCCTTGTTGTTTACATAACACACATGTATCAATGTTTCGGTTAATACAATTATAGCATGGTATGTAAACATTATCATAAACACAAAGATATATTATAATAACCATTTATTATTGCCTCTTGGGCATATCTCCAACATATAGAAGGTTGAAGTTGTAGCTTAACGTTCTTATACTCCGACTCATTCTCAAATGTGCAGAACAACACCGACCCTCATAATTTTTTACCCTCATAATTTGTTCTCTGATTATTTCTATTTGCCGCAAACAATACACATGTACAAAAGTAGCTATTGATAGAAATAATAATCATGGTATATAGTTCGTGCGATCAATAGAAATAAATAGTTTCAAACATCTTCACCAATATTCTGAAGACCATGGATCTTTCAAATGTAAATATTATTTAGTTTGATATTGCATTATCCTAATAGTTATCTTGCTGCATAATAAATTTTTTTAGTTTTTTTTGTGTGTGACGAAGTGGTGAAGCTTGACTGAGATTGTTAAGGGGCCTAGAAATCTAATCATGCTTAAACTTTAAGTAAGATATATAAATTTAACATAAATGAATGTCTTTAAAAAAAATTCAGAGTAGGGGGGCCATCGCCCCCTTCCCTAAAAAAGCTTAGCCACTATAAAAAGGAGTCCTTGGTGTCGTTTCGCCCTAGGCCACCGAAATCTATGGATCGGCCCTGTCTACGACCACTATATAAGAGTGCATACTCTCTCCGCCATGGAACACAATGACACTCATATCTCTTCGCCTCTCCTTCTCCACTGCCAAGCTACTACTTAAGTGAAAATCACCTCGTCATGCTGATGGCTGATCCAGTGTAGTCCGCCCTCCACGTCTACTTTGAAGCGACATGATGAGGAGATGAATGAGGCCATCGAAGACCATGTCGACGAGATCTCCTGCGACGGAAAGCGGCTCATGGCTCCGCATTTAAACTATTGCGAAAATACTATTTTCCCCACGTGATGCTTATGTTTGCCTGAGAATTTTATTAGTTAGCTTGCGACGCGCCCAGGCTTTCAAAAATTCCTGGGTCCGCCTCTGGGTGCAATCATCTCTGGCCAAATATATAAACAAGCTTCTCTGCAAGTCTGTATAAGCATTAAGCAAAGTAATTAATTCTACAGAGTACAATCAGCACGCAGATATCATGGCCCAACTGCCATAGCGCCCATTCAATAATTTGGTGCGGCTTGCTGATGAATTGTCCAAAAAAAAAAACACACACACACTCACTATTGATAGAACAATCAACTGCCTACAATCCTTTGCATACTTGACCTTGGGTCGATCGTGAACTTCCGACCACTGTTTTCTTTAATCCCCTCCGTGTCACGGGCTAAACAAAGAAACAAGTACACTTCATGCCTTATGATAGAACAATCATGAGAATCTCATGATTAATTAACATAGTTTGTTGCCCCTTATCTTTTTCGCCCATCAAACCCAAATTGGCCACCTTGTCATCTTCCCAGACGCATTTTGTCTACTCCAACGATTGGAGCTTGGGAGCTAGGGGCGGTCACGCCGGCGGCGGTCCCAAATAATTCAGTGCCCTGCAAACGCCACACCGGCCGGCTATTCGTCTGGAAACTTGACAAAGACTGGATGTCTGGATCGAGTACGAGTAGCATGGTATAGCACCGAACGCTGGAATGGCACGAGCCTAGAGGAATGTACTGTGCGAGTGCAATCACTACAGGAATGGCCGGAGACGCCGAGGACATTTTATCGGGGCCGTCGGCGTACGGCCTCGCCGGGGCAGCGCCGGAAGACGACCGTCGGCGTATACTTGCCGTCGGCGTAGAGGTTGCTACACCGAGGGCAGCCGTCGGCGTAGACACCAGTATAGGGCCTGCTCCATCCGCGCCGTCACTGCCCTCTCACGGCATCAGGTAAGACGCCGAGGGCTACCCTCGTCATAGGGCATGGCCCCCCTATGCCGACGGCCACCCTCGGCATATAGATTTTTTTTATTTTTTTTTTTTTTTCTCTCTCTCATATTACTTTATATTATGTTTCTATTATTTATTTACTAGTATGAATTATGTAAAAAAGGTTCTATTTTTTAAGAATTCGTAGATGGCATATATGTAGGTCCCACGGGTGACGCTCTTCGCAGACGGGTCAACCGGAGCCACTAGGCCCAACTTCTGCTATCGATGTACATATGTCCTTAAACATTTAGGAAAAATTCCATTGCTAACCCTAACTCCAACCCTAACCCTAACCGAGGCCATTCCCGCCCTAGGGTTTCCCGCTTCTGCGGGCCAACTTTCTATTTTGCGAACATTTTGGTAACCCTAAACCTCACCCGGATCCTATCCCTAACCCTAACCCTAGGGGTAGATCTGCGGGGTCCCCGCCCTAGGGTTTGGCTAACCTTGCATGTACCCGGCGTTGACGATTTCCGCATACATGGGCTAGCACTTGGTAAAATCTAGGATCTGTATGTGGAAACTCCCGCCACGGCTCAAACGGAGCCTATTTTATGGTAAAGTATGCCCAACCTATGGTTTCCATGTACATATGTCCTAAACAAAGCAAAACAAATAAAAAAGTCCACTGGTAAACCCTCGCACGGAGAAAGCTATAGGGGTAGATCTGCGGGGTCCCCGCCCTAGGGTTTTCCAAGATACAGACCACCGGAGCGTCGGAATCGCTGGAAAACTTGTGTGTGTCCACATGGCATGCACAAAAGTGATTTGAGATGGTTTTATATCCAAGGCTACCCCCAAGGTGTGTCCGGCTTCTCGGACAGGGGGTTCCTACACTTAGGCAGATTCTGGATGTATAGGGGGAACTCCCTCGGAGGTGAACTGGAGAGAAAAGTGATACATTTAAGAACTTAAGACCCACACACGATACAAAACACTTAAATAACTAGACCCACACACATACCAAAGCGCTTAAAGAACTAGACCCACACACGAACCGAAACACTTAAAGAACTACACCCACACACAGGAACCAAAACACTTAAAGAAACTACACCCACACACAGGAACCAAAACACTTAAAGAACTAGACCCACACACAAACCAAAACATTTAAAGAACTACACCCACACACGAACAAAGCACTTAACACTGGGTCGACGCATGACCCGCTAGACACACGGACTCGACACACACATATTAATCAGAAGTCGAAATCTTCATCCTCGCTGGGGGTGTCCTCTGAAGCGGTGGTTGTGAGGTTTCACGACCACCTTTCATCATTCTCCCTGATACGTCTCCGACGTATCGATAATTTCTTATGTTCCATGTCACATTATTGATGATATCTACATGTTTTATGCATACTTTACATCATATTTATGCATTTTCCGCACTAACCTATTAACAAGATGCCGAAGAGCCGATTCTGTTTTCTCTTGCTTTTTGTTTCAGAAATCCTAGTAAGGAAATATTCTCTAATTGGACGAAATCAACGCCCAGGGCCTATTTTCACACGAAGCTTCCAAGACCGAAGAGTCAACGAAGTGGGGCCACGAGGTGGCCAGGAGGCGGCGCGGCCCAGCCGCGCGCCGGCTCTCTGGGCCCTCGTGACGCCTTGACCTGCCCTTCCGCCTACAAATAGTCTTCGTCGCGAAACCCCAACCGAGAGCCACGATACGGAAAACCTTCCAGACGCCGCCGCCGCCAATCCCATCTCGGGAGGATCAGGATCGTCCGCACCCTGCCGAGAGGGTAATCATCTCCCGGAGGACTCTACGCCGCCATGGTCGCCTCCGGAGTGATGTGTGAGTAGTTCACCCCTGGACTATGGGTCCATAGCAGTAGCTAGATGGTTGTCTTCTCCTCATTATGCTTCATTGTCGGATCTTGTGAGCTGCCTAACATGATCAAGATCATCTATCTGTAATGCTATATGTTGTGTTTGTTGGGATCCGATGGATAGAGAATACTATGTTATGTTGATTATCAATTCATGTCTATGTGTTGTTTATGATCTTGCATGCTCTCCGTTATTAGTAGAGGCTCTGGCCAAGTTTTTGCTAGTAACTCCAAGAGGGGTATTTATGCTCGATAGTGGGTTCATGTCTCCGTGAATCTGGGACAGTGACAGAAAGTTCTAAGGTTATGGATGTGCTGTTGCCACTAGGGATAAAACATTGATGCTATGTCCGAGGATGTAGTTATTGATTACATTACGCGCAATACTTAATGCAATTGTCTGTTGTTAGCAACTTAATACTGGAAGGGGTTCGGATGATAACCTGAAGGTGGACTTTTTAGGCATAGATGCATGCTGGATAGCGGTCTATGTACTTTGTCGTAATGCCCAATTAAATCTCACAATACTCATCATAATATGTATGTGCATGGTCATGCCCTCTCTATTTGTTAATTGCCCAACTGTAATTTGTTCACCCAACATGCTATTTATCTTATGGGAGAGACACCTCTAGCGAACTGTGGACCCCGGTCCAATTCTCTATACTGAAATACAATCTATAATGTTCTACTGTTTCGCAAACAATCATCTTCCACACTATACATCTAATCCTTTGTTACAGCAAGCCGGTGAGATTGACAACCTTGCTGTTTCGTTGGGGCAAAGTACTTGGTTTGTGTTGTGCAGGTTCCACGTTGGCGCCGGAATCCCTGGTGTTGCGCCGCACTACATCTCGCCGCCATCAACCTTCAACGTGCTTCTTGACTCCTACTGGTTCGATAAACCTTGGTTTCTAACTGAGGGAAACTTGCCGATGTGCGCATCACACCTTCCTCTTGGGGTTCCCAACGGACGCGTGTCGAACGGAAAGACAATACGTCAACCACGCGCATCAAGCAAAATTTCTGGCGCCGTTGCCGGGGAGATCAAGACACGCTGCAAGGGGAGTCTCCACATCCCAATCTCTTTACTTTGTTTTTGTCTTGCTTTATTTTATTTGTTTGCTGCATTATATCAAAATACAAAAAAATTAGTTGCTAGTTTTACTTTATTTGCTATCTTGTTTGCTATATCAAAAACACAAAAAAAATTAGTTGCTTATATTTGCTTTACTTATTTCAACATGTTTCCTTTTAATTTTACCGTAAAAGACATGCCGGTAGGACGTGGGTCTATAATTGGAAGAAATAATATAGAAGAATTTTTCAATCATGTTAGTACCGTCGAAGATTTTGAAGATAGACACTTGGTAGAACTTGCTCCTACTTATGAAATTGCTGCTGCTGCTTTAGTTCGCATGTTGGAAACTAAATTTGTTAATCTCAATCCTATAATCCAACACATGTTTCTTACACTCGGTGATATGGAAGAAGGGGAAAATAAAGATTTTGTTTTAGAAACCCTTCTTAGAGAATTTGGTGGTATAGCAAGAGAGGCTAGAAAAGTCTTTATTAAATATAAGATGCTTGGTTCTTATACCAATTTTGTTAGTCTCCTTGAAAAGATGGACATGGAGAGAATAAGGTACACTAATAATATTAATGATGGTGGGGAGATCAAAGCACCAATACCATGTAAGCTCCTAGCGATGAATGACGCACTAGAAAATAACTATGCTTGGCTTGTTCCTGAAAATTTGTTTGATGAGAGTAGCAAGCCCAAGACTAATGAAAAGGGAGCCGCTAAAACTTATGTATCCAACATACTATGCATGGTTGAGAAAACTCCACACCCCGCTGTAGATGCACCATCTTTCGATAATACTTGATACACACTTTCTGCGCCTAGCTGAAAGGCGTTAAAGAAAAGCGCTTATGGGAGACAACCCATGTTTTTACTACAGTACTTTGTTTTTATTTTGTGTCTTGGAAGTTGTTTACTACTGTAGCAACCTCTCCTTATCTTAGTTTAGTGTTTTGTTGTGCCAAGTAAAGTCGTTGATAGTAAGGTTCATACTAGATTTGGATTACTGCGCAGAAACAGATTTCTTTGCTGTCACGAATCTGGGCAAAATTCTCTGTAGGTAACTCATAAAATTATGCCAATTTACGTGAGTGATCCTCAGATATGTACGCAACTTTCATTCAATTTGAGCATTTTCATTTGAGCAAGTCTGGTGCCTCAATAAAATTCATCATTACGAACTGTTCTGTTTTGACAGATTCTGCCTTTTATTTCGTATTGCCTGTTTTGATATGCTCGATGGATTTTTCGATTCCATTGACTTTCAGTAGCTTTCTGCAATGTCCAGAAGTGTTAAGAATGATTATGTCACCTCTGAACATGTATATTTTGATTGTGCACTAACTCTCTAATGAGTTGTTTTGAGTTTGTGGGAGGAAGTTTTCAAGGATCAAGAGAGGGAGATGATACAACATGATCAAGGAGAGTGAAAGCTCTAAGCTTGGGGATGCCCCGGTGGTTCACCCCTGCATATATCAAGAAGACTCAAGCGTCTAAGCTTGGGAATGCCCAAGGCATCCCCTTCTTCATCGACAACATTATCAGGTTCCTCCCCTGAAACTATATTTTTATTCCGTCACATCTTATGTGCTTTGCTTGGAGCGCGGTTTGTTTTTGTTTTTGTTTTGTTTGAATAAAATGGATCCTAACATTCTTTGTGTGGGAGAGAGACACGCTCCGCTGTAGCATATGGACAAGTATGTCCTTAGGCTTTACTCATAATATTCATGGCGAAGTTTCTTCTTCGTTAAATTGTTATATGGTTGGAATTGGAAAATGATACATGTAGTAATTGCTAAAATGTCTTGGATAATGTGATACTTGGCAATTGTTGTGCTCATGTTTAAGCTCTTGCATCATATACTTTGCACCTATTAATGAAGAAATACATAGAGCTTGCTAAAATTTGGTTTGCATATTTGGTCTCTCTAAGGTCTAGATAATTTCTAGTATTGAGTTTGAACAACAAGGAAGACGGTGTAGAGTCTTATAATGTTTACAATATGTCTTTTATGTGAGTTTTGCTGCACCGGTTCATCCTTGTGTTTGTTTCAAATAACCTTGCTAGCCTAAGCCTTGTATCGAGAGGGAATACTTCTCATGCATCCAAATACTTGAGCCAACCACTATGCCATTTGTGTCCACCATACCTACCTACTACATGGTATTTCTCCGCCATTCCAAAGTAAATTGCTTGAGTGCTACCTTTAAACAATTCAAAATTTATCACCTCTGATTTGTGTCAATGTTTTATAGCTCATGAGGAAGTATGTGGTGTTTATCTTTCAATCTTGTTGGGCAACTTTCACCAATGGACTAGTGGCTTCATCCGCTTATCCAATAATTTTGCAAAAAGAGCTGGCAATGGGATTCCCAGTCCCAAATTAATTAATAAAAATAGACACTCCTCCATGGTATGTGATTGTTGGACGGCACCCGAAGGATTCGGTTAGCCATGGCTTGAGAAAGCAAAGGTTGGAAGGAGTGCCACACAAAAATAAAATAAAATGGGAGCCGCTCTTTGAAGGTTTGTCTGGCAAGGGGGTTAGAGTGCCCACTACCATTCGTTGACAACAACAAACACCTCTCAAAATTTTACTTTTATTGCTCTCTATATGTTTTCAAAATCAAAGCTCTAGCACAAATATAGCAATCGATGCTTTCCTCTTTGAAAGACCATTCTTTTACTTTTATGTTGAGTCAGTTCACCTATCTCTCTCCACCTCAAGAAGCAAACACTTGTGTGAACTGTGCATTGATTCCTACATACTTGCATATTGCACTTGTTATATTACTCTATGTTGACAATATCCATGAGATATACATGTTATAAGTTGAAAGCAACCGCTGAAACTTAATCTTCCTTTATGTTGCTTCAATACCTTTACTTTGAATTATTGCTTTATGAGTTAACTCTTATGCAAGACTTATTGATGCTTGTCTTGAAGTACTATTCATGAAAAGTCTTTGCTATATGATTCATTTGTTCACTCATGTCATTTACATTGTCTTGATCGCTGCATTCATTACATATGCTTACAATAGTATGATCAAGGTTATGATGGCATGTCACCCAGAAATTATCTTTGTTTATCGTTTACCTGCTCGGGACGAGCAGAAACTAAGCTTGGGGATGCTGATACATCTCCGACGTATCGATAATTTCTTATGTTCCATGCCACATTATTGATGATATCTACATGTTTTATGCATACTTTACATCATATTTATGCATTTTCCGGCACTAACCTATTAACAAGATGCCGAAGAGCCAGTTGCTGTTTTCTGCTGTTTTTGGTTTCAGGTAAGGAAATATTCTCGGAATTGGACGAAATCAACGCCCAGGGGCCTATTTTCACACGAAGCTTCCAGAAGACCGAAGAGTCAACGAAGTGGGGCCACGAGGTGGCCAGGGAGGTAGGGCGGCGCGGCCCAGGCCCTGGCCGCGCCGCCAGTCTCCTGGGCCCCTCGTGACACCCCTTGACCTGCCCTTCCGCCTACAAATAGTCTTCGTCGCGAAACCCCGTACCGAGAGCCACGATACGGAAAACCTTCCAGACGCCGCCGCCAATCCCATCTCGGGGATTCAGGAGATCGCCTCCGGCACCCTGCGGGAGAGGGGAATCATCTCCGGAGGACTCTACGCCGCCATGGTCGCCTCCGGTGATGAGTAGTTCACCCCTGGACTATGGGTCCATAGCAGTAGCTAGATGGTTGTCTTCTCCTCATTATGCTTCATTGTCGGATCTTGTGAGCTGCCTAACATGATCAAGATCATCTATCTGTAATGCTATATGTTGTGTTTGTTGGTATCCGATGGATAGAGAATACTATGTTATGTTGATTATCAATTCATGTCTATGTGTTGTTTATGATCTTGCATGCTCTCCGTTATTAGTAGAGGCTCTGGCCAAGTTTTTGCTAGTAACTCCAAGAGGGGGTATTTATGCTCGATAGTGGGTTCATGTCTCCGTGAATCTGGGGGAGTGACAGAAACCTCTAAGGTTATGGATGTGCTGTTGCCACTAGGGATAAAACATTGATGATATGTCCGAGGATGTAGTTATTGATTACATTAAGCGCAATACTTAATGCAATTGTCTGTTGTTAGCAACTTAATACTGGAAGGGGTTCGGATGATAACCTGAAGGTGGACTAGGGTTTCGTCGGAAATCGAGCATCGGATATAGGGAATGGCCCCAAAACTTGTGTGTGTCCACATGGAATGCACAAAAGTGATTTGAGATGGTTTTATATCCAAGTCTACCCCCCAGGTGTGTCCGGCTTCTCGGACAGGGGGTTCCTACACTTAGGCAGATTCTGCATGTATAGGGGGAACTCCCTCGGAGGTGAACCGGAGAGAAACTTGAGATCATATGGGATGATCCTTGTTTACACATGTACCTATGACCTAACCAAGCTAAAATGGAGGCATATGCCCACCGGGGGACCCCCGATGGGATGCAGTCAAAGGGGTAGACCGCGCGGTCAACAGAACTAGGGTTTCGTCGAAAATCGAGCATCGGATCTAGGGAATGGACCCAAAACTTGTGTGTGTCCACATGGAATGCACAAAAGTGATTTTAGATGGTTTTATACCCAAGGCTACCCCCCAGGTGTGTCCGGCTTCTCGGACAGGGGGTTCCTACACTTAGGCAGATTCTGCATGTATAGGGGGAACTACCTCAGAGGTGAACCGGAGAGAAACTTGGGATCATATGGGATGATCCTTGTTTACACATGTACCTATGACCTAACCAAGCTCAAATGGAGTCATATGCCCACCGGGGGACCCCCGATGGGATGCAGTCAAAGGGGTAGACCGAGCGGTCAACAGAACTAGGGTTTCATCACAAATCGAGCATCGGATCGAGGGAATGGCCCCAAAACTTGTGTGTGTCCACATGGAATGCACAAAAGTGATTTGAGATGGTTTTATATCCTAGGCTACCCCCAGGTGTGTCCGGCTTCTCGGGCAGGGGGTTCCTACACTTAGGCAGATATGTAGGGGGAACTCCCTCGGAGGTGAACCGGAGAGAAACTTGAGATCATATGGGATGATCCTTGTTTAAACATGTACCTATGACCTAACCAAGCTCAAATGGAGGCATATGCCCACCGGGGGACCCCCGATGGGATGCAGTCAAAGGGGTAGACCGCGCGGTCAACAAACTAGGGTTTCGTCGGAAATCGAGCATCGGATGTAGGGAATGGCCCCAAAACTTGTGTGTGTCCACATGGAATGCACAAAAGTGATTTGAGATGGTTTTATATCCTAGGCTACCCCCAGGTGTGTCCGGCTTCTCGGACAGGGGGTTCCTACACTTAGGCAGATTCTGCATGTATAGGGGGGAACTCCCTCGGAGGTGAACCGGAGAGAAACTTGGGATCATATGGGATGATCCTTGTTTCCACATGTACCTATGACCTAACCAAGCTCAAATGGAGGCATATGCCCACCTGGGGACCCCCGATGGGATGCAGTCAAAGGGGTAGACCACGCGGTCAACAGAACTAGGGTTTCGTCAGAAATCGAGCATCGGATCTAGGGAATGGCCCCAAAACTTGTGTGTGTCCACATGGCATGCACAAAAGTTATTTGAGATGGTTTTATACCCTAGGCTACCCCTGTATGTCCGGCTTCTAAAGGGGTTCCTACACTTAGGCAGATTCTGCATGTATAGGGGGAACTCCCTCGGAGGTGAACCGGAGAGAAACTTGGGATCATATGGGATGATCCTTGTTTCCACATGTACCTATGACCTAACCAAGATCAAATGGAGGCATATGACCACCGGGGGACCCCGATGGGATGCAGTCAAAGGGGTAGACCGCGCGGTCAACAGAACTAGGGTTTCGTCAGAAATCGAGCATCGGATCTAGGGAATGGCCCCAAAACTTGTGTGTGTCCACATGGAATGCACAAAAGTGATTTGAGATGGTTTTATATCCAAGGCTACCCCCAGGTGTGTCCGGCTTCTCGGACAGGGGGTTCCTACACTTAGGCAGATTCTGCATGTATAGGGGGACTCCCTGAGGTGAACCGAGAGAAAATTGAGATCATATGGGATGATCCTTGTTTTCCACATGTACCTATGACCTAACCAAGATCAAATTGAGGCATATGCCCACCGGGGACCCCGATGGGATGCGTCAAAGGTAGACCGCGCGTCAACGAACTCTGTTTCGTCGAAATTGAGCATCGGATCTAGGGAATGGCCCCAAAACTTGTGTGTGTCCACATGGAATGCAAAAAAGTGATTTGAGATGGTTTTATATCCTAGGCTACCCCCCAGGTGTGTCCGGCTTCTCGGACAGGGGGTTCCTACACTTAGGCAGATTCTGCATGTATAGGGGGAACTCCCTCGGAGGTGAACCGGAGAGAAACTTGAGATCATATGGGATGATCCTTGTTTCCACATGTACCTATGACCTAAACAAGCTCAAATGGAGGCATATGCCCACCGGGACCGATGGGATGCAGTCAAAGGGGTAGACCGCGCGGTCAACAGAACTAGGGTTTCGTCAGAAATCGAGCATCGGATCTAGGGAATGGCCCCAAAACTTGTGTGTGTCCACATGGAATGCACAAAAGTGATTTGAGATGGTTTTATATCAAAGGCTACCCCCAGGTGTGTCCGGCTTCTCGGACAGGGGGTTCCTACACTTAGGCAGATTCTGCATGTATAGGGGGGAACTCCCTCGGAGGTGAACCGGAGAGAAACTTGGGATCATATGGGATGATCCTTGTTTCAACATGTACCTATGACCTAACCAAGCTGAAATTTAGGCATATGCCCACCGGGGACCCCGATGGGATGCAATCAAAGGGTAGACCATGCGGTCAACGAACTAGGGTTTCGTCGAAATCGAGCATCGGATCTAGGGAATGGGCCCAAAACTTGTGTGTGTCCACATGGAATGCACAAAAGTGATTTTAGATGGTTTTATACCCAAGGCTACCCCCCAGTGTGTCCGGCTTCTCGGACAGGGGGTTCCTACACTTAGGCGATTCTGCATGTATAGGGGGAACTCCCTCGGAGGTGAACCGGAGAGAAACTTGGGATCATATGGGATGATCCTTGTTTACACATGTACCTATGACCTAACCAAGCTCAAATGGAGTCATATGCCCACCGGGGGACCCCGATGGGATGCAGTCAAAGGGGTAGACCGGCGGTCAACGGAACTAGGGTTTCGTCAGAAATCGAGCATCGGATCTAGGGAATGGCCCCAAAACTTGTGTGTGTCCACATGGAATGCACAAAAGTGATTTGAGATGGTTTTATATCCTAGGCTACCCCCCCAGGTGTGTCCGGCTTCTCGGACAGGGGGTTCCTACAATTAGGCAGATTCTGCATGTATAGGGGGGAACTCCCTCGGAGGTGAATCGGAGAGAAGCTTGAGATCATATAGGATGATTCTTGTTTAAACATGTACCTATGACCTAACCAAGCTCAAATGGAGGCATATGCCCACCGGGGGACCCCCGATGGGATGCAGTCAAAGGGGTAGACCGCGCGGTCAACAGAACTAGGGTTTCGTCGGAAATCGAGCATCGGATGTAGGGAATGGCCCCAAAACTTGTGTGTGTCCACATGGAATGCACAAAAGTGATTTGAGATGGTTTTATATCCTAGGCTACCCCCAGGTGTGTCCGGCTTCTCGGACAGGGGGTTCCTACACTTAGGCAGATTCTGCATGTATAGGGGGAACTCCCTCGGAAGTGAACCAGAGAGAAACTTGGGATCATATGGGATGATCCTTGTTTCCACATGTACCTATGACCTAACCAAGCTCAAATGGAGGCATATGCCCACCGGGGGACCCCCGATGGGATGCAGTCAAAGGGGTAGACCGCGCGGTCAACGGAACTAGGGTTTCGTCAGAAATCGAGCATCGGATCTAGGGAATGGCCCCAAAACTTGTGTGTGTCCACATGGCATGCACAAAAGTTATTTGAGATGGTTTTATACCCTAGGCTACCCCCCGTATGTCCGGCTTCTCGGACAGGGGTTCCTACACTTAGGCATTCTGCATGTATAGGGGGAACTCCCTCGGAGGTGAACCGGAGAGAAACTTGAGATCATATGGGATGATCCTTGTTTCCACATGTACCTATGACCTAACCAAGATCAAATGGAGGCATATGACCACCGGGGGACCCCGATGGGATGCAGTCAAAGGGGTAGACCGCGCGGTCAACAGAACTAGGGTTTCGTCAAATCGAGCATCGGATCTAGGGAATGGCCCCAAAACTTGTGTGTGTCCACATGGAATGCACAAAAGTGATTTGAGATGGTTTTATATCCAAGGCTACCCCCAGGTGTGTCCGGCTTCTCGGACAGGGGGTTCCTACACTTAGGCAGATTCTGCATGTATAGGGGGAACTCCCTCGGAGGTGAACCGGAGAGAAACTTGGGATCATATGGGATGATCCTTGTTTCCACATGTACCTATGACCTAACCAAGCTCAAATGGAGGCATATGCCCACCGGGGGACCCCCGATGGGATGCAATCAAAGGGGTAGACCGCGCGGTCAACAGAACTAGGGTTTCGTCGAAATCGAGCATCGGATCTAGGGAATGGCCCCAAAACTTGTTTGTGTCCACATGGCATGCACAAAAGTTATTTGAGATGGTTTTATACCCTAGGCCACCCCCAGGTGTCCGGCTTCTCGGACAGGGGGTTCCTACACTTAGGCAGATTCTGCATGTATAGGGGGAACTCCCTCGGAGGTGAACCGGAGAGAAACTTGGGATCATATGGGATGATCCTTGTTTCCACATGTACCTATGACCTAACCAAGATCAAATGGAGGCATATGACCACCGGGGGACCCCCGATGGGATGCAGTCAAAGGGGTAGACCGCGCGGTCAACAGAACTAGGGTTTCGTCGAAATCGAGCATCGGATCTAGGGAATGGCCCCAAAACTTGTGTGTGTCCACATGGAATGCACAAAAGTGATTTGAGATGGTTTTATATCCAAGGCTACCCCCCAGGTGTGTCCGGCTTCGGGGGGTTCCTACACTTAGGCAGATTCTGCATGTATAGGGGGAACTCCTCGGAGGTGAACCGGAGAGAAACTTGGGATCATATGGGATGATCCTTGTTTCCACATGTACCTATGACCTAACCAAGCTCAAATGGAGGCATATTCCCACCGGGGGACCCCCGATGGGATGCAGTCAAAGGGGTAGACCGCGCGGTCAACAGAACTAGGGTTTCGTCGGAAATCGAGCATCGGATCTAGGGAATGGCCCCAAAACTTGTGTGTGTCCACATGGAATGCACAAAAGTGATTTGAGATGGTTTTATATCCAAGGCTACCCCCAGGTGTGTCCGGCTTCTCGGACAGGGGGTTCCTACACTTAGGCAGATTCTGCATGTATAGGGGGGAACTCCCTCGGAGGTGAACCGGAGAGAAAATTGAGATCATATGGGATGATCCTTGTTTCCACATGTACCTATGACCTAACCAAGATCAAATTGAGGCATATGCCCACCGGGGGACCCCCGATGGGATGCAGTCAAAGGGGTACACCGCGCGGTCAACAGAACTAGGGTTTCGTCGAAATCGAGCATCGGATCTAGGGAATGGCCCCAAAACTTGTGTGTGTCCACATGGAATGCAAAAAAGTGATTTGATATGGTTTTATATCCTAGGCTACCCCCAGTGTGTCCGGCTTCACGGACAGGGGTTCCTACACTTAGGCAGATTCTGCATGTAACTCCTCGGAGGTGAACCGGAGAGAAACTTGAGATCATATGGGATGATCCATGTTTCCACATGTACCTATGACCTAACCAAGCTCAAATGGAGGCATATGCCCACCGGGGGACCCCGATGGGATGCGTCAAAGGGGTAGACCGCGCGGTCACAGAACTAGGGTTTCGTCGGAAATCGCGCATCGGATCTAGGGAATGGCCCCAAAACTTGTGTGTGTCCACATGGAATGCACAAAAGTGATTTGAGATGGTTTTATATCCTAGGCTACCCCCCAGTGTGTCCGGCTTCTCGGACAGGGGTTCCTACACTTAGGCAGATTCTGCATGTATAGGGGGAACTCCCTCGGAGGTGAACCGGAGAGAAAATTGAGATCATATGGGATGATCCTTGTTTCCACATGTACCTATGACCTAACCAAGATCAAATTGAGGCATATGCCCACCGGGGGACCCCGATGGGATGCAGTCAAAGGGGTAGACCGCGCGGTCAACAGAACTAGGGTTTCGTCAGAAATCGAGCATCGGATCGAGGAAATGGCCCCAAAACTTGTGTGTGTCCACATGGAATGCACAAAAGTGATTTGAGATGGTTTTATATCCTAGGCTACCCCCCAGGTGTGTCCGGCTTCTCGGACAGGGGGTTCCTACACTTAGGCAGATTCTGCATGTATAGGGGGAACTCCCTCGGAGGTGAACCGGAGAGAAACTTGAGATCATATGGGATGATCCTTGTTTAAACATGTACCTATGACCTAACCAAGATCAAATGGAGGCATATGACCACCGGGGGACCCCGATGGGATGCAGTCAAAGGGGTAGACCGCGCGGTCAACAGAACTAGGGTTTCGTTAGAAATCGAGCATCGGATGTAGGGAATGGCCCCAAAACTTGTGTGTGTCCACATGGAATGCACAAAAGTGATTTGAGATGGTTTTATATCCTAGGCTACCCCCCAGGTGTGTCCGGCTTCTCGGACAAGGGGTTCCTACACTTAGCATTCTGCATGTATAGGGGAACTCCCTCGGAGGTGAACCGGAGAGAAACTTGGGATCATATGGGATGATCCTTGTTTCCACATGTACCTATGACCTAACCAAGCTCAAATGGAGGCATATGCCCACCGGGGACCCCCGATGGGATGCAGTCAAAGGGGAGACCGCGCGGTCAACAGAACTAGGGTTTCGTCAGAAATCGAGCATCGGATCTAGGGAATGGCCCCAAAACTTGTGTGTGTCCACATGGCATGCACAAAAGTTATTTGAGATGGTTTTATACCCTAGGCTACCCCCCAGGTATGTCCGGCTTCTCGGAAAGGGGATTCCTACACTTAGGCAGATTCTGCATGTATTGGGGGGAACTCCCTCGGAGGTGAACCGGAGAGAAACTTGGGATCATATGGGATGATCCTTATTTCCACATGTACCTATGACCTAACCAAGATCAAATGGAGGCATATGACCACCGGGGGACCCCCGATGGGATGCAGTCAAAGGGGTAGACCGCGCGGTCAACAGAACTAGGGTTTCGTCGGAAATCGAGCATCGGATCTAGGGAATGGCCCCAAAACTTGTGTGTGTCCACATGGAATGCACAAAAGTGATTTGAGATGGTTTTATATCCAAGGCTACCCCCAGTGTGTCCGGCTTCTCGGACAGGGGTTCCTACACTTAGGCAGATTCGCATGTATAGGGGGGGACTCCTCGGAGGTGAACCGGAGAGAAAATTGAGATCATATGGGATGATCCTTGTTTTCACATGTACCTATGACCTAACCAAGATCAAATTGAGGCATATGCCCACCGGGGGACCCCGATGGGATGCAGTCAAAGGGGTAGACCGCGCGGTCAACAGAACTAGGGTTTCGTCGGAAATCGAGCATCGGATCTAGGGAATGGCCCCAAAACTTGTGTGTGTCCACATGGAATGCAAAAAAGTGATTTGAGATGGTTTTATATCCTAGGCTACCCCCCAGGTGTGTCCGGCTTCTCGGACAGGGGGTTCCTACACTTAGGCAGATTCTGCATGTATAGGGGGAACTCCCTCGGAGGTGAACCGGAGAGAAACTTGAGATCATATGGGATGATCCTTGTTTCCACATGTACCTATGACCTAAAAAGCTCAAATGGAGGCATATGCCCACCGGGGACCCCCGATGGGATGCAGTCAAAGGGGTAGACCGCGCGGTCAACAGAACTAGGGTTTCGTCAGAAATCGAGCATCAGATCTAGGGAATGGCACCAAAACTTGTGTGTGTCCACATGGAATGAACAAAAGTGATTTGAGATGGTTTTATATCATAGGCAACCCCCCCAGGTGTGTCCGGCTTCTCGGACAGGGGGTTCCTACATTTAGGCAGATTCCGCATGTATAGGGGAACTCCCTCGAGGTGAACCGAGAGAAACTTGGGATCATATGGGATGATCCTTGTTTCAACATGTACCTATGACCTAACCAAGCTGAAATGGAGGCATATGCCCACCGGGACCCCCGATGGGATGCAGTCAAAGGGGTAGACCGCGCGGTCAACAGAACTAGGGTTTCGTCGGAAATCGAGCATCGGATCTAGGGAATGGCCCCAAAACTTGTGTGTGTCCACATGGAATGCACAAAAGTGATTTGAGATGGTTTTATATCCTAGGCTACCCCCAGGTGTGTCCGGCTTCTCGGACAGGGGGTTCCTACAATTAGGCAGATTCTGCATGTATAGGGGGGAACTCCCTCGGAGGTGAACCGGAGAGAAACTTGAGATCATATGGGATGATCCTTGTTTAAACATGTACCTATGACCTAACCAAGCTCAAATGGAGGCATATGCCCACCGGGGGACCCCCGATGGGATGCAGTCAAAGGGGTAGACCGCGCGGTCAACGAACTAGGGTTTCATCAGAAATCGAGCATCGGATCTAGGGAATGGCCCCAAAACTTGTGTGTGTCCACATGGAATGCAAAAAAGTGATTTGAGATGGTTTTATATCCTAGGCTACCCCCAGGTGTGTCCGGCTTCTCGGACAGGGGGTTCTACACTTAGGCAGATTCTGCATGTATAGGGGGAACTCCCTCACAGGTGAACCGGAGAGAAACTTGAGATCATATGGGATGATCCTTGTTACCACATGTACCTATGACCTAAACAAGCTCAAATGGAGGCATATGCCCGGGACCCCCGATGGGATGCAGTCAAAGGGGTAGACCGCGCGGTCAACAGAACTAGGGTTTCGTCGGAAATCGAGCATCGATCTAGGGAATGGCCCCAAAACTTGTGTGTGTCCACATGGAATGCACAAAAGTGATTTGAGATGGTTTTATATCATAGGCAACCCCCAGTGTGTGTCCGGCTTCTGACAGGGGGTTCCTACATTTAGGCAGATTCCGCATGTATAGGGGGGAACTTCCTCGGAGGTGAACCGGAGAGAAACTTGGGATCATATGGGATGATCCTTGTTTCAACATGTACCTATGACCTAACCAAGCTGAAATTTAGGCATATGCCCACCGGGGGACCCCCGATGGGATGCGTCAAAGGGGTAGACCACGCGGTCAACGGAACTAGGGTTTCGTCGGAAATCGAGCATCGGATCGAGGGAATGGCCCCAAAACTTGTGTGTGTCCACATGGAATGCACAAAAGTGATTTTAGATGGTTTTATACCCAAGGCTACCCCCGTGTGTCCGGCTTCTCGGACAGGGGTTCCTACACTTAGGCAGATTCTGCATGTATAGGGGGAACTACCTCGGAGGTGAACCAGAGAAACTTGGGATCATATGGGATGATCCTTGTTAACACATGTACCTATGACCTAACCAAGCTCAAATGGAGTCATATGCCCACCGGGGGACCCCCGATGGGATGCAGTCAAAGGGGTAGACCGAGCGGTCAACAGAACTAGGGTTTCGTCAGAAATCGAGCATCGGATCTAGGGAATGGCCCCAAAACTTGTGTGTGTCCACATGGAATGCACAAAAGTGATTTGAGATGGTTTTATATCCTAGGCTACCCCCAGGTGTGTCCGGCTTTCGACAGGGGTTCCTACAATTAGCATTCTGCATGTATAGGAACTCCCTCGGAGGTGAATCGGAGAGAAGCTTGAGATCATATAGGATGATTCTTGTTAAACATGTACCTATGACCTAACCAAGCTCAAATGGAGGCATATGCCCACCGGGGACCCCGATGGGATGCCAAAGGGGTAGACCGCGCGGTCAACAGAACTAGGGTTTCGTCGTAAATCGAACATCGGATGTAGGGAATGGCCCCAAAACTTGTGTGTGTCCACATGGAATGCACAAAAGTGATTTGAGATGGTTTTATATCCAAGGCTACCCCCGTGTGTGTCCGCTTCTCGGACGGGGGTTACACTTAGGCACTGCATGTATAGGGGAACTCCTCGTGAACCGAGAGAAACTTGGGATCATATGGGATGATCCTTGTTTCCACATGTACCTATGACCTAACCAAGCTCAAATGGAGGCATATGCCCACCGGGGACCGATGGGATGCAAATAAAGGGGTAGACCGTGGTCACGTAACTAGGGTTTCGTCGTAAATCGAGCATCGGATCTAGGGAATGGCCCCAAAACTTGTGTGTGTCCACATGGCATGCACAAAAGTTATTTGAGATGGTTTTATACCCTAGGCTACCCCCCTGTGTGTCCGGCTTCTCGGACGGGGGTTCCTACACTTAGGCCGATTCTGCATGTATAGGGGGAACTCCCTCGGAGGTGAACCGGAGAGAAACTTGGGATCATATGGGATGATACTTGTTTCCACATGTACCTATGACCTAACCAAGATCAAATGGAGGCATATGACCACCGGGGGACCCCCGATGGGATGTCAAAGGGGTAGACCGCGCGGTCAACAGAACTAGGGTTTCGTCAGAAATCGAGCATCGAATCTAGGGAATGGCCCCAAAACTTGTGTGTGTCCACATGGAATGCACAAAAGTGATTTGAGATGGTTTTATATCCAAGGCTACCCCCAGGTGTGTCCGGCTTCTGACAGGGGGTTCCTACACTTAGGCAGATTCTGCATGTATAGGGGGGAACTCCCTAAGTGAACCGGAGAGAAACTTGGGATCATATGGGATGATCCTTGTTTCCACATGTACCTATGACCTAACCAAGCTCAAATGGAGGCATATGCCCACCGGGGACCCCCGATGGGATGCAGTCAAAGGGGTAGACCGCGCGGTCAACGTAACTAGGGTTCAGAAATCGAGCATCGGATCTAGGGAATGGCCCCAAAACTTGTGTGTGTCCACATGGCATGCACAAAAGTTATTTGAGATGGTTTTATACCCTAGGCTACCCCCCCCCCAGGTGTGTCCGGCTTCTCGGACAGGGGTTCCTACACTTAGGCAGATTCTCGCATGTATAGGGGGAACTCCTGGAGGTGAACCGGAGAGAAACTTGGGATCATATGGGATGATCCTTGTTTCCACATGTACCTATGACCTAACCAAGATCAAATGGAGGCATATGACCACCGGGGGACCCCCGATGGGATGCAGTCAAAGGGGTAGACCGCGCGGTCAACAGAACTAGGGTTTCGTCGGAAATCGAGCATCGGATCTAGGGAATGGCCCCAAAACCTGTGTGTGTCCACATGGAATGCACAAAAGTGATTTGAGATGGTTTTATATCCAAGGCTACCCCCAGGTGTGTCCGGCTTCTCGGACAGGGGGTTCCTACACTTAGGCAGATTCTGCATGTATAGGGGGAACTCCCTCGGAGGTGAACCGGAGAGAAACTTGGGATCATATGGGATGATCCTTGTTTCCACATGTACCTATGACCTAACCAAGCTCAAATGGAGGCATATTCCCACCGGGGGACCCCCGATGGGATGCAGTCAAAGGGGTAGACCGCGCGGTCAACAGAACTAGGGTTTCGTCGGAAATCGAGCATCGGATCTAGGGAATGGCCCCAAAACTTGTGTGTCCACATGGAATGCACAAAAGTGATTTGAGATGGTTTTATCCAAGGCTACCCCGTGTGTGTCCGGCTTCTGGACAGGTTCCTACACTTAGGCGGATTCTGCATGTATAGGGGAACTCCTCGAGGTGAACCGGAGAGAAAATTGAGATCATATGGGATGATCCTTGTTTCCACATGTACCTATGACCTAACCAAGCTCAAATTGAGGCATATGCCCACCGGGGGACCCCCGATGGGATGCAGTCAAAGGGGTAGACCGCGCGGTCAACAGAACTAGGGTTTCGTCGGAAATCGAGCATCGGATCTAGGGAATGGCCCCAAAACTTTTGTGTGTCCTCATGGAATGCAAAAAAGTGATTTGATATGGTTTTATATCCTAGGCTACCCTCCAGGTGTGTCCGACTTCACGGACAGGGGGTTCCTACACTTAGGCAGATTCTGCATGTATAGGGGGAACTCCTCGGAGGTGAACCGGAGAGAAACTTGAGATCATATGGGATGATCCTTGTTTCCACATGTACCTATGACCTAACCAAGCTCAAATGGAGGCATATGCCCACCGGGGGACCCCCGATGGGATGCAGTCAAAGGGGTAGACCGCGCGGCCAACAGAACTAGGGTTTCGTCGGAAATCGCATCGGATCTAGGGAATGGCCCCAAAACTTGTGTGTGTCCACATGGAATGCACAAAAGTGATTTGAGATGGTTTTATATCCTAGGCTACCCCCCAGGTGTGTCCGGCTTCTCGGACAGGGGGTTCCTACACTTAGGCAGATTCTGCATGTATAGGGGGAACTCCCTCGGAGGTGAACCGGAGAGAAACTTGAGATCATATGGGATGATCCTTGTTTCCACATGTACCTATGACCTAACCAAGCTCAAATGGAGGCATATGCCCACCGGGGGACCCCCGATGGGATGCAGTCAATGGGGTAGACTGCGCGGTCAACAGAACTAGGGTTTCGTCGGAAATCGAGCATCGGATATAGGGAATGGCCCCAAAACTTGTGTGTGTCCACATGGAATGCACAAAAGTGATTTGAGATGGTTTTATATCCAAGTCTACCCCCCAGGTGTGTCCGGCTTCTCGGACAGGGGTTCCTACACTTAGGCAGATTCTGCATGTATAGGGGGAACTCCCTCGGAGGTGAACCGGAGAGAAACTTGAGATCATATGGGATGATCCTTGTTTACACATGTACCTATGACTTAACCAAGCTAAAATGTAGGCATATGCCCACCGGGACCCCCGATGGGATGCAGTAAAGGGGTAGACCGCGCGGTCAACGTAACTAGGGTTTCGTCGGAAATCGAGCACGGATCTAGGGAATGACCCAAAACTTGTGTGTATCCACATGGAATGCACAAAAGTGATTTTAGATGGTTTTATACCCAAGGCTACCCCCTGTGTCCTATTTCTGGACAGGGGGTTCCTACACTTAGGCGATTCCGCATGTATAGGGGAACTACCTCGAGGTGAACCGGAGAGAAACTTGGGATCATATGGGATGATCCTTGCTTACACATGTACCTATGACCTAACCAAGCTCAAATGGAGTCATATTCCCACGGGGGACCCCCGATGGGATGCAGATCAAAGGGGTAGACCGAGCGGTCAACAGAACTAGGGTTTCGTCGAAATCGAGCATCGGATCTAGGGAATGGCCCCAAAACTTGTGTGTGTCCACATGGAATGCACAAAAGTGATTTGAGATGGTTTTATATCCTAGGCTACCCCCAGGTGTGTCCGGCTTCTCGGACAGGGGGCAGATTTCTGCATGTATAGGGGGAACTCCCTCGGAGGTGAACCGGAGAGAAACTTGAGATCATATGGGATGATCCTTGTTTAAACATGTACCTATGACCTAACCAAGCTCAAATGGAGGCATATGCCCACCGGGGGACCCCCGATGGGATGCAGTCAAAGGGGTAGACCGCGCGGTCAACGAACTAGGGTTTCGTCGAAATCGAGCATCGGATCTAGGGAATGGCCCCAAAACTTGTGTGTGCCCACATGGAATGCACAAAAGTGATTTGAGATGGTTTTATATCCAAGGCTACCCCCCAGGTGTGTCCGGCTTCTCGGACAGGGGGTTCCTACACTTAGGCAGATTCTGCATGTATAGGGGGGAACTCCCTCGGAGGTGAACCGGAGAGAAACTTGGGATCATATGGGATGATCCTTGTTTACACATGTACCTATGACCTAACCAAGCTCAAATGGAGTCATATGCCCACCGGGGGACCCCCGATGGGATGCAGTCAAAGGGGTAGACCGCGCGGTCAACAGAACTAGGGTTTCGTCAGAAATCGAGCATCGGATCTAGGGAATGGCCCCAAAACTTGTGTGTGTCCACATGGAATGCACAAAAGTGATTTGAGATGGTTTTATATCCTAGGCTACCCCCCAGGTGTGTCCGGCTTCTCGGACAGGGGGTTCCTACAATTAGGCGATCTCTGCATGTATAGGGGGAACTCCTCGGAGGTGAACCGGAGAGAAACTTGAGATCATATGGGATGATCCTTGTTTACACATGTACCTATGACCTAAACAAGCTCAAATGGAGGCATATGCCCACCGGGGACCCCTGGGATGCAATAAAGGGGTAGACCGCGCGGTCAACAGAACTAGGGTTTCGTCGAAATCGAGCATCGGATGTGGGAATGGCCCCAAAACTTGTGTGTGTCCACATGGAATGCACAAAAGTGATTTGAGATAGTTTTATATCCTAAGGCTACACCCCGGTGTGTCCGGCTTCTGGACAGGGGGTTCCTACACTTAGCAGATTCTGCATGTATAGGGGGAACTCCCTCGGAGGTGAACCAGAGAGAAACTTGGGATCATATGGGATGATCCTTGTTTCCACATGTACCTATGACCTAACCAAGCTCAAATGGAGGCATATGCCCACCGGGGGACCCCCGATGGGATGCAGTCAAAGGGGTAGACCGCGCGGTCAACAGAACTAGGGTTTCGTCGAAATCGAGCATCGGATCTAGGGAATGGCCCCAAAACTTGTGTGTGTCCACATGGCATGCACAAAAGTTATTTGAGATGGTTTTATACCCTAGGCTACCCCCTGCATGTCCGGCTTCTCGGACAGGGGGTTCCTACACTTAGGCAGATTCTGCATGTATAGGGGGAACTCCCTCGGAGGTGAACCGGAGAGAAACTTGGGATCATATGGGATGATCCTTGTTTCCACATGTACCTATGACCTAACCAAGATCAAATGGAGGCATATGACCACCGGGGGACCCCGATGGGATGCAGTCAAAGGGGTAGACCGCGCGGTCAACAGAACTAGGGTTTCGTCGGAAATCGAGCATCGGATCTAGGGAATGGCCCCAAAACTTGTGTGTGTCCACATGGAATGCACAAAAGTGATTTGAGATGGTTTTATATCCAAGGCTACCCCCCAGGTGTGTCCGGCTTCTCGGACAGGGGGTTCCTACACTTAGGCAGATTCTGCATGTATAGGGGGAACTCCCTCGGAGGTGAACCGGAGAGAAACTTGGGATCATATGGGATGATCCTTGTTTCCACATGTACCTATGACCTAACCAAGATCAAATGGAGGCATATGCCCACCGGGGGACCCCCGATGGGATGCAGTCAAAGGGGTAGACCGCGCGGTCAACAGAACTAGGGTTTCGTCGGAAATCGAGCATCTAGGGAATGGCCCCAAAACTTGTGTGTGTCCACATGGAATGCACAAAAGTGATTTGAGATGGTTTTATATCCAAGGCTACTCCCGGTGTGTCCGGCTTCTACAGGGGGTTCACACTTAGGCAGATTCTGCATGTATAGGGGGGAACTCCCTCGGAGGTGAACCGGAGAGAAAATTGAGATCATATGGGATGATCCTTGTTTCCACATGTACCTATGACCTAACCAAGATCAAATTGAGGCATATGCCCACCGGGGGACCCCCGATGGGATGCAGTCAAAGGGGTAGACCGCGCGGTCAACAGAACTAGGGTTTCGTCGGAAATCGAGCATCGGATCTAGGGAATGGCCCCAAAACTTGTGTGTGTCCACATGGAATGCAAAAAGTGATTTGAGATGGTTTTATATCCTAGGCTACCCCCCAGGTGTGTCCGGCTTCGGACAGGGGGTTCCTACACTTAGGCAGATTCTGCATGTATAGGGGGAACTCCCTCGGAGGTGAACCGGAGAGAAACTTGAGATCATATGGGATGATCCTTGTTTCCACATGTACCTATGACCTAAACAAGCTCAAATGGAGGCATATGCCCACTGGGGGACCCCCGATGGGATGCAGTCAAAGGGGTAGACCGCGCGGTCAACAGAACTAGGGTTTCGTCAGAAATCGAGCATCGGATCTAGGGAATGGCCCCAAAACTTGTGTGTGTCCACATGGAATGCACAAAAGTGATTTGAGATGGTTTTATATCATAGGCAACCCCCCCAGGTGTGTCCGGCTTCTCGGACAGGGGGTTCCTACATTTAGGCAGATTCCGCATGTATAGGGGGAACTCCCTCGGAGGTGAACCGGAGAGAAACTTGGGATCATATGGGATGATCCTTGTTTCAACATGTACCTATGACCTAACCAAGCTGAAATTTAGGCATATGCCCACCGGGGGACCCCCGATGGGATGCAGTCAAAGGGGTAGACCACGCGGTCAACAGAACTAGGGTTTCGTCGGAAATCGAGCATCGGATCTAGGGAATGGGCCCAAAACTTGTGTGTGTCCACATGGAATGCACAAAAGTGATTTGAGATGGTTTTATATCCAAGGCTACCCCCAGGTGTGTCCGGCTTCTCGGACAAGGGGTTCCTACACTTAGTCAGATTCTGCATGTATAGGGGGAACTCCCTCGGAGGTGAACCGGAGAGAAACTTGAGATCATATGGGATGACCCTTGTTTCCAAATGTACCTATGACCTAACCAAGCTCAAATGGAGGCATATGACCACCGGAGGACCCCCGATGGGATGCAGTCAAAGGGGTAGACCGCACGGTCAACAGAACAAGGGTTTCGTCGTAAATCGAGCATCGGATCTAGGTAATGGCCCCAAAACTTGTGTGTGTCCACATGGAATGCAAAAAAGTGATTTGAGATGGTTTTATATCCTAGGCTACCCCCCAGGTGTGTCCGGCTTCTCGGACAGGGGGTTCCTACACTTAGGCAGATTCTGCATGTATAGGGGGAACTCCCTCGGAGGTGAACCGGAGAGAAACTTGAGATCATATGGGATGATCCTTGTTTCCACATGTACCTATTACCTAACCAAGCTCAAATGGAGGCATATGCCCACCGGGGGACCCCCGATGGGATGCAGTCAAAGGGGTAGACCGCGCGGTCAACAGAACTAGGGTTTCGTCGGAAATCGAGCATCGGATCTAGGGAATGGCCCCAAAACTTGTGTGTGTCCACATGGAATGCACAAAAGTGATTTGAGATGATTTTATATCCAAGGCTACCCCCCAGGTGTGTCCGGCTTCTCGGACAGGGGGTTCCTACACTTAGGCAGATTCTGCATGTATAGGGGGAACTCCCTCGGAGGTGAACCGGAGAGAAACTTGAGATCATATGGGATGATCCTTGTTTCAACATGTACCTATGACCTAACCAAGCTCAAATGGAGGCATATGCCCACCGGGGGACCCCCGATGGGATGCAGTCAAAGGGGTAGACCGCGCGGTCAACAGAACTAGGGTTTCGTCGGAAATCGAGCATCGGATCTAGGGAATGGCCCCAAAACTTGTGTGTGTCCACATGGAATGAACAAAAGTGATTTGAGATGGTTTTATATCCTAGGCTACCCCCCAGGTGTGTCCGCTTCTCGGACAGGGGGTTCCTACACTTAGGCAGATTCTGCATGTATAGGGGGGAGAACTCCCTCGGAGGTGAACCGGAGAGAAACTTGGGATCATATGGGATGATCCTTGTTTCCACATGTACCTATGACCTAACCAAGATCAAATGGAGGCATATGCCCACCGGGGGACCCCCGATGGGATGCAGTCAAAGGGGTAGACCGCGCGGTCAACAGAACTAGGGTTTCGTCGAAATCGAGCATCGGATCTAGGGAATGGCCCCAAAACTTGTGTGTGTCCACATGGAATGCACAAAAGTGATTTGAGATGGTTTTATATCCAAGGCTACCCCCCAGGTGTGTCCGGCTTCTGACAGGGGGTTCCTACACTTAGGCAGATTCTGCATGTATAGGGGGAACTCCCTCGGAGGTGAACCGGAGAGAAAATTGAGATCATATGGGATGATCCTTGTTTCCACATGTACCTATGACCTAACCAAGATCAAATTGAGGCATATGCCCACCGGGGGACCCCCGATGGGATGCAGTCAAAGGGGTAGACCGCGCGGTCAACAGAACTAGGGTTTCGTCGGAAATCGAGCATCGGATCTAGGGAATGGCCCCAAAACTTGTGTGTGTCCATGGAATGCAAAAAAGTGATTTGAGATGGTTTTATATCCAAGGCTACCCCCCAGGTGTGTCCGGCTTCTCGGACAGGGGTTCCTACACTTAGGCAGATTCTGCATGTATAGGGGGAACTCCCTCGGAGGTGAACCGGAGAGAAACTTGAGATCATATGGGATGATCCTTGTTTCCACATGTACCTATGACCTAAACAAGCTCAAATGGAGGCATATGCCCACCGGGGACCCCCGATGGGATGCAATCAAAGAGGTAGACGGTCAAAACTAGGGTTTCGTCAGAAATCGAGCATCGGATCTAGGGAATGGCCCCAAAACTTGTGTGTGTCCACATGGAATGCACAAAAGTGATTTGAGATGGTTTTATATCAAAGGCTACCCCCCCAGGTGTGTCCGGCTTCTCGGACAGGGGGTTCCTACACTTAGGCAGTTCCGCATGTATAGGGAACTCCCTCGGAGGTGAACCGGAGAGAAACTTGGGATCATATGGGATGATCCTTGTTTCAACATGTACCTATGACCTAACCAAGCTGAAATTTAGGCATATGCCCACCGGGGGACCCCCGATGGGATGCAGTCAAAGGGGTAGACCACGCGGTCAACGAACTAGGGTTTCGTCAGAAATCGAGCATCGGATCTAGGGAATGGGCCCAAAACTTGTGTGTGTCCACATGGAATGCACAAAAGTGATTTGAGATGGTTTTATATCCAAGGCTACCCCCAGGTGTGTCCGGCTTCTCGGACAGGGGTTCCTACACTTAGGCAGATTCTGCATGTATAGGGGGGAACTCCCTCGGAGGTGAACCGGAGAGAAACTTGAGATCATATGGGATGATCCTTGTTTCCACATGTACCTATGACCTAACCAAGCTCAAATGGAGGCATATGCCCACCGGGGGACCCCCGATGGGATGCAGTCAAAGGGGTAGACCGCACGGTCAACAGAACTAGGGTTTCATCGGAAATCGAGCATCGGATCTAGGGAATGGCCCCAAAACTTGTGTGTGTCCACATGGAATGCAAAAAAGTGATTTGAGATGGTTTTATATCCTAGGCTACCCCCCAGGTGTGTCCGGCTTCTCGGACAGGGGTTCCTACACTTAGGAAGATTCTGCATGTATAGGGGGGAACTCCCTCGGAGGTGAACCGGAGAGAAACTTGAGATCATATGGGATGATCCTTGTTTCCACATGTACCTATTACCTAACCAAGCTCAAATGGAGGCATATGCCCACCGGGGGACCCCCGATGGGATGCAGTCAAAGGGGTAGACCGTGCGGTCAACAGAACTAGGGTTTCGTCGGAAATCGAGCATCGGATCTAGGGAATGGCCCCAAAACTTGTGTGTGTCCACATGGAATGCACAAAAGTGATTTGAGATGATTTTATATCCTAGGCTACCCCCAGGTGTGTCCGGCTTCTCGGACAGGGGGTTCCTACACTTAGGCAGATTCTGCATGTATAGGGGGAACTCCCTCGGAGGTGAACCGGAGAGAAACTTGAGATCATATGGGATGATCCTTGTTTCAACATGTACCTATGACCTAACCAAGCTCAAATGGAGGCATATGCCCACCGGGGGACCCCGATGGGATGCAGTCAAAGGGGTAGACCGCGCGGTCAACAGAACTAGGGTTTCGTCGGAAATCGAGCATCGGATCTAGGGAATGGCCCCAAAACTTGTGTGTGTCCACATGGAATGAACAAAAGTGATTTGAGATGGTTTTATATCCTAGGCTACCCCCAGGTGTGTCCGGCTTCTCGGACAGGGGGTTCCTACACTTAGGAAGATTCTGCATGTATAGGGGGAACTCCCTCGGAGGTGAACCGGAGAGAAACTTGATCCACATGGCATGCACAAAAGTGATTTGAGATGGTTTTATATCCAAGGCTACCCCCCAAGGTGTGTCCGGCTTCTCGGACAGGGGGTTCCTACACTTAGGCAGATTCTGGATGTATAGGGGGAACTCCCTCGGAGGTGAACTGGAGAGAAAAGTGATACATTTAAGAACTTAAGACCCACACACGATACAAAACACTTAAATAACTAGACCCACACACATACCAAAGCGCTTAAAGAACTAGACCCACACACGAACCGAAACACTTAAAGAACTACACCCACACACAGGAACCAAAACACTTAAAGAACTACACCCACACAGGAACCAAAACACTTAAAGAACTAGACCCACACACAAACCAAAACATTTAAAGAACTACACCCACACACGAACAAAGCACTTAACACTGGGTCGACGCATGACCCGCTAGACACACGGACTCGACACACACATATTAATCAGAGAAGTCGAAATCTTCATCCTCGCTGGGGGTGTCCTCTGAAGCGGTGGTTGTGAGGTTTCACGACCACCGTTCATCATTCTCCCCTGATACGTCTCCGACGTATCGATAATTTCTTATGTTCCATGTCACATTATTGATGATATCTACATGTTTTATGCATACTTTACATCATATTTATGCATTTTCCGGCACTAACCTATTAACAAGATGCCGAAGAGCGAGTTGTTGTTTTCTGCTGTTTTTGGTTTCAGAAATCCTAGTAAGGAAATATTCTCGGAATTGGACGAAATCAACGCCCAGGGGCCTATTTTCACACGAAGCTTCTAGAAGACCGAAGAGTCAACGAAGTGGGGCCACGAGGTGGCCAGGAGGGCGGCGCGGCCCAGGCCCTGGCCGCGCCGGCCAGTCTCCTGGGCCCCTCGTGACGCCCCTTGACCTGCCCTTCCGCCTACAAATAGTCTTCGTCGCGAAACCCCCAGTACCGAGAGCCACGATACGGAAAACCTTCCAGACGCCGCCGCCGCCAATCCCATCTCGGGGGATTCAGGAGATCGCCTCCGGCACCTTGCCGGAGAGGGGAATCATCTCCCGGAGGACTCTACGCCGCCATGGTCGCCTCCGGAGTGATGTGTGAGTAGTTCACCCCTGGACTATGGGTCCATAGCAGTAGCTAGATGGTTGTCTTCTCCTCATTATGCTTCATTGTCGGATCTTGTGAGCTGCCTAACATGATCAAGATCATCTATCTGTAATGCTATATGTTGTGTTTGTTGGGATCCGATGGATAGAGAATACTATGTTATGTTGATTATCAATTCATGTCTATGTGTTGTTTATGATCTTGCATGCTCTCCGTTATTAGTAGAGGCTCTGGCCAAGTTGCTATAACTCCAAGAGGGAGTATTTATGCTCGATAGTGGGTTCATGTCTCCAATCTGGGGAGTGACAGAAACCTCTAAGGTTATGGATGTGCTGTTGCCACTAGGGATAAAACATTGATGCTATGTCCGAGGATGTAGTTATTGATTACATTACGCGCAATACTTAATGCAATTGTCTGTTGTTAGCAACTTAATACTGGAAGGGGTTCGGATGATAACTGAAGGTGGACTTTTTAGGCATAGATGCATGCTGGATAGCGGTCTATGTACTTTGTCGTAATGCCCAATTAAATCTCACAATACTCATCATAATATGTATGTGCATGGTCATGCCCTCTCTATTTGTCAATTGCCCAACTGTAATTTGTTCACCCAACATGCTATTTATCTTATGGGAGAGACACCTCTAGTGAACCGTGGACCCCGGTCCATCTATACGAAATACAATCTAAATGTTCTATTGCTTTCTGCAAACAATCATCTTCCACACTATACATCTAATCCTTTGTTACAGCAAGCCGGTGAGATTGACAACCTCACTGTTTCGTTGGGGCAAAGTACTTGGTTTGTGTTGTGCAGGTTCCACGTTGGCGCCGGAATCCCTGGTGTTGCGCCGCACTACATCTCGCCGCCATCAACCTTCAACGTGCTTCTTGACTCCTACGGTTCGATAAACCTTGGTTTCTAACTGAGGGAAACTTGCCGCTGTGCGCATCACACCTTCCTCTTGGGGTTCCCAACGGACGCGTGTCGAACGGAAAGACAATACGTCAACCACGCGCATCAAGCAAAATTTCTGGCGCCGTTGCCGGGAGATCAAGACACGCTGCAAGGGGAGTCTCCACATCCCAATCTCTTTACTTTGTTTTTGTCTTGCTTTATTTTATTTGCTGCATTATATCAAAATACAAAAAAATTAGTTGCTAGTTTTACTTTATTTGCTATCTTGTTTGCTATATCAAAAACACAAAAAAATTAGTTGCTTATATTTGCTTTACTTATTTCAACATGTTTCCTTTTAATTTTACCGTAAAAGACATGCCGGTAGGACGTGGGTCTATAATTGGAAGAAATAATATAGAAGAATTTTTCAATCATGTTAGTACCGTCGAAGATTTTGAAGATAGACACTTGGTAGAACTTGCTCCTACTTATGAAATTGCTACTGCTGCTTTAGTTCGCATGTTGGAAACTAAATTTGTTAATCTCAATCCTATAATCCAACACATGTTTCTTACACTCGGTGATATGGAAGAAGGGGAAAATAAAGATTTTGTTTTAGAAACCCTTCTTAGAGAATTTGGTGGTATAGCAAGAGAGGCTAGAAAAGTCTTTATTAAATATAAGATGCTTGGTTCTTATACCAATTTTGTTAGTCTCCTTGAAAAGATGGACATGGAGAGAATAAGGTACACTAATAATATTAATGATGGTGGGGAGATCAAAGCACCAATACCATGTAAGCTCCTAGCGATGAATGACGCACTAGAAAATAACTATGCTTGGCTTGTTCCTGAAAATTTGTTTGATGAGAGTAGCAAGCCCAAGACTAATGAAAAGGGAGCCGCTAAAACTTATGTATCCAACATACTATGCATGGTTGAGAAAACTCCACACCCCGCTGTAGATGCACCATCTTTCGATAATACTTGATACACACTTTCTGCGCCTAGCTGAAAGGCGTTAAAGAAAAGCGTTTATGGGAGACAACCCATGTTTTTACTACAGTACCTTTGTTTTTATTTTGTGTCTTGGAAGTTGTTTACTACTGTAGCAACCTCTCCTTATCTTAGTTTAGTGTTTTGTTGTGCCAAGTAAAGTCGTTGATAGTAAGGTTCATACTAGATTTGGATTACTGCGCAGAAACAGATTTCTTTGCTGTCACGAATCTGAGCAAAATTCTCTGTAGGTAACTCATAAAATTATGCCAATTTACATGAGTGATCCTCAGATATGTACGCAACTTTCATTCAATTTGAGCATTTTCATTTGAGCAAGTCTGGTGCCTCAATAAAATTCGTCATTACGAACTGTTCTGTTTTGACAGATTCTGCCTTTTATTTCGCATTGCCTGTTTTGATATGCTCGATGGATTTTTCGATTCCATTGACTTTCAGTAGCTTTCTGCAATGTCCAGAAGTGTTAAGAATGATTATGTCACCTCTGAACATGTATATTTTGATTGTGCACTAACTCTCTAATGAGTTGTTTTGAGTTTGGTGTGGAGGAAGTTTTCAAGGATCAAGAGAGGGAGATGATACAACATGATCAAGGAGAGTGAAAGCTCTAAGCTTGGGGATGCCCCGGTGGTTCACCCCTGCATATATCAAGAAGACTCAAGCGTCTAAGCTTGGGGAAGCCCAAGGCATCCCCTTCTTCATCGACAACATTATCAGGTTCCTCCCCTGAAACTATATTTTTATTCCGTCACATCTTATGTGCTTTGCTTGGAGCGTCGGTTTGTTTTTGTTTTTGTTTTGTTTGAATAAAATGGATCCTAACATTCTTTGTGTGGGAGAGAGACACTCTCCGCTGTAGCATATGGACAAGTATGTCCTTAGGCTTTACTCATAATATTCATGGCGAAGTTTCTTCTTCGTTAAATTGTTATATGGTTGAAATTGGAAAATGATACATGTAGTAATTGCTAAAATGTCTTGGATAATGTGATATTTGGCAATTGTTGTGCTCATGTTTAAGCTCTTGCATCATATACTTTGCACCTATTAATGAAGAAATACATAGAGCTTGCTAAAATTTGGTTTGCATATTTGGTCTCTCTAAGGTCTAGATAATTTCTAGTATTGAGTTTGAACAACAAGGAAGACGGTGTAGAGTCTTATAATGTTTACAATATGTCTTTTATGTGAGTTTTGCTGCACCGGTTCATCCTTGTGTTTGTTTCAAATAACCTTGCTAGCCTAAGCCTTGTATCGAGAGGGAATACTTCTCATGCATCCAAATACTTGAGCCAACCACTATGCCATTTGTGTCCACCATACCTACCTACTACATGGTATTTCTCCGCCATTCCAAAGTAAATTGCTTGAGTGCTACCTTTAAACAATTCAAAATTTATCACCTCTGATTTGTGTCAATGTTTTATAGCTCATGAGGAAGTATGTGGTGTTTATCTTTCAATCTTGTTGGGCAACTTTCACCAATGGACTAGTGGCTTCATCCGCTTATCCAATAATTTTGCAAAAAGAGCTGGCAATGGGATTCCCAGTCCCAAATTAATTAATAAAAATAGACACTCCTCCATGGTATGTGATTGTTGGACGGCACCCGAAGGATTCGGTTAGCCATGGCTTGAGAAAGCAAAGGTTGGAAGGAGTGCCACACAAAAATAAAATAAAATGGGAGCCGCTCTTTGAAGGTTTGTCTGGCAAGGGGGTTAGAGTGCCCACTACCATTCGTTGACAACAACAAACACCTCTCAAAATTTTACTTTTATTGCTCTCTATATGTTTTCAAAATCAAAGCTCTAGCACAAATATAGCAATCGATGCTTTCCTCTTTGAAAGACCATTCTTTTACTTTTATGTTGAGTCAGTTCACCTATCTCTCTCCACCTCAAGAAGCAAACACTTGTGTGAACTGTGCATTGATTCCTACATACTTGCATATTGCACTTGTTATATTACTCTATGTTGACAATATCCATGAGATATACATGTTATAAGTTGAAAGCAACCACTGAAACTTAATCTTCCTTTATGTTGCTTCAATACCTTTACTTTGAATTATTGCTTTATGAGTTAACTCTTATGCAAGACTTATTGATGCTTGTCTTGAAGTACTATTCATGAAAAGTCTTTGCTATATGATTCATTTGTTCACTCATGTCATTACCATTGTCTTGATCGCTGCATTCATTACATATGCTTACAATAGTATGATCAAGGTTATGATGGCATGTCACTCCAGAAATTATCTTTGTTTATCGTTTACCGCCGGGACGAGCAGAAACTAAGCTTGGGGATGCTGATACGTCTCCGACGTATCGATAATTTCTTATGTTCCATGCCATATTATTGATGATATCTACATGTTTTATGGATACTTTACATCATATTTATGCATTTTCCGGCACTAACCTATTAACAAGATGCCGAAGAGCCAGTTGTTGTTTTTGTTTTTGGTTTCAAATCCTAGTAAGGAAATATTCTCGGAATTGGACGAAATCAACGCCCAGGGGCCTATTTTCACACGAAGCTTCCAGAAGACCGAAGAGTCAACGAAGTGGGGCCACGAGGTGGCCATGAGGTAGGGCGGCGCGGCCCAGGCCCTGGCCGCGCCGCCGCCTCCTGGGCCCCTCGTGACGCCCCTTGACCTGCCCTTCCGCCTACAAATAGTCTTCGTCGCGAAACCCCCAGTACCGAGAGCCACGATACGGAAAACCTTCTAGAGACGCCGCCGCCGCCAATCCCATCTCGGGGGATTCAGGAGATCGCCTCCGGCACCTTGCCGGAGAGGGGTGATACGTCTCCGACGTATCGATAATTTCTTATGTTCCATGCCACATTATTGATGTTATCTACATGTTTTATGCACACTTTATGTCATATTCGTGCATTTTAACTAACCTATTAACAAGATGCCGAAGTGCCAGTTCCTGTTGTTTTTGGTTTCAGAAATCCTAGTAACGAAATATTCTCGAATCGGACGAAATCAACGCCCAAGTTCCTATTTTCACCGGAAGCATCCGTAACACCCGGAAGGACCGAGGGGGGCACGGGGCCCTGCACCCTAGGCCGCGTGGCCTGGCCCCGGCCGCGCCGCCCTATGGTGTCGTCGCCCTTCGACCCTCCGCGCCGCCTCATCGCCTATATAAAGCCCCCGGATCGAAAACCCGATACGTTCGACGAAACCACAGAAACCTTCCGCAGCCGCCGCCATCGCGAGGCCAAGATCTGGGGGACAGGAGTCTCTGTTCCGCACGCCGAGCGGGGAAGTGCCCCCGGAAGGCTTCTCCATCGACACCGCTGCCATCTCCACCGCCATCTTCATCACCGCTGCTGCTCCCATGAGGAGGGAGTAGTTCTCCATCGAGGCTCGGGGCTACCGGTAGCTATGTGGTTAATCTCTCTCCATGTACTTCAATACAATGATCTCATGAGCTGCTTTACATGATTGAGATTCATATGAGTTTGTATCACAATTTATCTATGTGCTACTCTAGCAAAGTTATTAAAGTAGTTCTATTCCTCCTGCACGTGTGTAAAGGTGACAGTGTGTGCACCGTGTTAGTACTTGGTTTATGCTATGATCATGATCTCTTGTAGATTGCGAAGTTAACTATTGCTATGATAATATTGATGTGATCTATTCCTCCTACATATGCATGAAGGTGACAGTGTGCATGCTATGTTAGTACTTGGTTTAGTCTGTTGATCTATCTTACACTAAAGGTTACTTAAACATGAACAAATTGTGGAGCTTGTTAACTCCGGCATTGAGGGTTCGTGTAATCCTACGCAATGCGTTCATCATCCAACAAAAGTGTAGAGTATGCATTTATCTATTCTCTTATGTGATCAATGTTGAGAGTGTCCACTAGTGAAAGTGTAATCCCTAGGCCTTGTTCCTAAATACTGCTGCGTTACTACTGCTTGTTTACTGTTTCACTGTGTTACTACTGCTGCAATACCACCACCATCAACTACACGCCCGCAAGCTATTTTCTGGCACCGTTGCTACTGCTACTATATATTTATACCACCTGTATTTCACTATCTCTTCGCCGAACTAGTGCACCTATTAGGTGTGTTGGGGACACAAGAGACTTCTTGCTTTGTGGTTGCAGGGTTGCATGAGAGGGATATCTTTGACCTCTTCCTCCCCGAGTTCGATAAACCTTGGGTGATCCACTTAAGGAAAACTTGCTGCTGTTCTACAAACCTCTGCTCTTGGAGGCCCAACACTGTTTACAGGAAAGGAGGGGGAACGTAGACATCAAGCACTTTTCTGGCGCCGTTGCCGGGGAGGAAAGGTAAAAGGTACTCACACTCCGGACTTCGGCTACTAAGCTATTTTCCGGCGCCGTAAGTACTCAAAGCTATTTCCTTTAGATCCTGCAATTGCAACTTGTTGTTTCTTGTTTACACTAGTTTGGCATAATGGACAACAATGAGCTTTTTACTCTATTTCCTGAGTTAAGACATGGATGGTTTGATCCGAAAATTAAAAAACCCATGGAACATGTTAGTATGAACACTTTGAATACCATTGTTGCTAATGATATGGAAAATTCTAAGCTTGGGGAAGCTGGTTTTCATGATCTTTTTAGTCCCCCAAGCATTGAGGAGAAAATTTTCTTTGATGATACTTTGCCTCCTATTTATGATGATTATAATGATAGTAGTCTTTTGGTTCCACCTACTATGGAGAGTGAATTTGATTATGATTACAATATGCCTCCTATATTTGATGATAGCTACTTTGTTGAATTTGCTCCCACTACAACTACTAATAAAATTAATTATGCTTATGTGGAGAGTAATTATTTTATGCATGAGACTCATGATAAGAATGCTTTATGTGATAGTTATATTGTTGAGTTTGCTCATGTTGCTACTGAAAGTTATTATGAGAGAGGAAAATATGGTTGTAGAAATTTTCATGTTACTAAAATGCCTCTCTATGTGCTTAAATTTTTGAAGCTATACTTGTTTTATCTTCCTATGCTTGCTACTTTGCTCTTCATGAACTTGTTTCTTTACAAGATTCCTTTTCATAGGAAGCATGTTAGACTTAAATGTGTTTTCAATTTGCTTCTTGATGCTCTCTTTTGCTTCAAATACTATTTCTTGCGAGTGCATCATTAAAACTGCTGAGCCCATCTTAATGGCTATAAAGAAAAGAACTTCTTGGGAGATAACCCATGTGTTATTTTGCTACAGTACTTTGTTTTATATTTGTGTCTTGGAAGTTGTTTACTACTGTAGCAACCTCTCCTTATCTTAGTTTTGTGTTTTGTTGTGCCAAGTGAAGCCTCTAATCGAAGGTTGATACTAGATTTGGATTTCTGCGCAGAAACAGATTTCTATCTGTCACGAATCTGGGCTGTTTTCTCTGTAGAAAAATCAGAAAAATATGCCAATTTACGTGCGTGTTCCTCAGATATGTACGCAACTTTCATTAGTTTTGAGTTTTCTGATCTGAGCAACGGAAGTATTTATTAAAAATTCGTCTTTACGGACTGTTCTGTTTTGACAGATTCTGCCTTTTATTTCGCATTGCTTCTTTTGCTATGTGGGATGGATTTCTTTGTTCCATTAAACTCCAGTAGCTTTGGGCAATGTCCAGAAGTGTTAAGAATGATTGTGTCACCTCTGAACATGTGAGTTTTTGATTATGTACTAACCCCTCTAATGAAGTTTATGAGAATTTTGGTGTGAAGGAAGTTTTCAAGGGTCAAGAGAGGAGGATGATATACTATGATCAAGAAGAGTGAAAGCTCTAAGCTTGGGGATGCCCCGGTGGTTCACCCCTGCATATATCAAGAAGACTCAAGCGTCTAAGCTTGGGGATGCCCAAGGCATCCCCTTCTTCATCGACAACATTATCAGGTTCCTCCCCTGAAACTATATTTTTATTCCATCACATCTTATGTGCTTTGCTTGGAGCGTCGGTTTGTTTTTGTTTTTTGTTTTGTTTGAATAAAATGGATCCTAGCATTCACTTTGTGGGAGAGAGACACGCTCCGCTGTTTCATATGAACACATGTGTTCTTAGCTCACAATATTCATGGCGAAGTTTCTTCTTCATTAAATTGTTATATGGTTGGAATTGGAAAATGATACATGTAGTAATTGCTATAAATGTCTTGGGTAATGTGATACTTGGCAATTGTTGTGCTCATGTTTAAGCTCTTGCATCATATACTTTGCACCCATTAATGAAGAAATACATAGAGCATGCTAAAATTTGGTTTGCATAATTGGTCTCTCTAAGGTCTAGATAATTTCTAGTATTGAGTTTGAACAACAAGGAAGACGGTGTAGAGTCTTATAATATTTTCAATATGTCTTTTATGTGAGTTTTGCTGCACCGGTTCATCCTTGTGTTTGTTTCAAATAACCTTGCTAGCCTAAACCTTGTATCGAGAGGGAATACTTCTCATGCATCCAAATACTTGAGCCAACCACTATGCCATTTGTGTCCACCATACCTACCTACTACATGGTATTTCTCCGCCATTCCAAAGTAAATTGCTTGAGTGCTACCTTTAAATTTCTATCCTTCACCTTTGCAATATATAGCTCATGGGACAAATAGCCTAAAAACTATTGTGCTATTGAATATGTACTTATGCACTTTATCTCTTATTAAGTTGCTTGTTGTGCGATAACCATGTTCCTGGGGACGCCATCAACTACTCTTTGTTGAATATCATGTGAGTTGCTATGCATGTTCGTCTTGTCTGAAGTAAGAGAGATCTACCACCTTATGATTAAGCATGCATATTGTTAGAGAAGAACATTGGGCCGCTAACTAAAGCCATGATCCATGGTGGAAGTTTCAGTTTTGGACAAACATCCTCAATCTCATATGAGAAAATTATTAATTGTTGTTACATGCTTATGCATAAAAGAGGAGTCCATTATCTGTTGTCTATGTTGTCCCGGTATGGATGTCTAAGTTGAGAATAATCAATAGCGAGAAATCCAATGCGAGCTTTCTCCTTAGACCTTTGTACAGGCGGCATAGAGGTACCCCTTTGTGACACTTGGTTAAAACATGTGCATTGTGATGATCCGGTAGTCCAAGCTAATTAGGACAAGGTGCGGGCACTATTAGTACACTATGCATGAGGCTTGCAACTTGTAAGATATAATTTACATGATACATATGCTTTATTACTACCGTTGACAAAATTGTTTCATGTTTTCAAAATCAAAGCTCTAGCACAAATATAGCAATCGATGCTTTTCCTCTATGGAGGACCATTCTTTTACTTTCAATGTTGAGTCAGTTCACCTATTTCTCTCCACCTCAAGAAGCAAACACTTGTGTGAACTGTGCATTGATTCCTACATACTTGCTTATTGCACTTATTATATTACTCTATGTTGACAATATCCATGAGATATACATGTTACAAGTTGAAAGCAACCGCTGAAACTTAATCTTCCTTTGTGTTGCTTCAATGCTTTTACTATGAATTATTGCTTTATGAGTTAACTCTTATGCGAGACTTATTGATGCTTGTCTTGAAGTGCTATTCATGAAAAGTCTTTGCTTTATGATTCACTTGTTTACTCATGTCATATACATTGTTTTGATCGCTGCATTCACTACATATGCTTTACAAATAGTATGATCAAGATTATGATGGCATGTCACTCCAGAAATTATCAGTGTTATCGTTTTACCTGCTCGGGACGAGCAGAACTAAGCTTGGGGATGCTGATATGTCTCCGACATATCGATAATTTCTTATGTTCCATGCCACATTATTGATGTTATCTACATGTTTTATGCACACTTTATGTCATATTCGTGCATTTTCTGGAACTAACCTATTAACAAGATGCCGAAGTGCTCCTGTCTGCTGTTTTTGGTTTCGGAAATCCTAGTAACGAAATATTCTCGGAATCGGACGAAATCAACGCCCAAGTTCCTATTTTCACCGGAAGCATCCGAACACCCGGGAAGGACCGGAGGGGGCACCGGGCCCCTGCACTTAGGCCGGCGCGCGGCGGCCCCGCCGCCGCCTATGGTGTCGTCGCCCCTTCGACCCTCTGCGCCGCCTCTTCGCCTATAAAGCCCCTGGATCGAAAACCGATACGTTCGACGAAACCACAGAAACCTTCCGAGCCGCCGCCATCGCGAGGCCAAGATCTGGGGGACAGAGTCTCTGTTCCGGCACGCTGCCGGAGCGGGGAAGTGCCCCCGGAAGGCTTCTCCATCGACACCACCGCCATCTCCACCGCCATCTTCATCACCGCTGCTGCTCCCATGAGGAGGGAGTAGTTCTCCATCGAGGCTCGGGGCTGTACCGGTAGCTATGTGGTTAATCTCTCTCCATGTACTTCAATACAATGATCTCATGAGCTGCTTTACATGATTGAGATTCATATGAGTTTGTATCACAATTTATCTATGTGCTACTCTAGCAAAGTTATTAAAGTAGTTCTATTCCTCCTGCACGTGTGTAAAGGTGACAGTGTGCACCGTGTTAGTACTTGGTTTATGCTATGATCATGATCTCTTGTAGATTGCGAAGTTAACTATTGCTATGATAATATTGATGTGATCTATTCCTCCTACATATGCATGAAGGTGACAGTGTGCATGCTATGTTAGTACTTGGTTTAGTCTTTTGATCTATCTTACACTAAAGGTTACTTAAACATGAACAAATTGTGGAGCTTGTTAACTCCGGCATTGAGGGTTCGTGTAATCCTACGCAATGCGTTCATCATCCAACAAAAGTGTAGAGTATGCATTTATCTATTCTGTTATGTGATCAATGTTGAGAGTGTCCACTAGTGAAAGTGTAATCCCTAGGCCTTGTTCCTAAATACTGCTGCGTTACTGCTTGTTTACTGTTTCACTGTGTTACTACTGCTGCAATACCACCACCATCAACTACACGCCCGCAAGCTATTTTCTGGCACCGTTGCTACTGCTACTATATATTTATACCACCTGTATTTCACTATCTCTTCGCCGAACTAGTGCACCTATTAGGTGTGTTGGGGACACAAGAGACTTCTTGCTTTGTGGTTGCAGGGTTGCATGAGAGGGATATCTTTGACCTCTTCCTCCCCGAGTTCGATAAACCTTGGGTGATCCACTTAAGGGAAAACTTGCTGCTGTTCTACAAACCTCTGCTCTTGGAGGCCCAACACTGTCTACAGGAAAGGAGGGAACGTAGACATCAAGGGAATCATCTCCCGAGGACTCTACGCCGCCATGGTCGCCTCCGGAGTGATGTGTGAGTAGTTCACCCCCGGGACTATGGGTCCATATCGGTAGCTAGATGGTTGTCTTCTCCTCATTATGCTTCATTGTCGGATCTTGTGAGCTGCCTAACATGATCAAGATCATCTATCTGTAATGCTATATGTTGTGTTTGTTGGGATCCGATGGATAGAGAATACTATGTTATGTTGATTATCAATTCATGTCTATGTGTTGTTTATGATCTTGCATGCTCTCCGTTATTAGTAGAGGCTCTGGCCAAGTTTTTGCTAGTAACTCCAAGAGGGGGTATTTATGCTCGATAGTGGGTTCATGTCTCCGTGAATCTGGGGAGTGAGAAACCTCTAAGGTTATGGATGTGCTGTTGCCACTAGGGATAAAACATTGATGATATGTCCGAGGATGTAGTTATTGATTACATTACGCGCAATACTTAATGCAATTGTCCGTTGTTAGCAACTTAATACTGGAAGGGGTTCGGATGATAACCTGAAGGTGGACTTTTTAGGCATAGATGCATGCTGGATAGCGGTCTATGTACTTTGTCGTAATGCCCAATTAAATCTCACAATACTCATCATAATATGTATGTGCATGGTCATGCCCTCTCTATTTGTCAATTGCCCAACTGTAATTTGTTCACCCAACATGCTATTTATCTTATGGGAGAGACACCTCTAGTGAACGTGGACCCCGGTCCAATTCTCTATACTGAAATACAATCTACGCAATGTTCTACTATTTTCTCGCAAACAATCATCTTCCACACTATACATCTAATCCTTTGTTACAGCAAGCCGATGAGATTGACAACCTCGCTGTTTCGTTGGGGCAAAGTACTTGGTTTGTGTTGTGCAGGTTCCACGTTGGCGCCGAATCCCTGGTGTTGCGCCGCACTACATCTCGCCGCCATCAACCTTCAACGTGCTTCTTGACTCCTACTGGTTCGATAAACCTTGGTTTCTAACTGAGGGAAACTTGCCGATGTGCGCATCACACCTTCCTCTTGGGGTTCCCAACGGACGCGTGTCGAACGGAAAGACAATACGTCACCAACGGACGCGTGTCGAACGGAAAGACAATACGTCAACCACGCGCATCATCCCCCCATGTCGACGCCTCTCCTTTGGCGTACTCTGCTTCAACCTCGGTCTTCCTCTGCCGCTTTGCCTCGACGTCTCCGGGATGGTCTCTGCGCCACTGTGCCATGAACTGCTTGTCCGCCTCGGTGGTATCAATCTGCCGCTGGCCAGACCTGTACCGCCGCGCTTCACCCTGTGAGCGAAGTAGCGGCTTAGTAGAGAGACTCTGAGCTTCCGTCAGAGACCTGACCTCCGGGAAGTTCATTTCGTGGCGCGGCCGGCCAAACCTCCAAGCCGCAACGTCGTATGCGCGGGCAGCAGCCTCCTTCGTGTAGAAGGTGCCGAGCCACACACGCGTTCCACCGGCGGTGATTTCAGCCGCGAAATGCCCGCAGGCCGCAGGCGAACGCCGATGAAGCCCGTGTTGCTACGGCGACGAGGAGCCATCTCAGCGGTAGCTCAGCTCAGAGGATTTTGTGGTGCTGTTGGATGAGAGAAGTGATGAGGGGAGAAATGTTGCTGGTGCTGTTAGTGGAGAAGACATGGCTATATATAGGCCGACGAGGGGCTGAAACGGCGGGAAAACTTGGCGGGAGAGAATGGGCGGGAAAGGGTGGGCGGGAAAACTTGGCGGGAGAGAATGAGCGGGAAAGGGTGGGCGGGAAAACTTGGCGGGAAATCATGGCGGGAAAAAAGGGCGGGAGAGAAGCAGCGGGAAAGGGTGGGCGGGAAAAAAGGGCGGGAGCGAACCGGAGAGAAACTTGGGATCATATGGGATGATCCTCGTTTCCACATGTACCTATGACCTAACCAATCTCAAATGGAGGCATATGCCCACCGGGGGACCCCCGATGGGATGCAGTCAAAGGGGTAGACCGCGCGGTCAACAGAACTAGGGTTTCGTCGGAAATCGAGCATCGGATATAGGGAATGGCCCAAAAACATATGTGTGTCCACATGGAATGCACAAAAGTGATTTGAGATGGTTTTATATCCAAGGCTACCCCCAGGTGTGTCCGGCTTCTCGGACATGGGGTTCCTACACTTAGGCAGATTCTGCATGTATAGGGGAACTCCTCGAGGTGAACCGGAGAGAAACTTGAGATCATATGGGATGATCCTTGTTTCCACATGTACCTATGACCTAACCAAGCTCAAATGGAGGCATATGCCCACCGGGGACCCCGATGGGATGCAGTCAAAGGGGTAGACCGCGCGGTCAACAGAACTAGGGTTTCGTCGGAAATCGAGCATCAGATATAGGGAATGGCCCCAAAACTTGTGTGTGTCCACATGGAATGCACAAAAGTAATTTGAGATGGTTTTATATCCCAGGCTACCCCCCCAGTGTGTCCGGCTTCTCGGACAGGGGGTTCCTACACTTAGGCAGATTCTGCATGTATAGGGGGAACTCCCTCGGAGGTGAACCGGAGAGAAACTTGAGATCATATGGGATGATCCTTGTTTCCACATGTACCTATGACCTAACCAAGCTCAAATGGAGGCATATGCCCACCGGGGACCCCCGATGGGATGCAGTCAAAGGGGTAGACCGCGCGGTCAACAGAACTAGGGTTTCGTCGGAATCGAGCATCGGATCTAGGGAATGGCCCCAAAACTTGTGTGTGTCCACATGGAATGCACAAAAGTGATTTGAGATTGTTTTATACCCAAGGCTACCCCCAGGTGTCCGGCTTCTCGGACAGGGGTTCCTACACTTAGCATTCTGCATGTATAGGGGGAACTCCCTCGGAGGTGAACCGGAGAGAAACTTGGGATCATATGGGATGATCCTTGCTTCCACATGTACCTAGGACCTAACCAAGCTCAAATGGAGGCATATGCCCACCGGGGGACCCCCGATGGGATGCAGTCAAAGGGGTAGACCGCGCGGTCAACAGAACTAGGGTTTCGTTAGAAATCGAGCATCGGATCTAGGGAATGGCCCCAAAACTTGTGTGTGTCCACATGGAATGCACAAAAGTGATTTGAGATGATTTTATATCCAAGGCTACCCCCAGGTGTGTCCGGCTTCTCGGACAGGGGGTTCCTACACTTAGGCAGTCTCTGCATGTATAGGGGGGGAACTCCCTCGGAGGTGAACCGGAGAGAAACTTGAGATCATATGGGATGATACTTGTTTCCACATGTACCTATGACCTAACCAAGCTCAAATGGAGGCATATGCCCACCGGGGGACCCCCGATGGGATGCAGTCAAAGGGGTAGACCGCGCGGTCAACAGAACTAGGGTTTTGTCGGAAATCGAGCATCGGATATAGGGAATGGCCCCAAAACTTGTGTGTGTCCACATGGAATGCACAAAAGTGATTTGAGATGGTTTTATATCCAAGGCTACCCCCAGGTGTGTCCGGCTTCTCGGACAGGGGTTCCTACACTTAGGCAGATTCTGCATGTATAGGGGGAACTCCCTCGGAGGTGAACCGGAGAGAAACTTGAGATCATATGGGATGATCCTTGTTTCCACATGTACCTATGACCTAACCAAGCTCAAATGGAGGCATATGCCCACCGGGGGACCCCCGATGGGATGCAATCAAAGGGGTAGACCGCGCGGTCAACAGAACTAGGGTTTCGTCGGAAATCGAGCATCGGATCTAGGGAATGGCCCCAAAACTTGTGTGTGTCCACATGGAATGCACAAAAGTGATTTGAGATGATTTTATACCAAGGCTACCCCCCAGGTGTGTCCGGCTTCTCGGACAGGGGGTTCCTACACTTAGGTAGGGGGAACTCCCTCGGAGGTGAACCGGACAGAAACTTGGGATCATATGGGATGATCCTTGCTTCCACATGTACCTATGACCTAACCAAGCTCAAATGGAGGCATATGCCCACCGGGCGACCCCCGATGGGATGCAGTCAAAGGGGTAGACCGCGCGGTCAACAGAACTAGGGTTTCATCAGAAATCGAGCATCGGATCTAGGGAATGGCCCCAAAACTTGTGTGTGTCCACATGGAATGCACAAAAGTGATTTGAGATGGTTTTATATCCTAGGCTACCCCCTCAGGTGTGTCCGGCTTCTCGGACAGGGGGTTCCTACACTTAGGCAGATTCTGCATGTATAGGAGGGAACTCCCTCGGAGGTGAACCGGAGAGAAACTTGAGATCATATGGGATGATTGATGACGGGAAAATGGCGGCGACAAAAATAGCTAATGTACGCGTCCACGTCATAGAGACAGATAGTATATAAATTTAAAGTTGCGCGAATGTAAATGACTAATATCAAAGATTGCGGTTCATTACTTCCGGAACTCATACATTTGCATATAAACTCCGTTAATTACATCTCCGAAGAGAAAACCCCTGATTAAGAATTCCAACATTTCTAATATAAAGGATTACATCACATGACTATTACAAAAGATAAAATAGAAAATCTAAGTCCTCCTCGCTGTCGTCGACGCCGCCGTGCTTGGGGGAGCATTTAATCTTCTTTGAATTATCACATGATTTCATATTGTTTGTTTGGTGACATATGTGTACTTGCACTAATATTTGAAGTACAAGGGAGTATGCATGCATCAGATACAATTTTATTTAATCGGCTTATATGGAATACATGATTAAGGTCATTTGCATTTTAGTTAGCCGACTAAAGTTGTATCTAACATTGTGTGTGCAGTTTTGGCCATGTAATACACACGGCACACTTTTTTTTATATGCATGAAGTAAGCTATATATGTAGTTAGATTTTCATATTTGTTTAATACTACTGAGCTCGTTTGCACGTCACAGGGTATGCATATATAACCTATTTTTTAGCATGGGCAGTGTAAGCTGATGGTCACATATTGAATTAGCGTACATGCGTTTTGTTGGATTTTTGCCATGCGTACATGTTAAGGCATGGGCGAGGGGATTTCAATATGGGGTTGCCAATCTATTTGGATGCAGATTTATGGCAACGTATGGAATTTCAGACATTGATCTTTTGGAGCGGTGCAGCTTACGTAGTTTTCTTTCATTTTGTTCTAGACTAGATTCATCTATTTTAGAGATTTGGCTAACTAGACTTTGTGGTACGTTTTAGACTGTACCAAGATTAATATTTGGTAATTTAATTTATTGGATGATATATAGGATTTTAAAGCTCTTTAGCTTGTGTCAATATGACCAAACTAAGGGCATGATGTTAATATGTAATTTTAAAGCAACTTGTTTTGTGTCAATGTGACCAAAACAAGCAGATGATTTTAAAAACATTTGTATTTTGAGAAACTTAGTTTGTGTTAATGTAACCAAACCAAGAGCCATTTGTTTTAGTGATATGTGTATTTTATAGCAACTTGGTTTGTGTCGATATGACCAAAACAAGAGGCGAATTTTATCATGTGGATATGAATGGTTATATGGATTTAAAGCAACTTATTTTGTGTCAATGTGACCAAAACAAGAGCCAATTATTTCATGATTATATGGATTTAAAGCAACTTGCATTGTGTCAATGTGACCAAAACAAGAGCATGATTTTAGTAACATATGTATTTTGAGCAACTTGGTTTGTGTCAATGTAACCAAACCAAGAGCCATTTGTTTCATGATTATATGGATTTAAAGCAACTTGGATTGTGTCAATGTGACCAAAACAAGAGCATGATTTTAGTAACATATGTATTTTGAACAACTTGGTTTGTGTCAATGTAACCAAACTAAGAGCCATTTGTTTCATGATTATATGGATTTAAAGCAACTTGGATTGTGTCAATGTGACCAAAACAAGAGCCTGATTTTAGTAACATATGTATTTTAAGCAACTTGGTTTGTGTCAATGTAACCAAACCAAGAGCCATTTGTTTCATGATTATATGGATTTAAAGCAACTTGGATTGTGTCAATATGACCAAACCAAGAGCAGCGATTTAGTAGTATGTGTTTTCAGAGCAACTTGTTTTGTGTCAATGTGACCAAAACAAGAGCCAATAATTTTAGGATCATAGAAAGAATGCAATATGAGAGGTAGCAATTTAGGAAGAGAAATCCGTAGTTTGTGTCAATGTGACCAAACTAGAGATTAGGAGGAGAAACTCCATGGCGTGTGTCAATGTGACCAGCCAAGGAGCAAGGAAATGATCATATTCTCACCTTCTTGTAGATGTCCTCCTGGTGCTCTTCGTCAAGTATGCAAGTGCTGCAGCTCTGCAGCGCGTATGACGAGCGGCCGGCCGGCCGGACGTACAGCGATGGCGAAGCGTGGATTGGTGATTTTCTTAGCAATCTATGTATGGAGAATGGGCGCGAATGGGCGGGGCTTAGCGATTGGAGTAGGGGGGAATATGAAGGCTGTGCCGGGGCTATGAATATGGAGTCTGCCAATTGGATTATGGGGAGCGATCTTTTCTGCCCTCGTATTTATAGAGTGAGCCGACGGCAGTTCCTGGCGGAGAGACGCTCCCAGGATCAGAGTGTGGGACGTGGGGCAGCGGTTCTACGCTCCTCCATGTTCTCTTCCTTTTTTCTTTTAATTATTTTCCTATTTAATCAGCTGATCGTTCGAACCTGATGTCATGAATATCTCGGAGTGCTGACCGACTCCAATGGTAACTGCTCCCTGGTACAGCCTTTTGGCCAACCTGAGTGGGATGCTGCCATGCATGGGGTCATGGAGCTGATTAGTGTTTTACGAGTATTTCAATAAGTTGATTAGGCAACGGTGCCGCTAAATCCATGCATGCACGTAGCCTATCCAGTAATGTGCATGGCATATATGAATTAACTAGCTAGCAAAACTTTAAGCTCAAATGGCTAGTAAAGATTAATTTCCATATTGCTATAAAAAAGATTAATTTCCATATGTATTGTAAAATTTCTTTGATGTGAGAAGCAAGTATTTTAGACTCGCTATTTGTCATGCACTAATATATTTGTCGATGATCATATATTTGCATTCGGCATATTTAGCACCACTGGTCATCATTGACGTTTATTAGAAATATTTAAGTACTAGCATTATTTTGAATTTACCTTATTATTTTATTATGACAGGATTTTGTCATTCGAAGTAACTTATTTATTTATTTTCCACACTCATTTATTTTGGTCAAAATCGATGTCAACAGATGCCCCTCGAGGTCTGGATGCGAATTATATTTTTTTCGGATCCGGAACTCGAAAATATATGGGTGCATTTTTGTGTTTTTTTTTTCGAATCATGGAACATTGATATTATATGGCTGAATTTTTTTAAGGTATCCAAAATGTTTAGATATGGACTAGATATCCTTTTATGTACAACCGGAGAATTTCCCAGTTGTCAAGCTAATATTGTCGTTCATAGGTTTGGCCCAACAGACACATCTTATGTTTGTCTTTTTCCTCTACGTGCATCACATGAAGCTTAATCTGATCTTCCATGTCCTTTTGAGAGACGAAGTGGAAAATATTTTGGCCTACATCTTGGGCTCATAAGCTTTGGGGCAATTTAATTTTCCATATGAACCTTATAGTTTGGGCGAGTACAGCATTGGAGCCATTTAATTTCCGTATGACGCTTATAGTTTAGGCACATATAGCATTGGAGCAGTTTCAATTTTCACATGAGGCTTATAGTTTAGGTTCATATAGCATTGGGGCATATTTTGATTTTAATGATAATGTATAGTTTGTGCTCATATAGCATTGGAGCATTTTAAATTTGCATATGACACTTTGTTTAAATCTTTATATAGGGTTGCATATTTTTATACTTATAGTTTAGGCTTGTATAGCATTGGAGCATACTTTGGTTTTCTATGCTAATAGTTTAGGCTCATATAGCACTGGAGCATTTTTTTATGCTTATAGTTTATGCTCATAAAGCGTTGGAGCATATGTAAGTTTGGTGCTTGCGGTATAAGCTCGTGAAGCATTGGAGTCTTCTTTAGACATGATGCTTCAGAGTGGGATTATAAAGCACCGGATAAATTTGAGTTTTCGTATTACGCTTATAGTTTAAGGTCGTATAGCATTGGAGCAATTTAAATTTTCATACCTATATGTCCACATGGAGCTATCATCTTATACTCATGTAGCTTTGGAGACTTTTCATGAAACTAGAACTTTGTACTTATGTTGCTACTGCACCTTTTCATTTTGTATATTCTGCTACATGGATACAACACTTCACCGTGGATAATTTTAGGCTGTAGCCATGGGCACATCAACAAAAAATTGTTGCGTAGCCATGTCTGGAGAAATATGTTTATTCCTATCCGGATAGCTTTGATTGATACGAAATATTGTGGGCAAGCATGGCTTATATTACTCCACCTTGTAATAATTTCAACAACCTTTTTCTTAGTGTACCTCGGTGATGCCTATAATCTTCCTGGTGATTTAGATCTGTTCGGGAGAGGCACCTCTCTTACATTTGTTTCCAGATCTTGATCGAGCATGGTGGAGATTTTCTATACCAAAGTTATTTCCAAACCTGATAAAGTTTTAACCAGTTGGGACAATAGTAAGGTTCCAGTTGTGGGCATTATATATGCTGCGATAAATTTGGGTATACGATCATGATGAGATCCAGAACCAACGAACCTTTTGAATCGGGTTTGCTGGTAGTTGTTGCACAAAATATTAATGCAACATTTTGTGGGTAAGGTAGTTTTGTACCTTGGCATAATGTCATGCTATATTTACATATATTTATCCTTAATACCTTTATATATAAATTTTAATTATCTAGAAGCGAATTGTTCATTCTTTTTTTTCTTTGTTTGTGTGTGTGTGCTGTTCGCCAACTTGTTTTGAAGGCTTGTAATTCCTTCCGCCTTTTACTGTAGCTCGAGGTGTAGTTAAATGAAATTCTCCTAGGAGTTGTTTCGTTTGAATATCAACCTGAGTATTATCTTGTTAATCTTTCTTCGATGTTTGAGTGTAGTTAATTTTGTTCACTCCTAATATTTCCATTAGATAGATAAGATATGGAGCTAAAGAAATCCACCACATTTCCTTCTATTGGAGGTGATGTATATGTAGGTATTGTTATATATCTTTTCAACATCAAGAATATATTTTCCTAGGCTTGTCTCGAACAACTATGAATGTTAAAAAAACACTTTGAGGCTGCATAAGCTCGAGTTCGCCCCAAGAGTTTTAATATGCACCATTATCCATTTTGGTTATAGCACACGACACCGTTGTGGCTTTGATATAGCTTGTGTCAAGAGCCACCGAAGGTCCTAATAGCCCATCCAACAAGAACTGTTTAAAATATAGATTGGGTGAATAGTTGATGATTTTCACCCTTCATTGCTTTTGTAAGGTCATTGATATTTGTGTGCGGCACTATTTATTTGTGCGCCTATAGTTTGTCCAGCTTTATCATGCACCGTATTTTTTATGGTGAGCCATTAATCCATTCACTATCTTTGATGAGGCTAATATGAACCATCTGGCCTCAATCAAATATGATCTTTTAGTCTCGTGGGTATTTTTAGTGCGCCCTTGTTTTATACTTACCAAGGCAAATTTATTTGTGCGTCATTGATACGTCCAATTTGCATCACTATTTTATATCATAATTTGATGTTATTCATTGATATATTTCATATTGGGACACAATACTTATGTTATTTCATCTATTTTGCATGTTTCATCATTATTGGAGGATCAAGCACCGGAGCCAGGATTCTGCTGGAAAAAGCACCGTCAGAACGCAATATTTCGGAAGATCAACTGTGGAACGAAATTATACCAAAAATCCTATTTTTCAAGATGACGAAGGAAGCCAGAAGGAGGAGCCAGGAGGACCCAGGGTGGGCCCACACCCTAGGGCGGCGCGGCCCATGGCCTGGCCGCGCCGCCATGTGGTGTGGGGGGCCCACAGCCCCTTTCGCCTCCTTTTCTTCGCGAAATCCTTCGTCCCGAAAACCTAAGCCACGAGGGTACCTCGCGAAGAGTTACAGCCGCCTCGCGGGGCGGAGAACACCAGAGAGAAAAGAGCTCTCCGCGGGGGAAATTCCCTCCCGGAGGGGGAAATCGACGCCATCGTCACCGTCATCGAGCTGGACATCATCTCCATCACCATCATCATCATCTCCACCATCATCACCGCCGTCTCCACCGCTGGACACCGTCACCGCCGTAGCAATTTGGGTTTGATCTTGATTGTTTGATAGGGGAAACTCTCCCGGTATCGATCTCTACTTGTTGTTGATGCTATTGAGTGAAACCATTGAACCAAGTTTATGTTCAGATTGTTATTCATCATCATATCACCTCTGATCATGTTCCATATGATGTCTCGTGAGTAGTTCGTTTAGTTCTTGAGGACATGGGTGAAGTCTAAATGCTAGTAGTGAACTATGGTTGAGTAATATTCAATGGTGTGATATTTAAGTTGTGGTGTTATTCTTCTAGTGGTGTCATGTGAACGTCGACTACATGACACTTCACCATTTATGGGCCTAGGGGAATGCATCTTGTATTCGTTTGCCAATTGCGGGGTTGCCGGAGTGACAGAAACCTAAACCCCGTTGGTATATCGATGCATGAGGGATAGCAGGATCTCAGAGTTTAAGGCTGTGGTTAGATTTATTCTTAATTACTTTCTTGTAGTTGCGGATGCTTGCAAGGGGTATAATCACAAGTATGTATTAGTCCTAGGAAGGGAGGTACATTAGCATAGGTTCACCCACACAACACTTATCATAACAATGAAGATTATTTAGCCGTATGTAGCGAAAGCACTAGACTAAAATCCCGTGTGTCCTCGAGAACGTTTGGTCATTATAAGTAAACAAACCGGCTTGTCCTTTGTGCTAAAAAGGATTGGGCCACTCGCTGCAATTGTTACTCTCGCACTTTACTTACTCGTACTTTATTCAACTGAATACTTGTCTGTGAGCATTTACAGTGAATCCTTCATCGAAACTGCTTGTCAACACCTTCTGCTCCTCGTTGGGATCGACATTCTTACTTATCGAAAATACTACGATACACCCCTATACTTGTGGGTCATCAAGACTATTTTCTGGCGCCGTTGCCGGGGAGTGAAGCGCTATTGGTAAGTGGAATTGGTAAGGAAAACCTTTACTGTTGTGCTGATTTTATTTCTGCCTGCTGCTATAAGTCATTATGGAGAGATCTTCTCTTCAATTTTTATTTGGGAAATCTACTACTACTGCAACGGTAGTGGATGAGGCGCCAGGTGAGGAAGTGATACCATATAAAATACCTATGAAAATTATTGAACGTGTTATGGATAACCGCTATGAAGGGGATGGAACTGTTCACCCTGGAGATCATTTATTGTTCTTACATGAATTATGCGGTTTATTCAAGTGTGCAGGTATTGCTATGGATGAAGTGAGGAAGAAACTATTCTCTTTATCGCTGTCTAAAGCGGCGCATTGGTATAAATTATTGGATAATGGGGATTCTCTTGAATGGAATGATATTGTGCCCCGGTTTTATTCTAAGTTCTATCCTCCAAGTGAAATTCACAAGGATCGGAATCGCATATATAATTTTTGGCCTCATGATGGAGAGAGTATTGCCCAAGCTTGGGGAGATTGAAGTCTTTAATGCTCAAATGCCCCATTCATGAGCTTCCTGGTAATGTTATTATTGATAATTTCTATGCAAGACTTTCTTTTCAAGACAAGACCTTGCTGGATACTTCTTGTTCTGGATCATTTACACGCAATAAAGAAGAGTTTAAAAGGGACCTTCTTGATCGGATCCAAGAAAATACTGAAGGTTGGGAGAATGACAAGGATAGAGAATCAGGTATAATTTATGATTATAAATACATTGAAGCTTTTATGGATACTGATAAATTTCGTAATATGAGTGCTACATATGGTCTTGATTCTCAAGTTGCTGTAAATCTTTATAAAGCTTTTGCCTCTCATTATGAATTGCCAAAGAAGAATTTTGATAAGTATCATGAACCGTATAAAGATAAAATTGATTCATCTATTAATAAATGTGTTGTAGTTGAAACTGCTGATCATGTTATTCCTGAAGCTTATATTGAAAAAACTCCTTTCCCTGCTAAAATGAAGGAGTACTCTGTTATAAATAGTGCGGTTCATAAAAGTGAAAAGAAACCTGTAGAACCTGAAGAACAAATAAAAGTTGAACCTGCTGTTGCAATAGTTAAAGATCTTGTGACTGAAAATGTGGAGGATGGTCATATTATTTTCTGTGAAGATGCTTCTAATATTGTTTCACATCCTAATAAACCCAAACAAGCTAGTGTTCCTATGCTATCTGTTAGAATTGGTGATCATTGCTATTATGGATTATGTGATATTGGTGCAAGTGTTAGTGCTATTCCTTATGAGCTTTACACGGAGATTATGCACGAAATTGATTCTTGTGAACTTGAAGATATTGATGTGGTTATTCAGCTGGCTAATAGAGAAACTATTTCTCCAATTGGTATTGTTTGAGATGTGGAAGTTTTATGCGGTAAGATTAAATATCCTGCTGACTTTTTGGTACTTGGTTCTGCTGCTAGTGATTATTGTCCTATTATTTTTGGTAGACCTTTTCTAAATACTTGTGGAGCTATTATAGATTGCAAGAAAGAGAAAATTTTGACTAAATTTGCTGGTGAATCTTATGAGTTTAACTTCTCTAAATTTACCAAAACTCCTTATAAAGCTGATTTGCCTAGTGATGATTTTAAAATGGAGCAGTGTGCATCTATTGTTCTTGTTCCTAACAATCCTTTGCAGCAACATTTGGAGGATAGCGAGAGTGAAGTTTTTAGGAAAGAAAGAGATGAGCTTGAGGAAATTTTTCTTCGCCAACCTATTCTCAAGCATGATTTACCGGTGGAAGATTTGGGTACAACACCGCCACCAAAGGAAGATCCTGTTTTTGATTTAAAGCCTTTGCCTGATAATCTTAAATATGCTCATATTGATGATAAGAAAATATATCCTGTTATTATTAGTTCTAAGCTTACAGAGTTTGAAGAAGAAAGGCTATTGGAAATATTGAAGAAGCACCGAGGAGCTATTGGCTACACTCTTGATGATTTGAAAGGGATTTCTCCTTCTATTTGCCAACATGCTATTAATATGGAAGATGATGCAAAGCCTGTTGTTGAACCTCAGCGTCGTCTAATTCCGAAGATGAAGGAAGTGGTAAGGAATGAGGTATTAAGACTTCTTGAAGCTGGTATTATATATCCTATTGCTGATAGTAGATGGGTTAGTCCTGTGCATTGCGTTCCTAAGAAAGGAGGAATGACTGTTGTGCCTAATGATAATGATGAGCTCATCCCTCAAAGAGTAGTTGTAGGGTATAGAATGTGCATTGATTTTCGAAAAGTTAATAAAGTTACTAAGAAAGATCATTACCCTTTACCATTTATTGATCAAATGCTAGAAAGATTGTCTAAAAATACTCATTTTTGCTTTCTTGATGGTTATTCTGGGTTTTCACAAATTGCTGTTAAAGCTAAAGATCAAGAGAAAACCACTTTCACTTGTCCCTATGGAACTTATGCTTATAGACGTATGCCTTTTGGTTTATGTAATGCTCCTGCTACTTTTCAAAGATGCATGTCTGCTATTTTTCATGGTTTTTGTGAGAGTATTGTAGAGGTATTCATGGATGATTTTTCCGTCTATGGGAATTCTTTTGATAGTTGCTTGCGAAACCTTGATAAAGTTTTGCAGAGATGTGAAGAAACTAACCTTGTTCTTAATTGGGAGAAATGCCACTTTATGGTTAATGAAGGAATTGTATTGGGACACAAAATTTCGAGAGAGGTATTGAAGTTGATAGAGCTAAAGTTGAAGCAATTGAGAAGATGCCCTATCCTAGGGATGTTAAAGGTATTCGTAGTGTTCTTGGTCATGCTGGGTTTTATAGGAGATTTATTAAAGATTTCTCCAAGATTTCAAAGCCTCTTACTAATCTTCTTCAAAAAGATGTACCATTTGTTTTTGATGATGATTGTAAGGAAGCTTTTGAAACTCTTAAGAAAGCCTTAACAACTGCTCCTATAGTTGAACCTCCTAATTGGAACTTACCATTTGAAATTATGTGTGATGCTAGTGATTTTGCTGTAGGCGCTGTTCTTGGACAGCGAGTAGATAAAAAACTGAATGTTATTCATTATGCTAGTAAAACTCTTGATGCTGCTCAAAGAAATTATGCTACAACTGAAAAAGAATTATTAGTTGTAGTCTTTGCTTGTGATAAATTTAGATCTTATATTGTTGATTCAAAAGTTACTATTCATACTGATCATGCTGCAATTAGATACCTTATGACAAAGAAAGATGCTAAGCCTAGGCTTATTAGATGGGTACTTCTTTTGCAAGAATTTGATTTACATATTGTAGATAGGAAAGGTGCTGATAATCCTGTTGCTGATAATTTGTCTAGATTGGAAAATATTGCTTATGATCCTGTTCCTGTTAATGATAGTTTTCCAAATGAACAATTGGCTGTAATAAAGGTGAGCTCGCGAGACAGTCCTTGGTATGCTGATTATGCTAACTTTATTGTTTCCAAGTACTTGCCTCCAACCTTTTCAGCTCAGCAAAGGAGGAAGTTCTTTTATGACTTGAGGCATTATTTCTGGGATGACCCACACTTATATAAAGAAGGAGTGGATGGTATTATGCGAAGATGTGTTCCCGAATATGAACAACAAGAGATATTGAGTAAATGTCATGGTAGTGCTTATGGAGGACATCACGCTGGAGAAAGAACCGCGCAAAAGGTTTTACAATCAGGTTTTTATTGGCCAACTCTCTTCAAGGATGCGAGAAAGTTTATTTTATCTTGTGATGAATGCCAAAGGGTTGGTAATATCTCCAGACGTAATGAAATGCCTATGAATTATACTCTTGTTATTGAACCATTTGATTGTTGGGGATTTGACTTCATGGGACCTTTTCCGTCTTCAGAAGGTAACACTCATATACTTGTTGCTGTTGATTATGTTACTAAATGGGTGGAAGCTATACCTACAAAAAGTGCTGATGGTGAGACCTCTTTAAGAATGCTTTTAGATATTATTTTTCCTAGATTTGGAGTACCTAGATATATTATGACTGATGGAGGTTCTCATTTTATTCATGGAGGTTTTAGAAAAACTCTTGCTAAGTATGGTATTAATCATAGAATTGCTTCCGCTTATCATCCTCAAACTAGTGGTCAAGTAGAATTATCAAATAGAGAGATTAAATCTATTTTGGGAAAGACCGTTAATAAAACTAGAAAGAATTGGGCTAGTAAATTGAAGGATGCACTATGGGCTTATAGAACTGCTTATAAAAATCCCATGGGAATGTCACCTTATAAAATGGTTTATGGGAAAGCTTGCCATTTACCTTTAGAACTAGAGCACAAAGCTTATTGGGCTGTTAGAGAATTAAATAAAGATCCTAAACTTGCCGGTGATAAGAGGTTGTTGCAATTAAGTTCTCTAGATGAATGGAGAAGTGAAGCTTATGAAAATGCTAAACTCTTTAAAGAGAAAGTTAAAAAATGGCATGATAGAAGGATTATCAAAAGAGAATTTAATATTGGGGATAAAGTCCTATTGTATCGGTCTCGTCTCAGATTCTTTGCAGGGAAATTACTCTCGAAATGGGAAGGACCGTATGTTGTCGAGGAGGTGTATCGTTCAGGAGCAATCAAAATTAGCTCTCTCCAAGGCAATGCTACGCAAGTGGTGAATGGACAAAGACTCAAGCATTATATCTCGGGTGATTCCTATAATGTTGATGTTGATATTATTCAAGTGGAAACACCGGAGGCTTTCATCAAAGGGCAAATTGACAGTCCGCCAGAACTCAACTTTGAATAGGTAACAGTACTGGTAATGAAAAGTACGCAATTTACTTTCCGAACAATATTTTCGCTGTTTTTGGAAAATATGAAAAATTACGAGTTCGAAACGGAGTGGAAAGGACGCACGAGGGGGCGCCACCATAGGCCGGCGCGGTATTTTCCTTTCCGACTCTGGTTCGATCTGGTATTTTCCTTTTGTCGAGAATTTTTTTGCTATATAATCCCCCGGACCCCTGGAGGTCCGTATATCGTGTTCTCGACGTGTTTTGTTTCGAGCTGTTTCTGCCAGGATCTGTTTTCGGTCTAGAAGCACCATGGCCTCCAACAACAAGGGCAAGGGGCTTTCGGAGGAAGAAGTGAAGGAGGTGCCATCAAGACAAGAGCAGCAAGCCGGAGGGAGCAAGCAAATCTTGGTGGGATCTGTTGACACTCGACGTTCTTTTTCTCATAACCTGCAGGGACCTTTACCACCCGCTCTTAGCCTCGACTCCTTCCCCATGTTGGAAGAAGTTCTACGGACTACCGATGAGTTTTGTGATCAATATCGGGCTCTAAGAAGAGAAGTGGAGATACTCCAAGAGGAGAATTGCCGTCTCCGAAGAATGCTGGAATACCACTCGATTCGCATCACAAGGTCGTCATCGCCAACTTCAGATAACAATGAATCTCTTCGAGTCTTAGTGCAGAATTGTCAAGCTGAGAAACTGAAGTTGAAGGAGTTTATTAAGAAGCGCGGGAGGAGTTCATCACCACCATCTCCGCAGGAGTAATTCATCATCGGTATTGGCATCCCCTTGGTTTGTTCCAAGCTTGGGGGAGTGCCGCGGTATCACATTATCACTACCTTTTACTTTTTATTGTCAAGTAGTGTCATATCATGAGTAGGGAAGTTATCATATAAGATGGGTTGCGTTTGGAAGTATCTCTCCTTTAGTTGATTATCTATGTATCCCTTGGTGTGAGTTATCGTTATGGAATATTAATGAGAAGTCTTATCATTTACATATTGCACATCTTATTTTAGTTTGCAATCTCTATCATATGATTTACCTTGTTGTTAGTATTGGTATCACTTTGGGAGCATTGAATAAATCTATTTGGTTTTGGCAAACTTAGCATCGGTCAATAGCAACAACACTTTGAGGTTTAAGTAGAAAAGAGAAATACATGTAGTTGTTTCATTGTCTTTCTTTCTTGTTAGCTCATAGCTTATTATTCTGAAGTTAAAATTGTTTGTGCTTACAAGGAAGATGCATGATTGTTTCTATCACATGTATATTTGTTTGTTTCCCTCGACTCTTATGCTTGCTAATTAACCTTGCTAGCCAAAGACCTGTACCGAGAGGGAATACTTCTCGTGCATCCAAACCTTAACCCAAACCTATGCAATTTGTGTCCACCATACCTACCTACTACATGGTATTTTCTGCCATTCCAAGTAAATACTTCATGTGCTACCTTTAAACAATTCAAAACTTAGTATCTCTTATTTGTGTCAATGTTTCATAGCTCATGAGGAAGTATGTGGTGTTTTATCTTTCAATCTTGTTGGGCAACTTTCACCAATGGACTAGTGGCTTCATCCGCTTATCCAATAATTTTGCAAAAAGAGCTGGCAATGGGATTCCCAGTCCCAAATTAATTAAACTAAATAGACACTCCTCCATGGTATGTGATTGATGGACGGCACCCGAAGGATTCGGTTAGCCATGGCTTGTGTAAGCAAAGGTTGGGGGAGTGTCATCATCATAATAAAACTAAAATAAAAAGGCACTCCTTCATGGTATGAGATTGTTGGCAGGCACCCGAGGATTCGGTTAGCCATGGTTTGTGAAAGAAAGGTTGGAAGGAGTGCCACACAAAATAAAAATAATATGGGAGCCGCTCTTTGAAGGTTGTTTGGCAAGGGGGTTAGAGTACTACCAGTCGTTGACAACAACAAACACCCCTCAAAATGTTACTTTTACCCTCTTTATATGATTGCAAAACTGAAAAAGCTCTAGCACATGATTTAATCCCTGCTTCCCTCTGCGAAGGGCCTGTCTTTTACTTTATGTTGAGTCAGTAAACCTATTTCCCTCCATCTCAAGCAAGCATTTGAGTAGTTGTGATCAAACCATTATATTGTGATTTGCTTCATCATGTCTTTTATTCTTCCTTGTTTAGTACAAGTTTTATCTGAATGAATATAGCTTTGCAAGTTATCAATGATTATGAAGAGACCATTATGATTGAGTATGCAAGTTGTGCCTTATAAACTTTAACATGAGAGCGCTGCTCAATGAGATAAGTATAATCTGTTAATTGTTCTCTGACCAAGAACGAAGTTTGCCATCACCAATTATGATTTCTTATGCACCTTTACTTGTGATTACCTTATACTTGTTTCAAGTTGAGTTATATGAGGAAGTTGTTTACTATAATGTCTTGTGTGAATGAATATGATGCTTCTTGTCCGTATTTTATTTATCGACTCTTCACTCCATAAACATGTGGTCCTGTTTATCGAGCTCAGTTTCGCTTGGGGACAAGCGAAGTCTAAGCTTGGGGGGAGTTGATACGTCCAATTTGCATCACTATTTTATATCATAATTTGCTGTTATTCATTGATATATTTCATATTGGGACACAATACTTATGTTATTTCATCTATTTTGCATGTTTCATCATTATTGGAGGATCAAGCACCGGAGCCAGGATTCTGCGGAAAAAGCACCGTCAGAACGCAATATTTCGGAAGATCAACTGTGGAAGGAAATTATACCAAAAATCCTATTTTTCAAGATGACGAAGGAAGCCGAAGGAGGAGCCAGGAGGACCCAGGGTGGGCCCACACCCTAGGGCGGCGCGGCCATGGCCGGCCGCGCCGCCATGTGGTGTGGGGCCCACAGCCCCTTTCGCCTCCTTTTCTTCGCGAAATCCTTCGTCCCGAAAACCTAAGCCACAGAGGGTACCTCGCGAAGAGTTACAGCCTCTGCGGGGCGAGAACACCAGAGAGAAAAGAGCTCTCCGCCGGGGAAATTCCCTCCGGGAGGGGGAAATCGACGCCATCGTCACCATCATCGAGCTGGACATCATCTCCATCACCATCATCATCATCTCCACCATCATCACCGCCGTCTCCACCGCTGGACACCGTCACCGCCGTAGCAATTTGGGTTTGATCTTGATTGTTTGATAGGGGAAACTCTCCCGGTATCGATCTCTACTTGTTGTTGATGCTATTGAGTGAAACCATTGAACCAAGTTTATGTTCAGATTGTTATTCATCATCATATCACCTCTGATCATGTTCCATATGATGTCTCATGAGTAGTTCGTTTAGTTCTTGAGGACATGGGTGAAGTCTAAATGCTAGTAGTGAACTATGGTTGAGTAATATTCAATGGTGTGATATTTAAGTTGTGGTGTTATTCTTCTAGTGGTGTCATGTGAACGTCGACTACATGACACTTCACCATTTATGGGCCTAGGGGAATGCATCTTGTATTCGTTTGCCAATTGCGGGGTTGCCGGAGTGACAGAAACCTAAACCCCCGTTGGTATATCGATGCAGGAGGGATAGCAGGATCTCAGAGTTTAAGGCTGTGGTTAGATTTATTCTTAATTACTTTCTTGTAGTTGCGGATGCTTGCAAGGGGTATAATCACAAGTATGTATTAGTCCTAGGAAGGGCGGTACATTAGCATAGGTTCACCCACACAACACTTATCATAACAATGAAGATTATTTAGCCGTATGTAGCGAAAGCACTAGACTAAAATCCCGTGTGTCCTCGAGAACGTTTGGTCATTATAAGTAAACAAATCGGCTTGTCCTTTGTGCTAAAAAGGATTGGGCCACTGATACGTCCAAAACGTATCTACTTTCCCGAACACTTTTGCTATTGTTTTGCCTCTAATTTGTGCATTTTGGATGCAACTAACACGGACTAACGCTGTTTTCAGAACTGTTCTGGTGTCTCGTTTTTGAAATCCAACTTTCGGGAAAATCCTCGGAATTTATGCGAAGGCCCTATTTTCCCAGAATAATGACGGAGCCAGAAGGACAATTAAGGTGGAGGCCCGAGGGCCCCACACCATAGGGCGGCGCGTCCAGGGGGGGCCCGCGCGGCCCTGTGGTGTGGCCCCCTCGGCCGGCCTCCGACGCCCCTCCTTTGGACTATTTATCGGCCTCGACCTAAAAATGCACGGAGAGAAGTCGAAGTCGCCAGAAACCTCCAGAACGCCGCCACATCGCGAAACTCCGTCGCGGAGTCGATGTCTCCGTTCGGCACTCCGGACGGGGAATTGGAGGAGATCATCGCCGCCATCACCGCCAACGCCTCTACATCAACCAGCCATGTTTCCCCCATCCATGTGTGAGTAATTCCCCCGCTGTAGGCCGAAGGGGATGGTAGGGATTGGATGAGATTGGTCATGTAATAGCATAAGATTGTTAGGGCATAGTGCCTAGTGTCCGTAATTGGTACTTTGATGATATTGTTGCAACTTGTTATGCTTAATGCTTGTCACTAGGGCCCGAGTGCCATGATCTCAGATCTGAACATGTTATTGTTTCATCAAGATAATCATTGTTTATGGTCTTACCTATAAGTTGTATACACATGTCGCTGTCCGGAACCGATGGCCCCGAAGTGACAGAAATCGGGACAACCGGAGGGAATGGTAGCGATGTGAGGATCACATGTGTTCACGGAGTGTTAATGCTTTGCTCCGGTACTCTATTAAAAGGAGTACCTTAATATCCAGTAGTTTCCCTTGAGGCCGGCTGCCACCGGCTGGTAGGACAAAAGATGTTGTGCAAGTTTCTCATTGCGAGCACGCACGACTATATATGGAACACATGCCTATTGATTGCTTTGTACTTGGACACCGTTTTATTATTATCTGCAAATGCCCTGCTATGATTGTTACATGAGTTTCTCTCATCCATGCAACGCCCGTCATCCGTCCCCGTGCCTACAGTATTTTAATCCTGCTGTTTACTAAAATCACTACTGTTGTCTCTGTTACTCTGCTGCTGTTATTTCACTACTGCTACTGCTATAAAACTGTTACTGATAAACTCTTGCGAGCAAGTCTGTTTCCAGTGCAGCTGAATTGACAACTCCGCTGTTAAGGCTTCCAAGTGTTCTTTGTCTCCCCTTGTGTCGAATCAATAAATTGGGTTTTACTTCCCTCGAAGACTGTTGCGATCCCCTATACTTGTGGGTCATCAAGACTATTTTCTGGCGCCGTTGCCGGGGAGCATAGCTTTATTTGGAAGTTCACTTGGATTGATATTGTTCGCTGCAAATTCTCCATCATGGGTAAACCTCGCGATACTAAGATCGCCATATTACCATCCACTACAAGAAAAGGTACAATTCTGAGTACCTCTGCTGCTCTTGATTCACCATCTGTGATTGATAAACTTGTTTCACCGCCGCATGCTTCACATGCGGGTACTTCTGCTGAATCTGAAAACTCTCATAATATTGATAATGTTTCTGCTGTGCTTGATGATAGTGGTTCATTGGGATCCTTTCTAGATGCTACAATTGCTAGGTCTAGACAAATTGAAAATACTGAAACTCCTAATGCTACTACACCTGTTAATTCACCTGAACTTGATTATTTTAGTGATGATCCTGATGAAGATTATGTGGAGCTTAATGATGATTTTATTGAAAAATGCAATGCTACTACTGATGCAAGAAAAATTAAAAAGTTGCTTGCAGAACATGCTGTTAGATATAAACTGTCTCCTGATCCTAAGTTTGCTACATCTCCTATAAACATTAAGGATAAAGATTATGATTTTTCTCTTGATCTATCTCATATAGCTATTGTTGAGAAAACACCCTTTTGTGGTACTGAAAAAGAAAGTGCTGTTGAACACATGACTGAGTTATCTACTCTTAGTAGCTTGTTTTCTGATGATGTCAAGATGCGTACTTACTTTGTTGCTAAAATCTTTCCATTCTCATTAAAGGATGACGCTAAAACTTGGTATAATAATTTGCCACCTAATTCTATTAAAAGTCCAAAAGAATTGCTTGATGTTTTCTTCCGCAAATACTTTCCTGCTAGTGCTCAACATATTGCTTTGCAGAGAATTTATAATTTTGACCAGGGAGATGGAGAGAAATTGCCTGAGGCTTGGGCGAGATTTTGCTCTCTTATTAGAGCTCAGCCTGATCATGATTTGGAAAAGCATGATTTACTTGATATATTTTATAGTGGACTAACCATTGAGTCTAGGGCATACCTGGATAGTTGTGCTGGTTGTGTTTTCAGGAAAAGAACTCCAGACGACGCTGAAGAATTATTGGCTAAAATAAGCCGGAATCATGATGATTGGACTACGCCTGAACCAACTCCAACGCCAATATTGAAGAAGAGGGGTTTAATTAAATTGAATGATGAAGATATGAGGGAAGCCAAGAAGTCTCTCAAGGAGAAAGGTATTAAATCTGAAGATGTGAAGAATCTACCTCCTATAGAAGATATATGTGAGATAATCCCCCTTCATCCATGATTGAGGTAAACTCCCTTCAACGCTTTACTAGGGAAGATATTCCGTATTCGAAACCTCCTGCACAATGCTTAGATGAGTTTGATAATTATATTGTTAAGCAAGAAAATTTTAATATGAGAGTAGAGAATCATTTAATGGAAAATTCTCGAGCTATTAGTGAATTGCATGATATTGTGGAGAGAACCTCCAATGATGTTAAGATGCTTGTTAAACATTTCCATATGATTCAAACTCAAATTGATCAACTCACTAAAGTGCAAAATGACTTGTTGGGGAATAATTCTAAAGAGAAACATGCTTATGAAGTAACAACTAGAGGTGGTGTCTCTACCCAGGATCCTCTATATCCTGAAGGGCATCCCAAAAGAATTGAACAAGATTCTCAACGCATTGAACCTAGTGCTCATTCTAGGAAGAAAAAGAAGAAGAAACATAAAAATGTTGTAGAATCCTCTGAACTTGTTAATGATCCTAATAGTATTTCTATTTCTGATGCTGAAACTGAAAGTGGTAATGAACATGATAATGATAAAGATAATGATAAGAATGATACTCCTGATAAAGAAGAGGTTGAAGAAGAACTTGAAAAGCATGCTAAAAATAAAAAGTATACTAAAGAAGACTTTATTGCTGAGAAACATGGTAATGAAAGAGAACCTTGGGTGCAAAAGCAAATGCCTTTTCCTGCTAAGAAACTAAAATCAAAGGAAGAAGAACACTATAATAAATTTTGCGATTGGATGAAACCTTTATTCTTGCAAATCCCTTTGACTGATGCTATTAAATTGCCTCCTTATTCAAAGTATATGAAAGATATTGTTACTAACAAAAGGAAAATCCCCAATGAGGAAATTTCTACTATGCTTGCTAATTACTCTTTCAATGGCAAAATTCCAAAGAAGTTGGGCGACCCAGGTATACCTACTATTCCTTGTTCTATTAAGAATAATTATGTTAAAACTGCTCTATGTGACTTGGGAGCCGGTGTTAGTGTTATGCCTTTTTCTCTTTATAAGGGACTTTACTTAGATAAGTTGATACCTACTGATATATCTCTGCAAATGGCTGATAAATCTACTGCTATTCCTGTTGGTATATGTGAGAATGTTCCTGTTCAAGTTACTACTAACTGCTTGATATTAACTGATTTTGTTGTGTTGGAAATGCCTGAAGATGATAATATGTCTATTATTCTTGGGAGACCTTTTCTTAACACCGCAGGGCTGTTATTGATTGCAATAAAGGAAGGTTACTTTCAATGTTGATAATAGGGAGCATACCGTTTATTTTCCCAAGAGGATTGAGAAAGCGTGTGGAGTTAATACTATTTCTAATGTGAGAACTATCAAAGTGGGAACTATTGATTGTCCTATATATGAGCCTAAGGAAGAATATCAAACTCTTGTGATTGGATCCATATCAATACAATTCAAGGTAACATGATTGATTTGAGGTTTATTTCTTCTTATGCTATGTAAAATTTATTTGGTGACAAGACTTGATCAACCTTGTTAACAAATACCTTTTACATGCATAGAGAGGGTAAACAACATCTCTTTCTTCCTCCACTTGCTCTAGTTGCTGTAGCATTTTTAATTTGCAAAGTTCCTTAGTTATTTGGAGATTTCAAAAAATTTCCTGGCCAGTAATAATAAACTAAATACCCAGAAATGTGCATTTTTCAAAGTTTTCAAAAATTCACAAAAATTATACCGTTGGTCCTATTTTTCGACGAGGCACCTGGGAGCACCAGAGGATGACCTGTGGGGCACCAGAGGGCGCCAAACCACAGGCCGGCGCGGCCAAGGAGGTGGCCGCGCCACCATGTGGTGTGGGCCCCCCTTGCCCCACTTTGTCATCTCTTTCTCCCAGCACCTTCTCTCTCCCGAAAAAACTCGTACCAAGTTCCTCTCTCTCGCGTTTTTGCTCCAGAGCTCCAGATTTCTCGATCTCTTTGCTCAGCCCAGATTTCCTGCTGAAATTTGGCACATTTGCTCCTTGGTATGTGACTCCTCCACCCATCCAAGTAGAATTTTGTTTGGTTGAGTATATCTTGAATATTTTGCTGCTGTAGGTAACATGTTTAGTGAGCTTGCATGCTTGTTCTAAGTGGTAGAAACTAGTTTTGATGCATGATTAGTACTCTAGCAAGTTCCTATGGTAGTTTCCCTCAATTATATGTCACCAAATCAAATTTTATATCATTTGTTAAAAATTTCAGAGAAGCTATGAAGAAGTTCAACTTTGGAGAGTTGTTCAAGAAAGGGACAACCAGCACCGGGAGGCCTTCTAGGGCCGCCACCCGGATTAGGCGATCATACAATGAAGACATCATCGCGCCTAGCTTCGCGCCCGAAGAGGACAACGGGGCTCCTAATGCTTCGTCTTTTCCATGCTATGATTTTCTTAGGAATGCAGGGATATTGGAGGATTTCTTCGCCCTTGTCAACAGGGCAGGGTTAACCACCTATGTGGGCGATGAAAGGGAGCAATATTACATGCTCACCAAAATCTTCGTCGAGAGTTTCCAGTTCAACAACAAACAATATGAGCCGACGGTTGCATTCAGGATCTATGGTAATCCTGTTACTATGAAATTGGAGGATTTTTGTCGTGCATTGGATATTGTCCCTGTAGGTACAGCAAGTAGGATTGATGACAACCCCCGGGACTTGTTGGAGCTCTATCGAGGGATTACCGATGATGATTGTCGCACCATTCAGCGTGGCAAGATAAGGAACATTCAACTCCCCGCCATTAAGTATTTTGCATACTACATTGCTACTAGCATTCTTGGTAGGGAGAACACTAGCAACATTTCTAGTTACCATCTTGCTTTCTTGAATATTGCACTTACTGGTCAGACATCTTATCACCTTGGTGCTCTTATTGCTCGCCGCCTGACTACCAGGGGGCCTATTTTTGGAGGAACTATCGCACTGCGCGTTTTAACATATCTAAGTCTTCCTATTGATCCTAATGATGTGCCATTGGCCCCTAGGAAACTTGATATTGCTGCTATGAAGAGTCACCATTTTGTTACCGCTGATTCTACTTTAGATAATATGGTCTATAGAATGTTGTTTTCTGACGGGGATGAGAAGGAAATTCCTCTTCCCCAACCAGGTTTGTTCAGTATTGACAGGCAATCATGGTCGTGCACTAAGGAGGAAGTGGATGAACATTTGAAGATAAAAGACTTCCACCAGCAACATGACTCCGAGGACGCCGGGGCCTCCTACGACCACACCGTCACGTATCCGGGTGCTTCTTCTAGCACATACCCGGAATACGATCCATCTTCGTCATACTACGGAGACACTACCTCATGGGATCGATGGGATTGAACTCCACTTAGGCCAAAAGCCTAAGCTTGGGGGGAGGTATACCGGCATCACTCATTCTTTGCATATTATGGTTGCTGGATACTTGTACATACTTGCTTTGTTCGTTTGAGTGGTTTTCTAATGAGAGGAAGATGATATTTGGGGAAGTGCTTCCTGAAAACAGATTCTGTAATGTTACCGTAAAAATTCTCAAAAATAGCCAGAGCGTCATTTTGAGCTGCCAATTTTTGTGCAGGTTCCCCAGGTTGTTATCTAACTTTCATTAGTTGAACACTTTTCGAGCTGAGCAACGTAAGATTTTTGTAAAAATCGATTTCTGTACTGCTGTCAGGTTTTGGCAGATTTCTGTCATCCTGTTGTTATGTGTTTCTTTTAGTTTGTTATTTCTTGTTTTCACTTTGTTTCTTTCCCAAAACACAAAAAGACCAAAAATATTTCTGTTGTTTCTCTTCACCATTTGTTTGCTTTGGTTTCTTGCATTTGTTTCACTTTATTTGCTATTGCTAGTTTGCTATAAGAAAACCCAAAAAGATTTTGCTTTGTTTGCTTGTTTCCTCTTGTTCTTGTTTCTAATTCGAAAACACCAAAAATATTTGCTGTTCTTCTTTAGTTTGTAAAGTTCTTTATGAGTTCAATGGTCTTTGGTGGCTGGAGCGTGGTTTTCATTCCATATTATCCAAGCTGCACAAGTGAAAAGGCAATAATGACGATCTACGACAATCTGATTGTGGTGAGAGGCTGGTATGAACTCTATTTGTTTTCATTTTTGTACATATACTCATCCATGTGAGCATGCTTAGTTGGTTCATGTGAGGTATATGTTATTTGAGAAAGTCTAGTAGTTTATGATCTCTCATGTTTAGCTCCAATCTATTAATATGAGTAGCATGTCATGGATGTTTGCTTGCATTGTTTTATTCATAAGTAAGTATGGCATTGTGGTATCCTCCTCTGAATAATTCATTTATATCGACTTGGCACATGCTCACGCATGCATATGACTGAACAAAAAGTCAATTAAGCCTCGATGATCTATATTGCTTCAGAGTTCTTGTATCACTTTTATGCCTCCGTTAATTTATTTTGCCGCAAGCATGATTATGACAGTTACTGCTCTCTTGATTTGTCGCTCCCTAGTCTATTGCTAGCCTTCACTTGTACTGAGCGGGAACGCTGCTCGTGCTTCCAAACACCTGAAAACCAAGTTGTTCCAAAAGTGTCCACCATAAATACCTACGCATGGCATTTCAAACCATTCCAAGTAAATTCTCGTGCGCTACCTTTAAAACCTTCAAAATGCTTCTCAATTTGTGTTTATGTTTCATAGCTCATGAGGAAGTATGTGGTGTTTAGCTTTCAACCTTGTCATTTACTTTTGACGGACTCTCATATGGACTAGTGGCACATCCGCTTATCCAATAATTTTGCAAAAAGAGCTGGCAATGGGATTCCCAGTCCCGAATTAATTAACTTAAATAGACACTCCTCCATGGTTTGTGATTGTTGGACGGCACCCGAAGGATTCGGTTAGCCATGGCTTGTGTAAGCAAAGGTTGGGGGGAGTGTCATCATCATAATAAAACTAAAATAAAAAAGGGGCACTCCTTCATGGTATGAGATTGTTGGCAGGCACCCGAGGATTCGGTTAGCCATGGTTTGTGAAAGAAAGGTTGGAAGGAGTGCCAAATAAATATGCAATAATTCATGGGAGCCGCTCTTGAAAGTCCGGTTGGCGAGGTAGTTGGTGTACCCATTACCATTCGTTGACAACAACAAACACCTCTCAAAATAATTTTACTCCTGTCTTTATAAAAATGAAAAGCTCTAGCGCATGTTAATCCCTGCTTCCCTCTGCGAAGGGTCAATCTTTTACTTTTATGTTGTGTCTCCATTATTTCTTTGAGCACTATCTTGAGAGCACAACTGTCATTCTTAGTATAATATGCTTGTCTCAAAATATGATTGATTATGGTATAACTTTGATGCATTTATCTTTTGACAATCACTACTTCTAGTCTTTCTATGAACTCCAGAGGTGCCCGGCATTTATGTTTTGCCAATCAAATACGGGCAAGCGAGATACCACTTTATCATACTCTCTTATGAACATTGCAATCCTGCTTATATACATGATTCATGATGCTTATTATTAATTGTTGGTACCTCTCCATGATTGACATAGCTGTTAGATGATCTTATTTGCATGTATCTCATTATGAATTGCTTAAGTATTGGCCATAGCATGAGAATATATACATCATATGAGCAAATGTGTTCGTGAAAGTTCTTTTATCGCTCAGTTGTTAACTGAATTGCTTGAGGACAAGCAATAAGCTAAGCTTGGGGGAGTTGATACGTCCAAAACGTATCTACTTTCCCGAACACTTTTGCTATTGTTTTGCCTCTAATTTGTGCATTTTGGATGCAACTAACACGGACTAACGCTGTTTTCAGCAGAACTGCTCTGTGTCTCGTTTTTGTGCAGAAATCCAACTTTCGGGAAAATCCTCGGAATTTATGCAGAAGGCCCTATTTTCCCAGAATAATGACGGAGCCAGAAGGACAATTAAGGTGGAGGCCCGAGGCCCCACACCATAGGGCGGCGCGGCCCAGGGGGCCCGCGGCCCGTGGTGTGCCCCTCGGCCGGCCTCCGACGCCCTCCTTCGGACTATTTATCGGCCTCGACCTAAAAACGCAGAGAGTCGAAGTCGCTAGAAACCCTCCAGAACGCCGCCACATCGCGAAACTCCGTCGCGGGAGTCGAAGTCTCCGCTCCGCCGGACGGGGAATTGGAGGAGATCATCGCCGCCATCACCGCCAACGCCTACATCAACCAGCCATGTTTCCCCATTCATGTGTGAGTAATTCCCCCGCTGTAGGCCGAAGGGGATGGTAGGGATTGGATGAGATTGGTCATGTAATAGCATAAGATTGTTAGGGCATAGTGCCTAGTGTCCGTAATTGGTACTTTGATGATATTGTTGCAACTTGTTATGCTTAATGCTTGTCACTAGGGCCCGAGTGCCATGATCTCAGATCTGAACATGTTATTGTTTCATCAAGATAATCATTGTTTATGGTCTTACCTATAAGTTGTATACACATGTCGCTGTCCGGAACCGATGGCCCCGAAGTGACAGAAATCGGGACAACCGGAGGGAATGGTAGCGATGTGAGGATCACATGTGTTCACGGAGTGTTAATGCTTTGCTCCGGTACTCTATTAAAAGGAGTACCTTAATATCCAGTAGTTTCCCTTGAGGCCCGGCTGCCACCGGCTGGTAGGACAAAAGATGTTGTGCAAGTTTCTCATTGCGAGCACGCACGACTATATATGGAACACATGCCTATTGATTGCTTTGTACTTGGACACCGTTTTATTATTATCTGCAAATGCCCTGCTATGATTGTTACATGAGTTTCTCTCATCCATGCAACACCCGTCATCCGTCCCCGTGCCTACAGTATTTTAATCCTGCTGTTTACTAAAATCACTACTGTCTCTGTTACTCTGTGCTGTTATTTCACTACTGCTACTGCTATAAAACTGTTACTACTGATAAACTCTTGCGAGCAAGTCTGTTTCCAGGTGCAGCTGAATTGACAACTCCGCTGTTAAGGCTTCCAAGTGTTCTTTGTCTCCCCTTGTGTCGAATCAATAAATTGGGTTTTACTTCCCTCGACTGCGATCCCCTATACTTGTGGGTCATCAGCCACTCGCTGCAATTGTTACTCTCGCACTTTACTTACTCGTACTTTATTCAACTGTTACATTAAACCCCCCTGAATACTTGTCTGTGAGCATTTACAGTGAATGCTTCATCGAAACTGCTTCTCAACACCTTCTGCTCCTCGTTGGGATCGACTTTCTTACTTATCGAAAATACTACGATACACCCCCTATACTTGTGGGTCATTAGTCATCTTATTTATTTTGGAATCTATATTTTATTTGTGCAATCGGTGTGGACTCGGGAATGATATGAGTATTTTTTTTGGCGCAATCAGTTTAGACTTGTAAATGCTAGGAGTAATTATAGTTTTGTTTATATGTTTTCGTTTCAGTTTATACTCATGAAGCAATGGAGTAATTTTTTATATTTATACTTGTTAGGATATGGAGTATACTCCTCTTTATATGACACAGTTTAGACTCATAAGCTATTGGAGTATACACTATGAACTTACATTTTATCTTGTGCCCCAGTTTATAATCCCGAGGGTATGGAGGATGCTCCTTTTTATATGAAACAGTTTAGACTCATAAGATATTGGAGTATACATTATGAACTTACACTTTATCGTGTGCCCCAGTTTATTCTCGTGAGGGTATGAAGGATGCTTCTTTTATATGACACAGTTTAGAGTCATAAGGTATTGGAGTATTTTTTTTAGCCCCAATTTATACTCGTGATGGCGTGGAGTAATTACTTTTATTTCTGCCCCAGTTTATACTCGTGATGGCGTGGAGTAATTAGTTTTAGTTCTGCCCTAGTTTATACTCGTGATGGCGTGGAGTAATTAGTTTTAGTTCTGCCCTAGTTTATACTCGTGATGGCATGGAGTAATTTTCTTTTACTTTTGCCCCAGTTCATACTCATGAGGGTATGGAGTAATTTTATTTTATCTTTGCCCCAGTTTATACTCTTGAGGAGATGGAGTACTTTTTTTAATGCATGTCACAGTTTGTACTCACAAGTTATTGGAGTATACTGTTTCGTGTGTCTCAGTTTATACTCTTCAGGGTATGGAGTAGTTTTTTTTAAATGCATGTCACAGTTTATACTCGTGAGTTATTGGAGTATTTTTTTAATATTAGCCATTATTGAACTTGACATTTCTAATTTTGACTTATGAAATACCAGAGTAATATAATATTCTATCTATTACATGAAAGAGGGAAAGAAATGTTTATTGTTTTGCTGTTTTAGCTCATTAAGCCATTGAGCAAATTTAATATTTCATCTCCAAGGAAATTTCAATTGACATTTTTACGTAATTAAAAATTTCCATGATGCTTGTAGTATAGGCTCATATAGCATTTGAGCAGCTTAATCTTGCATTTATGTAGAAATTTCAGCTTACAGTTTTAGCTCGTGAAGCATTAGAGCATTTTCGAGTAATCAAAATATTTTTATGTGATGCTAGTAGTTTAGACTCTTGTAGCGTTGGAGCAGATTTTAGATACTGCCAAAAGTTTATACTCATATGACAGTGGAGTAGTTCTTTCATTTATTTCTTATGAACATGAGACTTGTAGTTTTTAATGTTAACGCCTTGGTGTGCTAGCAGATTATAAGCCATCAGATCATACTATTTATTTTAGTAGTACTCATATCAAGAGTTAGGAAATTATGTATATTGATGCCATAGTTTATACTCATAAGGATTTGGAGTGTATCATCACAGTTTATACTCGTATGATTTTGGAGTACGATTTTTTCATTGTTTATACTCGTCAGATTTTAGAATATAGTTTAATATCATCACAGTCTGTACTCTTAAGATGTTGGAGTAGCTTTTAATATCATCATAGTTTATACTCATAAAATGTGGAGTAAGCTTTATTTTTATTTTGCGCTTCAATTTATACTTACGAAGCAATGTAATAGTTTTGTTTATTTGCACTTCAGTTTATACTCATGAAGCGATGGAGTATGTTTTTTTACGCAATCAATTTAAAATCATAAATGTAGGAGTATTCCTTTTTGCGCAATCAGTTTATACTCGTGAGTGCTAGGAGTATTTTCTTTTGGCGCAATCAGTTTATACTCGTGAATGCAAGGAGTATTTTATACTGATAAGTTATTGGAGTATATTTTTTCGTGCCCCAGTTTATACTTGTGAGGGCATGGATTTTATCACGGTTTATACTAGTGAGACATTGGAGTATTTTTTTTATGGTTATACTCGTAAGATGTATAGTTAATATCATCACAATTTATACTCGCAAGATTTTGGAGTATAATTTAATATCAACACAGTTTTTACTCGTAAGAGAATTTGGAGTACCCTTTTTTTAGTAACATCACAGTTTATACTCGTAAGAATTTGGAGTATTATTTTTTACTATCATGTTGGGATAAGTATCCATGAAGTAAATATTCTAGGAATAGTGCTTGCTAGTCCCTACCTCAGTTTCACATGCGTTGGTTGTCATTGCTGAAGAAATTATCGTTTCCTCAACATGAACGTCCATTGACTGATGAGATGTTAGTGACATGCTAGCAGTTAGACTTGCTAATGCATCAACCTTGTCATTCTGACTTTTAATGATATGCTGAATATTTAGATCAGTGAATGCAGACATGAGCATTTTGGATCTTCCAAAGTATGATATTAATTCTTATTTCTTAACCATGTTGATTCCCAACAATTGATTAATTGCCAGCAAGGTATGACCATAAATAGTGAATGAATCCAACCCCATGTTTAGAGCCAATTCAAACCCAGTTATGAAAGCTTCATACTTAGCCGAATCATTTGAGACCGTTGAGGACAAGGTGAATGAATATCGAAATTTATCTTCTCTTGGTGTAATGAGGACGACTCCGGCGCCTGCCCTTGATCGTCGACATGCGCCATCGGAATACATTTTAGATGTTGTGCTGACGACCGATGTGGTGAACACTTCTTAATCTAGTAAGTCATCATCAACTAGGAAAACACCAGGGATAGGATGTGCAGCTAGAAAATTAGATAAAACCTAGCCCTTTGCGGCTATTTGTGGAACATATTTAATATCAAATTGTAACAACAACATTGCCCATTTTTCTAATCTTCCTGAAAGCAGAATCTTGTTAAGAATGTACCGAAGAGGGTCTGCTCTTGATACAAGATGTACAGTATGTTCTAGCATATAGTGGCATAATTTTTTGTGCCGCAAATATTAATGCTAACCATATTTTTCCATGTCCGGATAATTACACTCAGCCCCCACAAGGGTGCGGCTAAGATAATACAAGGACATTTCTTTTCCAGCATCATTGTTTTGTGCTAGCAAAGCACCCAACAATGAAGGCATGGCTGGTGTATATAAGATCAGCAGCCAATCTTTAACCGGTGCACCTAAAACAGGAGGATCTATTAAGTATTTTTTAATTTCTAAGAATGCATTTTGGCATGCTTGATCCCATTCAAAAGGGACGCCTTTCTTCATGAGGCGTGAGAAAGGTTTGCATCTCTCTGATAAATTAGAGATGAACCTCCTAGTATATGCTAAGTGGCCTTGCAAGCTTTTTAATTTGTGTAGGTTTATGGGTGGTGGAATTTTAACAATCCCTTGTATTTTACTTGGATCAGCCTCATACCATGCTTTGTAACCACAAGACCAAGGATTTTATTTTAGGAGGTAACTCCAAATTCACATTTCATTGGATTCATTTTTAGATTATGTTTCTGAAGGTGATCAAAAAGCACTTCAAGATCTTTTAAGTGATCTTGCTCGCGCTTTGATTTTACAACTATGTCATCTATATAAATTTCGACAATATCGTACAACAACCCGTCTAAAATAATTGCCATGGCTCGCTGATACGTTGCCCTGACATTTTTTTAAGACAAAAGGCATAAATTTTATTACAAAATATACCTTTAGGTCTGCTTCCGGTACAATTCTTCATTTGATTGTAACTGGAATAACCATCCATCAAAGAAAATGTTTCATGCCCCATAGTGGCATCGACTAATATTTCAAAAATCGGTAGTGGAAAATCATATTTGGGACATGCTTTATTCAAATCCCTAAAGTCTACACATATACATGTTTGGCCTTTTTTTTTACGGGTACAATACTAGAGATCCACTTGGGATATTTGACTTCTCTAATGAACCCTGCAACAATGAGTTTATCTACCTCGGCTTCTATTTTCGGAAGTACTTCTGGACGATATTTTCTTTGTCCCTGTTTCACCGGCGCAACGCCTTCTTGTACAGCGAGGTGGTGTACAGCTACTTCCGGGTCTAGCCCTGGCATTTCTTCATATGTCCAAGCAAACACGTCTCTGTTTGCAGAAAGAAATTCAGTATATTTTTCTTTATTTTGTTTAGACAAATGTTTACTGATAAAAATTGGACGAGGATTATCGGTCGTACCAATATTTATTTCTTCCAAGTCGTCGACTGTGGGCTGGTTGCCATCTTCCATTTGCGGAGATGCTTCAGCCATATCAATATACTCAGTCGACGCCATACAGACTTCATATCCTAACCCATATCTCTTTTCTTTTAAGATTTGATCTTCATGTAGCGCTTCAAGCTGTTCTTGAGACAACGCCTTTTCAAATGGCGCAAGTTGCCCCCGGCCGTCGCATAAAGACGGGCCTGTGAAGATATCATATCCCATTTTCTGCATCATATACAGAACTCTATTATCATATAAAGAAATAGGCAATGACTTGTTATCTTTATTTAACAAGGTAATTAGCGCCACATGACTGCTTTTATTTTTATTATGCTGACGTGATACCTTAGCTTGTTCAATTTTGTGTTGAACCAAAGGAGGTAGAGGTGTAGGAAATTTTGTACCTCTTTTAGCAGACGACTTATTCACGATGCGGAATATTGGGTCGCCGCTCTTTCTTTGACTACTAGGTATATATTGATAGACTTTTTGGTTTGCTGAAGATTCTGCAACATCTTCCTTTGGCATATTTGATTCTGGTACCGTAATCGCTTTTGGTTTGTATACTTTCTCAACAGGCTCAAAGTAAAACTTTGCATCAGCGTAGAAGGATTCAGCTACTGTAAATGGTCTTTTATCAGCGAATATTCTTACTGTTTCTCCCGAATGCTCCATATATTTGATACACTGATGGAGTGTGGATGGTACCACTTGGTTATCATGCAGCCATGGTCGTCCTAGCAAAGCATTGTATGAAGTAGCTGCATCAATCACATGGAACGTCACGTGTGTGTGTAGTGTCTCCATTTGTAAAACCAACGTAATGGTACCCATAGCTTCTTGACCTGATTGGTTAAATCCATGGATGACTACATTCGACCGACTCAAGTCTTTGCTGGAATATCCTACTCTTTTCAGAGTACGCAGAGGCAGCAGGTTTATTGCAGATCCACCATCGATCATAATGCGATTTGTTGGTGTACCATCGATTTCACCAAACATAAGAAGAGGTCTGTTGTGCTTTTTTGAGCCTAGCAACCTGTCTTCATCTGCGAATGTAATATTCAGTACATCAGATTCTTCTACCTCTGTTTGAGACACTTCTACTCTGTAATCTTCAGGAAACGTGAGTGCCGTGACGAGGGCTTTCCCCATATCAGATGAGAGACACAAAGCATCATACACAGATAACATGGCTGGTATTTTCTTCAAATGTGCGATTACATCATACTTGACTGGCACCCTACATGCAGGGTCAGTCGAATCATTCGGAACTGCATCCTTACTTTTTGGTTCCTTCCTAGGTGGGGGATGAGGGTCTGCTAGTTGGCGACCTGATCTAAGATGAACCTGATCAACTTCTAATGGTTCTTCTTCAGGAAAACAAAGAGACTCATCTTCATCCTCGAACACACCAATAGTGAGAACGTTGAATTCTTCACTAGGGACCTTCATGCGCTTCGTGGTGTGCTGATATATCTTTGGTGCGAAGCGCAGAGGAGGAGCTTCTTCCATCACTCGGGGTAGTACACGACGTTTTGACCGCCGCTGCCCCCGATCTTCGGGTCCTCGAGAAGCGGAGAAATCGGGCCATGCACCATTGTTGCAGGGTACGTTAGCCTCTCTTTTATGCTGATCCTGGGCTTCCGAATGGCCTGGAATGATCATAGGAGAATATCCATATTCCAATATCAGTACTTTATCATTGTAAGTTGCTCTTATATTTGAAGAAGCACAACTCACCGAATCATCTTGAAGGGTGGCGACATTTGCTGACGCCATCTTCTTTCCCTTCGTCATACTTTTGAGGAGATCCGTATCGATAGTCCCCTCGTCAATCATTTTCTGGATGATATTCTTTACCACAAAGCAATCTTTGAGTGTATGGCCCAAGATGCGATGGTAATGGCAGAAGTTTGGCTCATTGAACTTTGAAGCTTCTTCCGGCCTTTTGGGATTGGGAAGTTCTATAAGTTTCAACTCCTTTAAACCCGCAAAAAGATCATCAATTTCTTCTACCGGAAACGAATACTCCCTGTTTTGTCGCTCGCTGAGAGTTGGCCTCCTAGCAAGCTGTGTGCCTCTTTGCTCTTGGTTCCTTGGCGCACCTCTCCCGGACTGGAAGTGAGGGCTCATAGTTGTTTCCATCGCTTGGGCTGACCTTGGTTTGCTTGGTGGCTTCTCCCACTGGCCACTTTTCTCCATAGGTTTACTGAATGTTGGCTTTGTTCGACGAGCCCTAAGCTGCATATAGTTCTCTATATCAGTAGCTTTAGAGGCTAGCTCTTCAAATGTTATTGGCCGCACCCCTTGTAACTGCACAGCCACATCAGAAAGCAAGTTATTTGTGCACATGCGCACTGCTTCCGGCTCAGTGATTGGCTGTGGGCAATGCAGACTTAGATTTCTCCATCTGTTAATGAAATCAGCTGCCTTCTCATTCATGCCCTGCTCCGTCTGGGTTAACTCTGTGATGCCTACAGTCCTTTGGGTACTGTAAAACCTCTCAAGGAAAGAATTTTGCATTTGTTCCCATGTTTTGATTGAACTTGGCGCTAATTTGCTATACCAAGTGAAGGCAGGGCCAGATAGTGTTTGCACGAACTGTCTCAGCAGAAGTGCCCCATTATGAGCTGTGTCTTGGCAAGCTGCAAGAAAATGGGCAATGTGCTCATGTGGTGACCCGCTTCCATTGAACTTGCTAAACTGCGGCTGCCGATAGTTGCTTGGGAAGGGAACAAGGTCAACGTCCGGAGGATATGGCTTAACATAGCCTGGCCGCATGGAGTGATGATTTTGCATCAGCTGCGTCTTAACTCCTTCAGCGATCATTCTTTGGATCGCCTCAAGGCTGAGTGCTGCTCCTCCTGGTTGGTTACTAGTACTTGCACCACCATGCCCTTCACTGCTCTTATTCAGGTTATCACTCATCTGATTTCGGAGGGCTGCTAGCTCATCATCTCTTTGTTGAAGTGCGGCTGTAAGGGTGGCCAATTGTTCTTCAACCGAACGAGCTTCATTTGTCACAAGGACTTGTTCGGAGTGCCCCATGTGGTCACACGGCTGATCCATGTGTGGCTCACGCTCACTCTCCGAAGGACAAGGGGTACTATCTGATAGGGGATTATAAGACCCACCATCGCTTGACCTGAAGTCTTCATTGTCCGAATCCTTCTGGCTTCGTGTCTTTCGGCGGGGACCTTCTACGACCGTCCTGCGTGCTTTCTTTCTCTTGAAGTGCGTTGATGCGGAAGATGTCTCACTAGTATCTGTTGGCACTCTAACACCAATTGGCAGTGAGTTAAACACTTCAAATGAGTTGCTTGAAACTCTGTTCTGAGCTGGCCATGGAGTGAGTATTGTGGCTCCTTTCCTTGGCGTATCTTCCGATTCCTTGCTCACTTTTCCCTTACTGACTTGACTTGAAGATGGAGAACTTTTGCCTTCTACTCTGCTATGTCCAGAGTCTGCACGTAGTGCCATCTCTCTTCTCTTCAAGGCTGCACGTCTTGCACTTGCACGGCCAGCTTGAGTGACATACTCTCTTCTCTTAGGTACCTCTTTTACAAACTCATCATACTCCGGCCATTTGGCGAGAGCATCTGCGCGCCGCATGATTGCGCCACCAATATCATCTGCTGACATGGAGTGACCTGGCAACATATCTTTCAATGTTTGACATATGCTTTGTGTTATGACTCTATGGAAATCAGTATGACGACTTCCGCGGATTTTTGTCGCCGCCATTTTCCCGTCATCAGATTCTGGCACGCCCGGTGGGACATATTTCCCCCCTCATCTTCGAAATTCCAACATATAATACATCATATGGGTTCCTATATTATGTTTTCCCTATATATCCAAATTTCAGAGAACTAATATATAGTTCCTCCCTATTTACAAGGTATGGAGGGACAGGTTCAGCAGTTTGTGACCGTCCGTTTCGGGAACCTTTGGCTGGATGTGCCACTCGGCCCGCTTGTGACTGCTGTCAGCGAGAGTTGGAAGAGCACAGCTGCGTCGCCAATTGAACTTGAGAGGGAAGAAGAAGAAGTCAATTCAGTACCCACAGATGGGTTTGTTCCTGTGATCTCCAAGTCAACCAAGAGGAAGATGAGAGCCGCAGCAAGAGCTTCGGAAGCTGCTGCATATGATCAGCATGTGAGTGTGCACAAAACTTGGTTTGTGTCAATGTAACCAAACCAAGAGCCATTTGTTTTAGTGATATGTGTATTTTATAGCAACTTGGTTTGTGTCGATATGACCAAAACAAGAGGCGAATTTTATCATGTGGATATGAATGGTTATATGGATTTAAAGCAACATATTTTGTGTCAATGTGACCAAAACAAGAGCCAATTATTTCATGATTATATGGATTTAAAGCAACTTGCATTGTGTCAATGTGACCAAAACAAGAGCATGATTTTAGTAACATATGTATTTTGAGCAACTTGGTTTGTGTCAATGTAACCAAACCAAGAGCCATTTGTTTCATGATTATATGGATTTAAAGCAACTTGGATTGTGTCAATGTGACCAAAACAAGAGCCTGATTTTAGTAACATATGTATTTTAAGCAACTTGGTTTGTGTCAATGTAACCAAACCAAGAGCCATTTGTTTCATGATTATATGGATTTAAAGCAACTTGGATTGTGTCAATATGACCAAACCAAGAGCAGCGATTTAGTAGTATGTGTTTTCAGAGCAACTTGTTTTGTGTCAATGTGACCAAAACAAGAGCCAATAATTTTAGGATCATAGAAAGAATGCAATATGATAGGTAGCAATTTAGGAAGAGAAATCCGTAGTTTGTGTCAATGTGACCAAACTAGAGATTAGGAGGAGAAACTCCATGGCGTGTGTCAATGTGACCAGCCAAGGAGCAAGGAAATGATCATATTCTCACCTTCTTGTAGATGTCCTCCTGGTGCTCTTCGTCAAGTATGCAAGTGCTGCAGCTCTGCAGCGCGTATGACGAGCGGCCGGCCGGCCGGACGTACAGCGATGGCGAAGCGTGGATTGGTGATTTTCTTAGCAATCTATGTATGGAGAATGGGCGCGAATGGGCGGGGCTTAGCGATTGGAGTAGGGGGGAATATGAAGGCTGTGCCGGGGCTATGAATATGGAGTCTGCCAATTGGATTATGGGGAGCGATCTTTTCTGCCCTCGTATTTATAGAGTGAGCCGACGGCAGTTCCTGGCGGAGAGACGCTCCCACGATCAGAGTGTGGGACGTGGGGCAGCGGTTCTACGCTCCTCCATGTTCTCTTCCTTTTTTCTTTTAATTATTTTCCTATTTAATCAGCTGATCGTTCGAACCTGATGTCATGAATATCTCGGAGTGCTGACCGACTCCAATGGTAACTGCTCCCTGGTACAGCCTTTTGGCCAACCTGAGTGGGATGCTGCCATGCATGGGGTCATGGAGCTGATTAGTGTTTTACGGGTATTTCAATAAGTTGATTAGGCAACGGTGCCGCTAAATCCATGCATGCACGTAGCCTATCCAGTAATGTGCATGGCATATATGAATTAACTAGCTAGCAAAACTTTAAGCTCAAATGGCTAGTAAAGATTAATTTCCATATTGCTATAAAAAAGATTAATTTTCATATGTATTGTAAAATTTCTTTGATGTGAGAAGCAAGTATTTTAGACTCGCTATTTGTCATGCACTAATATATTTGTCGATGATCATATATTTGCATTCGGCATATTTAGCACCGCTGGTCATCATTGACGTTTATTAGAAATATTTAAGTACTAGCATTATTTTGAATTTACCTTATTATTTTATCATGACAGGATTTTGTCATTCGAAGTAACTTATTTATTTATTTTCCACACTCATTTATTTTGGTCAAAATCGATGTCAACAATGATCCTTGTTTCCACATGTACCTATGACCTAACCAAGCTCAAATGGAGGCATATGCCCACCGGGGGACCCCCGATGGGATGCAGTCAAAGGGGTAGACCGCGCGGTCAACAGAACTAGGGTTTCGTCGGAAATCGAGCATCGGATATAGGGAATGGCCCCGAAATTTGTGTGTGTCCACATGGAATGCACAAAAGTGATTTGAGATGGTTTTATATCCAAGTCTACCCCCCAGGTGTGTCCGCTTCTCGGACAGGGGTTCCTACACTTAGGCAGATTCTGCATGTATAGGGGGAACTCCTCGGAGGTGAACCGGAGAGAAACTTGAGATCATATGGGATGATCCTTGTTTACACATGTACCTATGACCTAACCAAGCTAAAATGGAGGCATATGCCCACCGGGGACCATGGGATGCAGTCAAAGGGGTAGACCGCGCGGTCAACAGAACTAGGGTTTCGTCGGAAATCGAGCATCGGATCTAGGGAATGACCCAAAACTTGTGTGTGTCCACATTGAATGCACAAAAGTGATTTTAGATGGTTTTATACCCAAGGCTACCCCCAGGTGTGTCCGGCTTCAGGGGGTTCCTACACTTAGGCGATTCATGCATGTATAGGGAACACCTCGAGGTGAACCAGAGAGAAACTTGGGATCATATGGGATGATCCTTGTTTACACATGTACCTATGACCTAACCAAGCTCAAATGGAGGCATATGCCCACCGGGGGACCCCCGATGGGATGCGTCAGGGTAGACCGAGGTCAACAGAACTAGGGTTTCGTCGAAATCGAGCATCGGATCTAGGGAATGGCCCGAAACTTGTGTGTGTCCACATGGAATGCACAAAAGTTATTTGAGATGGTTTTATATCCAGGCTACCCCCCCAGGTGTGTCCGGCTTCTCGGACAGGGGTTCTACAATTAGGCAGGCATGTATAGGGGGAACTCCCTCGGAGGTGAATCGGAGAGAAACTTGAGATCATATAGGATGATCCTTGTTTAAACATGTACCTATGACCTAACCAAGCTCAAATGGAGGCATATGCCCACCGGGGGACCCCCGATGGGATGCAGTCAAAGGGGTAGACCGCGCGGTCAACAGAACTAGGGTTTCGTCAGAAATCGAACATCGGATGTAGGGAATGGCCCCAAAACTTGTGTGTGTCCACATCGAATGCACAAAAGTGATTTGAGATGGTTTTATATCCTAGGCTACCCCCCAGGTGTGTCCGGCTTCTCGGACAGGGGGTTCCTACACTTAGGCAGATTCTGCATGTATAGGGGGAACTCGCGGAGGTGAACCGGAGAGAAACTTGGGATCATATGGGATGATCCTTGTTTCCACATGTACCTATGACCTAACCAAGCTCAAATGGAGGCATATGCCCACCGGGGGACCCCCGATGGGATGCAGTCAAAGGGGTAGACCGCGCGGTCAACAGAACTAGGGTTTCGTCGAAATCGAGCATCGGATCTAGGGAATGGCCCCAAAACTTGTGTGTCCACATGGCATGCACAAAAGTTATTTGAGATGGTTTTATATCCAAGGCTACCCCCCCAGGTGTGTCCGGCTTCTCGGACAGGGGGTTCCTACACTTAGGCAGATTCTGCATGTATAGGGGGTGATGACCCACAAGTATAGGGGATCGCAACAGTCTTCGAGGGAAGTAAAACCCAATTTATTGATTCGACACAAGGGGAGGTAAAGAATACTTATAAGCCTTAACAACTGAGTTGTCAATTCAGCTGCACCTGGAAAAGCACTAGCAACAGGGGTGATGTGAAAGTAGCAGTAATATGAGAGCAATAGTAACAGTAACACAGTAGCAGTAATAGCAATATGAGAGCAATGGCACCAGAAGATAGTTGATACTACTTCCAATGACATATAGAACGAGTATATAATGATGAGAGATGGACCGGGGTTCCCAGCGATCTACACTAGTGGTAACTCTCCAATAAGTGACAAGTGTTGGGTGAACAAATTACAGTTGGGCAATTGATAGGAATCAAAGGCATTAAGAAAGAACATCAGGCTTATTAATCATGTAGGCATGTTTTCCAATAATAGTCGTACGTGCTCGCAATGAGAAACTTGCACAACATCTTTTGTCCTACCAGCCGGTGGCAGCCGGGCCTCAAGGGAAACTACTGGATATTAAGGTACTCCTTTTAATAGAGTACCGGAGCAAAGCATTAACACACCGTGAAAACATGTGATCCTCACATCACTACCATCCCCTCCGGTTGTCCCGATTTCTGTCACTTCGGGGCCTTTGGTTCCGGACAGCGACATGTGCATACAACTTGTAGATACAATATAAGCAATAAGTATAGAGCTCAAATCTAAGATCATGCCACTCGGGCCCTAGTGACAAGCATTAAGCATAACAAGATTGCAGCAACAATAACTTCACAAACTTTGTAGATAGACTAATCATAATGTATCATCCATCGGATCCCAACAAACACAACACCGATTACATCAGATGAATCTCAATCATGTAAGGCAGCTCATGAGATCATTGTATTGAAGTACATGGAGGAGAGAATACCAACTAGCTACAGCTAGAACCCGTAGTCCATGGGGGAACTACTCACGGAGCATGGTGGAGGCGGTGGCGTTGATGGAGATGGCTTCCGGGGGCACTTCCCGTTCCGGCAGGGTGCCGGAAGCAGTTCTGTCCCGAATTGGAGTTTCGCGATGGTAGCGGCGCCTGAGTCTTTCTGGAGTTTCGTCAATTGGTACTGCGTTTTTAGGTCGAAAGGGATTTTATAGGCGAAGAGGCGGCGCAGGGGGGCACTGGGGGCGCCACACCCTAGGCCGGCGCGGCCGGGTCTGCCCGCCGCCATGTGGTGTGGTGGCCCCCTGGCCCCTCTCCGACTCTTCTTCGGTGTTCTGGAGCCTTCCGGGAAAAATAGGAGGTTTGGCGTTGATTTCGTCCAATTCCGAGAATATTGCCCGAACAGCCTTTCTGGAACCAAAAACAGCAGAAAACGGAACTGGCACTGTGGCATCTCATTAATAGGTTAGTTCCGGAAAATGCATGAAATCATCATAAAGTGCAAGCAAAACATGTAAGTATTGTCATAAAACAAGCATGGAACGACAGAAATTATGGATACGTCGGGGACGTATCAGCATCCCCAAGCTTAGTTCTGCTCGTCCCGAGGTAAACGATAAAAGAATAATTTCTGTAGTGACATGCTACTTACATAACCTTGATCATACTATTACAAAGCATATGAAATGAATGAAGTGACTCAAGGCAATGATCTATAGTTGCTAACAAGTAGATAACATATAGCAAAACTTTTCATGAATAGTACTTTCAAGACAAGCATCAAAAGATTGCACAAGAGTTAACTCATAAAGCAATAGATTCAAAGTAAAGGCATCGAAGCAACACAAAGGAAGATATAAGTTTCAGCGGTTGCTTTCAACTTCAACATGCATATCTCATGGATAATTGTCAACACAAAGTAATATGATGAATGCAAATATGCAAGTATGTAAGAATCAATGCACAGTTGACACAAGTGTTTGCTTCTAAGATGGAAGGAAGTAGGTAAACTGACTCAACATAAAGTAAAAGAATGGCCCTTCAAAGAGGAAAGCATCGATTGCTATATTTGTGCTAGAGCTTTGGTTTTGAAAACATATAGAGAGCATAAAAAGTAAATTTTTGAGAGGTGTATGTTGTTGTCAACGAATGGTAGTGGGCACTCTAACCCCCTTGCCAGACAAACCTTCAAAGAGCGGCTCCCATTTTATTTTATTTTTGGGTGGCACTCCTTCCAACCTTTCTTTCACAAACCATGGCTAACCGAATCCTCGGGTGCCTGCCAACAATCTCATACCATGAAGGAGTGCCTTTTTATTTTAGTTTTATTATGATGACACTCCTCCCAACCTTTGCTTACACAAGCCATGGCTAACCGAATCCTTCGGGTGCCGTCCAACAATCACATACCATGGAGGAGTGTCTATTTAGTTTAATTAATTTGGGACTGGGAATCCCATTGCCAGCTCTTTTTGCAAAATTATTGGATAAGCGGATGAAGCCACTAGTCCATTGGTGAAAGTTGCCCAACAAGAATGAAAGATAAACACCACATACTTCCTCATGAGCTATAAAACATTGACACAAATCAGAGGTAATAAATTTTGAATTGTTTAAAGGTAGCACTCAAGCAATTTACTTTGGAATGGCAGGAAATACCACATAGTAGGTAGGTATGGTGGACACAAATGGCATAGGTTTTGGCTCAAGGTTTTGGATGCACGAGAAGTATTCCCTCTCGATACAAGGCTTAGGCTAGCAAGGCTATTTGAAGCAAACACAAGTATGAACCGGTACAGCAAAACTTACATAAGAACATATTGCAAGCATTATAATACTCTACACTGTCTTCCTTGTTGCTCAAACACTTTTACCAGAAAATATCTAGACCTTAAGAGAGATCAATTATGCAAACCAATTTTAACAAGCTTTACGGTAGTTCTCCACTAATAGGTTTAAACTACATGCAAAAACTTATGATCTACTTGAGAGCTCAAAACAATTGCCAAGTGTCAAATTATCCAAGACATATGAGGCATTTTCCTTTTCCAACCAAATAAGTATTGTAGCTTCCAACTTTTATCATTGAACATTAAAAGTAAAACGAAGAACAAGTGTTCATATGAAAAAGCGGAGCGTGTCTCTCTCCCAAACAAGGATTGCTAGGATCCGAATTTATTCAAACACAAACAAAAATAAAACATACAGACGCTCCAAGTAAAGCACATATGATGTGACCGAATAAAAATATAGTTTCAGGGGAGGAACCTGATAAGTTGATGAAGAAGGGGATGCCTTGGGCATCCCCAAGCTTAGATGCTTGAGTCTTCTTGAAATATGCAGGGATGAACCACGGGGGCATCCCCAAGCTTAGACTTTTCACTCTTCTTGATCATATATCATCCTCCTCTCTTGACCCTTGAAAACTTCCTTCACAACAAACTTCTCATAAACTTCATTAGAGGGGTTAGTACTCAAAAAATTTGAATCCACCTTGGTCCTGTAGTGGCACATTGCAAGAACTCAATAAAACATTAGCTACAGCCCTCTATGTCTAGAAAGCCTTGCTTAAAGTCCACAAGAGACAATGCAAAAAACAGAGACAGAATCTGCCAAAACAGAACAGCCAGTAAAGACGAATTTTAATAAAATACTTCCGTTGCTCAAATCAGAAAACTCAAAACTAATGAAAGTTGCGTACATATCTGAGGAACATGCACGTAAATTGGCATATTTTTCTGATTTTTCTACAGAGAAAACAGCCCAGATTCGTGACAGATAGAAATCTGTTTCTGCGCAGAAATCCAAATCTAGTATCAACCTTCGATTAGAGGCTTCACTTGGCACAACAAAACACAAAACTAAGATAAGGAGAGGTTGCTACAGTAGTAAACAACTTCCAAGACACAAATATAAAATAAAGTACTGTAGCAAAATAACACATGGGTTATCTCCCAAGAAGTTGCTTTCTTTATAGCCATTAAGATGGGCTCAGCAGTTTTAATGATGCACTCGCAAGAAATAGTATTTGAAGCAAAAGAGAGCATCAAGAGGCAAATCCAAAACATATTTAAGTCTAACATGCTTCCTATGCAAACGAATCTTGTACATAAACAAGTTCATGAAAAGCAAAGTAACAAGCATAGGAAGATAGAACAAGTGTAATTTCAACAATTTCAGCACATAGAGAGGTGTATTAGTACCATGCAAATTTCTACAACCATATTTTCCTCTCTCATAATAATTTTCAGTAGCTTCATTAACAAACTCAACAATATAACTATCACATGCAGCATACTTTTCATGATCCACAAACTCATAATTTTTATCAATCTCAAGAATAGTGGAATAAAAACTTTCAAACTTACTTTTATTAATAATATAACAAGGTAGTTGATCAATCTCAAGAGATATGGGACTCATAGAATAAGTCAAGAACTCTCCAATCCCATTTTCATTAGTAGTACAATTAATAGTATCAAGTAACATAGGACCATCATCTAGAGCTTTATCATAAACATTTGCTAAGCAAAATTCTTTAGTACCATGCATTTCGACATCAGGCACAAACAAAGCATTATCATAAGATTTATCAAAGTAGCATGGATTATCATATATAACAGTAGCATAATTATTCTCACAAGTTTTACTTATAGGTAATATTTCAAGAGAATCCACAGGAACATAACATTCAACCTCTTCCGGTAAGCATGGAGGACAATCAAATAGTGTAAGAGATAAAGAGTTACTCTCATTAGGAGGTTGGCATGGGTAGCTAATCCATTCTTCCTCCTTTTGTTCGTCGCTCTCCTCTTCTTTTTCATCCAATGAGCTTTCAGGTTCATCAATTTCCTCCTCTTTTTCATCCAATGAGCTTTCAGGTTCATCAATTTCTTCTTCCACCGGTTCCTGCAAATTGTGAGTGCATTCTTGTGCATTAATGTGTCTCTCTTTATAATCAAGGATATAAGGATTCCTACTGTAGCATTCTATGCAAGAATTAAGGATAGTAGAGACATAATCTTTAAGGTCCTTACAAATAGCACAAGTTTCATAATTCTCAACCATGAAGGATTCTATCTCGAGGCTCCCATAAATAAGACAAATTGTTCTACCTCTTCGAACCCATAATGAATATAGCAATTCCGATTATAGCTCTTAATTAAAAATTCCTCACTAAAGCCACATTGAAATTTAAGATGTTTAGTATCATGTTGAGAGCAACAGTTTATATCATGGCGTCTAAGCAAGATTCTAGCAATTGTATTTAATTTCTCTATCATAGCACTCATTATTTTACCAGTTCTTGATTCTCTATAATTATTATAACATTCTATAAGCTCCAAGTAGGTTGTTGGTTCTCCCATAACAGCAGTTTTTAATTTTTTGGTTTTTCAAATTTTTATGGATTTTTGGGTATATGAGACAAATAAAACAAGACAAAAATAAACTAAGCAAAAGTAAACTACGCAAACTAATACTAGACAGAAATAAACTAAGCACAAATAAACTAGACAAAAGTAAACTAAGCAAAACAAAATAAAATAAAACAGAGAGAGAGGTAGAGTGTACTCCCCAGGTGAACTTATGAGTAGAGCTATGCCTCCCCGGCAACGGCGCCAGAAAACAGTCTTGATGACCCACAAGTATAGGGGATCGCAACAGTATTCGAGGGAAGTAAAACCCAATTTATTGATTCGACACAAGGGAGGTAAAGAATACTTATAAGCCTTAACAACTGAGTTGTCAATTCAGCTGCACCTGAAAAGCACTAGCAACAGGGGTGATGTGAAAGTAGCAGTAATATGAGAGCAGTAACAGTAACACAGCAGTTAATAAATATGAGAGCAATGGCACCAGAAGATAGTTGATACTACTTCCAATGACATATAGAACGAGTATATAATGATGAGAGATGGACCGGGGTTCCCAGCGATCTACACTAGTGGTAACTCTCCAATAAGTGACAAGTGTTGGGTGAACAAATTACAGTTGGGCAATTGATAGGAATCAAAGGCATTAAGAAAGAACATCAGGCTTATTAATCATGTAGGCATGTTTTCCAATAATAGTCGTACGTGCTCGCAATGAGAAACTTGCACAACATCTTTTGTCCTACCAGCCGGTGGCAGCCGGGCCTCAAGGGAAACTACTGGATATTAAGGTACTCCTTTTAATAGAGTACCGGAGCAAAGCATTAACACACCGTGAAAACATGTGATCCTCACATCACTACCATCCCCTCCGGTTGTCCCGATTTCTGTCACTTCGGGGCCTTTGGTTCCGGACAGCGACATGTGCATACAACTTGTAGATACAATATAAGCAATAAGTATAGAGCTCAAATCTAAGATCATGCCACTCGGGCCCTAGTGACAAGCATTAAGCATAACAAGATTGCAGCAACAATAACTTCACAAACTTTGTAGATAGACTAATCATAATGTATCATCCATCGGATCCCAACAAACACAACACCGATTACATCAGATGAATCTCAATCATGTAAGGCAGCTCATGAGATCATTGTATTGAAGTACATGGAGGAGAGAATACCAACTAGCTACTGCTAGAACCCGTAGTCCATGGGGGAACTACTCACGGAGCATGGTGGAGGCGGTGGCGTTGATGGAGATGGCTTCCGGGGGCACTTCCCCGTTCCAGGTGCAACGAGTTGTCCCCCGAATTGGAGTTTCGCGATGGCGGCGGTGCCCCTAGAGTCTTTCTAGAGTTTCGTCAATTGGTACTGCGTTTTTAGGTCGAAAGGGATTTTATAGGCGAAGAGGCGGCGCAGGGGGCACCTGGGGGCACCACACCCTAGGCCGGCACGGCCAGGGTCTGGCCCGCGCCGCCATGTGGTGTGGTGGCCCCCTGGCCCCTCTCCGACTCTTCTTCGGTGTTCTGGAGCCTTCCGGGAAAAATAGGAGGTTTGGCGTTGATTTCGTCCAATTCCGAGAATATTGCCCGAACAGCCTTTCTGGAACCAAAAACAGCAGAAAACAGGAACTGGCACTGTGGCATCTCGTTAATAGGTTAGTTCCGGAAAATGCATGAAATCATCATAAAGTGCAAGCAAAACATGTAAGTATTGTCATAAAACAAGCATGGAACGACAGAAATTATGGATACGTCGGGGACGTATCAGGGAACTCCCTCGGAGGTGAACCGGAGAGAAACTTGGGATCATATGGGATGATCCTTGTTTCCACATGTACCTATGACCTAACCAAGATCAAATGGAGGCATATGACCACCGGGGGACCCCGATGGGATGCAGTCAAAGGGGTAGACCGCGCGGTCAACAGAACTAGGGTTTCGTCGGAAATCGAGCATCGGATCTAGGGAATGGCCCCAAAACTTGTGTGTGTCCACATGGAATGCACAAAAGTGATTTGAGATGGTTTTATATCCAAGGCTACCCCCCAGGTGTGTCCGGCTTCTCGGACAGGGGGTTCCTACACTTAGGCAGATTCTGCATGTATAGGGGGAACTCCCTCGGAGGTGAACCGGAGAGAAACTTGGGATCATATGGGATGATCCTTGTTTCCACATGTACCTATGACCTAACCAAGCTCAAATGGAGGCATATGCCCACCGGGGGACCCCCGATGGGATGCAGTCAAAGGGGTAGACCGCGCGGTCAACAGACTAGGGTTTCGTCGGAAATCGAGCATCGGATCTAGGGAATGGCCCCAAAACTTGTGTTTGTCCACATGGAATGCACAAAAGTTATTTGAGATGGTTTTATATCCAAGGCTACCCCCAGGTGTGTCCGGCTTCTCGGACAGGGGGTTCTACACTTAGGCAGATTCTGCATGTATAGGGGGGAACTCCCTCGGAGGTGAACCGGAGAGAAACTTGAGATCATATGGGATGATCCTTGTTTCCACATGTACCTATGACCTAACCAAGATCAAATGGAGGCATATGCCCACCGGGGGACCCCCGATGGGATGCAGTCAAAGGGGTAGACCACGCGGTCAACAGAACTAGGGTTTCGTCGGAAATCGAGCATCGGATCTAGGGAATGGCCCCAAAACTTGTGTGTGTCCACATGGAATGCAAAAAAGTGATTTGAGATGGTTTTATATCCAAGGCTACCCCCAGGTGTGTCCGGCTTCTCGGACAGGGGGTTCCTACACTTAGGCAGATTCTGCATGTATAGGGGGAACTCCCTCGGAGGTGAACCGGAGAGAAACTTGAGATCATATGGGATGATCCTTGTTTCCACATGTACCTATGACCTAACCAAGCTCAAATGGAGGCATATGCCCACCGGGGGACCCCCGATGGGATGCAGTCAAAGGGGTAGACCGCGCGGTCAACAGAACTAGGGTTTCGTCGGAAATCGAGCATCGGATCTAGGGAATGGCCCCAAAACTTGTGTGTGTCCACATGGAATGCACAAAAGTGATTTGAGATGGTTTTATATCCTAGGCTACCCCCCAGGTGTGTCCGGCTTCTCGGACAGGGGGTTCCTACACTTAGGCAGATTCTGCATGTATAGGGGGAACTCCCTCGGAGGTGAACCGGAGAGAAACTTGAGATCATATGGGATGATCCTTGTTTCCACATGTACCTATGACCTAACCAAGCTCAAATGGAGGCATATGCCCACCGGGGGACCCCCGATGGGATGCAGTCAAAGGGGTAGACCGCGCGGTCAACAGAACTAGGGTTTCGTCGGAAATCGAGCATCGGATCTAGGGAATGGCCCCAAAACTTGTGTGTGTCCACATGGAATGCACAAAAGTGATTTGAGATGGTTTTATATCCAAGTCTACCCCCCCAGGTGTGTCCGGCTTCTCGGACAGGGGGTTCCTACAGGGGGAACTCCCTCGGAGGTGAACCGGAGAGAAACTTGAGATCATATGGGATGATCCTTGTTTACACATGTACCTATGACCTAACCAAGCTAAAATGGAGGCATATGCCCACCGGGGGACCCCCGATGGGATGCAGTCAAAGGGGTAGACCGCGCGGTCAACAGAACTAGGGTTTCGTCGGAAATCGAGCATCGGATCTAGGGAATGGACCCAAAACTTGTGTGTGTCCACATGGAATGCACAAAAGTGATTTGAGATGGTTTTATATCCAAGGCTACCCCCCAGGTGTGTCCGGCTTCTCGGACAGGGGGTTCCTACACTTAGGCAGATTCTGCATGTATAGGGGGGAACTCCCTCGGAGGTGAACCGGAGAGAAACTTGGGATCATATGGGATGATCCTTGTTTACACATGTACCTATGACCTAACCAAGCTCAAATGGAGGCATATGCCCACCGGGGGACCCCCGATGGGATGCAGTCAAAGGGGTAGACCGCGCGGTCAACAGAACTAGGGTTTCGGAAATCGAGCATCGGATCTAGGGAATGGCCCCAAAACTTGTGTGTGTCCACATGGAATGCACAAAAGTGATTTGAGATGGTTTTATATCCTAGGCTACCCCCCCAGGTGTGTCCGGCTTCTCGGACAGGGGGTTCCTACACTTAGGCAGATTCTGCATGTATAGGGGGAACTCCCTCGGAGGTGAACCGGAGAGAAACTTGAGATCATATGGGATGATCCTTGTTTAAACATGTACCTATGACCTAACCAAGCTCAAATGGAGGCATATGCCCACCGGGGGACCCCCGATGGGATGCAGTCAAAGGGGTAGACCGCGCGGTCAACAGAACTAGGGTTTCGTCAGAAATCGAGCATCGGATGTAGGGAATGGCCCCAAAACTTGTGTGTTTCCACATGGAATGCACAAAAGTGATTTGAGATGGTTTTATATCCTAGGCTACCCCCCAGTGTGTCCGGCTTCTCGGACGGGGTTCCTACACTTAGGCAGATTCTGCATGTATAGGGGGGAACTCCCTCGGAGGTGAACCGGAGAGAAACTTGGGATCATATGGGATGATCCTTGTTTCCACATGTACCTATGACCTAACCAAGCTCAAATGGAGGCATATGCCCACCGGGGGACCCCCGATGGGATGCAGTCAAAGGGGTAGACCGCGCGGTCAACAGAACTAGGGTTTCGTCAAATCGAGCATCGGATCTAGGGAATGGCCCCAAAACTTGTGTGTGTCCACATGGCATGCACAAAAGTTATTTGAGATGGTTTTATACCCTAGGCTACCCCCCCAGGTATGTCCGGCTTCTCGGAATGGGGGTTCCTACACTTAGGCAGATTCTGCATGTATAGGGGGGAACTCCCTCGGAGGTGAACCGGAGAGAAACTTGGGATCATATGGGATGATCCTTGTTACCACATGTACCTATGACCTAACCAAGATCAAATGGAGGCATATGCCCACCGGGGGACCCCCGATGGGATGCAGTCAAAGGGGTAGACCGCGCGGTCAACAGAACTAGGGTTTCGTCGGAAATCGAGCATCGGATCTAGGGAATGGCCCCAAAACTTGTGTGTGTCCACATGGAATGCACAAAAGTGATTTGAGATGGTTTTATATCCAAGGCTACCCCCAGGTGTGTCCGGCTTCTCGGACAGGGGGTTCCTACACTTAGGCAGATTCTGCATGTATAGGGGGGAACTCCCTCGGATCATATGGGATGATCCTTGTTTCCACATGTACCTATGACCTAACCAAGATCAAATGGAGGCATATGCCCACCGGGGACCCCCGATGGGATGCAGTCAAAGGGGTAGACCGCGCGGTCAACAGAACTAGGGTTTCGTCGGAAATCGAGCATCGGATCTAGGGAATGGCCCCAAAACTTGTGTGTGTCCTCATGGAATGCAAAAAAGTGATTTGATATGGTTTTATATCCTAGGCTACCCCCAGGTGTGTCCGACTTCTCGGACAGGGGGTTCCTACACTTAGGCAGATTCTGCATGTATAGGGGGAACTCCCTCGGAGGTGAACCGGAGAGAAACTTGAGATCATATGGGATGATCCTTGTTTCCACATGTACCTATGACCTAAACAAGCTCAAATGGAGGCATATGCCCACCGGGGGACCCCCGATGGGATGCAGTCAAAGGGGTAGACCGCGCGGTCAACAGAACTAGGGTTTCGTCAGAAATCGAGCATCAGATCTAGGGAATGGCCCCAAAACTTGTGTGTGTCCACATGGAATGCACAAAAGTGATTTGAGATGGTTTTATATCCAAGGCTACCCCCAGGTGTGTCCGGCTTCTCGGACAGGGGGTTCCTACACTTAGGCAGATTCTGCATGTATAGGGGGAACTCCCTCGGAGGTGAACCGGAGAGAAACTTGGGATCATATGGGATGATCCTTGTTTCCACATGTACCTATGACCTAACCAAGCTCAAATGGAGGCATATGCCCACCGGGGGACCCCCGATGGGATGCAGTCAAAGGGGTAGACCACGCGGTCAACAGAACTAGGGTTTCGTCGGAAATCGAGCATCGGATCTAGGGAATGGCCCCAAAACTTGTGTGTGTCCACATGGAATGCACAAAAGTGATTTGAGATGGTTTTATATCCTAGGCTACCCCCAGGTGTGTCCGGCTTCTCGGACAGGCAGATTCTGCATGTATAGGGGGGAACTCCCTCGGAGGTGAACCGGAGAGAAACTTGGGATCATATGGGATGATCCTTGTTTACACATGTACCTATGACCTAACCAAGCTCAAATGGAGGCATATGCCCACCGGGGGACCCCGATGGGATGCAGTCAAAGGGGTAGACCGCGCGGTCAACAGAACTAGGGTTTCGTCAGAAATCGAGCATCGGATGTAGGGAATGGCCCCAAAACTTGTGTGTGTCCACATGGAATGCACAAAAGTGATTTGAGATGGTTTTATATCCTAGGCTACCCCCCAGGTGTGTCCGGCTTCTCGGACAGGGGGTTCCTACACTTAGGCAGATTCTGCATGTATAGGGGGAACTCACTCGGAGGAACCGGAGAGAAACTTGGGATCATATGGGATGATCCTTGTTTCCACATGTACCTATGACCTAACCAAGCTCAAATGGAGGCATATGCCCACCGGGGGACCCCCGATGGGATGCAGTCAAAGGGGTAGACCGCGGTCAACAGAACTAGGGTTTCAGAAATCGAGCATCGGATCTAGGGAATGGCCCCAAAACTTGTGTGTGTCCACATGGCATGCACAAAAGTTATTTGAGATGGTTTTATATCCAAGGCTACCCCCCAGGTGTGTCCGGCTTCTCGGACAGGGGGTTCCTACACTTAGGCAGATTCTGCATGTATAGGGGGAACTCCCTCGGAGGTGAACCGGAGAGAAACTTGGGATCATATGGGATGATCCTTGTTTCCACATGTACCTATGACCTAACCAAGATCAAATGGAGGCATATGACCACCGGGGGACCCCCGATGGGATGCAGTCAAAGGGGTAGACCGCGCGGTCAACAGAACTAGGGTTTCGTCAGAAATCGAGCATCGGATCTAGGGAATGGCCCCAAAACTTGTGTGTGTCCACATGGAATGCACAAAAGTGATTTGAGATGGTTTTATATCCAAGGCTACCCCCCAGGTGTGTCCGGCTTCTCGGACAGGGGGTTCCTACACTTAGGCAGATTCTGCATGTATAGGGGGAACTCCCTCGGAGGTGAACCGGAGAGAAACTTGGGATCATATGGGATGATCCTTGTTTCCACATGTACCTATGACCTAACCAAGCTCAAATGGAGGCATATTCCCACCGGGGGACCCCCGATGGGATGCAGTCAAAGGGGTAGACCGCGCGGTCAACAAAACTAGGGTTTCGTCAGAAATCGAGCATCGGATCTAGGGAATGGCCCCAAAACTTGTGTGTGTCCACATGGAATGCACAAAAGTGATTTGAGATGGTTTTATATCCAAGGCTACCCCCAGGTGTGTCCGGCTTCTCGGACAGGGGGTTCCTACACTTAGGCAGATTCTGCATGTATAGGGGGAACTCCCTCGGAGGTGAACCGGAGAGAAACTTGAGATCATATGGGATGATCCTTGTTTCCACATGTACCTATGACCTAACCAAGATCAAATGGAGGCATATGCCCACCGGGGGACCCCCGATGGGATGCAGTCAAAGGGGTAGACCGCGCGGTCAACAGAACTAGGGTTTCGTCGGAAATCGAGCATCGGATCTAGGGAATGGCCCCAAAACTTGTGTGTGTCCACATGGAATGCACAAAAGTGATTTGATATGGTTTTATATCCTAGGCTACCCCCAGTGTGTGTCCGGCTTCACGGACAGGGGTTCCTACTTAGGCAGATTCTGCATGTATAGGGAACTCCCTCGGAGGTGAACCGGAGAGAAACTTGATATCATATGGGATGATCCATGTTTCCACATGTACCTATGACCTAACCAAGCTCAAATGGAGGCATATGCCCACCGGGGGACCCCCGATGGGATGCAGTCAAAGGGGTAGACCGCGCGGTCAACAGAACTAGGGTTTCGTCAGAAATCGAGCATCGGATCTAGGGAATGGCCCCAAAACTTGTGTGTGTCCACATGGAATGCACAAAAGTGATTTGAGATGGTTTTATATCCTAGGCTACCCCCCAGGTGTGTCCGGCTTCTCGGACAGGGGGTTCCTACACTTAGGCAGATTCTGCATGTATAGGGGGAAACTCCCTCGGAGGTGAACCGGAGAGAAACTTGAGATCATATGGGATGATCCTTGTTTCCACATGTACATATGACCTAACCAAGCTCAAATGGAGGCATATGCCCACCGGGGGACCCCCGATGGGATGCAGTCAAAGGGGTAGACCGCGCGGTCAACAGAACTAGGGTTTCGTCGGAAATCGAGCATCGGATCTAGGGAATGGCCCAAAAACTTGTGTGTGTCCACATGGAATGCACAAAAGTGATTTGAGATGGTTTTATATCCAAGTCTACCCCCCAGGTGTGTCCGGCTTCTCGGACAGGGGGTTCCTACACTTAGGCAGATTCTGCATGTATAGGGGGAACTCCCTCGGAGGTGAACCGGAGAGAAACTTGAGATCATATGGGATGATCCTTGTTTACACATGTACCTATGACCTAACCAAGCTAAAATGGAGGCATATGCCCACCGGGGGACCCCCGATGGGATGCAGTCAAAGGGGTAGACCGCGCGGTCAACAGAACTAGGGTTTCGTCGGAAATCGAGCATCGGATCTAGGGAATGGACCCAAAACTTGTGTGTGTCCACATGGAATGCACAAAAGTGATTTTAGATGGTTTTATATCCAAGGCTACCCCCAGGTGTGTCCGGCTTCTCGGACAGGGGGTTCCTACACTTAGGCAGATTCTGCATGTATAGGGGGGAACTCCCTCGGAGGTGAACCGGAGAGAAACTTGGGATCATATGGGATGATCCTTGTTTACACATGTACCTATGACCTAACCAAGCTCAAATGGAGGCATATGCCCACCGGGGGACCCCCGATGGGATGCAGTCAAAGGGGTAGACCGCGCGGTCAACAGAACTAGGGTTTCGTCAGAAATCGAGCATCGGATCTAGGGAATGGCCCCAAAACTTGTGTGTGTCCACATGGAATGCACAAAAGTGATTTGAGATGGTTTTATATCCTAGGCTACCCCCAGGTGTGTCCGGCTTCTCGGACAGGGGGTTCCTACACTTAGGCAGATTCTGCATGTATAGGGGGAACTCCCTCGGAGGTGAACCGGAGAGAAACTTGAGATCATATGGGATGATCCTTGTTTCAACATGTACCTATGACCTAACCAAGCTCAAATGGAGGCATATGCCCACCGGGGGACCCCCGATGGGATGCAGTCAAAGGGGTAGACCGCGCGGTCAACAGAACTAGGGTTTCGTCAGAAATCGAGCATCGGATCTAGGGAATGGACCCAAAACTTGTGTGTGTCCACATGGAATGCACAAAAGTGATTTTAGATGGTTTTATACCCAAGGCTACCCCCCAGGTGTGTCCGGCTTCTCGGACAGGGGGTTCCTACACTTAGGCAGATTCTGCATGTATAGGGGGAACTCCCTCGGAGGTGAACCGGAGAGAAACTTGGGATCATATGGGATGATCCTTGTTTACACATGTACCTATGACCTAACCAAGCTCAAATGGAGGCATATGCCCACCGGGGGACCCCCGATGGGATGCAGTCAAAGGGGTAGACCGAGCGGTCAACAGAACTAGGGTTTCGTCAGAAATCGAGCATCGGATCTAGGGAATGGCCCCAAAACTTGTGTGTGTCCACATGGAATGCACAAAAGTGATTTGAGATGGTTTTATATCCTAGGCTACCCCCAGGTGTGTCCGGCTTCTCGGACAGGGGTTCCTACACTTAGGCAGATTCTGCATGTATAGGGGGAACTCCCTCGGAGGTGAACCAGAGAGAAACTTGAGATCATATGGGATGATCCTTGTTTACACATGTACCTATGACCTAAACAAGCTCAAATGGAGGCATATGCCCACCGGGGGACCCCCGATGGGATGCAGTCAAAGGGGTAGACCGCGCGGTCAACGAACTAGGGTTTCGTCGGAAATCGAGCATCGGATGTAGGGAATGGCCCCAAAACTTGTGTGTGTCCACATGGAATGCACAAAAGTGATTTGAGATGGTTTTATATCCTAGGCTACACCCCGGTGTGTCCGGCTTCTCGACAGGGGTTCCTACACTTAGGCGATTCTGCATGTATAGGGGGAACTCCTCGGAGTGAACCAGAGAAACTTGGGATCATATGGGATGATCCTTGTTTCCACATGTACCTATGACCTAACCAAGCTCAAATGGAGGCATATGCCCACCGGGGACCCCCGATGGGATGCAGTCAAAGGGGTAGACCGCGCGGTCAACAGAACTAGGGTTTCGTCAGAAATCGAGCATCGGATCTAGGGAATGGCCCCAAAACTTGTGTGTGTCCACATGGCATGCACAAAAGTTATTTGAGATGGTTTTATACCCTAGGCTACCCCCAGTATGTCCGGCTTCTCGGACAGGGGGTTCCTACACTTAGGCAGATTCTGCATGTATAGGGGGGACTCCCTCGGAGGTGAACCGGAGAGAAACTTGGGATCATATGGGATGATCCTTGTTTCCACATGTACCTATGACCTAACCAAGATCAAATGGAGGCATATGACCACCGGGGGACCCCCGATGGGATGCAGTCAAAGGGGTAGACCGCGCGGTCAACAGAACTAGGGTTTCGTCGGAAATCGAGCATCGGATCTAGGGAATGGCCCCAAAACTTGTGTGTGTCCACATGGAATGCACAAAAGTGATTTGAGATGGTTTTATATCCAAGGCTACCCCCCAGGTGTGTCCGGCTTCTCGGACAGGGGGTTCCTACACTTAGGCAGATTCTGCATGTAGAGGGAACTCCCTCGGAGGTGAACCGGAGAGAAACTTGGGATCATATGGGATGATCCTTGTTTCCACATGTACCTATGACCTAACCAAGCTCAAATGGAGGCATATTCCCACCGGGGGACCCCCGGGATGCAGTCAAAGGGGTAGACCGCGCGGTCAACAGAACTAGGGTTTCGTCGGAAATCGAGCATCGGATCTAGGGAATGGCCCCAAAACTTGTGTGTGTCCACATGGAATGCACAAAAGTGATTTGAGATGGTTTTATATCCAAGGCTACCCCCCAGGTGTGTCCGGCTTCTCGGACAGGGGTTCCTACACTTAGGCAGATTCTGCATGTATAGGGGGGAACTCCCTCGGAGGTGAACCGGAGAGAAACTTGAGATCATATGGGATGATCCTTGTTTCCACATGTACCTATGACCTAACCAAGATCAAATGGAGGCATATGCCCACCGGGGGACCCCCGATGGGATGCAGTCAAAGGGGTAGACCGCGCGGTCAACAGAACTAGGGTTTCGTCGGAAATCGAGCATCGGATCTAGGGAATGGCCCCAAAACTTGTGTGTGTCCTCATGGAAAAAAGTGATTTGAGATGGTTTTATATCCTAGGCTACCCCCCAGGTGTGTCCGGCTTCTCACAGGGGGTTCCTACACTTAGGCAGATTCTGCATGTAGGGGGAACTCCCTCGGAGGTGAACCAGAGAAACTTGAGATCATATGGGATGATCCTTGTTTCCACATGTACCTATGACCTAAACAAGCTCAAATGGAGGCATATGCCCACCGGGGGACCCCCGATGGGATGCAGTCAAAGGGGTAGACCGCGCGGTCAACAAAACTAGGGTTTCGTCAGAAATCGAGCATCGGATCTAGGGAATGGCCCCAAAACTTGTGTGTGTCCACATGGAATGCACAAAAGTGATTTGAGATGGTTTTATATCATAGGCTACCCCCAGGGTGTATCCGGCTTCTCGGACAGGGGGTTCCTACACTTAGGCAGATTCTACATGTATAGGGGGGAACTCCCTCGGAGGTGAACCGGAGAGAACCTTGGGATCATATGGGATGATCCTTGTTTCAACATGTACCTATGACCTAACCAAGCTGAAATTAGGCATATGCCCACCGGGGACCCCCGATGGGATGCAGTCAAAGGGGTAGACCACGCGGTCAACAGAACTAGGGTTTCGTCGGAAATCGAGCATCGGATCTAGGGAATGGCCCCAAAACTTGTGTGTGTCCACATGGAATGCACAAAAGTGATTTGAGATGGTTTTATATCCAAGGCTACCAGGTGTGTCCGGCTTCTCGACAGGGGTTCCTACACTTAGGCAGATTCTGCATGTATAGGGGGAACTCCCTCGGAGGTGAACCGGAGAGAAACTTGAGATCATATGGGATGATCCTTGTTTCCACATGTACCTATGACCTAACCAAGCTCAAATGGAGGCATATGCCCACCGGGGGACCCCCGATGGGATGCAGTCAAAGGTAGACCGCGCGGTCAACAGAACTAGGGTTTCGTCGGAAATCGAGCATCGGATCTAGGGAATGGCCCCAAAACTTGTGTGTGTCCACATGGAATGCACAAAAGTGATTTGAGATGGTTTTATATCCTAGGCTACCCCCCCAGGTGTGTCCGGCTTCTGGCAGGGGGTTCCTACATTAGGCAGATTCTGCATGTATAGGGGGAACTCCCTCGGAGGTGAACCGGAGAGAAACTTGAGATCATATGGGATGATCCTTGTTTAACATGTACCTATGACCTAACCAAGCTCAAATGGAGGCATATGCCCACCGGGGGACCCCCGATGGGATGCAGTCAAAGGGGTAGACCGCGGTCAACAGAACTAGGGTTTCGTCAGAAATCGAGCATCAGATCTAGGGAATGGCCCCAAAACTTGTGTGTGTCCACATGGAATGCACAAAAGTGATTTGAGATGGTTTTATATCCTAGGCTACCCCCAGGTGTTCCGGCTTCTCGGACAGGGGGTTCCTACACTTAGGCAGATTCTGCATGTAGGAACTCCCTCGGAGGTGAACCGGAGAGAAACTTGAGATCATATGGGATGATCCTTGTTTCAACATGTACCTATGACCTAACCAAGCTCAAATGGAGGCATATGCCCACCGGGGGACCCCCGATGGGATGCAGTCAAAGGGGTAGACCGCGCGGTCAACAGAACTAGGGTTTCGTCGGAAATCGAGCATCGGATCTAGGGAATGGCCCCAAAACTTGTGTGTGTCCACATGGAATGAACAAAAGTGATTTGAGATGGTTTTATATCCTAGGCTACCCCCCCCAGGTGTGTCCGGCTTCTCGGACAGGGGGTTCCTACACTTAGGAAGATTCTGCATGTATAGGGGGAACTCCCTCGGAGGTGAACCGGAGAGAAACTTGAGATCATATGGGATGATCCTTGTTTCCACATGTACCTATGACCTAACCAAGCTCAAATGGAGGCATATGCCCACCGGGGGACCCCCGATGGGATGCAGTCAAAGGGGTAGACCGCGTCAACAGAACTAGGGTTTCGTCGGAAATCGAGCATCGATCTAGGGAATGGCCCCAAAACTTGTGTGTGTCCACATGGAATGCACAAAAGTGATTTGAGATGGTTTTATATCAAGGCTACCCCCCAGGTGTGTCCGGCTTCTCGGACAGGGGGTTCCTACACTTAGGCAGATTCTGCATGTAGGGGGAACTCCCTCGGAGGTGAACCGGAGAGAACCTTTGGATCATATGGGATGATCCTTGTTTCCACATGTACCTATGACCTAACCAAGCTAAAATGGAGGCATATGCCCACCGGGGGACCCCCGATGGGATGCAGTCAAAGGGGTAGACCGCGCGGTCAACAGAACTAGGGTTTCGTGAAATCGAGCATCGGATAGGGAATGGCCCCAAAACTTGTGTGTGTCCACATGGAATGCACAAAAGTGATTTGAGATGGTTTTATATCAAGGCTACCCCCAGTGTGTCCGGCTTCTCGGACAGGGGGTTCCTACACTTAGGCAGATTCTGCATGTATAGGGGGAACTCCCTCGGAGGTGAACCGGAGAGAAACTTGAGATCATATGGGATGATCCTTGTTTACACATGTACCTATGACCTAATGATACGCGTACACCACGCGTCCGTTGGGAACCCCAAGAGGAAGGTGTGATGCATGCAGCGGCAAGTTTTCCCTCAGTATGAAACCAAGGTTTATCGAACCAGTAGGAGCCAAGAAGCACGTTGAAGGTTGATGGCGGCGAGATGTAGTGCGGCGCAACACCAGGGATTCCGGCGCCAACGTGGAACCTGCACAACACAAACCAAGTACTTTGCCCCAACGAAACAGTGAGGTTGTCAATCTCACCGGCTTGCTGTAACAAAGGATTAGATGTATAGTGTGGATGATGATTGTTTGCGAACAAGAGAACAACAATTGCAGTAGATTGTATTTCAGATGTAAAGAATGGACCGGGGTCCACAGTTCACTAGAGGTCTCCTCCCATAAGATAAATAGCATGTTGGGGAACAAATTACAGTTGGGCAATTGACAAATAGAGAGGGCATGACCATGCACATACATATTATGATGAGTATTGTGAGATTTAATTGGGCATTACGACAAAGTACATAGACCGCTATCCAACATGCATCTATGCCTAAAAAGTCCACCTTCAGGTTATCATCCGAACCCCCTCCAGTATTAAGTTGCTAACAACAGACAATTGCATTAAGTATGGTGCGTAATGTAATCAACAAATACATCCTCGGACATAGCATCAATGTTTTAGTGGCAACAGCACATCCATAACCTTAGAGGTTTCTGTCACTCCCCCATTCACGGAGACATGAACCCACTATATAGCATAAATACCCCCTCTTGGAGTTACTAGCAAAAACTTGGCAGAGCCTCTACTAATAACGGAGAGCATGCAAGATCATAAACAACACATAGGTATAAATTGATAATCAACATAACATAGTATTCTCTATCCATCGGATCCCAACAAACACAACATATAGCATTACAGATAGATGATCTTGATCATGTTAGGCAGCTCACAAGATCCGGCAATGAAGCATAATGAGGAGAAGACAACCATCTAGCTACTGCTATGGACCCATAGTCGGGGTGAATTACTCACTCATCACTCCGGAGGCGACCATGGCGGTGTAGAGTCCTCCGGGAGATGAATCCCCTCTCGGCAGGGTGCCGGAGGCGATCTCCTGAATCCCCGAGATGGGATTGGCGGCGGCGGCGTCTCAAGGTTTTCCGTATCGTGGCTCTCGGTACTGGGGTTTCGCGACGAAGGCTATTTGTAGGCGGAAGGGCAGGTCAAGGGGCGTCACGAGGGGCCCACACCACAGGCCGGCGCGGCCAGGGCTTGGGCCGCGCCGCCCTCTTGTGGCGCCTCGTGGCCCCACTCGTTAGCTCTCCGGTCTTGGAAGCTTCGTGTGAAAATAGGCCCCTGGGCGTTGATTTCGTCAATTCGAGAATATTTCCTTACTAGGATTTTTGAAACCAAAAACAACAAAAAACAGAACTGGCTCTTCGGCATCTCGTTAATAGGTTAGTTCAGAAAATGCATAAATATGACATAAAGTATGCATAAAACATGTAGATATCATCAATAATGTGGCATGGAACATAAGAAATTATCGATACGTGGAGACGTATCAGCATCCCCAAGCTTAGTTCTGCTCGTCCAGCGGTAAACGATAACAAAGATAATTTCTGGAGTGACATGCCATCATAACCTCGATCATACTATTGTAAGCATATGTAATGAATGCAGCGATCAAAACAATGTAAATGACATGAGTAAACAACTGAATCATAAAGCAAAGACTTTTCATGAATAGTACTTCAAGACAAGCATCAATAAGTCTTGCATAAGAGTTAAATCATAAAGCAATAATTCAAAGTAAAGGCATTGAAGCAACACAAAGGAAGATGAAGTTTCAGCGGTTGCTTTCAACTTATAACATGTATATCTCATGGATAGTGTCAATGTAAAGTAATATAACAAGTGCAATATGCAAGTATGTAGGAATCAATGCACAGTTCACACAAGTGTTTGCTTCTTGAGGTGGAGAGAAATAGGTGAACTGACTCAACATAAAAGTAAAAGAAAGGTCCTTCAAAGAGGAAAGCATCGATTGCTATATTTGTGCTAGAGCTTTTATTTTGAAAACAGAAACAATTTTGTCAACGGTAGTAATAAAGCATATGTATCATGTAAATTATTTCTTACAAGTTGCAAGCCTCATGCATAGTATACTAATAGTGCCCGCACCTTGTCCTAATTAGCTTGGACTACCGGGATTATCGCAATGCACATGTTTTAACCAAGTGTCACAAAGGGGTACCTCTATGCCGCCTGTACAAAGGTCTAAGGAGAAAGCTCGCATCGGATTTCTCGCTATTGATTATTCTCAACTTAGACATCCATACCGGGACAACATAGACAACAGATAATGGACTCCTCTTTAATGCATAAGCATGTAGCAAAAATTAATTTTCTCATATGAGATTGAGGATATTTGTCCAAAACTGAAACTTCCACCATGATTCATGGCTTTAGCTAGCGGCCCAATGTTCTTCTCTAACATTATGCAATGCTCTAACCATTTTGGTGGTAAATCTCCCTTACTTCAGACAAGATGAACATGCATAGCAACTCACATGATATTCAACAAAGAGTAGTTGATGGCGTCCCCAGGAACATGGTTATCGCACAACAAGCAACTTAATAAGAGATAAAGTGCATAAGTACATATTCAATACCACAATAGTTTTTAGGCTATTTGTCCCATGAGCTATATATTGCAAAGGTAGAGGATTAGAAATTTTAAAGGTAGCACTCAAGCAATTTACTTTGGAATGGCGAAGAAATACCATGTAGTAGGTAGGTATGGTGGACACAAATGGCATAGTGGTTGGCTCAAGGATTTGGATGCATGAGAAGTATTCCCTCTCGATACAAGGTTTAGGCTAGCAAGGTTATTTGAACCAAACACAAGGATGAACCGGTGCAGCAAAACTCACATAAAAGACATATTGTAAACATTATAAGACTCTACACCATCTTCCTTGTTGTTCAAACTCAATACTAGAAATTATCTAGACCTTAGAGAGACCAATTATGCAAACCAAATTTTAGCATGCTCTATGTATTTCTTCATTAATAGGTGCAAAGTATATGATGCAAGAGCTTAAACATGAGCACAACAATTGCCAAGTATCACATTATCCAAGACATTTTAGCAATTACTACATGTATCATTTTCCAATTCCAACCATATAACAATTTAACGAAGAAGAAACTTCGCCATGAATACTATGAGTAAAGCCTAAGGACATATTTGTCCATATGCAACAGCGGAGCGTGTCTCTCTCCCACACAATGAATGCTAGGATCCATTTTATTCAAACAAAACAAAAACAAAAACAAACCGACGCTCCAAGCAAAGCACATAAGATGTGATGGAATAAAAATATAGTTTCAGGGGAGGAACCTGATAATGTTGTCGATGAAGAAGGGGATGCCTTGGGCATCCCCAAGCATAGACGCTTGAGTCTTCTTGATATATGCAGGGGTGAACCACCGGGGCATCCCCAAGCTTAGAGCTTTCACTCTCCTTGATCATGTTGTATCATCTCCCTCTCTTGATCCTTGAAAACTTCCTCCACACCAAACTCAAAACAACTCATTAGAGGGTTATTGCACAATCAAAATATACATGTTCAGAGGTGACATAATCATTCTTAACACTTCTGGACATTGCACAAAGCTACTGAAAGTCAATGGAATCGAAATATCCATCGAACATATCAAAACAGGCAATGCGAAATAAAAGGCAGAATCTGTCAAAACAGAACAGTTTGTAAAGACGAATTTTATTGAGGCACCAGACTTGCTCAAATGAAAATTCTCAAATTGAATGAAAGTTGCATACATATCTTAGGATCACTCACGTAAATTGGCATAATTTTCTGAGTTACCTACAGAGAATTTGGCCCAGATTCGTGACAGCAAAGAAATCTGTTTCTGCGCAGTAATCCAAATCTAGTATGAACCTTACTATCAACGACTTTACTTGGCACAACAATGCACAAAACTAAGATAAGGAGAGGTTGCTACAGTAGTAACAACTTCCAAGACACAAATATAAAACAAAATTGCTGTAGTAAAATAAACACATGGGTTATCTCCCAAGAAGTTCTTTCTTTATAGCCATTAAGATGGGCTCAGTAATTTTAATGATGCACTCGCAAGAAATAGTAGTTGAAGCAAAAGAGAGCATCAAAAAGCAAATTCAAAACACATTTAAGTCTAACATGCTTCCTATGCATGGGAATCTTGTAAATAAACAAGTTCATGAAGAGTAAAGTGACAAGCATAGGAAGATAAAGCAAGTGTAGCTTCAAAAATTTCAGCACATAGAGAGGTGTTTTAGTAACATGAAAATTTCTACAACCATATTTTCCTCTCTCATAATAATGTCCAGTAGCATCATGAGCAAACTCAACAATATAACTATCACATAAAGCATTCTTATCATGAGTCTCATGCATAAAATTATTACTCTCCACATAAGCATAATCAATTTTATTAGTTGTAGTGGGAGCAAATTCAACAAAGTGGCTATCATCATATATAGGAGGCATATTGTAATCATAAAAGAAAATTTTCTCCTCAATGCTTGGGGGACTAAAAATATCATGCTCATCAAAGCCAGCTTCCCCAAGCTTAGAATTTTCCATAGCATTAGCAACAATGGTGTTCAAAGCATTCATAGTAATAACATTCCCATTAGCATGCATATAAAGTTCCATGGGTTTTTTAATTCTCTCTTCAAACACATCATGTCCTAATTCAAGATAAAGTTCATAAAGATATCTCATATTTTTGTTGTTTTCCATTATGCTTAACTAGTGAAATAAAAACATGCATGATATTAAGTAAAGTAAAACAAGTAACTAATTTTTTTGTGTTTTTAATATGGCAAACAAGATAGCAAATAAAGTAAAACTAGCAACTACTTTTTTTGTGTTTTGATTTAGTGCAGCAAACAAAGTAGTAAATAAAATAAAGCAAGACAAAAACAAAGTAAAAGAGATTGGGATGTGGAGACTCCCCTTGCAGCGTGTCTTGATCTCCCAGGCAACGGCGCCAGAAAAAGTGCTTGATACGCGTACAGCACGCGTCCGTTGGGAACCCCAAGAGGAAGGTGTGATGCGTACAACGGCAAGTTTTCCCTCAGTATGAAACCAAGGTTTATCGAACCAGTAGGGAGCCAAGAAGCACGTTGAAGGTTGATGGCGGCGAGATGTAGTGCGGCGCAACACCAGGGATTACGGCGCCAACGTGGAACCTGCACAACACAAACCAAGTACTTTGCCCCAACGCAGTGAGGTTGTCAATCTCATAGGCTTGCTGTAACAAAGGATTAGATGTATAGTGTGGATGATGATTGTTTGCGAAGAACACTAGAACAATTGCAGTAGATTGTATTTCAGATGTAAAGAATGGACCGGGGTCCACAGTTCACTAGAGGTGTCTCTCCCATAAGATAAATAGCATGTTGGGTGAAAAAATTACAGTTGGGCAATTGACAAATAGAGAGGGCATGACCATGCACATACATATTATGATGAGTATTGTGAGATTTAATTGGGCATTACGACAAAGTACATAGACCGCTATCCGGCATGCATCTATGCCTAAAAAGTCCACCTTCAGGTTATCATCCGAACCCCCTCCGGTATTAAGTTGCTAACAACAGACAATTGCATTAAGTATTGCGCGTAATGTAATCAATAACTACATCCTCGGACATAGCATCAATGTTTTATCCCTAGTGGCAACAACACATCCATAACCTTAGAGGTTTCTGTCACTCCCCCAGATTCACGGAGACATGAACCCACTATCGAGCATAAATACTCCCTCTTGGAGTTAAGAGCACAAACTTGGCCAGAGCCTCTACTAATAACGGAGAGCATGCAAGATCATAAACAACACATAGGTATAAATTGATAATCAACATAACATAGTATTCTCTATCCATCGGATCCCAACAAACACAACATATAGCATTACAGATAGATGATCTTGATCATGTTAGGCAGCTCACAAGATCTGACAATGAAGCATAATGAGGAGAAGACAACCATCTAGCTACGCTATGGACCCATAGTCCGAGGGTGAACTACTCACTCATCACTCGGAGGCGACCATGGCGGTGTAGAGTCCTCCGGAGATGAATCCCCTCTCCCGGGTGCCGGAGGCGATCTCCTGAATCCCCCGAGATGGGATTGGCGGCGCGGTGTCTCGGAAGGTTTTCCGTATCGTGGCTGTCGGTACTGGGGGTTTCGCGACGAAGGCTATTTGTAGGCGGAAGGGCAGGTCAAGGGGGCGTCACGAGGCCCACACCATAGGGTGGCGCTGCCAGGGCTTGGACCGCTGCCCTCGTAGCGCGCTCGTGGCCCCACTTCGTTAGCTCTCCGGTCTTCGGCAAAATAGGCCTGAGCGTTGATTTCGTCCAATTAGAGAATATTTCCTTACTAGGATTTATGAAACCAAAAACAGCAGCAACTGGCTCTTCGGCATCTCATTAATAGGTTAGTGATACGTCTCCGACGTATCGATAATTTCTTATGTTCCATGCCACATTATTGATGATATCTACATGTTTTATGCATACTTTACATCATATTTATGCATTTTCTGGAACTAACCTATTAACAAGATGCCGAAGAATTGATGTTTCCTTGTTTTGGTTTCGAAATCCTAGTAAGAAATATTCTCGGGTGGACAAATCGCGCCAGTATTTTGCCAGCTTCAGGCGAGAGGTCAGAGTGGGACACACGAGGTGAAGGGGCGGCGCGGCCCCACCCTTGGCGCGCCGACCTCTGGGCCCCTCGCGACGCCCACGACCTACTTCAGCCTACAAATAGCCTTCGTCGCGGCCCCCGTACCGAGCCACGATACGGAAAACCTTCCGGAGGCCGCGCGCGCCAATCCCATCTCGGGATTAGATCGCCTCGGCACACTGCCGAAGGGAAGGGAGGGACTCTCGCGCCCCGGTGATGGTAGTTCACCCTAGACTATGGGTCCATAGCAGTAGCTAGATGGTTGTCTTCTCCTCATTGTGCTTAATTGTCGGGTCTTGTGAGCTGCAATATGATCAAGATCATCTATCTGTAATTCTATATGTTGTGTTTGTTGGGACGATGGATAGAGAATACTATGTTATGGTGATTATCAATTCATGTCTATGTGTTGTTTATGATCTTGCATGCTCTCAGTTATTATACAGCCAAGATTTTGCTAGTAGCTCAGATATTTATGTTCGATGAGTGGGTGGTCTGGGAGTGGCAAAACCTCTAAGGTTATGGATGTCTTGCTAGAGATAAAACATTGATGCTCAGATGTAGTGTGATTGTCAGTACGTATAATGCAATTGTTATTGTGAAGGAATCGCTGAGGAAGTGGATGATAGCGTGCGAGCACGCGTCCGTTAGAACCCCAAGAGGAAGGTGTGATGCGTACAGCGGCAAGTTTTCCCTCAGTATGAAACCAAGGTTTATCGAACCAGTAGGAGCCAAGAAGCACGTTGAAGGTTGATGGCGGCGAGATGTAGTGCGGCGTAACACCAGGGATTCCGGCGCCAACGTGGAACCTGCACAACACAAACCAAGTACTTTGCCCCAACGAAAGCAGTGAGGTTGTCAATCTCACCGGCTTGCTGTAACAAAGGATTAGATGTATAGTGTGGATGATGATTGTTTGCGAAAACAGTAGAACAAGTATTGCAGTAGATTGTATTTCGATATAGAAATGGACCGGGGTCCACAGTTCACTAGAGGTGTCTCTCCCATAAGATAAACAACATGTTGGGTGAACAAATTACAGTTGGGCAATTGACAAATAGAGAGGGCATGACCATGCACATACATATTATGATGAGTATTGTGAGATTTAATTGGGCATTACGACAAAGTACATAGACCGCTATCCAGCATGCATCTATGCCTAAAAAGTCCACCTTCGGGTTATCATCCGAACCCCCTCCAGTATTAAGTTGCAAACAACAGACAATTGCATTAAGTATTGCGCGTAATGTAATCAATAACTACATCCTCGGACATAGCATCAATGTTTTATCCCTAGTGGCAACAGCACATCCATAATCTTAGAGGTTTCTCTCACTCCCCCAGATTCACGGAGACATGAACCCACTATCGAGCATAAATACTCCCTCTTGGAGTTACTAGCATCAACTTGGCCAGAGCATCTACTAATAACGGAGAGCATGCAAGATCATAAACAACACATAGATATAAATTGATAATCAACATAACATAGTATTCTCTATATATCGGATCCCAACAAACACAACATATAGAATTACAGATAGATGATCTTGATCATGTTCGGCAGCTCACAAGACCCGACAATTAAGCACAATGAGGAGAAGACAACCATCTAGCTACTGCTATGGACCCATAGTCCAGGGGTAGACTACTCACACATCACTCCGGAGGCGACCATGGTGGTGTAGAGTCCTCGGGAGATGAATCCTCTCCGGAGGGTGCGGAGGCGATCTCTGAATCCCCGAGATGGGATTGGCGGCAGCGTCTCCGGAAGGTTTTCCGTATCGTGGCTCTCGGTACTGGGGGTTTCGCGACGAAGGCTATTTGTAGGCGGAAGGGCAGGTCAAGGGGCGTCACGAGGGTCCCAGATGACAGGGCCGCGCTGATGGCGTGTAACTCACACGTTCGTTGGGAACCCCAAGAGGAAGGTATGATGCGCACAGCAGCAAGTTTTCCCTCAGAAAGAAACCAAGGTTTATCGAACCAGGAGGAGCCAAGAAGCACGTTGAAGGTTGATGGCGGCGGGATATAGTGCGGCGCAACACCGGGGATTCCGGCGCCAACGTGGAACCTGCACAACACAACCCAACGAAGCAGTGAGGTTGTCAATCTCACCGGCTTGCTGTAACAAAGGATTAACCGTATTGTGTGGAAGATGATTGTTTGCAGAAAACAGTAAAGAGTAGATTGTATTTTAGTATAGAGAATTGGACCGGGGTCCACAGTTCACTAGAGGTGTCTCTCCCATAAGATAAACGCATGTTGGGTGAACAAATTACAGTTGGGCAATTGACAAATAAAGAGGGCATGACCATGCACATACATATTATGATGAGTATAGTGAGATTTAATTGGGCATTACGACAAAGTACATAGACCGCCATCCAGCATGCATCTATGCCTAAAAAGTCCACCTTCAGGTTATCATCCGAACCCCCTCCAGTATTAAGTTGCTAACAACAGACAATTGCATTAAGTATTGCGCGTAATGTAATTAGTGACTACATCCTTGAACATAGCACCAATGTTTTATCCCTAGTGGCAACAGCACATCCATAACCTTAGAGGTTCTTGTCACCCCTCCAGATTCACGGAGACATGAACCCACTATCGAGCATAAATACTCCCTCTTGGAGTTACTAGCATCAACTTGGCCAGAGCATCTACTAATAACGGAGAGCATGCAAGATCATAAACAACACATAGACATAGCTTTGATAATCAACATAACAAGTATTCTCTATTCATCGGATCCCAACAAACGCAACATATAGAATTACAGATAGATGATCTTGATCATGTTAGGCAGCTCACAAGATCCGACAATGATAGCACAATGGGGAGAAGACAACCATCTAGCTACTGCTATGGACCCATAGTCCAGGGGTAGACTACTCACACATCACTCCGGAGGCGACCATGGCGGCGTAGAGTCCTCCGGGAGATGATTCCCCTCTCCCGGGGTGCGGAGCGATCTCTGGATCCCGAGATGGGATCGGCGGCGGCGGCGTCTCTGGAAGGTTTTCGTATCGTGGCTCTCGGTACTGGGGTTTCGGAGGCTTTAAGTAGGCGGAAGGGCAGGTCAGGAGGCACGAGGGCCCCACACCACGGGGCCGCGCGGCCAAGGGGGGGCGCCGCCTAGGGTGTGGCCCCCTCGTGGCCCCTCTTCTCTTCTTCGGACTTGGAAGCTTCGTGGCAAAATAGGACCCTGGGCGTTGATTTCGTCCAATTACGAGAATATTTCGTTACTAGGATTTCTGAAACCAAAAACAGCAAACAGGCTCACCGGCATCTTGTTAATAGGTTAGTTCCAGAAAATGCACGAATATGACATAAAGTGTGCATAAAACATGTAGATAACATCAATAATGTGGCATAGAACATAAGAAATTATCGATACGTTGGAGACGTATCAGCATCCCCAAGCTTAGTTCTGCTCGTCCCGAGCAGGTAAAACAATAACAAAGATAATTTCTGGAGTGACATGCCATCATAACCTTGATCATACTATTTGTAAAGCATATGTAGTGAATGCAGCGATCAAAACAATGTATATGACATGAGTAAACAAGTGAATCATATAGCAAAGACTTTTCATGAATAGCACTTCAAGACAAGCATCAATAAGTCTTGCATAAGAGTTAACTCATAAAGCAATAATTCATAGTAAAAGCATTGAAGCAACACAAAGGAAGATTAAGTTTCAGCGGTTGCTTTCAACTTGTAACATGTATATCTCATGGATATTGTCAACATAGAGTAATATAATAAGTGCAATAAGCAAGTATGTAGGAATCAATGCACAGTTCACACAAGTGTTTGCTTCTTGAGGTGGAGAGAAATAGGTGAACTGACTCAACATTGAAAGTAAAAGAATTGTCCTCCATAGAGGAAAAGCATCGATTGCTATATTTGTGCTAGAGCTTTGATTTTGAAAACATGAAACAATTTTGTCAACGGTAGTAATAAAGCATATGTATCATGTAAATTATATCTTACAAGTTGCAAGCCTCATGCATAGTATACTAATAGTGCCCGCACCTTGTCCTAATTAGCTTGGACTACCGGATCATCACAATGCACATGTTTTAACCAAGTGTCACAAAGGGGTACCTCTATGCCGCCTGTACAAAGGTCTAAGGAGAAAGCTCGCATTGGATTTCTCGCTATTGATTATTCTCAACTTAGACATCCATACCGGGACAACATAGACAACAGATAATGGACTCCTCTTTTATGCATAAGCATGTAACAACAATTAATAATTTTCTCATTTGAGATTGAGGATATATGTCCAAAACTGAAACTTCCACCATGGATCATGGCTTTAGTTAGCAGCCCAATGTTCTTCTCTAACAATATGCATGCTTAACCATAGGGTGGTAGATCGCTCTTACTTCAGACAAGACGAACATGCATAGCAACTCACATGAAATTCAACAATGAATAGTTGATGGCGTCCCCAGTGAACATGGTTATCGCACAACAAGCAACTTAATAAGAGATAAAGTGCATAATTACATATTCAATACCACAATAGTTTTTAAGCTATTTGTCCCATGAGCTATATATTGCAAAGGTGAATGATGGAATTTTAAAGGTAGCACTCAAGCAATTTACTTTGGAATGGCGGAAAATACCATGTAGTAGGTAGGTATGGTGGACACAAATGGCATAGTGGTTGGCTCAAGTATTTTGGATGCATGAGAAGTATTCCCTCTCGATACAAGGTTTAGGCTAGCAAGGCTTATTTGAAACAAACACAAGGATGAACCGGTGCAGCAAAACTCACATAAAAGACATATTGAAAACATTATAAGACTCTACACCGTCTTCCTTGTTGTTCAAACTCAATACTAGAAATTATCTAGACCTTAGAGAAACCAAATATGCAAACCAAATTTTAGCATGCTCTATGTATTTCTTCATTAATGGGTGCAAAGCATATGATGCAAGAGCTTAAACATGAGCACAACAATTGCCAAGTATCACATTACCCAAGACATTAATAGCAATTACTACATGTATCATTTTCCAATTCCAACCATATAACAATTTAACGAAGGAGAAACTTCGCCATGAATACTATGAGTAGAAACTAAGGACATACTTGTCCATATGCTACAGCGGAGCGTGTATCTCTCCCACAAAGTGAATGCTAGGATCCATTTTATTCAAACAAAACAAAAAACAAAAACAAACCGACGCTCCAAGCAAAGCACATAAGATGTGATGGAATAAAAATATAGTTTCAGGGGAGGAACCTGATAATGTTGTCGATGAAGAAGGGGATGCCTTGGGCATCCCCAAGCTTAGACGCTTGAGTCTTCTTGATATATGCAGGGGTGAACCACCGGGGCATCCCCAAGCTTAGAGCTTTCACTCTCCTTGATCATGTTGCATCATACTCCTCTCTTGATCCTTGAAAACTTCCTCCACACCAAACTTAGAACAACTCATTAGAGGGTTAGCGACAATAAAAATTAACATATTCAGAGGTGACACAATCATTCTTAACACTTCTGGACATTGCATAAAGCTACTGGATATTAATGGATCAAAGAAATTCATCCAACATAGCAAAAGAGGCAATGCGAAATAAAAGGCAGAATCTGTCAAAACAGAACAGTTCGTATTGACGAATTTTATCGAGGCACCAGACTTGCTCAAATGAAAATGCTCAAATTGAATGAAAGTTGCGTACATATCTGAGGATCACTCACGTAAATTGGCATAATTTTCTGAGTTACCTACAGGGAAAACAGCCCAGATTCGTGACAGCAAAGAAATCTGTTTCTGCGCAGTAATCCAAATCTAGTATGAACTTTACTATCAACGACTTTACTTGGCACAACAAAACACTAAACTAAGATAAGGAGAGGTTGCTACAGTAGTAAACAACTTCCAAGACACAAAATAAAAACAAAGTGCTGTAGGTAAAAACATGGGTTGTCTCCCATAAGCGCTTTTCTTTAACGCCTTTCAGCTAGGCGCAGAAAGTGTGCATCAAGTATTATCAAGAGACGGTATATCGTTATCACAAGCTCCCCCATCCGTGGTGGTACTAAGGGCTTTATCAATTTTAGGCCTATAGTAATATTTCTTTGGTTTAGGCACTTTAGAGACATACATAAACTTTTGCTCCTTACCCACATAAGCTTTCTCCTTATATTTAAGAGAAGAAAATGTTGAACCCAAGGTTCCCATAGCTTTTTCAAGTTCGTCAATCCTATTGATTTGATCATCATGGACAACACAAGTTCCTAGGACACTAATTCTTTCATCAATTCCTCCTAAGGATTTATCAAGTTCATCAGTTTTATCAAGTAACATTTCCAATTTAGTTTCAACACTTGGAAATTTTTTCTCTATGGTTTCCAATTTTTTCATAACATCTTCAAGAGAGATTTCAGTTTTAACTTCATCAACAGGGGGTATTCCAAATAGACTCTCAATAATGCAGCTAGCTTCTAATGCAGGAGTACTTACCTCCTGCGAGACAATCAAGAACATACCTATTCCAGCTAGAGATACCAACATAAAAATTCCTGAGTAAAATAGTGGTGGAGTGTTTCTTAGTGCACCTATTATGGGCATTACTAATTCTATACCAAGCATCTCTTAAACATTCTCCCCCTTGTTGCTTAAACGTACGAACTTCAACTTCAGGATTACTCATTTTAGCAATAGTAAATAAAGCAAACTAGATAAAGTAAATGCAAGTAACTAAATTTTTTGTGTTTTTGATATAGCAAACAAGATAGCAAATAAAGTAAAACTAGCAACTAATTTTTTTGTATTTTGATTTAGTGCAGCAAACAAAGTAGTAAATAAAACTAAGCAAGACAAAAACAAAGTAAAGAGATTGAGAAGTGGAGACTCCCCTTGCAGCGTGTCTTGATCTCCCCGGCAACGGCGCCAGAAAAAGAGCTTGATGGCGTGTAACTCACACGTTCGTTGGGAACCCCAAGAGGAAGGTATGATGCGCACAGCACAAGTTTTCCCTCAGAAAGAAACCAAGGTTTATCGAACCAGGAGGAGCCAAGAAGCACGTTGAAGGTTGATGGCGGCGGGATGTAGTGCGGCGCAACACCGGGATTTCGGCGCCAACGTGGAACCTGCACAACACAACCAAAGTACTTTGCCCCAACGAAGGTGAGGTTGTCAATCTCACCTTGCTGTAACAAAGGATTAACCGTATTGTGTGGAAGATGATTGTTTGCGAAAACAGTAAAACAGTATTGCAGTAGATTGTATTTCAGTATAGAGAATTGGACCGGGGTCCACAATTCACTAGAGGTGTCTCTCCCATAAGATAAACAGCATGTTGGGTGAACAAATTACAGTTGGGCAATTGACAAATAAAGAGGGCATGACCATGCACATACATATTATGATGAGTATAGTGAGATTTAATTGGGCATTACGACAAAGTACATAGACCGCCATCCAGCATGCATCTATGCCTAAAAAGTCCACCTTCAGGTTATCATCCGAACCCCCTCCAGTATTAAGTTGCTAACAACAGACAATTGCATTAAGTATTGCGCGTAATGTAATTAGTGACTACATCCTTGAACATAGCACCAATGTTTTATCCCTAGTGGCAACAGCACATCCATAACCTTAGAGGTTCTTGTCACCCCTCCAGATTCACGGAGACATGAACCCACTATCGAGCATAAATACTCCCTCTTGGAGTTACTAGCATCAACTTGGCCAGAGCATCTACTAATAACGGAGAGCATGCAAGATCATAAACAACACATAGACATAGCTTTGATAATCAACATAACAAGTATTCTCTATTCATCGGATCCCAACAAACGCAACATATAGAATTACAGATAGATGATCTTGATCATGTTAGGCAGCTCACAAGATCCGACAATGATAGCACAATGGGGAGAAGACAACCATCTAGCTACTGCTATGGACCCATAGTCCAGGGGTAGACTACTCACATCACTACGGAGGCGACCATGGCGGCGTAGAGTCCTCGGGAGATGATTCCCCTCTCCGGCGAGGTGCGGAGGCAATCTCCTGGATCCCTCGAGATGGGATCGGCAGCGGCGGCGTCTCTAGAAGGTTTTCCGTATCGTGGCTCTCGGTACTGGGGGTTTCGCAACGGAGGCTTTAAGTAGGCGGAAGGGCAGGTCAAGAGGCGGCACGAGGGCCCCACACCACAGGGCCGCGCGGCCAAGGGGGGCGCGCCGCCCTAGGGTGTGGCCCCTCGTGGCCCCTCTTCGTCTCTTCTTCGGACTTCTGGAAGCTTCGTGGCAAAATAGGACCCTAGGCGTTGATTTCGTCCAATTCGAGAATATTTCGTTACTAGGATTTCTGAAACCAAAAACAGCGAAAGCAGCGCACTTCGGCATCTTGTTAATAGGTTAGTTCAGAAAATGCATGAATATGACATAAAGTGTGCATAAAACATGTAGATAACATCAATAATGTGGCATGGAACATAAGAAATTATCGATACGTTGGAGACGTATCCGCGCGGCCAAGACCTGGGCCGCGCCGCCCTGTGGTCTGGCCGCCTCGTGGCCCCACTTCGTTGACTCTTCGGTCTTCTGGAAGCTTCGTGGCAAAATAGGACCCTGGGCGTTGATTTCGTCCAATTCCGAGAATATTTCCTTACTAGGATTTCCAAAAACAGCAGAAAACAGGAACTGGCACTTCGGCATCTTGTTAATAGGTTAGTTCCAGAAAATGCACGAATATGACATAAAGTGTGCATAAAACATGTAGATATCATCAATAATGTGGCATGGAACATAAGAAATTATCGATACGTCGGAGACGTATCAGCATCCCCAAGCTTAGTTCTGCTCGTCCCGAGCAGGTAAACGATAACAAAGATAATTTCTGGAGTGACATGCCATCATAACCTTGATCATACTATTGTAAGCATATGTAGTGAATGCAGCGATCAAAACAATGTATATGACATGAGTAAACAAATGAATCATATAGCAAAGACTTTTCATGAATAGTACTTCAAGACAAGCATCAATAAGTCTTGCATAAGAGTTAACTCATAAAGCAATAATTCAAAGTAAAGGCATTGAAGCAACACAAAGGAAGATGAAGTTTCAGCGGTTGCTTTCAACTTGTAACATGTATATCTCATGGATATTGTCAACATAGAGTAATATAATAAGTGCAATATGCAAGTATGTAGGAATCAATGCACAGTTCACACAAGTGTTTGCTTCTTGAGATGGAGAGAAATAGGTGAACTGACTCAACATAAAAGTAAAAGAATGGTCCTCCAAAGAGGAAAGCATCGATTGCTATATTTGTGCTAGAGCTTTGATTTTGAAAACAAGAAACAATTTTGTCAACGGTAGTAATAAAGCATATGTATCATGTAAATTATTTCTTACAAGTTGCAAGCCTCATGCATAGTATACTAATAGTGCCCGCACCTTGTCCTAATTAGCTTGGACTACCGGGATTATCGCAATGCACATGTTTTAACCAAGTGTCACAAAGGGGTACCTCTATGCCGCATGTACAAAGGTCTAAGGAGAAAGCTCGCATTGGATTTCTCGCTATTGATTATTCTCAACTTAGACATCCATACCGGGACAACATAGACAACAGATAATGGACTCCTCTTTTATGCATAAGCATGTAGCAACAATTAATTTTCTCATTTGAGATTGAGGATATATGTCCAAAACTGAAACTTCCACCATGGATCATGGCTTTAGTTAGCGGCCCAATGTTCTTCTCTAACAATATGCATGCTCTAACCATAAGGTGGTAGATCGCCCTTACTTCAGACAAGACGAACATGCATAGCAACTCACATGATATTCAACAAAGAGTAGTTGATGGCGTCCCCAGGAACATGGTTATCGCACAACGAGCAACTTAATAAGAGATAAAGTGCATAAGTACATATTCAATACCACAATAGTTTTAAGCTATTTGTCCCATGAGCTATATATTGCAAAGGTAGAGGATAGAATTTTAAAGGTAGCACTCAAGCAATTTACTTTGGAATGGCGGAGAAATACCATGTAGTAGGTAGGTATGGTGGACACAAATGGCATAGTGGTTGGCTCAAGTATTTTGGATGCATGAGAAGTATTCCCTCTCGATACAAGGTTTAGGCTAGCAAGGCTATTTGAAACAAACACAAGGATGAAGCGGTGCAGCAAAACTCACATAAAAGACATATTGAAAACATTATAAGACTCTACACCGTCTTCCTTGTTGTTCAAACTCAATACTAGAAATTATCTAGACTTTAGAGAGACCAAATATGCAAACCAAATTTTAGCATGCTCTATGTATTTCTTCATTAATAGGTGCAAAGTATATGATGCAAGAGCTTAAACATGAGCACAAAAATTGCCAAGTATCACATTATCCAAGACATTTTAGCAACTACTACATGTATCATTTTCCAATTCCAACCATATAACAATTTAACGAAGAAGAAACTTCGCCATGAATATTATGAGTAAAGCCTAAGGACATACTTGTCCATATGCAACAGCGGAGCATGTCTCTCTCCCACACAAAGAATGCTAGGATCCATTTTATTCAAACAAAACAAAAAATAAAAACAACCAAGAAAAGCACATAAGATGTGATGGAATAAAAATATAGTTTCAGGGGAGGAACCTGATAATGTTGTCGATGAAGAAGGGGATGCCTTGGGCATCCCCAAGCTTAGACGCTTGAGTCTTCTTGATATATGCAGGGGTGAACCACCGGGGCATCCCCAAGCTTAGAGCTTTCACTCTCCTTGATCATGTTGTATCATCTCCCTCTCTTGATCCTTGAAAACTTCCTCCACACCAAACTTAGAACAACTCATTAGAGGGTTAGTGCACAATCAAAATATACATGTTCAGAGGTGACATAATCATTCTTAACACTTCTGGACATTGCACAAAGCTACTGAAAGTCAATGGAATCGAAATATCCATCGAACATAACAAAACAGGCAATGCGAAATAAAAGGCAGAATCTGTCAAAACAGAACAGTTTGTATTGACGAATTTTATTGAGGCACCAGACTTGCTCAAATGAAAATGCTCAAATTTAATGAAAGTTGCGTACATATCTGAGGATCACTCACGTAAATTGGCATAATTTTCTGAGTTACCTACAGAGAATTTTGCCCAGATTCGTGACAGCAAAGAAATTTGTTTCTGCGTAGTAATCCAAATCTAGTATGAACTTTACTATCAATGACTTTACTTGGCACAATAAAACACTAAACTAAGATAAGGAGAGGTTGCTACAGTAGTAAACAACTTCCAAGACACAAAATAAAAACAAAGTACTGTAGTAAAAACATGGGTTGTCTCCCATAAGCGCTTTTCTTTAACGCCTTTCAGCTAGGCGCAGAAAGTGTGTATCAAGTATTATCGAGAGACGAAGTGTCAACATCATAATTTGTTCTAATAATAGAATCAAAAGGTAACTTCATTCTATTTCTAGGGAAGTGTTCCATACCTTTCTTGAGAGGAAATTGATATTTTATATTACCTTCCTTCATATCAATGATAGCACCAACAGTTCGAAGAAAAGGTCTTCCCAATATGATGGGACAAGATGCATTGCATTCAATATCCAAGACAACAAAATCAACGGGGACAAGGTTATTGTTAACGGTAATGCGAACATTATCAACTTTCCCCAAAGGTTTCTTTGTAGAATGATCAGCAAGATTAACATCCAAATAACAATTTTTCAGCGGTGGCAAGTCAAGCATATTATAAATTTTCTTAGGCATAACAGAAATACTTGCACCAAGATCACATAAAGCATTACAATCAAAATCTTTGACCTTCATCTTAATGATGGGTTCCCAACCATCCTCTAGCTTTCTAGGAATAGAGGCTTCGCGCTCTAGTTTCTCTTCTCTAGCTTTTATGAGAGCATTTGTAATATGTTTTGTGAAAGCCAAATTTATAGCACTAGCATTAGGACTTTTAGCAAGTTTTTGCAAGAACTTTATAACTTCAGAGATGTGGCAATCATCAAAATTCAAACCATTATAATCTAAAGCAATGGGATCATCATCCCCAATGTTGGAAAAAAATTCAGCAGTTTTATCACAGGCAATTTCAGCAGTTTTAGCAGTTTCTCGCGCTTCGCATTAGAAGTGGAAACATTGCTAACACCAATTCTTTTATTAGTAATAGTAGGAGGTGCAGCAACTTGTGTAGCATTAGCATTACTAGTGGTGGTAATAGTCCAAACTTTAGCTATATTATCTTCTTTTTCATTTTCTTCTCTTTCCCACCTAGCACGCAATTCGGCCATCAATCTTATATTCTCATTAATTCTAACTTGGATGGCATTTGCTGTAGTAACAATTTTATTATGATGATTTTCATTAGGCATAACTTTCGATTTCAAAAGATCAACATCAGCAGCAAGACTATCGACTTTAGAAGCAAGTATATCAATTTTCCCAAGCTTTTCTTCAACAGATTTGTTAAAAGCAGTTTGTGTACTAATAAATTCTTTAAGCATGGCTTCAAGTCCAGGGGGTGTGTTCCTATTATTGTTGTAAGAATTCCCATAAGAATTACCATAGCCGTTGCCATTATTATAAGGATATGGCCTATAGTTGTTACTAGAATTGTTCCGGTAAGCATTGTTGTTAAAATTATTATTTTTAATGAAGTTTACATCAACATGTTCTTCTTGGGCAACCAATGAAGCTAACGGAACATTATTAGGATCAACATTAGTCCTATCATTCACAAGCATAGACATAATAGCATCAATCTTATCACTCAAGGAAGAGGTTTCTTCGACAGAATTTACCTTCTTACCTTGTGGAGCTCTTTCCGTGTGCCATTCAGAGTAATTGATCATCATATTATCAAGAAGCTTTGTTGCTTCACCAAGAGTGATGGACATAAAGGTACCTCCAGCAGCTGAATCCAATAGGTTCCGCGAAGAAAAATTCAGTCCTGCATAAAAGGTTTGGATGATCATCCAAGTAGTCAGTCCATGGGTTGGGCAATTTTTAACCAAAGATTTCATTCTTTCCCATGCTTGTGCAACATGCTCAGTATCCAATTGTTTAAAATTCATTATGCTACTCCTCAAAGATATAATTTTAGCAGGGGGGTAATATCTACCAATAAAAGCATCCTTGCATTTAGTCCATGAATCAATACTATTCTTAGGCAGAGATAGCAACCAATCTTTAGCTCTTCCTCTTAATGAGAAAGGGAACAATTTTAATTTTATAATGTCACCATCTACATCTTTATATTTTTGCATTTCACAAAGTTCAACAAAATTATTGAGATGGGCAGCAGCATCATCAGAACTAACACCAGAAAATTGCTCTCGCATAACAAGATTCATAAAGCAGGTTTAATTTCAAAGAATTCTGCTGTAGTAGCAGGTGGAGCAATAGGTGTGCATAAGAAATCATTATTATTTGTGGTTGTGAAGTCACACAACTTAGTATTTTCAGGAGTACCCATTTTAGCAACAGTAAATAAAACAAACTAGATAAAGTAAATGTAAGTAACTAATTTTTTTGTGTTTTTGATATAGCAAACAAGATAGTAAATAAAGTAAAACTAGCAACTAATTTTTTTGTATTTTGATATAGTGCAGCAAACAAAGTAGTAAATAAAACTAAGCAAGACAAAAACAAAGTAAAGAGATTGGGATGTGGAGACTCCCCTTGCAGCGTGTCTTGATCTCCCCAACAGCGCCAGAAAAAGAGCTTGATACGCGTACGGCACGCGTCCGTTGGGAACCCCAAGAGGAAGGTGTGATGCGTACGACGGCAAGTTTTCCTCAGTATGAAACCAAGGTTTATCGAACCAGTAGGAGCCAAGAAGCACGTTGAAGGTTGATGGCGGCGAGATGTAGTGCGGCGCAACACCAGGGATTCCGGCGCCAACGTGGAACCAACACAAACCAAGTACTTTGCCCCAACGAAACAATGAGGTTGTCAATCTCACCGGCTTGCTGTAACAAAGGATTAGATGTATAGTGTGGATGATGATTGTTTGCAGAAAACAGTAGAACAATTGCAGTAGATTGTATTTCAGTATAGAGAATTGGACCGGGGTCCACAGTTCACTAGAGGTGTCTCTCCCATAAGATAAACAGCATGTTGGGTGAACAAATTACAGTTGGGCAATTGACAAATAGAGAGGGCATGACCATGCACATACATATTATGATGAGTATTGTGAGATTTAATTGGGCATTACGACAAAGTACATAGACCGCTATCCGGCATGCATCTATGCCTAAAAAGTCCACCTTCAGGTTATCATCCGAACCCCCTCCAGTATTAAGTTGCTAACAACAGACAATTGCATTAAGTATTGCGCGTAATGTAATCAATAACTACATCCTCGGACATAGCATCAATGTTTTATCCCTAGTGGCAACAGCACATCCATAATCTTAGAGGTTTCTCTCACTCCCCCAGATTCACGGAGACATGAACCCACTATCGAGCATAAATACTCCCTCTTGGAGTTACTAGCATCAACTTGGCCAGAGCATCTACTAATAACGGAGAGCATGCAAGATCATAAACAACACATAGATATAAATTGATAATCAACATAACATAGTATTCTCTATTCATCGGATCCCAACAAACACAACATATAGAATTACAGATAGATGATCTTGATCATGTTCGGCAGCTCACAAGACCCGACAATTAAGCACAATGAGGAGAAGACAACCATCTAGCTACTGCTGGACCCATAGTCCGGGGGTAGACTACTCACACATCACTCCGGAGGCGACCATGGCGGTGTAGAGTCCTCTAGGGAGATGAATCCCCTCTCAGGCAGGGTGCCGGAGGCGATCTCCTGAATCCCCAGAGATGGGATTGGCGGCGGCGGCGTCTGGAAGGTTTTCCGTATCGTGGCTCTCGATGCGGGGTTGCGACGAAGGCTATTTGTAGGCGGAAGGGCGGTCAAGGGCGTCACGAGGGCCCGGATGACGGGCCGCGCGGCCAAGACAGGGCCGCGCCGCCTGTGTGGTCGCCTCGTGCCCCGTTGACTCTTCGGTCTTGGAAGCTTCGTGGCAAAATAGGACCCTGGGCGTTGATTTCGTCCAATTCCGAGAACATTTCCTTACTAGGATTTCTGAAACCAAAAACAGCGAACTGGCACTTCGGCATCTTGTTAATAGGTTAGTTCCAGAAAATGCACGAATATGACATAAAGTGTGCATAAAACATGTAGATATCATAAATAATGTGGCATGGAACATAAGAAATTATCGATACGTCGGAGACGTATCAGTGGACTTTTTAGGCATAGATGCATGCTGGATAGCGGTCTATGTACTTTGTCATAATGCCCAATTAAATCTCACAATACTCATCATAATATGTATGTGCATGGTCATGCCCTCTCTATTTGTCAATTGCCCAACTGTAATTTGTTCACCCAACATGCTATTTATCTTATGGGAGAGACACCTCTAGTGAACTATGGACCCCGGTCCAATTCTCTATACTGAAATACAATCTACTGCAATCTTGTTCTCTGTTTTCTGCAAACAATCATCTTCCACACTATACATCTAATCCTTTGTTACAGCAAGCCGGTGAGATTGACAACCTCGTTGTTTCGTTGGGGCAAAGTACTTGGTTGTGTTGTGCGGGTTCCACGTTGGCGCCGGAATCCCTGGTGTTGCGCCGCACTACATCTCGCCGCCATCAACCTTCAACGTGCTTCTTGACTCCTACTGGTTCGATAAACCTTGGTTTCTTACTGAGGGAAACTTGCCGCTGTGCGCATCACACCTTCCTCTTGGGGTTCCCAATGGACGCGTGTCGAACGGAAAGACAATACGTCAACCACGCGCATCAAGCAAAATTTCTGGCGCCGTTGCCGGGAGATCAAGACACGCTGCAAGAGTCTCCACAATCCAATCTCTTTACTTTGTTTTTGTCTTGCTTTATTTTATTTACTACTTTGTTTGCTGCACTAAATCAAAATACAAAAAATTAGTTGCTAGTTTTACTTTATTTGCTATCTTGTTTGCTATATCAAAAACACAAAAAAATTAGTTACTTGCATTTACTTTATCTAGTTTGCTTTATTTACTGTTGCTAAAATGGGTACTCCTGAAAATACTAAGTTGTGTGACTTCACAACCACAAATAATAATGATTTCTTATGCACACCTATTGCTCCACCTGCTACTACAACAGAATTCTTTGAAATTAAACCTGCTTTACTAAATCTTGTTATGCGAGAGCAATTTTCTGGTGTTAGTTCTGATGATGCTGCTGCCCATCTCAATAATTTTGTTGAATTGTGTGAAATGCAAAAGTATAAAGATGTAGATGGTGACATTATAAAATTAAAATTGTTCCCTTTCTCATTAAGAGGAAGAGCTAAAGATTGGTTGCTATCTCTGCCTAAGAATAGTATTGATTCATGGACTAAATGCAAGGATGCTTTTATTGGTAGATATTATCCCCTGCTAAAATTATATCTTTGAGGAGTAGCATAATGAATTTTAAACAATTGGATAATGAGCATGTTGCACAAGCATGGGAAAGAATGAAATCTTTGGTTAAAAATTGCCCAACCCATGGACTGACTACTTGGATGATCATCCAAACCTTTTATGCAGGACTGAATTTTTCTTCGCGGAACCTATTGGATTCAGCTGCTGGAGGTACCTTTATGTCCATCACTCTTGGTGAAGCAACAAAGCTTCTTGATAATATGATGATCAATTACTCTGAATGGCACACGGAAAGAGCTCCACAAGGTAAGAAGGTAAATTCTGAAGAAACCTCTTCCTTGAGTGATAAGATTGATGCTATTATGTCTATGCTTGTGAATGATAGGACTAATGTTGATCCTAATAATGTTCCGTTAGCTTCATTGGTTGCTCAAGAAGAACATGTTGATGTAAACTTCATTAAAAATAATAATTTCAACAACAATGCTTACCGGAACAATTCTAGTAACAACTATAGGCCATATCCTTATAATAATGGCAACGGCTATGGTAATTCTTATGGGAATTCTTACAACAATAATAGGAGTACACCCCCTGGACTTGAAGCCATGCTTAAAGAATTTATTAGTACACAAACTGCTTTTAACAAATCTGTTGAAGAAAAGCTTGGGAAAATTGATATACTTGCTTCTAAAGTTGATAGTCTTGCTGCTGATGTTGATCTTTTGAAATTGAAAGTTATGCCTCATGAAAATCATAATCATAAAATTGTTACTACAGCAAATGCCATCCAAGTTAGAATTAATGAGAATATAAGATTGATGGGTGAATTGCGTGCTAGGTGGGAAAGAGAAGAAAATGAAAAAGAAGATAATATAGCTAAAGTTTGGACTACTAGTAATGCTAATGCTACACAAGTTGCTGCACCTCCTACTATTAATAATAAAAGAATTGGTGTTAGCAATGTTTCCACTTCAAATGCAAAGCGCGAAAAACTGCCTGAAACTGCTAAAACTGCTGAAAAAAGCTGCTGAAATTTTTTCCAACATTGGGGATGATGATCCCATTGCTTTAGATTATAATGGTTTAAATTTTGATGATTGCCACATCTCTGAAGTTATAAAGTTCTTACAAAAACTTGCTAAGAGTCCTAATGCTAGTGCTATAAATTTGGCTTTCACGAAACATATTACAAATGCTCTCATAAAAGCTAGAGAAGAGAAATTAGAGCGCGAAGCCTATTCCTAGAAAGCTAGAGGATGGTTGGGAGCCCATCATTAAGATGAAGGTCAATGATTTTGATTGTAATGCTTTATGTGATCTTGGTGCAAGTATTTCTGTTATGCCTAAGAAAATTTATAATATGCTTGACTTGCCACCGCTGAAAAATTGTTATTTGGATGTTAATCTTGCTGATCATTCTACAAAGAAACCTTTGGGAAAGTTGATAATGTTCGCATTACCGTTAACAATAACCTTGTCCCCGTTGATTTTGTTGTCTTGGATATTGAATGCAATGCATCTTGTCCCATCATATTGGGAAGACCTTTTCTTCGAACTGTTGGTGCTATCATTGATATGAAGGAAGGTAATATTAAATATCAATTTCCTCTCAAGAAAGGTATGAAACACTTCCCTAGAAAGAGAATGAAGTTACCTTTTGATTCTATTATTAGAACAAATTATGATGTTGACACTTCGTCTCTTGATAATACTTGATACACACTTTCTGCGCCTAGCTGAAAGGCGTTAAAGAAAAGCGCTTATGGGAGACAACCCATGTTTTTACTACAGTACTTTGTTTTTATTTTGTGTCTTGGAAGTTGTTTACTACTGTAGCAACCTATCCTTATCTTAGTTTTGTGTTTTGTTGTGCCAAGTAAAGTCGTTGATAGTAAGGTTCATACTAGATTTGGATTACTGCGCAGAAACAGATTTCTTTGCTGTCACGAATCTGGAAAAAATTCTCTGTCGGTAACTCAGAAAATTATGCCAATTTACGTGAGTGATCCTCAGATATGTACGCAACTTTCATTCAATTTGAGAATTTTCATTTGAGCAAGTCTGGTGCCTCAATAAAATTCGTTTACGAACTGTTTGTTTTGTGATTCGGCCTTTTATTTCGCATTGCCTGTTTTGATATGCTTGATGGATATTTCGATTCCATTGATTTTCAGTAGCTTTGTGCAATGTCCAGAAGTTTTAAGAATGATTATGTCACCTCTGAACATGTATATTTTGATTGTGCACTAACCCTCTAATGAGTTGTTTTGAGTTTGGTGTGGAGGAAGTTTTCAAGGATCAAGAGAGGGAGATGATACAACATGATCAAGGAGAGTGAAAGCTCTAAGCTTGGGGATGCCCCGGTGGTTCACCCCTGCATATATCAAGAAGACTCAAGCGTCTAAGCTTGGGGATGCCTAAGGCATCCCCTTCTTCATCGACAACATTATCAGGTTCCTCCCTGAAACTATATTTTTATTCCATCACATCTTATGTGCTTTGCTTGGAGCGTCGGTTTGTTTTTGTTTTTGTTTTGTTTGAATAAAATGGATCCTAGCATTCTTTGTGTGGGAGAGAGACACGCTCCGCTGTTGCATATGGACAAGTATGTCCTTAGGCTTTACTCATAATATTCATGGCAAAGTTTCTTCTTCGTTAAATTGTTATATGGTTGGAATTGGAAAATGATACATGTAGTAATTGCTAAAATGTCTTGGATAATGTGATACTTGGCAATTGTTGTGCTCATGTTTAAGCTCTTGCATCATATACTTTGCACCCATTAATGAAGAAATACATAGAGCATGCTAAAATTTGGTTTGCATAATTGGTCTCTCTAAGGTCTAGATAATTTCTAGTATTGAGTTTGAACAACAAGGAAGACGGTGTAGAGTCTTATAATGTTTACAATATGTCTTTTATGTGAGTTTTGCTGCACCGGTTCATCCTTGTGTTTGTTTCAAATAAACCTTGCTAGCCTAAACCTTGTATCGAGAGGGATTACTTCTCATGCATCCAAATACTTGAGCCAACCACTATGCCATTTGTGTCCACCATACCTACCTACTACATGGTATTTCTCCGCCATTCCAAAGTAAATTGCTTGAGTGCTACCTTTAAATTTCTATCCTCTACCTTTACAATATATAGCTCATGGGACAAATAGCTTAAAAACTATTGTGGTATTGAATATGTACTTATGCACTTTATCTCTTATTAAGTTGCTTGTTGTGCGATAACCATGTTCCTGGGGACGCCATCAACTACTCTTTGTTGAATATCATGTGAGTTGCTATGCATGTCCGTCTTGTCTGAAGTAAGGGAGATACCACCTAATGGTTAGAGCATGCATGTTGTTAGAGAAGAACATTGGGCCGCTAACTAAAGCCATGATCCATGGTGGAAGTTTCAGTTTTGGACATATATCCTCAATCTCATATGAGAAAATTAATTGTTGCTACATGCTTATGCATTAAAGAGGAGTCCATTATCTATTGTCTATGTTGTCCCGGTATGGATGTCTAAGTTGAGAATAATCAATAGCGAGAAATCCAATGCGAGCTTTCTCCTTAGACCTTTGTACAGGCGGCATAGAGGTACCCCTTTGTGACACTTGGTTAAAACATGTGCATTGCGATAATCCCGGTAATCCAAGCTAATTAGGACAAGGTGCGGGCACTATTAGTATACTATGCATGAGGCTTGCAACTTGTAAGATATAACTTACATAACACATATGCTTTATTACTACCGTTGACAAAATTGTTTCTTGTTTTCAAAACCAAAGCTCTAGCACAAATATAGCAATCGATGCTTTCCTCTTTGAAGGACCATTCTTTTACTTTTATTGTTGAGTCAGTTCACCTATCTCTCTCCACCTCAAGAAGCAAACACTTGTGAACTATGCATTGATTCCTACATACTTGCATATTGCACTTGTTATATTACTTTACATTGACAATATCCATGAGATATACATGTTATAAGTTGAAAGCAACCGCTGAAACTTCATCTTCCTTTGTGTTGCTTCAATACCTCTACTTTGAATTATTGCTTTATGAGTTAACTCTTATGCAAGACTTATTGATGCTTGTCTTGAAGTACTATTCATGAAAAGTCTTTGCTATATGATTCATGTTTACTCATGTCATTTACATTGTTTGGATCGCTGCATTCATTACATATGCTTACAATAGTATGATCAAGGTTATGATGGCATGTCACTCCAGAAATTATCTTTGTTTATCGTTTACCTGCTCGGGACGAGCAGAAACTAAGCTTGGGGATGCTGATACGTCTCCGACGTATCGATAATTTCTTATGTTCCATGCCACATTATTGATGATATCTACATGTTTTATGCATACTTTACATCATATTTATGCATTTTCTGGAACTAACCTATTAACAAGATGCAGAAGAGCCATTCTGTTTCTGCTTTTTGGTTTCAGAAATCCTAGTAAGGAAATATTCTCGGAATTGGACGAAATCAAAGCCCAGGGGCCTATTTTGCCACGAAGCTTCCAGAAGACCGAAGAGTCAACGAAGTGGGGCCACGAGGTGGCCAGGAGGTAGGGGCGCGCGGCCCACCCTTGGCCGCGCCGACTGTCTCTGGGCCTCGCGACGCCCCTGACCTACCCTTCCGCCTACAAATAGCCTTCGTCGCGAAACCCCCAGTACGAGAGCCACGATACGGAAAACCTTCTAGAGGCCGCCGCCGCCAATCCCATCTCGGGATTCAGATCGCCTCCGGCACCCTGCCGGAGGGAATCATCTCCCGGAGGACTCTCACCGCCATGGTCGCCTCCGGAGTGATGAGTGAGTAGTTCACCCTGGACTATGGGTCCATAGCAGTAGCTAGATGGTTGTCTTCTCCTCATTGTGCTTAATTGTCGGGTCTTGTGAGCTGCCGAACATGATCAAGATCATCTATCTATAATTCTATATGTTGTGTTTGTTGGGATCCGATGGATAGAGAATACTATGTTATGTTGATTATCAATTCATGTATATGTGTTGTTTATGATCTTGCATGCTCTCCGTTATTAGTAGAGGCTCTGGCCAAGTTTTTGCTAGTAACTCCAAGAGGGGGTATTTATGCTCGATAGTGGGTTCATGTCTCCGTGAATCTGGGGGAGTGACAGAAACCTCTAAGGTTATGGATGTGCTGTTGCCACTAGGGATAAAACATTGATGCTATGTCCGAGGATGTAGTTATTGATTACATTACGCACCATACTTAATGCAATTGTCTGTTGTTAGCAACTTAATACTAGAAGGGGTTCGGATGATAACCTGAAGGTGGACTTTTTAGGCATAGATGCATGTTGGATAGCGGTCTATGTACTTTGTCGTAATGCCCAATTAAATCTCACAATACTCATCATAATATGTATGTGCATGGTCATGCCCTCTCTATTTGTCAATTGCCCAACTGTAATTTGTTCACCCAACATGCTATTTATCTTATGGGAGAGACACCTCTAGTGAGCTGTGGACCCGGTCCAATTCTCTTTACTTGAAATACAATCTACTGCAATACTGTTCTACTGTTTTCTGCAAACAATCATCTTCCACACTATACATCTAATCCTTTGTTACAGCAGCGGTGAGATTGACAACCTCACTGTTTTGTTGGGGCAAAGTACTTAGTTTGTGTTGTGCGGGTTCCACGTTGGCGCTTAGGAATCCACAGTGTTGCGCCGCTACATCTCGCCGCCATCAACCTTCAACGTGCTTCTTGACTCCTACTGGTTCGATAAACCTTGGTTTCTTACTAAGGGAAACTTGCTGCTGTGCGCATCACACCTTCCTCTTGGGGTTCCCAACGGACGCGTGTCGAACGGAAATACAATACGTCAACCACGCGCATCAAGTTGTTCCGGGGGAACTCTATACATAAAGTATGCATAAAACATGTAGATATCATCAATAATGTGGCATGGAACATAAGAAATTATCGATACGTCGGAGACGTATCACCTAACCAAGCTAAAATGGAGGCATATGCCCACCGGGGGACCCCCGATGGGATGCAGTCAAAGGGGTAGACGGCGCGGTCAACAGAACTAGGGTTTCGTCGGAAATCGAGCATCGGATCTAGGGAATGGCCCCAAAACTTGTGTGTGTCCACATGGAATGCACAAAAGTGATTTGAGATGGTTTTATATCCAAGGCTACCCCAGGTGTGTCCGGCTTCTCGGACAGGGGGTTCCTACACTTAGGCAGATTCTGCATGTATAGGGGGAACTCCCTCGGAGGTGAACCGGAGAGAAACTTGGGATCATATGGGATGATCCTTGTTTCCACATGTACCTATGACCTAACCAATCTCAAATGGAGGCATACGCCCACCGGGGGACCCCCGATGGGATGCAGTCAAAGGGGTAGACGGCGCGGTCAACAGAACTAGGGTTTCGTCAGAAATCGAGCATCGGATCTAGGGAATGGCCCCAAAACTTGTGTGTGTCCACATGGAATGCACAAAAGTGATTTGAGATGGTTTTATATCCAAGGCTACCCCCAGGTGTGTCCGGCTTCTCGGACAGGGGGTTCCTACACTTAGGCAGATTCTGCATGTATAGGGGGAACTCCCTCGGAGGTGAACCGGAGAGAAACTTGAGATCATATGGGATGATCCTTGTTTCCACATGTACCTATGACCTAACCAAGCTCAAATGGAGGCATATGCCCACCGGGGGACCCCGATGGGATGCAGTCAAAGGGGTAGACCGCGCGGTCAACAGAACTAGGGTTTCGTCAGAAATCGAGCATCGGATCTAGGGAATGGACCCAAAACTTGTGTGTGTCCACATGGAATGCACAAAAGTGATTTGAGATGGTTTTATATCCAAGGCTACCCCCCAGGTGTGTCCGGCTTCTCGGACAGGGGGTTCCTACACTTAGGCAGATTCTGCATGTATAGGGGGAACTCCCTCGGAGGTGAACCGGAGAGAACCTTGGGATCATATGGGATGATCCTTGTTTCCACATGTACCTATGACCTAACCAAGCTCAAATGGAGGCATATTCCCACCGGGGGACCCCCGATGGGATGCAGTCAAAGGGGTAGACCGCGCGGTCAACAGAACTAGGGTTTCGTCGGAAATCGAGCATCGGATCTAGGGAATGGCCCCAAAACTTGTGTGTGTCCACATGGAATGCACAAAAGTGATTTGAGATGGTTTTATATCCAAGGCTACCCCCAGGTGTGTCCGGCTTCTCGGACAGGGGGTTCCTACACTTAGGCAGATTCTGCATGTATAGGGGGAACTCCCTCGGAGGTGAACCGGAGAGAAACTTGAGATCATATGGGATGATCCTTGTTTCCACATGTACCTATGACCTAACCAAGCTCAAATGGAGGCATATGCCCACCGGGGGACCCCCGATGGGATGCAGTCAAAGGGGTAGACCGCGCGGTCAACAGAACTAGGGTTTCGTCGGAAATCGAGCATCGGATCTAGGGAATGGCCCCAAAACTTGTGTGTGTCCACATGGAATGCAAAAAAGTGATTTGAGATGGTTTTATATCCAAGGCTACCCCGGTGGGCAGATTCTGCATGTATAGGGGGGAACTCCCTCGGAGGTGAACCGGAGAGAAACTTGAGATCATATGGGATGATCCTTGTTTCCACATGTACCTATGACCTAACCAAGCTCAAATGGAGGCATATGCCCACCGGGGGACCCCCGATGGGATGCAGTCAAAGGGGTAGACCGCGCGGTCAACAGAACTAGGGTTTCATCGGAAATCGAGCATCGGATCTAGGGAATGGCCCCAAAACTTGTGTGTGTCCACATGGAATGCACAAAAGTGATTTGAGATGGTTTTATATCCAAGGCTACCCCCAGGTGTGTCCGGCTTCTCGGACAGGGGGTTCCTACACTTAGGCAGATTCTGCATGTATAGGGGGGAACTCCCTCGGAGGTGAACCGGAGAGAAACTTGGGATCATATGGGATGATCCTTGTTTCCACATGTACCTATGACCTAACCAAGCTCAAATGTAGGCATATGCCCACCGGGGGACCCCCGATGGGATGCAGTCAAAGGGGTAGACCGCGCGGTCAACAGAACTAGGGTTTCGTCGGAAATCGAGCATCGGATCTAGGGAATGGCCCCAAAACTTGTGTGTGTCCACATGGAATGCACAAAAGTGATTTGAGATGGTTTTATATCCAAGGCTACCCCGGTGTGTCCGGCTTCTCGGACGGGGGTTCATGTATAGGGGGAACTCCCTCGGAGGTGAACCGGAGAGAAACTTGAGATCATATGGGATGATCCTTGTTTCCACATGTACCTATGACCTAACCAAGCTCAAATGGAGGCATATGCCCACCGGGGGACCCCCGATGGGATGCAGTCAAAGGGGTAGACCGCGCGGTCAACAGAACTAGGGTTTCGTCGGAAATCGAGCATCGGATCTAGGGAATGGCCCCAAAACTTGTGTGTGTCCACATGGAATGCAAAAAAGTGATTTGAGATGGTTTTATATCCAAGGCTACCCCCCAGTGTGTCCGGCTTCTCGGACAGGGGGTTCCTACACTTAGGCAGATTCTGCATGTATAGGGGGAACTCCCTCGGAGGTGAACCGGAGAGAAACTTGAGATCATATGGGATGATCCTTGTTTCCACATGTACCTATGACCTAACCAAGCTCAAATGGAGGCATATGCCCACCGGGGGACCCCCGATGGGATGCAGTCAAAGGGGTAGACCGCGCGGTCAACAGAACTAGGGTTTCGTCGGAAATCGAGCATCGGATCTAGGGAATGGCCCCAAAACTTGTGTGTGTCCACATGGAATGCACAAAAGTGATTTGAGATGGTTTTATATCCTAGGCAACCCTCCCAGTTCTCGGACAGGGGGTTCCTACACTTAGGCAGATTCTGCATGTATAGGGGGAACTCCCTCGGAGGTGAACCGGAGAGAAACTTGGGATCATATGGGATGATCCTTGTTTCCACATGTACCTATGACCTAACCAAGCTCAAATGGAGGCATATGCCCACCGGGGGACCCCCGATGGGATGCAGTCAAAGGGGTAGACCGCGCGGTCAACAGAACTAGGGTTTCGTCGAAATCGAGCATCGGATCTAGGGAATGGCCCCAAAACTTGTGTGTGTCCACATGGAATGCACAAAAGTGATTTGAGATGGTTTTATATCCAAGGCTACCCCCAGGTGTGTCCGGCTTCTCGGACAGGGGGTTCCTACAAGGCATTCTGCATGTATAGGGGGGAACTCCCTCGGAGGTGAACCGGAGAGAAACTTGAGATCATATGGGATGATCCTTGTTTCCACATGTACCTATGACCTAACCAAGCTCAAATGGAGGCATATGCCCACCGGGGGACCCCCGATGGGATGCAGTCAAAGGGGTAGACCGCGCGGTCAACAGAACTAGGGTTTCGTCGGAAATCGAGCATCGGATCTAGGGAATGGCCCCAAAACTTGTGTGTGTCCACATGGAATGCACAAAAGTGATTTGAGATGGTTTTATATCCTAGGCTACCCCCGGGTGTGTCGGCTTCTCGGACAGGGGGTTCCTACACTTAGGCAGATTCTGCATGTATAGGGGGGAACTCCCTCGGAGGTGAACCGGAGAGAAACTTGAGATCATATGGGATGATCCTTGTTTCCACATGTACCTATGACCTAACCAATCTCAAATGGAGGCATATGCCCACCGGGGGACCCCCGATGGGATGCAGTCAAAGGGGTAGACCGCGCGGTCAACAGAACTAGGGTTTCGTCGGAAATCGAGCATCGGATCTAGGGAATGGCCCCAAAACTTGTGTGTGTCCACATGGAATGCACAAAAGTGATTTGAGATGGTTTTATATCCTAGGCTACCCCCAGGTGTGTCCGGCTTCTCGGACAGGGGGTTCCTACACTTAGGCAGATTCTGCATGAAACTCCCTCGGAGGTGAACCGGAGAGAAACTTGAGATCATATGGGATGATCCTTGTTTCCACATGTACCTATGACCTAACCAAGCTCAAATGGAGGCATATGCCCACCGGGGGACCCCCGATGGGATGCAGTCAAAGGGGTAGACCGCGCGGTCAACAGAACTAGGGTTTCGTCGGAAATCGAGCATCGGATCTAGGGAATGGCCCCAAAACTTGTGTGTGTCCACATGGAATGCACAAAAGTGATTTGAGATGGTTTTATATCCAAGGCTACCCCCCAGGTGTGTCCGGCTTCTCGGACAGGGGGTTCCTACACTTAGGCAGATTCTGCATGTATAGGGGGGAACTCCCTCGGAGGTGAACCGGAGAGAAACTTGAGATCATATGGGATGATCCTTGTTTCCACATGTACCTATGACCTAACCAAGCTCAAATGGAGGCATATGCCCACCGGGGGACCCCCGATGGGATGCAGTCAAAGGGGTAGACCGCGCGGTCAACAGAACTAGGGTTTCGTCGGAAATCGAGCATCGGATCTAGGGAATGGCCCCAAAACTTGTGTGTGTCCACATGGAATGCACAAAAGTGATTTGAGATGGTTTATATCCAAGGCTACCCCCAGGTGTGTCCGGCTTCTCGGACAGGGGGTTCCTACACTTAGGCAGATTCTGCATGTATAGGGGGGAACTCCCTCGGAGGTGAACCGGAGAGAAACTTGAGATCATATGGGATGATCCTTGTTTCCACATGTACCTATGACCTAACCAAGCTCAAATGGAGGCATATGCCCACCGGGGGACCCCCGATGGGATGCAGTCAAAGGGGTAGACCGTGCGGTCAACAGAACTAGGGTTTCGTCGGAAATCGAGCATCGGATCTAGGGAATGGCCCCAAAACTTGTGTGTGTCCACATGGAATGCACAAAAGTGATTTGAGATGGTTTTATATCCTAGGCTACCCCCAGGTGTGTCGGCTTCTCGGACAGGGGGTTCCTACACTTAGGCAGATTCTGCATGTATAGGGGGATACTCCCTCGGAGGTGAACCGGAGAGAAACTTGGGATCATATGGGATGATCCTTGTTTCCACATGTACCTATGACCTAACCAAGCTCAAATGGAGGCATATTCCCACCGGGGGACCCCCGATGGGATGCAGTCAAAGGGGTAGACCGCGCGGTCAACAGAACTAGGGTTTCGTCGGAAATCGAGCATCAGATCTAGGGAATGGCCCCAAAACTTGTGTGTGTCCACATGGAATGCACAAAAGTGATTTGAGATGGTTTTATATCCAAGGCTACCCCCAGGTGTGTCCGGCTTCTCGGACAGGGGGTTCCTACACTTAGGCAGATTCTGCATGTATAGGGGGAACTCCCTCGGAGGTGAACCGGAGAGAAACTTGAGATCATATGGGATGATCCTTGTTTCCACATGTACCTATGACCTAACCAAGCTCAAATTGAGGCATATGCCCACCGGGGGACCCCCGATGGGATGCAGTCAAAGGGGTAGACCGCGCGGTCAACAGAACTAGGGTTTCGTCGGAAATCGAGCATCGGATCTAGGGAATGGCCCCAAAACTTGTGTGTGTCCACATGGAATGCACAAAAGTGATTTGAGATGGTTTTATATCCAAGGCTACCCCCAGGTGTGTCCGGCTTCTCGGACAGGGGGGGGAACTCCCTCGGAGGTGAACCGGAGAGAAACTTGAGATCATATGGGATGATCCTTGTTTCCACATGTACCTATGACCTAACCAAGCTCAAATGGAGGCATATGCCCACCGGGGGACCCCCGATGGGATGCAGTCAAAGGGGTAGACCGCGCGGTCAACAGAACTAGGGTTTCATCGAAATCGAGCATCGGATCTAGGGAATGGCCCCAAAACTTGTGTGTGTCCACATGGAATGCACAAAAGTGATTTGAGATGGTTTTATATCCAAGGCTACCCCCAGGTGTGTCCGGCTTCTCGGACAGGGGGTTCCTACACTTAGGCGGATCTGCATGTATAAGGGAACTCCCTCGGAGGTGAACCGGAGAGAAACTTGGGATCATATGGGATGATCCTTGTTTCCACATGTACCTATGACCTAAGCAAGCTCAAACGAGGCATATGCCCACCGGGGGACCCCCGATGGGATGCAGTCAAAGGGGTAGACCGCGCGGTCAACAGAACTAGGGTTTCGTCGGAAATCGAGCATCGGATCTAGGGAATGGCCCCAAAACTTGTGTGTGTCCACATGGAATGCACAAAAGTGATTTGAGATGGTTTTATATCCAAGGCTACCCCCAGGTGTGTCCGGCTTCTCGGACAGGGGGTTCCTACACTTAGGCAGATTCTGCATGTATAGGGGGGAACTCCCTCGGAGGTGAACCGGAGAGAAACTTGAGATCATATGGGATGATCCTTGTTTCCACATGTACCTATGACCTAACCAAGCTCAAATGGAGGCATATGCCCACCGGGGGACCCCCGATGGGATGCAGTCAAAGGGGTAGACCGCGCGGTCAACAGAACTAGGGTTTCGTCGGAAATCGAGCATCGGATCTAGGGAATGGCCCCAAAACTTGTGTGTGTCCACATGGAATGCACAAAAGTGATTTGAGATGGTTTTATATCCTAGGCTACCCCCAGGTGTGTCCGGCTTCTCGGACAGGGGGTTCCTACACTTAGGCAGATTCTGCATGTATAGGGGGAACTCCCTCGGAGGTGAACCGGAGAGAAACTTGAGATCATATGGGATGATCCTTGTTTCCACATGTACCTATGACCTAACCAAGCTCAAATGGAGGCATATGCCCACCGGGGGACCCCCGATGGGATGCAGTCAAAGGGGTAGACCGCGCGGTCAACAGAACTAGGGTTTCGTCGGAAATCGAGCATCGGATCTAGGGAATGGCCCCAAAACTTGTGTGTGTCCACATGGAATGCACAAAAGTGATTTGAGATGGTTTTATATCCTAGGCAACCCTCCCAGTGTGTCCGGCTTCTCGGACAGGGGTTCCTACACTTAGGCAGATTCTGCATGTATAGGGGGAACTCCCTCGGAGGTGAACCGGAGAGAAACTTGGGATCATATGGGATGATCCTTGTTTCCACATGTACCTATGACCTAACCAAGCTCAAATGGAGGCATATGCCCACCGGGGGACCCCCGATGGGATGCAGTCAAAGGGGTAGACCGCGCGGTCAACAGAACTAGGGTTTCGTCGGAAATCGAGCATCGGATCTAGGGAATGGCCCCAAAACTTGTGTGTGTCCACATGGAATGCACAAAAGTGATTTGAGATGGTTTTATATCCAAGGCTACCCCCAGGTGTGTCCGGCTTCTCGGACAGGGGGTTCCTACACTTAGGCAGATTTATAGGGGGAACTCCCTCGGAGGTGAACCGGAGAGAAACTTGAGATCATATGGGATGATCCTTGTTTCCACATGTACCTATGACCTAACCAAGCTCAAATGGAGGCATATGCCCACCGGGGGACCCCCGATGGGATGCAGTCAAAGGGGTAGACAGCGCGGTCAACAGAACTAGGGTTTCGTCGGAAATCGAGCATCGGATCTAGGGAATGGCCCCAAAACTTGTGTGTGTCCACATGGAATGCACAAAAGTGATTTGAGATGGTTTTATATCCAAGGCTACCCCCAGGTGTGTCCGGCTTCTCGGACAGGGGGTTCCTACACTTAGGCAGATTCTGCATGTATAGGGGGGAACTCCCTCGGAGGTGAACCGGAGAGAAACTTGAGATCATATGGGATGATCCTTGTTTCCACATGTACCTATGACCTAACCAATCTCAAATGGAGGCATATGCCCACCGGGGGACCCCCGATGGGATGCAGTCAAAGGGGTAGACGGCGCGGTCAACAGAACTAGGGTTTCGTCAGAAATCGAGCATCGGATCTAGGGAATGGCCCCAAAACTTGTGTGTGTCCACATGGAATGCACAAAAGTGATTTGAGATGGTTTTATATCCTAGGCTACCCCCAGGTGTGTCGGCTTCTCGGACAGGGGGTTCCTACACTTAGGCAGATTCTGCATGTATAGGGGGAACTCCCTCGGAGGTGAACCGGAGAGAAACTTGAGATCATATGGGATGATCCTTGTTTCCACATGTACCTATGACCTAACCAAGCTCAAATGGAGGCATATGCCCACCGGGGGACCCCCGATGGGATGCAGTCAAAGGGGTAGACGCGCGGTCAACAGAACTAGGGTTTCGTCAGAAATCGAGCATCGGATCTAGGGAATGGCCCCAAAACTTGTGTGTGTCCACATGGAATGCACAAAAGTGATTTGAGATGGTTTTATATCCAAGGCTACCCCCAGGTGTGTCCGGCTTCTCGGACAGGGGGTTCCTACACTTAGGCAGATTCTGCATGTATAGGGGGAACTCCCTCGGAGGTGAACCGGAGAGAAACTTGAGATCATATGGGATGATCCTTGTTTCCACATGTACCTATGACCTAACCAAGCTCAAATGGAGGCATATGCCCACCGGGGGACCCCCGATGGGATGCAGTCAAAGGGGTAGACCGCGCGGTCAACAGAACTAGGGTTTCGTCGGAAATCGAGCATCGGATCTAGGGAATGGCCCCAAAACTTGTGTGTGTCCACATGGAATGCAAAAAAGTGATTTGAGATGGTTTTATATCCAAGGCTACCCCCAGGTGTGTCCGGCTTCTCGGACAGGGGGTTCCTACACTTAGGCAGATTCTGCATGTATAGGGGGGAACTCCCTCGGAGGTGAACCGGAGAGAAACTTGAGATCATATGGGATGATCCTTGTTTCCACATGTACCTATGACCTAACCAAGCTCAAATGGAGGCATATGCCCACCGGGGGACCCCCGATGGGATGCAGTCAAAGGGGTAGACCGCGCGGTCAACAGAACTAGGGTTTCGTCGGAAATCGAGCATCGGATCTAGGGAATGGCCCCAAAACTTGTGTGTGTCCACATGGAATGCACAAAAGTGATTTGAGATGGTTTTATATCCTACCCCCAGGTGTGTCCGGCTTCTCGGACAGGGGGTTCCTACACTTAGGCAGATTCTGCATGTATAGGGGGAACTCCCTCGGAGGTGAACCGGAGAGAAACTTGAGATCATATGGGATGATCCTTGTTTCCACATATACCTATGACCTAACCAAGCTCAAATGGAGGCATATGCCCACCGGGGGACCCCCGATGGGATGCAGTCAAAGGGGTAGACGGCGCGGTCAACAGAACTAGGGTTTCGTCGGAAATCGAGCATCGGATCTAGGGAATGGCCCCAAAACTTGTGTGTGTCCACATGGAATGCACAAAAGTGATTTGAGATGGTTTTATATCCTAGGCTACCCCGGTGTGTCCGGCTTCTCGGACAGGGGGTTCCTACACTTAGGCAGATTCTGCATGTATAGGGGGGAACTCCCTCGGAGGTGAACCGGAGAGAAACTTGAGATCATATGGGATGATCCTTGTTTCCACATGTACCTATGACCTAACCAAGCTCAAATGGAGGCATATGCCCACCGGGGGACCCCCGATGGGATGCAGTCAAAGGGGTAGACCGCGCGGTCAACAGAACTAGGGTTTCGTCGGAAATCGAGCATCGGATCTAGGGAATGGCCCCAAAACTTGTGTGTGTCCACATGGAATGCACAAAAGTGATTTGAGATGGTTTTATATCCAAGGCTACCCCCAGGTGTGTCCGGCTTCTCGGACAGGGGGTTCCTACACTTAGGCAGATTCTGCATGTATAGGGGGGAACTCCCTCGGAGGTGAACCGGAGAGAAACTTGGGATCATATGGGATGATACTTGTTTCCACATGTACCTATGACCTAACCAAGCTCAAATGGAGGCATATGCCCACCGGGGGACCCCCGATGGGATGCAGTCAAAGGGGTAGACCGCGCGGTCAACAGAACTAGGGTTTCGTCGGAAATCGAGCATCGGATCTAGGGAATGGCCCCAAAACTTGTGTGTGTCCACATGGAATGCACAAAAGTGATTTGAGATGGTTTTATATCCAAGGCTACCCCCAGGTGTGTCCGGCTTCTCGGACAGGGGGTTCCTACACTTAGGCAGATTCTGCATGTATAGGGGGAACTCCCTCGGAGGTGAACCGGAGAGAAACTTGGGATCATATGGGATGATCCTTGTTTCCACATGTACCTATGACCTAACCAAGCTCAAATGGAGGCATATTCCCACCGGGGGACCCCCGATGGGATGCAGTCAAAGGGGTAGACCGCGCGGTCAACAGAACTAGGGTTTCGTCGGAAATCGAGCATCGGATCTAGGGAATGGCCCCAAAACTTGTGTGTGTCCACATGGAATGCACAAAAGTGATTTGAGATGGTTTTATATCCTAGGCTACCCCCCAGTGTGTCCGGCTTCTCGGACAGGGGGTTCCTACACTTAGGCAGATTCTGCATGTATAGGGGGAACTCCCTCGGAGGTGAACCGGAGAGAAACTTGAGATCATATGGGATGATCCTTGTTTACACATGTACCTATGACCTAACCAAGCTCAAATGGAGGCATATGCCCACCGGGGGACCCCCGATGGGATGCAGTCAAAGGGGTAGACGGCGCGGTCAACAGAACTAGGGTTTCGTCGGAAATCGAGCATCGGATCTAGGGAATGGCCCCAAAACTTGTGTGTGTCCACATGGAATGCACAAAAGTGATTTGAGATGGTTTTATATCCAAGGCTACCCCCAGGTGTGTCCGGCTTCTCGGACAGGGGGTTCCTACACTTAGGCAGATTCTGCATGTATAGGGGGAACTCCCTCGGAGGTGAACCGGAGAGAAACTTGAGATCATATGGGATGATCCTTGTTTCCACATGTACCTATGACCTAACCAAGCTCCAATGTATCCATAATTTCTGATGTTCCATGCTTGTTTTATGACAATACTTACATGTTTTGCTTGCACTTTATAATGTTTTTATGCGTTTTCCGGAACTAACCTATTAACAAGATGCCACAGTGCCAGTTCCTGTTTTCTACTGTTTTTGGTTCCAGAAAGGCTGTTCGGGCAATATTCTCGGAATTGGACGAAATCAACGCCAAACATCCTATTTTTCCCGGAAGCATCCAGAACACCGAAGGAGAGTCGGAGGAGAGCCAGGGGGCACCACACATGTGGGCGCGTGGGCTCCACCCTGGCCGCGCCGGCCTGGTGTGGGGCCACCCTGTCGCCCCTCCTACGCCGCCTCTTCGCCTATATAATCCCTTTCGACCTAAAAACGCGATACCAATTGACGAAACTCCAGAAAGACTCCAGGGGCGTCGCCGCCATCGCGAAACTCCAATTCGGGGACAGAAGTCTCTGTTCCGGCACCTGCCGGGACGGGGAAGTGCCCCCGGAAGCCATCTCCATCGACGCCATCGCCTCCATCATGCTCCGTGAGTAGTTCCCCCATGGACTACGGGTTCTAGCTGTAGCTAGTTGGTACTCTCTATCCCATGTACTTCAATACAATGATCTCATGAGCTGCCTTACATGATTGAGATCCATCTGATGTAATCGGTGTTGTGTTTGTTGGGATCCGATGGATGATACATTATGATTAGTCTATCTATAAAGTTTGTGAAGTTATTGTTGCTGCAATCTTGTTATGCTTAATGCTTGTCACTAGGGCCCGAGTGGCATGATCTTAGATTTAAGCTCTATAATTATTGCTTAGATTGTATCTACAAGTTGTATGCACATGTCGCTGTCCGGAACCAAAGGCCCCGAAGTGACAGAAATCGGGACAACCGGAGGGGATGGCGGTGATGTGAGGATCACATGTTTTCACCAAGTGTTAATGCTTTGCTCCGGTACTCTATTAAAAGGAGTACCTTAATATCCAGTAGATTCCCTTGAGGCCCGGCTGCCACCGGCTGTAGGACAAAAGATGTTGTACAAGTTTCTCATTGCGAGCACGTATGACTATATATGGAAAACATGCCTACATGATTAATGAATTGATGTTCTTTCTTAATGCTTTATCAATCCTATCAATTGCCCAACTGTAATTTGTTCACCCAACACTTGTCACTTATTGGAGAGTTACCACTAGTGTAGATCGCTGGGAACCCCGGTCCATCTCTCATCATCATATACTCGTTCTACATGTCATTGGAAGTAGTATCAACTATTTTCCGGTGCCATTGCTCTCATATTGCTATTACCGCTCTGTGTTACTGTTACTATTGCTCTCATATTACTGCTGCTTTCACATCACCTGTTACTAGTGCTTTTCAGTGCAGCTGAATTGACAACTCAGTTGTTAAGGCTTATAAGTATTCTTCACCTCCCTTGTGTCGAATCAATAAATTTGGGGTTTTACTTCCCTCGAAGCTGGCGATCCCCTATACTTGTGGGTTATCAAGACTGTTTTCTGCGCCGTTGCCGGGGAGGCATAGCTCTACTCATAAGTTCACCTGGGGAGTACACTCTACATCTCTCTCTGTTTTATTTTATTTTGTTTTGCTTAGTTTACTTTTGTCTAGTTTATTTGTGCTTAGTTTATTTCTTTTACTTTTGCTTAGTTTCTTTTTGTCTTGTTTTACTTTTCTCATATACACAAAAATCCATAAAAATTTGAAAAACCGAAAAATTAAAAACTGCTGTTATGGGAGAACCTACAACCTATTTGGAGCTTATAGAATATTATAATAATTATAGAGAATCAACGGGAAAAGTTATGAGTGTTGTGATAGAAAAATTGAATACAATTGCTAAAATCTTGCTTAAACGCCATGATATAAACTGTTGCTCTCAACAGGACACTAAACATCTTAAATTTCAATGTGGCTTTAGTGAGGAATTTTTAATTAAGAACTATAATCGGAATAGCTATATTCATTTTGGGTTCGAAGAAGTAGAACAATTTGTCTTATTTATGGGAGCTTCTGAAATAGAATCCTTCATGGTTAAAAATTATGAAACTTGTGTTGTTTGTAAGGACCTTAAAGATTATGTCTCTTCTATCCTTAATTTTTGCAATGAAAGTTACACTGATAATCCTTATATCATTGATTATAAAGAGAGACTCATTAATGCACAAGAATGCACTCACAATTTGCAGGAACCTGTGGAAGAAGAAATTGATGAACCTGAAAGCTCATTGGATGAAAAAGAGGAGGAAATTGATGAACCTGAAAGCTCATTGGATGAAAAAGAAGAGGAGAGTGATGAACAAAAGGAGGAAGAATGGATTAGCTACCCATGCCAACCTTCTAATGAGAGTAACTCTTTATCTCTTACACTATTTGATTGTCCTCCATGCTTACCGAAAGAGGTTGAATGTTATGTTCCTGTGGATTCTCTTGAAATATTCCCTATGAGTAAAACTTGTGAGAATAATTATGCTACTGTTATCTATGATAATCCATGCTACTTTGATAAATCTTATGATAATGCTTTGTTTGTGCCTGATGTCGAAATGCATGGTACTAAAGAGTTTTGTGTAGCAAATGTTTATGATAAAGCTCTAGATGATGGTCCTATGTTACTTGATAATATTAATTGTACTACTAATGAAAATGGGATTGGAAAGTTCTTGACTTTATCTATGAGTCCCATATCCCTTGAGATTGATCAATCACCTTGTTATATTATTGATAAAAGTGGATTTGAAAGTTTTAATCCCACTATTTTTGAGCTTGATAAAAATTATGTGTTTATGGATCATGAGAAACATGCTTTATGTGATAGTTATATTGTTGAGTTTGTTCATGAAGCTACTGAAAATTATTATGAGAGAGGAAAATATGGTTGTAGAAATTTTCATGGTACTAAAACACCTCTCTATATGCTGAAAATTTTGAAGTTACTCTTGTTTTATCTTCTTATGCTTGTCACTTTGTTCTTCATGAATTTATTTGTGTACAAGATTCCTATGCATAGGAAATGGGTTAGACTTAAATGTGTTAAGGATTTGCCTTTTGATGCTCTCTTTTGCTTCAACTCTGATTTCTTGTGAGTGCATCTTTAAAACTGCTGAGCCCATCTTAATGGCTATAAAAAAAGAAATTCTTGGGAGATAACCCATGTGTTTATTTTGCTACTGTTTTGTTGTGTTTTGGAAGTTGTTACTACTGTAGAAACCTCTCCTTATCTGTTATCACCAGAATTTGACCGGATCAGAGGTGGGCCGCGATCAAGGTTGGGCTTGAAGAATATACATGGAAGAAATACGTGAACCGGCCTTATACACGAAGTTTGGGCAGTTTGCCCTTGTATCTGTAAATATAGTAGGATACGTGTCGGTTAGTTAGAATTTGGCTCGTGCACGGTTGGGATTATTCCCACGTTAGAAAGTCCACGGACTATAAATATGTATCTAGGGTTATCAAGAAAGACAACAATCACGTTCATCACAAACCAATCTTGGCGCATCGCCGACCCCTTGTTTCGAGGGTTTCTTCCGGGTAAGCATCATGCTGCCTAGATCGCATCTTGCGATCTAGGCATATACTTATTCATTCATGCGTTGCTCGTACTGAAGCCTTTTTGATGGCGAGCAACGTAGTTATCATAGATGTGTTAGGGTTAGCATTGTTCTACCGTGCTACATGCTTCCGTCCATGCAACCCTTAGACGTCTAGCCGTCCTTACACCTTTCTTAGGTGTAAGGGCGGCACCTTGCTTGATCATTGTTTAGTAGATCCGATCCGTTATGATTGCTCCTTGATTCTTCAAGGATTAGTTTAATATCTGCATAGTTAGGCCTTACAAACGGGTTGAATGATCCAGTGGTACGTAGGGTGTAGTTTGCTAACCCTAGACAAGATGTTCCGGGGATCAACTTAATGTTGGTTTTTAGGCCTTGTCTAGGGTCGGTTTATTATCACCGTGCGTGGCTGCCAGGCTCAATCACGAGTAGGATGTTCCGATTATGTGGTGAAAACCCTAAATCGTCGTAGGTCGTTTTAGCTACATATTGATCAAGCAGGACCACCATGTGATCGTAGACCTCATACGAACCATGGGTGGATCGGCTCCTTGAGCCGATTCACGGGACAACCTGAGAGCCGATCGAGGCTCGTATTTAATGTTTACGTGTATGCCATGCAGGAAACTAAGCGAAGCAAATCCATCACCTTCCTGATCAGGTATAGGTCAGGTGGCACGCCCTTGCACCAGCATCGGGACGTGCGTACCAGGAGCTTTGCGGGCCGTCGCTCGGAGGGACCAGGGCCAGCCGCAGCCCTAGGTTGTTCCCGGCTCTTCGTGTTGCCAGCCGTTGCTCGCCGGTGGGTTTCGGACGCCAACACATTCTGGCACGCCCACAGGGACCCGCTCACACGGCATCAGGTGGAGAGGGTTCACACCTGAAGGCGCGCTCGATGGAGTGGACCTGTCCACCCCTTCAGAAGAACGCACCAGGTCCTTGCGTCAGGAGATCAATTTCATGGTAGCTCATTCGCTACACCGCCATTCTGAGAGCCTGGTGAACACTTTGGAGCGTGTCGCCCTTCGGGTGCTCCATGAAATCTTGAGGCATCAGTACTCTCCGTCAGGACCTGCTCTAGGGACTCACCAAGGAGAGCTGCCACTCCAGAGCCGACCACCGCTGCCGTTCGCGTTGGCAGCACCAGAAGTGCCGAGTTCACCGGCATTCGTCGTCTACAAGATCGGTGGCGATCCTAGCGATTACCAGTTCTTGTATGAGGCGCCTAAGGAGATCCCTCACGGATACACGTGCACATACGTGCCAGACAGCAGTAACTGGGCACTCATGAACCAGGCTGCAACAGCAGGGACTTCTGGAACAGCGGGAGGAGCCTCTGGATCAGATCTTGAGAAGCAGACGTGGCTAGCTAAGTACGCCACTCCGACGAACGTCCAGAGCTCAACTCCTGCAGCTAGCTCAGATCTTGAGAAGCAAGCGTGGCTGGCTAAGTATGCCACGCCAGCGAATCTTCAGAGCTCCACTCCTGCAGCTAGCACTGCGGATCAGATCAGCACGATCTTGAGAGACCAGTTCGGCATGGTGCCGAAAAGGAGGGCAATCGGCTATTCCAAGCCGTACCCCAACGACTACGATTTGATCCCACTACCACCCAAATATCGGCTCCCTGAATTCTCCAAGTTTAGTGGGTCAGATGGCTCCAGCTCAATCGAGCATGTAAGCCGATATTTGGCGCAGCTGGGCACGATCTCAGCTGCAGATGCACTACGCGTGAGGTTCTTCGCACAGTCCCTCACAGGATCGGCTTTTGGGTGGTACACATCACTGCCACCAGATTCGATCCGGACTTGGAAGCAGTTGGAGGAACAATTCCACATGCAATATCACTCAGAAGCTTCCGAGGCTGGCATTGCCGATCTAGCACAAGTACGTCAGAAGCGCGGAGAAACAGTGTCAGAGTACATCCAGCGCTTCAGGACCGTGAGGAACCGATGTTATTCGGCTCGTTTGACTGAAAAAGAAGCAGTCGAGTTGGCGGTGGTGGGTCTCGCATCACCGATCAAGGATATGGCTTCCCAAGCAGACTACCCTTCACTGGCGCACATGGTTCAGAAACTGTCATTATATGAACAGCGCCACCCAGACTGTACCAGGACAAATTCAAGCGTGCGGTAGTCCTGGTTGAAACAGAGGAAGATGAAGGGTCTGCGGGAGATCAAGAGGTAGCAGTGGCTGAATGGACTCGGGGGGCAACCCCCGTGTCCTGCAAATGGGTTAAGCCACAAGGTCCTCCAAGAGGGTTTGATTTTGACGTAACTAAAGCTGAGCAAATTTTCGACCTCTTACTTAAGGAGAAGCAGCTGAAGTTACCCGAAGGCCTCAAAATCCCCACGGTACAGGAGCTGAACGGAAAGCCATACTGCAAATGGCATAACACGTTCTCCCATACCACCAACGACTGCAGGGTGTGGCGTCAGCAGATCCAAATGGCGATAGAACAAGGACGTCTAATTTTCAACCAATACGCCATGAAAGTCGACACACACCCCTTCCCCGCCGTTAACACGGTGGAGTACGCTTACCCGAAGGTGCCAGCCAGGTTTCTCGTTGAGCATTAACATGGTTGAGCCTGGGCACCACTCTGGTAAGGACAAAGGCGAGGGCAGCCGCTCTCGTAGCAAGGACAAAGAGGAAGCCGCTCCACGCGATCGGCTCCGGCACGATGGCAAGCGCTACATCACAGAGGGAGAAGTGAAGAATGTGCGATATCAACGACCTCTCTCTGATCATCTCCTCAACAAATATGTGAGTCAGTACGACCAGCGCCGGCGATACAACGACGACGACGAAAGAGATCGTCTGGCTAGCAGGGACGCCAGGAGACATCGTCGGCATGATCGCGACGAGGAGAGATATGAGCGCCGTGCCAAGGAGAGGTCAAGAGAACAAGACGACGTGGACAAGCACTGGGACTGTCCTTTCTTCAAACACTGCTGGGATTCAGGAATGAGCCGATTGCCTACAATCGGCAACTGCCCAGAATGTAGACAGAAGAAGAAGGGTGCAACAGACGTGTCAGTGTTCAAACGTCTTGGGCCTCTCCCATCTAGGAACAAGCAAACTGAGTCCTCTCGGGAAGAAGACCTCGAGGAGTTAGAAGATGACTACGAAGAAGAAGAGGACAAGTACCACCGGCCAAGGTGGTGCCCTGATGGACTCAGCCGTTCCCAAAAGCGTAGGGTTCAGCGACTGCGTGGCTTGGAGGAAGCCGAAAGGTTATACCTGCACACGCTAAGGAAGGCGCGGCCCGATCTGGCCGCGAAAATTCAACCCTGGACGAAGAGGGTCGACCACAAAAGATGGAGTGGCGCCCCAAGCAAAGGAAAGCCGATGATGAGACATCGGCTAGTACAAACATGGTGTTCATCCTTCCAGCGGAGTTTTGTGCTCCAGGATTAGACGAAGCACCTGTGGCACAACTTGACTGCGGCCCACGGCCGGTTATCTTTGAGAAGCCACGTGAAAGAAGCTACAGACACCTGAAGGCCCTGTACTTACGAGGTTATATCAATGGGCAGCCTGTCAATAGGATGCTGGTGGACACCGGAGCGGCAGTCAACATCATGCCATACTCCATGCTACGTCGGTTGGGACGCTCTAGCTCGGATCTGATCAAGACCAACGTTACACTGAGCGATTTCAACGGCCACACGTCGTTGGGAACCCCAAGAGGAAGGTATGATGCGTGGATTTTCCCTCAGAAAGAAACCAAGGTTTATCGAACCAGGAGGAGCCAAGAAGCACGTTGAAGGTTGATGGCGGCGGGATGTAGTGCGGCGCAACACCGGGATTCCGGCGCCAACGTGGAACCTGCACAACACAACCAAAGTACTTTGCCCCAACGAAACAGTGAGGTTGTCAATCTCACCGGCTTGCTGTAACAAAGGATTAACCGTATTGTGTGGAAGATGATTGTTTGCGAAAACAGTAGAACAAGTATTGCAGTAGATTGTATTTCAGTAAAGAGAATTGGACCGGGGTCCACAGTTCACTAGAGGTGTCTCTCCCATAAGATAAACAGCATGTTGGGTGAACAAATTACGGTTGGGCAATTGACAAATAAAGAGAGCATGACAATGCACATACATATCATGATGAGTATAGTGAGATTTAATTGGGCATTACGACAAAGTACATAGACCGCCATCCAACTGCATCTATGCCTAAAAAGTCCACCTTCAGTTATCATCCGAACCCCCTCCAGTATTAAGTTGCAAAGCAACAGACAATTGCATTAAGTATGGTGCGTAATGTAATCAACAACTACATCCTTAGACATAGCATCAATGTTTTATCCCTAGTGGCAACAGCACAACACAACCTTAGAACTTTCTGTCACTGTCCCAGGTGTCAATGCAGGCATGAACCCACTATCGAGCATAAGTACTCCCTCTTGGAGTTACAAGCATCTACTTGGCCAGAGCATCTACTAGTAACGGAGAGCATGCAAGATCATAAACAACACGTAGATATAACTTTGATAATCAACATAACAAGTATTCTCTATTCATCGGATCCCAACAAACGCAACATATAGAATTACAGATAGATGATCTTGATCATGTTAGGCAGCTCACAAGATCCGACAATGATAGCACAATGGGGAGAAGACAACCATCTAGCTACGCTATGGACCCATAGTCCAGGGGAGACTACTCACACATCACTCCGGAGGCGACCATGGCGGCGTAGAGTCCTCCGGGAGATGATTCCCCTCTCCGGCAGGGTGCCGGAGGCGATCTCCTGGATCCCCCGAGATGGGATCGGCGTTGGCGGCGTCTCTGGAAGGATTTCCGTATCGTGGCTCTCGGTACTGGGGGTTTCGTCACGGAGGCTTTAAGTAGGCGGAAGGGCAAGTCGGGAGGGGCACGGGGCCCCCGGATAACGAGGGCGCGGCCAAGGGGCGCCGCCTAGGGTTTGGGCACCCTGTGGCCCCACTTCGTTTCTCTTCGGACTTCTGGAAGCTTCGTGGAAAAATAGGCCCCTGGGCGTTGATTTCGTCCAATTGAGAATATTTCCTTACTAGGATTTCTGAAACCAAAAACAGCAGCAACTGGCACTTCGGCATCTTGTTAATAGGTTAGTTCCAGAAAATGCACGAATATGGCATAAAGTGTGCATAAAACATGTAGATAACATCAATAATGTGGCATGGAACATAAGAAATTATCGATACGTTGGAGACGTATCAGCATAACAGTTCTGCTCGTCCCGAGCAGGTAAAACGATAACACAGATAATTTCTGGAGTGACATGCCATCATAATCTTGATCATACTATTTGTAAAGCATATGTAGTGAATGCAGCGATCAAAACAATGTATATGACATGAGTAAACAAGTGAATCATAAAGCAAAGACTTTTCATGAATAGCACTTCAAGACAAGCATCAATAAGTCTTGCATAAGAGTTAACTCATAAAGCAATAATTCAAAGTAAAGGCATTGAAGCAACACAAAAGAAGATTAAGTTTCAGCGGTTGCTTTCAACTTGTAACATGTATATCTCATGGATATTGTCAACATAGAGTAATATAATAAGTGCAATAAGCAAGTATGTAGGAATCAATGCACAGTTCACACAAGTGTTTGCTTCTTGAGGTGGAGAGAAATAGGTGAACTGACTCAACATTGAAAGTAAAAGAATGGTCCTCCATAGAGGAAAAGCATCGATTGCTATATTTGTGCTAGAGCTTTGATTTTGAAAACATGAAACAATTTTGTCAACGGTAGTAATAAAGCATATGCATCATGTAAATTATATCTTATAAGTTGCAAGCCTCATGCATAGTGTACTAATAGTGCCCGCACCTTGTCCTAATTAGCTTGGACTACCGGATCATCACAATGCACATGTTTTAACCAAGTGTCACAAAGGGGTACCTCTATGCCGCCTGTACAAAGGTCTAAGGAGAAAGCTCGCATTGGATTTCTCGCTATTGATTATTCTTCAACTTAGACATCCATACCGGGACAACATAGACAACAGATAATGGACTCCTCTTTTATGCATAAGCATGTAACAACAATTAATAATTTTCTCATTTGAGATTGAGGATATATGTCCAAAACTGAAACTTCCACCATGGATCATGGCTTTAGTTAGCGGCCCAATGTTCTTCTCTAACAATATGCATGCTTAACCATAAGGTGGTAGATCGCTCTTACTTCAGACAAGACGAACATGCATAGCAACTCACATGAAATTCAACAAAGAGTAGTTGATGGCGTCCCCAGAAACATGGTTATCGCACAACAAGCAACTTAATAAGAGATAAAGTGCATAATTACATATTCAATACCACAATAGTTTTTAAACTATTTGTCCCATGAGCTATATATTGCAAAGGTGAATGATGGAATTTTAAAGGTAGCACTCAAGCAATTTACTTTGGAATGGCGGAAAATACCATGTAGTAGGTAGGTATGGTGGACACAAATGGCATAGTGGTTGGCTCAAGTATTTTGGATGCATGAGAAGTATTCCCTCTCGATACAAGGTTTAGGCTAGCAAGGCTTATTTGAAACAAACACAAGGATGAACCGGTGCAGCAAAACTCACATAAAAGACATATTGAAAACATTATAAGACTCTACACCGTCTTCCTTGTTGTTCAAACTCAATACTAGAAATTATCTAGACCTTAGAAAAACCAAATATGCAAACCAAATTTTAGCATGCTCTATGTATTTCTTCATTAATTGGTGCAAAGCATATGATGCAAGAGCTTAATCATGAGCACAACAATTGCCAAGTATCACATTACCCAAGACATTTATAGCAATTACTACATGTATCATTTTCCAATTCCAACCATATAACAATTTAACGAAGGAGAAACTTCGCCATGAATACTATGAGTAGAAACCAAGGACATACTTGTCCATATGCTACAGCGGAGCGTGTCTCTCTCCCATAAAGTGAATGCTAGGATCCATTTTATTCAAACAAAACAAAAAAACAAAAACAAACCGACGCTCCAAGAAAAAGCACATAAGATGTGATGGAATAAAAATATAGTTTCAGGGGAGGAACCTGATAATGTTGTCGATGAAGAAGGGGATGCCTTGGGCATCCCCAAGCTTAGACGCTTGAGTCTTCTTAATATATGCAGGGGTGAACCACCGGGGCATCCCCAAGCTTAGAGCTTTCACTCTCCTTGATCATGTTGCATCATACTCCTCTCTTGATCCTTGAAAACTTCCTCCACACCAAACTCGAAACAACTCATTAGAGGGTTAGTGCATAATATAAATTGACATATTCAGAGGTGACACAATCATTCTTAACACTTCTGGACATTGCATAATGCTACTGGACATTAGTGGATCAAAGAAATTCATCCAACATAGCAAAAGAGGCAATGCGAAATAAAAGGCAGAATCTGTCAAAACAGAACAGTTCGTATTGACGAATTTTAAAATGGCACCAGACTTGCTCAGATGAAAATGCTCAAATTTAATGAAAGTTGCGTACATATCTGAGGATCATGCATGTAAATTGGCTTAATTTTCTGAGCTACCTACAGGGAGGTGGACCCAGATTCGTGACAGCAAAGAAATCTGGAACTGTGCAGTAATCCAAATCTAGTACTTACTTTTCTATCAACGGCTTAACTTGGCACAACAAAACACAAAACTAAGATAAGGAGAGGTTTCTACAGTAGTAAACAACTTCCAAGACACAAAATAAAAACAAAGTACTGTAGGTAAAACATGGGTTGTCTCCCATAAGCGCTTTTCTTTAACGCCTTTCAGCTAGGCGCAGAAAGTGTGTATCAAGTATTATCAAGAGACGAAGTGTCAACATCATAATTTGTTCTCATAATAGAATCAAAAGGGTACTTCATTCTCTTTCTAGGGAAGTGTTCCATACCTTTCTTGAGAGGAAATTGATATTTTATATTACCTTCCTTCATATCAATGATAGCACCAACAGTTCGAAGAAAAGGTCTTCCCAATATAATGGGACAAGATGCATTGCATTCAATATCCAAGACAACAAAATCAACGGGGACAAGGTTATTGTTAACGGTAATGCGAACATTATCAACCTTACCCAAAGGTTTCTTTGTAGAATGATCAGCAAGATTAACATCCAAATAGCAATTTTTCAATGGTGGCAAGTCAAGCATATTATAAATTTTCTTAGGCATAACAGAAATACTTGCACCAAGATCACATAAAGCATTACAATCAAAATCTTTAACCTTCATCTTAATGATGGGCTCCCAACCATCCTCTAGCTTTTTAGGAATAGAGGCTTCACGCTCTAGTTTCTCTTCTCTAGCTTTTATGAGAGCATTTGTAATATGATGTGTAAAAGCCAAATTTATAGCACTAGCATTAGGACTTTTAGCAAGTTTTTGCAAGAACTTTATAACTTCAGAGATGTGGCAATCATCAAAATTCAAACCATTATAATCTAAAGCAATGGGATCATCATCCCCAATGTTGGAAAAAATTTCAGCAGCTTTATCACAGGCAGTTTCAGCAGTTTTAGCAGTTTCAGGCAGTTTCTCGCGCTTTGCATTAGAAGTGGAAACATTGCTAACACCAATTCTTTTATTAGTATTAGTAGGAGGTGCAGCAACATGTGTAGCATTAGCATTACTAGTGGTGGTAATAGTCCAAACTTTAGCTACATTCTTCTCTTTAGCTAGTTTTTCATTTTCTTCTCTATCCCACCTAGCACGCAGTTCAGCCATTAATCTTATATTCTCATTAATTCTAACTTGAATGGCATTTGCTGTAGTAACAATTTTATTATGATGATTCTCATTAGGCAAAACTTTTGATTTCAAAAGATCAACATCAGCAGCAAGACTATCGACTTTAGAAGCAAGTATATCAATTTTCCCAAGCTTTTCTTCAACAGATTTGTTAAAAGCAGTTTGTGTACTAATAAATTCTTTAAGCATGGCTTCAAGTCCAGGGGGTGAACTCCTATTATTGTTGTAAGAATTCCCATAAGAATTAGCATAGCCGTTGCCACTATTATAAGGATATGGCCTATAGTTGTTACTAGAATTGTTCCGGTAAGCATTGTTGTTGAAATTATTATTTTTAATGAAGTTTACATCAACATGTTCTTCTTGTGCAACCAATGAAGCTAACGGAACATTATTAGGATCAATATTAGTCCTATCATTCACAAGCATAGACATAATAGCATCAATCTTATCACTCAAGGAAGAGGTTTCTTCGACAGAATTTACCTTCTTACCTTGTGGAGCTCTTTCCGTGTGCCATTCAGAGTAGTTGATCATCATATTATCAAGAAGCTTTGTTGCTTCACCAAGAGTGATGGACATAAAGGTACCTCCAGCAGCTGAATCCAATAAATTCCATGAAGAAAAATTTAGTCCTGCATAGAAGGTTTGGATGATCATCCAAGTAGTCAGTCCATGGGTTGGGCAATTTTTAACCAGAGATTTCATTCTTTCCCAAGCTTGAGCAACATGTTCAGTATCTAATTGTTTAAAATTCATTATGCTACTCCTCAAAGATATAATTTTAGCAGGGGGATAATATCTACCAATAAAAGCATCCTTGCATTTAGTCCATGAATCAATACTATTCTTAGGCAGAGATAGCAACCAATCTTTAGCTCTTCCTCTTAATGAGAAAGGGAACAATTTTAGTTTAATAATATCACCATCTACATCTTTATATTTTTGCATTTCACATAGTTCAACAAAATTATTAAGATGGGCAGCAGCATCATCAGAACTAACACCAGAAAATTGCTCTCGCATAACAAGATTCAGTAAAGCAGGTTTAATTTCAAAGAATTCTGCTGTAGTAGCAGGTGGAGCAATAGGTGTGCATAAGAAATCATTATTATTTGTGGTTGTGAAGTCACACAACTTAGTATTTTCAGCGTTGGCCATTTTAGCAACAGTAAATAAAGCAAACTAGATAAAGTAAATGCAAGTAAACTAATTTTTTGTGTTTTTGATATAGCAAACAAGATAGCAAGTAAAGTAAAACTAGCAACTAATTTTTTTGTATTTTGATTTAGTGCAGCAAACAAAGTAGTAAATAAAACTAAGCAAGACAAAAACAAAGTAAAGAGATTGAGAAGTGGAGACTCCCCTTGCAGCGTGTCTTGATCTCCCCGGCAACGGCGCCAGAAAAAGAGCTTGATGGCGTGTAACTCACACGTTCGTTGGGAACCCCAAGAGGAAGGTATGATGCGCACAGCACAAGTTTTCCCTCAAAGAAACCAAGGTTTATCGAACCAGGAGGAGCCAAGAAGCACGTTGAAGGTTGATGGCGGCGGGATGTAGTGCGGCGCAACACCAGGGATTCCGGCGCCAACGTGGAACCTGCACAACACAACCAAAGTACTTTGCCCCAACGAAACAGTGAGGTTGTCAATCTCACCGGCTTGCTGTAACAAAGGATTAACCGTATTGTGTGGAAGATGATTGTTTGCAGAAAACAGTAGAACAAGTATTGCATAGATTGTATTTCAGTAAAGAGAATTGGACCGGGGTCCACAGTTCACTAGAGGTGTCTCTCCATAAGATAAACAGCATGTTGGGTGAACAAATTACAGTTGGGCAATTGACAAATAAAGAGAGCATGACAATGCACATACATATCATGATGAGTATAGTGAGATTTAATTGGGCATTACGACAAAGTACATAGACCGCCATCCAACTGCATCTATGCCTAAAAAGTCCACCTTCAGGTTATCATCCGAACCCCCTCCAGTATTAAGTTGCAAAGCAACAGACAATTGCATTAAGTATGGTGCGTAATGTAATCAACAACTACATCCTTAGACATAGCATCAATGTTTTATCCCTAGTGGCAACAGCACAACACAACCTTAGAACTTTCTGTCACTGTCCCAGGTGTCAATGCATGAACCCACTATCGAGCATAAGTACTCCCTCTTGGAGTTACAAGCATCTACTTGGCCAGAGCATCTACTAGTAACGGAGAGCATGCAAGATCATAAACAACACGTAGATATAACTTTGATAATCAACATAACAAGTATTCTCTATTCATCGGATCCCAACAAACGCAACATATAGAATTACAGATAGATGATCTTGATCATGTTAGGCAGCTCACAAGATCCGACAATGATAGCACAATGGGGAGAAGACAACCATCTAGCTACTGCTATGGACCCATAGTCCAGGGGTAGACTACTCACATCACTCCGGAGGCGACCATGGCGGCGTAGAGTCCTCCGGGAGATGATTCCCCTCTCCGGCAGGTGCCGGAGGCGATCTCCTGGATCCCCCGAGATGGGATCGGCGTTGGCGGCGTCTCTGGAAGGTTTTCCGTATCGTGGCTCTCGGTACTGGGGGTTTCGTCACGGAGGCTTTAAGTAGGCGGAAGGGCAAGTCGAGAGGGGGCACAGGGGCCCCAGATGACAGGGCGGCACCCTGTGGCCCCACTTCGTTTCGTCTTCGGACTTCTGGAAGCTTCGTGGAAAAATAGGCCCCTGGGCGTTGATTTCGTCCAATTTCGAGAATATTTCCTTACTAGGATTTCTGAAACCAAAAACAGAAAACAGAATGGCACTTCGGCATCTTGTTAATAGGTTAGTTCGAAAATGCACGAATATGACATAAAGTGTGCATAAAACATGTAGATAACATCAATAATGTGGCATGGAACATAAGAAATTATCGATACGTTGGAGACGTATCAGCGATTTCAACGGCCAAGCATCTGATGCACAAGGTGTTCTGAACGTGGATCTGACCGTAGGGAGGAAAACCATCCCTACGACATTCTTCATCGTCGATAGCAAGAGCACTTACGCTGTCCTGCTAGGGAGAGATTGGATCCACGCCAACTGTTGCATTCCATCTACGATGCACCAATGCCTAATACAGTGGGATGGAGATGAAGTAGAAGTCGTCCATGCAGACGATACAGCCGAGATTTCAACGGCTGGCATGAACGTTTGGGAGACGGAAGGCCAAGAGCCACTCTCAGGCATCACTTTGGACGACTGCGAGTACATCGACGTGTCAAAAAACGGGGTGAGGCTGGTCTTATCCACTGGCCTGACCGTGTAACAAGAGCAAAGTCTATGAACGTACATGGGAAGGCCGATCCTTGTGATCGGCCCCAAAAAATAAAAAGTAATGATCTTGTCTCAAGCATGTCACGTAGTCATAGTGAAGCACGAACAAGATGTAAACCTCTTTTGAGCAATGCAATCAAGATGGGGGCCGATTCCAGCAATCGGCCCATATTATCCTTGCCATACGTTTTGCCTGTGTTCAGCGTCGATCTAACAGGTGACGGAAAGCTAGGGTATGGGTTTACATCGGCTGATGAGCTAGAAGAAGTCGACATTGGTCCTGGGGATAAGCCACGACCAACCTTCATCAGCAAGAAGTTAGATCCACATCTCAGGAGCCAGATGATAGCTCTGTTAAAAGAGTACCCAGATTGCTTTGCATGGGATTACACAGAGATGCCTGGGTTAGACAGGAGCATCATTGAGCATCGGCTCCCTCTCAAGAAAGGATTTCGGCCATTCCAACAACGAGCACGTCAGATGAAGGCCGAAATTCTCGAAGAAGTCAAGAAAGAGATCGAGAAAATGTTAGCCGCCGGGTTCATCAGGCCATGCAGGTATGCTGAATGGATCTCCAGTATTGTACCTGTGGAGAAAAAGGACGGCCGATGGCGTGTGGCTATAGATTTCCGAGATCTCAACAGAGCCACTCCAAAGGATGAATATCCAATGCCTGTGGCAGAAACATTGATCAACGCAGCTGCTGGCCACAAGGTGTTGAGTTTCATGGATGGCAATGCCGGCTACAACCAGATTTTCATGGCCCCAGAAGATATACACAAGACTGCATTCCGAGTACCAGGATCAGTGGGCTTGTTCGAATATGTGGTCATGACTTTTGGTTTGAAGAATGCCGGTGCAACGTACCAACGAGCCATGAATTATATTTTTCATGATCTGATCGGCAAGTTGGTGGAAATCTACATCGACGACGTGGTGGTCAAGTCTGTCTCCATGGAAGGACACTTGGATGATTTGCGACGCATCCTAGACCGAACTCGGAAGTTCGGACTGAGAATGAATCCAAAGAAGTGTGCCTTTGGTGTGACGGCCGGTCAGTTCCTAGGTTTTCTTGTTCATGAACGAGGAATTGAGATCGGCCTGAAAAGTCAGGAGGCAGTACGTACCATGCAGCCGCCTACCACGAAGAAGGAGCTCCAACGTCTGATCGGCAAGATCAATTTCGTCCGGCGATTCATCTCTAATCTCTCAGGACGAATTGAGCCGTTCATGGCGTTGGTCAAGATTAAATCTGATGACGAGTTTCACTGGGGGGCAGAACAGCAGCAGGCGTTTGATGAGATTAAGCGGTATCTAACAACACCGCCTGTGCTAGTTCCGCCTCAGCAGGACAGGCCGTTCTACATCTACCTATCAGTAGCTGACACGTCCATTGCTTCGGTGGTGGTGCAACTCTACGAGGGGGTTGAAAAGGTCGTCTTCTACCTCAGCAGAAGGATGTTGGATGCAGAGACAAGGTATCCTGAGGTCGAGAAGTTATGCCTCTGCCTGTTCTTCACCTGCACCAAGCTCCATCACATCCTTTTGACGGCAGAGATCATCGTCATATGCAAGTCAGACGTTGTCAAGCACATGCTGTCGGCTCCTGTTTTGAAAGGCCGACTTGGTAAGTGGATGTTTGCGTTATCGGAGTTTGATCTCCGGTATCAGCCTGCGAAAGCAGTCAAGGGACAAGCGTTGGCCGATCTCATAGCTGAACGGATCAATACTAATATAGCAGCACTATCTATACGTGCATGGGCTATGTTCTTCGATGGATCGGCTTGTGACGATGGTTGTGGCATCGGCATTCTGCTCGTGTCGCCTCGGGGGGCAACATACTCCTTCTCCATCAGACTATCTACCCCTTGCACAAACAATGTCGCTGAGTATGAGGCAGTACGCAAGGGAATGGAGTTGCTTTTGGAAGCCGGGGCAGAAGCGGTGGAGCTTTTTGGAGACTCGAAGTTGGTGATCTCCCAGCTCACGGACGAATACAAGTGCGAGAGTGAGTCGCTCTTCCCATATTGGATGGAATGTCGTGAGCTGATGACACATTTTCGGTACATCAATTTCAATTGGGTCCCAAGATCTCAGAATACCGACGCCAATGATCTCGCACAGATGGCGTTAGGATATAAGGACATACCAGACGGGTCAGAAGTTCAGGTGCAGTTCCTGGAACAGGATGATTGGAGAGCCGATATCTTCAATTACTTGAAGGATTCGGCTCGGGGGGCACCTAAACGGATAAGATACAAGGCTATGAAATATGTCCTTATAGGAGATGACATGTTCTACAGGACGTTGGAAGGGTTACTACTCAAGTGCCTGGGACCAACTGAGTCTAATCGGCTCTTACATGAGGTGCATGAAGGCGCCTGTGGAACTCACCAATCGGCTCATAAGATGAAGTGGCTGATTAGGCGATCAGGGTTTTATTGGCCCACTATGCTTGAGGATTGCTTCAAGTACTACAAGGGATGCCAAGCGTGTCAGATGTTCGGGAAAATTCAGATGGTACCCGCATCAGCAATGAATCCCATCATCAAGCCTTGGCCATTCCGAGGTTGGGGCATGGATATGATCGGCAAAATCCATCCTGCGTCGAGCAAAGGCCACGAGTGGATCCTGGCCATTACAGATTACTTCACCAAATGGGTGGAGGCCGTCCCTATGAAGAAGGTAAAATCAGAAGATGTTATCAAATTTGTCAAAGAACACGTCATTCATAGGTTCGGGATTCCCCAAACAATCACGACCGATGGAGGTTCGGTCTTTATTTCTAAAGAATTCAGAAAATTCTGCGATGACATGGGGATTAAGCTGATCCGATCATCTCCATATTATGCTCAAGCCAACGGGCAAGCTGAAGCGTCTAATCAGAGCCTGATCAAGCTGATCAAGAGGAAGATTGACGAGAACCCTAGGGTTTGGCATGAAACATTGTCAGAAGCTTTGTGGGCCTACCGCATGTCATGCCATGGAGCCATAAAGACTTCGCCTTACCAGCTTGTCTATGGGCAGGAAGCCGTATTGCCTTGGGAAATTACGGCTGGATCAAGACGTGTCACGTTTCAGAATGATCTAACAGCTGAAGAATATGCAGCCCTGATGAGTGACACTATTGAGGATGCAACGGAACTTAGACTTTGGTCGTTGGAGAAGATTAAAGAGAATAAAGCCAGGGTGGCTCGTGCATACAATAAGAAGGTGAGACCAAAGGAGTTCCAAGTTGGTGATCTAGTATGGGAAGCCGTGTTGCCATTAGGAACCAAGGATAAAGCATATGGCAAATGGTCTCCTAATTGGCACGGTCCATACAAAGTCGTTCAAGCCTTGAAGGGTAATGCATACATGCTGGAGCAGCTGGACGGCGCTAAGTTCCCAGTAGCTGTCAATGGTCAGCATCTCAAGAAATATTTCCCAAGCATGTGGAATGACCAGTAAAATGGGGGCCGATTCAAGAAATCGGCCAGTAAAAAAAAATTTATACACAAATCACAGCCGATACGCAGACATCGACTTGAGAAATATAGATATCAGTACAGCCGACGCACAGACATCGACTTCAGAATAATGAAAAAGCCGATGCGTAGCCATCGACTCTAGAGGAACAAAGCTCAATTGAAGCAGGTTAACAGATCAGTTCCAAGTCAGAGCCCATGGCATTTGAGATGATTCTCTCGTTGGATTTCTTGAATCTGTGCGTTTGAAATTTGAGGATGGCATGGACACGGATGGGATCTGTTTGACTGCATAAGCAAACGATTTGGGCCTTGGAATGCGTGTTATGGTAGGAGCCGATGCTCTGTTATCGGCTCCTTGTGCAGCAACTTCGTTCGACAATCGGCAAAATCGACAAAGAAGCAAAATTATTTGGGGAATATTTCTTCATTAATAAAGGATTTCTTACAAAGAAAGAGCCGATTGCTCAAGGAAGGAAGAACAAAAGAAAGGCCTATTGGCCGATTTACTACTACTGCTAGGCCTATGCTACTAGGTCCTAGTCTACGGGCCGTTGCTGCCCTCGTCGTCGTCGTCGGAGCTCTCGTCGGCGCTGCTGCCGGCGGGCTCCTCGTCACTGCTCCAGCGACCCCCAGGGGGGGCCTCGTCATCCTCATCGACGACGTCGTCGTCGTTGTCATCGTCGTCGTCATCTGACCCGACGTGGAACCGCTTCGCCGGCGGGTAATCCTCGAGGGAGTCGGTGTCGTCGTCTTCCTCCTCCTCTTCCTCGGAGAAGGTGTACCCGTCCCAGGAGAACGAGTCATCCTCGCTCTCCGGTTCCAGTTCCCCATCGGCGAGGAACGGAGCTCTTCGTCTCCGCTGGTCAAGGACTTGTCGTCCTCGGACCAAACGGAGGAGGCGTGGTCCTCCTGGTCCCACTCTTCTGGGGCGCGCTGTGTGCGCCGCCATGAGCAGCCACCGGGTCCCACTCCGGCGTCGGCTCACGAGATGAGGAAGAATCGAAGAATACCGACGAGCTGGAGGAGGACGAAGAGGAGAAGGACTGGGAGGAGAGATCCGATGAGGCGGAGGAGGAAGAGGAGGAAGACATTGCTCTGAGATTGGGGTTTTTGGGTGCCGATGGCCAGAACAGAGCAAGGGGATGAAGAGGCGAACTGTTCGGCGCGGTTAAATAAAGGGGATATAGTGGAGATTCAATGCCACAGCAGTTTCCGAGGAGGTGGTGCCCAAAGAAAAAAAGAAAACAACGGTCAAATCACGCGGAGAAGTTGAGAAGGCAGGGCATCATGATGAAGGATACTGCGACGGTTTTGCTCTGCCACGACATGACCCGACGAAGAAAAAGCAGAGTGATTTTGGAATTATCAATTCCAAAACCAGGGGGCATGTGTTATCACCAGAATTTGACCGGATCAGAGGTGGGCCGCGATCAAGATTGGGCTTGAAGAATATACATGGAAGAAATACGTGAACCGGCCTTATACACGAAGTTTGGGCAGTTTGCCCTTGTATCTGTAAATATAGTAGGATACGTGTCGGTTAGTTAGAATTTGGCTCGTGCACGGTTGGGATTATTCCCACGTTAGAAAGTCCACGGACTATAAATATGTATCTAGGGTTATCAAGAAAGACAACAATCACGTTCATCACAAACCAATCTTGGCGCATCGCCGACCCCTTGTTTCGAGGGTTTCTTCCGGGTAAGCATCATGCTGCCTAGATCGCATCTTGCGATCTAGGCAGTACACGTTTATTCGTCGTTCATGCGTTGCTCGTGCTGAAGCCTTTTTGATGGCGAGCAACGTAGTTATCATAGATGTGTTAGGGTTAGCATTGTTCTACCGTGCTACATGCTTCCGTCCATGCAACCCTTAGACGTCTAGCCGTCCTTACACCTTTCTTAGGTGTAAGGGCGGCACCTTGCTTGATCATTGTTTAGTAGATCCGATCCGTTATGATTGCTCCTTGATTCTTCAAGGATTAGTTTAATATCTGCATAGTTAGGCCTTACAAACGGGTTGAATGATCCAGTGGTACGTAGGGTGTAGTTTGCTAACCCTAGACAAGATGTTCCGGGGATCAACTTAATGTTGGTTTTTAGGCCTTGTCTAGGGTCGGTTTATTATCACCGTGCGTAGCTGCCAGGCTCAATCACGAGTAGGATGTTCCGATTATGTGGTGAAAACCCTAAATCGTCGTAGGTCGTTTTAGCTACATATTGATCAAGCAGGACCACCATGTGATCGTAGACCTCATACGAACCATGGGTGGATCGGCTCCTTGAGCCGATTCACAGGACAACCTGAGAGCCGATCGAGGCTCGTATTTAATGTTTACGTGTATGCCATGCAGGAAACTAAGCGAAGCAAATCCATCACCTTCCTGATCAGGTATAGATCAGGTGGCACGCCCTTGCACCAGCATCGGGACGTGCGTACCAGGAGCTTTGCGGGCCGTCGCTCGGAGGGACCAGGGCCAGCCGCAGCCCTAGGTTGTTCCCGGCTCTTCGTGTTGCCAGCCGTTGCTCGCCGGTGGGTTTCGGACGCCAACATTATCTTTATTTTATTGCATTTTTGTGCCAAGTGAAGCCTCTAGTCGAAGGTTGATACTAGATTTGGATTTCTGCGCAGAAACAAATTTCTATCTGTCACGAATCTGGGCTGTTTTCTCTGTAGGTAACTCAGAAAAATCTTCCAATTTACGTGCGTGTATGTAACTTTCATTAGTTTTGAGTTTTCTGATTTGAGCAACGGAAGTACCTCTTTAAAATTCGTCTTTACTGGCTGTTCTGTTTTGGCAGATTCTGTCTCTGTTTTTTTGCATTGTCTCTTGTGGACTTTAAGCAAGGCTTTCTAGACGTGGAGAGCTATAGCTAATGTTTTATTGAGTTCTTGCAATGTGTCACTACAGGACCAAGGTGGATTCAAATTTTTTGAGTACTAACCCCTCTAATGAAGTTTATGAGAAGTTTGGTGTGAAGGAAGTTTTCAAGGGTCAAGAGAGGAGGATGATATATGATCAAGAAGAGTGAAAAGTCTAAGCTTGGGGATGCCCCCGTGGTTCATCCCTGCATATTTCAAGAAGACTCAAGCGTCTAAGCTTGGGGATGCCCAAGGCATCCCCTTCTTCATCAACTTATCAGGTTTCTTCTATTGAAACTATATTTTTATTCGGTCACATCATATGTGCTTTACTTGGAGCGTCTGTGTGTTTTTATTTTTGTTTTTGTTTGAATAAGATCGGATCCTAGCAATCCTTGTTTGGGAGAGAGACACGCTCCGCTTTTTCATATGAACACTTGTTCTTCATTTTACTTTTAATGTTCAATGATAAAAGTTGGAAGCTACAATACTTATGGTTATTTGGTTGGAAACAGAAAATGCCTCATAATGTCTTGGATAATTTGACACTTGGCAATTGTTTTGAGCTCTCAAGTAGATCATGATTAAGTTTTTTCATGTAGTTTAAACCTATTAGTGGAGAACTACCGTAGAGCTTGTTAAAATTGGTTTGCATGATTGGTCTCTCTTAAGGTCTAGATATTTTCTGGTAAAAGTGTTTGAGCAACAAGGAAGACAGTGTAGAGTATTATAATGCTTGCAATATGTTTTTATGTAAGTTTTGCTGTACCGGTTCATACTTGTGTTTGCTTCAAATAGCCTTGCTAGCCTAAGCCTTGTATCGAGAGGGAATACTTCTCATGCATCCAAAATCCTTGAGCCAACCACTATGCCATTTGTGTCCACCATACCTACCTACTACATGGTATTTCTCCGCCATTCCAAAGTAAATTGCTTGAGTGCTACCTTTAAACAATTCAAAATGCTTCTCAATTTGTGTCAATGTTTTATAGCTCATGAGGAAGTATGTGGTGTTTTATCTTTCAATCTTGTTGGGCAGCTTTCACAAATGGACTAGTGGCTTCATCCGCTTATCCAATAATTTTGCAAAAAGAGCTGGCAATGGGATTCCCAGTCCCAAATTAATTAACCAAAATAGACACTCCTCCATGGTATGTGATTGTTGGACGGCACCCGAAGGATTTGGTTAGCCATGGCTTGAGAAAGCAAAGGTGGGGAGGAGTGTCATCACTAAATAAAACTAAAATAAAAAGGCACTCCTTCATGGTATGAGATTGTTGGCAGGCACCCGAGGATTCGGTTAGCCATGGTTTGTGAAAGAAAGGTTGGAAGGAGTGCCACCCAAAAATAAAATAAAATGGGAGCCGCTCTTTGAAGGTTTGTCTGGCAAGGGGGTTAGAGTGCCCACTACCATTCGTTGACAACAACAAACACCTCTCAAAACTTTACTTTTATGCTCTCTTTATGTTTTCAAAACCAAAGCTCTAGCACAAATATAGCAATAAATGCTTCCCTCTGCGAAGGGCCTTTCTTTTACTTTATGTTGAGTCAGTTTACCTACTTCCTTCCACCTTAGAAGCAAACACTTGTGTCAACTGTGCATTGATTCTTACATACTTGCTTATTTGCATTCATCATATTACTTTATGTTGACAATTATCCATGAGATATGCATGTTGAAAGTTGAAAGCAACTGCTGAAACTTATATCTTCCTTTGTGTTGCTTCGATGCCTTTACTTTGAATTTATTGCTTTATGAGTTAACTCTTGTGCAAGGCTTTTGATGCTTGTCTTGAAAGTACTCTTCATGAAAAGTTTTGCTATATGTTATCTATTTGTTAGCAACTATAAATCATTGCCTTGAGTCACTTCATTCATTTCATATGCTTTATAATAGTATGATCAAGGTTATGTAAGTAGCATGTCACTACAGAAATTATTCTTTTTATCGTTTACCTACTCGAGGACGAGTAGGAACTAAGCTTGGGGATGCGATACGTCTCCAACGTATCCATAATTTCGATGTTCCATGCTTGTTTTATGACAATACTTACATGTTTTGCTTGCACTTTATAATGTTTTTATGCGTTTTCGGAACTAACCTATTAACAAGATGCCACAGTGCCAGCTCTTGTTTTCTACTGTTTTTGGTTCCAGAAAGGCTGTTCGGGCAATATTCTCGGAATTGGACGAAATCAACGCCAAACATCCTATTTTCCCGGAAGCATCCAGAACACCGAAGGAGAGTCGGAGGAGAGCCAGGGGGCCACCACACATGTGGGCCACGCGGGCTCCACCCTGGCCGCGCCGGCCTGGTGTGGGGCCACCCTGTCGCCCCTCCTGCGCCTCCTCTTCGCCTATATAATCCCTTTCGACCTAAAAACGCGATACCAATTGACGAAACTCCAGAAAGACTCCAGGGGCGCCGCCGCCATCGCGAAACCCATTCGGGGACAGTCTCGCCCGGCACCCGCCGGGACGGGGAAGTGCCCCGGAAGCCATCTCCATCGACGCCATCGCCTCCATCATGCTCCGTGAGTAGTTCCCCCATGGACTACGGGTTCTAGCAGTAGCTAGTTGGTACTCTCTATCCCATGTACTTCAATACAATGATCTCATGAGCTGCCTTACATGATTGAGATCCATCTGATGTAATCGGTGTTGTGTTTGTTGGGATCCGATGGATGATACATTATGATTAGTCTATCTATAAAGTTTGTGAAGTTATTGTTGCTGCAATCTTGTTATGCTTAATGCTTGTCACTAGGGCCCGAGTGGCATGATCTTAGATTTAAGCTCTATAATTATTGCTTAGATTGTATCTACAAGTTGTATGCACATGTCGCTGTCCGGAACCAAAGGCCCCGAAGTGACGGGACAACCGGAGGGGATGGCGGTGATGTGAGGATCACATGTTTTCACCAAGTGTTAATGCTTTGCTCCGGTACTCTATTAAAAGGAGTACCTTAATATCCAGTAGATTCCCTTGAGGCCCGGCTGCCACCGGCTGGTAGGACAAAAGATGTTGTACAAGTTTCTCATTGCGAGCACGTATGACTATATATGGAAAACATGCCTACATGATTAATGAATTGATGTTCTTTCTTAATGCTTTATCAATCCTATCAATTGCCCAACTGTAATTTGTTCACCCAACACTTGTCACTTATTGGAGAGTTACCACTAGTGTAGATCGCTGGGAACCCCGGTCCATCTCTCATCATCATATACTCGTTCTACATGTCATTGGAAGTAGTATCAACTATTTTCTGGTGCCATTGCTCTCATATTGCTATTACTGCTGCTGTGTTACTGTTACTATTGCTCTCATATTACTGCTGCTTTCACATCACCCCTGTTACTAGTGCTTTTCCAGGTGCAGCTGAATTGACAACTCAGTTGTTAAGGCTTATAAGTATTCTTTACCTCCCCTTGTGTCGAATCAATAAATTTGGGGTTTTACTTCCCTCGAAGACTGCCGTGATCCCCTATACTTGTGGGTTATCACCTAACCAAGATCAAATGGAGGCATATGCCCACCGGGGGACCCCCGATGGGATGCAGTCAAAGGGGTAGACCGCGCGGTCAATAGAACTAGGGTTTCGTCGGAAATCGAGCATCGGATCTAGGGAATGGCCCCAAAACTTGTGTGTGTCCACATGGAATGCACAAAAGTGATTTGAGATGGTTTTATATCCAAGGCTACCCCCAGGTGTGTCCGGCTTCTCGGACAGGGGGTTCCTACACTTAGGCAGATTCTGCATGTATAGGGGGAACTCCCTCGGAGGTGAACCGGAGAGAAACTTGGGATCATATGGGATGATCCTTGTTTCCACATGTACCTATGACCTAACCAAGATCAAATGGAGGCATATGCCCACCGGGGGACCCCCGATGGGATGCAGTCAAAGGGGTAGACCGCGCGGTCAATAGAACTAGGGTTTCGTCGGAAATCGAGCATCGGATCTAGGGAATGGCCCCAAAACTTGTGTGTGTCCACATGGAATGCACAAAAGTGATTTGAGATGGTTTTATATCCAAGGCTACCCCCAGGTGTGTCCGGCTTCTCGGACAGGGGGTTCCTACACTTAGGCAGATTCTGCATGTATAGGGGGGAACTCCCTCGGAGGTGAACCGGAGAGAAACTTGGGATCATATGGGATGATCCTTGTTTCCACATGTACCTATGACCTAACCAAGCTCAAATGGAGGCATATGCCCACCGGGGGACCCCCGATGGGATGCAGTCAAAGGGGTAGACCGCGCGGTCAACAGAACTAGGGTTTTGTCGGAAATCGAGCATCGGATCTAGGGAATGGCCCCAAAACTTGTGTGTGTCCACATGGAATGCACAAAAGTGATTTGAGATGGTTTTATATCCTAGGCTACCCCCCAGGTGTGTCCGGCTTCTCGGACAGGGGGTTCCTACACTTAGGCAGATTCTGCATGTATAGGAGGGAACTCCCTCGGAGGTGAATGATGGCGTGTAACTCACACGTTCGTTGGGAACCCCAAGAGGAAGGTATGATGCGCACAGCAGCAAGTTTTCCCTCAGAAAGAAACCAAGGTTTATCGAACCAGGAGGAGCCAAGAAGCACGTTAAAGGTTGATGGCGGCGGGATGTAGTGCGGCGCAACACCAGGGATTTCGGCGCCAACGTGGAACCTGCACAACACAACCAAAGTACTTTGCCCCAACGAAACAGTGAGGTTGTCAATCTCACCGGCTTGCTGTAACAAAGGATTAACCGTATTGTGTGGAAGATGATTGTTTGCAGAAAACAGTAGAAACAAGTATTGCAGTAGATTGTATTTCAGTAAAGAGAATTGGACCGGGGTCCACAGTTCACTAGAGGTGTCTCTCCCATAAGATAAACAGCATGTTGGGTGAACAAATTACAGTTGGGCAATTGACAAATAAAGAGGGCATGACCATGCACATACATATTATGATGAGTATAGTGAGATTTAATTGGGCATTACGACAAAGTACATAGACCGCCATCCACATGCATCTATGCCTAAAAAGTCCACCTTCAGGTTATCATCCGAACCCCCTCCAGTATTAAGTTGCTAACAACAGACAATTGCATTAAGTATTGCGCGTAATGTAATCAATAACTACATCCTCGGACATAGCACCAATGTTTTATCCCTAGTGGCAACAGCACATCCATAACCTTAGAGGTTCTTGTCACCCCTCCAGATTCACGGAGACATGAACCCACTATCGAGCATAAATACTCCCTCTTGGAGTTACTAGCATCAACTTGGCCAGAGCATCTACTAATAACGTAGAGCATGCAAGATCATAAACAACACATAGACATAGCTTTGATAATCAACATAACAAGTATTCTCTATTCATCGGATCCCAACAAACGTAACATATAGAATTACAGATAGATGATCTTGATCATGTTAGGCAGCTCACAAGATCCAACAATGATAGCACAATGGGGAGAAGACAACCATCTAGCTACTGCTATGGACCCATAGTCCAGGGGTAGAACTCACACATCACTCCGGAGGCGACCATGGCGGCGTAGAGTCCTCCGGGAGATGATTCCCCTCTCCGGCAGGGTGCCGGAGGCGATCTCTGGATCCCCCGAGATGGGATCGGCGGCATCTCGGAAGGTTTTCCGTATCGTGGCTCTCGTACTGGGGTTTCGCGGAGGCTTTAAGTAGGCGGAAGGGTAGGTCAAGAGGCGCACGAGGGCCCCACACCACAGGGCCGCGCGGCCAAGGGGGGCCGCGCCGCCCTAGGGTGTGGCCCCTCGTGGCCCCTCTTCGTCTCCTCTTCGGACTTCGGAAGCTTCGTGGCAAAATAGGACCCTGGGCGTTGATTTCGTCCAATTCCGAGAATATTTCGTTACTAGGATTTCTGAAACCAAAAACAGCAGAAAACAGGAATGGCACTTCGGCATCTTGTTAATAGGTTAGTTCAGAAAATGCACGAATATGACATAAAGTGTGCATAAAACATGTAGATAACATCAATAATGTGGCATGGAACATAAGAAATTATCGATACGTTGGAGACGTATCAGCATCCCCAAGCTTAGTTTTGCTCGTCCCGAGCAGGTAAAACGATAACAAAGATAATTTCTGGAGTGACATGCCATCATAACCTTGATCATACTATTTGTAAAGCATATGTAGTGAATGCAGCGATCAAAACAATGTATATGACATGAGTAAACAAGTGAATCATATAGCAAAGACTTTTCATGAATAGCACTTCAAGACAAGCATCAATAAGTCTTGCATAAGAGTTAACTCATAAAGCAATAATTCATAGTAAAAGCATTGAAGCAACACAAAGGAAGATTAAGTTTCAGCGGTTGCTTTCAACTTGTAACATGTATATCTCATGGATATTGTCAACATAGAGTAATATAATAAGTGCAATAAGCAAGTATGTAGGAATCAATGCACAGTTCACACAAGTGTTTGCTTCTTGAGGTGGAGAGAAATAGGTGAACTGACTCAACAATGAAAGTAAAAGAATTGTCCTCCATAGAGGAAAAGCATCGATTGCTATATTTGTGCTAGAGCTTTGATTTTGAAAACATGAAACAATTTTGTCAACGGTAGTAATAAAGCATATGCATCATGTAAATTATATCTTATAAGTTGCAAGCCTCATGCATAATATACTAATAGTGCCCGCACCTTGTCCTAATTAGCTTGGACTACCGGATCATCACAATGCACATGTTTTAACCAAGTGTCACAAAGGGGTACCTCTATGCCGCTGTACAAAGGTCTAAGGAGAAAGCTCGCATTGGATTTCTCGCTATTGATTATTCTCAACTTAGACATCCATACCGGGACAACATAGACAACAGATAATGGACTCCTCTTTTATGCATAAGCATGTAACAACAATTAATAATTTTCTCATTTGAGATTGAGGATATTTGTCCAAAACTGAAACTTCCACCATGGATCATGGCTTTAGTTAGCGGCCCAATGTTCTTCTCTAACAATATGCATGCTTAACCATAAGGTGGTAGATCTCTCTTACTTCAGACAAGACGGACATGCATAGCAACTCACATGAAATTCAACAAAGAGTAGTTGATGGCGTCCCCAGTGAACATGGTTATCGCACAACAAGCAACTTAATAAGAGATAAAGTGCATAATTACATATTTAATACCACAATAGTTTTTAAGCTATTTGTCCCATGAGCTATATATTGCAAAGGTGAATGATGGAATTTTAAAGGTAGCACTCAAGCAATTTACTTTGGAATGGCGGAAAATACCATGTAGTAGGTAGGTATGGTGGACACAAATGGCATAGTGGTTGGCTCAAGTATTTTGGATGCATGAGAAGTATTCCCTCTCGATACAAGGTTTAGGCTAGCAAGGCTTATTTGAAACAAACACAAGGATGAACCGGTGCAGCAAAACTCACATAAAAGACATATTGAAAACATTATAAGACTCTACACCGTCTTCCTTGTTGTTCAAACTCAATACTAGAAATTATCTAGACCTTAGAGAAACCAAATATGCAAACCAAATTTTAGCATGCTCTATGTATTTCTTCATTAATGGGTGCAAAGCATATGATGCAAGAGCTTAAACATGAGCACAACAATTGCCAAGTATCACATTACCCAAGACATTAATAGCAATTACTACATGTATCATTTTCCAATTCCAACCATATAACAATTTAACGAAGGAGAAACTTCGCCATGAATACTATGAGTAGAAACTAAGGACATACTTGTCCATATGCTACAACAGAGCGTGTCTCTCTCCCATAAAGTGAATTCTAGGATCCATTTTATTCAAACAAAACAAAAAACAAAAAAAAAACCGACGCTCCAAGCAAAGCACATAAGATGTGATGGAATAAAAATATAGTTTCAGGAGGAATGATGTTGTCGATGAAGAAGGGGATGCCTTGGGAATCCCCAAGCTTAGACACTTGAGTCTTCTTGATATATGCAGGGGTGAACCACCGGGGCATCCCCAAGCTTAGAGCTTTCACTCTCCTTGATCATGTTGCATCATACTCCTCTCTTGATCCTTGAAAACTTCCTCCACACCAAACTTAGAACAACTCATTAGAGGGTTAGCGACAATAAAAATTAACATGTTCAGAGGTGACATAATCATTCTTAACACTTCTGGACATTGCATAAAGCTACTGGACATTAATGGATCAAAGAAATTCATCCAACATAGCAAAAGAGGCAATGCGAAATAAAAGGCAGAATCTGTCAAAACAGAACAGTTCGTATTGACGAATTTTATCGAGCACCAGACTTGCTCAAATGAAAATGCTCAAATTGAATGAAAGTTGCGTACATATCTGAGGATCACTCACGTAAATTGGCATAATTTTCTGAGTTACCTACAGAGAAAACAGCCCAGATTCGTGACAGCAAAGAAATCTGTTTCTGCGCAGTAATCCAAATCTAGTATGAACTTTTCTATCAACGACTTTACTTGGCACAACAAAACACTAAACTAAGATAAGGAGAGGTTGCTACAGTAGTAAACAACTTCCAAGACACAAAATAAAAACAAAGTACTGTAGGTAAAAACATGGGTTGTCTCCCATAAGCGCTTTTCTTTAACGCCTTTCAGCTAGGCGCAGAAAGTGTGCAAGAGATCAAGAGATGGTCATTATCACAAGCTCCCCCATCCGTGGTGGTACTAAGGGCTTTATCAATTTTAGGCCTATAGTAATATTTCTTTGGTTTAGGCACTTTAGAGACATACATAAACTTTTGCTCCTTACCCACATAAGCTTTCTCCTTATATTTAAGAGAAGAAAATGTTGAACCCAAGGTTCCCATAGCTTTTTCAAGTTCGTCAATCCTATTAATTTGATCATCATGGACAACACAAGTTCCTAGGACACTAATTCTTTCATCAATTCCTCCTAAGGATTTATCAAGTTCATCAGTTTTATCAAGTAACATTTCCAATTTAGTTTCAACACTTGGAAAATTTTTCTCTATGGTTTCCAATTTTTTCATAACATCTTCAAGAGAGATTTCAGTTTTAACTTCATCAACAGGGGGTATTCCAAATAGACTCTCAATAATGCAGCTAGCTTCTAATGCAGGAGTACTTAAGAAGTTACCTCCTGCGAGACAATCAAGAACATACCTATTCCAGCTAGAGATACCAACATAAAAATTCCTGAGTAAAATAGTGGTGGAGTGTTTCTTAGTGCACCTATTATGGGCATTACTAATTCTATACCAAGCATCTCTTAAACATTCTCCCCCTTGTTGCTTAAACGTACGAACTTCAACTTCAGGATTACTCATTTTAGTAGTAGTAAATAAAGCAAACTAGATAAAGTAAATGCAAGTAACTAATTTTTTTGTGTTTTTGATATAGCAAACAAGATAGTAAATAAAGTAAAACTAGCAACTAATTTTTTTGTATTTTGATTTAGTGCAGCAAACAAAGTAGTAAATAAAACTAAGCAAGACAAAAACAAAGTAAAGAGATTGAGAAGTGGAGACTCCCCTTGCAGCGTGTCTTGATCTCCCCGGCAACGGCGCCAGAAAAAGAGCTTGATGGCGTGTAACTCACACGTTCGTTGGGAACCCCAAGAGGAAGGTATGATGCGCACAGCAGCAAGTTTTCCCTCAGAAAGAAACCAAGGTTTATCGAACCAGGAGGAGCCAAGAAGCACGTTGAAGGTTGATGGCGGCGGGATGTAGTGCGGGCAACACCAGGGATTCGGCGCCAACGTGGAACCTGCACAACACAACCAAAGTACTTTGCCCAACGCAGTGAGGTTGTCAATCTCACCGGCTTGCTGTAACAAAGGATTAACCGTATTGTGTGGAAGATGATTGTTTGCAGAAAATAGTAGAATAGTATTGCAGTAGATTGTATTTCAGTAAAGAGAATTGGACCGGGGTCCACAGTTCACTAGAGGTGTCTCTCCCATAAGATAAACATCATGTTGGGTGAACAAATTACAGTTGGGCAATTGACAAATAAAGAGGGCATGACCATGCACATACATATTATGATGAGTATAGTGAGATTTAATTGGGCATTACGACAAAGTACATAGACCGCCATCCAATGCATCTATGCCTAAAAAGTCCACCTTCAGGTTATCATCCGAACCCCCTCCAGTATTAAGTTGCTAACAACAGACAATTGCATTAAGTATTGCGCGTAATGTAACTAGTGACTACATCCTTGAACATAGCACCAATGTTTTATCCCTAGTGGCAACAGCACATCCATAACCTTAGAGGTTCTTGTCACCCCTCCAGATTCACGGAGACATGAACCCACTATCGAGCATAAATACTCCCTCTTGGAGTTACTAGCATCAACTTGGCCAGAGCATCTACTAATAACGGAGAGCATGCAAGATCATAAACAACACATAGACATAGCTTTGATAATCAACATAACAAGTATTCTCTATTCATCGGATCCCAACAAACGCAACATATAGAATTACAGATAGATGATCTTGATCATGTTAGGCAGCTCACAAGATCCAACAATGATAGCACAATGGGGAGAAGACAACCATCTAGCTACTGCTATGGACCCATAGTCCAGGGGAGACTACTCACACATCACTCCGGAGGCGACCATGGCGGCGTAGAGTCCTCCGGGAGATGATTCCCCTCTCCGGCAGGGTGCCGGAGGCGATCTCTGGATCCCCCGAGATGGGATCGGCGGCGGCGTCTCTGGAAGGTTTTCCGTATCGTGGCTCTCGGTACGGGGGTTTCGCAACGGAGGCTTTAAGTAGGCGGAAGGGCAGGTCAAGAGGCGGCACGAGGGCCCCACACCACGGGCCGCGCGCCAAGGGGGCGCCGCCTAGGGTGTGGCCCCTCGTGGCCCCTCTTCGTCTCCTCTTCGGACTTCGGAAGCTTCGTGGCAAAATAGGACCCGGGCGTTGATTTCGTCCAATTCCGAGAATATTTCGTTACTAGGATTTCTGAAACCAAAAACAGCAGGAACTGGCACTTCGGCATCTTGTTAATAGGTTAGTTCCAGAAAATGCACGAATATGACATAAAGTGTGCATAAAACATGTAGATAACATCAATAATGTGGCATGGAACATAAGAAATTATCGATACGTTGGAGACGTATCAGCAACCGGAGAGAAACTTGAGATCATATGGGATGATCCTTGTTTCCACATGTACCTATGACCTAACCAAGCTCAAATGGAGGCATATGCCCACCGGGGGACCCCCGATGGGATGCAGTCAAAGGGGTAGACCGCGCGGTCAACAGAACTAGGGTTTCATCGGAAATCGAGCATCGGATCTAGGGAATGGCCCCAAAACTTGTGTGTGTCCACATGGAATGCACAAAAGTGATTTGAGATGGTTTTATATCCAAGGCTACCCCCAGGTGTGTCCGGCTTCTCGGACAGGGGGTTCCTACACTTAGGCAGATTCTGCATGTATAGGGGGAACTCCCTCGGAGGTGAACCGGAGAGAAACTTGAGATCATATGGGATGATCCTTGTTTGCACATGTACCTATGACCTAACCAAGCTAAAATGGAGGCATATGCCCACCGGGGGACCCCCGATGGGATGCATCAAAGGGGTAGACCGCGCGGTCAACAGAACTAGGGTTTCGTCGAAATCGAGCATCGGATCTAGGGAATGGCCCCAAAACTTGTGTGTGTCCACATGGAATGCACAAAAGTGATTTTAGATGGTTTTATACCCAAGGCTACCCCCAGGTGTGTCCGGCTTCTCGGACAGGGGGTTCCTACACTTAGGCAGATTCTGCATGTATAGGGGGAACTACCTCAGAGGTGAACCGGAGAGAAACTTGGGATCATATGGGATGATCCTTGTTTACACATGTACCTATGACCTAACCAAGCTCAAATGGAGGCATATGCCCACCGGGGGACCCCCGATGGGATGCAGTCAAAGGGGTAGACCGCGCGGTCAACAGAACTAGGGTTTCGTCAGAAATCGAGCATCGGATCTAGGGAATGGCCCCAAAACTTGTGTGTGTCCACATGGAATGCAAAAAAGTGATTTGAGATGGTTTTATATCCTAGGCTACCCCCCAGGTGTGTCCGGCTTCTCGGACAGGGGGTTCCTACACTTAGGCAGATTCTGCATGTATAGGGGGAACTCCCTCGGAGGTGAACCGGAGAGAAACTTGAGATCATATGGGATGATCCTTGTTTACACATGTACCTATGACCTAACCAAGCTCAAATGGAGGCATATGCCCACCGGGGGACCCCCGATGGGATGCAGTCAAAGGGGTAGACCGCGCGGTCAACAGAACTAGGGTTTCGTCGGAAATCGAGCATCGGATGTAGGGAATGGCCCCAAAACTTGTGTGTGTCCACATGGAATGCACAAAAGTGATTTGAGATGGTTTTATATCCTAGGCTACCCCCAGTGTGTCCGGCTTCTCGGACAGGGGGTTCCTACACTTAGGCTGCATGTATAGGGGGAACTCCCTCGGAGGTGAACCGGAGAGAAACTTGGGATCATATGGGATGATCCTTGTTTCCACATGTACCTATGACCTAACCAAGATCAAATGGAGGCATATGCCCACCGGGGGACCCCCGATGGGATGCAGTCAAAGGGGTAGACCGCGCGGTCAACAGAACTAGGGTTTCATCGAAATCGAGCATCGGATCTAGGGAATGGCCCCAAAACTTGTGTGTGTCCACATGGCATGCACAAAAGTTATTTGAGATGGTTTTATATCCTAGGCTACCCCCCAGGTGTGTCCTTCTCGGACAGGGGGTTCCTACACTTAGGCAGATTCTGCATGTATAGGGGGAACTCCCTCGGAGGTGAACCGGAGAGAACTTGGGATCATATGGGATGATACTTGTTTCCACATGTACCTATGACCTAACCAAGATCAAATGGAGGCATATGACCACCGGGGGACCCCGATGGGATGCAGTCAAAGGGGTAGACCGCGCGGTCAACAGAACTAGGGTTTCGTCAAATCGAGCATCGGATCTAGGGAATGGCCCCAAAACTTGTGTGTGTCCACATGGAATGCACAAAAGTGATTTGAGATGGTTTTATATCCAAGGCTACCCCCAGGTGTGTCCGGCTTCTCGGACAGGGGGTTCCTACACTTAGGCAGATTCTGCATGTATAGGGGGGAACTCCCTCGGAGGTGAACCGGAGAGAAACTTGGGATCATATGGGATGATCCTTGTTTCCACATGTACCTATGACCTAACCAAGCTCAAATGGAGGCATATTCCCACCGGGGGACCCCCGATGGGATGCAGTCAAAGGGGTAGACCGCGCGGTCAACAGAACTAGGGTTTCGTCGGAAATCGAGCATCGGATCTAGGGAATGGCCCCAAAACTTGTGTGTGTCCACATGGAATGCACAAAAGTGATTTGAGATGGTTTTATATCCAAGGCTACCCCCAGGTGTGTCCGGCTTCTCGGACAGGGGGTTCCTACACTTAGGCAGATTCTGCATGTATAGGGGGAACTCCCTCGGAGGTGAACCGGAGAGAAACTTGAGATCATATGGGATGATCCTTGTTTCCACATGTACCTATGACCTAACCAAGATCAAATGGAGGCATATGCCCACCGGGGGACCCCCGATGGGATGCAGTCAAAGGGGTAGACCGCGCGGTCAACAGAACTAGGGTTTCGTCGGAAATCGAGCATCGGATCTAGGGAATGGCCCCAAAACTTGTGTGTGTCCACATGGAATGCAAAAAAGTGATTTGAGATGGTTTTATATCCAAGGCTACCCCCAGGTGTGTCCGGCTTCTCGGACAGGGGGTTCCTACACTTAGGCAGATTCTGCATGTATAGGGGGAACTCCCTCGGAGGTGAACCGGAGAGAAACTTGAGATCATATGGGATGATCCTTGTTTCCACATGTACCTATGACCTAACCAAGCTCAAATGGAGGCATATGCCCACCGGGGGACCCCCGATGGGATGCAGTCAAAGGGGTAGACCGCGCGGTCAACAGAACTAGGGTTTCGTCAGAAATCGAGCATCGGATCTAGGGAATGGCCCCAAAACTTGTGTGTGTCCACATGGAATGCACAAAAGTGATTTGAGATGGTTTTATATCCAAGGCTACCCCCCAGGTGTGTCCGGCTTCTCGGACAGGGGGTTCCTACACTTAGGCAGATTCTGCATGTATAGGGGGAACTCCCTCGGAGGTGAACCGGAGAGAAACTTGAGATCATATGGGATGATCCTTGTTTCCACATGTACCTATGACCTAACCAAGCTCAAATGGAGGCATATGCCCACCGGGGGACCCCCGATGGGATGCAGTCAAAGGGGTAGACCGCGCGGTCAACAGAACTAGGGTTTCGTCGAAATCGAGCATCGGATCTAGGGAATGGCCCCAAAACTTGTGTGTGTCCACATGGAATGCACAAAAGTGATTTGAGATGGTTTTATATCCAAGGCTACCCCCAGGTGTGTCCGGCTTCTCGGACAGGGGGTTCCTACACTTAGGCAGATTCTGCATGTATAGGGGGAACTCCCTCGGAGGTGAACCGGAGAGAAACTTGAGATCATATGGGATGATCCTTGTTTCCACATGTACCTATGACCTAACCAAGCTCAAATGGAGGCATATGCCCACCGGGGGACCCCCGATGGGATGCAGTCAAAGGGGTAGACCGCGCGGTCAACAGAACTAGGGTTTCGTCGGAAATCGAGCATCGGATCTAGGGAATGGCCCCAAAACTTGTGTGTGTCCACATGGAATGCAAAAAAGTGATTTGAGATGGTTTTATATCTGATGACCCACAAGTATAGGGGGTGTATCGTAGTATTTTCGATAAGTAAGAATGTCGATCCCAACGAGGAGCAGAAGGTGTTGACAAGCAGTTTCGATGAAGGATTCACTGTAAATGCTCACAGACAAGTATTCAGGGGGTTTTGATGTAACAGTTGAATAAAGTACGAGTAAGTAAAGTGCGAGAGTAACAATTGCAGCGAGTGGCCCAATCCTTTTTAGCACAAAGGACAAGCCGGTTTGTTTACTTATAATGACCAAACATTCTCGAGGACACACGGGATTTTAGTCTAGTGCTTTCGCTACATACGGCTAAATAATCTTCATTGTTATGATAAGTGTTGTGTGGGTGAACCTATGCTAATGTACCGCCCTTCCTAGGACTAATACATACTTGTGATTATACCCCTTGCAAGCATCCGCAACTACAAGAAAGTAATTAAGAATAAATCTAACCACAGCCTTAAACTCTGAGATCCTGCTATCCCTCCTGCATCGATATACCAACGGGGGTTTAGGTTTCTGTCACTCCGGCAACCCCGCAATTGGCAAACGAATACAAGATGCATTCCCCTAGGCCCATAAATGGTGAAGTGTCATGTAGTCGACGTTCACATGACACCACTAGAAGAATAACACCACAACTTAAATATCACACCATTGAATATTACTCAACCATAGTTCACTACTAGCATTTAGACTTCACCCATGTCCTCAAGAACTAAACGAACTACTCACGAGACATCATATGGAACATGATCAGAGGTGATATGATGATGAATAACAATCTGAACATAAACTTGGTTCAATGGTTTCACTCAATAGCATCAACAACAAGTAGAGATCGATACCGGGAGAGTTTCCCCTATCAAACAATCAAGATCAAACCCAAATTGCTACGGCGGTGACGGTGTCCAGCGGTGGAGACGGCGGTGATGATGGTGGAGATGATGATGATGGTGATGGAGATGATGTCCAGCTCGATGATGGTGACGATGGCGTCGATTTCCCCCTCCCGGAGGGAATTTCCTTCCTGCCCGCCGGAGAGCTCTTTTCTCTCTGGTGTTCTCCGCCCCGCAGAGGCGGCTGTAACTCTTCGCGAGGTACCCTCGTGGCTTAGGTTTTCGGGACGAAGGATTTCGCGAAGAAAAGGAGGCGAAAGGGGCTGTGGGCCCCCCACACCACATGGCGGCGCGGCCAGGCCATGGGCCGCGCCGCCCTAGGGTGTGGGCCCACCCTGGGTCCTCCTGGCTCCTCCTTCTGGCTTCCTTCGTCATCTTGAAAAATAGGATTTTTGGTATAATTTCCTTCCACAGTTGATCTTCCGAAATATTGCGTTCTGACGGTGCTTTTTCCAGCAGAATCCTGGCTCCGGTGCTTGATCCTCCAATAATGATGAAACATGCAAAATAGATGAAATAACATAAGTATTGTGTCCCAATATGAAATATATCAATGAATAACAGCAAATTATGATATAAAATAGTGATGCAAATTGGACGTATCAACTCCCCCCAAGCTTAGACTTCGCTTGTCCCCAAGCGAAACTGAGCTCGATAAACAGACCACATGTTTATGGAGTGAAGAGTCGATAAATAAAATACGGACAAGAAGCATCATATTCATTCACACAAGACATTATAGTAAACAACTTCCTCATATAACTCAACTTGAAACAAGTATAAGGTAATCACAAGTAAAGGTGCATAAGAAATCATAATTGGTGATGGCAAACTTCGTTCTTGGTCAGAGAACAATTAACAGATTATACTTATCTCATTGAGCAGCGCTCTCATGTTAAAGTTTATAAGGCACAACTTGCATACTCAATCATAATGGTCTCTTCATAATCATTGATAACTTGCAAAGCTATATTCATTCAGATAAAACTTGTACTAAACAAGGAAGAATAAAAGACATGATGAAGCAAATCACAATATAATGGTTTGATCACAACTACTCAAATGCTTGCTTGAGATGGAGGGAAATAGGTTTACTGACTCAACATAAAGTAAAAGACAGGCCCTTCACAGAGGGAAGCAGGGATTAAATCATGTGCTAGAGCTTTTTCAGTTTTGCAATCATATAAAGACATTTTGAGAGGTGTTTGTTGTTGTCAACGACTGGTAGCGGGTACTCTAACCCCCTTGCCAAACAACCTTCAAAGAGCGGCTCCCATATTATTTTTATTTTGTGTGGCACTCCTTCCAACCTTTCTTTCACAAACCATGGCTAACCGAATCCTCGGGTGCCTGCCAACAATCTCATACCATGAAGGAGTGCCTTTTTATTTTAGTTTTATTATGATGATGACACTCCCCCCAACCTTTGCTTACACAAGCCATGGCTAACCGAATCCTTCGGGTGCCGTCCATCAATCACATACCATGGAGGAGTGTCTATTTAGTTTAATTAATTTGGGACTGGGAATCCCATTGCCAGCTCTTTTTGCAAAATTATTGGATAAGCGGATGAAGCCACTAGTCCATTGGTGAAAGTTGCCCAACAAGATTGAAAGATAAAACACCACATACTTCCTCATGAGCTATGAAACATTGACACAAATAAGAGATACTAAGTTTTGAATTGTTTAAAGGTAGCACATGAAGTATTTACTTGGAATGGCAAAAATACCATGTAGTAGGTAGGTATGGTGGACACAAATGGCATAGGTTTGGGTTAAGGTTTGGATGCACGAGAAGTATTCCCTCTCAGTACAGGTCTTTGGCTAGCAAGGTTAATTAGCAAGCATAAGAGTCGAGGGAAACAAACAAATATACATATGATAGAAACAATCATGCATCTTCCTTGTAAGCACAAACAATTTTAACTTCAGAATAATAAGCTATGAGCTAACAAGAAAGAAAGACAATGAAACAACTACATGTATTTCTCTTTTCTATTTAAACCTCAAAGTGTTGTTGCTATTGACCAATGCTAAGTTTGCCAAAACCAAATAGATTTATTCAATGCTCCCAAAGTGATACCAATACTAACAACAAGGTAAATCATATGATAGAGATTGCAAACTAAAATAAGATGTGCAATATGTAAATGATAAGACTTCTCATTAATATTCCATAACGATAACTCACACCAAGGGATACATAGATAACCAACTAAAGGAGAGATACTTCCAAACTGCAACCCATCTTATATGATAACTTCCCTACTCATGATATGACACTACTTGACAATAAAAAGTAAAAGGTAGTGATAATGTGATACCGCGGCACTCCCCCAAGCTTGGAACAAACCAAGGGGATGCCAATACCGATGATGAATTACTCCTGCGGAGATGGTGGTGATGAATTCCCGTCATCAAACTTCCAAGGAAGAGGCTCTCCATCAAGAAACGACATCTTGGTCTCGGGAATCCTGAAACTAGCAGCACGGCTTATGTATTTAAACCTGTTTTCATACTCACAGTTCTGATTCTGAACGTCATAGAGTTGTGCTTGGAGCTTGTTGGTGGTGTCGTGAAGTGAGAGGATGTCGCTCCAAAGCTTTGCAGTTTCCTTCTCATGTTCAGCAATGAGTTCAGACACAATCCTGTGGAAGATATCCACCTCACGCTCAGCCATCTTCTTGTATTTGAAAACCTCTTGTTCTAGCTTCTCCATCCTGTCTTCCAAGCTTCCTTCTCCTTTAGGACCCTGGACATCCTTGACCTGCAGTTCTCCTTCAACGAGCAGCAACTCCTTGGGGTGCATCCTCAGCTCCTCCATGTACAAGTTGCCAACATCCTTGCTGGAGCTGTCCTTCGGAGTTTCCGACGAAGACATGATGGCTCTAGATCCGAAACAAATCCTGGCAGAAACAGCTCGAAACAAAACACGTCGAGAAAACGATATACGGACCTCCAGGGGTCCGGGGGATTATATAGCAAAAATTTTCTCGACAAAAGGAAAGTACCAGATCGAACCAGAGTCGGAAAGGGGCGACGAGGCGGCCAAACCATAGGGCGGCGCGGGCCCAGGCTTGGCCGCGCCGGCCTATGGTGGCGCCCCCTCGTGCGTCCTTTCCACTCCGTTTCGAACTCGTAATTTTTCATATTTTCCAAAAACAGCGAAAATATTGTTCGGAAAGTAAATTGCGTACTTTTCATTACCAGTACTGTTACCTATTCAAAGTTGAGTTCTGGCGGACTGTCAATTTGCCCTTTGATGAAAGCCTCCGGTGTTTCCACTTGAATAATATCAACATCAACATTATAGGAATCACCCGAGATATAATGCTTGAGTCTTTGTCCATTCACCACTTGCGTAGCATTGCCTTGGAGAGAGCTAATTTTGATTGCTCCTGAACGATACACCTCCTCGACAACATACGGTCCTTCCCATTTCGAGAGTAATTTCCCTGCAAAGAATCTGAGACGAGACCGATACAATAGGACTTTATCCCCAATATTAAATTCTCTTTTGATAATCCTTCTATCATGCCATTTTTTAACTTTCTCTTTAAAGAGTTTAGCATTTTCATAAGCTTCACTTCTCCATTCATCTAGAGAACTTAATTGCAACAACCTCTTATCACCGGCAAGTTTAGGATCTTTATTTAATTCTCTAACAGCCCAATAAGCTTTGTGCTCTAGTTCTAAAGGTAAATGACAAGCTTTCCCATAAACCATTTTATAAGGTGACATTCCCATGGGATTTTTATAAGCAGTTCTATAAGCCCATAGTGCATCCTTCAATTTACTAGCCCAATTCTTTCTAGTTTTATTAACGGTCTTTCCCAAAATAGATTTAATCTCTCTATTTGATAATTCTACTTGACCGCTAGTTTGAGGATGATAAGCGGAAGCAATTCTATGATTAATACCATACTTAGCAAGAGTTTTTCTAAAACCTCCATGAATAAAATGAGAACCTCCATCAGTCATAATATATCTAGGCACTCCAAATCTAGGAAAAATAATATCTAAAAGCATTCTTAAAGAGGTCTCACCATCAGCACTTTTTGTAGGTATAGCTTCCACCCATTTAGTAACATAATCAACAGCAACAAGTATGTGAGTGTTACCTTCTGAAGACGGAAAAGGTCCCATGAAGTCAAATCCCCAACAATCAAATGGTTCAATAACAAGAGTATAATTCATAGGCATTTCATTACGTCTGGAGATATTACCAACCCTTTGGCATTCATCACAAGATAAAATAAACTTTCTTGCATCCTTGAAGAGAGTTGGCCAATAAAAACCTGATTGTAGAACCTTTTGCGCGGTTCTTTCTCCGGCATGATGTCCTCCATAAGCACTACCATGACATTTACTCAATATCTCTTGTTGTTCATATTCGGGAACACATCTTCGCATAATACCATCCACTCCTTCTTTATATAAGTGTGGGTCATCCCAGAAATAATGCCTCAAGTCATAAAAGAACTTCCTCCTTTGCTGAGCTGAAAAGGTTGGAGGCAAGTACTTGGAAACAATAAAGTTAGCATAATCAGCATACCAAGGACTGTCTCGCGAGCTCACCTTTATTACAGCCAATTGTTCATTTGGAAAACTATCATTAACAGGAACAGGATCATAAGCAATATTTTCCAATCTAGACAAATTATCAGCAACAGGATTATCAGCACCTTTCCTATCTACAATATGTAAATCAAATTCTTGCAAAAGAAGTACCCATCTAATAAGCCTAGGCTTAGCATCTTTCTTTGTCATAAGGTATCTAATTGCAGCATGATCAGTATGAATAGTAACTTTTGAATCAACAATATAAGATCTAAATTTATCACAAGCAAAGACTACAGCTAATAATTCTTTTTCAGTTGTAGCATAATTTCTTTGAGCAGCATCAAGAGTTTTACTAGCATAATGAATAACATTCAGTTTTTTATCTACTCGCTGTCCAAGAACAGCGCCTACAGCAAAATCACTAGCATCACACATAATTTCAAATGGTAAGTTCCAATCAGGAGGTTCAACTATAGGAGCAGTTGTTAAGGCTTTCTTAAGAGTTTCAAAAGCTTCCTTACAATCATCATCAAAAACAAATGGTACATCTTTTTGAAGAAGATTAGTAAGAGGCTTTGAAATCTTGGAGAAATCTTTAATAAATATCCTATAAAACCCAGCATGACCAAGAACACTACGAATACCTTTAACATCCCTAGGATAGGGCATCTTCTCAATTGCTTCAACTTTAGCTCTATCAACTTCAATACCTCTCTCAGAAATTTTGTGTCCCAATACAATTCCTTCATTAACCATAAAGTGGCATTTCTCCCAATTAAGAACAAGGTTAGTTTCTTCACATCTCTGCAAAACTTTATCAAGGTTTCGCAAGCAACTATCAAAAGAATTCCCATAGACGGAAAAATCATCCATGAATACCTCTACAATACTCTCACAAAAACCATGAAAAATAGCAGACATGCATCTTTGAAAAGTAGCAGGAGCATTACATAAACCAAAAGGCATACGTCTATAAGCATAAGTTCCATAGGGACAAGTGAAAGTGGTTTTCTCTTGATCTTTAGCTTTAACAGCAATTTGTGAAAACCCAGAATAACCATCAAGAAAACAAAAATGAGTATTTTTAGACAATCTTTCTAGCATTTGATCAATAAATGGTAAAGGGTAATGATCTTTCTTAGTAACTTTATTAACTTTTTGAAAATCAATGCACATTCTATACCCTACAACTACTCTTTGAGGGATGAGCTCATCATTATCATTAGGCACAACAGTCATTCCTCCTTTCTTGGGAACGCAATGCACAGGACTAACCCATCTACTATCAGCAATAGGATATATAATACCAGCTTCAAGAAGTCTTAATACCTCATTCCTTACCACTTCCTTCATCTTCGGAATTAGACGACGCTGAGGTTCAACAACAGGCTTCGCATCATCTTCCATATTAATAGCATGTTGGCAAATAGAAGGAGAAATCCCTTTCAAATCATCAAGAGTGTAGCCAATAGCTCCTCGGTGCTTCTTCAATATTTCCAATAGCCTTTCTTCTTCAAACTCTGTAAGCTTAGAACTAATAATAACAGGATATATTTTCTTATCATCAATATGAGCATATTTAAGATTATCAGGCAAAGGCTTTAAATCAAAAACAGGATCTTCCTTTGGTGGCGGTGTTGTACCCAAATCTTCCACCGGTAAATCATGCTTGAGAATAGGTTGGCGAAGAAAAATTTCCTCAAGCTCATCTCTTTCTTTCCTAAAAACTTCACTCTCGCTATCCTCCAAATGTTGCTGCAAAGGATTGTTAGGAACAAGAACAATAGATGCACACTGCTCCATTTTAAAATCATCACTAGGCAAATCAGCTTTATAAGGAGTTTTGGTAAATTTAGAGAAGTTAAACTCATAAGATTCACCAGCAAATTTAGTCAAAATTTTCTCTTTCTTGCAATCTATAATAGCTCCACAAGTATTTAGAAAAGGTCTACCAAAAATAATAGGACAATAATCACTAGCAGCAGAACCAAGTACCAAAAAGTCAGCAGGATATTTAATCTTACCGCATAAAACTTCCACATCTCGAACAATACCAATTGGAGAAATAGTTTCTCTATTAGCCAGCTGAATAACCACATCAATATCTTCAAGTTCACAAGAATCAATTTCGTGCATAATCTCCGTGTAAAGCTCATAAGGAATAGCACTAACACTTGCACCAATATCACATAATCCATAATAGCAATGATCACCAATTCTAACAGATAGCATAGGAACACTAGCTTGTTTGGGTTTATTAGGATGTGAAACAATATTAGAAGCATCTTCACAGAAAATAATATGACCATCCTCCACATTTTCAGTCACAAGATCTTTAACTATTGCAACAGCAGGTTCAACTTTTATTTGTTCTTCAGGTTCTACAGGTTTCTTTTCACTTTTATGAACCGCACTATTTATAACAGAGTACTCCTTCATTTTAGCAGGGAAAGGAGTTTTTTCAATATAAGCTTCAGGAATAACATGATCAGCAGTTTCAACTACAACGCATTTATTAATAGATGAATCAATTTTATCTTTATACGGTTCATGATACTTATCAAAATTCTTCTTTGGCAATTCATAATGAGAGGCAAAAGCTTTATAAAGATTTACAGCAACTTGAGAATCAAGACCATATGTAGCACTCATATTACGAAATTTATCAGTATCCATAAAAGCTTCAATGCATTTATAATCATAAATTATACCTGATTCTCTATCCTTGTCGTTCTCCCAACCTTCAGTATTTTCTTGGATCCGATCAAGAAGGTCCCTTTTAAACTCTTCTTTATTGCGTGTAAATGATCCAGAACAAGAAGTATCCAACAAGGTCTTGTCTTGAAAAGAAAGTCTTGCATAGAAATTATCAATAATAACATTACCAGGAAGCTCATGAATGGGGCATTTGAGCATTAAAGACTTCAATCTCCCCAAGCTTGGGCAATACTCTCTCCATCATGAGGCCAAAAATTATATATGCGATTCCGATCCTTGTGAATTTCACTTGGAGGATAGAACTTAGAATAAAACCGGGGCACAATATCATTCCATTCAAGAGAATCCCCATTATCCAATAATTTATACCAATGCGCCGCTTTACCAGACAGCGATAAAGAGAATAGTTTCTTCCTCACTTCATCCATAGCAATACCTGCACACTTGAATAAACCGCATAATTCATGTAAGAACAATAAATGATCTCCAGGGTGAACAGTTCCATCCCCTTCATAGCGGTTATCCATAACACGTTCAATAATTTTCATAGGTATTTTATATGGTATCACTTCCTCACCTGGCGCCTCATCCACTACCGTTGCAGTAGTAGTAGATTTCCCAAATAAAAATTGAAGAGAAGATCTCTCCATAATGACTTATAGCAGCAGGCAGAAATAAAATCAGCACAACAGTAAAGGTTTTCCTTACCAATTCCACTTACCAATAGCGCTTCACTCCCCGGCAACGGCGCCATAAAATAGTCTTGATGACCCACAAGTATAGGGGTGTATCGTAGTATTTTCGATAAGTAAGAATGTCGATCCCAACGAGGAGCAGAAGGTGTTGACAAAGGTTCGATGAAGGATTTACTGTAAATGCTCACAGACAAGTATTCAGGGGGTTTGATGTAACATTGAATAAAGTACGAGTAAGTAAAGTGCGAGAGTAACAATTGCAGCGAGTGGCCCAATCCTTTTTAGCACAAAGGACAAGCCGGTTTGTTTACTTATAATGACCAAACGTTCTCGAGGACACACGGGATTTTAGTCTAGTGCTTTCGCTACATACGGCTAAATAATCTTCATTGTTATGATAAGTGTTGTGTGGGTGAACCTATGCTAATGTACCGCCCTTCCTAGGACTAATACATACTTGTGATTATACCCTTGCAAGCATCCGCAACTACAAGAAAGTAATTAAGAATAAATCTAACCACAGCCTTAAACTCTGAGATCCTGCTATCCCTCCTGCATCGATATACCAACGGGGGTTTAGGTTTCTGTCACTCCGGCAACCCCGCAATTGGCAAACGAATACAAGATGCATTCCCCTAGGCCCATAAATGGTGAAGTGTCATGTAGTCGACGTTCACATGACACCACTAGAAGAATAACACCACAACTTAAATATCACACCATTGAATATTACTCAACCATAGTTCACTACTAGCATTTAGACTTCACCCATGTCCTCAAGAACTAAATGAACTACTCACGAGACATCATATGGAACATGATCAGAGGTGATATGATGATGAATAACAATCTGAACATAAACTTGGTTCAATGGTTTCACTCAATAGCATCAACAACAAGTAGAGATCGATACCGGGAGAGTTTCCCCTATCAAACAATCAAGATCAAACCCAAATTGCTATGGCGGTGACGGTGTCCAGCGGTGGAGACGGCGGTGATGATGGTGGAGATGATGATGATGGTGATGGAGATGATGTCCAGCTCGATGACGGTGACGATGGCGTCGATTTCCCCCTCCCGGAGGGAATTTCCCCGTTCCCGCCCGCCGAGAGCTCTTTTCTCTCTGGTGTTCTCCGCCCCGCAGAGGCGGCTGAACTCTTCGCGAGGTACCCTCTGTGGCTTAGGTTTTCGGGACGAAGGATTTCGCGAAGAAAAGGAGGCGAAAGGGGCTGTGGGCCCCCCACACCACATGGCGGCGCGGCCAGGCCATGGGCCGCGCCGCCCTAGGGTGTGGGCCCACCCTGGGTCCTCCTGGCTCCTCCTTCTGGCTTCCTTCGTCATCTTGAAAAATAGGATTTTTGGTATAATTTCCTTCCACAGTTGATCTTCCGAAATATTGCGTTCTGACGGTGCTTTTTCCAGCAGAATCCTGGCTCCGGTGCTTGATCCCCCAATAATGATGAAACATGCAAAATAGATGAAATAACATAAGTATTGTGTCCCAATATGAAATATATCAATGAATAACAGCAAATTATGATATAAAATAGTGATGCAAATTGGCTACCCCCCAGGTGTGTCCGGCTTCTCGGACAGGGGGTTCCTACACTTAGGCAGATTCTGCATGTATAGGGGGAACTCCCTCGGAGGTGAACCGGAGAGAAACTTGAGATCATATGGGATGATCCTTGTTTCCACATGTACCTATTACCTAACCAAGCTCAAATGGAGGCATATGCCCACCGGGGGACCCCCGATGGGATGCAGTCAAAGGGGTAGTACGCGCGGTCAACAGAACTAGGGTTTCGTCGGAAATCGAGCATCGGATCTAGGGAATGGCCCCAAAACTTGTGTGTGTCCACATGGAATGCACAAAAGTGATTTGAGATGGTTTTATATCCTAGGCTACCCCCAGGTGTGTCCGGCTTCTCGGACAGGGGGTTCCTACACTTAGGCAGATTCTGCATGTATAGGGGGAACTCCCTCGGAGGTGAACCGGAGAGAAACTTGAGATCATATGGGATGATCCTTGTTTCCACATGTACCTATGACCTAACCAAGATCAAATGGAGGCATATGCCCACCGGGGACCCCCGATGATTTGCAGTCAAAGGGGTAGACCGCGCGGTCAACAGAACTAGGGTTTCGTCGAAATCGAGCATCGGATCTAGGGAATGGCCCCAAAACTTGTGTGTGTCCACATGGAATGCACAAAAGTGATTTGAGATGGTTTTATATCCTAGGCTACCCCCCAGGTGTGTCCGGCTTCTCGGACAGGGGGTTCCTACACTTAGGCAGATTCTGCATGTATAGGGGGAACTCCCTCGGAGGTGAACCGGAGAGAAACTTGGGATCATATGGGATGATCCTTGTTTCCACATGTACCTATGACCTAACCAAGATCAAATGGAGGCATATGACCACCGGGGGACCCCCGATGGGATGCAGTCAAAGGGGTAGACCGCGCGGTCAACAGAACTAGGGTTTCGTCGGAAATCGAGCATCGGATCTAGGGAATGGCCCCAAAACTTGTGTGTGTCCACATGGAATGCACAAAAGTGATTTGAGATGGTTTTATATCCTAGGCAACCCTCCCAGGTGTGTCCGGCTTCTCGGACAGGGGGTTCCTACATTTAGGCAGATTCTGCATGTATAGGGGGAACTCCCTCAGAGGTGAACCGGAGAGAAACTTGGGATCATATGGGATGATCCTTGTTTCAACATGTACCTATGACCTAACCAAGCTGAAATGGAGGCATATGCCCACCGGGGACCCCCGATGGGATGCATTCAAAGGGGTAGACCGCGCGGTCAACAGAACTAGGGTTTCGTCGGAAATCGAGCATCGGATCTAGGGAATGGCCCCAAAACTTGTGTGTGTCCACATGGAATGCACAAAAGTGATTTTAGATGGTTTTATATCCAAGGCTACCCCCAGGTGTGTCCGGGGTTCCTACACTTAGGCAGATTCTGCATGTATAGGGGGAACTCCCTCGGAGGTGAACCGGAGAGAAACTTGAGATCATATGGGATGATCCTTGTTTCCACATGTACCTATGACCTAACCAAGCTCAAATGGAGGCATATGCCCACCGGGGGACCCCCGATGGGATGCAGTCAAAGGGGTAGACCGCGCGGTCAACAGAACTAGGGTTTCGTCAGAAATCGAGCATCAGATCTAGGGAATGGCCCCAAAACTTGTGTGTGTCCACATGGAATGCACAAAAGTGATTTGAGATGGTTTTATATCCTAGGCAACCCCCAGGTGTGTCCGGCTTCTCGGACAGGGCAGATTCTGCATGTATAGGGGGAACTCCCTCGGAGGTGAACCGGAGAGAAACTTGAGATCATATGGGATGATCCTTGTTTCAACATGTACCTATGACCTAACCAAGCTCAAATGGAGGCATATGCCCACCGGGGACCCCCGATGGGATGCAGTCAAAGGGGTAGACCGCGCGGTCAACGAACTAGGGTTTCGTCGGAAATCGAGCATCGATCTAGGGAATGGCCCCAAAACTTGTGTGTGTCCACATGGAATGCACAAAAGTGATTTGAGATGGTTTTATATCCTAGGCTACCCCCCAGGTGTGTCCGGCTTCTCGGACAGGGGGTTCCTACACTTAGGCAGATTCTGCATGTATAGGGGGAACTCCCTCGGAGGTGAACCGGAGAGAAACTTGGGATCATATGGGATGATCCTTGTTTCCACATGTACCTATGACCTAACCAAGATCAAATGGAGGCATATGACCCCCGATGGGATGCAGTCAAAGGGGTAGACCGCGCGGTCAACAGAACTAGGGTTTCGTCGGAAATCGAGCATCGGATCTAGGGAATGGCCCCAAAACTTGTGTGTGTCCACATGGAATGCACAAAAGTGATTTGAGATGGTTTTATATCCAAGGCTACCCCCAGGTGTGTCCGGACAGGGGGTTCCTACACTTAGGCAGATTCTGCATGTATAGGGGGAACTCCCTCGGAGGTGAACCGGAGAGAAACTTGGGATCATATGGGATGATCCTTGTTTCCACATGTACCTATGACCTAACCAAGCTCAAATGGAGGCATATTCCCACCGGGGGACCCCCGATGGGATGCAGTCAAAGGGGTAGACCGCGCGGTCAGAACTAGGGTTTCGTCAGAAATCGAGCATCGGATCTAGGGAATGGCCCCAAAACTTGTGTGTGTCCACATGGAATGCACAAAAGTGATTTGAGATGGTTTTATACCCAAGGCTACCCCCAGGTGTGTCCGGCTTCTCGGACAGGGGGTTCCTACACTTAGGCAGATTCTGCATGTATAGGGGGAACTCCCTCGGAGGTGAACCGGAGAGAAACTTGAGATCATATGGGATGATCCTTGTTTCCACATGTACCTATGACCTAACCAAGCTCAAATGGAGGCATATTCCCACCGGGGGACCCTCGATGGGATGCAGTCAAAGGTGTAGATCTGCGAGGCTCCCAGATTAGGGTTTCTTCTACCGGTGGGAATATTGATGTAAGATAGGGTAACTATTGATACTACATGTTCCGATGACCTAACACAGCACAAAGGAAGAGAAAAGTCCATGGGTCAGCTGTCATCGGAGGTCGGTCAAAGGGGTAGATCTGCGGGGCTACCGGATTAGGGTTTCGTCTACGGGAGAAAATATTAAGTTAAGATGGTAATTTTTTTATGCGCATAGCTTGGGAATGTAGAAGATTAAAACAAATTTATATGGACCTATATTAATATATTTTATTTTCATAATTGACATTAAGAAAATTTAAATAAAAATAAATTGAAAAAGAAAAAAAGGGTCTATGCCGGGGCTGCCGTCGCATAGCCCGCCCCGGCATAGGGGTTAGGGTTTGGGGTGCGGACAAGGTCGGGTCGAGCCGGACCACGCGCCCGAGCTGCACCCCTTTTTCCCCATCTCCTCCCCCCACGCGCCCGAGCTCCCCCGCCTGTAGCTTCCCCCGCGCCGCCGCCTGCTAGCTTCCCCGCCGCCCCTCGCGCGCGCCGCCTGCTCGCGCCACCCCCTGCTCGCGTCGCCGCCCCTGCTAGCTTCCCCCGCCGCCTCGTGCTACCTCCCTGCTCGCGCCGCCGCCGCCTTGCCTCCCTAGCTGCGCGCCGCCCGCCGGCCGCCTGCTACCTTCTCGCTGCCGCCCGCCGCGCCTCCTGTCGCTGCGACCCCGCCTGCCTCAACCCCGCCCCTGCGCCCATCTCTGTAAGTTTTTTTTGTAACTTTTGTTTCTAAGATTGTATGCTATTTAGAAATAGAAATATGAAATGTGAAATGTGAAATAATTTGTGAAATGTGAAAATAGAAAATGTGAAATAGCAAATGTGAAAGTGTGAAATAGAAAATGTGAAATAGAAATACAAATAGAAAATGTGAAAATGTGAAATAGAAATACAAATAGAAAATGTGAAATAATTTGTTTTTTATTGAATGGAAATAGGTGCCGTCGTGACCGCCGACCTCGTGACCGCCCCGTTGTGACCGCTCCGTCGTGTGACCGCCCCGTCGTGACCGCCTTGTCGTCGTGTATGTGATTCTCTCCGTCCGCCGAGGGTGAGCTAAAACACCGCTTCTCCGCATTTTCTTATGTCACTAGATTCATTTTTCAAGTCCAGTTGCGTAACCTAGGTGTCACTTCCCGTCCGCGAGCGTTACGCGGATAAATATGCATTAGTGGTCCGCATATTTTGAACCGTAACGCTTGCGGCATTTACGGGACAGTCGGCGGATGCGTAGTTGTCTACGTTTTCCATGTTCTACTCCGGTCCGAGTCAGGATTTCGGCGGCGCCTCCCCGTTGTTCTCCGGATGCACATCCTCTCGGCTTTTTGCCGAGACGTGTATCGGGAGAGCAGCGGGGAGGTGCTGCCGAAATTCTGACTTGGACCGGGGTAGAGCATGGAGAACGTAGCCAACTACGGATCCGGCGGCTGCTAGGAGCCCACCTAGTAGAGATGTAGGTTGATGCATGCGTTTCGCCCGGTAAAATAAATAAAAATATGATGCATTTAATTTCCTATTTGATATAAATGCTATGTATGTGGTTTGGCTCCCAATAAAGCAGAGGATGGCTGATAATGGATGGATGTACAATGAGCGTGTTAGTGCGACTGAGAAAACAGATGAGTGGACAAGGAAGACCCATTTTCTAGTGAATGAGTTAGCGCGTGGTACAAAGGGGCTGGTTCGGGCACTTTGCCCCTGTGTTCGCTGCGTGAAGCGTCAACGTCGTGGGAAGGATGAAATGTATAGACACCTTCTGCAATATGGGTATATGCATGGGTACGTCACGGAAATCGACTTTGATGAGCGCGAACGTGACAGAGGTGAGGTGATGCGGCAGCGGCTCAATGGCAATGAGTACGATGGAATTAGAGACTTTCTAGATGATCTCGTCCATGCCGATGTCCCGGATTCGCCACCTCCAGAACCGGAGGCGCCGCCAGAACCGGAGGAACCGGAGCCAACCGCGAAGGCCTTCTATGGTATGATTGCCGCGGCTAAGAAGCCTCTGTACGAGGGCGCCGCGATTTCTCAGCTCGATGCCATCTCCCAATGTCTAGCCGACAAGACCCGGTACAACACCACCCGTGAGGGCTTTGAAGCAAGTCTGAAAACAACTGGTAACATGTTGCCCAAAGATCATTGTCTGCCTCAAAGCCTGCACGCGACGAGGAGAATGATGAAGGACCTCAACATGGATTATCAAAAGATAGACTGTTGTCCGAAAGGCTGCGTTCTATTTTGGAGACAGTTTGCGGAGGACAAGTACTGTCCCATCTGTAAGCAGTCTAGGTATGAAGAGGTAACGGGAAAGGATGGTCAGGTGAGGCAGTCAAGCACCGCAAAGTCGATTCTTCGATATCTCCCATTCATAAAAAGAATCCAGCGGCTTTACATGCACGAGGAGACAGCCAAACAGATGACGTGGCACAAGTATGGGAAGAGATTCGTGGACGAAAACAAGAAGTTGAAGATGGGACATCCATCCGATGGTACGGCATGGAAGAACTTCGATAAGAAATTCCCCCTTGCGGCAGCCGAGGCTCGGAATGTCAGAATTGCGATAGCAACAGATGGCTTCAATCCATATGGTATGTCGACTGCCAATTACAGTTGCTGGCCCGTGTTTGTTATTCCGCTCAATCTCCCTCCCGGAGTCCTAATGACGAGGAAGACCATGTTTCTGTCGCTGATCATTCCAGGCCCTCATTACCCGGGGAAGAATTTGAGTGTCTACATGCAGCCGATTGTGGAAGATTTGAACCACTCTTGGCACCACGGGACATTGACGTACGACCGAGCATCGAAGACAAACTTCTACATGAAAGTTTGGTTGCAGTATACCATGCATGACATGCCCGGGTACGCCCTAACATGCGGATGGTGTACAGCTGGTAAGTGGCCATGCCCAGTGTGCAGGCACCGGCTTGAGTTCCTTTGGCTACAGAAGGGTCGCAAGTATGTTGCGTTTGACACGAATCGACAGTTCCTCAAAAGGAGGCATCCGTTTAGAGAAGACAAAAAGAACTTCAAGAAGGGCAAAGTTGTGCATGAAAAAAAAGATGTGCCGAAGTTTGATGGTACACTTGTTGAAGCCGAGCTACGTGCTCTCGTGCCGGCAGCGACGCCAACTGGCCATCAATTTGAGGGATATGGTGTAACGCACAACTGGACTCACGAGGCAGCCTTAACGAAGCTCGAGTATTACAAGGACCTCGAACTTCCCCATAACATCGATGTGATGCACACCGTAAAGAATGTCGCGGAGTCCGTCTTTCACACATGCCTGAACATTCCCGGGAAGTCAAAGGATAATGTCAAGGCTAGAGTCGATGTTGAGATCCTCTGTGATAGGGAAAAATTACACATGAAGCGTCCTATTGGCCGTCAAAAGAATTGGTTCAAGCCGCATGCCAACTTCTGCCTTGATTCCATCCAAAAGAAGGAGGCATTCAGGTGGCTCAAATACGTCGTGATGTTCCCTGATGGTTATTGCTCGAATATGAGTAAGGGAGTTAATCTTTCGACGGGAAAAGTCACCGGGCTCAAGAGTCACGACTATCATATATGGATTCAGCGGCTCATGCCGGTGATGCTTCGAGGGTATATCCCCGAGAAAGTCTGGCGAGTGCTTGCGCAGTTGAGCCATTTCTTCCGCACGCTGTGTGCTAAGCAGATATGTCCCAAGGTTATGAAACCAAGAAAGCCGGAGGCAAGTTTGAAGGTTAATGGCGGCGAGATGTAGTGCGGCGCAACACCAGGGATTCGCCAATGTGGAACCTGCACAACACAACCAGTACTTTGCCCCGAAGCTGAGGTTGTCAATCTCACCGCTTGCTGTAACAAAGGATTAGATGTATAGTGTGGATGATGATTAGAGAGAACAGAACAATTGCAGATTGTATTTCAGATGTAAAGAATAGGACCGGGGTCCACAGTTCACTAGTGGTGTCTCCGGAAGGTTTTCCGTATCGTGGCTCTCGGTACTGGGGGGTTTCGCGACGAAGGCTATTTGTAAGCGGAAGGGCAGGTCAGGGGGCCACACGAGGGGCCCACACCATAGGTCGGCGCGGCCAGGGCTTGGGCCGCGCCGCCCTGGCGTGTCGTCGCCTCGTGGCCCCACTTCGTTGACTCTTCTTCGGAAGCTTCGTGTGAAAATAGGCCCCTGGGCGTTGATTTCGTCCAATTCCGAGAATATTTCCTTACTATGATTTCTGAAACCAAAAACAGCAGAACAGCAACTGCTCTTCGGCATCTCGTTAATAGGTTAGTGCCGGAAAATGCATAAATATGATGTAAAGTATGCATAAAACATGTAGATATCATCAATAATGTGGCATGGAACATAAGAAATTATCGATACGTTGGAGACGTATCGCATCCCCTTAGTGCTCGTCCCGAGCAGGTAAACGATAACAAAGATAATTTCTGGAGTGACATGCCATCATAACCTTGATCATACTATTGTAAGCATATGTAATGAATGCAGCGATCAAAACAATGGTAATGACATGAGTAAACAAATGAATCATATAGCAAAGACTTTTCATGAATAGCACTTTCAAGACAAGCATCAATAAGTCTTGCATAAGAGTTAACTCATAAAGCAATAATTCAAAGTAAAGGTATTGAAGCAACACAAAGGAAGATTAAGTTTCAACGGTTGCTTTCAACTTATAACATGTATATCTCATGGATAGTGTCAATGTAAAGTAATATAACAAGTGCAATATGCAAGTATGTAAGAATCAATGCACAGTTCACACAAATGTTTGCTTCTTGAGATGGAGAGAAATAGGTGAACTGACTCAACATAAAAGTAAAAGAAAGGCCCTTCGCAGAGGGAAGCATTGATTGCTATATTTGTGCTAGAGCTTTGGTTTTGAAAACAAGAAACAATTTTGTCAATGGTAGTAATAAAGCATATGTGTCATGTAAATTATATCTTACAAGTTGCAAGCCTCATGCATAGTGCCCGCACCTTGTCCTAATTAGCTCGGATTACCTGGATTATCATCGCAATGCACATGTTTTAACCAAGTGTCACAAAGGGGTACCTCTATGCCGCCTGTACAAAGGTCTAAGGAGAAAGCTCGCATCGGATTTCTCGCTATTGATTATTCTCAACTTAGACATCCATACCGGACAACATAGACAACAGATAATGGACTCCTCTTATATGCATAAGCATGTAGCAACAATTAATTTTCTCATATGAGATTGAGGATATTTGTCCAAAACTGAAACTTCCACCATGGATCATGGCTTTAGTTAGCGGCCCAATGTTCTTCTCTAACATTATGCAATGCTCTAACCATTCTAGCGGTAAATCTCCCTTACTTCAGACAAGACGAACATGCATAGCAACTCACATGATATTCAACAAAGAGTAGTTGATGGCGTCCCCAGGAACATGGTTATCGCACAACAAGCAACTTAATAAGAGATAAAGTGCATAATTACATATTCAATACCACAATAGTTTTTAGGCTATTTGTCCCATGAGCTATATATTGTAAAGGTGAAGAATGGAAATTTTAAAGGTAGCACTCAATCAATTTACTTTGGAATGGCGGAGAAATACCATGTAGTAGGTAGGTATGGTGGACACAAATGGCATAGTGGTTGGCTCAAGGATTTGGATGCATGAGAAGTATTCCCTCTCGATACAAGGCTTAGGCTAGCAAGGTTTATTTGAAACAAACACAAGGATGAAGCGGTGCAGCAAAACTCACATAAAAGACATATTGTAAACATTATAAGACTCTACACCGTCTTCCTTGTTGTTCAAACTCAATACTAGAAATTATCTAGACCTTAGAGAGACCAATTATGCAAACCAAATTTTAGCAAGCTCTATGTATTTCTTCATTAATGGGTGCAAAGTATATGATGCAAGAGCTTAAACATGAGCACAACAATTGCCAAGTATCAAATTATCCAAGACATTATAGCAAATTACTACATGTATCATTTTCCAATTCCAACCATATAACAATTTAACGAAGAAGAAACTTTCGCCATGAATATTATGAGTAAAGCCTAAGGACATATTTGTCCATATGCAACAGCGGAGCGTGTCTCTCTCCCACACAATGAATGCTAGGATCCATTTTATTCAAACAAAACAAAAACGAAACAAACCGACGCTCCAAGCAAAGCACATAAGATGTGATGGAATAAAAATATAGTTTCAGGGGAGGAACCCGATAATGTTGTCGATGAAGAAGGGGATGCCTTGGGCATCCCCAAGCTTAGACGCTTGAGTCTTCTTGATATATGCAGGGGTGAACCACCGGGCATCCCCAAGCTTAGAGCTTTCACTCTCCTTGATCATGTTGTATCATCTCCCTCTCTTGATCCTTGAAAACTTCCTCCAAACCAAACTCAAAACAACTCATTAGAGAGTTAGTGCACAATCAAAATATACATGTTCATAGGTGACATAATCATTCTTAACACTTCTGGACATTGCACAAAGCTACTGAAAGTCAATGGAATCGAAAAATCCATCGAACATATCAAAACAGGCAATGCGAAATAAAAGGCACAATCTGTCAAAACAGAACAGTTCGTAAAGACGAATTTTACTGAGGCACCAGACTTGCTCAAATGAAAATGCTCAAATTGAATGAAAGTTGCGTACATATCTGAGGATCACTCACGTAAATTGGCATAATTTTCTGAGTTACCTACAGATAATTTTGCCCAGATTCGTGACAGCAAAGAAATCTGTTTCTGCGCAGTAATCCAAATCTAGTATGAACCTTACTATCAACGACTTTACTTGGCATAACAATGCACAAAACTAAGATAAGGAGAGGTTGCTACAGTAGTAAAAAACTTCCAAGACAAAAAAAATAAAGGTACTGTAGTAAAAACATGGGTTGTCTCCCATAAGCGCTTTTCTTTAACGCCTTTCAGCTAGGCGCAGAAAGTGTATATCAAGTATTATCAAGAGACGAAGTGTCAACATCATAATTTGTTCTAATAATAGAATCAAAAGGTAACTTCATTCTCTTTCTAGGGAAGTGTTCCATACCTTTCTTGAGAGGAAATTGATATTTAATATTACCTTCCTTCATATCAATGATAGCACCAACAGTTCGAAGAAAAGGTCTTCCCAATATGATGGGACAAAATGCATTGCATTCAATATCCAAGACAATAAAATCAACGGGGACAAGGTTATTGTTAACGGTAATGTGAACATTATCAACTTTCCCCAAAGGTTTCTTTGTAGAATGATCAGCAAGATTAACATCCAAATAACAATTTTTCAATGGTGGCAAGTCAAGCATATTATAAATTTTCTTAGGCATAACAGAAATACTTGCACCAAGATCACATAAAGCATTACAATCAAAATCATTGACCTTCATCTTAATGATAGGCTCCCAACCATCTTCGAGCTTCCTAGGAATAGAAGCTTCGCGTTCTAGTTTCTCTTCTCTAGCTTTTATGAGAGCATTTGTAATATGTTTCGTGAAAGCCAAATTTATAGCACTAGCATTAGGACTCTTAGCAAGTTTTTGTAAGAACTTTATAACTTCAGAGATGTGGCAATCATCAAAATCCAAACCATTATAATCTAAAGCAATGGGATCATCATCCCCAATGTTGGAAAAATTTCAGCTTTATCACAGCGTTTCAGCAGCTTTAGCCAGTTTTTCGCGCTTTGCATTTGAAGTGGAAACATTGCTAACACCAATTCTTTTACCATTATTAGTAGGAGGTGCAGAACATGTGTAGCATTAGCATTGCTAGTGGTGGTAATAGTCCAAACTTTAGCTATATTATCTTCTTTTTCATTTTCTTCTCTTTCCCACCTAGCACGCAATTCGGCCATCAATCTTATATTCTCATTAATTCTAACTTGGATGGCATTTGCTGTAGTAACAATATTATTATTATGATTTTCATTAGGCATAACTTTCGATTTCAAAAGATCAACATCAGCAGCAAGACTATCGACTTTAGAAGCAAGTATATCAATTTTCCCAAGCTTTTCTTCAACAGATTTGTTAAAAGCAGTTTGTGTACTAATAAATTCTTTAAGCATAGCTTCAAGTCCAGGGGGTGTGTTCCTATTATTGTTGTAAGAATTCCCATAAGAATTACCATAGCCGTTGCCATTATTATAAGGATATGGCCTATAGTTGTTACTAGAATTGTTCCGGTAAGCATTGTTGTTGAAATAATTATTTTTAATGAAGTTTACATCGACATGTTCTTCTTGGGCAACCAATGAAGCTAACGGAACATTATTAGGATCAATATTTGTCCTATCATTCACAAGCATAGACATAATAGCATCAATCTTATCACTCAAGGAGGAGGTTTCTTCGACAGAATTTACCTTCTTACCTTGTGGAGCTCTTTCCGTGTGCCATTCAGAGTAATTAATCATCATATTATCAAGAAGCTTTGTTGCTTCACCAAGAGTGATGGACATAAAGGTACCTCCAGCAGCTGAATCCAATAGGTTCCGCGAAGAAAAATTGCATAAAAGGTTTGGATGATCATCCAAGTAGTCAGTCCATGGGTTGGGCAATTTTTAACCAAAGATTTCATTCTTTCCCAAGCTTGTGCAACATGCTCATTATCCAATTGTTTAAAATTCATTATGCTACTCCTCAAAGATATAATTTTAGCAGGGGGATAATATCTACCAATAAAAGCATCCTTGCATTTAGTCCATGAATCAATACTATTCTTAGGCAGAGATAGCAACCAATCTTTAGCTCTTCCTCTTAATGAGAAAGGAGACAATTTTAATTTTATAATGTCACCATCTACATCTTTATACTTTTGCATTTCACATAGTTCAACAAAATTATTAAGATGGGCAGCAGCATCATCAGAACTAACACCAGAAAATTGCTCTCGCATAACAAGATTCAGTAAAAAAGTTTAATTTCAAAGAATTCTGCTGTAGTAGCAGGTGGAGCAATAGGTGTGCATAAGAAATCATTATTATTTGTGGTTGTGAAGTCACACAACTTAGTATTTTCAGGAGTACCCATTTTAGCAACAGTAAATAAAGCAAACTAGATAAAGTAAATGCAAGTAACTAATTTTTTTGTGTTTTTAATATAGCAAACAAGATAGCAAATAAAGTAAAACTAGCAACTAATTTTTTTGTATTTTGATTTAGTGCAGCAAACAAAGTAGTAAATAAAATAAAGCAAGACAAAAACAAAGTAAAGAGATTGGGATGTGGAGACTCCCTTGCAGCGTGTCTTGATCTCCCGCAACGGCGCGAAAAAGAGCTTGATACGCGTACAGCACGCGTCCGTTGGGAACCCCAAGAGGAAGGTGTGATGCGTACAGCGGCAAGTTTTCCCTCAGTATGAAACCAAGGTTTATCGAACCAGGAGCCAAGAAGCACGTTGAAGGTTGATGGTGGCGAGATGTAGTGCGGCGCAACACCAGGGATTCCGCGCCAACGTGGAACCCGCACAACACAACCAAAGTACTTTGCCCCAACGAAAAAGGAGGTTGTCAATCTCACCGGCTTGTGTAACAAAGGATTAGATGTATAGTGTGGATGATGATTGTTTGCAGAGAACAGTAGAACAATTGCAGTAGATTGTATTTTAGATGTAAAGAATAGGACCGGGGTCCACAGTTCACTAGTGGTGTCTCTGGAAGGTTTTCCGTATCGTGGCTCTCGGTACTGGGGTTTCGCGACGAAGGCTATTTGTAGGCGGAAGGGCAGGTCAGGGGGCCACACGAGGGGCCCACACCATAGGTCGGCGCGGCCAGGGCTTGGGCCGCGCCGCCCTGGCGTGTCGTCGCCTCGTGGCCCCACTTCGTTGACTCTTCGGTCTTCTGGAAGCTTCGTGTGAAAATAGGCCCCTGGGCGTTGATTTCGTCCAATTCCGAGAATATTTCCTTACTAGGATTTCTGAAACCAAAAACAGCAGAAAATAGCAACTGGCTCTTCGGCATCTCGTTAATAGGTTAGTGCCGGAAAATGCATAAATATGATGTAAAGTATGCATAAAACATGTAGATATCATCAATAATGTGGCATGGAACATAAGAAATTATCGATACGTCAGAGACGTATCAATCCCCGAGAAAGTCTGGCGAGTGCTTGCGCAGTTGAGCCATTTCTTCCGCATGCTCTGTGCTAAGCAGATATGTCCCAAGGTTATTGCAAAGCTACAAGATACAGTGCCGGAGTTGCTATGCAATTTGGAGATGATATTTCCGCCAGGCTTCTTTACTCCGATGGCACATCTCATTGTGCACCTCGCCAACGAGGCACTCTTGGGTGGCCCGGTGCAGTTTCGTTGGCAGTTCTGTATTGAGAGAGAGTTTAAGTATATTCGAAAGATAACTGGAAACAAGGCCAAGATTGAAGCATGCATAGCTGAGGCAATATGCCTTCGGGAGATGGCAGATGCCGCGACAACGTACTATCCCGATGATGTTCCCACTCAGCATAACCCGGTCACTCGTTACAATGTCGACGTGCCCGAGAATGACCCCAAGCTACAACTATTCCAATTCCCCGGTGGCAAGGCTGGTAAAGGAACAAAATATAAATTGGAGAACGAAGAGAAGGATTGTATAATGCTATATGTGCTTATGAACATGAAGGAAGTGGTCCCATTCGTAAGGTAAAATGGTGAACAAATTACTTTGCAGCTAGTAACCTCGTCTCGGTCTAATGCTTATTTTCTCCTTTCAGCGAATTCACGGATGAAATGTGGTCGTATGATGAATTGCCTCAACCCTCGGAGATGGACACTCTACTGAAAGAGGGTGCTCCCGGAATTAATAAAAACTTTGTGTCATGGTTCATGGAAAAAGTAATTTCTAACCTGTCCTCTTACATTGCAACATGTGACTTGTCCCTCTTATTACACGTAACTAATGCACACAACAAATTTGAAATGTTCTTGTAGGGCCGTGAGAGAAACGTTGATATGATAGATGAGTTGAAATGTGTTTCCCAAGGTTGTAGCCGTGAGGTGACCAAGTATGAGAAGTATGATGTGAATGGGTTTCGCTTCCACACAGAGACGCACCAGAAGGGCCGGGCGAATCCCAAAACGATAAATACTGGGGTCTTCACCAAAGGAGCCAACAACTTTGATTACTACGGAAGGTTACAAAGTGTATACGAGTTGACATTCAATCGTACGAACGTGCAACTCAATATCGTCGTGTTCAAGTGTCATTGGTTCGACCCAATAGGTGGACAGAGAAGTGATAAGTCCATTGGGTTAGTTGAAGTTAAGCCTTCAACCACCTATAGCGGAGCCGATGTCTTTGTTGTGGCTCACCAAGCCAAGCAAGTTTATTATTTGCCCTACCCATGCCAGAAAGCGGAACTCAAGGGTTGGGAAGTCGTCTTCCAGGTATCGCCACATGGTAACCTACCGATTCCCTCTGAGGATGATTACAACAACATTGACCCCGTGACATACGAGGGGATTTTCTATCAAGAGGAACAGGACTTCGGGGAATATATTTTAGAACCGTTTGTTCAAGAGGACCTCGGGAACGATGCAGAAACTCGTGGTGAGTCAGTGGTGGATCTAAAGGACATATCTATGCTCGAGAAGTTACTTGAGGCGAATGACAATTATGATGAGCCTCCACCCGTCGACCCTTCAACTTTGTACTCACAAGATAGTGATAGTGATAGTGAGCCAGAGAAAGAGAAAGAGAAAGAGACGGAGTATGAGAGTGAGCGTGAGAGCGATGATGGCTGGTGAGGGTCTTTTATTCTTAGTATTTATTTGTCAACATGCTTCTTAATTGCATTGTGCCTTTTATTCTTAGTATCTTCATTTTATTTTGTCAACATGCTTCTTAATTGCATTGTGCCTTTTATTCTTAGTATCTACATTTTATTATGTCAACATACTTCTTAATTGCATTGTGCCTTTTATTCTTAGTATCTACATTTTATTATGTCAACATGCTTCTTAATTGCATTGTGCCTTTTATTCTTAGTATCTTCATATAATATGTCTTTGTGCTTAACTGTTTTATTCTTCTCAATGCAGGTGACTGAACAATATGAGCAGCGGCAAGGCAGACTCCGAGAGCTTGCTTAAGACGCTGGCGCAGGTGAAGAGGAATATTCCTAGACCCACTAGACGGAGTGATCGAGCCCCGGTGCGCAATCCGCGTTACGCCAATGGTACCGATGGAGGACGAGGACGAGGTGGAGGACGAGGTGGCGGCGGGGTACACATGGACTTTGACGAGCCACCCTCCGCTTCTGGCGACGTGGCTCCTGAGTTGTTCCTAGAGGGTCCGTCTAGTGGGGAGGTGGAGATGGAGACGGAGTCTACACACGAGTCGGACTCTAGGGCTGAGTTGGAGGTGATGGAGGGTGGGGGTGCGCCGAAGCCCTTGAAGATTCGTGGAGAAGCTAGAGTCCCCGATGCGAGGAAGGAGCCGAAGACCCATGATGAGAAGGCCCTTATCATTCCTTCGAGCGATGAGTAAGTGTACTACTTCAGAAATTTCGAACATGTATTTTCATCTTGGGCATAATAAACAATTTGGCATGTGTACTTAAGACATATATTTCTCGAGCACCGTTCATAGTTGATGACCCTAATGTGCTAACTCATGACTTTCACAACTGATTTATGCATGATTGAAGTGCTTCTATCGTGTAGACCCGGAGCATCATAGGCAGGCGCTTATCACTTTGCGTGGCGCTTGTGAGAGGTTGACACCGCAGCAGTGGTACAACCAAAAGGTCACCTGCGCTAGTGCCTTCTGGGCTAACAAGGGTAAGAGGGTCAAGAAGGAGTACTATGTTGGTAACCAGCCTACGGAGGAATGGGCAATGACCATTGATGAGTACATGTCGGTGAGTAAAATGTCAATGAGATTCTACATTGCTGCTAAGTTTTCATTGGATTATCTTGAGTTGAGTATTGCGTTTTCAGGTTTGTCCCGAGTGGGCCGAGCAGCATAGGGAGGCATGGGAGGAGCTGATTAGGGCGAGGTGGCTCAGGCAGGACGATGAGTTTGCAGCCGTGTCGAGGCGTAACATGGAGAACCGAGGCACCGGTGGCACACACTGCGCGGGAAACCGCGACTACACCCGCTTCAAGGGGAAAAAGGTATGTATATACATGGAACGACCTTCTTTCATTTCCCGTCATGTCTCATTTGTGATACGCATAACTCTTCTTTTCGCGATGCAGGTGGCCGAGGCACTGTGATGACCCAGCGTACCACTGCATGGTGTAGTACACAAGTCGTTGACATAACACAAGTGAAACACCGTTCCACTCATATTACATCTCTCAGTGGTACAACAGAAACATATGCGAGTCCAAGGTATGTCTATAGAAGTACACATGAGCTGTTTACATAAGATCAACACAACCTCCTACTTTACAGTGAGGTAAAACTTCAAATAAAGCTCCAGAAGAACGACTCGTAGTCTATCTTATTGCTAACTCAAGTTTAAGAACTACTTGGCTTGCTATAGAACTCTAGCTACTTAGGAGCTAGGATTAGGGAAAGGTTCCCTTCTATTACTAGTCTAGGTTTCCATTATAGTTGATGCAGAAGTTGACTCCATTGACTTCTTTGATTGGATTCTTCATCTTGCTGCAGTTGACCCCTTTGTCTTCGAGTTCCACGGTAGTTTCTCCTTCGGTGTCTTGATCTAAGAAGGGGGTTCAAATGGGATAGAATGAGTACGAGCGTACTCAGCAAGTTCATATTAGGAAATAGGTGTATCATGCACTAGCTACAGCCCTAGACCAGAAAGTCATAGGCCAATGCAAGTTTTCATAATCATTTCTTCAAAAGGTTGCTTTTATTCGAAGAACTATGTCCGTCAGCCTTCACCGGTTTACTAGAACTTCATGGAGTTCCTTTCCTGCGTTCAGTTCCATATCCCGGAACAGGGAGTGACAGTCACGATTCATTACACTCTGCAGTGTGTTGCTTTACCCATAAGAGATCTTAACCTTGGTGCCAACCGGGCTCGATTTTCCCGTCCACACTTCCTTTGGTGTGAGGCCCGGTATAAGGTCATAGCCAATCATATTCCTCCGCTACCTCATACACCCACCCGTTGTTGCAAACTCCGACCCTGGGTCCTCGTCGGTCTACTTACACCACATAGGGATGGACCCTGACCACGACAACAGTTCAGGTCTCTACCATGAACTCCTTCGCCGAGAGATGCAACCCATCATAGACCGCAATACCGTGGGGACTTAGGGCTTCCCCAGCCTGCCGCTTGATCCTCGGGCGACAAGTGCCTACGGTCTCTACCGTGGGGACTTTGGGCTTCCCCAGCCTGCCGCTTGCCCCTTTGGAATACAAGTGCCTACGGTAAAGCGCATCCGTTGATATACAAGAGGTGGAAATACAATTGACTATTCCGTCCCACTCCAGATCTTATGGTTAACACGGGTATTACGGCACAAGAATCACTGGACGACATTTGTTGTTTAATCCTAGATGGATATAAACCCTTGCAATGGAACCTCCACCATATCAACACATACCATGGTTCCATTGCCCACCACATAGTCATATTCATAGTTATGAAAATAGTACTTTTGCTTTTTATGCAAGAGTGATAAGTATAGTACTTTGCATATAGTTTGATACAAATAATCAAATGACATGAGCAAGCGATGAACTTGCCTTTCTTGACTGCAAGATTGTGCAGGCAAAAGCTTCGATACGTGATAACTCCAAATTCTGAAATACCATCATCGTCCGGTAAGGACAATGTTTAAAGAACGGCAAAGATGCTATAATGCATAGTATGAGATGCAATCGTCCCGAGCGTAACCTAATCTCGATGATTTAGGATGTATGAGTTGTAAAGATTTCTTTAGGGTTGGTTGCACTTTTAGAATGGTTCTCAAACAAGGTTCTTATTAGGGTTTGGTTATATTAGCATCATATCCAAGTGATATAAGATATCATAACAATCATACCCATAAAGAATAGTGGTGGAATAATATGTAAGAACAGTTGTCAATTTTAAGTTCTACAGAACATGGTTGATGATTATTTATATTATACTTCAAAAGAATAACTTTTGAAGAACATGTTGATTAAGAAATAATGAGTATTTCAAAGAAGGATTAGGGCTTCTAAGGTTTGATTGATATTTGTACTTCAAAAGAACAATCTTTTGAAGAACAGATTAAATAAGAATATGAACTACTATACATAGGAGCTATGTAACTCTAGGGTTTATTATTGGGTGCATTTAGTTTCACAATAGGAATTAGTTGGGTTCTTTAAGTAGAATGGGTTTATATGTAGCAAGTATTGGTAGGGTTATTACCACGGTTTCCCATATACATCATATCAAAGGATGGTTATTAAGATGATTCTATAAATTAGCTATTAGGTTTACTATGGCTTTACATTTGTTTTACTAAGTAGGGTTTAGTTGGATAGGAGCATGTGTTGTGAATTGCTACACATGGTTGGTACTAGGATTCATCATTATGGTTCTACTAGGGTTTGATGGTTTAGGTTGATTCTAATGGTGTGGTATTTAGGATTGGTGATCAATGGTGTTATCATGGGTGACAAGCTAGGGTTTTCCCCTAAGTGACACTAGTGGATTATATAGGTTTTACTCAAAAGTAAAGACATGAAATGATGATCACATGTAAAGTGATGTTGTTTTATTTTAGTAGATCATGATCATGCATGCATTTGTTTTTATCTAGGGTTCTATAGGTATAGATGAAGCTTATATGATCACATGGGCTAAACCCCTAGGGTTTTAGGATTGAAACTATTTTAGAGTGATCACATAAAATGAGGAGACCAAGGTTCTTGTTTATATTAAAATTAGGGTTTCTAAATTGTGATTTCATTATTAAAATGATAATTGGTAGAGATTATTACTAAATTGAAGATAGAAGTAATAATGGATTTAACACTATATTATTTTCAAAAGACTTAAATATGACAAATACTATTAGGGTTTAGGGTTTTAATTGAAGTAATGGTCAATTTGGATTCTCATGTGATTAAACATAACCATTAAGATACAATTGTTGTTTTATATGGCATATTAATGTGAAGTAATATTTAATATTTTATTTATGTGAAGAATTGAAACAAGAAATTATCTCCTTAGTTTTTAGGTTTTAATAGTTTAAGATTTAAAATTTGGTCTTCTAAAATTTTAGAGGAAATTCATATTGTTGTTATTTTTAAACTTTAAGCATTTGTTTTCTATTTTATTTATAGAGGTCATTTTATGATACTCACTTCTACTTATTGATTTATTTTTATTTTACTTAAATGTTTAAAAGATTTTTCTAAAAATAACAAATACAAAAAAATAAGAATACCAATAGACCAAGTGGTCTGTTGGGCTGGCCCAATTGGCTTGGCCCAAACCTGGCCCAGCCGAGTTGGTCTGGTTGGGTCAGGTGAACCCAACCCCGACCCAGCTCCTCAGTCCCTCGACGACCTCCTCCTCTCTCGTCCCTCTTGCTCCTGCCCAGGCGACCATGGCTCCGCCGCGCCGCCTCTCATTCCCGCTCGACTCTGGTCCTCCCCGACGCCGGCGTGGTGGAGATGTGGTCCGCCTCGTCATGCTCTATCCTTCTATCCAATTCGATTTGATTTTCCCCACTCTTTTCTCTGGATCCCGACCCCTGGAACCCTAGGTCCGCCACCAGTATACCCGGCCGTTGCCGGCCGATTCCGGCTGCACTCTCTGGCAAACAGGACCTCCTCTTGGAGCGCCTCAAGCCCCAGCTCAGCTCTGCCCTACCCGGCTGCTCTGGTTCCTCACGTGGTGGTGTCCTGGTGGTGTGCTGCGGTGCTGCGGTACTGGTGGAGCTTCTGTGAGCTGCGGTGCTCGACATCGATGGACGGCGCCATAGACGCAACCTCAGCGTCGGTGTACTGGTGGTGCCGTTGCTGTTCACACTGCATCTTCGACCTCGACGCCGGCAGGACGGCGTCGCCGATGCAACCCCGGCGTCAACCGCTACGACTACTCCTCTATAACACTGTGAGCTACTCATACCCTCTTTCCCTCTCTCTCTGTCTCTCGGTATTCTATATGGCTATGGATTTGTTGGCCAATAACTTGTGGGTGCTTGGCCAGATTATTGCATATGATTGGGAGTGCTATACATGTGCTATATGACTTGTAAAATTATTAGTCCAGTACTGATGCTAGTGAGTTAGATTATATGCTTAAGATTGGTAACTCATATGTGAAATGAAATGCTTCCCTTTTGGATGGATTAATCCTCCAAAGCATGTGTAGTCTGTGGTGTCATTAATCTGACAAGACTGAATGTATAATTTCAGTTAAAGGATTTGGTTACATTTGTTTTGATCTCAAGCATGTGTTGAGCTATGGCACTATGCCAGTATTGATGTGTACAGAGACCTGATTTACTTGATGCTTGCTGTGAGCTTATAAGCATGCTGAAAATGATCTTGCTATTGAAGTAAATGATTAAGTGATGATCTATTATGAACATGCATGATCTTGGACAGTTGTGCTGGAGTGCACAAAGTGGTGCCTTGCTTGTTTCTTGAATATGATCTAGTTGCAATTAGCAACTAGAAATTATTTATTTATGCAAGGTTAGTTTTTTTATTGGTGGATCTGGCTTTCCTTTTTGTTTGATAGTTATAAACTGATAAGAACAGATCTGGCCCGACCCTGTAGCCTTGCCAATGATGCACAGGCTGAGGCACCAATTTAAAATAAGAACAGATACTATTGATGACTTAAAATTCTCTGTGATGATTCTTGCATAGCATCTCTATGCAGATCTGAGAGAAAATCCATCTCTCCATCCTCCTAGATGAAAATCTGGTTGAAGGGTGGTTTGATGATGTGTTGTGTATTCTTCTTTTTCCCCTCATGATCATGCGAAAGCTAAGAACAGATGCTACATGATCTATTTATCCTATTATTGGATTTCTACCTGATGCACTTTGTAGATGGATAGCTGGTGCTTCAGGCTTCTGACATATGCTGCTTATTGTAGCATGCCTTCTCCTCCTCACTTCTTGATCTGCCTCATATGGATCTAGTTTCTGTTCTCAGATATATGGGTGGGTGCTTGTTGTTTTTGTGGTATGCTTTGGTGAAGCCTGAGCCAAATGGTTTGGCTAGCTGTGGCTGTGTTGTTTATATAGTGCTGGCTATTTGCTGTGAGGGTGACAACACACAGTTTGCATGTGTTGAGTATGCTGCTTGCAAGTGACATCATGTGATTGTTCAAGTTTCAATGTTGGTTACTTTCCACCTGGTGCAAGCTTTGATTGATGCCTTCCTTATCCATGTGTAGTACTATTTTCTTTTCTCTCTTATCCATCCAGTGACCTGGTGGGCTTCAGCTAATGCTCATGCTTAATCATGTGGGCCTTTATTTTGGAATACCGCCAAGTGTATTACTTGCTGGTATATGACATTGCATTTGTGGTTTAATTCATATGGCTTAATAATGTATGGCTTACTCCCAGACCTGGAAGCAATTAAGCTTTGCTTACCCAGCAAATGACTTTAAAATATTTGAGTAAGATCATTATGACTTTTCTATGTCACAAATGATCTCTTTTGATGAATTTGTGGGTTTTAAGGAAACAAGCTAGATTAGAGGGAACTTATTTGTTGCATTGTTGCCTGTCTAGAAAGAAAAATGGATCATGCCCATATTGCCTTAGTCTCATGTTGCCTTCATGCTCAGAGTTGCCTCTCCTGATCCAAGTGTCGTCCAATTGTCCCTTAAATGATCCATTTGACCCTAATGTTGCCTAAGTAATTGTTTCTCCCTCTAATCGGAATTTGGGTGTTAGGTCAAGTTCCTAATACCCAGTAGCTAGTTTCCAATATTTAACATTGCCTCACCAAAGGTGAGGCAAACATTTTAACATTAACCCCATTTCTTTATCTTTGTTGTTTCTTTTGCAGGGAAGAGGAAACAAGAATATCAAGATTAGATTTAGGATTTAATCTTTATTATTTTGGCAATCCTCTATTTCTTTTCCAACATGTAATATTCCATAAATGTTGTAAGGAAATACTTATGTGAAACATTATTTGTAATACTTGATCCTCATTTATAATTATATTTACTTTGTATTTATATAATTGTTTAGAATTTAGATTCCAATTCAAATTCCAATTCAAATTCTTATTTGAATTATGTCTTTCATAATTGAATTTGAATTCAAACTATTTCCCTCGAAAACATAATAAATCAACAAAGGTCATGTCGAAATTTATCGCACTTGTGCCGATGACATACATCAATTCCATCGACACAAGAGAAACCTCGATCACTTTGTGTTTTAGATGAACGCGCGAAAATTCCCCGGATTTTCTATGCATGAATGCAATGCACACTCTCGTGTTCTCTCTTTTTCTTGCCTCTAAACCTGGGATATTACAGCCTCTCCCCCTTAAACTGAACTTCGCCCCGAAGTTCGAACGCTCTCACGTTTCGGAATGTGGAACTGACTTGAACCGATCATGATTTCTTTCAAGATCCATGGTGATCTCATTAGATATTATTGGATATATCCCTTATCCAGATCCTTCCTGTAGTCTTCTGATGTCTGGCACTGATACTTCCTTTAATTCTAGGATTTCCTTTTTAACATTTGAAACTTCTAGTCTTATTCTTCGAAGATCTTTGGATTAGGACAGCTTCTTATGCTAATGGACTTTACTAATAGTTGTGGTGATAGCTTCCTATTTGGGTACTCAAAACTTGGTTCTATCAGCTGCGGTAATCTAGCTGCGATGTAATATGGCACTATGGTGTACCAGCTGCGGTGTCCAAACCTTAATTATAAAGGATTTATTTAAGGTAGGGTATTGTTTTCCCTTACTACCATAACGAAAGTAATGGTTCTTTGTAAGGTATTTACAATAGGCATGGTCCTGGTAGTTTTGTCCTACGAATGGATTAGACTCATTTAGTCCATCCAATCATGGCTTCTCGTTTGTACTAGTTATCTTCCTTTTGGTTTCTTTAGGTTCCATGAAAGGAATCCTCCTCATAATCATCAGTGTTGATATGGTCAAACCCTTTGGTCTTTTGTTTTCTTAGGCTTTGATTGTCCTCTGATATCTTCTTCCTCCAACTTCATTATCTTAGACTTACTTAAGTTCTCTTGGTTTTGAGTAATTACAATTACCCACTCAAGTTAAGGGCTAACCTTTACTTCCTCGAGATATGAACCTCGGCCTTTGGTCTGACAACCTCCTGAGAGTACTTTTATATGGGTAGTTCCCAACAACCTTATGAAAATAAGATTGAACTTCATCCCAGTTCAGACCTTTTTCTCCGTCTATCATACTACAAACCATAACTTAATACTTCTCCTTCAGTCTTCCTCTCCCCCTTGGAGTTTACTAATGATCTTCAAACTTCCTTTCTTCTAATCATTAAACTCCAAGGTTAGAAGACTGGTCTATGTCTGGTTTAGGTTTATACTTTTCTAGAGTCTCACAAAGAACTCTTGGTGGTGTATCCACACAGTTGTGGGTATCCATTATGAATCCTCCGACTAAATATTTACCAACTATGAGATACCAGCTGTGAAATACTAGCTGCGGAATCCCCCTTTCTTTTAGGGTAAAGAAATGTTCAGGCTGTGGGCTATCCGGTACCAGCTGCAGACTATCTAGCACCAGATGTGGCTTATGGGATACCAGCTGTGGGCTATATGTGGTTCTAGTCAATATCTACCTACCAGTTGTGGCTACTTTTATAGTTTTAGTTAAGATATACCTCACTTCACATACTTTCTCTTCAGGATTATCCTATATCAACTGCGGTCTTATTATACCAGCTGTGACTTCACTTGTCTATTTTCCTTCTTTTAGGGTTTGTTTTGCAAGATAACCACTTGTGGATACTATGAAAATAGTATTGTGAGTGACTTCACTTGCATCCCCTTCTTCCATAATGAATCCGGTCTACTTCTTCTGCTCCATATTCACTATTTTTCTCACTTTCATGATACTTCCATGTTGAAGTACTCCTTGATTAAGGATATAAATGAGTTTCGATTGGTCCTTCCTTCGGAGTATTGTGGTTACTTCCCACAACTTTACTTCCTTCTTCTAGTGAACCTTCATCTTGACTTCAAAATCTTCAGAATTCGTCACTTCCTCACACGAATACCTTTACCCTCTAGTTCTATAACATCAAGTGAGAGCTTGATATTGCAACATGCATTTGCATATCAAAGTCAAACTTCATGTATGGATCTAGTCAAACAATGAAAATCCAATAAAATCCAAGAAAATCCAGCTTTGTGCTTATAATACACATCCTTATATGCCTGAATATAATAGTTGGGTAAGACATCCCTAAACATCAGGCATAGATGTGTAGTATATAACACCACATAAGATAGGTTTAGGTTGTGATACTTAGCACGAATAGGTGAATTTCTACTATTTGTCTCAACATTTATCTTAATTGCACATTTGCAATGAGACAAACTTGAAACAAAATGGCTGGGATAGTTGAAGTTAACCTAGTTTTCTTTGGAAGTACTAACAAAATAGTATACCATATATAGGTGCTATTGAGGACTACTTCCTGTAATACAATTAGTTCTAACATGTCTACTCTAAACACATGATTGTGTAGAATATACCACCTATAACTCTAGGATTTCTCTATGTGATATGCTATAAATAAGCCTTCTTTAAATTAAGGACTATGGTTATAACATACTTGGTACAGTTATTAGGATTTTAAGGCCTAAGCTTTCGAACTATTCCCTAAATCCTACTCCTCATCATACTTCTGTTAACTCACTTATGATGTTCTACTCCCTCACATCCAGATTCTCAAATGAATCATATATGATTACCAACTTTACCATGAAAAGTGGACTTAAAGACTCATATCACTCTTCCTTACCTCCTATGATTAACTCATCATAGACATATACTACCTTATATAACTTATCTCTCTTACTTAACATCAGTCATTTGACATTTTAAATGACTCTTACTTAACCATAACTTGCGTTGGTATACTTCTTCCAATAGGATATCTTCCTTATGGTTGTATCCTCTCTTTGGACTACCATGAATTGTATACCAACTGTGGTCTACTACCACCAATTATTTTAAGCTCCAATGGTGTTCTAATTATTTGGAATGAAGTAAGATAACAAACTAACTTTACTTAAGAAAATAGATAAGAAAGATTGACTCAAGTGTGTCAGGATTATTCTCAAGTGAATACCCATCTCAAGTCAAAAGAATAGTTGGTTTAGCATAGTTGACTTAGCTAAAACACTTCCTATAGACACTACCAAACCTATAGGTCTCCTTTAAAGGGTCTTAATCCTAGGGTCAAAGCATTTGCTCTGATACTTGATGACCCAGCATACCACCGCATGGTGTAGTACACAAGTCGTTGACATAACACAAGTGAAACACCGTTCCACTCATATTACATCTCTCAGAGTGGTACAACAGAAACATATGCGAGTCCAAGGTATGTCTATAGAAGTACACATGAGCTGTTTACATAAGATCAACACAACCTCCTACTTTACAGTGAGGTAAAACTTCAAATAAAGCTTCAGAAGAACGACTCGTAGTCTATCTTATTTCTAACTCAAGTTTAAGAACTACTTGGCTTGCTATAGAACTCTAGCTACTTAGGAGCTAGGATTAGGGAAAGGTTCCCTTCTATTACTAGTCTAGGTTTCCATTATAGTTGATGCAGAAGTTGACTCCATTGACTTCTTTGATTGGATTCTTCATCTTGTTGCAGTTGACTCCTTTGTCTTCGAGTTCCACGGTAGTTTCTCCTTCGGTGTCTTGATCTAAGAAGGGGGTTCAAATGGGATAGAATGAGTACGAGCGTACTCAGCAAGTTCATATTAGGAAATAGGTGTATCATGCACTAGCTACAGCCCTAGACCAGAAAGTCATAGGCCAATGCAAGTTTTCATAATCATTTCTTCAAAAGGTTGCTTTTATTCAAGAACTATGTCCGTCACCTTCGGTTTACTAGAACTTCATGGAGTTCCTTTCCTAGCGTTAGTTCCATATCCCGAACAGGAGTGACAGTCACGATTCATTACACTCTGTAGAGGTGTGTTGCTTTACCCATAAGAGATCTTAACCTTGGTGCCAACCGGTCGATTTTCCCGTCCACACTTCCTTTGGTGTGAGGCCCGGTATAAGGTCATAGCCAATCATATTCCTCCGCTACCTCATACACCCACCCGTTGTTGCAAACTCCGACCCTGGGTCCTCGTCGGTCCACTTACACCACTTAGGGACGGACCCCGACCACGACAACAGTTCAGGTCTCTACCATGAACTCCTTCGCCGAGAGATGCAACCCATCATAGACCGCAATACCGTGGGGACTTAGGGCTTCCCCAGCCTGCCGCTTGATCCTCGGGCGACAAGTGCCTACGGTCTCTACCGTGGGGACTTTGGGCTTCCCCAGCCTGCCGCTTGCCCCTTTGGAATACAAGTGCCTACGGTAAAGCGCATCCGTTGATATACAAGAGGTGGAAATACAATTGACTATTCCGTCCCACTCCAGATCTTATGGTTAACACGGGTATTACGGCACAAGAATCACTGGACGACATTTGTTGTTTAATCCTAGATGGATATAAACCCTTGCAATGGAACCTCCACCATATCAACACATACCATGGTTCCATTGCCCACCACATAGTCATATTCATAGTTATGAAAATAGTACTTTTGCTTTTTATGCAAGAGTGATAAGTATAGTACTTTGCATATAGTTTGATACAAATAATCAAATGACATGAGCAAGCGATGAACTTGCCTTTCTTGACTGCAAGATTATGCAGGCAAAAGCTTCGATACGTGATAACTCCAAATTCTGAAATACCATCATCGTCCGGTAAGGACAATGTTTAAAGAACTGGCAAAGATGCTATAATGCATAGTATGAGATGCAATCGTCCCGAGCGTAACCTGATCTTGATGATTTAGGATGTATGAGTTGTAAAGATTTCTTTAGGGTTGGTTGCACTTTTAGAATGCTTCTCAAACAAGGTTCTTATTAGGGTTTGGTTATATTAGCATCATATCCAAGTGATATAAGATATCATAACAATCATACCCATAAAGAATAGTGGTGGAATAATATGTAAGAACAGTTGTCAATTTTAAGTTCTACAGAACATGGTTGATGATTATTTATATTATACTTCAAAAGAATAACTTTTGAAGAACATGTTGATTAAGAAATAATGAGTATTTCAAAGAAGGATTAGGGCTTCTAAGGTTTGATTGATATTTGTACTTCAAAAGAACAATCTTTTGAAGAATAGATTAAATAAGAATATGAACTACTATACATAGGAGCTATGTAACTCTAGGGTTTATTATTGGGTGCATTTAGTTTCACAATAGGAATTAGTTGGGTTCTTTAAGTAGAATGGGTTTATATGTAGCAAGTATTGGTAGGGTTATTACCATGGTTTCCCATATACATCATATCAAAGGATGGTTATTAAGATGATTCTATAAATTAGCTATTAGGTTTACTATGGCTTTACATTTGTTTTACTAAGTAGGGTTTAGTTGGATAGGAGCATGTGTTGTGAATTGCTACACATGGTTGGTACTAGGATTCATCATTATGGTTCTACTAGGGTTTGATGGTTTAGGTTGATTCTAATGGTGTGGTATTTAGGATTGGTGATCAATGGTGTTATCATGGGTGACAAGCTAGGGTTTTCCCCTAAGTGACACTAGTGGATTATATAGGTTTTACTCAAAAGTAAAGACATGAAATGATGATCACATGTAAAGTGATGTTGTTTTATTTTAGTAGATCATGATCATGCATGCATTTGTTTTTATCTAGGGTTCTATAGGTATAGATGAAGCTTATATGATCACATGGGCTAAACCCCTAGGGTTTTAGGATTGAAACTATTTTAGAGTGATCACATAAAATGAGGAGACCAAGGTTCTTGTTTATATTAAAATTAGGGTTTCTAAATTGTGATTTCATTATTAAAATGATAATTGGTAGAGATTATTACTAAATTGAAGATAGAAGTAATAATGGATTTAACACTATATTATTTTCAAAAGACTTAAATATGACAAATACTATTAGGGTTTAGGGTTTTAATTGAAGTAATGGTCAATTTGGATTCTCATGTGATTAAACATAACCATTAAGATACAATTGTTGTTTTATATGGCATATTAATGTGAAGTAATATTGAATATTTTATTTATGTGAAGAATTGAAACAAGAAATTATCTCCTTAGTTTTTAGGTTTTAATAGTTTAAGATTTAAAATTTGGTCTTCTAAAATTTTAGAGGAAATTCATATTGTTGTTATTTTTAAACTTTAAGCATTTGTTTTCTATTTTATTTATAGAGGTCATTTTATGATACTCACTTCTACTTATTGATTTATTTTTATTTTACTTAAATGTTTAAAAGATTTTTCTAAAAATAACAAATACAAAAAAATAAGAATACCAATAGACCAAGTGGTCTGTTGGGCTGGCCCAATTGGCTTGGCCCAAACCTGGCCCAGCCGAGTTGGTCTGGTTGGGTCAGGTGAATCCAACCCCGACCCAGCTCCTCAGTCCCTCGACGACCTCCTCCTCTCTCGTCCCTCTTGCTCCTGCCCAGGCGACCATGGCTCCGCCGCGCCGCCTCTCATTCCCGCTCGACTCTGGTCCTCCCCGACGCCGGCGTGGTGGAGATGTGGTCCGCCTCGTCATGCTCTATCCTTCTATCCAATTCGATTTGATTTTCCCCACTCTTTTCTCTGGATCCCGACCCCTGGAACCCTAGGTCCGCCACCAGTATACCCGGCCGTTGCCGGCCGATTCCGGCTGCACTCTCTGGCAAACAGGACCTCCTCTTGGAGCGCCTCAAGCCCCAGCTCAGCTCTGCCCTACCCGGCTGCTCTGGTTCCTCACGTGGTGGTGTCCTGGTGGTGTGCTGCGGTGCTGCGGTACTGGTGGAGCTTCTGTGAGCTGCGGTGCTCGACATCGATGGACGGCGCCATAGACGCAACCTCGGCGTCGGTGTACTGGTGGTGCCGTTGCTATTCACACTGCATCTTCGACCTCGACGCCGGCAGGACGGCGTCGCCGACGCAACCCCGGCGTCAACCGCTACGACTACTCCTCTATAACACTGTGAGCTACTCATACCCTCTTTCCCTCTCTCTCTGTCTCTCGGTATTCTATATGGCTATGGATTTGTTGGCCAAGAACTTGTGGGTGCTTGGCCAGATTATTGCATATGATTGGGAGTGCTATACATGTGCTATATGACTTGTAAAATTATCAGTCCAGTACTGATGCTAGTGAGTTAGATTATATGCTTAAGATTGGTAACTCATATGTGAAATGAAATGCTTCCCTTTTAGATGGATTAATCCTCCAAAGCATGTGTAGTCTGTGGTGTCATTAATCTGACAAGACTGAATGTATAATTTCAGTTAAAGGATTTGGTTACATTTGTTTTGATCTCAAGCATGTGTTGAGCTATGGCACTATGCCAGTATTGATGTGTACAGAGACCTGATTTACTTGATGCTTGCTGTGAGCTTATAAGCATGCTGAAAATGATCTTGCTATTGAAGTAAATGATTAAGTGATGATCTATTATGAATATGCATGATCTTGGACAGTTGTGCTGGAGTGCACAAAGTGGTGCCTTGCTTGTTTCTTGAATATGATCTAGTTGCAATTAGCAACTAGAAATTATTTATTTATGCAAGGTTAGTTTTTTTATTGGTGGATCTGGCTTTCCTTTTTGTTTGATAGTTATAAACTGATAAGAACAGATCTGGCCCGACCCTGTAGCCTTGCCAATGATGCACAGGCTGAGGCACCAATTTAAAATAAGAACAGATACTATTGATGACTTAAAATTCTCTGTGATGATTCTTGCATAGCATCTCTATGCAGATCTGAGAGAAAATCCATCTCTCCATCCTCCTAGATGAAAATCTGGTTGAAGGGTGGTTTGATGATGTGTTGTGTATTCTTCTTTTTCCCCTCATGATCATGCGAAAGCTAAGAACAGATGCTACATGATCTATTTATCCTATTATTGGATTTCTACCTGATGCACTTTGTAGATGGATAGCTGGTGCTTCAGGCTTCTGACATATGCTGCTTCTTGTAGCATGCCTTCTCCTCCTCACTTCTTGATCTGCCTCATATGGATCTAGTTTCCGTTCTCAGATATATGGGTGGGTGCTTGTTGTTTTTGTGGTATGCTTTGGTGAAGCCTGAGCCAAATGGTTTGGCTAGCTGTGGCTGTGTTGTTTATATAGTGCTGGCTATTTGCTGTGAGGGTGACAACACACAGTTTGCATGTGTTGAGTATGCTGCTTGCAAGTGACATCATGTGATTGTTCAAGTTTCAATGTTGGTTACTTTCCACCTGGTGCAAGCTTTGATTGATGCCTTCCTTATCCATGTGTAGTACTATTTTCTTTTCTCTCTTATCCATCCAGTGACCTGGTGGGCTTCAGCTAATGCTCATGCTTAATCATGTGGGCCTTTATTTTGGAATACCGCCAAGTGTATTACTTGCTGGTATATGACATTGCATTTGTGGTTTAATTCATATGGCTTAATAATGTATGGCTTACTCCCAGACCTGGAAGCAATTAAGCTTTGCTTACCCAGCAAATGACTTTAAAATATTTGAGTAAGATCATTATGACTTTTCTATGTCACAAATGATCTCTTTTGATGAATTTGTGGGTTTTAAGGAAACAAGCTAGATTAGAGGGAACTTATTTGTTGCATTGTTGCCTGTCTAGAAAGAAAAATGGATCATGCCCATATTGCCTTAGTCTCATGTTGCCTTCATGCTCAGAGTTGCCTCTCCTGATCCAAGTGTCGTCCAATTGTCCCTTAAATGATCCATTTGACCCTAATGTTGCCTAAGTAATTGTTTCTCCCTCTAATCGGAATTTGGGTGTTAGGTCAAGTTCCTAATACCCAGTAGCTAGTTTCCAATATTTAACATTGCCTCACCAAAGGTGAGGCAAACATTTTAACATTAACCCCATTTCTTTATCTTTGTTGTTTCTTTTGCAGGGAAGAGGAAACAAGAATATCAAGATTAGATTTAGGATTTAATCTTTATTATTTTGGCAATCCTCTATTTCTTTTCCAACATGTAATATTCCATAAATGTTGTAAGGAAATACTTATGTGAAACATTATTTGTAATACTTGATCCTCATTTATAATTATATTTACTTTGTATTTATATAATTGTTTAGAATTTAGATTCCAATTCAAATTCCAATTCAAATTCTTATTTGAATTATGTCTTTCATAATTGAATTTGAATTCAAACTATTTCCCTCGAAAACATAATAAATCAACAAAGGTCATGTCGAAATTTATCGCACTTGTGCCGATGACATACATCAATTCCATCGACACAAGAGAAACCTCGTTCACTTTGTGTTTTAGATGAACGCGTGAAAATTCCCCGGATTTTCTATGCATGAATGCAATGCACACTCTCGTGTTCTCTCTTTTTCTTGCCTCTAAACCTGGGATATTACAGGCACCACCTGGGGTGGTGCTTCATGATGCCGAGATATATGACATGATGTGGACGAAGCAGAAGCCCAATCCCGCATTGCCTCAGCCACAGTACTGTGGCAATACCAAGGCCGCCAAGGATGACTACTGCGACATGGTGAGGTCTCGTCACCCTGAGGAGGATGACCCCTTGCGCATCCCGACCGACGAGGAGTCGTTGGTCCTGTCGAGTCGCGGGCGTCCGCATGGCCGTTTCCCCTTTCTGAATAAGGTGGTCAAGCCTACCCACGCCACGAGCTACACGCGTCTCAAGCATACCCTCACCGCCGACAGCCCCCAGCCTCGTCCCCGGCCTGCTCGTCCACCCGCCTACGATGTAAGTTTTCCTCATTTTCATCCTCTTTCCGGTTTTCCTTCCTACATGGCTAAGTGTTGACGAGATTCATTGTTTCTGAAATTGTAGCCTGAGTTCGAGGCGGCCTTCGAAGCCTGTAATGAAGCGTATCAGCAGGCCGCTGCGCAGTGGAATAGGCAGAATACAGCCTACATGGCGTATATAGGAGTAAGTTTGAATCCTTATTCTCGCAAGTAGATGACAAGTCTCAGTTTGATGCTTTATTTCTGCAAAGCCTGACTTGTAACCTATCTTGCAGGAAATGATGATCTCTATGTCTACTGGTACACCGCTGATACGCGTACAACACGCGTCCGTTGGGAACCCCAAGAGGAAGGTGTGATGCGTACAGCGGCAAGTTTTCCCTCAGTATGAAACCAAGGTTTAATCGAACCAGGGGAGCCAAGAAGCACGTTGAAGGTTGATGGCGGCGAGATGTAGTGCGGCGCAACACCAGGGGCGCCAACGTGGAACCTGCACAACACAAACCAAGTACTTTGCCCCAACGAAATTGAGGTTGTCAATCTCACCGGCTTGCGTAACAAAGGATTAGATGTATAGTGTGGATGATGATTGTTTGCAGAAAACAAGAGAACAAGATTGCAGATTGTATTTCAAGATAGAGAATTGGACCGGGTCCACACCACTAGAGGTGTCTCTCCCATAAGATAAAAGATGTTGGGTGAACAAATTACAGTTGGGCAATTGACAAATAAAGAGGGCATGACCATGCACATACATATTATGATGAGTATTGTGAGATTTAATTGGGCATTACGACAAAGTACATAGACCGCTATCCAGCATGCATCTATGCCTAAAAAGTCCACCTTCAGGTTATCATCCGAACCCTCCATTAAGTTGCTAACAACAGACAATTGCATTAAGTATTGCGCGTAATGTAATCAGTAACTACATCCTCGAACATAGCACCAATGTTTTATCCCTAGTGGCAACATCACATCCATAATCTTAGAGATTTCTGTCACTTCCCCAGATTCACGGAGACATGAACCCACTATCGAGCATAAATACTCCCTCTTGGAGTTACAAGCATCTACTTGGCCAGAGCATCTACTAGTAACGGAGAGCATGCAAGATCATAAACAACACATAGATATAAATTGATAATCAACATAACATGGTATTCTCTATTCATCGGATCCCAACAAACACAACATATAGAATTACAGATAGATGATCTTGATCATGTTCGGCAGCTCACAAGACCCGACAATTAAGCACAATGAGGAGAAGACAACCATCTAGCTACTGCTATGGACCCATAGTCCAGGGGTAGACTACTCACACATCACTCCGAGGCGACCATGGCGGCGTAGAGTCCTCCGGAGATGATTCCCCTCTCCGGGTGCCGGAGGCGATCTCCTGAATCCCCGAGATGGGATTGGGCGGCGCGCGTCTCGGAAGGTTTTCCGTATCGTGGCTCTCACCGGGGTTTCGCGACGGAGGCTATTTGTAGGCGGAAGGGCAGGTCAAGGGGCGTCACGAGGGGCCCACACCATAGGTCGGTGTGGCCAGGGCTTGGGCCGCGCCGCCCTATGGTTTGGCCACCTCGTGGCCCCACTTCGTCTCCTCTTCGGTCTTCTGGAAGCTTCGTGGCAAAATAGGACCCTGGGCGTTGATTTCGTCCAATTCCGAGAATATTTCCTTACTAGGATTTCTGAAACCAAAAACAACAAAAAACGGCACTTCGGCATCTTGTTAATAGGTTAGTTCCAAAAATGCACGAATATGACATAAAGTGTGCATAAAACATGTAGATATCATCAATAATGTGGCATGGAACATAAGAAATTATCGATACGTCGGAGACGTATCAACCGCCACCGGCTCAAGTTCCCGTTGCGGGGGATCTTCCTATCATGCCATCGAGGGCAGCTTTCGATGCGACTTACTACGGATCCACACCGGTAAGTTCTTTGCCAAACCCGTAGTTACCACTTCCCTTTGCATCGCAAGTTGCTAACATGTAGGGAACGGGATGCTCCGGGAACCAGGCCTCGCAGGGTGGGCGCGAGGTCACACCGGTTCATGAAGGTGGTCAGACTCCTGAGCGTTCTGCTGGTGCCTCTGATGACCCACAAGTATAAGGGATCGCAACAGTCTTCGCGGGAAGTAATACCCAATTTATTGATTCGACACAAGGGGAGACAAAGAATACTTCAAAGCCTTAACAACGGAGTTGTCAATTCAGCTGCACCTGGAAACAGACTTGCTCGCAAGAGTTTATCGTAGTTTTATAGCAGTAGCAGTAGTGAAATAACAGCAACCGTGAAATAAAGACAGCAGTAGTGATTATAGTAAACATCAGGATTAAAATACTGTAGGCACAGGGATGGATGACGGGCATTGCATGGATGAGAGAAACTCATGTAACAATCAAAGCAGGGCATTTGCAGATAATAATAAAATGGTGTCCAAGTACTAAACAATCCATAGGCATGTGTTCCATATTTAGTCGTACGTGCTCGCAATGAGAAACTTGCACAACATCTTTTGTCCTACCAGCCGGTGGCAGCCGGGCCTCTAGGGAATCTACTGGAAATTAAGGTACTCCTTTTAATAGAGCACCGGAGCAAAGCATTAACACTCCGTGAACACATGTGATCCTCACATCACCGCCTTCCCCTCCGTTGTCCCAATTTCACTTTGGGGCCTCGGGTTCCGGACAGACATGTGTATACAACTTGCAGGTAAGATCATAAAACAATGCATATCATCATGAAACAATAACATGTTCAGATCTGAGATCATGGCACTCGGGCCCTAGTGACAAGCATTAAGCATAACAAGTTGCAACAATATCATCAAAGTACCAATTACGGACACTAGGCACTATGCCCTAACAATCTTATGCTATTACATGACCAATCTTATCCAATCCCTACCATCCCCTTCAGCCTACAGCGGGGGAATTACTCACACATGGATGGGGGAAACATTGCTGGTCGATGGAGAGGCATCGGTGGTGATGATGGCGATGATCTCCTCCGATTCCCCGTCCCGTGAGTGCCGGAACGGAGTTTCGGTCCCGAGCCGGAGTTTCGCGATGTGGCGGCGTTCGAGGGTTTGTGGCGACACTTCTCGTCTCGCGTTTTTAGATCGAAACCCTTAAGTAGTCCAGGGAGGGCGTCGAGGCCGGCCGAGGCGGCCACACGGAGGGCGGCGCCCTCCCGGGCCGCGCCGTCCTAGTGTGTGGGGCCTCGGGCCTCCACCGGCTTGCCTTTCTGGCTCCAATTCTTCTAGAAAAATAAGACCTTCGACATAAATTCCGGGGATTTTCCCAAAGTTGGATTTCGCACAAAAACGAGACACCAGCAAAAAAACAGCGTTAGTCCGTGTTAGTTGTATCCAAAATACACAAATTAGAGGCAAAACAATAGCAAAAGTGTTCGGGAAAGTTGATACGTTTTGGACGTATCAACTCCCCCAAGCTTAGCTTATTGCTTGTCCTCAAGCAATTCAGTTAACAACTGAGTCCGATAAAAAGAACTTTCACGAACACATTTGCTCATATGATGTAAATATTTTCATGATATGGACAAGTACTCAGGCAATCCATAATAAGATACATGCAAATAAGATCATCTAATAGCTATGTCAATCATGGAAAGGTACCAACAAATTAATAATAAGCATCATGAATCATGTCTATCAGCAGGATTGCAATGTTCATAAAAGGATATGATAAAGTGGTATCTCGCTTGCCCGTATTTGTACAGCAAAACATAAATGCGCAAGCACCTCTGAAGTTCATGGAAAGACTAGAAATAGAGATTGTCAAAGATAAAAGCATCAAAGTTATACCACAGTCAATCACATTTTGGGACAAGCATATTATACTAAGAATGACAGTTGTGCTCTCAAGAAAGTGCTCAAAGAAAAGATGGTGACACAACATGAAAGTAAAAGATTGACCCTTCGCAGAGGGAAGCAGGGATTAACATGCGCTAGAGCTTTTCATTTTTAAAACAGGAGTAAAATTATTTTGAGAGGTGTTTGTTGTTGTCAACGAATGGTAATGGGTACACCAACTACCTTGCCAACCAGACTTTCAAGAGAGGCTCCCATGAAGGACGTTATTTCTACCAGCAAGGTAGATCATCCCTCTTCTCTTTTGTTTACACACGTACTTTAGTTTTATTATGGGTGACACTTCCCCCAACCTTTGCTTACACAAGCTCTGGCTAACTCCTCGGGTGCCTTCCATCAATCTCATACCATGGAGGAGTGTCTATTTGCAAAATTAAGTTGCTTACTGATGAATCAGAGCAAAACGTGTGAAGAGAATTATTAATGAAGTTATTAGTTGGGGCTGGGCACCCCGTTGCCAGCTCTTATTATGCAAGTCTGTCAAAAGTAAATGACAAGGTCGAAAGATAAACACCACATACTTCCACATGAGCTATAAAACATTAACACAAATTGAGAAGCATTTTGAAGGTTTAAAGGTAGCGCATGAGAATTTACTTGGAATGGTTTGAAATGTCATGCATAGGTATTTATGGTGGACACTTTGGAATAACTTGGTTTTCAGGGGTTTGTTAGCACGAGCAGCGTTCCCGCTCAGTACAAGTGAAGGCTAGCAATAGACTGGGGAGCGACAATCAAGAGAGCAACTGTCATAATCATGCTTGCGGCAAAATAAATTAACGGAGGCATAAAAGTGATACAAGAACTCTGAGGCAAAGTAAATCATCAAGGCTTAATTGACTTTTGTTCAGTCATATGCATGCGTGAGCATGTGCCAAGTCGATTCGAATGAATTATTCAGAGGAGGATACCACAATGTCATACCTATTTATGAATAAAACAATGCAAGCAAACATCCATGACATGCTACTCATATTAATAAACTGGAGCTAAACATGAGAGATCTTGAACTACTAGAATTTCTTAAATGACATATACCTCACATGAATCAACTAAGCATGCTCACATGGATGAGTATATGTACAAAAATGAAAACAAATAGAGTTCATACCAGCCTCTCACCACAGTCGAATTGTCGTAGATCATCATTATTGCCTTTCACTTGTGTAGCTTGAATAATATGGAATGAAAACCCACGCTCAAGCCACCGAAGACCATTGAACTCATAATGAACTTTACAAAACCAAAGAAGAACAGCAAATATTTTTGGTGTTTTCGAATTAGAAACAAGAACAAAAGGAAACAAACAAACAAAGCAAAATCTTTTTGGATTTTCTTATAGCAAACCAACGATAGAGAATAAAGCAAAATAAAAGCAAGAAACCAAAATAAGCAAATGGTGAAGAGAAACAACAGAAATATTTTTGGTCTTTTTGTGTTTTAGGAAAGAAACAAAGCAAAAACAAGAAAATGAAAACTAGAAGAGTCACATAAACACAAAGGAGCAGAAATTCGTCAAACTTGACAGCAGTACAGTAATCGATTTTTAAGAAATTCTTCCGCTGCCCAGCTCGAAAAGTGTTCAACTAATGAAAGTCAGATAACAACCTGGGGAATATGCACAAAAAATGGCTTCGCAAAATAACGTTCTGGCTGTTTTTGAGAATTTTTTTTGGTATCAGTCCAGAATCTGTTTTTAGGCAGCACTTCCCCAAATATCATCTCCCTCTTATTAGAAAACCACTTAAAGAAACTAAACAAGTATATACAAGTATCCAGCAATCATAATATGCAAAGAATGAGTGATGCTGGTATACCTCCCCCCAAGCTTAGGCTTTTGGCCTAAGTGGAGTTCAATCCCATGGTGCCCATGAAGTAGCACCTCCGTAGTACGACGAAGATGGATCATATTCCGGGTATGTGCTGGAAGAAGCACCCGGATACGTGACGGTGTAGTCGTAGGAGGGCTCGGCGTCCTCGGAGTCATGCTGCTGGTGGAAGCCATGCATTTTCAGTTGCTCATCCACCTCCTCCTTAGAGCGCGACCATGGTTTCCTGTCAATACTAAACAAATTTGGCTGCGGCAAAGGGATTTCCCTCTCATCCCCGTCAGTAAACAACATTCTATAGACCATATTATCTACACTAGAGTTAGTTGTAACAAATTGGTGACTCTTCATAGCAGCAATATCAAGTCTTACAGGGGTTAATTTCACATCAGCAGGGTCAAGAGGAAGATCTAGATATGATAAAATGCGCGATGCAATAATTTCTCCAAAAATAGGCCCCTTGTTAGACAAGCGGCGAGCAATAAGAGCACCAAGATGATAAGGTGTCTCTCCAGTGAGTGCAGCAATTAAGAAAGCAAGATGATAACTAGAAATATTGCTAGTGTTCTCCCTACCAAAAATACTAGTAGCAAGGTAATAAGCAAAGTACTTAATGGCGGGGAGTTGGATGTTTCTTATCTTGCCACGCTGAATGGTGCGGCAATCATCATTGGTGATATCTCGATAGAGCTCCAACAAGGCCCTGGGATTGTCCTCAATCTTCTTTGCTGTACCTACAGGGGCAATATCCAATGCAATACAAAAATCCTCCAATTTCATAGCAACAGGATTACCATAGATCTTGAATGCAACAGTCGGGTGATAGTGCTTGTTGTTGAACTTAAAGCTCTCAACAAAGATTTTAGTGAGCATGTGGTATTGCTCCCTCTCATCTCCCATGTAGGTGGTTAAGCCCGCCTTACCGACGAGGGTCAAGAAATCATTCAGCAACCCTGCATTACTCAAGAAGTTATAACATGGGAAAGATGAAGCGTTAGGGACTCCATTGTCCTCTTCGGGCTCGAAGCTTGGTGCGATGACGTCCTCATTATAGGATCGCCTGAATCGGGTGGCGGTCCTAGAAGGCCTCCCCGTGCTTGTTGACTCTCTTTCAAACACTTCTCCAAAGTTATAATTATCCATCTTCCTTTTCTGAAATTTTTCAACAAACAATATAAAATTTGATTTGGTGGCATATAATCGAGGGGAACTACTATAGGAACTTGCTACAGTACTAATCATGCATCAAAACTAGTTTTTACAACTTAGAACAAGCATGCAAGCTCACTAAACATGTTACCTACAGCAGCAAAATATTCAAGATATACTCAACCAAACAAAATTCTACTTGGATAATCGGAGGAGTCACATACCGGAGAGCAAATGTGCCAAATTTCAGACAGAAATCTGGGCTGAGCAAACAGATCGAGAAATCTTGAGCTCTTGAGCAGAAACACGAGTGGGAGAAAGCTGGTGCGAGTTTTTTCGGGAGAGAGAAGAGAATGGAAGAAAGAGATGAAGTAGTGGGGCAAGGAGGGGCCCACACGCGGGTGGCGCGCCCCCTTGCCGGCCGCGCCGCTGTGGGTGCCACCGGGGTGCCCCACGATCATCCCGGTGCTCCCAGTGCCTCTTCGAAAAATAAGACCAACGGTATAATTTTTGTGAATTTTTGAAAACTTTGAAAAATGCACATTTCTGGGTATTAAATTTATTATTACTGGGCAGAAAAAGATTTTGAAATTTCTATACAACTAAAGAACTTTGCAAATCAAAAAGTTCTACAACAAGTAGAACAAGTGGAGGAAGAAAGAGATGTTGTTTACCTCCTCTATGCATATAAAAAGTATTTGTTAACAAGGTTGATCAAGTCTTGCCACCAAATAAATTTTACATAGCATAAGAAGAAATAAACCCCAAATCAATCATGTATCCTTGAATTGTATTGATATGGATCCAATCATAATATTTTGATATCCTTCTTTAGGCTCATATATAGGACAATCAATAGCTCCAACTTTGATAGTCATCACATTAGAAATGGTATTAACTCCACATACTTTATCAATCCTCTTGGGGAAATAAACAGTATGCTCCTTGTCATCAACATTGAAAGTAACTTTTCCTTTATTGCAATCAATAACAGCCCCTGCGGTGTTAAGAAAAGGTCTCCCAAGAATAATAGACATATTATCATCTTCTGGCATTTCCAACACAACAAAATCGTTAATATCAAGCAGTTATTAGTAACTTGAACAGGAACATCCTCACATATACCAACATGAATAGCAGTAGATTTATCAGCCATTTGCAATGATATATCAGTCGGTATCAACTTATCTAAATAAAGTCTCCTATAAAGAGAAAAATGCATAACACTAACACCCGCTCCCAAATCACATAGAGCAGTTCTAACAAAATTATTCTTAATAGAACAAGGAATAGTCGGTATACCTAGGTCGCCCAACTTCTTTGGAACTTTGCCATTGAAAGAGTAATTAGCAAGCATAGTGGAAATCTCCTCATTAGGAATTTTCCTTTTGTTAGAGACAATATCTTTCATATACTTTGAATAAGGAAGCAATTTAATAGCATCCGTTAAAGGGATTTGCAAGAATAAAGGTTTCATCCAATCGAAAAATTTATTATAGTGTTCTTCTTCCTTTGATTTTAATTTCTTAGCAGGAAAAGGCATTTGCTTTTGAACCCACGGTTCCCTTTCATTACCATGTTTCTTAGCAATAAAATCTTCTCTAGTATACTTTTTTATTTTTAGCATGCTTTTTAGGTTCATCTTCAACCTCTTCTTTATCAGAAGCATCTTTCTTATCATTATCATTATCATGTTCATTACCACTTTCAGTTTCAGCATCAGGAATAGAAATACTATTAGGATCATTGACAGGTTCAGGGGATTCTACAACATTTTTATGTTTCTTCTTCTTTTTCTTAGAAGGAGCACTAGTTTCAATTCGTTGAGAATCTTGTTCAACTCTTTCGGGATGCCCTTCAGGATATAGAGGATCCTGGGTAGAAACACCGCCTCAAGTTGTTACTTCATAAGCATGTTTTTCTTTAGAATTATTTTTTAACAAGTCATTTTGCACTTTAGTGAGTTGATCAATTTGAGTTTGAACCATTTGAAAATGTTTAACAAGTATCTTAACATCATTGGAGGTTCTCTCCACAATATCATGAAAATTACTAATAGCTTGAGAATTTTCCATTAAATGATTCTCTACTCTCATATTGAAATTTTCTTGCTTAACAATATAATTATCAAACACATCTAAGCATTGAGCAGGAGGTTTTGAATAAGGAATATCTTCCCTAGTAAAGCGTTGAAGAGAGTTTACCTCAATCATGGATGAAGGGGGAATTATCTTGCATAAATCTTCTATGGGAGGTAAGTTCTTCACATCTTCAGATTTAATACCTTTCTCCTTAAGAGATTTCTTGGCTTCCCTCATATCTTCATCATTTAATTTAATCAAACCCCTCTTCTTCAATATCAGCGTCGGAGTTGGTTCAGGTGTAGTCCAATCATCATGATTCCGGCCCATTTTAGCCAATAATTCTTCAGCTTCGTCTGGAGTTCTTTTCCTGAAAACACAACCAGCACAACTATGCAAATATGCTCTAGACTCAATAGTTAGTCCACTATAAAATATATCAAGTAAATCATGCTTTTCCGATCATGTCCAGGTCGAGCTCGATAAGAGAACAAAATCTTGCCCATGCTTCGGCAATTTCTCTCCATCTTCCTGGTCAAAGCTATAAATTTTCTGCAAAGCAATATGTTGAGCACTAGCAGGAAAGTATTTCCGACAGAAAACATCAAGCAAATCACCTGGACTATTAATAGAACCAGGAGGCAAACTATTATACCAAATTTTAGCATCCTCCTTTAATGAGAAAGGAAAAATTTTAGCAACAAAATAAGTACGCATCTTAACATCATCAGAAAACAAGCTACTTAAAGTAGAAAGTTCATTCATGTGTTCTACAACACTTTCTTTTTCAGTACCACAAAAGGGTGTTTTCTCAACAATAGCTATATGAGATAAATCAAGAGAAAAATCATAATCCTTATCCTTAATGTTTATAGGAGATGTAGCAAATTTAGGATCAGGAGACAGTTTATATCTAACAGTATGTTGTGCAAGGAACTTTTTAATTTTTCTTGCATCAGCAGTAGCATTGCATCTATTAATAAAATCATCATCAAGTTCCACATAATCTTCATCAGGATCATCACTAGAGTATTCAAGCTCAGGTGAATTAACAGGTGTAGCAGTATTTTCATTAGGAGTTTCAGGATTTTCAATTTGTCTAGACCTAGCAATTGTAGCATCTAGAAAAGATCCCAATGAACCACTATCATCAAGCACAGCAGAAGCATCATCAATATTATAAGAGTTTTCAGATTCAGCAGAAGTACCAGCAAGTGAAGCTTGTGGTGGTGAAACAAGTTGACTTATCACAGATGGTGAATCAAGAGCAGCAGAGGTACTCAGAGTTGTACCTTTTCTTGTAGTGGATGGTAATATGGCGACTTTAGAATCGCGAGATTTACCCATGATGGAGAATTTGCAGCGAACAATATCAATCCAAGTGAGCTTCCAAATAAAGCTATGTTCCCCGGTAACGGCGCCGAAAATAGTCTTGATGACCCACAAGTATAGGGGATCGCAACAGTCTTCGGGGAAGTAAAACCCAATTTATTGATTCGACACAAGGGAGACAAAGAATACTTGAAAGCCTTAACAGGAGTTGTCAATTCAGCTGCACTGAAACAGACTTGCTCGTAAGAGTTTATCAAGAGTAACAGTTTATATAGCAGTGAAATAACAACAACAGTGAAATAAAGACATCAGTAGTGATTATAGTAAACAGCAGGATTAAAATACTGTAGGCACAGAGATGGATGACGGGCGTTGCATGGATGAGAGAAACTCATGTAACAATCAAAGCAGGGCATTTGTAGATAATAATAAAACGGTGTCCAAGTACTAAACAATCCATAGGCATGTGTTCCATATTTAGTCGTATGTGCTCGCAATGAGAAACTTGCACAACATCTTTTGTCCTACCAGCCGGTGGCAGCCGGGCCTATAGGGAATCTACTGGAAATTAAGGTACTCCTTTTAATAGAGCACCGGAGCAAAGCATTAACACTCCGTGAACACATGTGATCCTCACATCACTGCCTTCCCCTCCGGTTGTCCCAATTTCTGTCACTTTGGAGCCTCGGGTTCCGGACAGCGACATGTGTATACAACTTGCAGGTAAGATCATAAAACAATGTGACGTGGGCATAACCCTTCGGGTACTCGACATTACCATACCCGGTGCAAACTATGAAGCTGGACCAGCACAAGGACTCGACAAGATGGACCTGCACGCACCTCAACTTGGACTACAAGGAAAGAAGACTCCAACACGAATCCTATTAGGACTCTTGTAAACCCTAGCTTGGCTGATATATAAAGCCAGGCAGGGGCACCCCTTAGGGACACATAACCAGAAACATAATCATAGAGGCGACACGCCTAGAAACCGCAACCCACGGATTAGAACTAGACTAGATCCAACAACTCCGCCTATGGCGGCCCCCTGTACTCATATCATTACATACTGGATTGCTAGCACGACGTAGCGATCCTCCACCGTGGGGACGTGAACCTGGGTACGTCGTGTACCGCCTCGCTCCCGGAACTTCCGTCGTCGCCTTTCTCTAAAACCCAAGCCCCTCATGGTGGGCATTGCCGAGGAACCGCCTCGTCAATTGGCGCCGTCTGTGGAAAAGCGTCGACTGGATTTTGTCATCCGGGCGAGATCCGTCAAAATCAGCATCATCAGCAAGATTAAATCTCCAAGGCAGCAACAAAACCATCGGATGCGCACGACGGGAATCAAATACGTCAGATTGAGTTCCGCAATGGATTATTGCTAGCATGTTCACTCCTGTGCGCACGGAAGAGGCAGAGTTATTCATCGGCTGAACATAAAAGAAAGTTGAATCCGATCTGAGCAGCAGCTCTCTTATGCGTTGCAGCGCGTCTGTTTGATTTGGCTTGAAGTCGGGCTGGCGTAATTTATCCAGGAAGGACAGAAACATCAATTAGCTTTCACTCCAATCAAAGCCTGGAGCCTGGAGCCACCGCGCGACATACACACGTACTTGAAGCCAATATTATTGGGTGCATCAATCCATGGCCACCAGCATAAGGAGCTCAAAGATCCAAAGGAAATAATTTACGTGAGAGCTGAAAAAGGTCTACGCAGAGCAGTCATCAAAGACAAATCAAGTATAAGTTTGATAGAGACGAAAATCCTGGCCGACAGAGCATGGAGGTTGATCAAGCTCTAAATAGAAGGAAAAAAGGGACATCCGTCAGGTTGGAACTTTCGTGCATACAGCCGTGTTTACTGCATCGCACGACCTCGTCCATCGGACCGGTCATCATCAACTCGTCATCCGACAAAAAATATCAGGTGCTATATTTCCAATCTCTACTTGCAAAAATAATTTCGCCAAATATTTTTGGCTCGTGCTATTATTTGTGCACGGTTTTTGCGCCGTAATATGACTGCAGATCGGAACAAGCTTTGACTGCTTCACCGTGCACAGTCACCGCGCTCGGGGCTCGTTCGTTGCATCGCGGACTTGATATATTCTGGAGCTCGCCCGTTGACTGCTCTGCTCGGCTGACCGCGCCCGCCATCGCGCACTCTTCTTACTCGGGGGCTCGCCTGCCGCGGACCCGATATTACGGACCCGATATATTCGGATGCTCACCCACAGCGGATCAGCTATGTCAACCGCGTCCTCTTCATCGGCCACGTCAGCTAGGCGCCGCGTGGACTATCTCTGTCCGCGGAATTATTTCGACTGCGCCTGCCGCGTGGACTATCTCTGTCCGCGGAATTATTTCGGCTGCGCCTGCCACATGGACTGTCTCTGTCCGCGGAATTGTTTCGGCTACGTCTGCCGCATGGACTATCTCTGGCTGCAGAATTATTTCGGCTGCGCGCGCCGCACGGACTATCTTTGGCCGTGCAACTATTTCGACTGCGCCCGCGGAACTAAGTGTTCCTTTTTCTTTCGCCACACCCGATGATTGGGGAGGCGCCATTACATCGTTACCTCCACTACTCTCGATTACTCGGTGGATTTATTTTCCCCGAATCAGTGGATTTATTTTCTCCATCATCTATGATTACTCGATGGACTTATCTTCTTCGGCTCTGGATATATCTTCTCCCGATGCACTCTCGGGTTGGTGGATTCATCATCTGGAATATTCAATGGATGTCATCCTATTTAATATCGATCCGATGCGATCCCATCGGGAGCGCCGGAATTACTCGGGGGCTCCTGGAATATCTTCGAGCTATTGCGGTTACTCCCATCGGGAGCGCCGGTTCGCTAGAACCTAAGAAGATTTGAAGACTATTGCTCCCATCGGGAGCGCCGGTTCGCTGAAATTGCTCAGGCGCCGCGTGGATTATCTTCGAACTATTGCGGTTACTCTCATCGGGAGCGCTGGTTCGTTGGAATTCAAGAAGATTTGAAGACTATTACTCCCATCGGGAGCGCCGGTTCGCTGAAATTGCTCGGGCGCCGCGTGGATTATCTTCGAACTATTGCGGTTACTCCCATCGGGAGCGCCGGTTCGCTGGAACCCGAGAAGACATGAAGACTATTACTCCCATCGGGAGCGCCGGTTCGCTGGAACCCAAGAAGATATGAAGACTCAAGTTTTGAAGAATTACAGTAATTCGGGACACCCGAACTGCATTGTCAGGAACCTTGTTCGTATATTACAACGAACCTCGGGGCTCATAGTCCCTTGAAGATTCGACTGTGCTCACAGTCCCTTGAAGATCGACGTGCTCACGGTCCTTGAAGATTCGAATGGGCTCACGGTCCCTTGAAGATTCGACCGGCTCACGGTCCCTTGAAGATTCGACGTGCTCACGCCCTTGAAGATTCGATCGTGCTCACGGTCCCTTGAAGATTCGAATGGGCTCACGGTCCCTTGAAGATTCGACTGAGCTCACACCCCTTGAAGATTTTACCGTGCTCACAGTCCCTTGAAGATTTGACTATGCTCACGGTCCCCTGAAGATTATTTCGAGGACCTTGCTCTTGTCCTTTGCTATAGATGCCTCAAAGAGTGCCGCAGATAGCAAGGATCATGAAGCAACGGGGACCTTGCTCTTTTCCTTTGCTATAGATGCCTCAAAGAGTGCCGCAGATAGCAAGGATAATGAAAAAGCCTCTGAAATTACGAGTGCTATGATGCAAAATCAACGAAGACCTTGCTCTTGTCCTTTGCTATAGATGCCTCAAAGAGTGCCGCAAATAGCAAGGATCATGAAGCAACGGGGACCTTGCTCTTTTCCTTTGCTATAGATGCCTCAAAGAGTGCCGCAGATAGCAAGGATCATGAAACACGTACGAAAACGACCCACGGTCAAGACATGCATCGGTTGAAAGCAAAGTTGCACATACAACGGGTTTAGCAAGACCTGCAACACGAGCTGATCACTCATAATGATTTGCTGACCAACTAGTATACATACATCTAACGGGCAATTAAGATTTGCTCCTTCAAAATTTGCCAATGGCATTAACACGGTAAAAGTACATATGCATGTATCTACCGAACAAAAGGTCTCGACTACGCAATCCAACCACTTTGATGAAGTAGCCAAAATACCTATTTCGACTTGAGTTTACTCATGGTTGCAAGCATCAGTGCCCGGACTCGGGGGCTACTTCCATCGGGAGCGCTGGACGCGCACCCGATAAAAATCATCGGCTCCTCCCGGGTATCATCTGAATCATCGGCTCTTATGGGCCATCATCTGAATCATCGGCTCCTATGGGCCATCATCCCAATTATCGACTCCTCCTGGGCCATCATCCCAATCATCGGCTCCTCTGGGCCATCATCTTAATCATCGGTTCCTCTGGGCCATCATCCCAATCATCGGCTCCTATGGGCCATCATCCAAAATCATCGGTTCCTCAGGGCCATCATCTCAATCATCGGCTCCTCTGGGATATCATCTGAATCATCAACTCCTCTATCTATGGCATCATCAGAGTTATCGACATCATGTTCTCGGAACGCGAGGACATGTACGGTATTTGACTAAGCATTTTTACACCCTATACATAACTATTTCATATTTATCTACAGGCTCGGGGGCTACTCCCATCGGGAGCGCTTTTCGCGCACCCGATAAAAAATATGGCAACCTCGCCAACAAAGAAGAATAAAGTTGAAGACATCAGCAATCAAGATCTTCGAGTAGTACAACTTGAGTCTATGCATGGCTGCAAGCACCCGCCCATAGACTCGGGCTACTCCCATCGGGAGGCTTCGCACCCGACGAAAGCAACTTCGACTCAACGCCAAGCACAAGATTCAACGATGATCAAGACATTCGGCGAAGAATACTTTAGTCCCTGTCCGAAGCTTCACTTCGGCCAGACACTCGGGCTGCGACGTGGGCATAACCCTTCGGTACTCGACATTACCATACCCTGCAAACTATGAAGCTGGACCAGCACAAGGACTCGACAAGATGGACCTGCACGCACCTCAACTTGGACTACAAGGAAAGAAGACTCCAACACGAATCCTATTAGGACTCTTGTAAACCCTAGCTTGATGATATATAAAGCCAGGGCACCCCTTAGGGACACACAACCAGAAACATAATCATAGAGGCGACACGCCTAGAAACCGCAACCCACGGATTAGAACTAGACTAGATCCAACAACTCCGCCTATGGCGGCCCCCTGTACTCATATCATTACATACTGGATTGCTAGCAGGACGTAGCGATCCTCCACCGTGGGGACGTGAACCTGGGTACGTCGTGTACCGCCTCGCTCCCGGAACTTCCGTCGTCGCCTTTCTCTAAAACCCAATCCCCTCATAGTGGGCATTGCCGAGGAAACGCCTCGTCACAATGCATATCATCATGAAACAATAACATGTTCAGATCTGAGATCATGGCACTCAGGCCCTATTGACAAGCATTAAGCACAACAAGTTGCAACAATATCATCAAAGTACCAATTACGGACACTAGGCACTATGCCCTAACAATCTTATGCTATTACATGACCAATCTCATCCAATCCCTACCATCCCCTTCAGCCTACAGGGGGAATTACTCACACATGGATGGGGGAAACATTGCTGGTCGATGGAGAGGCGTCGGTGGTGATGATGGCGATGATCTCCTCCAATTCCCCGTCCCGCGGAGTGCCGAACGGAGTTTCTGGTCCCGAGACGGAGTTTCGCGATGTGGCGGCGTTGGGAGGGTTTCGGCGACTTCGACTTCTCGTCTCGCGTTTTTAGATCGAAACCCTTAAGTAGTTCGAGGAGGGCGTCGAGGCCAGCCGAGGCGGCCACACAGAGGGCGGCGTGCCCCCTCCCGGGCCGCGCCGACCTAGTGTGTGGGGCCTCGGGCCTCCACCTAGCTTGCCTTTCTGGCTCCGTAATTCTTCGGAAAATAAGACCTTCGACATAAATTCCGGGATTTTCCAAAGCGGATTTCTGCACAAAAATGAGACACCGAGCAATTCTGCGAAACAGCGTTAGTCCGTGTTAGTTGTATCCAAAATACACAAATTAGAGGCAAAACAATAGCAAAAGTGTTCGGGAAAGTAGATACGTTTTGGACGTATCGCCTCTCCGTCGACTACTCCGGACTACTCCCGGTGCCTCTCCGTCGACTTCTCCGGGCGTACTCCGGTCCTTCTCCGGTGGTTCTTCTGCAGCTTCTACCGGAGCGCAACCCCGGGCTGCTCGTTTCGCCAACGATGTGGGCGGACACACCCCGCCCGGGTCCTTCCTTCGCTAGTTCTGTATTTGGATGACATGGCACTCTCCTCTTGTATGTGCACCATGTATGCTACTATGTGCACCATGTACGCTACTATGTGCACCATGTATGCTACTATGTGCATTTTATGCTATTTATGTGAATTATGGTGAATTTGGATGAATTATGGTGAATTTTGATGAATTTGGATGTAGAACTGCTAAACTGTGCAAACTGGACTGCTGGACGGTGCAAACTGGACTGCTGGAAAACAAAAAAAAAATCGAACAGGTCTACGCCGAGGGCAATGCCGTCGGCATAGACCCTTGTTGCGACCATATGGTCAGGTCTATGCCGAGGGCAATGCCGTCGGCATAGCCTTCCGCCTGGTAGCCGCGTGCAGCGTGCCGCGTGGCACTGCATGGCCCATGCAGACGCCGAGGGCTGGCCGTTGGCGTAGACGGCGCAGGTGGCAGCCGCGCGACTTGCCACTTCGCTCCACGGCGCGCAGATGGCTGCCCTACGCCGAGGGGGTGCCGTCGGCGTACACGCACAGGTGGCGTCGCCAGCTCGCGCCACGCCGCCCCGTTCGTCGCCGGATCGCTGCTGTACGCCGAGGGCAGGCCGTCGGCGTCTGCCGATGCGCCGTTAACGGCGACGTCGCGCCGCCAGGAGACGCCGAGGGCAGCGACGCCGAGGGGCCCAGCTGGCCGTTGGCGTAGGTCGCGTACGCCGAGGGCCAGCCGTACGCCGACGGCGAGGCTGGCTACGCCAAGGGACCTAGAAGCCGAGGGGCTACGCCGAGGGCTGCCGTCGGCGTAGCCTACGCCGAGGGCCAAGCGCGGCTACACCGAGGGCAGCTGGCCGTCGGCAGCGAGCTCCATTCCTGTAGTGAATACATATGTGCGATACAACCACAAGTAGAAGGCCGTAAGGGCATCTCCAACGGGGCGACCCATCCCGCGCCCGCGCGTCCGGATGGGTCCAGCGGACAAAAACCCGGCCCAGCGCGCGATGGCCGCCCGCCGCGACGCAAACCCGGCCCAAATCTGGGCCGGGTTTGCGTGGCCGCGGACGCGAAAGGCTGGTCGCTCGCGTCCGCCCCTTGTCCGCCCCTGGCCCGCGTGTCATAGACATAAATATTTGTTTTCATTAGAAAGAAATCATTACAATTTTTTTAAACTACTACTTCTATCCTAGTACGTACGGGGCCGGCGGCCTCGCCGGCGTCTCCTCGCCGACTCACCATCGGGGCCGTGGATTTCACTCGACGCGGGCGGCCTGTACGCGTGAGGATTCGACTCCAGCTTACTGGCGCGGCGGCGGCGGCTTCGGCGGCTTCGGCGGAGGCCTTCATCCTCCTCCTTTCCGCCCGCGCATACCTCAAGCAGCATGCCTCCTGCGGCGGAACCATCCGCCTCCCGCATACCTCAAGCTCCTGCAGGGCGGCGCGTTCCACAGCGGTGCGCGCCTCCAGGCGGACGCGAGCGGGGCCTGGGCCTCGTGGTTCTCCTGCCGCCGGCGCATGCGCTCTTGCCGGCCGCGCTCCGCCGACGCAGCATCCTCCCGGGCGCGCCGCTCGGGCGAGGGCATCTGGATGAGGTGACGGGCTGCTCGCATAGCGATCAGCTCGTTCTTCTGGCCGAGGAGGTCGCCTAATCGGCGGCGGCCGGCGCGCCAGGTGGCCTCGTGCTCCCTCGTCACGCGCGTGAGATCGGCGAGACGCTCCTCGATGGCGGCGTTGATATTCGCCAGCGCGAGGTCCCCCTCGTCGACGGGCTCCTCCGCGGCGGCCGCCCCTCCTCCGCGGCCTCGTACCAGCCGTCCGCGGTCTCGTGCCGCCGTCCGCGGCCGCCTCCACCATCTCGGCGTCGGCTGCCTTCTTTCCCGCCGCCTCGGCAGCGACGCGGAGCGCTTCGTCGTCGGCGACCCACCGCGAGTCCGCGCGCTCCTCCTCCTCCGTCCGCGGAACCTGGCCCGGCGGCGAGGGAGAGCTTAGCCCACGTGGCCTGCAGGGTGCGCGGCATGGCGACGGAGAAGGTGGTGGGCCGCCGGAGAAGGTGGAGTGGGAGAAGGTGATGCGGTCTGTGTGAGACCGCCGCCGTCTTTTATAGCTGGCGGTCGCGGGAAACTTGGCGCGAATGGTGTTTTCGCGCGCGCGGAACCTTGGTGCGCGCGGGATCTTTCCCGCGCGTTCCACCGCCCACCATGGCTGTCCCGTCGAGGCCTGCCATGGCGGCGCCGCGCAACGAAGACGAACCACGTGGCGTCTCTTTGGGTCACCGCGTTGGGCGCCGCGTGCGACCCAAACGGACACGCGGACGCGGGGCGCTGTCCGCGTGTCCGGACGGCCACGCAAACGGCCCAAAACTATTAGATACTCAAGACTCCACTAGGCATAGCTACCACTCTCTTGCCATGCGTGCATTTAATAGCTCGCCATGGAGGTAGCTCGATCGCCTAGCCAGTCCCGTCCGTACACACTTAGCCCAGCTCGCTGAAGAAGATCGTACGAGCGTACGGGTGGCTGCTACATATTACTCCAGTATACTTTCGCTACCTGCTACTAGCTAGTTCATTACAGGGGGGCGAATGGAAAAGTGGAGGAGGAAGAAGACGGCGGTGTCATGGAGGAGGACGGCGGCGGCGGCCGTGGCTGTGATTGCTTGGGCGGTGGTGGCAGCCGGTGTCGTCGCGGCGACGGATAAGGCGACGCCGCAGCGGATCCTGCTGGACACGGACATGGACACCGACGACCTCTTGGCGATCATGTACCTCCTCAAGCAGAACCGCTCCGAGTTCGAGCTCAAGGTATTCTCCACTACCAGATCCTCTCTTCTGCATGTACGTAGCTAGCTAGGTTAGATCAACGAAGTTGCGACAGGCGAGATTTACAGAGGAGCTTCTTTGAGTTCTTTCTCTCAAAGGAAGTCCACCATTTATTTTCATGATTGAAAGCATGCATGCAGGAAGAGAATTGTCGTTTTCGTCGATGCCATTAGGCGCTGTACGTACTGTGGGGGTGTAGACGGGCTGCCGGATTGGCATTAAATTTGTTCCTGTCACGATTCATAACTGCAAGCTACACGATGACTAGAATGACAGGAGAACAGATGGACTCTGAACTTGGGAGTCGTGGTCTTGATTTTGAAATTTCTGAATGTGATATCTATCATACATTCGGAAGGATAATTGATATCGATTACTTTATAAAAAGTAGAGCTACAATCAAATCTCTTAGTTCTTGATACTGTTTGTTTCATGTCAAATCCATATATATGGGTATAAACAAGGACATAAGTTTACTCAAAAAACAAAAGGAGAACCTTCTAACCGCAAAATCTGCACTGATAAATAAACCAAACCTAGCTGGTTTGTAGCAATGTCATTAGCCAAGCATAATTAAAGTACAACTGATGTAGACAAGACGGTGATAGAGCATCTTCTTTTGACTATATGCTGTATTACTCTGCCACAAATGTGAGCCATATCTCCCGAAAGTAATCTGACCAACGAAGTTAACTGAATTACAAATAGTATTTCTTTCTGTTGTTCGGTTGGAACTTTGTAGAATTGTAGTTAGCATATATAAGTTTTTGATTCTTTTCTAATGCTCATATAAGTGGGCACTATGATAAACTTGTACTATTCTCCTAGTCTGTTTTATTACTCAGTAGAGTAGAGTATATTTTCAGAAAATAGGCTTTTGCTGCTTTAAAGATTACAAATATGGAAGCAGCAGGATAACTAATAGAAGAGGGGACAAGCATACTACAACCCACTTAACTCCCCTGGGACAGCTCCAATCTCGATCGATGGGATACAAATTTGTCTTTTTGGTATATCATTGTTGACTATGACCTCCCCAGGCGAACATGCAAGAGCGGGAGATCCCGTGAACCAACTCCTTATAAACAACACCTCCAATGATAAAAATCGATGCCAGCAACAACGCCATTGCCCAGTTCGAGGATCTATGTTTTTCCTGAAGACTTACATATGACGAGAGATTCTTGACGATACCTTCAAGAAGAGGAACGATGCCAGGAGACATCACCATCCTTAGGGCAAGTACAACGCGGGCGCTTACACGCCGACGCTAGGATTAGATTCCCGGTAGATCGGCAGTTTAGATTGTAAATCCTGGCGTCTGCGCGGGTCTACGCGGCATCGACGCAAGAAAAAGCGTCGAGCGCTTGGGCAGTTTTTCCCCTGTATCTAGCGGTAAACGGGCGAAGCGACCGGGCAGTTAGCGCCCGTGGTTAGCATCCCCCGTTGGAGATCAAAACGTTTGGAGTATAATCTGACTTTATTTTCTTATTTTTTCCACTCTAAGCGCCCAGAGTAGCGTCCGGCGTTGTACATGCCCTTAGCATCAGAATCAAACATGCTTTTACCCAGACCACTTCCCCATACACACAACAAAATTCACCAATATATCTCCATAGCTCCTCTAATAAAAAAATTGCGAAAAGATCCACGGTTTATTACTACTCATCACAACAGTGCAAAGAACCCCAAAGTAACAAAAATACAAATAGAACCTTGTAGCACTTAACAACGAATACAAGCACTCCAGCTAGCCAGCGGTGCGCCGCCGTCCTTGCCCCTCAATCATCAAAGCCAAACAAAAATTGGCTTAGTAGAGCTTGTTAGCCCCAAAGGACCATCGCATCACGACAACAAACATCATAAATGATGAGAACCGGAGAACAAAAGAGCTAGATCTACAACCACACCAACGAACAAGATCATCGACAGGATCCCGGAAGCTCCGCCAGACACACAACTCCACGCGCCCTTTGCTAGGTCTACACACACCATTGAAGAGGGGATATGAAGGGAAATACCTTATTCCAATACCATGATTTCATCTCTACCTCACCAACCAACAAATACAAATAAGCTAAAAAAAATAAGAACCCTCCCGCCGGTGAGAGGCTAGGGTCCGCCACACCTCCAAGGTTTGGAAGGGCGGAGGAAAGGAGGACTGACAACATCGCCGACAGAAGGGATGGAAACCCTAAATGCGTCGGGATCGCCTTTCTTTTCTCGCCTGCTTTTAATGGTTAAATATATATTATATCTAACTACCCCTCTCCTTTCTATTGGCAAATATATTTCGTGCAACGCTACTACTCTATATATAATACATGCCACAAGGTCATGCATAATAGCATAAGGATAAAGCTTGTTGTTGATTCTATGCCAACTGATGTCATATAGAATCGCCATGAAAACAAGTGATACACCAATTTTCCATCTAATAAACTATGCACAATGAGTTGTCAATATTAAATAAAAAAATGCAGATGCAATATAGCTTGATCCAAAACAAAAAATTGTCTTCCGTCGAATGTGACTTTTCGCAAATAGTTAATTCTATTCTCTCTATGCAGTATCAAAAATTACCCCCACATGCTACGTGAGAAAGTGTGCTTAACTGACTTTTGCTGAGGTGGGATTTTCAAGGCAATTTTGATATGTTGGTAAGGATAATAGAGCAACTCACTTTGCATTGTCTGGTTTTGGTCCTGCGGCGATGTCCATATGAAAAGAAAAACATTTACAAAGCCTAGGCAAACATGCTTAAAATGCATGTTTTTCGAACAAACTGCTACAGAAAATCACAAACACAAGCATACGCACCACCGGCAAGACTGTACAATTGTCCGGGAAAGAGAGGTGCTATATACGCCCCTGAGCAAAAGTGAATTTTCCAGGGTTTGATCTCAATGAAGGGGATAAGAAGATGCTTCACTCCTCGATGTGATATGTGGGACGAGTCAACACCGTGCACATGACATCAAGTGGGGACAACAATACACATGGATATCTTTTTTGGTGGTGCTTTTTAATCACCGAGTCTCGAACTTGGGGATGGAAAGCTTTATGTCTAACCTTTATTGGTTCCTCCACGGTGAGTTTGCGCATGTCTTCCCGAATATACATGTTTTTTTTCTTTTTAAAAGGAAGTGTACGTTCTGGTAAAGAAAAAAAACAAAAGCTGAATGTGAAGAAACGGCCCAATATAATGAACCGGGCCCAGGTTTTTGGCTGCACTAATGCCGAGTGTGGGAGATTTGGGCTTAGGCTGTGGGCCTAACAAGTCTGTGAATCGGACGATGTTTGGGCCCACTTACCTCGAGTAGTGGCTCACGGGGGCGAAGGCCGCCGCCGTCGCCGAGGGTGGCGCGACGCCTCCACGGCCCCGAGAACGCGCGTGCCGACGGACCGAGACTTGGTAGCGTGGCTGGCGATGCTGAGGGCGACGTCCGGCGGCGGGGACTCAGATGACGCGACGGTTCGGCGTCGGATGCAGGATCGTCCGAATGGATCGGCGATGGTGCCGCCCTCCCTTTCCTACGGAGTCAGATGTCCGCCGCGGAGAAAGGGGCAGTACAGCGGCAGGGCCACTCGAGGCGGTCGACTGGTCGAGTTGAGTCTTCTCCGATGCCTGGGTCGATTGGGGAACAAGGAGAATGGTAAGAAACCGTGGCAGTTAATTTATTTGATTGAAGCATTGTCTTCGAAGGTGGTTGTGATCTTACTAGCATTAGGACATATATATCACTTTGCCAAATCTACTTTACTGGTAGTCTTGCAAATCTCTGAGACATGTTTGACGATAGTAATAGATGGTTATTTTGCAGTTGTTCACAAGGACATGATACATTTCTTCTCCTGTGAACATTTGCAGGCAGTTACCATCAATGTGAATGCCTGGAGTGATGCCGGGCATGCCGTGAATCATCTGTATGATATCCTCTACATGATGGACCGCGACGACATTCTGGTCGGTGTCGGTGGTGATGGCGGCATATCAGACGATGGAACCATTTATCCCAACGTTGGTGGTTATTTACCTCTCATTGATCAGGTATGTGTTGGCATCTATGCGGTATCTTAATCAAAACATAGGGAATACTATCTTTGTGTAGAAATGCCCAAGAGAAAACATCTAAAAATATTTTCAGGTGATTTTCCTTTTAAAATGTGGATACTAATATACAGGTTAAATTTTAGGGCATCACAACGGTTGGGGAATGCCGATATAGGCAAGCGATTCCAATAGAAGGTGGTGGACGGTTGGACGTCGACACTAACGGGGGAATCAGAAGGAGCTTCCTTCCACAGGTATGCGGGCATACCTTTGTGATGCCCCGTGTAGAAGTTTTGCACTTTCATGTTTAAAAATATGGTCAACTGTCCACCACTGCATCACCTAGCAACCTAATAATCATTTGTAAGACGTAAAAAAGTTTAATCAACTGAGACATAGCCATACACAAAATTTGCCAAACTTGACATTTTGGTCTATTTTACCTTGTCTCATCCTACCCGTTGCTCTTTTTTCTGGAAAAGTGGAGTTAAATTTCAGAGCTACGTGAATCATTTATTTACTATTTCTGCATATTTGTAAGATTAAAGATCTTATGATTTTTTCTCGGACACACACCAAAATGGTGTCATCTTAGTAAGAAAAAACACCAATAAGGTGGAAAAAATAAATTCACCCCACTTCTAACTAAACACAAGCAAAACAAAACAAATAAGAAAATGAAAAGAAAGCCAAGCTACTCTAAAACAGAAAATAAATCAAGCAGCCGCAGCCGCAGCAGCCACCACTTGAGCCATGGCAACTCGCCAGTCAGGAGGCCGGTTGTGCTGGGGCAATCGGTGAAGCTCTTTAGATCCAACCAACGTCCATAAGCTTTGCTTCTCCCAGCACTGAATCGACGACCATAGAACAGTTTGGATTCAAGCCCTCAAATACAGTTATTACGCGTGCTCTAGGTGCTTCACAACGTAAGCTGGATGAGCGAGCAGATTCCCTTCACCTTGCTACTAAAATAGTCAGTGACTGTCAGCGTGATGGCTTCAACCTTGTATTCGTGTAGCACTCTGAACCATACTTCTCACTCTGTTCAGAGTGCTACAGTCATTAAGCGTGCGCTAGATGCTTCACAACGTAAGCTGGATGAGCGAGTGTATTCCCTTCACTCCAAATACAGTCATTACGCGTGCGCTAGATGCTCCACAATGTAAGCTGAATGAGCAAGCGTATTCCCTTCACCTTGCTACAAAAATCATCAGTGGTTGTCAGGGTGATGGCTTCAACTTTGTATTCGTGTAGCACTCTGAACCATACTTCTCAGAGTAACATCTGAAAGATATTATGATGGAAATCAAAACTTGCTTATTTGTCGTCTAAATGTGTCTGGAAGCTGGCATATTTTTATCTGGTGTTAATTAGCCAAAGGACAAGCTCATATTAAGAACATACGGTCAATTTTTTTTTAAACGAACATACGGTCAATTTTTTTTTTTAAAAAAAAAACGTTGCTTGACTAAGGGAAACATTAGAACCAAAATACTTTTATTGTCTGCGGTGAACCAGCCCTGGAGCCAAATAAGAGCAGTTTGAGGAATATTTATGATACCAAGCCATCATTTTAGTGTCCTTTCTAGAAGAAATGTGCCTGGGTACTCTGCTTATTTGTATATTTGTTACCAGGTCCAAGTTTTTGTTTTAATATGTAAAACAGGGGAACAGAAGATATATACCACTTCATCAACCTACAACTCAGCAAGTAATGATAGAGACAATATCTGCTGGCCCCACAACCGTCATTCTCATTGGATCACATACAAACTTCGCTATTTTTCTTATGACATATCCACACCTGAAAAGAAATGTGGAACACATATACATTATGGGTGGTGGTGTGAGATCGAAGAACCCAACAGGTTGCTGTCCGCAAAATGCTACCTCATCTTGTACACCACAGCAATGTGGTGACATTGGTAACTTGTTTACTAGTTACAATACCAATCCTAATGCAGAATTCAACATATTTGGTGATCCCTTTGCTGCATATCAGGTATGTGTCTTGCATCTTAAAGAGGCCTCCTATTCTACTCTTTTCTGGTTGGACTTTAAAAGTGAAATTATCTTATTTCTTTTACGTCTGTATCTCTAAATTTGTATCCCTTGGTCTTGGATTCCACTTATTGCATAATAGCATTTCTCTCAAGGAGCAAAGAACAATCATGTTCCATGTCTTGCCGTCTAGCCTCCATAATAAATTCTTCAGCGGATAAGAATAATGTTCTTTCCATGTTGACATGCATGCTAGCGTTGTTACTCCCCTTCTGTGATTAAGTGCCCCACATTAATGTAATATTTATAGAATTATTGTTTCTGAACTGAAGCTGGGAGCTGTATATGAACTTGATCTTTCGTACTACTTGATATAATAAATAACTCGATAATACGTGAATCTATTTTTACTTTATAATCGTGTCACTTTATAGACCGACAAATAATAAGTTAGCTAATATTTTACTTCTTCAGGTGTTTCATTCTGGCATTCCAATCACCCTTGTCCCTCTTGATGCAACTAATACAATTCCAGTCAACGAAGATTTCTTTTATGCATTTCAACAACATCAAAGTACATTCGAGGCACAATACTGTTTCAAGTCTTTGAAAATGGCTCGAGACACATGGTCCGATGATCAATTCCATGCAGTAAGTTCATATTATTTACCCTTACATAATTTTGATTTGGTGAAATATAGAACCTTTTCTGGGTTCTCTTACTATTTCTTCTTGTTGTCTTTGCATAATGCAGAGCTATTTCATGTGGGATTCCTTTACTTCTGGTGTAGCCATCTCTAGCATGCGCAATGACAAGAATTTCCAAGATGGAAATGATTTTGCCGAGCTTGTTTATATGAACGTCACAGTAATAACTTCAAATGAACCGTATGGTGTATATGATAGTTCGAACCCATTATTCAGTGTCCATACAATTCCCAAGTTTGGTCTTGAAAAAGGTGGAGTTCATAGTGGTCATGTTCAAACTGGAATTACAGACAACTTCTGTCTCATCAAGGGAAGTAGGAAAGGAAGATGTGAGGTATGTCCCCTAGCCTAATTGATTTATATGCGTCAGTTGCACATTTTTAAATCGGAAATATAGTTACAACAACATCAGAGCCTTTTTCCAAGCAAGTTGGGGTAGGCTAGATATGAAACACAACAGAAACATAAGGAAACCAAAACAAGGAGAGAGAGAAAAAAAACAAAGAACTCAAATTCCAGCGAAGCTAAAAAATTTCTGACACATGCCCTTATGTATCACTTCATTCTGTTGCCATAAAAACGTCGTATAAAGGATATCCAGTGGATCTAAATTTTTGATTTGAATACATATAAAATTTCATGAAAAAATGCATTACAAGAACGGAGCAAATATTACTATTTAATATGGTCAAGTGAGTTTCCCCATGTTGCAAGTGAATTAGATGACTTAACAAATTTACTGTGTATGAGAAACTCAATATATTGATTAATTATATTTTTTCTTAGGATGGATACACTAAGGAAATGTCTGGTCCAGAAGCAGTCCGTGTTCGTGTTGCCACAAAGGCTAAACCAAACACCGATAAAAATAGCCATCTGAATAGGGAGTTTTTCAAGAGTTTCCTAGAGGTAAGCCCGGTTGGCGTATGACCTTGCATGCCACAATATCACAGCTCACGTGGTTAATAAATACAAATTCTTACCTATTGTATCTATTATGTCTGTCAATATTCAAATTATAGCCTCTGCAATGCAATCATCTTTTTATTAGGTAGAAAAATACAGTCACCTTGTAAGCTTCCAATTGATTGTGGTTCTTTATGTATAACAGTAGGAAAGTTTCAGATAACTTGTTTATTATATTATGCTTGACAGTTGAATATTTTATGTGCTCTCATTTTGAGTTTGTCCTATGGTATAAATCAGCACTTAAGAATGTGAACTAGCTATTACTAGTTTGCTAATTGGTCATAATCTGCTTCTGTTGTGACTTTTTTGGTATCATCTGTATCAGCTGACTGGTGATGGCAGATACATTGGCATGTGCCAGTATATCTGCTGAACCTTTTATTTAGAAGAATTGCTGGATTTTACATATTGGGAGCCATAATAGTCCATACTCTTTTTAAATAATAGAAGAGAACACTTTCATGTGCTTTGCATCGTGAGACGCACATATCCACGGTTTTATTAGACTTGTAGCAAGAATACTAGAAGTAAACAGTTCAACATAACACATAGTTTGGAAAGTAATTTTTCAATGAGTACGCAGCCTATTTCTATGCATCAGTGGCTCAATCCATCACTGATGAAGAGCTCCTGGACTAGGGCCATCAAAGCATTCTCTTAGCCATCACAGAATACCTCACCACCTGCTGCTGAAGCCTGCACATCTATATTTGTCATCGCCATTTTGACCAACAAAGAACGTCAACCCAACCAACATATGTGCTGGTAGATTAGCACCAAGCCACCATTTCTTGAAAGCCACTCTCCGAACCATACTGAGCACACTAGAAGGGAATGGTAAATGAAATGCAAATAGATAAGCACACCATACTAATCAGGCAAACTAGCAACAAAAGAGAGGCTGAATATTCGCATCTCTGTGCAAAAAAACAACATTATGTGCTACCTCGCTAGTTTCTCTTTGACAGATTACCTTTGGTTAGTATATACCCTTTTGCCTAATGTAAGATCTATTGCTAGGGGGCAATTTCAGCTTATTTGCAAACCAAGTTTGAGAATTCCCCCGAGTAGCTACATAGACTGGATAATAGATCGTCTGTTTTATGTAAAATCCACTTCATTATACCCTGTTATTGTTTGAAGATTACTGACTCTGAGAACGAGCTCATTCTAGCCCACCCAAAAAATTGCTCTACGGAAAGACAGATTTAGTGGTATATGGTTGTAGCATCTACTACTGTAGCATGCTTGTTTATGAGGTTGTTCACTAAGGAGTGAGTTTGCTATACAGACATCGTCTTAAAACACATTTGAATACCATTGTCCATACCTGAGCTCAGAGGTGCCATACGAAAAAAAAGAATGTTTTACTTAAGCCAATCCAAAATTGAAATGGCATCTTACCCTGCATACTCGTCAGCTATAGATTAGCCTGCTCTTTAGGTAACGATATCCTGTGAACACAAAGCTGTGCATGGAGGAGTTAATGCACATTGCATTCATCGTCACATGTAATGTAAAATAAAGCATCTTGTAAGCATTGTCAGCAATAATTTATGTCATATTGGTCCATTCTAAGATTGGTGGTAACTGAACTGTGGTCTGCAGGTCCTAACCCTCTCTGAGAACTCGGGCCGTTTAGACATTATGTCACAGTTTCCATTTTACAGAGAGGTTCTTTACAAGTCAGACTTCGTTAACAAAAGTAAGGGGAAAGTGGTCATTTTTGACATGGACATGAGTCCTGGAGATTTTATTTCCCTTATATACCTCTTGAAGGCACCTACTGAAGTAATAGATTTAAAGGTACAATTATCTGCAATGGCACAGTAATGTGCCTACATGCAAATAAAAGATTTTGTTGCCTTGCTATTTTTGGCCACACAGTAATTTTACTATAATGAATGTAGGGAATTATAATTAGCTGCAATGGTTGGGCAAATGCCGCAACTATTGATGTCGTTTATGACATTCTACATATGATGGGTCGCGATGACATTCCTGTTGGCCGTGGTAATTCCACTGCATTAGGCACTCCAACCCTTGGTTGCAAGTATGTCAGTGCAATTCCCCAAGGCAGTGGTGGTCTTCTTGACTGTGACACTCTTTATGGACTAGCTCGGTCTTTGCCAAGAAGTCCCAGAAGGTATCCTTGAACCAAAATGACCCACATATGAAATAATGAAAGTGGCTTAAATATTTACAGTTTGTTGATTTGAACAATTAGGTGCACTGCTGAAAATTCAGTAGAACATGGTGCTCCTAGAAATACTGGTCATCCAGAACTTCGTCAACCTTTGGCTTTTGAAGTTTGGCAGTCCGTTAAAAAGCAACTTTATCCAAGTGAGAAGATCACTATACTTACCAGTGGACCTCTTACAAATTTGGCCAACATTCTTCTCTCCGACAAGAATGCAAGTTCTGTAATAGAGGTTGGTTATTTGGTATTTTTTTGCTTCCGTGCAGTATTTAATGCATTTTGAAATAGGATAAGTTTAAACTGTTCACTGTTAATATTGACTTGTTCCTGTTGTGCACAGAGTGTATATGTTGTTGGAGGACATATCAGAGATGGAAATGATTCGAATGGAAACGTGTTCACTATTCCATCTAATAGATATGCGGAATTTAATATATTTCTTGATCCCTTAGCTGCGATAGTAGTTCTAGAGTCCACTCTGGATATCACACTGATTCCCCTGAGCTCTCAGAGAAAAGCTGCTTCCTTTCCGCCTCTCCTTGAAGCTCTAAAGCATGCACAACATACTCCAGAATCAAGTTTTGTCCTCCACTTACTGTCATTGCTGCATGACCTTCAACAGAAGCACAAGCTATATCATCATATGGTAATGTCTGCAGCTCCTTCTGTTATTTGCTAAAGCTATTTTTTCAAAAGTGCAAAAGGATGAAATGAAAAAATGAGTTATAGTTTTGCTTACGGAAATCGTGATTTTCTGACCATCAAATGTCGAGTTAAGTTAAATTGTCAAGGATTCAAGGGGTACTTAATACTTATACTGTTTTAACCAATCCTGAGTGTGACATACCAGCTCAACCCTAGAAACCAATGACCACGTATATATGTATGCGATGGTTGAAATAGTCCACATTTCTAGTTTAGTGGAGCATCTCCAACGTATAAACCCATAGGTGCAACCCCCAGTCAACCGTTTTGCATGAAACGCGGAGGAAGTGCAATTCGGTTGTTATGCGTGCGCACCCAGTACATGGTTAGGTATTAGCCAATTGTGAACCTGGGGCATTACAACTGAGGACTCTTTTGACCGGTGAGCCTGCAGATTAGTAGATTGCCTGCAAAGGATTTTGAACCCATAAAGACAGGAACTATTACATCTCAAACTATTGTACAGTATATATATGTGACTCAATAATTATTCTCTCTTTTGGGGGTAATTTTTCATAAATGTAGGATATATTTCTTGGAGAACTACTTGGTGCTGTTTATCTGGTGGAAGGATCTAATATCGAACAGTCATTACAACTGAAGACAATAAGCATTGTTGCCAACAATTCAACAAGCACGGATGGGCAGGTTGTAGTCGACCAACAGAGCACACATTTGGTGAAGGTGTTAGTAGATTTCGACAGTGAAGAATATTACGAGCAGGTTGCCAATTATCTGAGCAAAAGGGAGCGATCTGCCGTTATTGGTAGTTTTGCAGAACAGAGGGTATCATGGAGCAGGCAACCAGAGAACTCGAGGGTGTGAAGACTACTTTTGCATGGTAGCAGCAATATCGAAATGAACAAAAAGTTAAGTGTCCTTGCTTGATTAGATGCCATAGCTTATCGAAGAGTAAATAGACCATTTGATTACTTTGTCGCATCTTTAGTTCATGGAGTTGTTGGACATGTATGTAACTGTACCGATGGAACATGTTCATCTTTTCATGATGTTTTCTGGTACTTGAAAGCAACTTGTTTCTCAACCACCTGTGTTCAACAGTATCATTAACTCTCCTTGGCGGAGAAAACATGTTCCTCTAGTTTCCACGGAAATTACTCGCACATTTGACCCTTCGACAGGAACAAGCTTCAAGAATCTGACCAAAGTATCGAGTTATGCAAAAAAGTCTCACTGTTTTCATAAAAATGGCGTGTCAAGATCATGGAGCAGCATAAACACTGGACTCAATTGGCCACTCTTCTTAAGCAGAACAGTAGGGCTGAACTTTTGCGACCGGAACAGTGAGTTTCCTGGACACACTCTGCTGCTCTGCTATCGCGATCTTTTTCTTCCACATATGTTCTCATTCACAGGGGAAAGAGAAGAACCTAACAGTGGGTAAAGTTGTCACTTGTCGGAGTTCTCAGCGACTGGACGATCATAAGGAGCGGCCCGGGTCAAGCTGCTGCTGCAGAATGGCAGGCAGCACAATTCTACCGTGGAATTTTATCAGCTACCTGTTGTCGCAAGGTTCAGTTTGTGCAATGCTTCATGGGCAGGCACAAACCGAGAAGTGTATGCCCTTGCGTCAAGTTGCTAGTGCATAACAGACAAAACGCCCACTGCATATTGGTAAAAGGGAACAGTGGTGTCAACCTGAACTTTTGTGTGGATGAATTCTGTTTTTTCTACTCCGTTTTCTGCTACGCCCACTGTCAACTTTCAGGGAAAATTGTAGGGCTCACTTCGCAGTTTTATGATTAGGGACTCAAATTCGAGGCTATATATAAGCTCCGGTGGTGCTAGTATTGTACGACCAGTCCGGGTCTCACTTTTTTTTGTTCGCGGGGAGTCCGGGTCTCAGTTATTCGAGTCTATATAAGAACTGAGATAGAGTAGACAAGTAGGCAATCGAGATGTCAAATACAGTTCCTTTAATAACCAGTGACGCACCTTAATATTCTCCTAAATTGATGAAGTCAATGGTCTCGCTCGAGGATCACACGTTTTGGATGATATCAATGGTCTATCTTCCAAAAACGAGTATCAGGCTCCTCGTATTTGGATGAAGTCAATGATCTCATTCGAGGATCACGCTCCTCTGGATCGATTGATCTATGTAGTCCTTTATTACTTTCCGAATAAAACGCATTTGCACTGCATGAACTTGGCCCAAATGTACACTACAGTACATCAACTTGCGAAAGTTGCATCAAGTACAAAGAAATTGCTACTTCATCGGATCCATAATAAGTGTTGTGTCTTTAGTTCAAATTTTATTTAGAAGTAGTTTTAATCATATTTACTCCGAAGAACGCCATGGGAGGAAAAAGAAGACACATTGGTGGGGTTTTGACGTAAGTTTTAACAACATTTAGGTAAGTTTAGAACTTTGGCCTCGGTTTAACGGTAGTTTGACGTAGGTTTACAAGATTCTTCACTCCTTTAATCATGAACAGGTCCAACGGTTGAGATCTTAAATATAGACGTGACCTTGTTCTGAAAATCCGATCTACACTGGTTCCTTTGAATTTTACCCTATTCACCATTAAATTACTAGCTAGCTCGTACTCCTTACATTAGAATTTAGCAAATAAGTACCGAAACAATTCATATAGCATCCCGATGCGACCATTCCAACCATTGAACCCAGTAGAACCGCACAGCCAACTCTGTGACGCAACTGTATGAAGTCAATGGTAACGTGCTTGTCCCTGTAGCTGGCTGAGCGTGTTGGCGCGCCAAAAGGTCATTGGTCGGTTTCATGATTCCCTGGTGTCCCGGCCAATTTGCTCCACCGTCGAGTCATTTTCGGCCTCCAAGGACAGAGGTGGACTAGTGACTGGAAGGAGGTCAGCCGTTGGGGGTGCATGGTCACTCACTCCTGCTCCAAATGCGAGACGACGACGATCGAGGCTTGTAGCTCGGGCTAGGCCACCAGGGAAGTTGGAAAACGACCACGATCAAAAACGTAAGGAAAACGCTTCAGATCCGGCGACCGATCGCTCGCCAGCGATCGGTCGTCGTCCCTCGCTCCGCGCGGCCCTTTATGGGCCTGGTTTTCGGCCTAACTGGAGTGTTGCTTTTTTTTTAAGAAATGTACAGTATTGTTTCCAGATTTGTAATAATTAGAAAAAAAATTTGTTGTAAACTCACACGACATATTTTTTGTAAGTTTTTTCTAAGTGATATGTTACGAAAATGTGTGTTTCTTGATACGTTGTAAACGGATGACTTTTTTATTGTAATTATTTGTGATTTTTGGTGTAATTGTTTTAGTCATGGACACTTTTTTCGTAGAGATGTTGTATATGTTCGTTAGTTTTGTAACAAATGCATATAAAAGTTATAGAGAAAGCATGTCAGAGATGTTGTAATGTTCACCTGGACGTTTGCTATAAATTATTTTGTTGTAATCGCTAATAATTTTTGGTAAAAATAGCTGGTGATTTTTGTTGTAATTTGATATATATAAAATGTGTTATTTTCAATCAAATTTTCACAGCCACGAACACATGTTTTTTGTTGTTATAGCTTTTGATTTTTTATTGTAATTGTTGTCAATTTTTGTTGTAAACCAACCTATAGCAAAATAATTGTTGTTTAACCATTTTTTTATAATACTATTTTGTTTATATTTTTTGTAATTTTTTTGTTGTAATAGTACATATTTTTTGTAAGTGAAGTGAGATATTTTGTTGTAATACTTAGTATAAGGACCGCGGGTTAAGTTTCAGAAAAACAGGGGGCAAAATGCAAATCTCGCACCGCGGTAAATTTCGGACGTCGGATCTTCATCGTACGGCGCGGAGAACGACCGATTTCCGGCCGTCCCATCCGGTGACCGACGCGTAGCGTCCGCCTCCCTCCGGCTCTAATTAAGCACTTGTTGCATACGTAGTATTTGCCAAATCTGTGACAAATTGCCGGACAGATTTACCTAGCCAGATTTAGCTGATATTTTACCTTATTCGTGATATACATATATATATATATATATATAGAGAGAGAAAGAGCAGGAGAGGTACTTGGGAGTACTATACTTTCTCCGTCTAAAAAAGGATGTTAGGGCACGTACAATGGGGTGATGTCAGCCTTCCCTTAGAGATGCCACGTCAGATTTTTGCTTAGTTGGAGGAGAGAGAATGAAGAGAGAGATGGCTGTCTTCCCTTAGCTAAGGGATCATCTCTTAGAAAATAAGGGAAGACTATTTTCTCCATTGTATCACATATGTCTTCCCTTAGCAACAAATTTCCTACCAAAATTTAATTATTCATATTAATTGCTAGAGATGGCTGTAAGAGATAATACATTGTATGACTTATATCTAATGCCTTCTCTAGCTGATGTGGAGGGGTAAGGAAAGGCATGCCTTCTCTACCATTGTACATGCCCTTACGAATTTATCTATTTTTGATTGATATATCTAGACGTGATTTACAAATCTGTGACATCTTTTTGGGAAGGATGGATTTTTTTTCTCCCTAAACGTATCAATTCACAACTCTTTTTGATAGCACATATTTAATGCATAGTATAAGATACGTCTAAAAATAAGGTCGAGTCCTGGCCGGGGCCGTTGATGTTTATTTTTTTCGAAAAAAACGTGCTTATGTTGGATTTGTGTGGTTGATCCTACCCATCCATACGACTGTATTAATCCACTCCCATTAATGCCCACGGAGACGAAGGAAGGCAACCAATATCTCCCATAAAAGGCACCCATCATGCGCAGGGAAAGCACCAAAGCTAGAGTAGCCAGGCACCAACTCATGGAGAAGCCGAGAGCGCGGTCATGGATGACTGCGGCGGCGTTGGTGGTGTTCTTCGCGGTGGCCGCCGCCGCGGCGCCGGCGTCGGTTCCGAGGAGGATCCTGGTGGACACGGACATGGACACGGACGACCTCCTGGCGCTGCTGTACATCCTCAAGCAGGACCGGTCCCAGTTCGACGTCAAGGTTGGTGCCACCATGTCCTCCCCCATCTCTGCATGCGTCGCTGGCCATGTATGCGTCTCTAGACTCTAGCGTAGCAGAATGTTCTGCTGATCCCATCCCGTCGTATTCGCTCGTGCGCATAGGTAGGTTTCTTCCTTTTGGAAACGGTCCGTCTCCAATGGATCTCCCGGCCTGCAATCTGCATGCGTGCGCGCGCGTGCGCCGTCTCGCATGATTGTTTGCATTGTCGACATTGCCCATTAGTTAATCACTTATTAGGTTCAAAAAAGGTAGCGGTTTAATCTTTTGCTGGGAGAAAGAGGAAGCAATTCAATCTTTGGTGAGAAAAAGAGGAAGCAATTTAGATAGGACAACGATGGCGCATCTTGGGATTGCTTTGACTCTCTGCTTCGATTCTCTTTCTCTTTCTAGACTAGACGAGATTATTCTAACGAGTCCTGATGTGAACGTACACTGCTGCACAGGCCATTACCATCAACGCCAACGCATGGATCGACGCCGGGCACGGCGTCAACCAGCTCTACGACATCCTCTACATGATGGGCCGGGATGACGTCGCCGTCGGTGTCGGCGGCGACGGCGGCATATCGGACGACGGCGAGATACAGCCCGACGTCGGCGGCTACCTCCCACTCATAGACCAGGTAACAATAGCATACTCAAAGAAAATGCACCGACGACGCCACGCGGCCGCGCGCCTGACCAAAACTTGAACACACGAACGGCAGGGCATGTCGACCGCGGGCGGCTGCCGGTACCGGCAGGCCATCCCGCTGGGGTGCCGCGGCGGGCGTCTCGACGCTGATACCAACTCCGGCGTATGGCGGGGCTTCCTCCCGCGGGGTTCCCGGCGGTACGAGCCGCTGCGGCAGCCCACGGCGCAGCAGGTGATGGTGGACACGCTCTCCGCCGGCCCCACCACGCTGCTCCTCCTCGGGACCCTCACCAACGCCGCTCTCCTCCTCATGGCACGCCCGGACCTGCGCGGCAACGTTGAGCACATATACGTCTCCGGCGGGAGCGTGCGGGCGCCGGGGAACCTCTTCACCGCCTACAACGCCAACCCGTTCGCCGAGTTCAACGTGTTCGGAGACCCCTTCGCCGCCTACCAGGTGCTCCACTCGGGCGTCCCCGTCACGCTCGTCCCGCTCGACGCCACCAACACCATCCCGGTCACCGAGGAGTTCTTCGCCGAGTTCGGGCGCCGGTGGCAGAGCACGCCCGAGGCGCGCTACTGCTTCCAGTCACTGGACAAGGTCCTCAAGAGACACAGAAAGCCAGCGCCCGACCTCCATGGCAGCACGGCAAGCTCAAAATCTCTCTCTGATTATTTCATCATTTAAAACTAGATTCAGTTAGTAGCTAATTTGGTATGAAAATATTTCTACTCATAACTACTGTAGGGCTATTATTTGTGGGATTCCTTTGCCGCTGGCGTGGCGTTCTCTGCCATGCGCAATGGCGAGGCCAATGGTGAGAATGAGTTTGCTGCGCTAGAGTATATGAACATCACGGTCGTCACTTCCAACGAACCGTACGGTTTGCGTGATGGCTCGAACCCGTTTTTCGACGGTCGTGCGACACCTAAGTTTGGTCTGAAGAATGGTGGAGTTCACAGTGGCCATGTCCAGACTGGGATCAGAGACAGCTTCTGCCTGGTGCCGGGAAGCAACAGCGGAAGATGCCAGGTAACATATATCCTAATTATGCATGCAGAATTTGGTCCATGATAAGAAAAAAAATCTGAATTCAGATAAACTTGCAATTTCTCCTTATAGGATGGCTACACCAAGGAAGTGTCTGGTTCAGAAGGAGTCAGGGTTCGTGTCGCGACGAGCGCAACACCAAACACAGATAACAGTAGCGCACTTGACAGGGAATTTTTCAAGAGCTTCCTAGAGGTAAGCACTAAGCGGCGGCGTCGAGGTTTAAAATCTAGTGTCACATCTAGCAACTCACAACGTTGACAAATTTTGCAAATACCACAATTTTTCCATTGTTACAAACACGCAGCAAATATTTACAAGAGTATGCTTCCAGTTTTTTTTTTTGATTGACCATTGTCTAATTAAATTTCACGCACCCTGTAAGTGTATGAGGAATCATATCTCAATTAAATTGCAGTCTGCAACTGAACTGTTTTCTTCAGGTTCTAAATCTCCCTGAACAAGCTGGTCGTTTCAACATCAGTACACAGTTCCCATATTATAGAGAAGTTCTTTATAAGCCAGATTTCATGAAGGTGAGCAAGGGAAAGCCAGTAATCTTTGACATGGACATGAGCCCTGGAGATTTTGTTTCCCTTATATATCTCCTGAAGGCACCAAGAGAAGTGATAGATCTAAAGGTGAGGAAGACAACTTGACTGAAAATCTGTTGAAGGAACATCATACTATGCACTTGAACAGCCAGGTTTCTAATAAATTCACTTTACTAACATATAATAGGGAGTTTTGGTCAATGGCAATGGCTGGGCCAATATCGCGAGCATCGATATTGTCTATGACATTCTACATATGATGGGGCGCGACGACATTCCAGTTGGCCTCGGCAATACTACTGCGTTGGGCACTCCAACCCTTGGTTGCACTAATGCTTATGCTGTTCCATTGGGCAGTGGTGGATTTATTGATTCAGACACATTGTATGGACTGGCTCGGTCGTTGCCAAGAAGTCCTAGAAGGTAAACAGAAAAAAGTTCTGCATCCAATTCATTTGAATGATAATGTGAGTGTGTGACAATGGCGAAAAATATTTACACGGTTATTGATCGCATGATCAGATACACTCCTGAAAGTTCAGATGATTCGGAACATCGGCAGCCACTGGCTTTTGAGGTCTGGCAGTCTGTCAAGAATAAACTTGGTCCAGGTGACAAGATCACTCTTCTTACCAGTGGACCTCTCACCAATTTGGCCAATATTTCACTCTCTGACAGAGATGCAAGCTCTGTGATAGAGGTCAGTGTTATTTTACTATATCTTTCAAATGATGGTTGTGATAGTTCATCCACAACTTTTACATCCCTTTTTCCGCCATCTGAAAAAAACTATAACAGAAAAAGAACTAACTAACTTGAACAGAACGAAACTCATCCGGAACAAACTTACATAACCAGTTTCCTATAAAATCTCTAACAAACAATTAAGCACAATAGATATGGAAGCTGATGCTAATGGCTTAATATATCGGTTTTATATTATTTTATCTGTAGCAAAAGCATGGAAATATTGCTAACCGGACATTCTTTCATTGAACTGCTTTTGTAGCATATTTGCCCCCTGTTCCTTATTTCAAGTGTGTGTTTAGTCCATACCACTCATGTTGCAAACTAGGAATGTTCTATCCTTGAAAGAGAGTTTTTTTCATTAAAAAATGTGTTGTCTCTATATCAGAAGTACTAGGGCATATGTTACGCCTTTCTCCTGCATTCCAACATCAGCCTAGCTATTAATCCTACATTATTTGCAAACTCTGTTAATTTTTTTGTCGCCTACAAGCACATTCAGAATGAAATGAACATTGTGGTTAAACTTATATACATGATGTTGCTTTATATTTTAATTGTGATAGGATATATTTTATAATGCAAAAAATTCAGATTAATACATGTTACTTTGATACTGACCTCGACGGGGCATTTGCAATACTATGAATCCAAATATACATCAAGCCGATGACATGCTTAACAAAATAAATTAGCAAAGCCTATTGAATTAATATATTTTTAAACTGTAAGTCGATTTTTCTTAGAATAGAGAAATTTTCTGAAAAACAATTAATTTTTACCACTTGGACTCTTTAGATATAAATATGTTTAAATTAAATTGACACATCAAAATTACTTATTACATATTTCACTTCTATATCGGATACAAAAAGTGCAGATACATACATCTCTAAATATAACGATGAAATTAGATATCATAATTATCACTTCTTTATCAACTGCAGTGTCATTTTCGACATTGACCATGCATAACAGTAATGAGTGTGACGACAAAGTTGCCTGGCCATGGCATTATTTTTCTTTGAGACAAGATAAAATAAATAAAGAGTATTTATACTAAACTTATATACTTATTTGAATCTCATTTGTATGAAATTACATTTTGACAAGTACATTTATATTACTCAATTAATATAATTAATCGTGTAATAGTGTTGATACAATATTAGTTATAGTGTACACAAATCTAATGTCTATGATAAAGAATACTTTGAGCTGTTCTAATTTAAATGGTATCTTATAACAAAGCTGAATCTAATTGAACATGACAAAAATAAGAATGGACCCCCCATCGCCCACCCCTATCTCTCTCCTTGTGTCACTGGGTTGCATGTATTTAATCATCATTATATATGTTGAGATCTTACGAACAGTAGTTTCTAGTGTATGATTAAGTATAAGCCAAAGAGATATTCTAGAGTACATTAAAGGTGTTTATGAGAAGTTTTTCATTGAAGTGTTGGCTGATTTTCTGTTTTTTATCATGGTAAAATATGCCATACATGTTCCAGTGGGTTCATTAGTGGATAACTCGTGGGTGCTTTGTACTTCATGCTTAAATAGCAACACTTATAATAATTGCCGATGAACATCAAACTACTGCAGATTCTACTACATGCAGTTTGATTAATTGATATGCTCACCGGTATCATATAGTGCTCCCTATATTCAGATGTGTATTCTGATTTGCTATCCGTTAATACTTATTTTTTTCTTGAATACTCTATGTGTGTACACTAATCTTGCTAAGCACATTCTCTCCATGTGCAGAGAGTTTATGTTCTTGGAGGGATTATCATCACAGGTGGAGGTCATGAGAAGGGGAATGTGTTCACTGTTCCATCAAACAAATATGCAGAGTTCAACATTTTTCTTGATCCACTGGCTGCAAAAACAGTCATAGAATCCAATTTGAATATCACACTCATTCCCCTTACCCCGCAAACAAAAGCTGCTTCGTTTGGGGCTGTCCTGGAAGCCTTGGAGCAAACCCAGCAAACTCCGGAATCAATGTTTGTCCATAGGATGTTCTCCTTATTGAACGAACTTCAGAGTAAACAGAAGTTATATCACCATGTGGTAACGGACTGCTATTCGCCATGCTTTTCCGTGCACGTGATACTGACACATAGTTTCTTTAAATTGTTCTATGCAAATTATCAGGCATGATTTTATTTTTATAAATTGTCCTATTCCAGGATATATTTTTGGGAGAAGTTCTTGGTGCGGTTTACATGGTCCAGGGATCTGAATTGAAATCCTCCGTGAAGCTGAAGCCAATAAGCGTTATTGCCAACGCAACAAAAGGCACAGATGGGCAGATTGTGATCAGCAAGCAGAGTACGAAGCTCGTAACAGTGTTAAGTGATTTCAATGCTGAAATATATTACAATCGATTGGCAAATTCTTTAGCGAACAAGAAGCAGTCCGCCGTTATTGGGAGCTTTGAAGAACAAATGGCGATTTGGAGCAGGCCGCCGAATAATTCAGGGCCTGGACATAACAAATTCTTATAGTAGTACTGCTAAGAAATATCAAAGATTAGATACCAAAAGGTCCACTATAGAGTACATAATGTTCAGTCGTCTTACAGTACTAGAAGAAGTTAAAATTGTATGAAAAGTACTTAGATTTATCTTCTCAAGATGGATTTAATTGATTATGGTACTTGAGAGAGAGAAAAATTGTTTTGACTTGACTTACACGAAACATCATAAATTTAGGAGGGCAAGAACCATTGCCTCCTAATTGCAATTTTTTCATTTGTATTTATATGTAGCAGCTGTAGCTTACAGATAATTCAGGACTTTACATTAACAGCAACACGGAACTTTAAAACTATATACCCGAAATATGCAATGATAGTAGGTGACTTCTACAAATTTTAATACAATAAATACCAATCATATGAATCATAAAGCCAGCAAAACCTGGATCATAAGTAATCATAAGAGAAGATTCTGATTTTAGGACTCTAATGATGACTGCGGGTAATTAGACTCTCAAAGATGGTGTACAGGTCGCTGTTTTCAGGGCCAAAGATTGCATCAGCCTTTCTTAGTGTATCCTGCAAGAGTCACATAAGTCTAGTGAGCACTGAAGAGAAGAAAATTCTGAAGATATAATAATACTATTTTAGATATAGCAAAACAAACAGTAAATCCTATTTATACACATATATACCTCTCTTGTCTGCTTGTGTGCGTTCAGCTCCTTTACATTGGCTAGGAACGCGCTGAACTGCTCATAAGACATGCGGTTTCTGCATGTTTTCGAAGTTTAGGTCAGGAGTGAGGTGAAACTGTGAAAGTGTCCATCTGTGCTAGTGGACATGAAACTGCTTCTGGTAAAGCACCAAGATTGACGTAAACATTTTATGCACGTGTAAGATTATTTTATAGTTCAAACTGTGTAGTTCTTTAAGGGCATGCAAATTTCATACTTCCAAAAGTCATAAAAGCGACACAGATGTAGACTAGGAAAAGGTAGGTAAACATAATAAATGGCGCATCAATTTTCTAACTAACAATAGTTTGAGATACTTGATGTTCAGAGTAGAGCTCATTGACACAATATATACCTGACTTGACGGAAGAACTCTTTTCCATCAACTCGTGTTCGTGCTGAAACAAATACAAATAAAATTAAACAGCATAAATTAGTGAAGATTCACAGACGAAAAAAAAATCCTATAAGAATCACAGCTGCACTCATTTATTACGAACTTCTAGAAATTATGCATAGCAGGTGTTTATATTTCATAGAAAAGTAGCAACAATATTACATATACATACACTATTTTCGGCAAGCTATCAAAGCTAACCTGTTTGACTTGCTGCCTCAAATGGAGATGTCATTGAGCTATGTTGACTAGAAAAGAGCGAAGACCTGTCATCGAGCCTATTCATTGATGCAATTGAGATTGAATGCCGCCTTGGTGGTGAGAGTGGTGCATAGCCCCTTGGAGGTGAGCCAGGAGGAGTAAGCTTTGGCGTGCTGTTGTATGACGGGATATATACATGCGTGCGGGGTTGCCTAGGTACTGTAAGTATAAAAGGTTGTTATGTGCTGAATATTGGTGAACAGAATTTCACATTCAATAGCGTGAGAACTGAGAAGCGAAAGTACCATCTGGCTCAGCATGACTATCCTCCGAAGCAGAACTTGCAGTTTCTGACAGCTGTGATGACTTGGAAGTTTGAAATTCTGAATCTTCATCTGATAAAATCCACAAATCAAATTTACTCTTGTCATATAATATGACCTGGCGTAGGGGAGTACACCTAGCACAAGAACCATGAAAAATCTGTAGTACCTCCAACAGATGGTGCAGAGGAGAAATTCGAAGGTTCAGTGAGCTTTGCCCTGGGAGTAATGTTCTATAACATAACAAACGAAAAATCACTTGCTATGCAAGCAAACTTGAAGCAAAATCAGGAGAAGAATTGCAGAGTCATTGTTTAGCAAGATAGCAGTAAGTAAACCGGCCATTAACATGTAAATGCAGGCAACTTACAGGTTTGTCATCATCTTCCTGAAGTGACTGCATAAGCGTCTTCTTGAAAACTTCCAACTGCGTAACCAAGCAGGAGCGTTAGATAGATAGTAAAAAGCACATAATCTTTATGGTCTGAAACAGTAACGAGCAAAAACTCTCTACAGGCTTACAATAGCACAGAACTCCTAACATTTTCACACTAATGAGTTGATTCACTTGCATATAATTTGCAATCCAGGGCATGAACTAAGCAAGGACAAAGACTACAGACCGCATAGCAGAGGTGACCTCAAGAACATTACATAAGTGACGTGTCAGACAAATTAACATTTTGACATTGAAACAGAGACACACGCCTGTCTAATTCGACTCCACAATGTAATGCAAAGATATGTATGCCATGTTACCTTGGCTACGTCTCTGTTCAGTTTCTTGACGGTGTTCGACAAGTTGGCATTCTCTTTTAGCACTGTCTCCTGCGTATTCAGTTAAAAGCAGAGAAACATCAGATTGATAATTCGCACTGAACGACTGATCGAACAGCTACGAGAGGAAAGCCCAGTTGGCCGGCTACCGAGACTGGAGCCAATTGTCAGTAAAGCTGATGAGCTCACGACCGCCCACTGGGCCACCAGTGATGCGGCGATCAGCTACTGCAAACAGACCTACCTTCTCGCCCTCTGCACGGGTGAGGCGGTCGGTGGCGAGCGCGAGCGCGGACTCGAGCTGCTCGACGCGCTCGCGGAGGTCCTCGGCGGTGTCGTCCCGCTGGGCGAGCTGCGCGCGGAGCCCCGCGGCCTCCGCCTCGAGCCGCCCGACGCGGGACGCCAGGGCGATGGAGGTGATCTTGCGCGCCACGTCCAGCTGCTCGAACGGGTCGGCCGGCAGCACCGCCGCCAGCTCCTCGGGCAGCCCGAAGCCCACGGCCACGGCCGCCACCGGCGCGTCCTCACCTTCGTCCGCCATCATCCTGTGCGCTTCCACCTAGTCGTCCCTCCGTTTCCCCGTCGTCTTGCTGCTGCTCTGGTGCATGGCTCTAGTGTTATCTGCGTAGCCGCGGGCGCGGGGGATTAGGATCACGCACGCACGGGAGCGCGAATTTTGTGTGGTGGTGGTGATGGAAGCGCGCCAGCGCCATGGGGTTGGTTGGACTTGGAGGCTTCCGGCCTCCCTCGTCGCTCTCGATGTGCAGTGCCTCGGTCGTGGCTATGGCTCGCCGCGTTTCGGCGAGCCAACTTGCGGATCCGGGCGCCGTCCCGCCGGTTCTTCCGGTTCGGAAACAGCAGCGGTTATGTGTGAGCCGAGAAAATGAAAAAAAAAACTATAGATTTTGCTCTTATCCTTCTCTTTTCAATAAAATTGGTTTCGTGTGACTCCAATCTCTAAATATTGCGATTTTAAGTTTGCCTTTGTTTTGAAAAGAAAAGAAAAGAAGGTTGGTATCAGGCCAGTGCCACCGCACCTGCTAGCGCTTACGGTACCGGGTTGCTCCCCAACACCCAGAACCACCTTGCACTCGTGTGGCCGAAGACCGGCACCAGCACCGGTACCAGTGTCGATGGTACCGAGCCACTCGGCCCGGTGGTACTGGGCCTCCTCTGTTGGTAGTACCGGGCCGCCCGACCGCGCTGCTCACTCCGTTTGGCTCCCGCTCCAGGCCGCACGCTGCTAGCCCGCACGCCAGTTGTTGTCGTGCTCAACGCCGCTTGCCTCAGCCCTCTGCTCGATCCCACGCAGCAAGCGCTCGCCGCGTTGACCCTGCCCGGTCACCCCACCCCCACGCCGCTGCCTGGCTAGTCCCGCGACCGCTCGCCTCTAATTTTTTTCTTCTGACGAATTTGCATGGATGAGCGCCGGGCAGTACTACCGGCCCAGCCAGGCGGTAGTACCGGTCCAAGCTGGATTTTGGTCAGATTTCGAGCCCAAGGAGGAGAAATGTGAGGGCACCTATTTAAAGCATTTTCTCTCTCTCCCTTAGGTGACTCCTTCCCCAACAAGATCTCCTCCATTGGTGCACATTTGAGAGCTCCTTCTCACTCAAATCCCTCCATGATTTTTGCTCATATTTGAATAAAAGAGACGGGAGATCTAGATCTATATTTGCACCAATCAAATTCCCCTCTTTGTGAGGGAATCCATAGATCTAGTTCTTGGAGAGAAATTTGGTGTCCCCCTTCATATTTTGTTCTTTCTCTCTTATGTCCCCAATAGCTTTAGTAGCTTTGTTGAAATTTGAGAGTGAATGATTGGAGCATCTTTGTGGTTTTTTGCCATTGCATTTGGTGCATCGGTTTGAACTCTCTTCAGTGATACGTGGAGGTGAAAGTTCGTGAGATATTCACTTCGGGATCTTGTTCCTCTTGGGTATTTGGACCCTAGATGGTTTAGTGGTCTTTCTGGTTCTTGGGGCCTCCAATTAAGTTATGGAGATTTCTCAAGTGCAGGTCCTTTGTGGCGGTATATTGGGAGTCTCCAATTGAGTTGTGTAGATAGCCCCAAGCTTTGTGCGGGTTTAGTGACCACCCTCAAGGTCCCATAGTGGATCAAGGACTTCCCTTCTGGTGGGAAGGCTGGAGAAGAATACGGTGAGGCATTCGTGGCGTTTGGAGTACTTTGTCCTCCACACCGCTCCAACGGAGAGTAGCACTCGCAAGAGTGTGAACTTCGGGATACATCATCGTCTCTGTGTCACCTCGGTTATTCTTGTACCCGAGCTCTTTACTTATGTACTTTACTTTGTCATAGCGTTCGTGCTTCAAGTTATATATCTTGCTATCACATAGTTGCTTGTATTGCTTAGCATAAGTTATTGGTGCACATAGGTGGACCCTAGTTATATAGGTTTTGTGCTTGGCAAATTGAATGCTAGTTTTATTCCGCATTTGTTAAGCTATAATCGTAAAAAAAAATTAAACCGCGTATTCACCCCCACTCTAGGTGGCATCCGTGTCCTTTCACTCGTGTGTTGACCACTATATTCTTGCTCTTGTTCTTCGCGTGGGCCGCGGCATGGCCACCCTCTGCCTCGAAGCCCTCCTCCTCCTCTTCATCTTCTTATTCCTCCTTGTACTCTTCTGCCTCCTCATCCTCTTCTGCCCCATCATCCTCTTTCTCTACATCATCCTCCCCTCCTCCTCACCCCTTGTGCCCTTGGCGCCTTTGCCACTCGTTGGTATTCCATAAAATGGGTTGTCGGCGCCAGCCTCAAACTCAAGCGGACTCTCCTGAAGCGTTTGTGAGGATGGCAGACCTGTGAAGGGAAGGCCGGAGTCGCTGGCGTTGCCTTGTTGACACCACCCATTTGACATCAGGGAAAACATGGAGTTGGGTTTGAACCTGCCGTGCGGCAGGCTGTTAGCATAACATGGAGAGAACCTCGACATCATGGTGGAGGCTTCATGGAAGAAATCCTACATGGACATGGTGGATGTTGTGTTGCTCCATGCGGTTCCCCCGATAGCGTCGGCGCCGATAGTCAGTTGGGCGATGTGTGCCGCATTAACCTTCGTCGCCTTCTTGATGTCTGCCTACACGGCCAACCTTTCCGTGCCATAGTCTCGAATGGGTGGCGCATCACGTCCTTCTCCCAATCGGCTAGCGACATTGCCTCTGGCTTCACCTTCGCCGGCGACGACTTGTACGACTTGTTGAAGGGCGCCATCGCGCCCATATTTCTAGCCACCTTCTTTAATTTTATCTTAAGATCTTTCGGCGCCATGGATACTAGGGCCGAGTACGTGATGACGGTGGCGAGGTTTGGGTGGGCAAGAGAAGAGATGGGCGGAAGAAATGAAAGAGACAATGTGAGAAAGGAAAGGGATATGATAATTGTGAGTTCGTTGTGTCAATGGCAGGGTAGGCCCACCACTCTCCATGTCGCTTCGCGTTACGTCTGGCGCGCCCGCAAGGATCCATGTGTAGTGGGGACGACCTCGGGGCTTTGAACACTATATTGGGCCGCATTGGTTCAAAAAGACCTTTGGGGCACGCGTGGAACAAAAAAAAAAACCTTTGTTGGACCTTCTTATCAACTATTTTTGGTTGAATGGTTTGCGGACTTACTCATGCGTGTACATATCCGATTAATTTTGTTTTCATCCCAAGCCTGCTTTGTTTCAGTTCTAAATACGTGGTTTCATATTCTTCGATTTAAATCCTTAATCGGTCATTATCCGATCTGCTCCAAATCCGTCGTGAGAATATGGTATAGGATATAGTAATAGCAAAATCCCATTCGATCTACATCCCTAATATTCAGAGGTATGTGGACTTGGCTATATTAATTGTCGTGGTCATCACCATATGTGATTTACGATCCTTGTATATGACTTGGTGTTCCATCTATGGTTAATGAAGTTTGTGGAGTGTCATATTTGTTGACGTCTGATGTCTACGGGAGCTTCTATTCTTGTAGACAGTGTTGGGCCTCCAAGAGCAGAGGTTTGTAGAACAGCAGCAAGTTTCCCCTAAGTGGATCACCCAAGGTTTATCGATCTCAGGGAGAAAGAGGTCAAAGATATCCCTCTCAAGCAACCCTGCAACCACAAAGCAAGACGTCTCTTGTGTCCCCAACACACCTAATACAATAGGTGCACTAGTTCGGCGAAGAGATAGTGAGATACAAGTAATATGGATGAGTATGAGTGATAATAGCAATCCGAGTAAAATATGGCAGCAAGTAAACATTCAACAAAACAGTAAACAAACGGAGATTCGATGCTTGGAAGCAAGGCCCAGGGATCCTGCTTTCACTAGTGGACACTCTCAACAAAGATCACATAATAGGACTACTCTATACCCTCTTGTGGGATGATGAACACCATTGCGTAAGGTGTATGCTACTTAATGATGCTTAGTAGTTTTTTCTCTCTCATGATTAGTTCCAATTTACTAATAGTCGGTAATATGTCATATAGATGTTTGCTTGCATTGCTCTATTCATAAGACGGTATGAAATTGTGGTATCCTTCTTTGAATGTTTCATTTGAATTGACTTGGCACATGCTCATGCATGCATAAGACTAAACAAAAGTCATTTAAGCCTTGAATATTTATTTTTCCTCGGAGTTCTTGTATTGTGTTTATTCTTATGTTAATTTTGTTCATCGCAAGCATGATTATGACAGTTACTGCTTTCTTGGTTGTCGCTTTCCAGTCTATTGCTAGCCTTCACTTGTACTGAGTATGAGCTCTAATCGTGCATCCAGCTTCCAAAAACCAAAGTTTGCCAATTGTGTCCACCATACATACCTATATGTGGTATTTCACCGCCACTCCAAAGTGAATTGCTTGTGTGCTACCTTTAAACCGTCAAACATTACTACATATTTTGTGTTTTGTTTTAGCTCATGAAGAAGTATTGAATGCTTTATTATCTTTTCTAGCATGTATAATGTGCTAGTCCCTAATATTGCAAAAAGAGCAAGATAATTGGGTGCCCAGCCCACAAAATATAAAATAAACAAATAACCAAATAAAGCTCCGCACATTATGTACTGGAGAGATCCTAAATAATGGCGTGCAAATAGAGAACTACATGGGAGCCTCTCTTGAAGTCAGTATATGAAAGGATGGTAATTCATTTGATGCCAGTCGTTGATATAGACATGCATACCTCTAAAAATATATTTTCAATACCTCTGTATTATTCAAAATAAAAAGCTCTAGCACATGAATAATCTTGCTTCCCTCTGCGGGCCAATATTTTACTTTTTTATGTTGAGTCACCATCCTTTCTTTGAGCACATTCTTGAAAGCTATTCATATAGATCTGGATTTCGATATTTGTTCTTGAGAGTACCTTGAATATAAAAAATCATCTGGATGAACAAGAATAGATCGGATTAGTTTAACAAATAAAATAAACCAATTAAATCCCTTTTCATGAACAAGTACACAAAAAAAACTGCAACATGAAATAAGAAAAAAAGATAGAATCCCTTTTACACATCACAATTTTGCATCAGGCTACCATGGTGTCTTCCGATCACAGATTATGCTGAACATATAACATTATTATATTTTCTTATGTTAGCTGGAAAGAATCACATTTTGAATAGAAAATACCATGTGATATTATCCATGAATAAATTCTGCATATTATGTATGAAAGAACCATAACCGAAATATTCAGATATCCAAGATTCATATGCACAAACAGTAACAAAAACATGAAACAACAGAATGCAAAATCCATTAAAAGGAACAGAGAAACAGATCTGAGGCAAGAAAATAAAATTTCGGACGTGCAATCTCAGTAAATCACGAAAATTCAGACCAATTCCTTCCATCACACACTAAGTTTGATCTTATACAAGATGCGGATAGTGAAATATCCAAAAGTCATGAAAGAGATTAGAATTTGTTGGAAGCAAATTTGATGCACATGAGCACCAGTGCTCTCAGTTTTTAAAATATTTAAAAACTGAATTTCTGCATTTCAAAAAATCAACACATTTATTCCATGAATATATACACATATTCTGAATATTCATGCAAAGTTTCGGTAAAAATTGCATTGTATTTTGAGCTACAGGAAAAAAAAAACAAATTTATGGCTACATATAGAGGTTTATATTTGTCAGAAATTTATCTTTTTTGTATAGCTTAAAATATAACATATTTTTCTTCAAAATTTCTACCGTACCTTCAGAATGTTTATATGTATGTAGCTATTTAATTTCATATTTTTTCAAATCCAAAAAATATGATTTTTAAAAATCGGGAGCACTGGTGCTCATGTGCCAAATAACTTGGACCAACAAAGCACCAGATGTGTCTTGCCAGTTCGCATCGATTTCTTCCAGCAAACCCTAGAGGGGATCTGCTGGGTACAGGGAGGATGTGTCTTGCCACAGCTTCGCCGGTAGACCACTGGAGGTGCTGGCAGCCGTGGGTGCTGGAGGAGAAGAAGATGACGCCGCACCCCGTTCACTTCCCAGCGGCAAAGCGTGAATCTGCACAGCCATGGATTCAGGGACAAGAAGCAGGGGTGGAGATTAATGGGGATGAATGAGGAAGGTGAGCAACATAAGGAAGGAATAAATGCTGGAATGACATCACCTCATGGGTCCCTCGTATATTGTGGGAATAGAAAGATACAGCCTCGAAATATGTTCCTCCGTAGTTATACAACCATTACTACGCTTAGTGATATAAGTAACGAACGGCCCAGGATACGGAACAGATGGTGAGATATGGGGCGGGGGGGCATCCCCAGGTTCTACAAGACAATTTCGCACTAGACCTCCCATAGTTCGGAGTACTGTAGTCAAGACGTACCGATGCACAAATATGTATCATATTAACTCACACTAACCGTGCAGGAAAATGCATATAAGATTGTGTCCTAGAAGAAGAAAAAAAAAAACCTCAAAAATCTGTTAGTATTTTTGACTTTATTTATAATTATTGAAATCAGCTCGTGTATCTCTACCATGTAGTACTATTTGTTACTATAATAAATATATATTATATTGATTGTTACAAAAACGTATTGGAAAATGCATAATCATCACACGCTTCACACCAATAGATCATCTACTGAGCAAGTGCTTTTTTTAGCACGGCAAGTGTTCTTACGAACGTTCCGACGAATAGATCATCTAATTATCATTAATGAAATTTCTGACACTGCATAGTCATCTACTGCAAATGCAAGCGCTGTGCATACATAAGCAAGATGAAACCATAATGCCTTCATAAATTCAAATCTTTTACTGAATGTTTATACAGTTATGTCACATTAACCGTTGCTAGAATTCCTTTCTTAATAAAACAGAAAGTCTGTACAAATAAACATGAACATTCAGAGGCCCTGGCAGGAAGCAGTCAACAAATATGGCTCGCCAGGGTTTCAGACCATCCAAATGTCCCAGAAAGTATCTCGCGAAACAAATGGGTCTTACAGTATGTACAAAGCAACAGAAAAGGGCGGGCGCAGTGTTGCGGCAGGCAATAGCAACTTCTCGACAAACACCAAACTCCCTTCCTTGACATGGATCCATGGATTAGTAAATTGCCTGGAGGGATCTTCGTCTCAGTCTCTTCCGGCAAATAAAAATGGAGCGCAAGCTTTACCTTCAAATATGTACCAAACATTAGATCGTCTTCTCAGCACAACTTTATTCCACGGAAGCCTACTAGAATTCCACCATTTTCTACATAGTATTGCACACCGAATGTTGTGGCAACTGTTTTCCATTATCTATCCAAATATAGTAAGTTCAACCTGACACAAGGGACAAAGATCAGCACAAACACAAAAGTACAATTACAAACAATCAAGCCCAATGAACTTATTTCACCACTTGTCAATGTGTTACCTTCTTCACTGAAGGCGAAAACCCCTCCAAGCATGTCATCGTTGTCCCCATCTTCCTCGGGCTTCTCTCTCTCGCAGTGGCTGCTGCTGCTGTCAGCATCAGTAACAGCTTCAGTTAACTCACGGCAGTCATCGAGTTCTGATATTTTACAATAGCCCTCTTGGAAATACTGGGTAAACTCTCCGGAGTTGTGAGAACCAGGCGTTTCATCCTGTCCAGAACCGACGCTCTTGTGACACCCATTTGGGATGTCAGTTATTGCACCATTGCTGACCAAAGAATTATTGGTTAATTCAGTTGTGCATGATTCATTACTTGCAGGAGAAGATCCATTATCAAGAGTTTGATCCAAGAGGGAATAGTTGGTCAATGGTCTGATGTGCGATGGCACACAATCCACACTCTCTCTAGATCGAGGCATGATGGTGGATGCCTTAATGCTCTCATTATCTACTTTGTGATTTGCAGTCAAATCTGTAGCTTCAGGAGACTCAGTAGTATTGAATTTTTCCATTGGAAGCAAATCCACAGCAGGAATAGGTCCAGAAAATAATGGCCCAGCTAAACCATTCATGTTTCCTGTTTTTCGCATATCTGTAAGAACAAGCATTTTTTTCAATAAATAACGATAATGGAGATAACCATTTCAAATTTCATATCATATGTTTACCAGTGTAAAATCCAGATATCTGGGGCACTGGTTTGGGTCCATATACAGCATTATCCTTTGCCAAGCTGTGATGTGTGCTTCCAATGTCAGATGACGCATTCTGAAATTGTCCTCTTGCAAGATTCCTGCATATTTGAATATATTCTTTAGTTCGCATGTGAAATCAAATCATATTAAGAGAACTGATGAGAAAATTCAGTTAGACGCATAAAATGGTTATGAATACTTGAAGTCCAGCCTGCATCATTTGCTTAGTATCAGGTAAAAACACCCAACTATAACATTGACATGGTATCTATTTCCAGCACTATGAGTAAATACACAAATATTTCCCAGGTGGGTACGTATATGATCATGTGAATCTATGTCCAGAACAGCTTGCCAAGCATGACACATTTTATATACAGTACAAAGTTTGCACCTGACGGCAGCAACCATGGCACTGGCATCTCTTATCGCTTACTATTTATAAAAAATTAATATCTAGCAAAATAAGGAAATAAAATATGTCCAAACACTCATGTTGGCATTTCAATACAACGTCACTTCCCCCATTTTGTTTTCCTTTCAAACAAAACCACCCAAGGACTCGAGTAGTCCACCCAGAGACACTGAAAGGAGACTAAAATAAAGGCAATGGTCTTTAAGTCTCAATTTCAACAAAGGGGCTTATAGATTAAGGACAGAGTATGCAGCAGTGGCATTCTAACAAAGTAAGTGTATGTTGCTACAAGGATCCCTTATGGGACAAAAAGCTTGGACAAACCAGTGGGTAGATCTCAGAAAATGGCCTATTTGATACAATACATAATTCCAGGGGTCTTACACTGAGTTAGAAACTGACACAGGATACATCCCGTAACTCAATCAAAAAGAAAAATTTAAGCCTTTGTCAGTTCGGAAGGTAACTCAATGGATTTGCACCATATATATTTTTTAATCAGAACATGTGAAAAGGCAAGCTGGTTAGCCACACAATACAACCAGGCACAGCTAATAATTAAATCATGTAATTTTTCAAACAGTAAACTGAAACACACGAAAAGAAAGAAGCGCAGTAGTAACAGGTTCTCTAATTTCTTTTGGCAAGGCTTAGAATAGCAGCTTCGGTAGTTATAAATTCTTGGCAGCTTACAAAACCAGTTGGCCTAGTCAGATATTATCATTTTAACAGAGCTTTCCAAACTTCTCTGATTCCATGCTGAAATGTCAGATATCTTAAAACTTATCATAAATCACCAGATATATTGTAGATAACGATTTGCTAAGCATATGTGCTAGCTAACCTAGAAATTGTGTGATGTTCATTAGGATATAGATAAGGCATTGCCTAAAAGTCTTATTAACTTATTAACATATTGGCGATAAAAAAGTGAACTACACTCACACTGCAGAATAAAAATGAAAATTAAGTGCATTATATTGGCATATAGCCTGGTGTACAACAACAGTATAAAACAAGACAAAACAGAGCACAACAACCAACAGAGCCCAGGTGTGGTTCTGAACTTATGATACGACATAAAACAAAACAGAACAGACCTAAGCAAAACAAAACAAAGACGAGACAAAACAAAATACAGCAAACTACCAACAGACCCCAGATATGTGCCAATATTTGGTAATATGCCATTTAGTATCAAACTGAATCCTTAATTTTATCAAATATCATCTCATAAACATAACGTGAGGAGCCAAGAACTAACAGAGAGAACAGAATTATCAACAAGAGAGAAGGCTCGAATTAGAATCAGTTTCATTCACGATTTGACATTACCTATTTTGCTCAGGATAGTGGAATTGCTTAAATACAGGGAGCAGTTCCCTCCTCCTGAGTTCAACCTCGTGAAGAGACAACTTTTCGACCTCAATTTCTCCACCAACAAGGCTAACAGATTCCCCTGAGTCTGTAGCAGGATGATCCATCACGTAGAAGAAAATCTACATATACATGCACAATTGTTTAATAATCATTCTGTAAAATTTAGCGAAGGTATCAAGATGTTGCAGCCCAACCTTAGACTTGTCCCATATGGGAATCCTCCATGAGCTTATTTGTACCTCTGCATTTGAGAGATACCAGCTTGATTTTTCTCTGACTTTCATAACCTCTTTTCTTGACATACCATCATTTGACGGAGTGAAATCCGAATGATCGCTATCCTCGCAATCAGAAGAATCTGCTGTCATCGTACTGTTTTGTTGATTGTGGAATACAACATTTGCAATGTCTTGGTCCCTTTCTGGCCAGTTCGTCCTACGGCATACATCCCACCATTGAACTGGTTCAGCAGTAACATGCAACTCATCGTCTTGGAGCTGTAAATGAGCACCAGGCCCAACTGTTGGGCTGCTATTGGAGGATTCAGAACCTGACGAAGGCAGAAGCTCATGTTGAATAACATGACCAGACGGTGAATACACCAACAAATGCTCCAAAGCATTAGCCTTCGATGGAGCCGGCAAAGAACCTTGGTAAATGGAATTATAGAAGACAGCAGTGATAGCACCAGATGGCACGGATAGTTTTCCGCTTGCAGAAGCAGCCACATTACTGACTGTGTTTAGCCAACTGGAACTGCTGTTTTTTATCCTACTGACTACAGAGTTTGTCACAGTTGATGGCACAGGATGAAGCTGTTGATCCATAAGAAATGATGGCTTTGACCACCATGGCCTTGACTGACATGGGGCAAGAGGTGGCCCATCACTATGAGAACCCTGTGGCTGCAAACTCGAATCACCACCAAAAGGAGACAGTGTGAAAATATGGCACGTGCCTCGTGCCGAAACAATAGATACCCACTGGCTGAAATGGCTAAAAGATATGTCCTGTATGACCTGCAAAAAAAAAAATACAAGGTATTAAAAATAATGACAAAATTACAAAGAAAAATACAAAACTTGATAGTTGCTGTGTAACCATACAGCTGCAGTCATGCCACGATGCAGTTTGTAAAGGTGAACATGAGATGCTGTCCAATCATAACGCTTTGAGCCTGAGCCATTAGCAATGGAGGTTGGCATGATCCTGAAAACATTTATGTTGTGCCCATGAACAGAGGCTGTGACCAAAAGGGTTCCACTAGGATCAAAACAAAGAGCAGATATGGGACTGGTGTGAGCCCTAAACTGTGAGATGACAACTTTTGAGGTGACATCCTTGATGATTACCTACAAAAGTACAATAAGATACCATTAATATGAAACAAACTCATTAAAGAACATATATATGTCTTTGATGCACTAAAGTTGACAAAGCTTTTTTTCTTTTGAGCATAGCCAAAGCCTCAACTAACCGTTCCTGCATTGTCAGCTTCCAGTGGATGCACACTAGAGGGAATTTTGCCAGATCTTCTTCCTGGACTTGATGACAGTGGGGAATTAGAACCATCAGGCAGCAGTTCTTGGCAGTACTTTGAAAGTGTTTTGTACCCCATATCACCAAGATTAATTATACCAGCAGCTATTTGCTTGCTGGACTCCATTGCATATCTAGCAACTAAGGTTCCATTGCTAGGAGAAGTAGACGGGCTCACTCCTGGAGAAGGTGTAAGGTTCTGCGGGCTTAGGCGACCTGTGCTTGATAGTACAGGGCCATTGGGAGCATAAGCTAACCATCTTGGGCCAACAGACATTGGACCATAGCCAATGTTTGCCCCAGGCGACCCTTGCAGAGGGTATGACAAGACGCTGAACTTGTTCTCAAGGGTTACAGCATCAAAGCAGTAGATCTGGCGAGTAGCAGAAAAATATAAGAACATAACAGAATTATTCAACAAGTCTGCGCATCTTTGCTGATGGCATTTATACTACTATGAAACAATAGCACCAAGAACTTACTTGTGCTGCGAGTGCCACGGCGACAATCCGGGGGCTGCAACGAACTATATATACAGCAGATCGGAACCTAAGAACGTGCACATAGGTGTGGGACTTCAAAGAGTAGAAGCGAACAACCGTTGGGGTAGAAATGCAGTTTCCGTTCTGGGGTTCACTGTTTGTATCCCTGATCAGCGCGCTCAAGCGACCACCTTGGACCATACCCATGCCGTTTGTCTCGTCGCCAGCAACAACCAGAAGCATAGGATGCGATGCCCTAAATCCTTCAGTTTCTTCAGAGTAAAGTGGTGTGGGTTGCATTTGTAAAAAGGTGACTGGGCCGTCACGTTTCGATACCAGCTCACATACGTTAGCGGCATCCTCAACATCGAGCACTTGAAACCCATTGGAGTAACCAACGAGCAGCACATGCTTGAAAGATGAGGGGTGGAGCTCTAGCTTATCAAAGCCGGCCCACAGAACCTGTTTACATACGGAACGTCAGGGCTGCATTCTGTGAGCAAATTTGCAGGGGTACAAGGAAGTGGCACAGTAGGTTAACTAATTAAGAGTTGTTGACTGACGAGAAATATGATTGAACCAGCAATCAAGTATTAACCAAATAAGGACAGCAAAAAACAAGATACCCCCATTGAGCACATTACAGAAAAAGAAACATGCTGTTATAAAGTAAGCTTAAATGTAGCAATGCATTGATACCAATAATACGCAGGAAAAAGAAACAGAAAGGGATAATTGCAATTTGGTGTGAAATCAAGCAGCAGGCAATGTCACAGTAGTATTATAGTGGCAAAGACCGGAAATTTGAATTCACCAAACTGTATGTCATCCAGTTAACTACTAGAATTTCATCCGTTGTCAGATTGGAAACGACAAACTATAGTAGATTAAAAAAATCCCATCTTTGAACTTTTAGCTTCATTGATGGTCAACTGACCCTCCGACTTGAATAATTGGATTTTGAATCTACACGAAGATAAGATCTACTACCACGACAGATTGACATAAGGTCCGACAAAAAATTGGCATATAATCATTAAGTCCACAATTGCAGGTATAATTTGAGCAGAACTGAAAGTAGCAACTCCAGCAGCAGTTGATGAAAAGAAAAGATGGGAAATTTTGGGAGGTGGTTGCGGTGGTGGTGAGCGGACCTGGTCCTTCTCGTCCTCGGCCTGGGTGGCGATGGAGGCGGCGACGGATGCCCCGGCTGAGCGCACCGTGGAGGCGACGGAGCCGGCGTTGGAGGAGACCGTCTTGAGGCATGACGATATGATCCGCAGCGAGCTCGGCAGCAGCCCATTCCTCCCCCCCTTCCCCCGCTTCATCCCTTCCTGCCCGGAGACCACCACCTGCACGAGCCCCACCGGCACCAACCCCTCCGAGTCCGCCGCTACTAGCACCCGCACCCGCCGCCACCGCCGCCCATCCGCGATCGCCGCCTCCGGCGCCGGCGAAGCCCAATACCATCCGCAGTGTCCCTACTCCAGCCGATCCCCCCCTGCTCCTCCTCCAGGCAGCGCGATCCGGGCAGTCAGCTCTGGACCATCTCCGACTCCGATTCCGCGACACGCAAGGCCAAGAACCCAACAACTCCGCCTCCCTTCCTTCCTTCCTTCTCCCTGGTGTGGCTGGCTTCTCCCTTTTCTCTCCTCTCCTCTTCTCTCTCCCTTGGCTGTTGCTTTCGTGTGCCTATCTCCCTCTCCCTCCCTTAAATAAATCCCGAGAGAGAAATCGCCTCCGCCGCTACCCGTCCCCGGCGCCCGTCGCTGCCGCACTGGCCCCACCCCGCAACCGCGAGTCTGCGACGGTTCCCCAGCCGGGTGCGCGTGGCGAGAGAGGCTAGACCAAGGGGTGCTTGCACGCAAGGGGAATATGAGAAGGGATATCTTGTTCCTCTGCCTGGGTAGCCCGGAAAAAACTTCACCCGCCGCTGCAGCAAGCTCTTGGCTGCTGCCTACGCGCACGCGACCGACCGCTCTGGACGCTATTCCTCTGCCTTCCTCGTGGGGAGAAAAAAGAACGTATTTTTTTGGTCGTGGCGAGGCGTGGTGTCAAGGTGAACAACGGGAACGGGAAGGGTGAGGGGTTCGCTTTGCATCTATCTATATCTTGCGCGCACGTTGGGTTGCACATCATGTTGACATCCGTCGATCCCGGCCGGGTGGGCGAGCGGGCTCCCAGGCTTGTGTTTCAAGGCTGCGACCGAGGATACCGCGGGGGGTTTATCCATCCGTGCCGTTTCTCGGGGCACCAGTAGACGTGCGAATCTAGGAGTATCCTGGTTGATTGATTGCCGGATATACTCTGGCTCACGGTGGATCTAGGTTGTGGTTACTGTAGCCTTGGAACGAGGATACACCAGGGTAGGGGTGTAAACGGATTGGAGCAGATCAATTTTTGCTTATACCATATATATTTCTCCGATTCAGATCTGAGTAGATATTTACCGGTTTTCGATTCGATTGCGAATATAGAGGACTGCGGATTCGAATCGAAAGCAACAATAGTCGAATATATGTTTTCATCGGTACATACTTATAGTTCTTGCAAATCTTAAAATGGATTTGAATTTTCGTTCATGTGTAGTTAAGAAAAAAGAGGCACAATTTACGCTAAAACTAAAGCATTGATACAAAATTAGAGCTCAATATGCTCGCCAAATGAATTCGGTGACCCAATAACTACGAGCCTCGTGAGGGCTTTAACTCAAAAATCTGATTATCAAGTTTAAAATCTTCGGATTTTTCTAACTAAATTTTGGATAATTCATATTTGCATGCTATTTGCTATACCATATCTGGAAGTGTCACTTCGAAATCGGATATCATTATCCGCCGGATTTTTTAAAATCGGGTATTAATACCTTAAAACGGATTCGGAGCTGATTTTCCTATACGTTTACACCCCTACACCAGGCCATGGTGCCGTGAGCACGTATGTTGTTTGACAAGCTTGGTGGATTCAGATTCGTTGCTTCGATGTGCCTAGTTATACCTGGATCAACCCCATGGGATGACACCGTACGACCGTTGAGTTTTGAACTATAGGTGCATTTCACGCGGCCATTTCCCAAGAATTGAAAAATCAAAAAACTAGGATGATGTCGAGATTTGTTAATAAGGTTGAGAAAACAATTATGTACCATAGAACATGGCCACAGTGACAAGAGATTGACTTATCAATGCCTACAAGTTGTAGACTAGGGTTTCGTGGAAAGTAGAGGGCAAGTAGATCTCGAGGGTTTCAGTCGGAAAAGTACTCGACTGCTAGAAAACTAGGGTTATGTTGACAACGAATCGATCATCTATCTCCCTCGACTCCCCCTTATATAGGAGGCGGAGCTGAGGGTTTTGTAATGTACAAGTTACAAATACCGGGGTACTCTTTGAGTCCGTCCCGTAATAGTTACAAGTCATTATTCCTAATACAACTCTATCTTTCCAAACGTATACTGAATTGGGCTTCCGGGCTTCATATTCTTCGAGTCCTGGGCCTTCAGTAAACCCCGGGTACCATCTTCGGCAAGCCCATTGGGGATGCCTATGTCAGTAGCCCCCGAGATTTTACTTGAATCAAAGAGTCAAGGAAAATCTCCCTTATTACGATTAACACCTGATTTCTTCGAGTTTACTAAATATCTTTCGTAAAATAATCATATATTGTGCAGGGATAATGGTAGTTGGGGCTGGTTCATCTGACGGATCAGGTACCAGTTAACTGCTCTCGTGGCAATCCCGCAAAACCTACTTCAAGATCAAGTCCCTGGACATGATCTCGGTATACTGGCGTAATTTGACATGTGCCGCTTAAGGTCTTACCATATGCCGAACTCCAGTCATATTTTATCGGGTACCTAACGCGTCCGTTACGATTTTTCTTCGCATCTGTTGATACGGAAAAAATTAGCAGAGCGCATTCTGGTGCGATGCCACGCCACGCAGGACGGATCCTGGGGTCTTACCTTCGCAAAGTATTGCGGCATTCAGAGATTGAATCGCGACAGAGGCGCTCTGAGAATATATTGTCGAGTATATTTTTCTGATGTTGGAATAGCACATTTATTCGAGTCACATGATATATTTTTTACCTTCTCCTCCCGATGGGAGTATATGAAGAGTTATATCATAAATCAAAATATGCTCACTATGACTCCTTCAGTTTCATCGGGTATTGATGCGCGTAGATGTACACGTCCGTTGGGAACCCCAAGAGGAAGGTATGATGCGCACAGCGGCAAGTTTTCCCTCAGAAAGAAACCAAGGTTATCGAACCAGTAGGAGCCAAGAAGCACGTGAAGGTTGTTGATGGAGGAATGTAGTGCGGCGCAACACCGTGAAACCGCGCCAACGTGGAACCTGCACAACACAATCAAAGTACTTTGTCCCAACGTAATGAGGTTGTCAATCTCACCGGCTTGCTGAAAACAAAGGATTAAGCGTATCAAGTGGAAGATGGTGTTTGTTTGCAAAGAACAGTAAAGCAGTAGAATGTATTCAGATGTAAAAGAATGGACCGGGGTCCAACTAGAGGTGTCTCTCCAATAAGATAACTAACATGCTGGGAACAAATTACAGAGCAATTGACAAATAAAGATTCAATACATATCAACGATGATTACTATGTGATTTAATCAGGGCATTACGACAAAGTACATAGACCGCTATCCAGCATGCATCTATGCCTACATAATCCACCTTTAGGTTATCATCCGAACCCCTTCCGTATTAAGTTGTAAACAAGAGATAATTGCATTAAGTATGGCGCGTAATGTAATCAACACAAATATCCTTAGACAAAGCATCAATGTTTTATCCCTAGTAGCAACAAGACATCCACAACCTTAGAACTTTCTGTCACTATCCCAGATTTAATGGAGGCATGAACCCACTATCGAGCATAATTACTCCCTCTTGGAGTTACAAGTATCAACTTGGCCAGAGCCTCTACTAGCAACGGAGAGCATGCAAGAACATAAACAACACATATATGATAGATTGATAATCAACTTAACATAATATTATATATTCATCGGATCTCGCCAAACACAACATGTAGCATTACAAATAGATGATCTTGATCATGTTAGGCAGCTCACAAGATCTAAACAATGAAAGCACAAGCGGAGAAGACAACCATCTAGCTACTGCTATGGACCCATAGTCCAAGGATGAACTACTCACGCATCAATCCGGAGGCGGACATGATGATGTAGAGCCCCTCGTGATGATTCCCCTCTCCGGCAGGTGCCGGAGGCGATCTCCGAATCCCCCAAGATGGGATTACGCGGCGGCCTCTCGCAATGTTTTCCGTATCGTGACTCTCGGTACAGGGGTTTCGACGGAGGCTTTAAGTAGGCGGAAGGGTAGGTCAAAGGGCGACACGGGGGCCACACACGGCCGGCGCGACCAGGGCTTGGGCCGCGCCGCCTTGGTGTGTCCCCACCTCGTGGCCCCACTTCCCTTTGGGTCTTCTGGAAGCTTCGTGCAAAAATAGGACCCTGGCATTGATTTCGTCAATTCCGAGAATATTTCCTTACTAGGATTTCGAAACCAAAAACAGCAGAAAACAGCAACCGGCACTTCGGCATCTTGTTAATAGGTTAGTGCCGGAAAATGTAAAATAATTTAAAGTATGTGTAAAACACTCAAGTATTGTAATAAAAGTAGCATGGAACATAAGAAATTATAGATACGTTTGCGACGTATCAAGCATCCCAAAGCTTAGTTCCTACTCGTCCTCGAGTAGGTAAACGATAACACAAATAATTTAAGTGACATGCTACCAACATAATCTTGATCAACATTATTGTAAAGCATATGAGATGAATGGAGTGATCTGAACAAAAGATTGCTAACAAAGATAATGACTAAACAAATGAATCATATAGCAAAACTTTTCATGAATAATACTTTCAAGACAAGTATCAATAAGACTTGCATAAGAGCTAACTCATAAGCAATAAATTCATAGTAGAATGCATTGAAGCAACACAAAGGATGATTAAGTTTCAGCAATTGCTTTCAACTTGTAACATGTATATCTCATGGATATTTGTCAACATAGAGTAATATAACAGGTGCAATAAGTAAACATGTAAGAATCAATGCACACAGTTAACACAAGTGTTTGCTTCTAAGATAGAAGGGAATGGGTAAACTGACTCAACAATAAAGTAAAAGATTGGCCCTTCGCAGAGGAAGCATTGATTACTATTTTTGTGCTAGAGCTTTTGTTTTGAAAACATAGAAACAATTTTGTCAACGGTAGTAATAATTCATATGTGCTATGCATAATATTTCCTACAAGTTGCATGTCTCATGCATAGAGTACCAAAAGTGCTCGCACCTTGTCCTACTATCTCGGAAACACGGATTCTCATCGCATAACATATGCTTCAACCAAGTGTCACAAAGGGGTACCTCTATGCCGCCTGTACAAGTGTCTAAGGAGAAAGCACGCATTGGATTTCTCGCTTTTGATTATTCTCAACTTAGACATCCATACCGGGACAACATAGACAACAGATAATGGACTCCTCTTTTTCATGCTTAAGCATTCAACAATAGTTAATATTCTCATAAGAGATTGAGGTTGTATGTCCAAACTGAAACTTCCACCATGATACATGGCTTTAGTTAGCGGCCCAATGTTCTTCTCTAACATATGCATACTCAAACCATTTGATCGCGAAGTCCACTACTTCAGACAAGACGAACATGCATAGCATCTCACATGATATCCAACAAAGATAAAGTTGATGGCGTCCCCAGAAAACATGGTTACCGCTCAACATGCAACTTATAAGAATTAAGACACATAACTACATATTCATTACCACAATAGTTTTTAAGCTATTTGTCCCATGAGCTATATATTGTAAAGGTAGAGGAATGAAATTTAAAGGTAGCACTCAAGTAATTTACTTTGGAATGGCAGAAAAATACCACATAGTAGGTAGATATGGTGGACACAAATGGCATGGAGTTTGGCTCAAGGTGTTTGGATGCACGAGAAGCATTTCCTCTCGGTACAAGGTTTGGGCTAGCAAGGTTGTTTGAAGCAAACACAAGTATGAACAGGTACACAAAAAACTCACACAAGAACATATTGCAAGCATTATAAGGCTCTATACTGTCTTCCTTGTTGTTCAAACATTTTACCCGAAAATATCTAGACTTAGAGAGATCAATCATGCAAACCAAATTAAACAAGCTCTACAGTAGTTCTTCATTAATAGATTAAACTACATGATGCAAGAGCTTAAACATGATCTATGAGAGCTCAAACAATTGCCAAATTGCCAAACCATATGCAGCATTTTCCAATTCCAACCAAATAGCAATCTAACGAAGCAATAAGCTTTCGCCATGAACATTTAAAGCACAATTAAGAACACAAGTGTTCCATAAGAAAAACCGGAGCGTAATATCTCCAATATAAGAATGGCGGGATCCAACTTTATTCAAAACAAAACAAAAACAAAAAACAAACCGACGCTCAAGTAAAGAACATAAGAATGTGACGGAATAAAAATATAGTTTCACTAGAAGTGACCTGATAATGTTGTCGATGAAGAAGGGATGCCTTGGGCATCCCCAAGCTTAGATGCTTGAGTCTTCTTAAAATATGCAGGGATGAACCACCGGGCATCCCCAAGCTTAGACCTTTCACTCTTCTTGATCATAGTATATCATCCTCTTCTCTTGACCCTTGAAAACTTCCTTCACACAAACTTCAAGCAAACTCATGAGAGGGTTAGTGCATAACCACAAATTCACATATTCAGAGGTGACACAATCATTCTTAACACTTCTGGACATTGCACAAAGCTTCTGAAAGTTAATGGAACAAAGAAACTCATTCAACATAGCAAAAGCGGCAATGCGAAATAAAAGACAGAATCTGTCAAAAACAGAACAGTCCGTAAAGATGCATCTGGACTGGGCACTTAACTTGCTCAAATGGAAAAACTCAAAACTAATGAAAGTTGCGTACATATCTGAGGATTACGCTCGTAAATTTGCAGATTTTTTAGAATTTTTTACAGAGACTTATGCCAGAATTCGTGACAGACAGCAATGCTGTTTCTGCGCAGCGATCCCAAATATAGCATCAACTTTAGCATAGAAACTTTACTTGGCACAAAAACATGATAAGGAGAGGTTGCTACAGTAGTAAACAACTTCCGAGACTCAACAAAACAAAAAAATTTGTAGTAAAATAAACACATGGGTTATCTCCTAAGAAGTGCTTTTCTTTAACGCCTTTCAGCTAGGCGCAGAAAGTGCAAATCAAGTAACATCAAGAGACGAAGCATCAACATCATTATTTTTCTTGCAAACACAACTTGTTGCAGAGGGTACCTTAGATGCTCCATTATCTAAATTTTCTATGGTGGTGCTAGGGGTTTTAGCGATTTTAGGCTTATAATAATAATTCTTTTGTTTAGGCACTTTAGAGGCATACATGAATTTTTGCTCTTTACCCACATAAACTTTCTCCTTATACTTGAGAGAAGAAAAAGTTGAACCCAATGTTCCCATAGCTTTTTCAAGTTCATCGATCCTATTAGTTTGATTATCATGGACAACACAAGTTCCTAGGACACTAATTCTTTCATCAATTCCTCCTAGGGATTTATCAAGTTCATCAGTTTTATCAAATAACATTTCCAATTTAGTTTCAATACTTGGAAAAATTTTCTCTATGGTTTCCAATTTTTTCATTACATCTTCAAGAGAGATTTCAATTTTAACTTCATTAACAGGTGGTATTCCAACTAGACTCTCAATGATGCAACTAGCTTCTAAAGCAGGAGTACCTAGGAAATTACCTCCCGAAAGAGTATCAAGAACATACCTATTCCAACTAGATAAGCCAACATAAAAGTTCCTAAGAAGGATAGTAGTGGAGTGTTTCTTAATGCACCTATGATGAGCATTACTAATTCTGTACCAAGCATCTTTAAAACTTTCTCCACCTTGTTGCTTAAAAGAACGAACTTTAACTTCAGGATTACTCATTATAACCGTAGTAAAATAAACTAGGCAAATAAAGTAAAAGACAAGTAACTAATTTTTTTGTGTTTTTGATATAGAGAACAAGACAGTAAATAAAGTAAAGCTAGCAACTAATTTTTTTGTGTTTTGTTTAAGTGCAACAAACAAAGTAGTAAATAAAATAAAGCAAGACAAAAACAAAGTAAAGAGATTGGAAGTGGAGACTCCCCTTGCAGCGTGTCTTGATCTCCCCACAACGGCGCCAAAAGTGCTTGATGCGCTTAGATGTACACGTCCGTTGGGAACCCCAAGAGGAAGGTATGATGCGCACAGCGGCAAGTTTTCCCTCAGAAAAAAACCAAGGTTATCGAACCAGTAGGAGCCAAGAAGCACGTGAAGGTTGTTGGTGGAGGAATGTAGTGCGGCGCAACACCAGTGAAACCGGCGCCAACGTGGAACCCGCACAACACAATCAAAGTACTTTGTCCCAACGTAACAGTGAGGTTGTCAATCTCACCGCTTGCTGAAAACAAAGGATTAAGTGTATCGAGTGGAAGATGGTGTTTGTTTGCAAAGAACAGTAAAAGCAAGAGAATGTATTCAGATGTAAAAGAATGGACCGGGGTCCACAGTTCACTAGAGGTGTGATACGTCTCCAACGTATCGATAATTTCTTATGTTCCATGCTACTTTATTGATGATACCCACATGTTTTATGCACATTATATGTCGTATTTACGCATTTTCCGAACTAACCTATTAACAAGATGCCGAAGAGCCGCTTGTTGGCTGTTTTGGTTTCAGAAATCCTAGTAAGGAAATATTCTCGGAATTGGACGAAATCTTCGCCCAGGGTCCTATTTTTGCACGGAGCTTCCAGAAGACCGAAGAGATAACGAAGTGGGACGAGGCGCCGCCACCATAGGGCCGCGCGGCCGAGGGGGCCCGTGCCGCCCTATGGTGTGGGCCCTCGTCGCCCCCGACCTACCCTTCCGCCTACTTAAAGCCTCCGTCGCGAAAACCCCGATCGAGAGCCACGATACGGAAAACCTTCCAGAGACGCCGCCGCGTCCCATCTCGGGATTCAGAGATCGCCTCCGGCACCCTGGGAGAGGGGATTCATCTCCCGAGGACTCTTCATCGCCATGATCGCCTCCGGAGTGATGAGTGAGTAGTTCACCCCTGGACCATGGGTCCATAGCGGTAGCTAGATGGTCGTCTTCTCCTTGTTGTGCTTCATTGTTGGATCTTGTGAGCTGCCTAACATGATCAAGATCATCTATCCGTAATACTATATGTTGTGTTTGTCGGGATCCGATGGATAGAGAATACTATGTTATGGTGATTATCAATCTATTGTTTATGTGTTGTTTATGATCTTGCATGCTCTCCGTTATTAGTAGAGGCTCTGGCCAAGTTTGTACTCTTAACTCCAAGAGGGAGTATTTATGCTCGATAGTGGGTTCATGCCTTCATTGACACTGGGACAGTGACAGAAAGTTCTAAGGTTGTGATGTCTGTTGCCACTAGGGATAAAACATTGATTCTATGTCTAAGGATGTAGTTGTCGATTACATTACGCACCATACTTAATGCAATTGTCTGTTGCTTTGCAACTTAATACGAATGGGGTTCGGATGATAACCTGAAGGTGGACTTTTTAGGCATAGATGCGGTTGGATGGCGGTCTATGTACTTTGTCGTAATGCCCGGATTAAATCTCACTATATTTATCATATCATGTACATGCATTGTTATGCCCTTCTCTATTTGTCAATTGCCCGACTGTAATTTATTCACCCAACATGCTTTTATCTTATGGGAGAGACACCTCTAGTGAACTGTGGACCCCGGTCCTATTCTTTACATAGCATACAATCTACTGCAATTGTGTTTTACTGTTTTCTTGCAAACAATCATCTTCCACTCGATACGTTTAATCCTTTGTTACAGCAAGCCGGTGAGATTGACAACCTCACTGTTTCGTTGGGGCAAAGTACTTTGGTTTTGTTGTGTAGATTCCACGTTGGCGCCGGAATCCCCGTTGTTGCGCCGCATCACATTTCGCCACCATCAACCTTCAACGTGCTTCTTGGCTCCTCCCGGTTCGATTAAACCTTGGTTTCTTTCTGAGGGAAAACTTGCTACTGTGCGCATCATACCTTCCTCTTGGGGTTCCCAACGAACGTGTGAGTTACACGCCATCAGTGTCTCTCCAATAAGATAACTAACATGGGGTGAACAAATTACAGCGAGCAATTGACAAATAAAGATTCAATACATATCAACGATGATTACTATGTGATTTAATCAGGGCATTACGACAAAGTACATAGACCGCTATCCAGCATGCATCTATGCCTAAATAATCCACCTTCAGGTTATCATCCGAACCCTTCCAGTATTAAGTTGTAAACAACAGATAATTGCATTAAGTATGGTGCGTAATGTAATCAACACAAATATCCTTAGACAAAGCATCAATGTTTTATCCCTAGTAGCAACAGCACATCCACAACCTTAGAACTTTCTGTCACTGTCCCAGATTTAATGGAGACATGAACCCACTATGGAGCATAATTACTCCCTCTTGGAGTTACAAGTATCAACTTGGCCAGAGCCTCTACTAGCAACGGAGAGCATGCAAGAACATAAACAACACATATATGATAGATTGATAATCAACTTAACATAATATTCTATATTAATCGGATCTCGCCAAACACAACATGTAGCATTACAAATAGATGATCTTGATCATGTTAGGCAGCTCACAAGATCTAATACAATGAAAGCACAAGCGGAGAAGACAACCATCTAGCTACTGATATGGACACATAGTCCAAGGATGAACTACTCACGCATCAATCCAGAGGCGGGCATGATGATGTAGAGCCCCTCCGGTGATGATTCCCCTCTCCGCAGGTGCCGGAGGCGATCTCCTGAATCCCCCGAGATGGGATTGGCGGCGGCCTCTCAGAATGTTTTCCGTATCGTGGCTCGCGGGGGGGTTTCGCGATGGAGGCTTTAAGTAGGCGGAAGGGTAGGTCAAAGGCGACACGAGGGGGCCACACACCAGGCCGGCGCGGCCAGGGCTTGGGCCGCGCCGCCTTGGTGTGTCCCCACCTCGTGGCCCCACTTCCTTTCCCTTTCGGTCTTCTGGAAGGTTCGTGCAAAAATAGGACCATGGGCGTTGATTTCGTCCAATTCCGAGAATATTTTCTTACTAGGATTTCAAACCAAAAACAGCAGAAAAAAGAACGGCACTTCGGCATCTTGTTAATAGGTTAGTGCCGGAAAATGTAAAATAACGCTGTAAAGTATGTGTAAAACACTCAAGTATTGTAATAAAAGTAGCATGGAACATAAGAAATTATAGATACGTTTGCGACGTATCAGGTACGCGACTAGCGTTGCCGATGGGAGTAGCCCCCGAGGCTACAGTCAAGTATTTGTACTTGGCTGTAGGCTCAACATGTCTTTTCTTTTTGAATGACCCTGCATTTTTCTTTCCATATCATCCTCTTATCTAGCCCCCGAGCATTTGAACAAACACTTGGATTTGATCAAAAGCTCCCTAAAATTATTCTTTTTATACCATCAACATTTTCCCTATCGCTATTTTCAAAGGAAGCCAGCCGAAATTTTGCTTAAGGTGACATCAGTGCTGACGATGGCCACGATCACTGTATTGGGAAGGTGCGGGAAACCTTCGTGTCACTGACTTGGGGGTCCAAGACTGCGGCGTTTGACACGTTGCAATGATAGTTACAATATATACGACTTACAAATATATGCAACTCTGCGCTTTGGTTCAAACCTAATGCATTCGAGGGAAAAGAAAAAGAACTCTTATATCAATCAATCTATGCTTATGTTTTCTCTTGCAGCGCGAACAATCTGTGTCAGATCATCATATCAAAATTCCTTGAAGAAAGTGGCATCCATCCTAAGAAGCTCGTCGATCATTTTCTCGGCGACGGGAGACACAGCCGCATTATGCTTGTCAACATTTACTCTCCTCTTCGACATCTTGAGGTAAAAAGTAGCGACAACATTACCAAAGTCCAACTTTGAGTGGCAGATCTTCAACCAAATCAAGGCCACCTTGGCGCCGGCCACCATTTGAGCCTTCACAAAGTCGTGAATACTGTGCATATCCTTAAATTTACCCATAAGCTCGGTAATATTTCCAGGCTGAGGGTTCCGAGGAAACATAGCATTGTACACCATGGCCAAAGTACTGCCAAAGAAGTCACGGAATTCCCGAACTTGGGCGGCTCGATCCTGGAATTGAACGATACAGTGAGTGCGATCCTCCTTTGCATTAATAGAGGTAACAAATGGTGTATAGCGATCATCATCCAGACCGCCAAGAATATATCCCTTGAGTTCATCCTGATCCATGGTTTTGCTGGCAGTAGCTAGCTCTTGTACAAACTCCTGCATGGTGGCAATGAACTGCCGAGCTGTCATGTCTTGCTTCTTGGTATTAATCAATGCACCGTGCAAAAAATTCACACGGGCTCGAGACGGCGGTGCAAAAAGACTCTGAATCGTCGACCAAATCTGATGAGCATGCTCTAGTCCAATCATCTGAGCCAAGAGGTCTTGATCTAGTGATTTTACCAGGTGACTCATCACTGCTTGATCTCAAGCAAGCCGGACGGCATAGGCCCCACTCGGAACTTGAATTTTCTTCTTATCAGTATCTTCAATCTCCTCAGTTGTGGGCGGTGCAGAGTCGGAGCCATCCAGAAGCCCCATAGCATGTGCACCACGGAACGCCGGAAGAACCTGAGTCCTCCAGAAGAGATGGTTATCCCGCGACAGCTTCTCCGAGGGTGGCGATCCAAGTGCAGCGATCAGACTCGCCGTAGCAGCGCCCGTCGATGGTGAAGAGGTCGAGGAAGACATGGTGTTGGTCGAGCACGGCGGCAGAAGGCGGTCGGGCTAGGTTGTTTGGGTTGTTTGTTTTTGGGTTTGATCTAGGGTTTTGAAACTCTCGACATCAGGAGGCGATCGGAGCGATGTTTTTCTGAAGCTCTCAACGGCAGGAGGCGATCGAAGCGAGGTTTTTCTGGTTTGTGTTGGTTGTCTTTGGGTCCTTCACCGGCAACAGAGATCACCGGCGGGTGGGTGTGGATGCGGCGGCTGCCCTCACGAGGTGGGAGGAGGCAACTCTGGTACCATGTGAAATTTCTAGGGTTGGAACCGTACCCTCTCCCTAGACCGGGCTACATGTTAATATGGTGTGGAATAGCCCACACGTGGCGTATACAAAGACTGTATTATACTAGGTAGAGTACTACTCTATGCCAATATAAATAATGTATTACAATGTTTAACACTGTCATGGTTAGTGGTGTGTGTTGCGGGGTGAGATGACGCGCCACTAGGTGAACAAAAAAAAATGCTGGTGTACGTGGTTTGGGTTTCTTAACTGGAACAGGGGCAAGGTCCTTTCATTCCAAAAAAAAAAAATTAGAATTTTTTTATATTGCATTCACTCTAGAAAGTCATGTAATTACGAATCAGTGTCACATTATACAACTTCTCATTTTGCGGGGATGACATGTAACGCGGACTTTTGGCTCTTGGGTGCAACGCACCCCCATAGACCAAAAAAATTATAATAATTTAAATAAGTTAAAAAAAAATTTAAATCTTCCTGGAAATAGAAGATGATCAAGTTTGTACTCGTAAAAAAAATGGTTGGACACAAAATGATTCTCATGGACACCAGGGCAAAAAAGACAAAATTATGACAAAAAAAAAGTGAATAGTACCTGGTCATGGGGCATTTCGAGTTTGTTTTTTTACCCAGGATACAAAAAAAGTAATTTTCTAGGAAAATATTTTGTTTCAGGTACAATACCTGATCATCTTTGATTTCCAAAAAAAATTAAATTTTTTTAAACTTTTTTTAATATTTTTTTTATTTTTCCAAGTATAGGGGTGTGTGGCACCCGGGAGCCACTCTGTATTTCCCGGATGACATGACTATATTCTATCCAATATGGTAATGCCTTTTTCTTGAAATAAACAAATCTCTACTAGAAGGTGTGGTGCCTCAAACATGTGACCTTGCTAAATCTGGGGAACCCGGCTCCTTCCCAGTTTTGGGCAGCCGAGAAAACTGAACTTTTGATACTATCCACTAACCTAAATTCGTGTTTGTTTGCTAATGATGGGGCAGGTGGATTAGGCTAACGGGTTTGCAGCTGTTTGCGATCGTGCAACTTGCGGACAATTTATGGCTGCTGCGTGCTGCGGCCCTGTCTTGAATATCACGGCTCGTTGGTCGCTAGCGGTCTCACTCACGTCAAGCCCAGCACACGACACCTCGTGATTCGGGGCCGCGAGCGGTGCGTCGGGCGCGGGCGGGATATTGGTCGGTCAGCGTCGGAGACGGACGGACGTGGAGCCGACGGGTGCGGGGGAAACGGGTGCCTGTGGGCGTCGTGATCGTGGGAGATCGTGCATCACGCAACGGGGAACGACACGGGGAGCAGCCGAGCAGGACGTTTCGCTGCCGGGGGAGTTCCCTAGCCGCCAGAGCTCCCGTTGCTCGCACCCCCTCCCTCGCCACCGGAGGCGGGGCCTCTCCTCCTCCGCTCGATATCCATGGCAGCGCGTCTGACCTTGACGATGTGAAGCTACTTTCCGGCATGGCGATCTTCCGGACTTATACCTGATGTCAGATATGCAGCTCAACTCACAGAGAGAGTTTTGGACACGACGATTTTGTGTTGCGCTCGATTTGCAGCTTTTCTCGTTTTTTCTCGTGCCCTCGGCACCTTGGCCAGTAGCCGTTGCTGCCGGTCTTGCAGCCTCAGGTACCCGTCGCGAATCGCCACCCAACACCCATTTTAGTCGAACTGCCGGAGGCTTAGGATGTTCCTGCGGAGGCAAGGGATGTCATAGACGTTCATGAGGGCATGATGCTCGCTGTTGGCGCAGGCGAACAAGATCATGCCGCGCCGCGCCCTGGCACCCCTTACCCGACACATTTTTTAGACCGGCACAAGCCTCGGTCGTCTGCAAAATATTTTGGCTGACGCACTGATATTAACCATGGCTGATTGCATACGGACAAATAATTAAGCCGTGCTTGAGCATTCCCGGTCCCGGAGACCAAGACCAACAAGCCCGACACGCAGGAATGCCGATGTTGAGCAAATGAGGCACGTAGTAGTGCATCGTGGATCGTGAGCGTCATGTTAACTATTCAACCTTGTCTCATTGACCGGTGTGACCCAACACTTTGAAGATGTAGATACGAGACATTTGCAATTATATTGTGTGTTTCATGCATATTGTTAGCTATATACATAACTAAAAATGTTAGTTGTGTCCGAACTAATAATGTTTCACATTACGTAGCTATTTATATTTTGCAAGTTTCTAACTTCAAATGATTATACCCATTAGGGTAGCCAAATCTGCATCGATTCACGCAATTCATATTATGCCTTTTAGCAAGTGCCATACAAACCCGTATATGCACTTACCACGTTCCGCTCATACTCTCTATATAACGAGGGAACCCTATCCCCACTTTCCACTAACACTACTTATTCCCACCCCACCGTACACGCACTCTATAGGCAAAGTTGATCTTAACACTCATCCCCTGTTAATTAGTAGGTGAACTTCACGCCATGGATCTTGCCTTGCCGAAACTTGCGTGGCTCTTGAAGGAGCGCCGGATCTGTGCGGCCCTCGATGCCTAAGTGGATCTTGCGCGGCCCTTGAAGCCACGTCACATCTTGGCTTTCCATCTCGTATGTTTGTGCTCATGCCTCTTTATCTTCAGGGCAGCTAAGTGATTTCATAGCCTGAGTTTGACTTAACCAGCTGACCTTACTTCGTAACCTTAGCCTACCTTACTTTGTAACCTTAGCCTACCTTTCTATAGAAAATGTTCAACTAAGATTATGAAATTACAGAGTAGGTTTTTTAAGTAATACTAAGGAACTAGAAAAAAAGTTCGGAACCTATCTGTACATCCTGTTTCATCTTGTTCACCCGGATGTGTATGATCATTATTGTCTCTTTATTAATCGTTGGTATTTCTCTCTTAGACCCGTGGCGAATCAGTCAGCCTAGACGTGCGCAAGATGGCGCGTACATGCACGTTGATGATGATATCGGCTTCTAGTCTACAAAGGATAGGATGTAGATAAGCTACCACTTTAGAGACTACCGCTCTAACACTGAAAAAGAGTGCTATCGTAATCTGTTGAAACGACACCATGTGAGTTATGAAATTCATGGGTATAAACCTTAATAGTCTTTTCTTAAATTTTGATATGCATAGCATAAGTAAATGAGTTTACAACCAAAATCGGATAAATGTCTTTGTTGTGCTGAATAATCCTTCTGTCAAATAACCAAATGCAAAAGTGTGTTTCCCATAGTGGCATATTTTTCAAGAAGGAGTTTCTCGCGAAAGATTTAGTGGGAGGACGGTATAAATCGATATTATTGTTGAATCTGCGCAAGATGAGAAAAGTAGCGTAACATCGAAGATAGTTCTTGAGGTGGCCACAATGATGATCGTGGCTCCCATGCCTACAAAGTTTTGTATTCTTGTAAATCGAAGGACCTATTGAATCTTGTAGATATGGTTGAATTTGTAATCTAGTAAAAGACTTGAGGACAAAAAAATTGTTGAAAAATGATGAACCGACTACATGCAAAGAAGCTCTGATGGGCCCAACTCCATAAAATGGCTTGAGTGCCATGAAATCCTAGATAATATTCATAATTGGAAAAACATTTTAATATCTAAAAAAAATCTGAACAAAAATTTGGCACCTATACATCAACATTATGTGTGCCCACGTGAAGTTTCCGGGAAATTGACATTTTTTGTGTCATATGTAAAATAAATAAATAAATGTATCGTAAGAAGCTCTATTAAGCAATAAATTTTGTCATTTTGCACACGACATAAAACATGTTGATTTTTGGCGAAACAACTTTATGAGCAATTATAATGTTGACATATATGCGTCTCGTTTTTGTTTGGAATTTTCTGCCATTTTAAATAGCATTTAAACCTCATTTGAAAAACCGGAAGCATACTCCGAGGTGCAAAAGTGCCTATCCATGAAGAGACCATGTTAGAAATGTTGATATAAAATTTGAAGGGTGGCATTGTATTGCCAAATATGACAAGTTGGCCACAAGTTTAAGGAGGCTTACTAAAATTTTAGGGAGCCACTTATAGTAAGGCTATTGAAACTGGTTTTTTCGGGAGAAAACCCTAGCCCCGTCCTCGCCCCTTCCCTTCCCCTGCCTCGTCGCCGCCAGATGCAACCGAATGGAAAGCCCGCGCAGCAGCCGAGGAAGGTGGCGACCAAGCCTTCGCTGCTCCATCCCAGAGGTGGGAGGCTTGGGATTTGAGGCGTCGACCTCGAACGGTGAGGGCGGCATCGACCTAGCGGCATGCGATGGCTACCGGTGTTGCAAGACTAAAGCCTTGGCTACGTGGGAGATGTCGCGGCGGCGGACCGGGAAACGGTGTGGAGGTCGCCTCGACGGACTTCCATTGCTAGATCTGAAGGTGTTACACCTCCATGTCCTTCTCGACTACCTCCCCGGCCCTGGATCTGCTCCGGTGGTTGGTAGGTGAGGCCGAAGGTCGGGCTCTAGAGTCTAGACCGAGGGAAACCCGCGGCCGACGGCGGCGGCCACGACGTTAACGACGCTGCAGCGCTTTAAGGCAGCATTGAGTTTTATTCCCCTTTCCCCCAACCTGCTTGTCTCGGGTGAAAACCCAAAACTTCGGCTTGGTTGGCGTGGCGCTCTGAAGTTGTCCCCGCCATGGAGGCACCGACTGGAGATACAAGATCGATGGTCGAGCTATGGCAGTGGCCGGTAGGTAGCTGTGGTAGGGGTTTATCTGTCTCGGTGTTGTGATGTGGCAAGACATGTGCTTTGCTCTCCTTGAGGAGCTTGCTCGCCGGCGGGTCGACACCCTCGAGCTTGGTCTTTGATGTATTTATTTGACAGTTTGGGTCTTGGACGTTGTGGTTCTGCGGACGGCGGTGATGTATCTATGCAGCTGCGTGGGGAGGCGGCCGTGCTCGAGTTCTTCCCCTTGGCACCGTGTCCTTCATTGTCCACCGTGCTCAGGCTGAGTTGCTCCACCTCGTATGGTGTTCTTCGATCCGGGGTGAGAAAGCAGAGTGCTTTCTTTAGAGGTGGACGGATGGCATGGCAACTTGACTGACTGGAGGTCGACGACGGCGTGAGTTCCTATGTGGCATGCTTCATCGACACTGCTTCTTCTTCTTCAGTAGAGCAGCAGGGCAGGATAAGGGCTTCGAGGATCAAGATGCTTTTCATTTTTTTTTCATGTGCTTGTTGTATTGGTTGCCTAAGCTGTTGCAGCATTTGTAAACTATTTGTAAACTCGGTCGTAAAAGGCTTTATTATTTTTAGATTGGGTTGTTGAGCCTTCGATCTAAAACCTGTTTTTTTCCCTTTCATCAAATTGCTAAACTATCGATTGATATAGATATAGTCATTGAGAACAAGCAAGTGCGTGGGTGTTTGCCCCATCCAGGAGCGCTCCACGATAGCCGCGTTGCGCGCAAGGACCGGGCGCTGCTCCGCTTTGTTTCCATCCGTTGGTCCACGTGTCAAGCTGTAGTTGGCTCCGTTGAGAAAGAAAAAAAATCAGAGCGCAAGGAGAGGAAAAGGAGGTCGCGTCCTGCGATGAAAAACCTATTCACAAATTATCTCGGTTGATGCCGCCGCCTCTCGCCTTCTCCTTCCCTCGCGATTCCACTCCCCTCGCCGCCGATCCCCTCTACCCGCATCTCTCACCGCTGTTTCTGGAGACAGTGGCATGGCTATAGGTGGGGAGTGCCATGGATGGGGAAGAAACAAGAGGTACCACCCTCGACTCCGCCTCCGGTGCCGGTATGAACCAGATCGGGCCGTGGAGGGCACCGGAGTTTTCTCTTTCCCACCCTTTCTGTCCATCCCCAGCCCTGGTTAAGATCCGTTTCCACCGGCTTCTTGATTTTCGGTCGGTCTGCCATGGATCCTCGAAACCTAGGTTCTTGATTCCTCTCCCATCTCAAAAATATGGTCTTCCCTTGATCCTCTCTTTCACATGGCAGCGGGGGGGGGGGGGGGGGGAAAGCGGTTCCTCTCTACGGCGGGGGCTTGCCGGCCAGAGTGGCGGTGGACAGTGCAACCTAGCAAACGGCTATGTTGGCCTTGGTGCTGGTTTTGCGTCCTTTCTCCCCCTTTTGGCGAGGGCCTCCTACAGGGTCAAAAATTTCGAGGGAAAAGTAGGGTGAGCTCCCCATGAACACTCAAGGAGGTGGCCTCAATGCAACTGATGTTGTTCATGTGGGAACATAGGTAGCGATCCCTAATTTTGTTTTCTTGTCTCATAATATTTATCTGATCCCCACGTGAGGCATCAATGCAACTGATGAACGATTTAAACTAATGATGGTGTTGGTGCAGATCGTCTTGGTTCAAGGGAAGAAAGTTTGTATAAATGGGAGTCAAGCGGCAAAACATCATTGGCCTCCCTGACGGCATGACCGTCAAGGCCATCGACCTCTGGATGGTATGTCTACCTTTCATGGCATTCGAGGACTGCTTTCAGACGACATGGATGATTGATCTTGATCATTTTATTATGTTGTTGTCGTTTTTGTTTGTCGCAACACAAGACACTGACTGCCAAGTTCACGGATAAGATATTTCTTGTTGTCGAGGCAAAAAGAATTATCTCCTATCTCAGACACTCTTCTATGGTATCAATTTCTTCAATGCTTGTAGCATAATTTGTTGGATAAAAAAGAATGTCTATTTTCATGGAGATCTTACTGTATTGTTTCAAAAGTACCATTTTTAGGTGGCTTGCAGTGGCTTATTCTCTGAATTGGTTTTGCAGGTGTGAAGAAGGTAAGGGGGTTATCGCGTGATTGTCTTCACATGTGGGGGTGACGGCCTTTGCTGACTAAATATGTAAACCATGTAAGATTAACTCAATAATACCTGGTACATAAAATGGATGAGAAACTCTAGATTAGCAGATGTTAGTGATCAGTGCATTTATGAAATGTCCTCTTTTTTAATGAACACAAATATTTATGTGCTTGACAACAGGAATAGAAATCATTCAGGCCAATGTTTGATTTATATTTTTGGAAGAAGAGACATTTCAGATTTGAGGATGTGCGAGCAACACTGATGGTTAGGCTAACACTACATTTTAATATTTCAATATATCCTGCTACATGGTCCATTCAATGGCTAATATAAAGCTTCCGATATTACATACTTAACTTCTAGAGAGAACAAGTAAGAAGGATGTCTCAACTTTTAGTCAACCTGATACAGAACTATTGCATTATGCACTGTAGTACTAGGTCGCAGTATCATTTCTTTCCTACATTTTTCTAGGAATTGTGTTCGGGTGGATAGTACACTCTACTGCTTCCAGCAGTGGAGCTGCCATTGTTGTTAGCATTCAGTGTTGTGGATGTTTACGTAAAAATAGTTATGCCAACATAGATCATTTTTTGTAACACTTATGCCTTATTACTGCTAATGATTATACTAGGCTTAAATCCATACGAGTTAGCAATGTTAAAGTGTCTAAAATTAGCATAGATGAAATAGTTTAGTAAGCTAGCACACAGAATGATTTGCAAATTGCTCTTTTTTTTCCTCCTGGGCCAAGAATAATTTTGAATGTTTCGTAAATACCTTTTTAGATCAGAGCCTTAATAGAAACTAAGAGTTCCCAAAGTTGCATTTGATCATCTAATTAGGATGCCTTGATATGATTGGTTGATATCATATTGCAATATCTGAAACAAAATTAGCACGAGGAATGTAACTCTGGTCAATCAAATTGAAGTTTTCTTTAAGGTGGTAGTAAGAGCAAAGTACCAGGACCTGAATACTTAGTTGTTGCTCTGGGCTACAAAAAGAAAAGATATAACAACTTGATGCATATTGGCTCATGAACTCAGAGATCTTCATTCTAACGGATTAATTTTGAATCAACCCTTAAAAGTCTGGCAATGTACATGTTTGATCTTCACTGCAATTTTATTTTTATTTGCTTCTTTATATAGTTCAGTCATGCAATATTTTGTACATCACGGTAATGTGGTGCACGCAAACCATGAATCCTCCCACCAAGCTTGTGTATTTTGGACAGGTACTAGAGGCTGACTAGGCACTCCATTGCCATTTCTGAGTCTCACATGCTACCCTCGCTATCGCTGCCTAAAAATGTTATCCACTTCATCTTGCTTCATGTCCCAGGTATGAGTTGTTGCATCCTCTTCATTGTTCTATCGGTCTACTGGTACATAGTATGCGTGTCCTTCTCCATTGTGTTCTGGGTCTGCTGGTCCAGAGACTTACGTTGAGCACGTTTCTACACTTGGCACACAATGAACTCAATTCTATAGGCTTCTTGAAGTCCTACCTTTGGGTGAGTCAAAATTTTCTTGAGATTCTAGAATCCGTGTCCTGGAATTTCAGTACATCTCAGGAAACAAATTGGAAACTTTTATGCTGTTCTTTCCAGGAGTTCTTTTCTCGATTTGGTTTTCAAGTTTATTCCAGAGCCAAACTTTGTGCCAACCACTGATGCAAGCAAGAAAGAAGCTTTAATGAACAATCTCTGGGGATAAGTACATCATCATATAATTTTGTTATCTTACTAAAAATAGGACGACTGAGTAGAATTAGTTCTTTTTTGTGGAAACTAGACTGATGATGATGGTTCGGGTAAAGATAAAATGAAAAAGCATCACTGGCCAGTCTTATTCATGGGTATCATTAGTTGTTGGTAAAAACTAAGAATGTGTCTAAATCAATAAGCTCACTTGTTTTATCAGTCTTGCACTTGTCAAACTTTCTTTTAGGTGACATTATTATTTGTAGTATTTCATGCCACACGAGGTTCCAAAATAAAATTATGTGAAGTTTTTCTTCCTTGAAGATACAATCATTTGTCTAAATACTTACTCTGAGTTGCAGCAATCAGCTTGCACTATTTTCATGAGGGAGTGGTGGTATTTCTTGGATCTGTGAAGATAATACCTTTTTGTATTTATGTTAATATACTATCATAATTGATCTTCTAAAGAGGGGTTAGGCCTACACCTTCCATTTTCTCTCAGTAGAGAAGTTACCGGGGGCTAGCTTGGTTGTTTCAGCTTCGGAGATTTAATTTACCATATCTGATTATTTAGTTGCTTGCTTTGATTATATTGGTGTTATGAAGAAATTCAGGGCGTTCGCTTGGGAGTTAACTTTTGCTATTTCCTTGCATAACATACCCGAGGTACAGAAATCAACCCACCAGCCTTTTTGGTCAGTAACGTGAATATTCTTATCTGAAGCTGTGTGTTGCATCCTTGCCACTTTGAATATCCCTTGCATCGTTGTTTTAACAAGAGTCGGCTTCCTTTATTATTTTGCTGTTATAATGCACCAAGTCAGAAGGGTCACACTGATCTGTGTAGAGCTTATATGCCATTAAAATTTGAGATTTTTGACATACGCTAGGTCTGCATGCTATGCAAGTTATGTCGTTGCGAGCGCTCGTAGGTTGCATGTATAATATTCCTTTTTATCGGGTCTATTTTCAGTTTGATGCTGAGTGAGTGTAATTGAATTAGTCTTTTCCTTTTGATGCGGCGTTAAACATATTTTGTCTTTTCCTTTGCACTGAACTTGGCAGGGATTGATTTCCCATTTGCGGCGGAAAGCAATCCTCTGTTCATATGTTAATTGGACTCCTCAAGCTTCAGCTGAATAATTTATATTTAGAACTATGTCTACTTAACTAGGATCACATTTCCATTTGTTGCATAAATAATCCTTATAAATTATGTATGAAAAAATAATTATTACCATTATATGTTTTGATGAATGGGTCGCCTAGCTCTCTCTCTCTCTCTCTCTCTCTCTCTCTCTCTCTCTCTCTCGGTGTGATGTGTCTGTGTGTTTATATGTTCATCTGTATGTTTCATGGATTTGACATTGTAATGAATTCACAATTCTGGCTAACATATGCTTTTGTAGAAGCTACATGATCTTGACGCTTTATTTGGGCTCATGAATATAAATAACTTGTTTATTTACTTTTATGTAGCTGTATTGCTTAATTTTTTTGGTAATGACTTCTGTACATCTAATTTCTGAATGCAAGCAGCTGATAGTGAAAGATGTTGCAGCTCATGGTATAAATGTTACTTTGACTTGTGACCCATCTGCAACTTCGATCCTTGTGCCTAGCATTCTTCCAACTATCCACACTTGAACTATGCTAACATTCTGTTGATCATGTACTTGCTACTCTGATTGCTAAGTTGGAAATATTTATCCATGTTTGATCCAGGTGGAGAAACCTACAGACCTATCGACAAGGAGGAGCTAAAGACAAACACTCAAGAGGAGGGGGGCTCTGTTGGTGAGGGCACACTCGACACAAGGTGGATCTGCTACTTGAAGTTACCATTCGTAGCCATTTTGGATGTTGCCCTCCAATAACTGCATACTTGATGAGTATTGACAATGTGATCCTGCAGTATCGTGTGTTTAGTTCTTTTGTCTTGGTGTTTCTTCATTCAAGTTAATGTTTGTGAATAAGAAATTTCTGGCGTTGTATGCATATCTCGTGCAAGAGCTGTCAATGCTTCAACCTGAATTCGTTGCCAAATACTGATGCACTGGTTTAGGATTTCTGAACACCTCATTATGGAGAAAACAAAACGGTAGATAAGTCTAAATGATTATGCGTTTTGTTTTACTGTGTGTGGTTATGGTACTTATATGTATTTCATACACATGAATAGAGACCATTTTTACGAAAGTTCGAGTTTGCCAGGGGTATAAATGGAATGAAAATGAATTGATAAAACATTCCTAGAAAAAAATTATGCCAAGCCTTTAATTTGTTCGCATCCATCACCTTTAATTGTACTGGGCTAACTGCGAATGGGACACTTATGCATCAGAAGCTATCTAACTGGGATAAATTTACTTTGCATTGAGCCAAATGCGAACACAACACTTACGTACCAGAAGCTACCTAATTAGGATGATTTTGGCCGCAGAGGACCGGCGAGGAGGCGCCCCATGGGGCGCCCCAACTACTAGTACAATTAAAGATGCTGTTACAGATGCTCTACCGGAACCTCGTCTCGCTACCGGCGGTGAGCGAGGAGACTGAGGAAGGGGTTCGGGCCGTCAGCCGCCCCAGATATTCAGAAAAGAAGCGCAGGGAATCAAACGAGAAGAAATCATGGCCGACTACCTGCTCCGACACCAAAAGTCAACTCTTTGTCTTTGGTTGGTTCTTCTTATGGATCAGTCCACCGGAGACCCGGAGCCCAACCCCACTGCATCCATTCCAAGAAACGCCAAGCAATGGGCACCCTCGCCGCCGTCCTCCTCCTGGCCGGCCTGCTCGCCGCGCTCGCGTACGTGCTGCGCGTGGCCCACTCCCTACTCTGGGTCCCGTACCGCCTGGAGCGCCGCTTCCGCCGGCAGGGCATCCGGGGGCCCCCGCGCAGGCTGGTCGCCGGGAACGGGTCCGACTGGGTCGCCCTCCTCGCCGCCGCCAGGTCCACGCCGCTCCCCTCTTTCCACCACGCCGTCATCGACCGCGTGGCGCCGCACTACCGCGTCTGGCCGGCGCAGTACGGCTGGCCGTTCGTGTTCTGGCTAGGGCCCCGGCCGCGGCTGGTGATCTCCGGCCCGGAGGTCGCCAAGGCCGTGCTGACCGACTCCACGGGGGCCTTCAACAAGGCTACTACCGGCGGCACCAACCCGCAAGCTCGGCAACTCATCGGCGAGGGGCTGGTGGGGCTCAGCGGGGAGACCTGGGCGCACCACCGCCGTGTGATCGCGCCCGCCTTCAACATGGAGAGGGTCAAGGTGAGGAAGCGTTTCTTGAGCTCGAAACGAAACAGAAAATTGGCGATTTTACTTGTAAATAAATCATAATACTGTAGTACTTAACCCTCTCGCCGGCGTAGGTACGTGCTACCTGTTGTAGACAGCTATGAGCGGCGTGGGCATGGTGGGGGGAGGATGAGGGCGAAGCGCGCGGCTCCCTTCTCTCTCTCTCTCCGGCGTACGAGTCGTGCTGGTCGTTCCTTCCTTTCTTTGCTCAGCTGGTGCGTGTGTGTGCTACTGCTACTGCTGGCTCGGATCGGAGCTGGTGTGTGTGTGTGCTACTGCTACTGCTACTACTGTGCGCGTGTCGTACTGTACATGCTAGTCGATGGATGGAGGACCACGCGCGCGCCGGTTTCAATCGGTCATCTCTCATTTCTTTTCTCTTTTTTTTTTTCACGTGCTCATTTCTTTTCTCACGTGACGGGAGCCGGCCAATACCAAGCGCGCGCGTCTGGTTACTTGTGATCGATTAAAGTTACAACATGTGGTGATGTGGAGGATGATTTTGTACGACGCTCGGCTCAGGGACCCACACCTGGACTGGATGCATGCGTTGGATCCCCTAATTAACTCATGCTTTTGCTGTTTCTCCATTTATAATCGTTTCAACCCAAAATAAACACTCTACGTACAAGTAGCAACATTTTCCTTTCCCATTTCTTTGTTTTCTGGCTCAACTTCTTTTTTTCCTTGGTACAAATAAGATAAGAACGTGACTTCAACTACACATGCACAGCAATTCATACTCCAACGTGACTTCTAGATGCATTTTAGTTTGAGATAGTACATCCAAATCTAGATAAAATTGAGACATCTATTTTTAGACGAAGCGAGTTGAGTGTCCCCGGCGGACCAAAACCCCGATCCCCCTGGTCTGTATCCGTGCGATCTGGTCAACTGTTCGGTGGCAACCGTCAGATTGCGATGCAGTCCATCTTTTTTCCTCTGACCTCGTCTCTCTCCCAACCTCAACTTTGCTCCGGATGGGAATTATCGCAAGGGAAGAAAACTGCACTGCTCTGGAGATCAACCGGCCGGGGACCGGCGCAGCTCCACCGTCAGCCGCGACCGCCACCTAGGCAGGCGAAGCTCGTAGCACCTAGTCCCCTTGCATCAACGGCGGTGTCGCTTGCTGCAACACACAACCAACATGTACTGACGACGGCGGCGACTTGAGGCGGTGTCGGCGGTGGTTCCCAGCAGTGCATCAAAGCCGACGACATATTCTAGCAGCACTGGTGGCCGTCCGTAGCAGCGCCAACGGCCGTACGTAACAGCGGCGGGGGTGGTGGTTTGTAGCACCGCAGGTGGTTGATGGCCTGCGGCAGCCCGGCAACCCGTATGTAGCACCTCCCGCGGTTTGTAGCACCGCCGGTGGCAGATGGCCTACGGCAGCCTGACAACCCATTTGTAGCACCTCCCACGACAGTTTGTAGCAGCGCCGGCGGCAGTGTGTAGCATAGCCGGCGGTGGATGGCCTGCGGAAGCAAGAGATGATGGCGAGCGCTGGTGGACGGCTTGAAGCTTCCGTGCCCCTGATAGCAGTGCCGCCATGCCCTACCAGCGACGCAGTCCCGCCGGCTGTAGCGCGACGTCCGTAGAGAAAGGCAAGGAAAGGAGGACTTGGGCGACGATGATGAGATGTACTACAGGACAAAAAGATAAACGAGATAAAGAAGGCGTCGGTGGTGTGTGGATCCAATGGGGACACGTGGCGTTCGCTGGAGGAGGAGGATACGGTGCGTGCCATCCTCCGGCTGATTGCCAGGTTTTTCCTTTTGGAACAGAGCTACTACCTAACAAAATAAAGATCCCCTCTTTCATCGAATTTACCACAACAATATGTATCCGTATGTTCAGCTCAATGTGAACGACATTATTCACCTCATCCACACGTTCACATGTAAAGTTGTAAACACGAGTTTTTTGACCGTGTGGTCGTGTGGAGCTGCGGCTAGCTAATCTTTTTTTTTGTTCTACTTCTTCTTTCTTCCTATTCCTATTCCTATTTCTTTTTATATGGTGCCAATGTCCGATCGAGCTCAACTCCTGTACGTATTATGTCACACGTACGATTAACTAGGCCGTGGCAAAGAAATCGCGTCCTCTAGCAATGGTGTGGTCGGTCACACGTACGATTAACTAGGCCGTGGCAAAGAATTTGCCCGCTGAGTTTACCTGTACCGGAGATCGACGGACAGGCCAGCTGCGGCGGAGTTCCTAACTTAAGGCATCTCCAACGCCGCGACACATATCGGATGCCTAAAAGTGGTGTGCGAATATTCGCGTCGCTCCGCGGATATATTTTGACCGCGCGTCCGTTTACGTCTCGGTGTGCTCCCAGCGGGGCGACCCATTTTATGTTTTCCATTTAATATTTAAAAAGCATAATGTACTACAACCTATACAAACTACAGTCGGTAGAAGCCTAGAGTACTTGGTGCCCGACGGCCCGGCTCCATTGTTGCGTCCCTCCCTCATCTGCTTCTCCGCCGCCAGCTGTGCGGCCACTAGAGCTCGGTGTGCCGCCGCGTCCTCTAGCAGGCACGACCGCAGCGTTTTGTTCGCGGCATCCTCGGCCTTCTTGAGCGTCTCGAAGGAGTCGACTAACGCCCTCTGCTCCGCCGCCTTCTCCTCCGAGGTAGGCGCATCAGGGTCATCAGAAGACCATGAGATGTCGGAGTCGTCGTCCTCTTCGGCGGCCACCACCCTGCGGCGTTCCATCTCGGCGTCAAACGCCACGTGGGCCGCCTGCTCCTCCTATGCTTCCTTCTCCGCGTCAGCCAAGAACTTTGCGTCCCTGACCGGGTCGAGGAGGTCGTCGGTGCTGTCGTCGTCGTCGAACTCCTCGTCGGAGCTCGAGGCCGGGGGAAATGGAGTCGGAGGTGGAGGTAGAGGTGGAGGGGCGGCAGTTTGTCCTAAGGTGGAGGTTGTGCGGCGGCTAGGGTTTAGTGTGGGAGGAGATGAGATGCGCGCGCCCCTGTTTATATAGGCCGGAGATAGGCGACGACCGCGTCACGCCTGGTATCGCCATTACTTCGTGCGCAGAGGTAGGCGATGGCCGCGCGCCATGCAAGGCATCGCCATTACGTGGTCGCAGACTGCCGAAGCGACGCCTCGGCGGCAGTACTGGCGCGGCTGAGAAGACGCATCGAGTCTAGGTCACTGCCAGGCGGGCCCGACGAAACGTCCGCTAGACGTGAGCGTACACTTTGCGCGTCCGCGTAGCGTCCGTAGAGACTCATCTCATCGGAGGCACATATTTGGGCCAGGTTTGCGTCTTCTCAACGGTGCGGTTGAGAAGACCAACGACGAGTCAGTGGGAGTTGAAAACCTATCCTGCGCCGTCACTCGGACGTCAGCGTCTTCTTCTCCGGCTTCCCCATGGCTCAACTCCAGCCTCCAGGCCGGCGGTATTGCATACAGGGTGCATGTAGGATCGCTACCGTCTCACCTCGTTGTCTCACCCCTTCTCACACTAATATTTAATTAAAAACCGATAGTCGTCCAAATCACAAAGGCAACACCAAAAGATTTATCAACGAAATGACACATGAAATGATGGGCACTGCAACCGTCGTCATGCCCCGTACCCCCCCCCTAAGACAGAAGGCACTACAGCTACGGCATGACGCATCAACCCATCATCAACGTTAGTCGTTGTTTATGTTATAATAGGTCATAGAAACACGACCAAACCAAAAGGAGGACAACTTATTACAAGAGTTGGGCCATCGACCTCGAAGTGGGAAATTTGCACTATAAGTCCTGAATCTTCATGCGCTATAGCCCCGTATAAAACCTTTTTTTTAGAACACAGTATAACGCAAACGCTCACAAACACGCACGTACAAACACCCATATGAACGCACGCACACCCTACCCCTATGAGCACCTCCGAGGGACTGAGCCGGCATATCCCGAGGTTGACGAAGTCACCACTGGCGCCTCGTTGTTGACGGGCACGTCACCTACCACTGAAAGCATAGTGCCGGTTAAATCCTGGAATAAAACCAGGTAAATGCAAACACCCATGCCAAGTCTAGGACTTGAACCTGGGTGGGCTGGTTCCACCACAAAGGACCTAACCACCAGAGCCAAGCTCAGTTTGCCCCCGTACAAAACTTTGAACCGACATGACTATGAAACGACACTCGGTTCACAAAAAGGACTACAATGGATAAATATTATGGACTTCTAGCATAAAACTACCACTTCGAGGTCGTCAACCAAACTCTTGTAAGAACTTAGCCATTCATGTTACCGTGACCTAATTTCACATAAACAAAGAGTAAGGGCATTTCCAACGGGGCGACACATTTCGGACGCCCAAACGGACGCGTCAGTCTAAATTGTTCGTGCTTCCGTTTACATCGGGGGTGGCTCCAGCGGCACGATGCCGTTGCCTGCACAAGAGGCTGTGGTGAAGGTGGCCACGGATCCCAGGCCGGAGCAGCAGCCGGAGCGCGGTCGTTGCAACGCGTCGACGTGGCCGGAGGAGTCGCCGGCCTCCCTGCGCGAGCGTGGAATCGCGGAGCTGGATTGCGAGCCCGTCCCACAAAGCGAGCTCGTTCAGCTCGTCGAGCTCGCTGTTACCCAGTGCCATGGCAATGGTCTCCTCCTCGGTAATGTCCGGCGGCTGGGTCTCCGGATCCCACGCCGACCCGCCGTCGTCGTGGTCGTAGTCCGCCATATCCGTGTCCTCCTCCATGTCCTCGTCCGCGTCCTCCTGGTCGTTCTCCTCTTCTTCCGCGGCGATATCGTGGTCGAAGTACTCGACGTCGCCGAGGTAGCCAGCGCGGCGGCACGCGTCAAACTCCCACGTCCCGAAAGAGATCCAGTTGTAGGAGTTGAGCGCGTACGCCTGATCTTCCCGGAGATCCGGCGGCAAGATCGCTCGGCGGCGGCGCACCTCGTCCCGGTGCTGTCGGCCCTCGCACGACACGAGGAGGACCGGCACGCGCCTCGAGTTGAGGTACCAGCCCCCTCCACGCAGGTTTGCGTCCGGCCATGGTACCGCCGACTTTCCCTCGAAAGGCGGCGCGCAAGCTCGACGCGGACGTACCGCCCGACCCGTGGCTTCTTGCCGGACCGCGAGCCGCTAGCCTCGTGGTCGTTCTTGGTCTTGCGGAACGGCCATCATTTTTTCCCCATGGCGTCGGTCGGGTGGATAGTGTGGGCTCTAGCAATGGTGTGGTCGGGGAAATGGGCGCCGGTAGCGTCCCTTTAAGAGGTTTGGATGCCATCTCGCCTTCAATATCCTGCCACTACGACGCCGCCCAGCTGCACACGCTCGCGGAAGCCGAGGCGCGCCATTAACGTGGCCCTGGAAATGTTGCAGCGCGCCTCCCGTAAGTAATGCCGCGGAAAACGAAGCATCTGTGCAGACCCGTGGGCGAGGACCTGGCGGACGACCGCAGCGTCCGCGCAGCGTCCGCAAAGACGTAAACCTGGCGCATATTTGGGCCACGTTTGCATCGCCGCGGACGGCCCGGTCACTAAGCTTCGCCCCGCTCGAGGTGGTACCAAACGCATTTTCGGCCCGGGCGGACGCAAACGGTCACTCAACGTCCATTTGCGTCGCCCCATTGGAGATGCCCTAACGTCACCTAAATTCACCACTCTAGATGACAAGCTAGCATTTTAGATGTTTTTGGCCCATCGGGTATAGGAATGGTCAAAAACCCTTCTCCTTTGGCATGGGGTCCTAAACTCCTATTATTTTATGCCATTTTCGTTTGATGAAATCGTGGTGTGGCACTGTTGATGACTCTTATTTCATGTGAATTATCATAGTAATAATAATTTTAGTATATATTGTCATGTAGTCCCTCCTAGTCACCATTAGTGGACCTTGTTGTCGTGCATCTCCCTTCCTCTCTGCAAATTTACCATGTCCGACTCATCTCTCTCATTTTCAACCTTCCACTCTCCCAAAAATCTCATATGTTGTAGATGTGGCTTCCTATCATCTCACACCATCTTCCGCCCTCTCACTGCTCACCCAATCATTAACCTACCCTCTTGGGGGGAGTTTTTCCTCCACGTCACTACTTAGCTACACCGTTAGCACTGCCCACCTAAACTCTAGGCCTATCCATCTTCTTATGTTGCACATGAAATAACATGCACTAAGCATCTCCTATCATGAAATAACAAACTCATATCCGAGCTCTAGCACGACGGACGTACACTAGCATGATCGTGGATTTCTACATCGTCCAGTTTCCCCAAACTCAATATAACTTCCACACAGCAAATTCAAAATCTAGTTTGGAATAAAGGAAATTTTATGTAGGTTTTTTTAATTAGTGCAGTTCTATGGTCTCCGTGTAGTTTTTGGAGGGAAAACAGATTAGCTACTTTTTTAATTATAAAGAGTTGTTTAATGTGCCACATTGTGCGTAAGTACATGTATTAGGCGACCAAAATAGGCACACCTAAGGCTGGCTATGACTAGGGTTTACCCCTGACCCATCCTTCCTCGTGCACCTCCCCTTTCTCATGTCGATGCCTCCCACCCCGATCCATATCAACCCGCCCCACCCAACCCCAGTCTCCCAACCTATATGGGACCTCCTCCCCTACTCTCGAGATTCCTGTATCTCCCGCCCACTCTCTCACATGCCCCCTCGCCGATACGGGTCAACCTTGTTGGCTCCAACTTGTCTCCCCCACCCGAGACACGTCCCACCCGGCCCATCCCCATCTGCACGAGCTCCCGTATAACATCGACGTCAGCAACCTCTCTCCTATACCACCAACTTGACTCGTTGATGGTCGACCTCGCATACCACCGCAACCTCGCCGCGCCCTACATCCACGTCGTCTAAAAGGGGCGGTGCGTACACCAAAGAGACGTAAAAATATACACGACCTAGTGTTGCTAGCTGGAGAAGCTCAACGTTTAGGGCACCTCCAGCGGAGCGACCCGAATGGTCCATTTGGGTCGTGCCCCGAACAGAAATTTGGTCGTGGTCCGGTCTGCCAGGCAAGTGCCCTCAGCGGTGCGACCCATTTGGTCCTATTGATGGCTAAAAAAAGGTTGTTGGGTTGCTACCATGCGGGCGCTTAGCCCACTGGAAATCCGGCCCGACGCATCTCTTACCCACTCAAGAGAGGACACGGGAGGACGTGCACACGTTGTCCGGCCCGACGCATCTGTTATACCCAAATTTGTTGAACGGCTGGGCCGGTCCACACGAGTTGATCCGTTTAGGTGGGTTGCTATTCCGCGCGAACCGTTTCGAACTACCCATGGCAGACAAGACATACGGCTTTCCCAAGGCTTCATGTGTCAGCCACCACTCCAACTAGGTGGTGTTGCCGCATCTGGCAACCACTCTGACATACTACTCCCGACAACCGCCCCAACGTGCAGATGCCAGTAAGGTTCCTCTCCTCTTGCATGCTTGTTTTGCTAAAATTGTTTGTGTAGATTCGGTCTCCAGGAGCCCTGCTATACGTACGACAATACGTGTACGATACTTGTACGATCAGCCTGACAGCAAGCTCACTTCACGCGGGGGAACAAGACCATGTGCCTTCCTTTGCTATTTGCCTACTCCTACTAGAATCTACAACACCAAGTCTAAGATCAAATCGTGTTCTTTCTTCTCGTCCTCCCCGACGGTTTGCCGTCGCCACCACTCGTTGTTCGTGTTTGTGACAGATTTGCTCAACATTGAGCATGAAAGTGCGTATATATGCAAAACTTTGTTCATTTGTTCCATGAGAATTCGGTAGCTCCTTAATCATCGGCTTCGTAAGGGCATCGTCAGTGGAGCGACCCATAATGTTCTGGGCTTTTCGAATTGGTTCACGCGGACAAGCAGACCGGTCGCGCATCCGGCGTGACCCATCAGTTCACCAAATTTAGAAAGCCGATGCGTCTACACGGACAGGTTGCTGCCGCTCGTGCTCCCCCAACATCGCCGCCTTCCCGGCTGCCTCGTCGTCCTGCTCCTCCTTCACCTCCAGCTTCAGGATGAGGAGGGCGCCGCCTGCGCGCCTGTGCTTCTACCGACTAACGCTATTGCCGCCGCGTCTCGGATTGACGGGCGGCATCGCGAACTCCGGCTCCTCCTTCACCTCGCTCTTAGGCACAGTGTAGGGCGCGTCGCGGTGCGTCGAAGAAGGCGCCGATCGCGACGGCCCTGACGAGGAAGAGTTGGAGGAGGACGAGTACATCCTCCTCAGCTGCCAGCGCACTGCGGGCGTAGGGGATGGTGGCGGCGACGACGACATCTCCAACCTCGGCACGCCGTTCTAGATGCCGTCGATGACGTGCTCCAGGGTGCGCCCCGGAACGCCCCAGAAGAGGAAGCACCCCTCCTTGTTCTAGCGGTTCCGCCGGCCGATGAGGCTGGCGGTGCTGTTCATCTTGACGTCGTGGTCCGCCTGGAAGTAGTCGACCCACCAGGTGTCGTTGCCGGTGGCCGCCCAGGTTGGATCGGCCCGCTCCTCGGCGGTGAGGCGAGCCCGACGGGCCCTGATCGCGTCCCTCCAGCGCTCCGTGTCCGGCGGCGGGACGCCGACGCCGTTGACGGCCATCCTACACCCGTCGCTGCTTGGTAGGCGCATGTCCGGCGGGACGGGATATCCCGCGCGGTACAGCGCGCGTGCCTCCTCCACGGTCAGGCTGACGGGGCCAAAGCCGTTCGCCGCGGCGATCTTGCGGGACGACGACATTGGCGGAAGAGGTTGGGAACGGCGAGGGAGGAGGATATTTGGGAGCGGCGAGAGGTTGGAGCGGCGAGACGTTGGGATGGGGACGGAAGGAGGGGTGCCCTTATTATGCAATGGCGCCAGGCGAAGTGGCAGCGGGGCGTTGGACGCAATAAATGCCGGTGCGGATGGCCACGTCATGCACGACGAGACGCGTCCCTGCAACGCCTGGGAAAGCTGGGACGCCATTAACGTCTCTTGACCAGAGGTAGGCGACGGGGTTTAAGGCTTCTGATCGCTGACGCGTCGGGCCCGCGTCTCCTCGCCTTGCTTTTCGTTGTGTCCGGCGTGCCCGGAGCATCCCCTATGTAGCGGGCACAGGCTCAGGACGCCGGACAACGTATTGGGCTACGCCGGACGGAAAGTGCCTTTGGGACGCACGGCTAGGAACGAAATTTTGTCTGACGCGCCTCAAATCTTTTTGGAGGATGCTTTGGGGACGCGGCTGGAGATGCTCTGAAGAAGCCAAGACAGGAAGTATTATGAGTGTTGTTTTGTTTCGGGCTGGGCAGTGGGCAGTGGGGCAGTGGGGCTGATGTTGATTAACTTGGTGGGCCAGAGGAAAATTAGTACTGTGGAGAAACATGGTAGGTGGATCGTATGTGAATTGTCGTATGTGGAGCAATTCCGATTTGCAAATGGCACGCGCGCCTTTACAAACGAGCCACGATACTTATGTCCCATACATGTACGATGTGGTATGGTAGCTAGGCCGAGAACCTGTAACATTTTGTTTACCTCTGTCACATCATCAGCAGCTATTCTTTTTGTTGTCGTATATAAAAGAGCATCTACGTAAATAATAGTACATGGTCTTGATGGCCCGTTGTATAAATGGACATACAAGCTTCATACAAACACAAACAATGTCATCTAGATCAAAGGCATAGCTGTGTGACACTAGTCATTCACGCGTGAAGATGAGGCACGCATGTCCTCCTCGTCTCCTGCCCTCCTTCTAGCGCCAGAGATGGATGGCTGGATGACGAGGTACACTACACCAGAGGTAGGCGATCATGCACACGGGCCTCCCACCGACTTGCCGTTCTTTCACGGGGAGGACGACGCGGTCACAACACGTCAACACCGACGGTTAGACCGAGGCCCTCGAAGCCAGAGACGGTAGGCATGCAACACCCCTGCAACAGGTGATACAAGTACAACCCAATGGAAGCGACACAGGGAAGAGACGTGGTGGATGAAGCTGAATTGGCTCCGGTGCAGGTTCTTCCAGCATCGTTCTGGTGGTCCAGGACTCGTGGTGCGGCTCGTTGCTCTCAGCCGTCTGACGCACTCGTGCTCGACTCTTCTAGGACGCGCAGTCGCCTGGTTGAAATAGACTTTTATCATGCTATATCAAAATAGAAACCACACGGTACAACTTATGGGCCACAGAAGCAAGTCCAAAGGAAACAAAAGAGAAATAAAAGAGACGTAGTTGCCTCCGACTCCGTCGGCTAGGAGGCCACCACTTCGGCAACGTTCTCCTGTGATGCGGCTGCGGGTTTTGGAGGCTGCGGCAACTCGAGGAGATGGCAACGGCGGCGATAGTTTTGGTGTAGGGGACAGCGGCGGCCGCTTGAAGACATGGCTACCGTTATGCTTGTGCTTGCGTGGGTTGCTGTTGCATCATATGAGGTAGCTAAGAAGCGATCCATGAACCTGTGGGCTTGCTTAGCTAGCATGTGGGTGTGTCTTCGACGTTGAGTTAGGTGTTGCTAAACGCGCGTGTCGCCGGACTAGATCGAGCCAGCCTTGCAGCGTCATATTCGCCAGAAGGTGCTCGACGAGCTGTGTCTTCAAGATCGGACCAAAGCCAACCAGACAGTACGTGCCGTCGGCGTCACGGTCGCACCAGACCATGCTGCAGAGCGCAGTGAGTAGGCCGGTCGTGACCATGTCGGAGTTGATGCCGGCGCCGACGGCGAGATGGCGAGGAGGCAGACGTTGGTCATTGAGATGTTGAGGTTAGTAGCAAGGTGGGTGAGCACGAGGAACAGTGCGAGTATGATGCCCAGCTGCCCGCCACCATTAATCAATCGTCATTCCAAGAAGCTGAGAAATGTGGGGTTATATGGTCAGGGAGTCAACAAAACCACCCTCTAATGCGGTGACGAAGAAGACGCGGCTACCGTTATGCTTGTGCTTGCGTGTGTTGCTGTTGCATCATATGAGGTAGCTAACAAGCGATCCATGAACCTGTGGGCTTGCTTAGCTAGCATGTGGGTGCGTCTTGGACGTTGAGTTAGGTGTTGCTAAACGCGCGTGTCGCCGGACTAGATCGAGCCAGCATTGCAGCGCCATATTTGCCAGAAGGTGCTCGACGAGCTGTGTCGTCAAGATCGGACCAAAGCCAACCAGACAGTACGTGCCGTCTCGGCGTCGCGGTCGCAACAGGCCATGCTGCAGAGCGCAGTGAGCAGGCCGGTCGTGACCATGTCGGAGTTGATGCCGGCGCCGACGGCGAGATGGCGAGGAGGCAAACGTTGGTCATTGAGATGTTGAGGTTAGTAGCAAGGCGGGTGAGCACGAGGAACTGTGCACCAGCTGCCTGCCACCATTAATCAATCGTCATTCCAAGAAGCTGAGAAATGTGGGGTTATATGGTCAGGAATCAACAAAACCACCCTCTAATCAGCAAAACAGGTTTGCAAAACAGCTAATAATAAGGCCAGGGGGTCATTTATCCGGTTTTGGAAAGATAAGGGGGTTAAGTGTGCGGCTTTAAACTTATTAAGGGGATGTTGCGTCCCTTTTATGAAACTTATGGGGGTTATATGAACTTCTTTCTACTATACTAATATAGCAACCACACGGTACAACTTCTGGGCCACAGAAGCAAGTCCAAACAAAGCAAAAGAGAAGTAAAAGAGACGCAGTTGCCTCCGACTCCGTCGGCTAGGAGGCCGCCACTTTGGCAACGTTCTCCTGGGATGCGGCTGCAAGTTTTGGAGGCTGCGGCAACTGAGTACTCGCAGCAACTCGAGGAATGTGGCAACGGCGGCGATAGTTTTGGTGTAGGCGACGACGGCGGCCACTCGAGAGGAGAGCTGCGGCGGTTGTATAGGCGGCGGCTCTAGGTGAGCGGCGGCGGCGGTGACGGTTCAGGAGGAGCGGTGGCGGAGGCTAAGTCAGGAAAAGACCCGCCTCTGATACCATGTGAAATTGTGAGGAGAAACGATACCCTTATTGGAGGGTTCGGGTACGTGTTATATGAGGTTGGAAAAGCCTCAGCCGTTGCGCATACAAGGAGATACAAATACTTTTAAAATTCTATTTATACCGTATGTGTACAAGGTTTTTACGTCTAACATTGGGAACCCCCATTGTATATAAAGACCCATCGACCAATGCACGGACATGTATTTCAGGGGTAGGTAGGGCTCATCAGACACAATTGTGTCATCTGAGTCGAGACTCGTGAAATGTGTTGTAAAAACAACCATTGATTGGTGCATCTTATTATAGCATTTATTTCATACCTGGACGCCGTTGGATGAAAATGCACTGTCGTACATCGCGATGGCCACGACCGAGAAAAACAATGCAAAGTCGCAGATAGTGGTCGCCGTGTGGTGTGCATTCTGCGTCGTGTGTTATGTTGCCAAGTAATTCTACACTCCTAAGACATTCTTCTGCTGATTAGATCATGTGACAAGAAGAGTTTAACATGGTGCAAAATTCTCCCGAAAATGCAATGATATATGCTCTTGAATCTCCACTTTACCTTGTCAACGACACCAAGATGCAACCAAACTACTTACGGACAATCAGCTCACGCGTGTCACCGGATATTTGTCAAAGTTAGCCGATCTTCACAAGGCATACTCATACTCCGTTTCCAACTATTTTAGCTTTCTTTTAAGATAACTTGAGCGATATTAGCTGGCGCCGCGGTGCAACAGTCTGGTCTCAGATGGGCTTCAAAGGCTCAGTCGTCCACCCATCCGGCTAGGAGGCCGCCACTTCGGCAACGTTCTCCTATGATGCGGCTGCGAGTTTTGGAGGCTGCGGCAACTGAGTACTCACGGCAACTCGAGGAGAGTGGCAACGGCGGCAATAGTTTTGGTGTAGGCGACGACGGCGGCCGCTCGAGAGGAGAGCAGCGGCGGCGTTTTTTTCTTTGTGGTTTTGTATAGGCGGCGGCTCTAGGTGATGAGCGGCGGTGATGGTTCAGGAGGAGCGGTGGCGGCGGCTAAGTTAGGAAGAGACCCACCTCTGATACCATGTGAAATTGTGAGGAGAAAGCGATACCCTTATTGGAGGGTTCGGGTACGTGTTAGTTAATGTTATATGAGGCTGGAAAAGCCTCAGCCGTTGCTATACCTGGGCATGTGTCGGGCCGGGCCGGGCCTCGGGCCGGCCCGAGGTAGGCCCGACGCAAAAAATCCGGCCCAAGCCCGGCCCGGCCCGGCCCAACCAAATTCCCACCAAGCCCGTCGGGCTGGGCCGTAGTGTTAAAGTGCGTTTTGGGGCTACCCAGGCCCGGCCCGGCCCGGCAGTCGGGCCAACATTTCTGGCCCAGGCCCGAGTTTTTCTGGCCGGGCCTGGGCCGGGCTGCCCATGGCCAGATATAGCCGTTGCCCATACAAGGAGGTACAAATACTTATAAAATACTATTTTATATCGTATGTGTACAAGGTTTTTATGTTTAACACTGGGATGCGTCTGCTCGGAACCCCCATCGTATATAAAGACGTCATCAACCTATGCATGGACATGTATTTCAAGGGTAGGTAGGCCTCAGACACAATTGTGTCATCTGAGTCGAGACTCGTGAAATGTGTGTTGTAAAAACAACCATTGATTGGTGCATCTTCTTATATCATTTATTTCATCCCTGGACGCCGTTGGATGAAAATGCACTGGTCGTACATCGCGATGGCCACGAAGGAGAAAAACAATGCAAAGTCGCTACGTCATGTGTTATGCTGCCAAGTAATTCTAGCTACACTCCTAAGACATTCTTCCGCTGATTACATCATGCATGTGACAAGAATAGTGTAATATGGTGCAAAATTCTCCCGAAAATGCAATGATATATGCTCTTGAATCTCCGCTTTACCTTGTCGACTACCTTGTCGACGACAACGAGATGCAACCAAACTACTTACGGACAATCAGCTCACACGGGTCACTGGATAATTTGTCAAAGTAAGTCTTTGATCTTCACAAGGCATACTCATATTCCGTTTCCAACTATTTTAGCAAGGACGACATCTATACATGCCTCCACGCACAGTGCACACCCATGAGAACTTCTCTATCCGACCTAGTCTCTCGAGGAAGCATGAGTACGAAATTCAGATATTTCTCAAATAGCGATGACTTGAGCGATATTAGCTTTTTTTTCTTGAGATAACTTGAGAGATATTAGCTTGCGCCGCGGTAACAACAGTCTGGTCTCAGATGGGCTCGAAAGCTGCCTAAAGGTGGACGCAGCTTAGTTGTGTGGCTCACTCGTCCACCCATCCGGCCCAAAGGTGGACGCAGCTTAGTTGTGTGGCCCATGCATGCATGTGTGTGTATATGGCTCAATGGCAAATTTTTAGTCCCACCTTGCTAAGTCAAAGAAGTTGAGAGCACCTTATAAGGGGGGTCCTTTGTTGTCCTCTAAAATAGTAGAACCACTCTATGGAGCATGTACACATAGCGCGTGCGCTCGCGTGAATATTCGCGACTTAAGACTTTGGACGCTTGGCGCGACGACGCATCTAGCCCTACCAAATGTAATCCTACTTTTTTATTTTGCATGTGCTTCCATTTCATATCGCTTTGATTTGTTTCTTTGGTCAGCTAAGTGTGCTGTTTTTATTTTTTGGCAGATCAATCAGATGTCTTGGCTAAAATTGATGGACATGAGAGTGCCAATAACTGTTTCAAAAAAAAAAAAACCAATAAGGAAGGTATTCTAGTTAGATTCGTTGTTAAACTCACGAGGGTAAACACGTTTAGTTTATTATGTTATCGTTGTTAATTCGTTTTAGCAAGTATGAAATGGTTCTATATTGATAGGTCTGCTCTCCATCCTATGTATACATCATGTTTCATCTTGTTCACCCGGATGCGTATGATCATTATTGTCTCTTTATTAATCATTCGTATTTCTCTCTTAGACCCGTGGCGAATCAGTCAGCCTAGACTTTATTAATCGTTGTTTGATTTTGGAAATTTTGTTATCTTACTAAAAATAGGACGACTGAGTAGAATTAGTTCTTTTTTGTGGAAACTAGACTGATGATGATGGTTCGGGTAAAGATAAAATGAAAAAGCATCACTGGCCAGTCTTATTCATGGGTATCATTAGTTGTTGGTAAAAACTAAGAATGTGTCTAAATCAATAAGCTCACTTGTTTTATCAGTCTTGCACTTGTCAAACTTTCTTTTAGGTGACATTATTATTTGTAGTATTTCATGCCACACGAGGTTCCAAAATAAAATTATGTGAAGTTTTTCTTCCTTGAAGATACAATCATTTGTCTAAATACTTACTCTGAGTTGCAGCAATCAGCTTGCACTATTTTCATGAGGGAGTGGTGGTATTTCTTGGATCTGTGAAGATAATACCTTTTTGTATTTATGTTAATATACTATCATAATTGATCTTCTAAAGAGGGGTTAGGCCTACACCTTCCATTTTCTCTCAGTAGAGAAGTTACCGGGGGCTAGCTTGGTTGTTTCAGCTTCGGAGATTTAATTTACCATATCTGATTATTTAGTTGCTTGCTTTGATTATATTGGTGTTATGAAGAAATTCAGGGCGTTCGCTTGGGAGTTAACTTTTGCTATTTCCTTGCATAACATACCCGAGGTACAGAAATCAACCCACCAGCCTTTTTGGTCAGTAACGTGAATATTCTTATCTGAAGCTGTGTGTTGCATCCTTGCCACTTTGAATATCCCTTGCATCGTTGTTTTAACAAGAGTCGGCTTCCTTTATTATTTTGCTGTTATAATGCACCAAGTCAGAAGGGTCACACTGATCTGTGTAGAGCTTATATGCCATTAAAATTTGAGATTTTTGACATACGCTAGGTCTGCATGCTATGCAAGTTATGTCGTTGCGAGCGCTCGTAGGTTGCATGTATAATATTCCTTTTTATCGGGTCTATTTTCAGTTTGATGCTGAGTGAGTGTAATTGAATTAGTCTTTTCCTTTTGATGCGGCGTTAAACATATTTTGTCTTTTCCTTTGCACTGAACTTGGCAGGGATTGATTTCCCATTTGCGGCGGAAAGCAATCCTCTGTTCATATGTTAATTGGACTCCTCAAGCTTCAGCTGAATAATTTATATTTAGAACTATGTCTACTTAACTAGGATCACATTTCCATTTGTTGCATAAATAATCCTTATAAATTATGTATGAAAAAATAATTATTACCATTATATGTTTTGATGAATGGGTCGCCTAGCTCTCTCTCTCTCTCTCTCTCTCTCTCTCTCTCTCTCTCTCTCGGTGTGATGTGTCTGTGTGTTTATATGTTCATCTGTATGTTTCATGGATTTGACATTGTAATGAATTCACAATTCTGGCTAACATATGCTTTTGTAGAAGCTACATGATCTTGACGCTTTATTTGGGCTCATGAATATAAATAACTTGTTTATTTACTTTTATGTAGCTGTATTGCTTAATTTTTTTGGTAATGACTTCTGTACATCTAATTTCTGAATGCAAGCAGCTGATAGTGAAAGATGTTGCAGCTCATGGTATAAATGTTACTTTGACTTGTGACCCATCTGCAACTTCGATCCTTGTGCCTAGCATTCTTCCAACTATCCACACTTGAACTATGCTAACATTCTGTTGATCATGTACTTGCTACTCTGATTGCTAAGTTGGAAATATTTATCCATGTTTGATCCAGGTGGAGAAACCTACAGACCTATCGACAAGGAGGAGCTAAAGACAAACACTCAAGAGGAGGGGGGCTCTGTTGGTGAGGGCACACTCGACACAAGGTGGATCTGCTACTTGAAGTTACCATTCGTAGCCATTTTGGATGTTGCCCTCCAATAACTGCATACTTGATGAGTATTGACAATGTGATCCTGCAGTATCGTGTGTTTAGTTCTTTTGTCTTGGTGTTTCTTCATTCAAGTTAATGTTTGTGAATAAGAAATTTCTGGCGTTGTATGCATATCTCGTGCAAGAGCTGTCAATGCTTCAACCTGAATTCGTTGCCAAATACTGATGCACTGGTTTAGGATTTCTGAACACCTCATTATGGAGAAAACAAAACGGTAGATAAGTCTAAATGATTATGCGTTTTGTTTTACTGTGTGTGGTTATGGTACTTATATGTATTTCATACACATGAATAGAGACCATTTTTACGAAAGTTCGAGTTTGCCAGGGGTATAAATGGAATGAAAATGAATTGATAAAACATTCCTAGAAAAAAATTATGCCAAGCCTTTAATTTGTTCGCATCCATCACCTTTAATTGTACTGGGCTAACTGCGAATGGGACACTTATGCATCAGAAGCTATCTAACTGGGATAAATTTACTTTGCATTGAGCCAAATGCGAACACAACACTTACGTACCAGAAGCTACCTAATTAGGATGATTTTGGCCGCAGAGGACCGGCGAGGAGGCGCCCCATGGGGCGCCCCAACTACTAGTACAATTAAAGATGCTGTTACAGATGCTCTACCGGAACCTCGTCTCGCTACCGGCGGTGAGCGAGGAGACTGAGGAAGGGGTTCGGGCCGTCAGCCGCCCCAGATATTCAGAAAAGAAGCGCAGGGAATCAAACGAGAAGAAATCATGGCCGACTACCTGCTCCGACACCAAAAGTCAACTCTTTGTCTTTGGTTGGTTCTTCTTATGGATCAGTCCACCGGAGACCCGGAGCCCAACCCCAGTGCATCCATTCCAAGAAACGCCAAGCGATGGGCACCCTCGCCGCCGTCCTCCTCCTGGCCGGCCTGCTCGCCGCGCTCGCGTACGTGCTGCGCGTGGCCCACTCCCTCCTCTGGGTCCCGTACCGCCTGGAGCGCCGCTTCCGCCGGCAGGGCATCCGGGGGCCCCCGCGCAGGCTGCTCGTCGGGAACGGGTCCGACTGGGTGGCCCTCCTCGCCGCCGCCAAGTCCACGCCGCTCCCCTCTTTCCACCACGCCGTCATCGACCGCGTGGCGCCGCACTACCGCGTCTGGCCGGCGCAGTACGGCTGGCCGTTCGTGTTCTGGCTAGGGCCCCGGCCGCGGCTGGTGATCTCCGGCCCGGAGGTCGCCAAGGCCGTGCTGACCGACTCCACGGGGGCCTTCAACAAGGCTACTACCGGCGGCACCAACCCGCAAGCTCGGCAACTCATCGGCGAGGGGCTGGTGGGGCTCAGCGGGGAGACCTGGGCGCACCACCGCCGTGTGATCGCGCCCGCCTTCAACATGGAGAGGGTCAAGGTGAGGAAGCGTTTCTTGAGCTCGAAACGAAACAGAAAATTGGCGATTTTACTTGTAAATAAATCATAATACTGTAGTACTTAACCCTCTCGCCGGCGTAGGTACGTGCTACCTGTTGTAGACAGCTATGAGCGGCGTGGGCATGGTGGGGGGAGGATGAGGGCGAAGCGCGCGGCTCCCTTCTCTCTCTCTCTCCGGCGTACGAGTCGTGCTGGTCGTTCCTTCCTTTCTTTGCTCAGCTGGTGCGTGTGTGTGCTACTGCTACTGCTGGCTCGGATCGGAGCTGGTGTGTGTGTGTGCTACTGCTACTGCTACTACTGTGCGCGTGTCGTACTGTACATGCTAGTCGATGGATGGAGGACCACGCGCGCGCCGGTTTCAATCGGTCATCTCTCATTTCTTTTCTCTTTTTTTTTTTCACGTGCTCATTTCTTTTCTCACGTGACGGGAGCCGGCCAATACCAAGCGCGCGCGTCTGGTTACTTGTGATCGATTAAAGTTACAACATGTGGTGATGTGGAGGATGATTTTGTACGACGCTCGGCTCAGGGACCCACACCTGGACTGGATGCATGCGTTGGATCCCCTAATTAACTCATGCTTTTGCTGTTTCTCCATTTATAATCGTTTCAACCCAAAATAAACACTCTACGTACAAGTAGCAACATTTTCCTTTCCCATTTCTTTGTTTTCTGGCTCAACTTCTTTTTTTCCTTGGTACAAATAAGATAAGAACGTGACTTCAACTACACATGCACAGCAATTCATACTCCAACGTGACTTCTAGATGCATTTTAGTTTGAGATAGTACATCCAAATCTAGATAAAATTGAGACATCTATTTTTAGACGAAGCGAGTTGAGTGTCCCCGGCGGACCAAAACCCCGATCCCCCTGGTCTGTATCCGTGCGATCTGGTCAACTGTTCGGTGGCAACCGTCAGATTGCGATGCAGTCCATCTTTTTTCCTCTGACCTCGTCTCTCTCCCAACCTCAACTTTGCTCCGGATGGGAATTATCGCAAGGGAAGAAAACTGCACTGCTCTGGAGATCAACCGGCCGGGGACCGGCGCAGCTCCACCGTCAGCCGCGACCGCCACCTAGGCAGGCGAAGCTCGTAGCACCTAGTCCCCTTGCATCAACGGCGGTGTCGCTTGCTGCAACACACAACCAACATGTACTGACGACGGCGGCGACTTGAGGCGGTGTCGGCGGTGGTTCCCAGCAGTGCATCAAAGCCGACGACATATTCTAGCAGCACTGGTGGCCGTCCGTAGCAGCGCCAACGGCCGTACGTAACAGCGGCGGGGGTGGTGGTTTGTAGCACCGCAGGTGGTTGATGGCCTGCGGCAGCCCGGCAACCCGTATGTAGCACCTCCCGCGGTTTGTAGCACCGCCGGTGGCAGATGGCCTACGGCAGCCTGACAACCCATTTGTAGCACCTCCCACGACAGTTTGTAGCAGCGCCGGCGGCAGTGTGTAGCATAGCCGGCGGTGGATGGCCTGCGGAAGCAAGAGATGATGGCGAGCGCTGGTGGACGGCTTGAAGCTTCCGTGCCCCTGATAGCAGTGCCGCCATGCCCTACCAGCGACGCAGTCCCGCCGGCTGTAGCGCGACGTCCGTAGAGAAAGGCAAGGAAAGGAGGACTTGGGCGACGATGATGAGATGTACTACAGGACAAAAAGATAAACGAGATAAAGAAGGCGTCGGTGGTGTGTGGATCCAATGGGGACACGTGGCGTTCGCTGGAGGAGGAGGATACGGTGCGTGCCATCCTCCGGCTGATTGCCAGGTTTTTCCTTTTGGAACAGAGCTACTACCTAACAAAATAAAGATCCCCTCTTTCATCGAATTTACCACAACAATATGTATCCGTATGTTCAGCTCAATGTGAACGACATTATTCACCTCATCCACACGTTCACATGTAAAGTTGTAAACACGAGTTTTTTGACCGTGTGGTCGTGTGGAGCTGCGGCTAGCTAATCTTTTTTTTTGTTCTACTTCTTCTTTCTTCCTATTCCTATTCCTATTTCTTTTTATATGGTGCCAATGTCCGATCGAGCTCAACTCCTGTACGTATTATGTCACACGTACGATTAACTAGGCCGTGGCAAAGAATTTGCCCGCTGAGTTTACCTGTACCGGAGATCGACGGACAGGCCAGCTGCGGCGGAGTTCCCAAGTAAGGCATCTCCAACGCCGCAACACATATCGGATGCCTAAAAGTGGTGTGCGAATATTCGCGTCACTCCGCGGATATATTTTGACCGCGCGTCCGTTTGCGTCTCGGTGTGCTCCCAGCGGGGCAACCCATTTTATGTTTCCATTTAATATTTAAAAAACATAATGTACTACAACCTATACAAACTACAGTCGGTAGAAGCCTAGAGTACTTGGTGCCCGACGGCCCGGCTCCATTGTTGCGTCCCTCCCTCATCTGCTTCTCCGCCGCCAGCTGTGCGGCCACTAGAGCTCGGTGTGCCGCCGCGTCCTCTAGCAGGCACGACCGCAGCGTTTCGTTCGCGGCATCCTCGGCCTTCTTGAGCGTCTCGAAGGAGTCGACTAACGCCCTCTGCTCCGCCGCCTTCTCCTCCGAGGTAGGCGCATCAGGGTCATCAGAAGACCATGAGATGTCGGAGTCGTCGTCCTCTTCGGCGGCCACCACCCTGCGGCGTTCCATCTCGGCGTCAAACGCCACGTGGGCCGCCTGCTCCTCCTATGCTTCCTTCTTCGCGTCAGCCAAGAACTTTGCGTCCCTGACCGGGTCGAGGAGGTCGTCGGCTTCGTCGGTCTCCTCCGAGCGGGAGCCGGGGGAGGTGGAGTCGAGGTGGAGGTGGAGGGGCGGCAGTTGTCCTACGGTGGAGGTTGTGCGGCGGCTAGGGTTTAGTGTGGGAGGAGATGAGATGCGCGCGCCCCTGTAGGCCGGAGATAGGCGACGACCGCGTCACGCCTGGTATCGCCATTAGTTCGTGCGCAGAGGTAGGCGATGGCCGCGCGCCATGCAAGGCATCGCCATTACGTGCGCAGCTGCCTCGGCGGCGGCGGCAGGCTGGAAGGCATCGAAGGTCGCGGCGGGCCCGACGAAACGTCCGCTAGACGTGAGCGTACACTTTGCGCGTCCGCGTAGCGTCCGTAGAGACTCATCTCATCGGAGGCACATATTTGGGCCAGGTTTGCGTCTTCTCAACGGTGCGGTTGAGAAGACCAACGACGAGTCAGTGGGAGTTGAAAACCTATCCTGCGCCGTCACTCGGACGTCAGCGTCTTCTTCTCCGGCTTCCCCATGGCTCAACTCCAGCCTCCAGGCCGGCGGTATTGCATACAGGGTGCATGTAGGATCGCTACCGTCTCACCTCGTTGTCTCACCCCTTCTCACACTAATATTTAATTAAAAACCGATAGTCGTCCAAATCACAAAGGCAACACCAAAAGATTTATCAACGAAATGACACATGAAACTGCAACCGTCGTCATGCCCCGTACACCCCCCTAAGACAGAAGGCACTACAGCTACGGCATGACGCATCAACCCATCATCAACGTTAGTCGTTGTTTATGTTATAATAGGTCATAGAAACACGACCAAACCAAAAGGAGGACAACTTATTACAAGAGTTGGGCCATCGACCTCGAAGTGGGAAATTTGCACTATAAGTCCTGAATCTTCATGCGCTATAGCCCCGTATAAAACCTTTTTTTTAGAACACAGTATAACGCAAACGCTCACAAACACGCACGTACAAACACCCATATGAACGCACGCACACCCTACCCCTATGAGCACCTCCGAGGGACTGAGCCGGCATATCCCGAGGTTGACGAAGTCACCACTGGCGCCTCGTTGTTGACGGGCATGTCACCTACCACTGAAAGCATAGTGTCGGTTAAATCCTGGAATAAAACCAGGTAAATGCAAACACCCATGCCAAGTCTAGGACTTGAACCTGGGTGGGCTGGTTCCACCACAAAGGACCTAACCACCAGAGCCAAGCTCAGTTTGCCCCCGTACAAAACTTTGAACCGACATGACTATGAAACGACACTCGGTTCACAAAAAGGACTACAATGGATAAATATTATGGACTTCTAGCATAAAACTACCACTTCGAGGTCGTCAACCAAACTCTTGTAAGAACTTAGCCATTCATGTTACCGTGACCTAATTTCACATAAACAAAGAGTAAGGGCATTTCCAACGGGGCGACACATTTCGGACGCCCAAACGGACGCGTCTAAATTGTTCGTGCGGTTTACATCGGCCTCCAGCCATGTCCGTTGCCTGCAGGAGGCTGTGGTGAAGGTGGCCACGGATCGAGCCGGAGGCCTTGCAGCGCGACGAACGCCGAGGATGGAGGCCTCCCGGCGCGAGCGCGTCGCGGAGCGATGGCGAGCCCGTCCCACAAGCGAGCTCGCAGCTCGTCGAGCTCGCTGCCCCAGGCCATGGGTCTCTCCTCGGCGGTCTGGTCCCGCCTCGCCGACCCGCCGTCGTGGTCGTAGTCCGCCATATCCGTCCTCCTCCATGTCCTCGTCCGCGTCCTCCTGGTCGTCCTCTCTTCCGCGGCGATATTGTGGTCGAAGTACTCGTCGCCGAGGTAGCCAGCGCGGCGGCACGCGTCAAACCCCGTCCCGAAAGAGATCCAGTTGTAGGAGTTGAGCGCGTACGCCGATCTTCCCGGAGATCCGGCGGCAAGATCGCTCGGCGGCGGCGCACCTCGTCCCGGTGCTGTCGGCCCTCGCACGACACGAGGAGGACCGGCACGCGCCTCGAGTTGAGGTACCAGCCCCCTCCACGCAGGTTTGCGTCCGGCCATGGTACCTGCCGACTTTCCCTCGAAAGGCGGCGCGCAAGCTCGACGCGGACTTACCGCCCTACCCGTGGCTTCTTGCCGGACCGCGAGCCGCTAGCCTCGTGGTCGTTCTTGGTCTTGCGGAATGGCCATCATTTTTTCCCCATGGCGTCGGTCGGGTGGATAGTGTGGGCTCTAGCAATGGTGTGGTCGGGGAAATGGGCGCCGGTAGCGTCCCTTTAAGAGGTTTGGATGCCATCTCGCCTTCAATATCCTGCCACTACGACGCCGCCCAGCTGCACACGCTCGCGGAAGCCGAGGCGCGCCATTAACGTGGCCCTGGAAATGTTGCAGCGCGCCTCCCGTAAGTAATGCCGCGGAAAACGAAGCATCTGTGCAGACCCGTGCGAGGACCTGGCGGACGACCGCAGCGTCCGCGCAGCGTCCGCAAAGACGTAAACCTGGCGCATATTTGGGCCACGTTTGCATCGCCGCGGACGGCCCGGTCACTAAGCTTCGCCCCGCTCGAGGTGGTACCAAACGCATTTTCGGCCCGGGCGGACGCAAACGGTCACTCAACGTCCATTTGCGTCGCCCCATTGGAGATGCCCTAACGTCACCTAAATTCACCACTCTAGATGACAAGCTAGCATTTTAGATGTTTTTGGCCCATCGGGTATAGGAATGGTCAAAAACCCTTCTCCTTTGGCATGGGGTCCTAAACTCCTATTATTTTATGCCATTTTCGTTTGATGAAATCGTGGTGTGGCACTGTTGATGACTCTTATTTCATGTGAATTATCATAGTAATAATAATTTTAGTATATATTGTCATGTAGTCCCTCCTAGTCACCATTAGTGGACCTTGTTGTCGTGCATCTCCCTTCCTCTCTGCAAATTTACCATGTCCGACTCATCTCTCTCATTTTCAACCTTCCACTCTCCCAAAAATCTCATATGTTGTCGATGTGGCTTCCTATCATCTCACACCATCTTCCGCCCTCTCACTGCTCACCCAATCATTAACCTACCCTCTTGGGGGGAGTTTTTCCTCCACGTCACTACTTAGCTACACCGTTAGCACTGCCCACCTAAACTCTAGGCCTATCCATCTTCTTATGTTGCACATGAAATAACATGCACTAAGCATCTCCTATCATGAAATAACAAACTCATATCCGAGCTCTAGCACGACGGACGTACACTTGCATGATCGTGGATTTCTACATCGTCCAGTTTCCCCAAACTCAATATAACTTCCACACAGCAAATTCAAAATCTAGTTTGGAATAAAGGAAATTTTATGTAGGTTTTTTTAATTAGTGCAGTTCTATGGTCTCCGTGTAGTTTTTGGAGGGAAAACATATTAGCTACTTTTTTAATTATAAAGAGTTGTTTAATGTGCCACATTGTGCGTAAGTACATGTATTAGGCGACCAAAATAGGCACACCTAAGGCTGGCTATGACTAGGGTTTACCCCTGACCCATCCTTCCTCGTGCACCTCCCCTTTCTCATGTCGATGCCTCCCACCCCGATCCATATCAACCCGCCCCACCCAACCCCAGTCTCCCAACCTATATGGGACCTCCTCCCCTACTCTCGAGATTCCTGTATCTCCCGCCCACTCTCTCACATGCCCCCTCGCCGATACGGGTCAACCTTGTTGGCTCTAACTTGTCTCCCCCACCCGAGACACGTCCCACCCGGCCCATCCCCATCTGCACGAGCTCCCGTATAACATCGACGTCAGCAACCTCTCTCCTATACCACCAACTTGACTCGTTGATGGTCGACCTCGCATACCACCGCAACCTCGCCGCGCCCTACATCCACGTCGTCTAAAAGGGGCGGTGCGTACACCAAAGAGACGTAAAAATATACACGACCTAGTGTTGCTAGCTGGAGAAGCTCAACGTTTAGGGCACCTCCAGCGGAGCGACCCGAATGGTCCATTTGGGCCGTGCCCCGAACAGAAATTTGGTCGTGGTCCGGTCTGCCAGGCCAGTGCCCTCAGCGGTGCGACCCATTTGGTCCTATTGATGGCTAAAAAAAGGTTGTTGGGTTGCTACCATGCGGGCGCTTAGCCCACTGGAAATCCGGCCCGACGCATCTCTTACCCACTCAAGAGAGGACACGGGAGGACGTGCACACGTTGTCCGGCCCGACGCATCTGTTACCCAAATTTGTTGAACGGCTGGGCCGGTCCACACGAGTTGATCCGTTTAGGTGGGTTGCTATTCCGCGCGAACCGTTTCGAACTACCCATGGCAGACAAGACATACGGCTTTCCCAAGGCTTCATGTGTCAGCCACCACTCCAACTAGGTGGTGTTGCCGCATCTGGCAACCACTCTGACATACTACTCCCGACAACCGCCCCAACGTGCAGATGCCAGTAAGGTTCCTCTCCTCTTGCATGCTTGTTTTGCTAAAATTGTTTGTGTAGATTTGGTCTCCAGGAGCCCTGCTATACGTACGACAATACGTGTACGATACTTGTACGATCAGCCTGACAGCAAGCTCACTTCACGCGGGGGAACAAGACCATGTGCCTTCCTTTGCTATTTGCCTACTCCTACTAGAATCTACAACACCAAGTCTAAGATCAAATCGTGTTCTTTCTTCTCGTCCTCCCCGACGGTTGCCGTCGCCACCACTCGTTGTTCGTGTTTGTGACAGATTTGCTCAACATTGAGCATGAAAGTGCGTATATATGCAAAACTTTGTTCATTTGTTCCATGAGAATTCAGTAGCTCCTTAATCATCGGCTTCGTAAGGGCATCGTCAGTGGAGCGACCCATAATGTTCTGGGCTTTTCGAATTGGTTCACGCGGACAAGCAGACCGGTCGCGCATCCGGCGTGACCCATCAGTTCACCAAATTTAGAAAGCCGATGCGTCTACACGGACAGGTTGCTGCCGCTCGTGCTCCCCCAACATCGCCGCCTTCCCGGCTGCCTCGTCGTCCTGCTCCTCCTTCACCTCCAGCTTCAGGATGAGGAGGGCGCCGCCTGCGCGCCTGTGCTTCTACCGACTAACGCTATTGCCGCCGCGTCTCGGATTGACGGGCGGCATCGCGAACTCCGGCTCCTCCTTCACCTCGCTCTTAGGCACAGTGTAGGGCGCGTCGCGGTGCGTCGAAGAAGGCGCCGATCGCGACGGCCCTGACGAGGAAGAGTTGGAGGAGGACGAGTACATCCTCCTCAGCTGCCAGCGCGCTGCGGGCGTAGGGGATGGTGGCGGCGACGACGACATCTCCAACCTCGGCACGCCGTCGATGACGTGCTCCAGGGTGCGCCCCGGAACGCCCCAGAAGAGGAAGCACCCCTCCTTGTTCTAGCGGTTCCGCCGGCCGATGAGGCTGGCGGTGCTGTTCATCTTGACGTCGTGGTCCGCCTGGAAGTAGTCGACCCACCAGGTGTCGTTGCCGGTGGCCGCCCAGGTTGGATCGGCCCGCTCCTCGGCGGTGAGGCGAGCCCGACGGGCCCTGATCGCGTCCCTCCAGCGCTCCGTGTCCGGCGGCGGGACGCCGACGCCGTTGACGGCCATCCTACACCCGTCGCTGCTTGGTAGGCGCATGTCCGGCGGGACGGGATATCCCGCGCGGTACAGCGCGCGTGCCTCCGCCACGGTCAGGCTGACGGGGCCAAAGCCGTTCGCCGCGGCGATCTTGCGGGACGACGACATTGGCGGAAGAGGTTGGGAACGGCGAGGGAGGAGGATATTTGGGAGCGGCGAGAGGTTGGAGCGGCGAGACGTTGGGATGGGGACGGAAGGAGGGGTGCCCTTATTATGCAATGGCGCCAGGCGAAGTGGCAGCGGGGCGTTGGACGCAATAAATGCCGGTGCGGATGGCCACGTCATGCACGACGAGACGCGTCCCTGCAACGCCTGGGAAAGCTGGGACGCCATTAACGTCTCTTGACCAGAGGTAGGCGACGGGGTTTAAGGCTTCTGATCGCTGACGCGTCGGGCCCGCGTCTCCTCGCCTTGCTTTTCGTTGTGTCCGGCGTGCCCGGAGCATCCCCTATGTAGCGGGCACAGGCTCAGGACGCCGGACAACGTATTGGGCCACGCCGGTCGGAAAGTGCCTTTGGGACGCACGGCTAGGAACGAAATTTTGTCTGACGCGCCTCAAATCTTTTTGGAGGACGCTTTGGGGACGCGGCTGGAGATGCTCTGAAGAAGCCAAGACAGGAAGTATTATGAGTGTTGTTTTGTTTCGGGCTGGGCAGTGGGCAGTGGGGCAGTGGGGCTGATGTTAATTAGCTTGGTGGGCCAGAGGAAAATTAGTACTGTGGAGAAACATGGTAGGTGGATCGTATGTGAATTGTCGTATGTGGAGCAATTCCGATTTGCAAATGGCACGCGCGCCTTTACAAACGAGCCACGATACTTATGTCCCATACATGTACGATGTGGTATGGTAGCTAGGCCGAGAACCTGTAACATTTTGTTTACCTCTGTCACATCATCAGCAGCTATTCTTTTTGTTGTCGTATATAAAAGAGCATCTACGTAAATAATAGTACATGGTCTTGATGGCCCGTTGTATAAATGGACATACAAGCTTCATACAAACACAAACAATGTCATCTAGATCAAAGGCATAGCTGTGTGACACTAGTCATTCACGCGTGAAGATGAGGCACGCATGTCCTCCTCGTCTCCTGCCCTCCTTCTAGCGCCAGAGATGGATGGTTGGATGACGAGGTACACTACACCAGAGGTAGGCGATCATGCACACGGGCCTCCCACCGACTTGCCGTTCTTTCACGGGGAGGACGACGCGGTCACAACACGTCAACACCGACGGTTAGACCGAGGCCCTCGAAGCCAGAGACGGTAGGCATGCAACACCCCTGCAACAGGTGATACAAGTACAACCCAATGGAAGCGACACAGGGAAGAGACGTGGTGGATGAAGCTGAATTGGCTCCGGTGCAGGTTCTTCCAGCATCGTTCTGGTGGTCCAGGACTCGTGGTGCGGCTCGTTGCTCTCAGCCGTCTGACGCACTCGTGCTCGACTCTTCTAGGACGCGCAGTCGCCTGGTTGAAATAGACTTTTATCATGCTATATCAAAATAGAAACCACACGGTACAACTTATGGGCCACAGAAGCAAGTCCAAAGGAAACAAAAGAGAAATAAAAGAGACGTAGTTGCCTCCGACTCCGTCGGCTAGGAGGCCACCACTTCGGCAACGTTCTCCTGTGATGCGGCTGCGGGTTTTGGAGGCTGCGGCAACTCGAGGAGATGGCAACGGCGGCGATAGTTTTGGTGTAGGGGACAGCGGCGGCCGCTTGAAGACATGGCTACCGTTATGCTTGTGCTTGCGTGGGTTGCTGTTGCATCATATGAGGTAGCTAAGAAGCGATCCATGAACCTGTGGGCTTGCTTAGCTAGCATGTGGGTGTGTCTTCGACGTTGAGTTAGGTGTTGCTAAACGCGCGTGTCGCCGGACTAGATCGAGCCAGCCTTGCAGCGTCATATTCGCCAGAAGGTGCTCGACGAGCTGTGTCTTCAAGATCGGACCAAAGCGAACCAGACAGTACGTGCCGTCGGCGTCACGGTCGCACCAGACCATGCTGCAGAGCGCAGTGAGTAGGCCGGTCGTGACCATGTCGGAGTTGATGCCGGCGCCGACGGCGAGATGGCGAGGAGGCAGACGTTGGTCATTGAGATGTTGAGGTTAGTAGCAAGGTGGGTGAGCACGAGGAACAGTGCGAGTATGATGCCCAGCTGCCCGCCACCATTAATCAATCGTCATTCCAAGAAGCTGAGAAATGTGGGGTTATATGGTCAGGGAGTCAACAAAACCACCCTCTAATGCGGTGACGAAGAAGACGCGGCTACCGTTATGCTTGTGCTTGCGTGTGTTGCTGTTGCATCATATGAGGTAGCTAACAAGCGATCCATGAACCTGTGGGCTTGCTTAGCTAGCATGTGGGTGCGTCTTGGACGTTGAGTTAGGTGTTGCTAAACGCGCGTGTCGCCGGACTAGATCGAGCCAGCATTGCAGCGCCATATTTGCCAGAAGGTGCTCGACGAGCTGTGTCGTCAAGATCGGACCAAAGCCAACCAGACAGTACGTGCCGTCTCGGCGTCGCGGTCGCAACAGGCCATGCTGCAGAGCGCAGTGAGCAGGCCGGTCGTGACCATGTCGGAGTTGATGCCGGCGCCGACGGCGAGATGGCGAGGAGGCAAACGTTGGTCATTGAGATGTTGAGGTTAGTAGCAAGGCGGGTGAGCACGAGGAACTGTGCACCAGCTGCCTGCCACCATTAATCAATCGTCATTCCAAGAAGCTGAGAAATGTGGGGTTATATGGTCAGGAATCAACAAAACCACCCTCTAATCAGCAAAACAGGTTTGCAAAACAGCTAATAATAAGGCCAGGGGGTCATTTACCCGGTTTTGGAAAGATAAGGGGGTTAAGTGTGCGGCTTTAAACTTATTAAGGGGATGTTGCGTCCCTTTTATGAAACTTATGGGGGTTATATGAACTTCTTTCTACTATACTAATATAGCAACCACACGGTACAACTTCTGGGCCACAGAAGCAAGTCCAAACAAAGCAAAAGAGAAGTAAAAGAGACGCAGTTGCCTCCGACTCCGTCGGCTAGGAGGCCGCCACTTTGGCAACGTTCTCCTGGGATGCGGCTGCAAGTTTTGGAGGCTGCGGCAACTGAGTACTCGCAGCAACTCGAGGAATGTGGCAACGGCGGCGATAGTTTTGGTGTAGGCGACGACGGCGGCCACTCGAGAGGAGAGCTGCGGCGGTTGTATAGGCGGCGGCTCTAGGTGAGCGGCGGCGGCGGTGACGGTTCAGGAGGAGCGGTGGCGGAGGCTAAGTCAGGAAAAGACCCGCCTCTGATACCATGTGAAATTGTGAGGAGAAACGATACCCTTATTGGAGGGTTCGGGTACGTGTTATATGAGGTTGGAAAAGCCTCAGCCGTTGCGCATACAAGGAGATACAAATACTTTTAAAATTCTATTTATACCGTATGTGTACAAGGTTTTTACGTCTAACATTGGGAACCCCCATTGTATATAAAGACCCATCGACCAATGCACGGACATGTATTTCAGGGGTAGGTAGGGCTCATCAGACACAATTGTGTCATCTGAGTCGAGACTCGTGAAATGTGTTGTAAAAACAACCATTGATTGGTGCATCTTATTATAGCATTTATTTCATACCTGGACGCCGTTGGATGAAAATGCACTGTCGTACATCGCGATGGCCACGACCGAGAAAAACAATGCAAAGTCGCAGATAGTGGTCGCCGTGTGGTGTGCATTCTACGTCGTGTGTTATGTTGCCAAGTAATTCTACACTCCTAAGACATTCTTCTGCTGATTAGATCATGTGACAAGAAGAGTTTAACATGGTGCAAAATTCTCCCGAAAATGCAATGATATATGCTCTTGAATCTCCACTTTACCTTGTCAACGACACCAAGATGCAACCAAACTACTTACGGACAATCAGCTCACGCGTGTCACCGGATATTTGTCAAAGTTAGCCGATCTTCACAAGGCATACTCATACTCCGTTTCCAACTATTTTAGCTTTTTTTTAAGATAACTTGAGCGATATTAGCTGGCGCCGCGGTGCAACAGTCTGGTCTCAGATGGGCTTCAAAGGCTCAGTCGTCCACCCATCCGGCTAGGAGGCCGCCACTTCGGCAACGTTCTCCTATGATGCGGCTGCGAGTTTTGGAGGCTGCGGCAACTGAGTACTCACGGCAACTCGAGGAGAGTGGCAACGGCGGCAATAGTTTTGGTGTAGGCGACGACGGCGGCCGCTCGAGAGGAGAGCACAGCGGCGGCGTTTTTTTCTTTGTGGTTTTGTATAGGCGGCGGCTCTAGGTGATGAGCGGCGGTGATGGTTCAGGAGGAGCGGTGGCGGCGGCTAAGTTAGGAGAAGACCCACCTCTGATACCATGTGAAATTGTGAGGAGAAAGCGATACCCTTATTGGAGGGTTCGGGTACGTGTTAGTTAATGTTATATGAGGCTGGAAAAGCCTCAGCCGTTGCTATACCTGGGCATGTGTCGGGCCGGGCCGGGCCTCGGGCCGGCCCGAGGTAGGCCCGACGCAAAAAAACCCGGCCCGGCCAAAATCCCACCAAGCCCGTCGGGCCGGTGTTAAAGTGCGTTTTGGGGCTACCCAGGCCCGGCCTGGCCCGGCAGTCGGGCCAACATTTCTGGCCCAGGCCCGAGTTTTTCTGGCCGGGCCTGGGCCGGGCTGCCCATGGCCAGATATAGCCGTTGCCCATACAAGGAGGTACAAATACTTATAAAATACTATTTTATATCGTATGTGTACAAGGTTTTTATGTTTAACACTGGGATGCGTCTGCTCGGAACCCCCATCGTATATAAAGACGTCATCAACCTATGCACGGACATGTATTTCAAGGGTAGGTAGGCCTCAGACACAATTGTGTCATCTGAGTCGAGACTCGTGAAATGTGTGTTGTAAAAACAACCATTGAGGCCTCGTTTGGATGTACGGGGAGCATATCCCAGGGAACGAAATCCACCGACAGGAATTTCCTGGGCACGAGGGAAACCCCGGTTTCCCCTCCCGCTGGGGTAAATTAGCTTTGCCATTTGGACAGCAAATGACGGGAACGGAAGGGAACAGGCAAAGCAGATCTTGGGGGCAGGAGAAGAACTATCGCCGGGATGTCGCTGTTGCCGGAGGGAGGCAGAAGCGCCGCTCCAGTCGCCGGAGGAAGGTAGAAGCGCCGCTCCAGTCGCCGGAGAGAGACGGAGCCGCCGCTCCTAGCCTCCTAGGTAGAGGTCGCACCCGACGCGCCTCTCTGCGTGCAGGCGATTGAGGCAGAGGGAGGACGATCCGACGGAGGAGAGGGGAGAGGGGAGAGGGGAGAGGGTAGAGGCGAGAGAGGCGAGAGAGGCTCCGGTCGCCGGAGGAAGAGGGTCGCCGCCTCGCCTCCCTGTCTCGCGAGCGAGTCGCGGATCTCGTTCCCCACCTGTGGAGTCGTGGAACGCACTCCCGGGGACGAACGCGGAAACGACGGGGAACGCACACGTCGCGGACAACCAAATGGCCTGGTGGGCTAAACCGGGCCAACTCATCCCAGGGTTAATTCGGCCCGGGAAAATACGGGGAACCCCTCGGGAAAGCCTGCAACCAAACAAGCCCTGATTGGTGCATCTTCTTATATCATTTATTTCATCCCTGGACGCCGTTGGATGAAAATGCACTGGTCGTACATCGCGATGGCCACGAAGGAGAAAAACAATGCAAAGTCGCTACGTCATGTGTTATGCTGCCAAGTAATTCTAGCTACACTCCTAAGACATTCTTCCGCTGATTACATCATGCATGTGACAAGAATAGTGTAATATGGTGCAAAATTCTCCCGAAAATGCAATGATATATGCTCTTGAATCTCCGCTTTACCTTGTCGACGACAACGAGATGCAACCAAACTACTTACGGACAATCAGCTCACACGGGTCACTGGATAATTTGTCAAAGTAAGTCTTTGATCTTCACAAGGCATACTCATATTCCGTTTCCAACTATTTTAGCAAGGACGACATCTATACATGCCTCCACGCACAGTGCACACCCATGAGAACTTCTCTATCCGACCTAGTCTCTCGAGGAAGCATGAGTACGAAATTCAGATATTTCTCAAATAGCGATGACTTGAGCGATATTAGCTTTTTTTTCTTGAGATAACTTGAGAGATATTAGCTTGCGCCGCGGTAACAACAGTCTGGTCTCAGATGGGCTCGAAAGCTGCCTAGATGCTGGCTCACTCGTCCACCCATCCGGCCCAAAGGTGGACGCAGCTTAGTTGTGTGGCCCATGCATGCATGTGTGTGTATATGGCTCAATGGCAAATTTTTAGTCCCACCTTGCTAAGCCAAAGAAGTTGAGAGCACCTTATAAGGGGGGTCCTTTGTTGTCCTCTAAAATAGTAGAACCACTCTATGGAGCATGTACACATAGCGCGTGCGCTCGCGTGAATATTCGCGACTTAAGACTTTGGACGCTTGGCGATGGCGCATCTAGCCCTACCAAATATAATCCTACTTTTTTATTTTGCATGTGCTTCCATTTCATATCGCTTTGATTTGTTTCTTTGGTCAGCTAAGTGTGCTGTTTTCATTTTTTGGCAGATCAATCAGATGTCTTGGCTAAAATTGATGGACATGAGAGTGCCAATAACTGTTTCGAAAAAAAAATACCAATAAGGAAGGTATTCTAGTTAGATTCGTTGTTAAACTCACGAGGGTAAACACGTTTAGTTTATTATGTTATCGTTGTTAATTCGTTTTAGCAAGTATGAAATGGTTCTATATTGATAGGTCTGCTCTCCATCCTATGTATACATCATGTTTCATCTTGTTCACCCGGATGCGTATGATCATTATTGTCTCTTTATTAATCATTGGTATTTCTCTCTTAGACCCGTGGCGAATCAGTCAGCCTAGACTTTATTAATCGTTGTTTGATTTTGGATATTTTTTGTGTTCTCATTTTTTTTCAGAATTATTGAACATGTTTTGTCTACGTTTGGAGGAGTGTGGTTGCTACGCAAGCCAAACCAACAACCACGAAGGCTTCACTCAGATCTCCTGTGAGCAACGCCACGAAGGCCTAGCCCACTTCCACTAAGGGATTTCCTCGAGGCGGAAACCGGGCCTTTACAAAGTTCTTGGGGCACACATCCACAACCGAATTGGAGGCTCCCAAATTTTAATATGCATAGCATAAGTAAATGAGTTTACAACCAAAATCGGATTAATGTCTTTGTAATGCTGAATAATCCTTCTGCAAATAACCAAATGCAAAAGTGTGTTTCGCATAGTGGCATATTTTTCAAGAAGGAGTTTCTCACGAAAGATTTAGTGGGAGGACAATATAACTTGATATTATTGTTGAATCTGCGCAAGATGAGAAAAGTAGCGCAACATCGAAGATAGTTCTTGAGATGGCCACAATAATGATCGTGGCTCCCATGTCTACAAAGTTTTGTATTCCTGTAAATCGAAGGACCTATTGCTTGTAGATATGGTTGAATTTGTAATCTAATAAAAGACTTGAGGACAAAAAATTTTGTTGAAAAATGATGAACCGACTACATGCAAAGAAGCTGTGATGGGCCCAACTCCATAAAATGGCTTGAGTGCCATGAAATCCTAGATAATATTCATAATTGGAAAAACATGTTAATATCTGAAAAAAAACTGAACAAAAATTTGGCCAAAGTAATGCCAAAGAAGTCACGGAATTCCCGAACTTGGGCGGCTCGATCTTGGAATTGAACGATACAGTGAGTGCGATCCTCATTTGCACTAATAGAGGTAACAAATGGTGTATAGCGATCATCATCCAGACCGCTAAGAATATATCCCTTGAGTTCATCCTGATCCACGGTTTTGCTGGCAGCAGCTAGCTCTTGTACAAACCCTGCATGGTGGCAATGAACTCTGTCATGTCTTGCTTCTTGGTATTGATCAATGCACCGCGCAAAAAATTCACACGGGCTCGAGACTCCGGTGCAAAAAGACTCTAAATCGTCGACCAAATCTGATGTGCATGCTCTAGTCCAATCATCTGAGCCAAGAGGTCTTGATCTAGTGATTTTACCAGGTAACTCATCACTGCTTGATCTCAAGCAAGCCAGACGGCATAGGCCCCACTCGGAACTTGAATTTTCTTCTTATCAGTATCTTCAATCTCCTCAGTTGTGGGCGGTGCAGAGTCGGAGCCATCCAGAAGCCCCATAGCATGTGCACCACGGAACACCGCAAGAACCTGAGTCCTCCAGAAGAGATGGTTATCCCGCGACAGCTTCTCCGAGGGTGGCGATTCAAGTGCAGCGATCAGACTCGCCGTAGCAGCGGCCGCCGATGGTGAAGAGGTCGAGGAAGACATGGTGTTAGTCGAGCACGGCGGCAGAAGGCGGTCGGGCTAGGTTGTTTGGGTTGTTTGTTTTTGGGTTTGATCTAGGGTTTTGAAACTCTCGACAGCAGGAGGCGATCGCAGCGATGTTTTTCTGAAGCTCTCAACGGCAGGAGGCGATCGAAGCGAGGTTTTTCTGGTTTGTGTTGATTGTCTTTGGGTCCTTCACCGGCAACAAAGATCACCGGCGGGTGGGTGTGGATGCGGCGGCTGCCCTCACGAGGTGGGAGGAGGCAACTCTGGTACCATGTGAAATTTCTAGGGTTGGAACCGTACCCTGTGGTGTGGAATAGCCCACACGTGACGTATACGAAGACTGTATTATACTGAGTAGAGTACTACTCTATGCCAGTACAAATACTGTATTACAATGTTTAACACTGTCATGGTTAGTGGTGTGTGTTGCGGGGTGAGATGACACGCCACTAGGTGAACAAAAAAAAATGCTGGTGTATGTGGTTTGGGTTTCTTAAATGGAACAGGGGCAAGGCCCTTTCATTCCAAAAAAAAAAATAGATTTTTTTTATTGCATTCACTCTAGAAAGTCATGTAATTACGAATCAGTGTCACATTATACAACTTCTCATTTTGCGGGGATGACATGACTATATTCTATCCAATATGGTAATACCTTTTTCTTGAAATAAACAAATCTCTACTAGAAGGTGTGGTGCCTCAAACATGTGACCTTGCTAAATCTGGGTAACCCGGCTCCTTCCCACTCAGGGGCAGCCGCAACCTGAACTCTTGATATCCACGGACCTAAATTCGTGCTTGTTCGCTAAGACTGCTCATAGTGGGAGTAACATAGCTAGTAACATCACACATCTCAAGACATTTTGGTGACATGGCATGCTAATAAATGAAGAAAGAGAGTGAGGTGGTAACTAGCTATGTTACCATAACATCACACATCTCAAGGCAAGATGAGTCTACAACATAATAAATGATACAATGCATGACACCACATATAAGTTACTACCCACTATAAAGGTAATAACCTACTCCCTCCGTCCATAAATAAGTGGACATCTAAGGTCTAAACTTTGTCCACAAAAGAGTGTACTCCTATCTTTCCAATGCACTTTAATTGCTTCTCTCTCATCGCACGAAAATCAAATCCAATAATATTAAGCACATGTCCTCCTTGTTTTCTACAAGCACTTAGCTCATTGGAGGTGAAATAATTAAAGTGGAGAGATGCATCTTCCCAATGCACTTTTCACTTCACTTCATAATTTGTCTCGAAAACCCCGCGTGTACACTTATTTGTGGACGGAGGGAGTAGAGTAGTAACATGACTTATGTTACTAGTCTAAGTTACTCCCCACTATGACCAGCCTAATGATGGGGCAGGTAGATTAGGCTAACATGGCTTGCAACAGCTGGGTGCGATCGTGCAACTTGCGGACAATTTATGGCTGCTGCGTGCTGCGGCCCTGTCTTGAATATCACGGCTGGTTGGTCGCTAGCGGTCTCACTCACGTCAAGCCCAGCACACGACACCTCGTGATTCGGGGCCGCGAGTGGTGCGTCGGGCGGGGGCGGGATATCGGTCGGTCAGTGTCGGAGACGGACGGACGTGGAGCCGACGGGTGCGGGGGAAACCGAGGGGTGGAGTGGCCTGTGGGCGTCGTGATCGTACGTGGGAGATCGGGCATCGCGCAACGCGGAATGACACGGGGAGCACCGAGCACTGGCGGAGCTTTGTTAGGCTGGTCATAGTGCATAGTATCATATTGTAGTATCATGTATATGATACTTGTCTATGATACTATCACTATAGTGGGTGGTATTATAAAGTAGTATCATAATCTTCTAAATTTATTATTTTGTAGAATCCCAATACAAAATGTGTGTACAAGATCTATTTAGCATTAGCTTTTCTCGTAACATGCGCTATGATACAATATCTACCTATGTTACTCTAATATTATCTCTCCTCATTAATTAGATGACACATCAACATTTTTGTGGGCCTAAGATATATAATACTACCTATGATACTAGCACTATGGCCAGCCTTAGGGCCAAACTGGACCATGGTCCGCCCAGGATTTTTGCCAAAAAAATGTTAACCCCTATGCATCTGAGGCTCAGCCCACCATCAGTCAATGTCTCTCCCTTTACGAGTCGACTTGGCCGTCCATTGGAGGTCGCGACTGCTGGGTCCGACAGTCGCAGCTGCTGAACGATTCAGAAATCAGAATAATCAGAGACGTCTTTGCTCTGCTAGCTAGGGACGTCCCGGACCAGGGAGACGGATCAAAGTTCAGAGAGCTCGTGGTCGTGGGTAGCTGTAGCCGTGCTATGAGGTTTCCAACTTTGACCATCGTAGGTGATCTTTGCTCCGCTGGGCCAAATCATGTTGGTTTTTGGCGAAATGGCTTTATGAGCACATATAATATCGACATATATGCGTCTCGTTTTCGTTCGGAATTTTATGCCATTTTAAATAGCGTTTAAACCTCATTTGAAAACCGGGAGCATACTCCGAGGTGCAAAAGTGCCTATCCATGAAGAGACCATGTTAGAAATGTTGATATAAAATTTGAAGGGTGGCATTGTATTGCCAAATATGACAAGTTGGCCACAAGTTTAAGGAGGCTTACTAAAATTTTAGGGAACCACTTATAGTAAGGCTATTGAAACTGGTTTTTTCGGGAGAATACCCTAGCCCCGTCCTCACCCCCTTCCCTTCCCCTGCCTCGCCGCCGCCAGATGCAACCGAATGGAAAGCCCGCGCGACCGCCGAGGAAGGTGGCGACCAAGCCTTCGCTGCTCCATCCCAGAGGTGGGAGGCTTGGGATCTGAGGCGTCGACCTTGAACGGTGAGGGCGGCATGCGATGGCTACCGGTGCTGCAATACTAAAGCCTTGGCTACGCGGGAGACGTGGCGGCGGCGGACCGGGAAACGGTGTGGAGGTCGCCTCGACGGACTTCCATTGCTAGATCTGAAGGTGTTACACCTCCATGTCCTTCTCGACTACCTCCCCGGCCCTGGATCCGCTCCGATGGTTGGTAGGTGAGGCCGAAGGTGGGGCTCTGGACCGAGGGAAACCCGTGGCTGACGGTGGCGGCCACAACGTTAACGACGCTGCGGCGCTTTAAGGCGGCGTTGAGTTTTGTTCCCCTTTCCCCCAACATGCTTGTCTCGGGTGAAAACCCAAAACTTCGGCTTGGGTGGCGTGGCGCTCTGGAGTTGTCCCCGCCATGGAGGCACCGACTGGAGATATAGGGTCAATGGTCGAGCTATGGCAGTGGCCGGTAGGGGTTTATCTGTCTCGGTGTTGTGATGTGGCAAGACATGTGCTTTGCTCTCCTGGAGGTGCTTGCTCGCCGGCGGGTTGACGCCATCGAGCTTGGGTGAGAGAGTAAGTGCTCCACTCTCTGGCAACAACTAATTCTTGGTATTCAAGACCCCAAGCCATGGTCAAGACAGGTGGCTCGACACTTTTTTCCCCGCATCTTCGTTGATGTATTTATTTGATAGTTTGGGTCTTGGACGTTGTGGTTCTGCGGACGGCGGCGATGTATATATGCAGCTGCGTGGGGAGGCGGCCGTGCTCGAGTTCTTCCCCTTGGCACCATGTCCGTTATTGTCCATCCGTGCTCAGGGTGAGTTGCTCCACCTGGTACGGTGTTCTTCGATCCGGATCAAGAAATCAGAGTGCTTTCTTCAGAGGTGGACGGATGGCATGGCAACTGGCTGCCCGGAGGGCGACGACGATGGTGTGAGTTCCTATGTGGCATGCTTCATCGACATTGCTTCTTCTGCAGTAGTGCAGTAGGGCAGGATAAGAGCTTCAAGGATCAAGATGCTAAGCTGTTGCAGCATTTGTAAACTATTTGTAAACTCGGCCGTAAAGGGCTTTATTAATTTTAGATTGGGCTTGTTGAGCCTTTGATTAAAAAACTGTTTTTTTTCCTTTATCAAATTGCTAAACAAACTATCGATTGATATAGATATGGTTGAAGATGCTGTTACAGATGCTCTACCGGAACCTCGTCTCGCTACCGGCGGGGAGCGAGGAGACTGAGGAAGGGGTTCGGCCGTCAGCCGCCCCAGATATTCAGAAAAGAAGCGCAGGGAATCAAACGAGAAGAAATCATGGCCGACTACCTGCTCCGACACCAAAAGTCAACTCTTTGGTTGGTTCTTCTTATGGATCGGTCCACCGGAGACCCGGAGCCCAACCCCAGTGCATCCATTCCAAGAAACGCCAAGCAATGGGCACCCTCGCCGCCGTCCTCCTCCTGGCCGGCCTGCTCGCCGCGCTCGCGTACGTGCTGCGCGTGGCCCACTCCCTCCTCTGGGTCCCGTACCGCCTGGAGCGCCGCTTCCGCCGGCAGGGCATCCGGGGGCCCCCGCGCAGGCTGCTCGTCGGGAACGGGTCCGACTGGGTCGCCCTCCTCGCCGCCGCCAAGTCCACGCCGCTCCCCTCTTTCCACCACGCCGTCATCGACCGCGTCGCGCCGCACTACCGCGTCTGGCCGGCGCAGTACGGCTGGCCGTTCGTGTTCTGGCTAGGGCCCCGGCCGCGGCTGGTGATCTCCGGCCCGGAGGTCGCCAAGACCGTGCTGACCGACTCCACGGGGGCCTTCAACAAGGCCACTACCGGCGGCACCAACCCGCAAGCTCGGCAACTCATCGGCGAGGGGCTGGTGGGGCTCAGCGGGGAGACCTGGGCGCACCACCGCCGTGTCATCGCGCCCGCCTTCAACATGGAGAGGGTCAAGGTGAGGAAGCGTTTCTTGAGGTCCAAATGAAACAGGAAATTGGCGATTTTACTTGTAAATAAATCATAATACTGTAGTACTTAACCCTCTCGCCGGCGTAGGTACGTGCTACCTGTAGACGACAGCTATGAAGGGCGTGGGCGTGGTGGGGGATGAGGGCGAAGCGCGCGCGGCAGCTTCCACCGGCTCCCTTCTCTCTCTCTCTCCGGCGTACGAATCGTGCTGGTCGTTCCTTCCTTTCTTTGCCAGGTGCGTGTGTATGCTACTGCTACTGCTGGCTCGGATCGGAGCGCGCGAACAGCTGGCGGTCGAACTGTGCGCGTGTCGTACTGTACATGCTAGTCGATGGATGGAGGACCACGCGCGCGCCGGTACCATGGATTTTGTTTCTCCTCCCTCTCGGTCTCAGCTGGCTCCAGCGCGATGCGTGCGCCCGCCTACCTGCGGAAACAAAAATTTACGCATCATCCATCGGTCATCTCTCATTTCTTTTCTCTTTTTTTTTTCACGTGCTCATTTCTTTTCTCACGTGACGGGAGCCGGCCAATACCAAGCGCGCGCGTCTGGTTACTTGTGATCGATTAAACCAGACCCGCGCCTGATTTTGTACGACGCTCGGCTCAGGGAGACAGGGACCCACACCTGGACTGGATGCATGCGTTGGATCCCCTAATTAACTCATGCTTTTGCTGTTTCTCCATTTATAATCGTTTCAACCCAAAATAAACACTCTACGTACAAGTAGCAACATTTTCCTTTCCCATTTCTTTGTTTTCTGGCTCAACTTCTTTTTTTCCTTGGTACAAATAAGATAAGAACGTGACTTCAACTACACATGCACACCAATTCATACTCCAACGTGACTTCTAGATGCATTTTAGTTTGAGATAATACATCCAAATCTAGATAAAATTGAGACATCTATTTTTAGACGAAGCGAGTTGAGTGTCCCCGGCGGACCAAAACCCCGATCCCCCTGGTCTGTATCCGTGCGATCTGGTCAACTGTTCGGTGGCAACCGTCAGATTGCGATGCAGTCCATCTTTTTTCCTCTGACCTCGTCTCTCTCCCAACCTCAACTTTGCTCCGGATGGGAATTATCGCAAGGGAAGAAAACTGCACTGCTCTGGAGATCAACCGGCCGGGGACCGGCGCAGCTCCACCGTCAGCCGCGACCGCCACCTAGGCAGGCGAAGCTCGTAGCACCTAGTCCCCTTGCATCAACGGCGGTGTCGCTTGCTGCAACACACAACCAACATGTACTGACGACGGCGGCGACTTGAGGCGGTGTCGGCGGTGGTTCCCAGCAGTGCATCAAAGCCGACGACATATTCTAGCAGCACTGGTGGCCGTCCGTAGCAGCGCCAACGGCCGTACGTAACAGCGGCGGGGGTGGTGGTTTGTAGCACCGCAGGTGGTTGATGGCCTGCGGCAGCCCGGCAACCCGTATGTAGCACCTCCCGCGGTTTGTAGCACCGCCGGTGGCAGATGGCCTACGGCAGCCTGACAACCCATTTGTAGCACCTCCCACGACAGTTTGTAGCAGCGCCGGCGGCAGTGTGTAGCATAGCCGGCGGTGGATGGCCTGCGGAAGCAAGAGATGATGGCGAGCGCTGGTGGACGGCTTGAAGCTTCCGTGCCCCTGATAGCAGTGCCGCCATGCCCTACCAGCGACGCAGTCCCGCCGGCTGTAGCGCGACGTCCGTAGAGAAAGGCAAGGAAAGGAGGACTTGGGCGACGATGATGAGATGTACTACAGGACAAAAAGATAAACGAGATAAAGAAGGCGTCGGTGGTGTGTGGATCCAATGGGGACACGTGGCGTTCGCTGGAGGAGGAGGATACGGTGCGTGCCATCCTCCGGCTGATTGCCAGGTTTTTCCTTTTGGAACAGAGCTACTACCTAACAAAATAAAGATCCCCTCTTTCATCGAATTTACCACAACAATATGTATCCGTATGTTCAGCTCAATGTGAACGACATTATTCACCTCATCCACACGTTCACATGTAAAGTTGTAAACACGAGTTTTTTGACCGTGTGGTCGTGTGGAGCTGCGGCTAGCTAATCTTTTTTTTTGTTCTACTTCTTCTTTCTTCCTATTCCTATTCCTATTTCTTTTTATATGGTGCCAATGTCCGATCGAGCTCAACTCCTGTACGTATTATGTCACACGTACGATTAACTAGGCCGTGGCAAAGAAATCGCGTCCTCTAGCAATGGTGTGGTCGGTCACACGTACGATTAACTAGGCCGTGGCAAAGAATTTGCCCGCTGAGTTTACCTGTACCGGAGATCGACGGACAGGCCAGCTGCGGCGGAGTTCCTAACTTAAGGCATCTCCAACGCCGCGACACATATCGGATGCCTAAAAGTGGTGTGCGAATATTCGCGTCGCTCCGCGGATATATTTTGACCGCGCGTCCGTTTACGTCTCGGTGTGCTCCCAGCGGGGCGACCCATTTTATGTTTTCCATTTAATATTTAAAAAGCATAATGTACTACAACCTATACAAACTACAGTCGGTAGAAGCCTAGAGTACTTGGTGCCCGACGGCCCGGCTCCATTGTTGCGTCCCTCCCTCATCTGCTTCTCCGCCGCCAGCTGTGCGGCCACTAGAGCTCGGTGTGCCGCCGCGTCCTCTAGCAGGCACGACCGCAGCGTTTTGTTCGCGGCATCCTCGGCCTTCTTGAGCGTCTCGAAGGAGTCGACTAACGCCCTCTGCTCCGCCGCCTTCTCCTCCGAGGTAGGCGCATCAGGGTCATCAGAAGACCATGAGATGTCGGAGTCGTCGTCCTCTTCGGCGGCCACCACCCTGCGGCGTTCCATCTCGGCGTCAAACGCCACGTGGGCCGCCTGCTCCTCCTATGCTTCCTTCTCCGCGTCAGCCAAGAACTTTGCGTCCCTGACCGGGTCGAGGAGGTCGTCGGTGCTGTCGTCGTCGTCGAACTCCTCGTCGGAGCTCGAGGCCGGGGAAATGGAGTCGGAGGTGGAGGTAGAGGTGGAGGGGCGGCAGTTTGTCCTAAGGTGGAGGTTGTGCGGCGGCTAGGGTTTAGTGTGGGAGGAGATGAGATGCGCGCGCCCCTGTTTATATAGGCCGGAGATAGGCGACGACCGCGTCACGCCTGGTATCGCCATTACTTCGTGCGCAGAGGTAGGCGATGGCCGCGCGCCATGCAAGGCATCGCCATTACGTGGTCGCAGACTGCCGAAGCGACGCCTCGGCGGCAGTACTGGCGCGGCTGAGAAGACGCATCGAGTCTAGGTCACTGCCAGGCGGGCCCGACGAAACGTCCGCTAGACGTGAGCGTACACTTTGCGCGTCCGCGTAGCGTCCGTAGAGACTCATCTCATCGGAGGCACATATTTGGGCCAGGTTTGCGTCTTCTCAACGGTGCGGTTGAGAAGACCAACGACGAGTCAGTGGGAGTTGAAAACCTATCCTGCGCCGTCACTCGGACGTCAGCGTCTTCTTCTCCGGCTTCCCCATGGCTCAACTCCAGCCTCCAGGCCGGCGGTATTGCATACAGGGTGCATGTAGGATCGCTACCGTCTCACCTCGTTGTCTCACCCCTTCTCACACTAATATTTAATTAAAAACCGATAGTCGTCCAAATCACAAAGGCAACACCAAAAGATTTATCAACGAAATGACACATGAAATGATGGGCACTGCAACCGTCGTCATGCCCCGTACCCCCCTAAGACAGAAGGCACTACAGCTACGGCATGACGCATCAACCCATCATCAACGTTAGTCGTTGTTTATGTTATAATAGGTCATAGAAACACGACCAAACCAAAAGGAGGACAACTTATTACAAGAGTTGGGCCATCGACCTCGAAGTGGGAAATTTGCACTATAAGTCCTGAATCTTCATGCGCTATAGCCCCGTATAAAACCTTTTTTTTAGAACACAGTATAACGCAAACGCTCACAAACACGCACGTACAAACACCCATATGAACGCACGCACACCCTACCCCTATGAGCACCTCCGAGGGACTGAGCCGGCATATCCCGAGGTTGACGAAGTCACCACTGGCGCCTCGTTGTTGACGGGCACGTCACCTACCACTGAAAGCATAGTGCCGGTTAAATGGAATAAAACCAGGTAAATGCAAACACCCATGCCAAGTCTAGGACTTGAACCTGGGTGGGCTGGTTCCACCACAAAGGACCTAACCACCAGAGCCAAGCTCAGTTTGCCCCCGTACAAAACTTTGAACCGACATGACTATGAAACGACACTCGGTTCACAAAAAGGACTACAATGGATAAATATTATGGACTTCTAGCATAAAACTACCACTTCGAGGTCGTCAACCAAACTCTTGTAAGAACTTAGCCATTCATGTTACCGTGACCTAATTTCACATAAACAAAGAGTAAGGGCATTTCCAACGGGGCGACACATTTCGGACGCCCAAACGGACGCGTCAGTCTAAATTGTTCGTGCTTCCGTTTACATCGGGGGTGGCTCCAGCGGCACGATGCCGTTGCCTGCACAAGAGGCTGTGGTGAAGGTGGCCACGGATCCCAGGCCGGAGCAGCAGCCGGAGCGCGGTCGTTGCAACGTCGACGTGGCCGGAGGAGTCGCCGGCCTCCCTGCGCGAGCGTGGAATCGCGGAGCTGGATTGCGAGCCCGTCCCACAAAGCGAGCTCGTTCAGCTCGTCGAGCTCGCTGTTACCAGTGCCATGGCAATGGTCTCCTCCTCGGTAATGTCCGGCGGCCTCCGGATCCCACGCCGACCCGCCGTCGTCGTGGTCGTAGTCCGCCATATCCGTGTCCTCCTCCATGTCCTCGTCCGCGTCCTCCTGGTCGTTCTCCTCTTCTTCCGCGGCGATATCGTGGTCGAAGTACTCGACGTCGCCGAGGTAGCCAGCGCGGCGGCACGCGTCAAACTCCCACGTCCCGAAAGAGATCCAGTTGTAGGAGTTGAGCGCGTACGCCTGATCTTCCCGGAGATCCGGCGGCAAGATCGCTCGGCGGCGGCGCACCTCGTCCCGGTGCTGTCGGCCCTCGCACGACACGAGGAGGACCGGCACGCGCCTCGAGTTGAGGTACCAGCCCCCTCCACGCAGGTTTGCGTCCGGCCATGGTACCGGCCGACTTTCCCTCGAAAGGCGGCGCGCAAGCTCGACGCGGACGTACCGCCCGACCCGTGGCTTCTTGCCGGACCGCGAGCCGCTAGCCTCGTGGTCGTTCTTGGTCTTGCGGAACGGCCATCATTTTTTCCCCATGGCGTCGGTCGGGTGGATAGTGTGGGCTCTAGCAATGGTGTGGTCGGGGAAATGGGCGCCGGTAGCGTCCCTTTAAGAGGTTTGGATGCCATCTCGCCTTCAATATCCTGCCACTACGACGCCGCCCAGCTGCACACGCTCGCGGAAGCCGAGGCGCGCCATTAACGTGGCCCTGGAAATGTTGCAGCGCGCCTCCCGTAAGTAATGCCGCGGAAAACGAAGCATCTGTGCAGACCCGTGGGCGAGGACCTGGCGGACGACCGCAGCGTCCGCGCAGCGTCCGCAAAGACGTAAACCTGGCGCATATTTGGGCCACGTTTGCATCGCCGCGGACGGCCCGGTCACTAAGCTTCGCCCCGCTCGAGGTGGTACCAAACGCATTTTCGGCCCGGGCGGACGCAAACGGTCACTCAACGTCCATTTGCGTCGCCCCATTGGAGATGCCCTAACGTCACCTAAATTCACCACTCTAGATGACAAGCTAGCATTTTAGATGTTTTTGGCCCATCGGGTATAGGAATGGTCAAAAACCCTTCTCCTTTGGCATGGGGTCCTAAACTCCTATTATTTTATGCCATTTTCGTTTGATGAAATCGTGGTGTGGCACTGTTGATGACTCTTATTTCATGTGAATTATCATAGTAATAATAATTTTAGTATATATTGTCATGTAGTCCCTCCTAGTCACCATTAGTGGACCTTGTTGTCGTGCATCTCCCTTCCTCTCTGCAAATTTACCATGTCCGACTCATCTCTCTCATTTTCAACCTTCCACTCTCCCAAAAATCTCATATGTTGTAGATGTGGCTTCCTATCATCTCACACCATCTTCCGCCCTCTCACTGCTCACCCAATCATTAACCTACCCTCTTGGGGGGAGTTTTTCCTCCACGTCACTACTTAGCTACACCGTTAGCACTGCCCACCTAAACTCTAGGCCTATCCATCTTCTTATGTTGCACATGAAATAACATGCACTAAGCATCTCCTATCATGAAATAACAAACTCATATCCGAGCTCTAGCACGACGGACGTACACTTGCATGATCGTGGATTTCTACATCGTCCAGTTTCCCCAAACTCAATATAACTTCCACACAGCAAATTCAAAATCTAGTTTGGAATAAAGGAAATTTTATGTAGGTTTTTTTAATTAGTGCAGTTCTATGGTCTCCGTGTAGTTTTTGGAGGGAAAACAGATTAGCTACTTTTTTAATTATAAAGAGTTGTTTAATGTGCCACATTGTGCGTAAGTACATGTATTAGGCGACCAAAATAGGCACACCTAAGGCTGGCTATGACTAGGGTTTACCCCTGACCCATCCTTCCTCGTGCACCTCCCCTTTCTCATGTCGATGCCTCCCACCCCGATCCATATCAACCCGCCCCACCCAACCCCAGTCTCCCAACCTATATGGGACCTCCTCCCCTACTCTCGAGATTCCTGTATCTCCCGCCCACTCTCTCACATGCCCCCTCGCCGATACGGGTCAACCTTGTTGGCTCCAACTTGTCTCCCCCACCCGAGACACGTCCCACCCGGCCCATCCCCATCTGCACGAGCTCCCGTATAACATCGACGTCAGCAACCTCTCTCCTATACCACCAACTTGACTCGTTGATGGTCGACCTCGCATACCACCGCAACCTCGCCGCGCCCTACATCCACGTCGTCTAAAAGGGGCGGTGCGTACACCAAAGAGACGTAAAAATATACACGACCTAGTGTTGCTAGCTGGAGAAGCTCAACGTTTAGGGCACCTCCAGCGGAGCGACCCGAATGGTCCATTTGGGTCGTGCCCCGAACAGAAATTTGGTCGTGGTCCGGTCTGCCAGGCAAGTGCCCTCAGCGGTGCGACCCATTTGGTCCTATTGATGGCTAAAAAAAGGTTGTTGGGTTGCTACCATGCGGGCGCTTAGCCCACTGGAAATCCGGCCCGACGCATCTCTTACCCACTCAAGAGAGGACACGGGAGGACGTGCACACGTTGTCCGGCCCGACGCATCTGTTACCCAAATTTGTTGAACGGCTGGGCCGGTCCACACGAGTTGATCCGTTTAGGTGGGTTGCTATTCCGCGCGAACCGTTTCGAACTACCCATGGCAGACAAGACATACGGCTTTCCCAAGGCTTCATGTGTCAGCCACCACTCCAACTAGGTGGTGTTGCCGCATCTGGCAACCACTCTGACATACTACTCCCGACAACCGCCCCAACGTGCAGATGCCAGTAAGGTTCCTCTCCTCTTGCATGCTTGTTTTGCTAAAATTGTTTGTGTAGATTCGGTCTCCAGGAGCCCTGCTATACGTACGACAATACGTGTACGATACTTGTACGATCAGCCTGACAGCAAGCTCACTTCACGCGGGGGAACAAGACCATGTGCCTTCCTTTGCTATTTGCCTACTCCTACTAGAATCTACAACACCAAGTCTAAGATCAAATCGTGTTCTTTCTTCTCGTCCTCCCCGACGGTTTGCCGTCGCCACCACTCGTTGTTCGTGTTTGTGACAGATTTGCTCAACATTGAGCATGAAAGTGCGTATATATGCAAAACTTTGTTCATTTGTTCCATGAGAATTCGGTAGCTCCTTAATCATCGGCTTCGTAAGGGCATCGTCAGTGGAGCGACCCATAATGTTCTGGGCTTTTCGAATTGGTTCACGCGGACAAGCAGACCGGTCGCGCATCCGGCGTGACCCATCAGTTCACCAAATTTAGAAAGCCGATGCGTCTACACGGACAGGTTGCTGCCGCTCGTGCTCCCCCAACATCGCCGCCTTCCCGGCTGCCTCGTCGTCCTGCTCCTCCTTCACCTCCAGCTTCAGGATGAGGAGGGCGCCGCCTGCGCGCCTGTGCTTCTACCGACTAACGCTATTGCCGCCGCGTCTCGGATTGACGGGCGGCATCGCGAACTCCGGCTCCTCCTTCACCTCGCTCTTAGGCACAGTGTAGGGCGCGTCGCGGTGCGTCGAAGAAGGCGCCGATCGCGACGGCCCTGACGAGGAAGAGTTGGAGGAGGACGAGTACATCCTCCTCAGCTGCCAGCGCACTGCGGGCGTAGGGGATGGTGGCGGCGACGACGACATCTCCAACCTCGGCACGCCGTTCTAGATGCCGTCGATGACGTGCTCCAGGGTGCGCCCCGGAACGCCCCAGAAGAGGAAGCACCCCTCCTTGTTCTAGCGGTTCCGCCGGCCGATGAGGCTGGCGGTGCTGTTCATCTTGACGTCGTGGTCCGCCTGGAAGTAGTCGACCCACCAGGTGTCGTTGCCGGTGGCCGCCCAGGTTGGATCGGCCCGCTCCTCGGCGGTGAGGCGAGCCCGACGGGCCCTGATCGCGTCCCTCCAGCGCTCCGTGTCCGGCGGCGGGACGCCGACGCCGTTGACGGCCATCCTACACCCGTCGCTGCTTGGTAGGCGCATGTCCGGCGGGACGGGATATCCCGCGCGGTACAGCGCGCGTGCCTCCTCCACGGTCAGGCTGACGGGGCCAAAGCCGTTCGCCGCGGCGATCTTGCGGGACGACGACATTGGCGGAAGAGGTTGGGAACGGCGAGGGAGGAGGATATTTGGGAGCGGCGAGAGGTTGGAGCGGCGAGACGTTGGGATGGGGACGGAAGGAGGGGTGCCCTTATTATGCAATGGCGCCAGGCGAAGTGGCAGCGGGGCGTTGGACGCAATAAATGCCGGTGCGGATGGCCACGTCATGCACGACGAGACGCGTCCCTGCAACGCCTGGGAAAGCTGGGACGCCATTAACGTCTCTTGACCAGAGGTAGGCGACGGGGTTTAAGGCTTCTGATCGCTGACGCGTCGGGCCCGCGTCTCCTCGCCTTGCTTTTCGTTGTGTCCGGCGTGCCCGGAGCATCCCCTATGTAGCGGGCACAGGCTCAGGACGCCGGACAACGTATTGGGCTACGCCGGACGGAAAGTGCCTTTGGGACGCACGGCTAGGAACGAAATTTTGTCTGACGCGCCTCAAATCTTTTTGGAGGATGCTTTGGGGACGCGGCTGGAGATGCTCTGAAGAAGCCAAGACAGGAAGTATTATGAGTGTTGTTTTGTTTCGGGCTGGGCAGTGGGCAGTGGGGCAGTGGGGCTGATGTTGATTAACTTGGTGGGCCAGAGGAAAATTAGTACTGTGGAGAAACATGGTAGGTGGATCGTATGTGAATTGTCGTATGTGGAGCAATTCCGATTTGCAAATGGCACGCGCGCCTTTACAAACGAGCCACGATACTTATGTCCCATACATGTACGATGTGGTATGGTAGCTAGGCCGAGAACCTGTAACATTTTGTTTACCTCTGTCACATCATCAGCAGCTATTCTTTTTGTTGTCGTATATAAAAGAGCATCTACGTAAATAATAGTACATGGTCTTGATGGCCCGTTGTATAAATGGACATACAAGCTTCATACAAACACAAACAATGTCATCTAGATCAAAGGCATAGCTGTGTGACACTAGTCATTCACGCGTGAAGATGAGGCACGCATGTCCTCCTCGTCTCCTGCCCTCCTTCTAGCGCCAGAGATGGATGGCTGGATGACGAGGTACACTACACCAGAGGTAGGCGATCATGCACACGGGCCTCCCACCGACTTGCCGTTCTTTCACGGGGAGGACGACGCGGTCACAACACGTCAACACCGACGGTTAGACCGAGGCCCTCGAAGCCAGAGACGGTAGGCATGCAACACCCCTGCAACAGGTGATACAAGTACAACCCAATGGAAGCGACACAGGGAAGAGACGTGGTGGATGAAGCTGAATTGGCTCCGGTGCAGGTTCTTCCAGCATCGTTCTGGTGGTCCAGGACTCGTGGTGCGGCTCGTTGCTCTCAGCCGTCTGACGCACTCGTGCTCGACTCTTCTAGGACGCGCAGTCGCCTGGTTGAAATAGACTTTTATCATGCTATATCAAAATAGAAACCACACGGTACAACTTATGGGCCACAGAAGCAAGTCCAAAGGAAACAAAAGAGAAATAAAAGAGACGTAATTGCCTCCGACTCCGTCGGCTAGGAGGCCACCACTTCGGCAACGTTCTCCTGGGATGCGGCTGCGGGTTTTGGAGGCTGCGGCAACTCGAGGAGATGGCAACGGCGGCGATAGTTTTGGTGTAGGCAACAGCGGCGGCCGCTTGAGAGGAGAGCAGGGGCGGCATTTTTTGTTTGTGGTTTTGTATAGGCGGCGGCTCTAGGTGAACGGCGGCGGCAGTGATGGTTCAGGAGGAGCGGTGGCGGCGGCTAAGTTTGGAAGAGACCCGCCTCTGATACCATGTGAAATTGTGAGGAGAAACGATACCCTTATTGGAGGGTTCGGGTACGTGTTATATGAGGCTGGAAAAGCCTCAGCCGTTGCGCATACAAGGAGGTACAAATACTTGTAAAACACTATTTTATACTGTATGTGTACAAGGTTTGTACGTCTAACACTGAGATGCATCTGCTCGGAACCCCCATCATATATAAAGACGCCATCGACCTATGCACGGGCATGTATTTCAAGGGTAGGTAGGCCTCAGACACAATTGTGTCATTTGAGTCGAGACTCGTGAAATGTGTTGTAAAAACAACCATTGATTGGTGCATCTTCTTATAGCATTTAATTCATCCCTGGACGCCGTTGGATGAAAATGCACTGTCGTACATCGCGATGGCCACGATGGAGAAAAAACAATTTAAAGTCGCAGATTGTGGTCGCCGTGTGGTGTGCATTCTACGTCATGTGTTATGCTGCCAAGTAATTCTACACTCCTGACATTCTTCTGCTGATTAGAGAAATTGAGCGATATTAGCTGGCGCCACGGTAACAACAGTGGTCTCAGATGGGCTCGAAAGCTGCCTAGATGCTGGCTCAGTCGTCCATCCATCCGGCCCAAAGGTGGACGCAGCCTAGTTGTATGGCCCATGCATGCATGTGTGTGTATATGGCTCAATGGCAAAATTTTAGTCCCACCTTGCTAAGCCAAAGAAGTTGGGAGCACCTTATAAGGGGGATCTTTTGTTGTCCTCCAAGATAGTAGAACCACTCTATGAAGCATGTACACATAGCGCGTGCGCTCGCGTGAATATTCGCGACTTAAGACTTTGGACGCTTGGCGCGACGGCGCCTCGACGGACTTCCATTGCTAGATCTGAAGGTGTTACACCTCCATGTCCTTCTCGACTACCTCCCCGGCCCTGGATCTGCTCCGGTGGTTGGTAGGTGAGGCCGAAGGTGGGGCTCTAGAGTCTAGACCGAGGGAAACCCGCGGCCGACGGCGGCGGCCACGACGTTAACGACGCTGCAGCGCTTTAAGGCAGCATTGAGTTTTATTCCCCTTTCCCCCAACCTGCTTGTCTCGGGTGAAAACCCAAAACTTCGGCTTGGTTGGCGTGGCGCTCTGAAGTTGTCCCCGCCATGGAGGCACCGACTGGAGATACAAGATCGATGGTCGAGCTATGGCAGTGGCCGGTAGGTAGCTGTGGTAGGGGTTTATCTGTCTCGGTGTTGTGATGTGGCAAGACATGTGCTTTGCTCTCCTTGAGGAGCTTGCTCGCCGGCGGGTCGACACCCTCGAGCTTGGTCTTTGATGTATTTATTTGACAGTTTGGGTCTTGGACGTTGTGGTTCTGCGGACGGCGGTGATGTATCTATGCAGCTGCGTGGGGAGGCGGCCGTGCTCGAGTTCTTCCCCTTGGCACCGTGTCCTTCATTGTCCACCGTGCTCAGGCTGAGTTGCTCCACCTCGTATGGTGTTCTTCGATCCGGGGTGAGAAAGCAGAGTGCTTTCTTTAGAGGTGGACGGATGGCATGGCAACTTGACTGACTGGAGGTCGACGACGGCGTGAGTTCCTATGTGGCATGCTTCATCGACACTGCTTCTTCTTCTTCAGTAGAGCAGCAGGGCAGGATAAGGGCTTCGAGGATCAAGATGCTTTTCATTTTTTTTTCATGTGCTTGTTGTATTGGTTGCCTAAGCTGTTGCAGCATTTGTAAACTATTTGTAAACTCGGTCGTAAAAGGCTTTATTATTTTTAGATTGGGTTGTTGAGCCTTCGATCTAAAACCTGTTTTTTTCCCTTTCATCAAATTGCTAAACTATCGATTGATATAGATATAGTCATTGGCAAGTGCGTGGGTGTTTGCCCCATCCAGGAGCGCTCCACGATAGCCGCGTTGCGCGCAAGGACCGGGCGCTGCTCCGCTTTGTTTCCATCCGTTGGTCCACGTGTCAAGCTGTAGTTGGCTCCGTTGAGAAAGAAAAAAAATCAGAGCGCAAGGAGAGGAAAAGGAGGTCGCGTCCTGCGATGAAAAACCTATTCACAAATTATCTCGGTTGATGCCGCCGCCTCTCGCCTTCTCCTTCCCTCGCGATTCCACTCCCCTCGCCGCCGATCCCCTCTACCCGCATCTCTCACCGCTGTTTCTGGAGACAGTGGCATGGCTATAGGTGGGGAGTGCCATGGATGGGGAAGAAACAAGAGGTACCACCCTCGACTCCGCCTCCGGTGCCGGTATGAACCAGATCGGGCCGTGGAGGGCACCGGAGTTTTCTCTTTCCCACCCTTTCTGTCCATCCCCAGCCCTGGTTAAGATCCGTTTCCACCGGCTTCTTGATTTTCGGTCGGTCTGCCATGGATCCTCGAAACCTAGGTTCTTGATTCCTCTCCCATCTCAAAAATATGGTCTTCCCTTGATCCTCTCTTTCACATGGCAGCGGGGGGGGGGGGAAGCGGTTCCTCTCTACGGCGGGGGCTTGCCGGCCAGAGTGGCGGTGGACAGTGCAACCTAGCAAACGGCTATGTTGGCCTTGGTGCTGGTTTTGCGTCCTTTCTCCCCCTTTTGGCGAGGGCCTCCTACAGGGTCAAAAATTTCGAGGGAAAAGTAGGGTGAGCTCCCCATGAACACTCAAGGAGGTGGCCTCAATGCAACTGATGTTGTTCATGTGGGAACATAGGTAGCGATCCCTAATTTTGTTTTCTTGTCTCATAATATTTATCTGATCCCCACGTGAGGCATCAATGCAACCCGATAGTCGATTGGAGGTTTCGGGTAGCTCTCCTCCTTGGGGAACTGGAGCGAGTCCTCCTTCTTGCTGAATCCCATCTTCTTCAGCATATTGATGTCTTGGCCAGAGATCTTGGATATCTCCCACTCGGCGCTTCCCAGATCTGTTGTCGTCATCATCGATTCCGGTGTGCTATGTCTAGTCAAACGGGCGCGAGGCGGCATCAATGGACTTAGCGGAGAAGGGAGAGAGAGTGGTTGAGCGCTTGAAGTAATGGGAGCAAGGGAGGAGTTGCAGAGGAGAAGCAGAGATGCGGCGCGAGCGAAAGTGCTGAAGGAGGAAGACGATAGCTTTATATAGTGGTGTGGCGCATCGCCGCAACCGTTGGATGGAAAAGTTATGATGCAGATGGCAAACACGTGGACAAGGGGTAAAAATGGATTTTTACTGGGAAGTGAACAGACAGGCGATACAGTATAAGTGCCAGAAAAAGCGGAGGACGTGTGTCCCCCACTTGCACGACGTGTCAACTGGATAGAAAAATTGGACCCACAAGGCAGAGAGAGAAGCGGTTCTCGCAGGTTACCGATACAGTAATCATGGCTGTCGTAAGCAATGATGTCATCTTGACAAGAGAAAATTTCGACAAAGACGCTTGACAAGAATTTCGACAGCAAAAGATTATTGATTATTTCGGAGCCTTTGATCAAATACAAGTTTTTGCCCAAACGCTCGGGGGCTACTTCGGAAAAAAGAAATATTCAAGTATGACAAAATAGAAATGTCGAGAGCCTATGATCAAATAGAAGTATTTGTTCATAGCCTCGGGGGCTACTGCCATCGGGAGCTGGTCGCGCACCCGATAGGTATGAAAGGCTCGAGAAAGATTAACAATATAGTGACAGATGATATTAATGTGGAGCCTACACCAAGCACAAGTTCTTGGCTGTAGGGGGCTACTCCCATCGGGAACGCTGTTCGCGTGCCCGATGAATTTCGATCAAAAGAAAGAAACATGAGTATATTTCGAGTTATACAGATAACTCTACATATACTCCCATCGGGAAGACAAAATAAGTCATCAAATATGACTCGATAAAATGTGCTATTCCAACAGCCGAAAAGCACTCGACAATATATTCTCAGAGCGCTAGAAGTCGCGAATAAATCTCTGAATGCCGCAAAACTTTGCGAAGGTAAGACCCCAGATCCGTTGAGCGGCGTGGCACCGTCTCGGACGGATTGCTACTTTTTCCGTATCAACAGATACGAAGAAAATCCTAACGGACGCGTTAGGTACCCGATAAAATATGCGAGACTCGACAAATGGTAAGACCTTAAGCGGCACTGTCGAAGTTTACATATCCCGAGATCATGTCCGGGGACGTGATCTTGAAGTAGGTTTTGCGGATTGCCACTAGAGCAGTTAACTAGTACCTGATCCGTCAGATGAACTAGCCCCAACTACCGTTATCCATGTACAAAATAGTATTTGCATATCGAAAGGTTATGTAATGAGTAAAGTTGGAGATTTTCCCTAATTCTTCGATTCAAGAAAAATCTCGGGGGCTACATAGGCATCCCCAATGGGCCAAAGATGGTACCGGGGTTTGAAGGCCCAAGACTCGAAGAATAAGAAGATTCGGAAGCCTATTTAGTGTTAAGGAAAGATAGATTGTATTAGAAAATATAGAGACTTGTAATCTTACGGGTTGGGTACGAAACCCTCCCGAACTCTGTAACTTGTATATTACGAAACCCTCGGCTCCACCCTCTATATAAGGGAGAGTCGAGGACGAAGAAAAATCTATTGTCAACGAACCTAGTTTTCATAATCAGAGTACTTTTCGGCTGAAACCTTCGAGATCTACTTGCCCTCTACTTCCAGCAAAACCCTAGTCTACAATCTGTAGGCATTGACAAATTAATCCTTTGTCACCGTGCTCGAGTTCTTCCCCTTGGCACCATGTCCGTCATTGTCCATCCGTGCTCAGGGTGAGTTGCTTCACCTCGTACGGTGTTCTTCGATCCGGAGCGAGAAAGCAGAGTGCTTTCTTTAGAGGTGGACGGATGGCATGACAACTTGGCTGGCCGGTGGTCGACGACGATGGTGTGAGTTCCTATGTGGCATGCTTCATCGACATTGCTTCTTCTGCAGTAGTGCAGCAGAGCAGGATAAGAGCTTCAAAGATCAAGATGCTAAGCTGTTGCAACATTTGTAAACTATTTGTAAACTATTTGTAAACTCGGTCGTAAAGGGCTTTATTAATTTTAGATTGGGCTTGTTGAGCCTTTGATTAAAAAACTGTTTTTTTTCCTTTTATCAAATTGCTAAACTATGGATTGATATAGATATAGTCATACAATTGAAGATGCTGTTACAGATGCTCTACCGGAACCTCGTCTCGCTACCGGCGGGGAGCGAGGAGACTGAGGAAGGGGTTCGGCCGTCAGCCGCCCCAAATATTCAGAAAAGAAGCGCAGGGAATCAAACGAGAAGAAATCATGGCCGACTACCTGCTCCGACACCAAAAGTCAACTCTTTGTCTTTGGTTGGTTCTTCTTATGGATCAGTCCACCGGAGACCCGGAGCCCAACCCCAGTGCATCCATTCCAAGAAACGCCAAGCGATGGGCACCCTCGCCGCCGTCCTCCTCCTGGCCGGCCTGCTCGCCGCGCTCGCGTACGTGCTGCGCGTGGCCCACTCCCTCCTCTGGGTCCCGTACCGCCTGGAGCGCCGCTTCCGCCGGCAGGGCATCCGGGGGCCCCCGCGCAGGCTGCTCGTCGGGAACGGGTCCGACTGGGTGGCCCTCCTCGCCGCCGCCAAGTCCACGCCGCTCCCCTCTTTCCACCACGCCGTCATCGACCGCGTGGCGCCGCACTACCGCGTCTGGCCGGCGCAGTACGGCTGGCCGTTCGTGTTCTGGCTGGGGCCCCGGCCGCGGCTGGTGATCTCCGGCCCGGAGGTCGCCAAGACCGTGCTGACCGACTCCACGGGGGCCTTCAACAAGGCTACTACCGGCGGCACCAACCCGCAAGCTCGGCAACTCATCGGCGAGGGGCTCGTGGGGCTCAGTGGGGAGACGTGGGCGCACCATCGCCGTGTGATCGCGCCCGCCTTCAACATGGAGAGGGTCAAGGTGAGAAAGCATTTCTTGACATAAAATTGGCAATTTTACTTGTAAATAAATCATAATACTTAGCCCTCTCACCTTGTTGTCCATATTTCTTCATTCTACTAAACCTGTTGACTGAACCTCCTGCTGCGCCAATTAATTAACTATGAAGTACTATGAGAGTAGTTTGTGCTTGGATTTCAGCAATTTAACTATGAAGTACTTCTTGCTAATATGTTGGTTCATGCAGCGATCTATACATGATATATATCCCGACTCATCAGTGAAATCAGGGCACCTTTTGCTCTGTTTACAGAATTGTTATTGCAATTGGTTGGAGTTTAGTCTTTAGTGTCGTTACTGAACAGGACCGTATGCACACTTATTTCAAGCAATTCCTTCCTGAAAATAATTCTCTTTCTGCTAACTTTGATTTAAACTCCTATCAATGCATGTATGAATAGTTGGAATGGGATTTATCTGAGTTCTTTAACAAATATGAAATGGTTGTATATTGATTGGTAACATTGGTTATTAACTTTTTGTATGACTAGTAAATGTAAACTAATCTAGGTTTAAGAGAAGAGGTTTAGGCTGCGGTGACCAAATGGTTCACCGATCATCTCTTTATATAGGCTCAAGGCCTAGCTTGCCGTAGGGTACAAGCATGTACAGGATAGATACAAAAGATTGTTACAAATAAGCTGCGTATGATAACAACTACAGCTAGCTACCTATCCGTATACACAAGTAGTTAGGATACTAACAACTCTATCTGCTTAACAGCCCCCCTCAACCTGGACGTGGTAGTGCCATGTTCAAGTTGTGTCTGAATCTGACAAACAACTGTGTTGAGAGAGGTTTGGTAAGTATATCGGCAAGCTGATCATTTGTAGAGATGAACCGTATGTCAAGAGCCTTCTGTGCGACGCGCTCACGAACAAAGTGGTAATCGACCTCTATGTGCTTTGTTCGAGCATGAAACACTGGATTTACCGAGAGGTATGTCGCACCCAGGTTGTCACACCAAAGACACGGTGCTCGACTGAGAAATATGCCTAATTCTTGTAGCAGCCCTTGTATCCACATAATCTCAGCAGTGGCATTGGCGACCGACTTGTACTCCGCTTCTGTACTCGATCGTGAGACGGTGGGTTGCTTTCTGGAGTTCCACGCAACAAGATTGCCACCCAGAAAGACTGCATGTCCACCAGTTGAGCGCCGATCGTCAGGGCACCCGGCCCAATCTGCATCGGCAAAGCCACTAAGAAGAAGAGAGGGAGACTTCTGAATAACCAGCCCAAGCGAAGAAGTGTGTTTCAGGTATCTCAAAACTCGTTTTACCGCTGTCCAATGTGTCTCTGTTGGTGCCTGAAGAAATTGGCAAACTTTATTGACACTATAAGCAATGTCTGGCCTTGTTAGGGTGAGATACTGTAGTGCTCCAACTACACTACGGTACTGAGTAATTTCCGCAGCATTCAAAGGATCACCATCATGCCGAGACAATTTTTCAGTGGTTGCCATAGGAGTACAGACAGCCTTCGCTTGATGCATATTTGTTCGCTTCAGTAAGTCTTGAACATACTTCTGCTGACAGAGGAGAATTCCATCTTTCATCTGCTTGACTTCTATACCAAGAAAATAGCCTAGCTGACCAAGATCTTTTACTGGAAAATCACACCTCAATTGCTGTAGCAGCCGATCAGCAGCCTGAATGGTTGAACTGACAATAATTATGTCGTCAACGTAGACTAGCATATAAATTGTGACTGCCCTTTCCTTGAGGATGAACAGAGAGACGTCAGCTTTAGATGCAACAAAGCCAAGAGACTGAAGCTTGCTACTGAGTCGAGCGAACCAGGCTCTGGGTGCTTGTTTCAAGCCATACAAGGACTTCTCCAACTTGCAGACATGATGCGGATAGCGAGAGTCGACATAACCCGGTGGCTGCAGCATGTAGACGTCCTCATCTAGAAATCCATGGAGGAAAGCATTATCGACGTCAAGTTGCCTCATATGCCACCCCTGCGTGACGGCAAGAGATAGAATGACACGGATGGTTGTGGGCTTCACAACCGGACTGTATGTGTCAGCATAGTCGATGCCGTGACGCTGTTTGAAGCCCTTGGCGACGAGGCGAGCCTTGTAGCGATCGATAGAGCCATCAGGACGATGTTTGATCTTAAAAACCCAACGACTGTCGATGATGTTGAGGCCACGTTGAAACGGAACGAGACGCCACGTCCGATTCTGCTGAAGTGCGGAGAATTCCGCGTCCATAGCCTCCTTCCACTTGGGCTCTTGAAGAGCAGCAGCTACAGATACAGGTTCAGTAGGATCAGCACGAGCAGCCAGATAATTGACTGTACCATCAGTGCGTTTGCGTGCCTTCCAGGTCTGATCACGAAGACGAGTGACCATGGGGTGCCCGTTGGTGGAGGAAGGTTGGCCGGCTGGTGCAGCCGACGACGCTGCTGGAGAGGAGTCGGGCGACGACGCAGATTCTGGCGACGCAGACCCTGACGACGATGCAGCGGTGGCGCTCGTCATGGGCGACGTGGGCTCGGGATCAGTTGCAGAACCACTGTCCTGCCCAGCAGAGCTGCCGTGCGGCCCAGAAGCCTCGCCTGCATGGCCCGTGGCATGATCGACGTAATCTCCATGTGCACCAGAGGTCATAGCGCCTGACGAGGTCGGATGAGAACCTGCAGAAACACGAGCAGACCGAGTTTGCACAGGACCCTTTGGGTCATTAGTACCATTAGTGCCAATGCCAGCAATAGGAATTTGGAGGAGGTGTTCAGTGTATTCAGGTGGTTGAAGTGAGGAAGCAAATTTGCGCGAAAAGGGGAAAGATGATTCGTCAAAAATGACGTCTCGAGAGATATAAACACGTCCCGTGTCCACATCTAGGCACTTATAGCCTTTGTGATCCCCACTATATCCGATAAAAACACACTCCTTAGACCGAAGGGTCAATTTTTTGGAATTATAAGGACGAAGATGTGGGAAGCAAGCACAGCCAAAGGCTTTGAGCATGTCATAATTTGGCTTAGCTTTAGCACCAAGAAGACGTTCCAAAGGAGTGGCATTGTCAATGACTCGTGTGGGTAGACGATTTATCAAGTAGGTAGCAGTGGTAAAGGCTTCGTCCCAAAAGGTTACAGGCATACAAGCTTGAGCAAGAAGAGATAAGCCCGTTTCCACAATATGCCGATGTTTCCGTTCAACTGAACCGTTTTGTTGGTGAGTGTGAGGGCAGGAGATATGGTGGGCAATGCCATTATTTTCAAAGAACTTGTGAAGGCGACGATATTCTCCTCCCCAATCCGATTGAACACATTTAATTTTTCTATCAAGAAGCAACTCAACACGTTTTTGGAATTTGTAGAAAATGGATTCAACATCGGATTTAGCATGAAGAAGATAGATCCAGGTAAATTTGCTAAAATCATCAATAAAACTCACATAATATTTAAAACCACCAACGGAAACAGTGGCGGGTCCCCAAACATCTGTATGAATAAGTTCAAGAGGCGAGGTGGAGACATGAGTAGACAAAGGAAACGGGAGCTGATGGCTCTTTGCTTGACGACATGCATTGCACATATGTGCATGCTCAGAATTACAAAAGGGAAGTTTATTTAAACTCAAAATCGAATTGACTACTTGAGGTGATGGATGACCTAGGCGTCGATGCCATTGCTCCTTGCTTGGCTTAGCAGAGAGCATGGCACACTTGTGGACGCTTATTGACGACGATGACGACTCAACGGGATAGAGACCATCTTCACACCTCCCTTGCAGGAGCTTTGCCCTCGACACCTGATCCTTGACAAAAAAATGAGATGGATGAATTTCAAGAAAGACATCATTATCTTGTGTGAGTTTGGAAGCTGAAAGGAGGTTTTTGGTGATTTGGGGTACATGCAGAACATTACGTAGATGAAGGGACTTGGCATTTGCATTAATTGTACCATGACCAATATGGGAGATGTGCAAACCTGCGCCATTGCCGACGTGAACTTGTTCATTGCCGTTGTAGCGCTCGCGGATGTGCAGACGGTCGAGGTCGTTGGTGATGTGGTCGGTTGCTCCGGTGTCCATGTACCAAGCAGGTTCGGTGTTGTAGGACGTGGTCGCCGTGTTCACCGAGTGCTCCTCACCGGTGAAGGCGTGATCGAAGCGGCGACGGCAGCGAAGAGCAGCATGTCCAGCCTTGCCACATATCTGGCAGACCGGGCGATCATCATTGTTGCCGGAGTTGTGACCTCCAGCGCCACCTCCGTGGCCACGTCCTTGGCCGCGCCCACCACCTCCATGGCGGCCACGGCCGCGATTGCCACCATTGTTGTTGAAGTTGCCGCGCCCTCCAGATGGGTTGCCACCACCCTGGCCGCCGCCGGCGGAGTTTCCCTGGCCACCACCGCGGCGAGAGAAGTTGGCAGAGGCACCACCACCCAGACCATAGTCCGAGTCGTGCAGATCATGACGGTGCTCGTAGGCCAGAAGGTGGGCGTATACCTCGTCCAGCGTGAGGTCGTCGCTCTTGACGGTGAGCGTGGTGACGAGGCTGTCGTAGTCGGGGCCGAGGCCGGCGAGGATGTAGGCGATGACCTCGTCCTCGCGGAGTGGCTGGCCGATGGCAGCCAGCGAGTCCGCCAGCGTCTTCATGTGGCGGAAGTAGTCCGCCGCCGGCGTCCCTTTCTTCTTGGCGACGGCCAGCTGTGCGCGAGTCTGGATCGCACGCGCGCGCGTCCTGGAGGCAAACATCCTCTCCAGGATCGTCCAAGCCTCACGCGAAGTGGGCGCAGACATGACATGCGCCAGGATGTCCTCCGTGACGGTGGCTAGGATGCCGCCGAGGACAGTCTGATCCCGGATGTACCAGGTGGCGAAGTCAGGGTTGACGGTCTCAACCGTATGGCTGTCCTGCCCCTCGCCGACGGTGGTGGAGATGGTTTCGGCGGGGACGATCAGCGATCCGTCGATGTGGCCGAGCAGGGAGTGGCTGCGGAGATGGGTGAGCATCTGCGCCCTCCAAAGCATGTAGTTGTTGTGGCCAAGACGGACGGTGACGGAGGAGGTGACAGCCATAGGAGCGGAAGGAGTGGAGGAAGAGGAACCAGCAGGGATGAGCGACATGAGTCAGATTAGCTCTGATACCATGTAAACTAATCTAGGTTTAAGAGAAGAGGTTTAGGCTGCGGTGACCAAATGGTTCACCGATCATCTCTTTATATAGGCTCAAGGCCTAGCTTGCCGTAGGGTACAAGCATGTACAGGATAGATACAAAAGATTGTTACAAATAAGCTGCGTATGATAACAACTACAGCTAGCTACCTATCCGTATACACAAGTAGTTAGGATACTAACAACTCTATCTGCTTAACAGTAAATTCATTCACAATTTGTAGCTGACAAAATGCAATGAGAGTAGTTTGTGACCTCTGGTGTCCATGTTTCTTCTTTCTACTAAACCTGTTGACTGATCAATAGTGGTGCTCTAGATAATGCACTTAACGAAATATCATTTACCACTACCCATTCTGGAATTTTTTTGTAGGGCTGGATACCAGAAATGTCATCTATCATCTCATCCATGCTGGATAAATGGGAAGTCCAAGGAAAAACCCGCACCGAGTTTGAGATCGATGTACATAAGGAATTCCACACTTTGGGTGGGGATGTACTGTCCTGCGTGGCATTTGGAAGTAGCTATGAGGAAGGAAAACGAGTTTTTCAATTGCAAGAAGAGCAGATAGAACTTGTTATCCTTGCAATGAGAACCTTTTACTTTCCTGGCTTTAGGTGAGATTTACTCATAAACTCCAATTTGGGTCGCTATTTCTTCTCTGTTAATAAACATGTAGTTCCTCCTACATGCTCCTTCAATGTTTCATTAGAGTAAAAAAGTGTGCCTCTCTCTGTTGCTACTCATGCTCTTCAATCAAACTTTGTAGCTGAGGAAAAATAATATGACCTCTTTCTCTCCTAGGTTTATACCGACAAAGAAGAACCGAAGAAGGAATTACCTAAACCACGAAATCCGGAGTTCTCTGCGAAAATTGATTGAGATCAATGGAACGAAGTGTGAAGATTCCAAAAATTTGCTTGGCTTGATGCTATCAGCCAGCAAAACTGACAACGGGTTTAAAATGGGGGTCGAAGAGATCATTGATGAGTGCAAGACGTTTTACTTTGCCGGTAAAGAAACAACCGCGAACTTGTTGACATGGGCAACGCTTTTGCTGGCATTGCATAAAGAATGGCAAGACAAGGCCCGAGATGAAGTCCATCAAGTATGTGGCAAGTACGAGCACCCAAGCGCAGAAAACCTGAGCGGTCTCAAAATTGTGAGCCTATTTATTATAATGATTACTGCAACTTTTTAATATTTTTGATGTTAAACTGAAACATAGTGAATAACACACTGGTAATGTGCGCATGGTATCAGGTAAATATGGTGTTGAAGGAGACCCTCAGGCTATATCCTCCAGCTTTATTTGTCAACAGGACAACCACTAGGGATGTCAAGCTGGGCAAACTCGACATCCCTGCCGGCACGCAAGTCAATCTGCCTATTCTTGACATTCACCATGATGCTGACATATGGGGCGCTAACGCAGAGGAGTTTGATCCATCGAGGTTTGCAGATGGCAAGAGCTATCACCTTGGTGCGTACTTTCCCTTTGGGATTGGGCCTGCCATCTGTGTTGGCCAGAATCTCGCGATGGTTGAGGCAAAGTTGGCGCTTGCAATGGTCCTCCAGAGGTTTGAATTTGATGTCTCGCCATCCTATGTTCATGCTCCGATGAGTGTGATGACCCTCCAACCCCAGTACGGTGCTCAAGTTCTTGTCCGCAAGATCTGAACCTTCCATGGCACTGCCTGTGAGGTTTGACGACAAGGTATATGTATCTCCATGTCTCCTGTATCCGCGTATATTGTGAGCAATTTGGAAGAGGAGGCTCTCAACCTGTCTGAAATTTATCTTGAAACTGTGTATCGAAAAGGTATATGTTTTGCGCCAGTAATGTATCTGTACTGTGGGTAAATTGGAAGGAGGATCATAACTTTGTCTTGAAACTGTGTAGACAAAAAAAAAAGAAGCTTAGCGACAGTAATTTATATTTGTATTGTGAATAATTTGGAAAGAGGCTCTGAACTTGTCTGAATTTCGTCTTGACATTGTGTGTGTTTAAGTGTATAACTGAATATACTTACATGATTTGCAACCGCAATCTTCATATTTCTCTGCACCGTTGTGTCATCCAGACATCTAGCTAGCTACTTTTTTTTTTTCTTTTCAAAATGGGGGATGCCCCTGGCCTCAGCATCAATCGACGCATATGTTTATTAAGTCGTTCTTCGATTCAAAAGTTATGTTTGATTGCAGCTTGTCATGATCATAAGGATTATAAGATCTTGCCAAAGTTTTTTTATAAGCGGAGGGGAGAAGAGCACTGAAGAGGAGGGAGAGCAAAATCTGAAAACACCAGAGATTCAATTAACCACATCTAAATCAAATCCAATCTTCCCGCCATATCATTATCTCTCCTTTCTAGTTCAGCCCCTCTCTCCGGCGACGGGTTCGATACAATGGATGGGAACTATCCCACCGTCGCTCGCCGCCTCCCTCCGTCCTTGACAAAAACACAGGACGATTGAGGGAGGTGCATCGATCGGAGCGGACATTGCCCGGGAACGCGCCGTCGCCGGAGAGACGGAGCCGGAGATTAACCGAAAAGAATCGACGGAGGAGACCCACACGTACATCTTGATTGACACCCCTTTCTTGTTTTCTGAATCCGTGGCCTGCTGCTTGTTGAATCGATCGCGCGCGCGCGGTCAGTTCGTCTCGGGCCGCTCGAGGCCCAGCAGCCGCCGGAGCTCCCGCGTGGCCGAGTCGTCCACGGTGGCCGCCGCGGCGGCCGGCTTGGAGAAGCTGAAGCGCGGCAGCGGCAGCGCCCGCGGCGACGGCGACATGGCACCGAACGCCGGCCCGGCGTACGCTGCCTCCGCGGCTGCCTTGACCCGGACCTCACGCGGCGCGGGCGACGCCGCCGCCTGTCTGTGGCGCGTCGTCCTCGCGGCCGGGCGTGATGACCGCCTGGATCCGGCGCGAGCGTGCGCGTGGTGGCGGACGCGGGAGAGGCAGTCGTGCGAGCGGAGCACCTCCGTGCCCATGGCAGGCGAGAGACGAAACCACCGGCGACCGAGGAGCTAGGCGCGCGCGCGAGTTCTGTCCCTCTCGCCGGCGTACGTGCGTGCTACCTGTTGTAGACAGCTATGAACGGCGTGGGCGTGGTGGGAGGAGGAGGAGGGGGGATGTGGGCGAAGCGCGCGCGGCAGCTTCCACCGGCCCCCTCTCTCTCCGGCGTCCCGCTAGCTTATTGGGTTGCTCCGGCCCTTCTCTTCTCTGATCGGCTTTAAAGGTGCCCGGAGGTGGTGGCGATCGGCCATGCCGGAGCGTGGAATTAACGGACGAAGGCGCGGGGAGCGGAGCCAGGGAGCGCGCGAGCGCCGCTCGTTTCTTCCCCTCGTTGCGGACGGCAAGGACGAACGTAATTGTGAACGCGGCGCGGGCTGTGGCGAACGTGGTGGCACGGTCATGGACCAATATTCCTAGACTTACGGATTTTTTTAGGGTAGACACATTGTATGCTAAATAATGGTTAAGTAGCATTGATTCTGTCCATTGTAGATTGTAGAGGGCATTGCCATAGCCAAAAGTTAGAGCGTGGGAGAAGTAGTTGCTTCTATAGACAAATTTTCTTTCTCTAGTGTCTTTTTGTTGTTGTGGGCCATGAAAATCTAAGGAGAGAACATAGGGCTTTTAGCAATCTACCCATTGTGGGGAACTTAGCAATTTAACACCATAGCCATTTTTCTTTACGTGGCATATTTAGCTTTCAGCAACACTGTCGTGCTCTTAGTTACAGAACTCCCTACGAAGTGATGTGGAGTAATTTTTTTTCAAAAGTAAAACAGAGACGTGTTTGACAAAATTGCAGAGTAGACTATATAAAAGTTGCACTATAGTAATTGCATTTTTAAAAGTGTATTTAAACATTGCATACGAACACACTATTGAATATGAATCAAATTTTGTGATTCTTCTGTAACATTGTATAATGTAATGGTTCTTCAAACAAAATTTAGGCTCTCCTTGAGAACTCAGCTTTTTCAGAACCATACGATTGCAACTTTTTTTTTCAGTGTCTAGGCAAGGAATACTGCAGTTTTAGAGAATATACTTCAACTTAGAAAAAAAAAGAGTTCTGGACTGAAGTTTTTCAATAAGGAAAAAAATGTAGTTTTGGAGAATATTGTAGCTTCAAAACAACATTATTTATTGGATCCAAACACCTTTAAGTATTTAATACATCAATATTTTTAGAAATCGGAGTATTATCTGAAAGTATTTTCAGATAATACTTCGGTACCAAATGGGGCCTTAGAATGTCGTACGTACATTCATAGTTGTCAGAATCATGGCTCTACTATGAGATTCTACGACTTTACGACCCAAATTGAGTGGAACGATTCAACGATTATGTTGCGATTCTAAAAGTTAAGATCCTACGGTTTGTGATCCTACCATAAAGGTTCCGATCCGATTCATAATCATGATTCTGACAACATGATTTGCATTTTGTAGCGGAAGATTACTCTCTTGCGACAAGAAAATGGAGATCTACAGAACAATGAGATGACAAAGGAGATATGAAGACGATTATACAAGGTGACAAGATGACATCATGCAAGGTGGAGTTGATCGTAGCCGTACTAAAATGAAGAACACCACGATGATAAGTATAAACAAGTAACTGTAGAGGAAGGATCCATAAGGAGATCCTATCACGACTTTCAAGAGAGACCAGGGGAGCAATATGGTTAGGGTTTGAAATGGTTAATCAATTGGGCTACCAAGTCGAACAGATTGTCCAACATGGAAGCAACACCTCCCTCACTTTCTCTTCTCCTAGACTTGCAGTTGGAGCATCACCTTGTGTCTTTGTTTTGCCTAGCGTAACAATTATCCCTCACAATTCTCATCTCCTCCCAATAAAGGAAACTCCTCTCTCTTCAGACCAATTCCTCCTTTCGTGGTGTGTGTTCCCCTTCCTCCCGCTCAAGCTTACACCTATGGCCATGGTCAAGTTGAAGGTTGAACCTGGTAATTCTTTGTGCCACCAAGCATAAGTGTTGTGCGGGTCAAGGATGATGATGTTAGGCTCATCGGATTTAGTAGCTCGAGGCAACCCGGTGATGCGTTACAATGTAGGTTGGAAAAGGTTGGCTTTTGGGTTTTTTTTTTAGTCTTAATTGCACATGTTGTTTCGTCAGGTTACAAGCTCGCATATGTTTTGTTGCGTTCACATGTGGTGTCATGATGCAAGGATCCTCATTGTCGTTCATGCAGTCAAGTTGTTTCCACATTATTGCGAACATTGGCTTCTATGTATGCTCCAACGACGCGATAAATTTCTTAATAATTTGTCGCATACAAAAAAGTTCATGATTCGATGTGCTTGAAACTGCAAAGATTTTATGCATTCATAAAAGAAAATTAGGACAATTATGATTAGAATTTATCGTGTGTGAGTCTTTTTTGTTGCGACGAATCAAACATACTCTACCAGGTGGAGTTTTAAAGTGAGATCAGATGATTGAGAGATGGCCGATGCCTCCGCCAGACCGAAGCAACCGCCATAAAATAAAAGTTATCCGTATTGCCTGACTCCTCGTGGTGCCCCATCGATTCCGATTCCGATCCCGATTCCATCCCACCAAACAAATAAAACCCGTGCTCAAGTGTCTCCCTCCCCCGTCCCACCCGATCCTAGGAAATATCCCAGCCACGATTCCCTAGCGGCCGCTCCCCTTCCCGCAGGTGCTCAACGCCTCAACCTGTCGTGCTCCGGCGTCGGCGGGATGTCTGAGCGGAGGCTGATGAGCAAGTACGCCCCGCCGGGGAATATCGGCCCCTGGGAGATAATGCGGCGGCGCCAGCCCAGTAACCAGCCGATCAGGGTGCGCTTACAGCTCCCCATGAGCCTCCGATGTCTCGCCTGCCGGAACATCCTCTACAAAGGCACAAAGGTCAACTCGCGCAAGGAATGCTGCAGCGGCGAGGTACGCACACGCGCGCCCGCCCGTCGTTGTACCAAGACCTAGTTATTCAGCTCTAGCGCCGCCATCACATTGTAGGGTTGTTTTGATCATGGATATTTTAGGAGTAGTTTGTTTCGATTCACTGCGTAGCATAGCTTACATCAGTGGTCCATATCTTACCCGGCGTCCATGGCTAAATGTCAATGTATTATCTTTTGTTTGGTTCTCTGTTGTCTTGGAATTAATTAGTATGTGTTGTGGTTGAGATTCATTCTAATTCGATTCCTTTCTTTTGTCTGCAGATGCACTCTGGAACTCAAATATTTAGGTTTTCCTTCAAGTGTAATAATCTTTTGAAAGGTAATACTAGTCATAGTTTTTGCTCAGCAACGATTACTCTCAAAACAGTGTTGGCCCAGACCCGGCAGTACTTTCGCCGCTCTGATACCAATTGTTGGCCCAGACCCGGCAGTACTCTCGCCGATCTGATACCAAACACAGCCCCTATACGTCGAGTACTTTCCGACGTAGACGACGAAGCGATCCGCAGCGAGACGACACGCACGTACACCAGTACTTCCGCCGCGATGTACAAAATCAGCTAGCCAAGCTCTTGCTTGATGGATCCTTGTGATCGGCTAGCTACTCGTACTCCACGTAATCTAAACACAGCAACACAGATACGATTTGTATTGCCACAGGTACGTCTCGTACCTGCTGTTTCTATTACTTCTCAACTCACGGTGGTGTTACAAGCCTAGCTATTACATAGATTATATAGTAGGCAAACCACCCAACACGAGTCGGTTATGCACTCTAATCCTACCCGGATAGGTACAGGAAACTTACACGCACACGCACTAGTATACTACACGTATACGGCCGTGCGGCGTACGGAGTGCTTATTCCTAACAATCACCCCCTAAGCACGACGTGCTCTTCACCTCGACCTGGGTCCCAAATGCGCCAGCTGCTTCCCGCAGGCGTCTTTCTCGGCATTGCTTTTGCCGCTCTTCGTGGCACCCATGTCACCGACCTTACCTTCGCCGGCTTCTTCAGAGCTTCACGCCAACAGTCCTTCTTGTCCGCGTCTTCAGTCTTCACCGGTACCTTGATGAACAAACATTTCTTTTTGCGTTTCATCTTCACCGGATTATTTACCGTCCGAAGTTCCTTCTTCGGATAATAGTCTAACACGCGTCGGATGCGTGCTCGCGTCGGTCGTAGTCGTCTCATCTCTAGTGCAGTCAGAGATAGCACGACGTACTCTTCTGCGTCCGATGTCGCACTTGCTTCTTCACTTCTGGATCCATCAATTCCTAGCTGAGGTTCCACGTCGCTCCCTTGCGACTCGCCTATGCGGTCTCTCCGAAGTACTTTCTCGTCGAGATCCACGCGGACGTACATGCTGCAACTAATAGCAACTCTAGCTAGATACTTGCCTGATGGCCGATGCAAATCCGGCTGATTCTTTTGTCCATCATGCATCCACATACGTGGCAACTCACCTGTAGCTAGATCAATTAGTTGTAGACATGCATAATGTGTATGACTTCTTGCTGGAACGTCTACGTCCAGCCAAACTGGACTACTTCCACCTGATTCAGCTGGACCGTTCCTCACTTCTGGCCCGGTTTGTCCAACACGAAGGCTGCACCCATCCGCCTCCTCACTTCCCGGACATGAAGCTGGCGTAGCACGAACCTCTCCCTCAGGTGAAGCCCTTTCACGCTCCAGCTCCCTAGCTCCTGGTCCAATTCCTCTTGGCGACATGCCTTCAGGCGGAGCCTGCCCATCCGTGACAGATGTTGGTCCGCCTTCCAGCTCCCTTCCTCGACTGAATCCAGGCAGGAGCGCATCGTCTAGCCGAACTGGCCCTTCTCCACGAGCTGGCGATTCACCACGTGCTGGCAACGCAAGATCATCACTTACGTCTGCTTCTGGACTTCCACCTCCTGGTGACAGTCCACCCAATGCATCAGCGTGGCCTCCAGGCTGGGCTTGAGTATCACCTATTGCCCCTCTTGGGACTTTGTCTGCCGCGCTGGTGGAGCCACCTCCTGGTGGATCTTGGACATCACGTCCTGGCCGAGCGCCTCCAGGCGTAGTACCTGGACCAGCAGCTCGACGTCCTGACGTTCCACCTTCTGTATCGGCAGCGGCGTGAGTTCTAGCACTTTGATCATCTGCATGTTCACAATCACTGTACGCAACAGTAAAATTCTCTTCCGGTTCTGTGGAGTCCCAAATCCATGATAAGTCTTCCTCGAAGACTACGTCGCACGTGACAATCACCTTGTTCGTCGAGGGATTGCACAAACGATACGCTTTCGAGCCTTCTTCATAGCCAGTCATGATCATTGGAGTTCTCCGATCCACCAAGTTTCTTTTATGGCCGGACACCGTCTTGACATGCGCCACGCACCCGAAAGTGCGAAGATGATCAACCGAGGGTTTTCGTCCATACCATGCTTCGTACGGAGTCCCACCAACCATACTCCTAGTTGGCACCCTGTTCAGCAAGTAGACAGCCGTGTTGACTGCCTCACCCCAGAATTTTCCTGGCAAGCCTTTACTCTCCATCATGCTCCGTGCCATGGCCACCACTGTATGCTTCAATTCACCACCCCGATCTATGCGTAGGGATTTCTTCGCCCTTGCCTTGACCTCTCCAGCTTCCTTGATCTCCTTGAATGCTTGTAGACCTTGATCCTTACTTTTCAGCAACACAATCCACATGTATTGGCTGTGATCATCTACCACAAGCATGAAGTACTCATTGCCGGACGGGGTTGCAGGTGAAATTGGACCGCATATATCGCCATGAACGAGCTCCAAAGCTTCACTTGCCTGATCAGTGGTTTCACGTGGGTACGGGGCACTCCGTAGCTTCTCAACGACACCTTCGCCGCATAGCTTATCCACGTGATCCACACACGGTAGACCGTGATCCATCACAATCTCCGTAGCCGGTGATGGAGGAGGTAGCTCCTCCTCGTCCTTCTGCTCGCATACTTCGAGCATCAGCATCATCGGTCCATCATCTTCTTCCTGGGCGATGAGAGCCCTTTCCTTCGGCTTCAGTGGTTTCCGACAATCAACCTTGAAGTGACCGAGCTTGCCGCAGTTATGGCATCTTACTTTCTTGATGTCAAACTTCCTCCTCGGCGGAGCGTCGTCCTCGTCCTCCTCTGCGATGTACTTTTTCGCTGGGCGAGAAACTTCTTCATCACTTCTTCTGTCATATGCCTTATCGCCCTTCTCTTTGGCGGCCACCGACTCCCATTGGGCACGGGTAAGCATCACGTGCTCTTCCGGTACCACATCACCGTAGGTGATCTTCATCCGCTCGTCATGAGCCTTGAACCGTCCAACTAGATCATCCATCGTGAGAGTCTTGAGATCAACGCACTGCTCGATCGCCGAAACAACGGGCAAATAACGCGGCGGCGCCGCGCGTAGGAAACGCCTTACGATCGAGATCTCCTCGAGCTTCTCGTCCAGCGCACGAATCCCATTGACCAATGTAGCGATCCTCGAAGCGAAGGCGTCCAGCGTCTCATCTTCTCCCATCTCCAGATTCTCGTACTTCTTCTGCAAAGTTTGTAGGGCCGCCTCGCGGACGCGCTCGTGACCAAGATTTAGCGTCTTGATCGTCTCCCACGCCTCCTTTGCAGATGTCTTCGAGATTAGGTGCTGCTTCACGTCCATCGGCATCACCGAGCAGATGGCCGTGAGTGCCTGTCGGTCCTTGCGATACTTCGACGCGCCCTTCTTGAACTCGTCGCCGCCTGGATCAACAGCCTCCCAGATTTCGTTGGACTCGAGCGCCCACATCATCGTGGTTGCCCACACCGTGTAGTTGTCGTGGATGTACTGCGGGTACTGCGTCGACACCGGCGCCGCGGCGCCGGAAAACTCGCCCACCTCCTTCGTCATGACCTCCCGTTATTAGGAGATCCTCCACGAGGCTCTGATACCAATTGTTGGCCCAGACCCGGCAGTACTTTCGCCGCTCTGATACCAATTGTTGGCCCAGACCCGGCAGTACTCTCGCCGATCTGATACCAAACACAGCCCCTATACGTCGAGTACTTTCCGACGTAGACGACGAAGCGATCCGCAGCGAGACGACACGCACGTACACCAGTACTTCCGCCGCGATGTACAAAATCAGCTAGCCAAGCTCTTGCTTGATGGATCCTTGTGATCGGCTAGCTACTCGTACTCCACGTAATCTAAACACAGCAACACAGATACGATTTGTATTGCCACAGGTACGTCTCGTACCTGCTGTTTCTATTACTTCTCAACTCACGGTGGTGTTACAAGCCTAGCTATTACATAGATTATATAGTAGGCAAACCACCCAACACGAGTCGGTTATGCACTCTAATCCTACCCGGATAGGTACAGGAAACTTACACGCACACGCACTAGTATACTACACGTATACGGCCGTGCGGCGTACGGAGTGCTTATTCCTAACAAACAGACCCTCGAAATTCTGACTACACGGTGGAATCTGGGGCTACTTGCGAGGTTGAACCATGGTCTGAAGAGGACGAGGTGAGTGATGTGGGGTGTATTCTAGGGCGTTGTTAAGTTCTATATGTTTGAACCATCATGAGCTTAGGGCTTTTTGTTTAGGTACTCCCTCCATATCACACAAATATGTCGGTGTGGACATCAACCCTGTCTTCATGATTTACCTTTGACCACTAACTTTTACTGTAATATATGTGTAAAGCACAAGAAAAATATTATATTTTGAATATACTTCTTGAGAAAAATCTGTCCACACATGATTTACAAGTTCTCAACCAAAATATTTGAAACAATATTTGTGGTCTTAGTCTTGAATGTTGGACTTGGTACAAGTCCAAAACAACTTTTCTTTGTGAGATGGAGGTAGTAATAGACAAAGTAAATAGGAGACAAGAAATCAAGAAAATATGTGGTGTCATGAGAACACTGGAGATTAGAGTAGTTGACATGGGCATTCTTGCTCTGTAGCAGAGATATGTTCTAGGAAGGTAGGATTTCAGCATTTGCCAGAGTATAATTGTTCCCCGTGTTCTTTTAAAGTCTAGACAAATAAACACTATATTGGTCCCTTTCCTTGTAGTTCCTAATTTTTCATTTGTGGGTATGTTCTTAACTAGTATCTGAGCATTTCTCCTTTTGAGGTGTAAACTTTAGGTTATGTATGTTGCTTTATTTAAGATATGTAAATTAATAAACAGCTACACTTGTTAAATCCAGACAAGAGTAGATGATGACTGTTGAGCAATATGTACATCAAACAATACAACATAAAAAAATGGGATTGTGGAGTAGCCATCATTATAGCATTTTCAGTTGAATATATCTGCAGTTTTGCTGCGAACAGTACATTAGTCACTTCCTTTCGTGCCATGAATTATTTTCCTAGATTTCCATTTCGTATCGCTTGAATTTGTTTCTTTGGTCAGCTAACTGTTCTGTTTTATCCACAGATCAATGGATCTTCTGAAGTAGTGCTGAACCCAACAGATGGGTTGACTAAATTTGATGGACATGAGAGTGCCAAAAAGGAAGGTATGCAATCATTACTTACATACGGTCTCTGGCTACATAATATAGAGTATTCAAGCTAGATTCGGTATTAAACTCACGATGAAAAATACTACTTTTGTTTATTATTATTATTATTATTATTATTATTATTATTATTATTATTATTATTATTATTATTATTATTATGTTATCCTTGTTATTTCATTCTATCAACGAAGCTGCAGCTTGCAGTAACGTGACCAGTTTCTAAACAGGGTGCTATATGAGCTGAAGCTTGTTTTGTCCTTTCCTTAAAAAAGAACTTGTTTTGACCTTGACAATCTCTCGTGAAATCCCTACATTCCAGTGTGTTCTGTAAATCTCCACTAATGTTTTGACATGTTTTATTTTATTTTCTGATTAAATAGCTTTTCCTTTGGAAACAAATTACCTGTTCTAGCCCTTAACTGTTAAACATGGTCCTGCAGGAAATAAGCACTCCACATTGTCCATTACTGTCAATCCTTGTAAGAAACAGAAGACTGAACCCACAGCTGGCTTAGATGATTGCGAAAAACCAGTTGCAGAGGAAAGCAATATAACAACGATAAAGTGAAGTGAAGACAATCCTGCTTAAAACCAGAAGTGTGACCAACCAATGTTGTAGCAGGACTGCACTCAAGAAGTCCTCAACTCAGTTTGTTCATAAAGAAAGAAAAAAGTGTGTGCGTGTCTTGGCCCTGACCTTCCAGCTTTGTCAATGCATAGGCTAAGTTTATGTCTCTATTTTCACGCTAGATCGAAATGAGTTATACACCAAGAATGTTTATGTTCTTTTAAATTGATGTTCATCTAAATGAAAAATAATGTTCGCATAAATAAAAATATTGTTCATATAGATAAAAAATATATGCTCATCATATACATCTCATCCTTTTAAAAAATCGCATATAAACATGTACAAAAATGAAAACTACAACAAGAAAAAATAATTGGAATAAACATGAAAGTCAAAAATTTATGGAAGAAAACGAAGAGTTTGTATGTACTACATGCATCTCATAAAACATGTCTTAACATTGTCTAAATTTAAATTTATCTAGACACTATTTAGCATCTAGAAAATATATACACGTACAATATTTGATATTAAGAAAACATAGAAAAAAGGAGAATAAAAATAAATAGATAAAACAATTATGTATTGATGAATAAAACATAAAAAGAAATAGAAAAAGATAAGGACGAAAGAAGGAAATGAATAGAAAATGTACAAAGAAATAGAAAATAATTGGGTGGTCATGTCTTCAGTGACTTCCTCGACCTCACAGATGATGCGATGCACACCGAGTTACATGTAGAAATCTGGTACATCAGACCTGCATCACGCACCACACATGCATGTTCTAGAAGTTGTTATTGTGGTGTTCCACCGACCTATTTTCGGAGCATAGATTTACACACAAACCTCACCAAGCTGTCGATGACGTTTCCACGACGCCAGACAATGCCACTACCCTGCGCGTGTCCATTATCACGTGCTTGTCGCAAATGCGGTAGAAAAACTGTCGCTCTGCCTCTTGACCACTCCTCCTCAATGAGCCACAGGCCATCCCCTCCATCCTCCACGCTAGCAGCTTGCCGCCGGCCAAGGAAGAGTCCAGCCACTACAGGAAAACGTTTAGACGCCGACGGCCAGCAGCCGTCGGCACACCTCCAAATGCCGTCGGCGTAGCTATGTGCCGACGGTGGCCGTCGGCGTCTCCCCGTCGGCATAGCTCTCGTCGGCGTACCAAGAAATACCGTCGGCGTTGCTCAGGCCGTCGGCGTACCTACGTGCCCGACGGTTTTTCCTCGGCCGTGGGCATAGCTCCACCGTCGGCATCCATTTTTGACAGACGCACGGTCTAACGGCGTCGAAGATACGCCGACGGCCCAACCGTCGGCGTAGCGACAGCCACGCGTCAGCTTCAAAGCTACACCGACGGCCAAGCCGTCGGCACATCTAGACACATGTCGCTTCCTGGTAGAGCTACGCCGACGGCCTGGCCGTCGGCATACCTAGTAACCAGAACAAAAAAAATAGAATACAAATTGTAATTTACTTTTATTGCTTTCTACTGATGCCATATCCTTCAAGAAATCTGGATGCTATTGCTTTCATTCCCTGTTTACTACTGACATGCACGTAGTACCATTACAGGAATCAGGTAATTTGCTGTAGGCCGCATACCTATGGCAAAGGCTGAGAAACCCACAACAAACCATTTGCCGCAGGCATACTCACAGCAAAACCACAGATACATAATGCAGTAAATCAAACTGGACATCTCAGAGATAAGATTCAACAAAGGCACATACATGTGTAGATGATTTACTACTATTTAAGAACATGGTGATTTACTACACAGATCTGATCACAACCTGCATTTTCTTGATAAAATGTTTGACCTGAGCAAAATCAAATGTTGTTCTTCGCTGAAGAGTTGTTCTTCCATGGACAGCACCACCAACAAAACGCCACCACAAGACACCAACATGACCTGAGCAAAATCAAATGGAAGCACACATTCATTTACCTAGTGTATGGCTGTCAATTCTGATGTAGAGTATAATTTGGATAACCAAAATAGCAAAATCTCTTGAGAAATTTAAATGCTGGTGCTTTAAAAAATGGCATCTTATACAGCATTTAAAAGCATACATATATGTCCATCCACATCAGGAACGAAGTACAAGCTAGAGAGTTTCAAAAGAAAGTAGATAAATAAGGACTAGTGAGGCTTAATCTGCCACCAATAGCCTGGATTTTCATGATGAAACGTTTGACTGCTTCTGTTGTCCATGATTAACAGAAAAATGCTGCAAACAGAGCTAGAGAAGAAGGATTTATACCTTGCTGAAAACATACAGCAACCATAGCAGCAGTCATGGTGGTTAAATTTCTCAGGAGATTTCAAGTCTTTGTGACCTGTGCAAACCTATGGCAGTCAATTCTGATGTAGAGTATAAATTTAGACTAGCAAAATCTCCTAGGAAATCTGCACGCTAGTGCTAGGACAGTGTAGACAAGCACATATAAGAATTGCATCATTAGAATGTACTAGAACACCAAAACGGTGGTTTAATTTCTGAAATTTCGAGTCTTTGTGTAAGCTTGAAATATGAATTTCGTTTATACAAGCACATATTGGACTAGCGGAGCTTCTTCTGAAGCTAGCAGCACAAGATGAATTTGTGGTTCTACAAGTCCTGCAACGCAAAATCCTGAAGATGGACGGAATAGAGGTCCTCACCTACCGGCGTCGTGCGGGCGCGACCTGATTCAATGTCGGAGGAAATGGAGCCGGGAGGCTAATCTCACGGTGTCCGGGTGTCCTAGCCGACGGAGTGCAGATCTAGCACAAGATGTAAAAATGTGAGCCGGGAGGCTAATCTCACGGTGTGCGTCTATTCGGATCTAATCTGATGGATGGTAGGGCTCTCTTCTCATCTCTCATTCGTCTACTACTTTTAACAGAAACACGACACTTTATTGATTAAATAACATCAATACAAAGAGTCTCTCGGATAGAATCCGAAGCAAAATCTGAAATAAAACCTAAAGTAGCTAGATCACAGGATCGAGCAAGGATGTGTGCCGCTTCGTAGTAATCATTATCGCATGGTGAAGAGCCAAAGCCTCTGCCAACTCCGGAGAGCTGAAACCATGGAGCGGTGCATTAGCCGCCGCCAAGCATCTCCCATCGTGATCTCTGATCACTGCTCCCATCACCATACGCCTCCGATCAGCGAACAGAGCCGCATCTACATTAACCAGGAGGACCCCAGGTGGCGGCGGAGACCATCTCAATGGTGACTTTGGTTCACGCCTATTACCCGGGTCAGGTTTGTAGCAATGTTGGACGATCATGTCCACATACGCGAGGACGCGCATACCAGTACGCTTGGGATCAGCTTGACCTCGATTATTTCTGACATCATTCCGAGTCTCCTAAATATTCCAAAGCCAACAGCCAGAACCGTAGCCTCCACTCCGTAGGTTGAGACAAGAAAACAAAAAGGCAAACCTTTGGAGACACTAGGTCACGCCGTTGTAACTTGATCTTATATGAGCCCTTGATCACCCTCCACACATCCCTTGCGAACGGACAAAGAAGTAAAGAATGCTAAATATTCTCCTCCGAACCGCATAAATGACGCCATGCGGCTCCGCTTGATTTTTTGGCTCCGTTTACTTTGCCAAGTGTGCAAAACGGGGCCGCCGGGACATGCGGTATAGCTGTATCGGGCGCGCGCGTGCACCCCGCCAACGCGCGAAACAGAAAACATTTAGCACATAAAATGACACGTCCTAGACCTAAAAAATTTCCTTCCATTTATTGAGCGAAGGAAAGTGTGGCCCTTCAAATCCGATCAGTTTCCAGCGGATTCGGCGGGACACCGCAGGAAGCGGGAGGGATTCCCAGATGGCTACCGCGTGCATATGGCATGTGATAGGTGGTGCGTAGGAGGTATCCTACCGATGCGCGGAGGTCTCGCGCAATTCTAAAATGCGCACCATGTAGCTGCACAAAAAAGCCCTTAGCACCCGAAAATAGAAAACCGTCGCCCGTGGGTCGGATTGGAAATCCGCGACCGAGGCCTTGCTTCCCATCCTAAGGCCCACGCAAGTGCCAAATATGGCCTCGTTCCGACAAACTATGTGGTGAAACGGACCGTTTCCTACTCATTTCCCCTAAAAGCCATAGAACTCCGGACGTGATAGCCCTATCCGCGAAAGGGTTTTTCAAAATAATAGCCGTATCCCAATTCCGTCTTTTGCAGTGGTTAATAGGACACATAAAATGACGCCACGCGGCTCCGCTCGATTTTTTTTGGCTCCGTTTACTTTGCCAAGTGTGCAAAACGGGGCCGCCGGGACATGCGGTATAGCCGTACCGGGCGCGCGCGTGCACCCGTCCGCCAACGCGTGAAACGGAAAACATTTAGCACATAAAATGACACGTCCTAGACCTGAAAACATTTTTCCCTCCATTTATTGAGCGAAGGAAAGTGTGGCCCCAGTTCAAATCCGATCAGTTTCCAGCGGATTCGGCGGGACACCGCAGAAGCGGGAGGGATTCCCGGATGGCTACCGCGCGCATATGGCATGTGATAGGTGGTGCGTAGGAGGTATCCTACCGATGTGCGGAGGTCTCGCGCAATTCTAAAATGCGCACCATGTAGGCTTCACAAAAAAAGCCCTTCCGCACGAAAATAGAAAAACCGTCGCCGTGGGTCGGATTGGAAATCCGCGACCGAGGCCTTGCTTCCCATCCTAAGGCCCACACACGTGCCAAATATGGCCTCGTTCCGACAAACTATGTGATGAAACGGGCCGTTTCCTACTCATTTCCTCTAAAAGCCATAGAACTCCGGACGTGATAGCCCTATCCGTGAAGGGTTTTCAAAATAATTGCCGTATCCCCATTCCGTCTTTTGCAGTGGTTAATAGGACACATAAAATGACGCCACGCGGCTCGCTCGATTTTTTGCTCCGTTTACTTTGCCAAGTGTGTAAACGGGCCGGGACATGCGGTATAGCCGTGCGGGCGCGCGCGTGCACCGTCCGCCAACGCGCGAAACGGAAAACATTTAACACATCCAAAGGGACACGCGTGTGTCAAATATAGCCTCGTTCCAACAAACTATGCCATGATCACGGCTGAACCTAGCTCATTTGACCTAAAAGTAGGTCATGCAACCTCGAACTTCGTAGGTCATTTCTATGAATAATGGGCTTTTCGGAAACTGCTTTTCTCAAGGTTTGATTTTTTTCCGCAACTAGGTCACATAAAATGACTTCACGCGAAGGTCTCGTATTTTTCCAAATTTTTTCGAATTAGTTACGCCCGATTTGGACCCGCATGAAATGACGTCGCGCAAAAACTCCCGCTCGCGCCTTGGCGATGTGCGGAGTCCCACTTTAACGGTCGAAGGACATGTGTTTAAGCGTGGTAGAAGTTAAAATATTGCAATACATGGCTTCTTAGTGCAATATATATGGAAACGAATAGGAGGGACATGTGTGAAATTGGGTGGAAATGAAAAAAACAAAACATTTGCCGTGTGCAGAGAAAAGGACACACAGCAAATGCTGCATGTATGCCGTGCGCTACTGTTATGCCTCACGGAAAAGACTGCATCTATGCCCGCCAACAGAAACGCGCGCCCAAATCAAACTTCCGCGGGAAAACATAGCGCGGAATGAAAAAATGAAAATGCAAAATGTTTGCCGTGTGTGACGGCACACACACGCAAACAATTTCAGTTACGGCGTTGGGCGTGGATGTGGGCCGAGTGTGCCAGTATGCCGTGCGGCCTGTTTTGCCGTGCGGCTTTCCCATTGTTTGCCGTGCGCTTTGTTTTGCCGTGCGTTTTACGCAGGTTTTAATGTGTGCTTGTTCGTTGCCGTGCGCTTCGGACTAATGTGCCGTGCACTTTTTCTATGCCGTGCGCTGGCTCTGTACGCTCACGGCATTACTTTCTTTGCCGTGTGTTGCCGCACGGCAAAATTTGGGCGCACGGCATAGACAGATTTTCCGGTAGTGATCCAAAATTTCAGGAATATTAGACGACATTGTATGTACAAATCACTGGCTAGTTGCATCTCAAAAGATTTATAGGTACCTTTCACCAAAAAGACAAATAGTCGCCGATTCAGCTGGAAGCGGATGAAATTTGAACTACAGGTGCTTGATAGTTCGCTCAGGATTTTTTCAAAAAATTACTTTCAGGCTCACAACTATCTATTTTATCACAAATCTACAAAGAGTTTCGAAAGATTATAATCCTAGGGAAGAAAGTTCATGTCCGCGGTTGAAATTGAAGAATTAATATATAAAAGGAGCTACGCCGACGGCATTCCCGTCGGCATAGGTAACGCCGTTACACGCCCGTTCCATGGAGGAAGCTGTGCCGACGGCTAGGACTACACCGACGGCAACCGTCGGCGTAGCTCGAGCTATGCCGACGGCTAAGGTACGCCGACGGCCACCGTCGGCGTAGCTCGAGCTATGCCGACGGCTTTTCTATGCCGACAGCCAAGTTGCGGGCTAGCCTTTCCGATGACCTACGCCGACGGCCCCGATAAATGACCGTCGGCATAGCTTCTAGCCGTCGGCGTCTAATCGTTTTCCTGTAGTGAGCCGGGGACGAGATCTTCTAACCGGCCCACTGGGATCAATGATTGTTGGAGTCGTTTGGTTTCGCTACTTTGAACAAATGTTTTAAATGGTGTGGATAGACAAAATAGCGCAAACATTAAGATAAGGTATATCGAAGCTATATTGCACTATAGGGAAGCTATATGGCCCTATATCAAACGATTGTACATACATTTCATAGTTTGTTATTATTAAAATAAAAAGAAAAAATTTGCTGCAGGACACCGTTATTTTCTGGCATTTGCTGAAACACACCATTCGATTGTGTCTTTGCCAGGTATCATTACAATTTTGTGGCACATTTGCCAGAACACACCATTTGGCTGAAAACGGAAAGTTTTGCTCTTTGTCTTCAAAACCAGCCATCCCACGCAAAAGTGCAAAACTTTCCATTTTTAGTCAGGTGGTGTGTTCTGGCAAATATGTCACAAAATTGTAATGGTACCTAGCAAAGACATAATCAGATGGTGTGTTTGAGCAAATGCCAAAAAATAACGGTGTTCTGCAGCAATTTTTTCCTAAAAACAATGCTGAGGAGAACTCGTAAGAGGAGTGGAAACGGTGGCCCCAATTATATTTCGTGACATATAGGGTTGCAGGCGGCGCCTGCATTCCGTCCCGCAAAATAAGAATTAGAGCATGATTACCCTACTGACGTCACATCGGCATGTGAGAGTGGTCCTCCTAGAGGGCCTATAGGACCGATGCTGCCGAGGGGCCGTGAGGTTGATGAACTCCGGTGTTCTCCACCACTTGCCGGAACCGGGACTCTGGAATTTCCTGGAGCCGGGGGTTTTGGCGACTGGAGCCACTCATGGCGACCACAAGAAGAAGCGGCCAAGCAAGACGGGTCCAAGACCCGGGATAAGGTGAGCGCCCGCTGCGATTGCTTCACCTGTGACCACCGTCGCGCCACGTGCCATGTACGGTATATTCCAACAGGCAGCCTGGTTCCAAAGCCGCCCGATTCACCCGTTCGTCTCCCCGCGATCTCACCTCGGTCACTCACACGCGCTGCCGCCCATACGCACGCGTCCACGCGTTTCCTCCTCCACGCTTGTTGGAGGTACCTCGCCGGCGCAGCAAGCTCCGATCAGGTACCTCTGGCGTTCACTGCTCCGTCTGATTAGCTCGTCGCCGGTGATAGCGCGGGCCGGTGAAGTAGCATACGAACTGACGCAGGTGAAGTGTGATTGTGGGTGCAGGATGCCGTCAGTTTCGAGAGCTGTGTGCCTGCAGAGGCCGAGCACGAGCGGCGGCAGGAGGAACGGGGAGGCGGCCCGATCGGCGGCGGCGCCGAGAGCCCGGCAAGCGAAACCGAAGGTGATCCGCTCGGGATCGAGCTCGGCTCGGGGCCAGCATTGCTCGCCGGTCAGAGCAGTCGCGGCGCCGATACCCGCGACGAAGAAGGTATGTAAACAGCTAGCCACTCGTCTATGTGAGTCACTAGATCGTTATCGCTTCCGGTTGACTTGTGCGGGCCACGTTGCTCTTCCATCAGTCGGTTGACATTCGTAGTTCCGTACGATCACACGGACTTCAGTGACTGTTACCCAGGTTCTTGAGTATATATAGCTTGCCAAGTCAAAGATGCACATGAACTCCTCCAGATTGAGCTTAACAGAGGCAGTGCTTCCTTTTTCTGCAAACTAGAGTGATCTCCTCCCACAATTTTGTAATGCATTAACCATTTTTCGGTAACAACTCACTTACAATTTTAAAATCACAGTTGCAACACCACTTGCAAAGGAAAATATCTCAGTTGCAACTCAATTTACAACTAAAAAATCCAACTTGCAACAGATTTTAGTTGCTACCCCATTACAAATGAAAATCTTAGTTGCAACTCCGTTTGCAACTTATGGAGCGCATGAATCACGGTGCAATGGTCATGAACTTGACTGAGCACTAAGTTAATTCTCATCTAGTTGAAAAATAGTAATCCCGTATAAAGAAATGGTGTGTCGTGTCTCAATCGATTCAAAAGTCTCAATCAATTTAGATAAGAAAATATTCTGTTTTGGACTTTTATTATACTGAAATTGCACCACCGAGACTCAGAAAATCATCTATTCCCCCGTCCACAAATAAATGACTCAGATTTGTCTGAATTTGCATCTACATGCTAAAACGCGTCTAATAAAATACATACATATCTACACAAATCAATCTAAGTCACGGAAAGAGCAAAGCCATTGAGATATAGGATGCCCGTTAAAGAAAATAACCATATCAAAACGTGTGCTGAAGCCCTGTTAGTCACCTTGGGGGCCAAGAACTGTTGCCCTTCATCCCCAACTTTTGATCATAAACGGCCCATTGGGCCCACCATGTATCAATCTGGCCTTCCATTGACATCCTGACAATAATCAGGAAATAAGAGAACAAAATGCGAAAGGTGCCTTTGGCACACGAACACCAGCGCTCCTGGTTTTTGAAGAACATATTTCTGGGATTCTAAAAGATCTTAGCTTAAATACACACATACATAGAAATCTTGTCAAGGTACAATACAAATTTCGGAGGAAAATATGTTGTATTACAAACTATGCAATAAAAAGACAAATTTCTGACAAAAACTATCACTATACATGGCCATAAATTTTTTTTTCCCTCTAGCTCAAAGTACAACACAATTTCTACCAAAACTTTGCATAGTATTCAGGACATGTATATGTGTATTTATGAAATGAATTTTATTATTTTTTGAAACATAGAAGTACAATTTTCAAATATTTTAAAAACCGAGAGCACCGGTTCTCGGGTGCACATAATCTGATCTCAAATAATGTAGGAATCTTGCTTCAGTTGTAGGAACACAAACTATATGATAGAAATTGCTGAATTGGACAAATGGAGTCCGAGCTCAATGGAGCTCTTTATCTTTAAAGCTCAAAAGTCATATTTACATGTTCTAAAAAATTCCGAAAAAAGTACGCATGTAACCCATGATGTGTCCTACAAGCGTGCAAAATCCTAATCTGAAATTCTTTGTATTCCGGGCTCTAAAAAGAATTTTAAAATCTGACAAATTTTATAGTTTTAGAATGTGCACTATTTCTATAGTCAGATCTACACTTTTCACATTTTTATGTAGCCTCAAATTTAGAGGGTTTCGTATTGAGATTTTCCATGCTTGAAGTATGCATCATGGACTACATACACACATGTTTTTAGAATTCTTTGAAACTTTAAAATATAATATTGAAATATTTAAAATAAAAGGCTCCCTAAAGTTTGGCTTGAATTTGGAGTTTCTGAGAAGCTGCTGCATAACTTGCAATGTGGAGACTGACAACATATTGGTCTGCGGTTAGAAAAGTATAGGAATTTATTTTTACAACAGAGGCGTATAGGCAGCACTTTGCTACTCGGATTGCAACCCAAGCCCATGGTATCACCAAAACAAGAAAAAACAAGGATAGCATGCCCTACAGAAAGAGCTAAGTTCCTTCCCATGTTACAAGAGAAGAATAGAACAAAATGTAAGAATCTTTTTTTTTTTACTGTGAGAATGTAAGAATCTTTGTTCAATAGGGACACAAAAACTGCCACAATTTCGTTTGATAAAATTGAAATAAGGCAAACTGCTAAATAACTCACTTGTAGAGTTGTAGACAGTAGAGTGCTACAAAACATTTTCCTGTGCAACTGGATAAGACAAGTAAATATTCTCTTGCTGCACACAGAGGATAAAGACAGTAATCTCTATTCGGATTGCACCTTAACAAGCCCATGGTTTCACCAAAACCGGAAAAAAACAGGCATAACTTGCTCAGGCAAAGAGCTAATTTCTTTCATGGTTCAATACATCAGGAATGTGAAAGGAATCGAGCCAGGAATCCACGGTTAGACAGGGCCAAATGCATTCTGGCAATCTACCAATTTGCTTAAGCCATCATGCATGACCATCAGGCAAGTGTCCAAGGTTGTGATCACGTAAGTAAAACCAAGAATTATGTGGCCTAGTACAAGAAACCACACCTCCCGAAGAAAAAAGTACAAGAAACCACGGGCGATTCGACAACAGCAGCCAATTAGCCCTAGGGTTCAGCAGTGAGTGCATGAATGTCATTCATTCCTGTTGCCGAGATTTATTTCAGCTGGGAGCATCACTAGAAAACCCACATATATGGGTGCACGTGCACATGCAGAAGCATATTTCTGGCAACGGTCTGTTCCTATGGTGCTTATTTTACTGGTACAATGTTTTTTTTTTCCGAGTACGCCAACGACGTACCATATCTTTATAGAAGACAGAAAAAAGCATACAAGAAGACTACAACTCGCTGCAAACAACGAGCGTAGCACACACACTCCACTCCACCACAGACACAACAACAACAAAACCTAGAAGAGCCTGACCTAAGCTAAACTACAAAGCCGCGTCACGACCAACATCGAACGCTTCCAAAGAACAGACCCTCCAGAGCCTCTCCTTGTCGACGCACCATCTGAAGAGATAGACGGCGGGACTCGGACAAATCCAGGAAGCCTGATCAAGGACACGCCGACTATGGTGTCCATAGCGGGCCAGCGGCGAGCACCGGAGGAGCGCAACCTAGGACCTCCAACCTTGTCTCCAAATGCGATACTCCCAACAGAGGAACGACGCCGAGGACGCCGCTATCACGCCGATCCAACTCCGAATCTAGGCTTTCGCCCGGAGAAAACACCAACACCACGAGAGAGCACAGACGATGTCGAAGCTCCTCGGCGGCGCCTCCAACGAGGAAAAAACGACACCCGTGGGTGCCGTCGCCGCCGGCCCGACCAAGATCGGGCGGGATTTTCACCCGTGCCATCGCGCATCCCGCACCTCCGAGGGTTGGACCACGCCGTCGAAGAAGCCTCGCACCGCCATCACCGCAGCTCCTCCCCGATGTTGTCGCAGATCTGTGGACTCCGACACACCACACGGCCGAGGACATGATTCATCTTCCACCTCCAAATCCGACTTAGCAAGGGAGAGGCAGCGTCCCTCTCCACCGGCACGGGCCAGAACCGCCCGCCGAGGCTGTCGCCAACTCAGGCAGACTGCCCACAGCAGCAGCAACTCCTGCCACCAGCCAGATCCGGGCCTGCAAGCCCAGATTGGACCCGCGCCCACTCCTCCGGCCTCCCCGCCGGTCGCCACCGGGGGCAGCCGCCTCGCGCCCGCACCGTCAGGCGGCCGGCCTCTGCTCGCCTGGACTCCTCCTGGCCGAGCCTCCCCGCCGCCGCCACGACCACCTTGGGATCGCGCCGCCGCCTCCAGCTCGCGCCGACGCTCCATGCCCGCGCCCACTCCTCCGGCCTCCCTGCCGGACGCCACGGGGGGCAGCCGAGCGCGCCCTCACCGTCAGGCGGCCGGCCTCTGCTCGCCTGGAGTCCTCCTGGTCGAGCCTCCCCGCCGCCGCCATGACCTCCTTGGGTTCGCGCCGCGCCACCAGCTCGCGCCAACGCTCCATGCCGCAGCCTGCTGCCCACCTCACTGAGAAACTCCTCCTCCGCACCTCCACGCCCCACCTGTGCGCCGGCCAACGCCGCTAGGACGCGCCGCCGGACACACCCACCACCAGCGCCGCCAGGACGACGTCCCGCCTCTGCGCGTAGGGTACCCATCGGGGCGCGCAGCTCTCGCCCGCCGCCTTCGACGGCCGGGCACGGCCGCCACCGCCAGCTCCGGCGGCGGCAGCGGCCAGGGGAGGGGGATTTGGGTGGTTCCCTACCTAGGGTTTGGACGCCCCTGGAGCCGCCCGCGAGAGGCGACCCGAGGGGAAAAATGTTACTGGTACAATGTAACATGGTGCTATAGGGCTTGTTTGTCTCAAAGAAGATAAATATGAATTTTGTAGGAAAATTAGGTGCTTATGTTACTCTATCATCCTCTGTCCTCATTAACTCAATGCCACATAAGCAAATTTGATGAGTTGGGCACTTAGTTACTAGTGAAGTTACTCCCACTATGACTATTAGTAGTCTTAGATGTCGATCGGTGTAGCCTGCAATTATTTTTATTTAATAGTTTTTTTCATCCTGATCTAATACCATATTAAATTGATGCACCAGTTATTTCACCATAAATGTCCTAACTGGTGGAGAAAGATGTATGTTTACAATTAGATTGCAATCTGGGTTTAGTTAAAGTCAAACTTTATAAAGTTTGACTAAATATTGCGAAAAAATATCAGAATCTACAACATAAAACCTATAGTATTATAATCGAGTAAACTATGTTTTCCTATTATAAACCTTTGGTATTATGGTCGTTGATATTTTTCTATATTTTTTTGTAAAATTTGATAAAGTTTAACTTTAATTAAACCTAGAAAGCGAACTAAATAGAAACTGGGTGAGTAATTTGAACACTTAGTTCTTAGAATGAGTAGGTCTTGTACGACTAGTTCAAATATAGACTTTGGTATTTTTGTGTACAGTTGGGTTACGGATCAATATTATAAGGTAACTTTTGGAACACTATATGCTTTAAAAAGGTTTTGCCACCCACTGGTTTGGATCTAATTTTTTAAAATAATATTTTATTGCTAAAGTTCTAAAAGTATGACTCAAGACACACCTTAAACATCGTATTTTCTTCCCTGAAAAATAAATCTAACACATCCTGTATTGTTTGTTTGACGGCTGTGAAAACCACCGTCTTAGTTAGAAAACCAGAGTTTCACTTGCCCACGGGTTGAGTTAATTGTGTAGCTATAAACTAGTACATCTACGATTCTATCCTAGGACAGCAACTTGATTAGTTACGTTAGCGATAGAAACGAAAGTGATACAGTCTCAGTTTTGTCAAACACTAGTCACGCGCGGGGCTGGTAATTTTCAAACTTCAAATTTACTCCAGAGTTGTCAGGTGTGGCCGCCGTTGTTCTGAAGCTCGATTTTAGAAAAGCCATTTGATTCAGTTAATTGGGTGGCTCTGGAAGTCTGGATGCGATCCTTGAGGCTCGCTGTTTCGGTGGAGGCTTTCGTGGTATGGTCGGATCATTGCTCTCTACCGGGAAGACCTCCATCCTTTTGAACCGTGTGGCGGGCTGAGACAATGGGGATCCGTCGTCTCCTTACCTCTTCCTCACCGTCGCGCAGAGACCCTTCGGTGCCTCTTTGTTGAAGATGTGGGTGAGGACCGCCTCATGAACCCCCTTGTTGACGAGCTCCCTTGTTTCGTTGTTCAGTACGGCGACAACACATTGATTATTCTTCGTGATGAGCTGCAGAGTTTGCGCAAGGTGTTGGACCCGTTCACCCCGCCATAGGGCACAACATCAGCTTTCATAAGAGTACGTTTGTGCCTATCCATGTGCCACCCACGCATGCCGCCGAGCTTGCCTCTATCCTTGGGTGTCTAGTCTCTTTCTTCCCCATGTGTAACTTGAGCTCCCTCTCTCGGACCAAAAGTTGTCGTCATTGGCTTTGGAGTTCCATATCCCGGGGATCCCGGGGAAGATTCTCGGTTGGCGCACCTTGTTGCTCCCCGTCGCGGGGTGGGGGGTGGGGAGGGAGGGAGAGGGTCTCATGCTTGCCACGACCGTTATGTCGGCGCACCCCAAGTATGCCATCTTTGTCCTCCCATTTCCGGAAGGCATTGTCGCTACGATGGACAAACCCCGCCGCGCTATGATATGGAAAGCCGCAACATCTTGTTCCGGGGGTGATTGTCAGGTTGCCTGGGACCTCGTATATTGGCTAAGACCAGAAGGCGGGCTTGGAGTGGTGGACTACAGAACAAGTGCTTGCTCCTCAAATTACTACGCGGTCTCTTCTCCGGAAAAGACACACTCTGGACGCGATGGGTTCGCTGGAGCTACCTAGGTCGGCATCCGCATTTCGCTACCCCCTCCTGGCAGCACTTCAAAACTCAGGCGTTGGTGCCCCTGTACCGCTTTTTGTCACCCTTGTTGAACCGGGGGACGGTGCTTCCGTCTTAGTGTGGTTCGACTCCTAGCCCTCTTCGGGCCCCTGGCCACTAGCCTTCCAACGGCTTTCTGTCACTACCTCTGCCCCGACGCAACCTTGGCAGAGATAGTTGGGAGTGCCTCCCCCGTGTCCCCGTCAGTCCCCTCATCAATGGTGCGCCTTAGCTCCTCACCCGTCTGTTCTACTAGCTCTTCCTCTCCCCGTGTAAAAACCCTGGGGTGGTATTGGCGCCCCCGGTGCGTTTCGCTCCCGTGTCTTGACGCCGCGTTCAGGGTGGGCGACTGCTGCTTCCCTCAAAAAAAAAAAAAACTCTTGAGATAAGATCGTCACGCACGAGATAGGTAAATCTCGTTGGTTACATTTGAAGTTGAAAATTTTGCACCTGACGGCGTGGAAATGAAAAGTTTGAATTGGCCGATGGCTGGCCGTCTGGGCCGGGTAGCGTGTGCTGCTGCTGCCTTGCGGACCGGCGGACGGTGGCTGTAGCGTGCGTGACAGCACGAAACCGCGGCGGCGTACGTGCCGATACTATCCGCTCCGGTCCGTCCTGCCCACCATTCCTTCATGTGCGACGCACTCTGCTCCAGCTCGTCGTGCCTTATCTTCGTTTGACCTTCGGTCTTCGACTCCATCTGTATGTAGAGAAGACGTGCGTTCTTTTTCTACGCTGGGCACGTACGCGCGCGCCCACGTTTTTCAGGGCGAGTAACCTATTTTTAAAAGGAGCATGGTGAAGATGAATTTTTTTTTTTTGCGAGTAAAAGGAGCTGATATTAATTCGGCATAATTACAGAGAGGTCCTTACAAAAGATGAGAAATAAAAACGACGCCCCTCTGCAACTCAACCACGCTGCCGTCCATGGCGCCGTCGGTGGCGCGCCGCCGCTCCTACTCTCCTTGACGCCTTGGATCAAGAGTAGTCCCCGAGCAAGCGGGAAGTCGCCGAACGCCGGCCCCCAGGGGCCTACACCGGAGGACGCCGTCGTCGTCGAGCCGAACCACCACAGCTTCTTCCACCGAAACTTCAACTGGAGCCGGATCCGCCGTCGAGCCACGGACTCCGGCAAGGGGAAGTCGAAGCCGGCCGCTCCGCAGAACCGCCAGCTCGACGGAGGTAGCAGATCGACGCCGGACCTCCGCGGAGAGCCGCCATCGAGGGAAGGATCCACCACCTGCAAAACCAATCCGACCGCGCCCCTTCCGCTCCGACGCCGCCGGCTGGACACCCTAAGCTTGCCTACGCTATATACACGACGCGAATCGAGGTTCCCCCGTCCTCCCGCCGCCGGAGCGGCCGGCGGAGGGCGAGGCAACCGCCGATTCGGCGCCGGCGAGGTGGAAAGCTTTGGACGCTCACAAATCACCTCCTGGCTACTGAGATGGTGAAGATGAAATTAACCTGTGACGGATTCGAAAAAAAAAATTAACCTGTGACGAGCTGTGAGGAAAATGGCGCGATGTGACGTGCCTCACTGCTAACTACCTCCGTTCCGAACTATAAGCACTAAGCACTATTTGTCAGTAAATTTCAAATTTAACCACTGAGTGCTACATTGGTTCCGAACTATAAACCCTAAGTACTATTATAGATGTACCAAGAACTAAAATAGATATATCTCTATCTATTTCATCTAAAAACATCTATATCTATTGCAACTAATATGAATCAGAGGGACTATTATTTTTCAGTAAATTTAAGCACTTTTAGAAAGCTACAGAGGCAATACAATTCATCTACGAACCCGAAATCATACCAACCGAATGTTTGAAATTGTGATGATTCACTTTTCCCAATTAATTTCCAAACAATGAAACAAGAAGATCCGTGTAGTACTAGCTTGACAACTGATGTCGCGGTCACTAGTAGATGGTCGTTGCCGGCATGTAACTCCTCAGAAAAAAATGCAGAGATCCGGGGAGCATGTGTAGCTGAGCTTGCGATCGAATCCATCCTCTGAGGGACGCGCACCCAACACATCCTGCCACGACGGACACAGCTATCCCTTCTCCCCGCGTGGGCATGCTGATCGAGCTGAGCTGGTCGCGTCGACCGGTACTTAGTTTGCCCGTTGACAGTTTCACACCTTGATCGACGGCCTGGTGCCAACTGACAAGTAACGTGGACCTTATATCAGGGGATACCACATTCATGGCGCTGACGATTTTTCACAACATTTTTTTTTCTTACGACGATGTTATAACCAAGAAAAACATAGTTTAACGATATTTTGAACAAGTTAATGCAACAATCTTTTATGGTAAAGCAATAAAAAAGTTTCGCTGAAATTCATTTGGAACAGAAGTAACCAACGCCTAAAAAACATATGTTTACAATATTTTGAAAGCAACATCGAAAAAACCAGGGAAAAATAAGACCCGCAGCAAACATCCAGCAATCTTTGCAACATTCTCCTTCGCAGCAAACCCATACACACTTGTTACAATTTGAAAGCACGTAAGCATTACTAAAAAACCACGAAATTATGTTTTTTTTTAAATTTAGTCTCCTAGGACCACACCAAGAGCGTGAGCCTGAAGCGGAGCGCGTGAAAGAAGCAGACAATGCAGCGTGGAACACGTCGCCCTCTAAGACGCCACTTGGAACGTTCACGCAAGGAAAACGTCTATTTTAAACTATGGGATCTAAATCATGTTGTTTATACTATGAAGTTGTGAATTCTGGTCTAAATCATACCCTGAAACTATATGGTACACTAGAAAGCAACAGTACCAACCAGGATTACATGTTACTCTCCCACATGTCATATTCATCTTCTTCCCCGATTTTATCCTCCAATCACTCCCAATCCATCTCGAGCAGACCTCCCCGAGACGAATTTGCGGCAACTAATAATGAAACGGAGTGAGTAATTCTTTTTTTCTAGATTTTTATGTGTATCATTCAGCAGCTTTTGTTGGGCTTTAGAAAAAAAAAATGAAACTATTGAGACCCCATCCTATAGAGCCTACCAGGAGAAGAAATATTTTCCTTGAGGCAGAGGAGAAAGCCAAAAAGCGGGCAAGCAACATACATGCCCAAGCAAGCTGAGGCCAACTCAACGCAGCGGTGGCACCAAATGGCCGACGCGGCGCATCGGCGGGACGACACAGGACGTCACAAATTTATCTAGACTTGTATTTTTCTATGTATTAAAACACGTTTAGATAAATTTACGACAAGTAATTCAGAATATAGTCCTTTTAGTGCATCACTAAGCTTGTCACTGGACCAGCCGGCCCCTCCCTGGGCTGCTCCGTCCCCCGCACGCGCCAATCTTTCGATGACGTCTTATCAGAGCGCCACGCCACTTCACGGCGCCACCGCCCCCCACCTCCCTCGTACGTTGCTATAAATAGAGCATCGCTCAGCTCCATGAGCATCCAACAACAAGCTCATCATCAGCGTTCGTCGTCACCGGTTTGTAACTTTGCATTGCACTAATGGCTCCTGCTCAATGCGTTCCGTTGCAGCGGGTGTTCCACTTCGGCAAGGGCAAGAGCGAGGGCAACAAGGCCATGAAGGAACTGGTAACCGATCTGTAATCTTGTTCATGAGAAGCTTCATTTATGTATGAATATCTAGCTCGATCAATAATTTATATGCTTGTATATGTTGATGTGCAGCTGGGGGGCAAGGGCGCGAACTTGGCGGAGATGGCGAGCATCGGGCTGTCGGTGCCGCCGGGGTTCACGGTGTCGACGGAGGCGTGCGAGCAGTACCAGGCGGCGGGGCGGGCGCTGCCGCCGGGGCTGTGGGAGGAGACCCTGGAGGGCCTGCGGTGGGTGGAGGAGTACATGGGCGCCAGCCTCGGCGACCCGGCCCGGCCGCTCCTCCTCTCTGTCAGGTCCGGCGCCGCCGTGTCCATGCCCGGGATGATGGACACGGTGCTCAACCTGGGGCTCAACGACGAGGTGGCGGCGGGGCTGGCCGCCAAGAGCGGCGACCGCTTCGCCTACGACTCCTACCGACGCTTCCTCGACATGTTCGGCAACGTGGTCAGTACTCGATCTATACTACTGCAGTACACACTTGGCTCTGAATTGCTAATTACTTGAGCTGATTAAGCTCGATCCGTCGTATGCCATGCACGTGGACTGGTTGCTTGCCCTGCTGGGCATGGTAATGGTAATTTGCGTGCATCGACCAACCGTTGAAGTGGGAGCGACGGATACTTTAGGTCTGACACCGGTTGCGTCGCCGAGACGGTGGCTGCTGCTGCAGCTGTTGCTTTCTCAACGTGATGACAAAGGTGTTTGCGCCTTTTTGTGTTGCTTGCGAGGTATCCTTGGAGTACTTAACTGGTAAAAAATGATTATTGGGCTAAGTACTCTTGCCCTCTTGGCCAGTAGAATACGCGCGGGTTGTCCAAAAGAAAAAGCAGAGTACGGGCGGTTCGTGATATATTTGTGTCCAAATATACCGCAAGCAAATAGAATAGGGAAAGAAAAAAAGGGAAAACAAGTTGCTTAATTTAGAAAAAGGAGACCAATTTTTCTCTTGAAAAGAGAAAGGAATTACTGATGCAGACTGCTCCTATTTGCAAACACATTCAGTCGCGGGGTATATGAAAGGAATTACCGATGAAGGCGACCTGTGTTACAGTTTGACACTGTTGGTTCACTCTGATAAGACAGAAAAAAAAGGAAGGAGAAACTTCCTTCTTTAGCCCAGCATGTTCATTTTCATGAAAAGTATTTATTTGTTCTTGATTTTTTTTTAAACAATTAAAGCAGTTGGTTGGGCTGACGGAAAACATGACAAAAGTTCAGCTCCAACTGAATTAATAGATGACATGTGCGTTATCTGTCTTGTTTGTCCTGGAGGTTTCAACAAATTTTCCAAAGTTGGTGTTGTCCGCTAGCTCTGGAGTGATGCTACCAAGTCACTCGATGTTTCAGTCACCCGTCCTCTGAAGCGATTCGACATGCCGAATTTCGAATGCCCAGTGAGTTCAAAACTCGGAGGGTTCAAATCTTGAGCTGAAATCACCAACGTAGCTCTGCATCGGTCCGGTCGGTCCCTGACACCATTTTTTTTGCGAATTGGTCGCTGACACCTTCGACACTGTCACGGGTCGCACTGGTCCGGTCGGCCCTCAAGTCGAACCCAATGTCCACCGACGACTGCACTTCACCAGTTCACCGACGAGCGCGCCGGGCGGCCGCCGGCGGTGCCCGCGCGGGGGAGGTCACCCCACGCGTGCGTGCCTCGTGGATGCCGGAGCTCGACCCCGATGGCTAGATCGGTTTCGATTTCCCTGGCCGCTACACCCTGGTAAAAGAGGAAATACTGTACTTAATCGTTAGGAGCGAATAGATTTTATTTTAGCACAAGATTGTCGGTCGATGACAGCCAGTAGCTTCGGTTTGTCAAATTCCAGTCACTCATAATCTGACATTTGGGTTTGCATTGCATTTTCTGGTGTGTCTTCTTCGCTAAATACCACTGTAGTAGGTTATTCTGTACGAAGAGATTGGGCATTTGGGCGAAGGTTTATCCTGTAGTACTCTGTACGAAACCATCAACTGGCAAGGACATTGTTTACATTGTTTCTTAGGAGGACATTTCGTTTTTATCAGGTCATGGACATCCCTCATGCACTTTTCGAAGAGAAACTGGAAGCCATGAAATCAGCCAAGGGGGTGCACAATGATACCGACCTCACTGCCAGTGACCTCAGGGAGCTAGTGGGTCAGTACAAGAATGTCTACGTTGAGGCCAAAGGAGAAGAATTCCCCTCAGGTTTGTCCATAATGTTCCACCCTGTTTTTATTATCTGAAGTCCATATCTTCAAACTGAATCTGTGTTGTTTTTTCACATTGTTGATATTCCTATATGCTGTTTCTTGTCTTGGCATAGATCCAAAGAAGCAATTGCAGTTAGCAGTGCTCGCTGTGTTCAACTCGTGGGACAGCCCGAGAGCGAACAAGTATAGAAGCATTAACCAGATCACCGGACTGAAGGGCACCGCCGTAAATGTCCAGTGCATGGTGTTTGGCAACATGGGGAACACCTCTGGCACTGGTGTCCTCTTCACTAGGAACCCTAGCACTGGAGAGAAAAAGCTTTATGGCGAGTTCCTTGTAAATGCTCAGGTACGATGCGGTTCTGGTTGCTCCAATTCGCTTCTGAATTCTAGCTGTTGTGTTATGCATGTGCACATACTGGATGAGTGGCATGCTGCACAGTCTGGTCGAGTTAGGCATGATAACACAAGTTATGGATACTGCATATATATCTTATGCAGGGTGAAGATGTGGTTGCTGGAATCAGAACCCCAGAAGATCTTGATGCCATGAGGGACCACATGCCAGAGGCCTATGTGGAGCTTGTTGAAAACTGCGATATACTGGAGGGCCACTATAAAGATATGATGGTATGCTATTCTAGTTCATTTTGTATTCCACTCTTTCATTTTCAGTGTGATGTGTCCCTTCTTTACTTGTGAGTTGGAAAGAACTACTTTACCCAAATATTTGCCGGAAGCTCCTGCAATGGGCCTGTCACTGTTGTAGTTTTAAGCAACTTGGATTTTGATCCCTAATACGACAAAACTTATTTTGAAACATCACGAAAAACTTAGCGAACTAGTTAGTTTATGTGATGATATCAGCATGATCTTTTCATATATTCAAGCACCATCGCAGTGATTTCTTCAATAACTTGACTGCATGAGTGCTCTTTGATCATGATCCGCTCTCGATATGTTTCACAAAAATATTAATTTGCATCTCTACTATTTTCATGGTGAGTGACTTGTATTTTCCATATGTAATGCAGGATATCGAATTTACAGTTCAAGAAAATAGGCTCTGGATGCTACAGTGCAGAGCAGGAAAGCGCACAGGCAAGGGCGCTGTCAAGATTGCTGTAGACATGGTTAATGAGGCTCTTGTTAATCGCAATACAGCGATTAAGATGGTAGAACCAGGTCACCTGGACCAGCTTCTTCATCCACAGGTATAAAATAATCAACACCTCTATTATCCTAACAAATTGTCTGCTATTTCAGCATTTATTTGAATTACTTATTTATGTTACACAAGACTACATCGCTTGCATGCTGAGAATGCATTGTTAACCATTGAAGATATTAGAATCATTAAGCCTATGTTTTGTAACATACAACTGAACTCTCATGTATATGTATAATTACATTCTTTATATCAAAATTCGATTTTGTCATTTTATCTCATATGAGATCAACTTCAGTATCAGTTTTTTAACATGCAAATTCAAACTCAGTCACTTGCATTGATATCGACAAATTTATTTTGACACGCTCATTTGAGATTCACTTAACAACTGATAGTGGCAATACATTGACACGTTTAATATCCTTATGTTATGAAAACAGTTTGCGAACCCTGGGGCTGCTTCATACAAAGGCAAGGTTATTACCACAGGCTTACCAGCATCACCTGGGGCTGCTGTGGGACAAATTGTATTTACCGCTGAAGATGCTGAAGCATGGCATGCCCAAGGGAAATCTGCTATTCTGGTATTCACATTTCCTTTTTATCCTCCTTTTCATGGCAAGTGGCTCCTTCATTTTATTTCATTTTTAGTTGGACCTGTGCTTCGGTTGTTTTGTCCAAGATTTTTTGTTAATCGTCTTTGGGAGATCTTCTTATCTCATGTTTCTTGTTAGAATAGTTGATTGAAGGGTTCCTTATAGGAAATTTCAATTACTGACAACTTTTTTTTTGACTGCACATGAAAATCTCTGCATTGTAATTTAGAGTTTGTCCTGATATATTTTTGAACTTTCTGAATGTAAAGGTGAGGACAGAGACCAGCCCAGAGGATGTTGGTGGCATGCATGCAGCAGCTGGAATTCTTACAGCAAGAGGCGGTATGACTTCTCATGCTGCTGTTGTAGCGCGTGGTTGGGGCAAATGTTGTGTGTCAGGGTGTTCAAGCATCCGTGTAAATGAAACTGAAAAGGTGATTGAACTTGATGCTGCATATATCCAAGAAATGCTTTGTTAGACACAATGCTTCTTTCCAGCCTAAAATTCGTAATAAAATCATGATAAGCTTATGCTCATCATTTTGTTTTATAGAGTTGCTTACTTTGTTCATTCTTTACTCACAGGTGGTAACAATTGAAGACAAGGTGCTCTATGAGGGTGACTGGCTATCACTCAATGGATCAACCGGTGATGTGATCCTTGGCAAACAGCCACTTTCCCCACCAGCCCTTAGCCCTGACTTGGAAACTTTCATGTCCTGGGTTGATGAAGTTAGGCAGCTCAAGGTAAATTTCTTAGAAATAAAAGAACAAGAAATGCCTTAAGATGAAATAAACTATAAATGGCATCAGTTTTGTTATCGGGTCATCTCAAGGCATTACACAAGTTTCAACAAAAAAGTCCTTATTATGCGCTCCGTGTTTTAGGTTATGGCTAATGCCGATACCCCTGGGGATGCATTGGCAGCAAGAAAAAATGGGGCAGAAGGAATTGGACTCTGTCGGACAGAACATATGGTGGGTGTTAACTTCTTAGTTACTGTTTGCTTTCTGTTTTGTTAGGATACTTAATTTCTTACCTTAATTCTTTTGCTGTAGACCAACAGTTCAAAGTGAACTTTATGGAAGCGAGTCTACTCTCCTTAACAATAAAAAAGTTTCATGTTCTTAATGTCTTTTGCAGTTCTTTGCTTCTGATGAGAGGATTAAGACTGTGAGGCAGATGATTATGGCTCCAACTGTTGAACTGAGGCAGAAAGCACTAGATCGTCTTCTGCCTTATCAGAGGTCTGATTTTGAAGGCATTTTCCGCGCTATGGATGGTATGTGAAGATTTTCTACATATTTGTATATTTGTTTTGTCTAAATGGATCAGGTGCACTCGAGTCTCAAGAGAGTTCATTTAACATGAACTGGCCTACTTTCTTAAGTAAGCGAGCATTGACTATCGAATGTTATCATTAAACACAAAAGGTAGATAAAGTTGTGAGATTAGGATGCAAATTACTTTCATAAGAATAAGGTATTATTTGTCATTAATCATTCAGGTTAAGATATAAAGTTCTGCCTGACTTGTCCAGTCCCTTACAGGAGTGGTATTAGGTATATGAATAATATGATCCATGTAAATGAATTTGAAGACAAACAATTACCATGGATTGGCAAACCATAGAGCGTTAGTTAAAACTACATCTTTTGAAAGGGAATCCAGGAAACAGTTTTGTCACACAGAACCGTCTGAACATGAGTGTTTACATTTCAGGTCTCCCGGTGACTATTCGACTACTGGACCCTCCACTTCATGAGTTCCTTCCAGAAGGGAACGTTGAGGATATTGTGCGTGAGCTATGTTCTGAAACCGGAGCCGCTGAGGATGATGTCCTTGCAAGGATGGAGAAACTTTCAGAAGTAAATCCAATGCTTGGTTTCCGTGGTTGCAGGTTGGTGTTTTTGCCTTGTTGTTTGTTTAGTTATTATTAAGAGATTGGATTATCCATTAATTCATCAGAATATAAATCCATTTTTTCCGGCTAAACAGAATATGTCCATTCATGTAATCTTTTCATAGCTTATTCACTTTTGAATCACGTTTTTTTCATGTTCATTTACATGACTGTTCTCCTCTGTCTTATTAGTAATATCTTTCAGGCTTACTAAGGTTGGCAATGCTGATATTTCAGGCTTGGTATATCATATCCTGAATTAACAGAAATGCAAGCCCGAGCCATTTTCGAAGCTGCTATAGCCATGACTAACCAGGGTATTCAGGTTTTTCCAGAGATAATGGTTCCTCTGGTTGGAACACCTCAGGCATGTCTTCTATTCCTGCATATTTTATTGCTGATGTGAAGTGTACATGCACATTGAATGCTGTTGAAAATGTCATATACATTTAATGAGAAAATTGGGTAAAACATTTTATGCCTGTGTAATTCCAAAATTATGTGCGGTCATACCATACAAATATACAACATTTTTACGGAAATGTTGACTTCACCTAGAAATTGGACAGTTACATTTCTCTTGAAATGCACTTGGTTTTGTTGTTGTAATGTGATCCACCACTTGATTTTGTTCGAGACATTTGACATTTGACTTTGCCAGGAATTGGGCCATCAAGTGGCTCTTATCCGCCAAATTGCCAACAAAGTTTTCACCAGTGTGGGGAAAACCATTGGCTACAAAGTTGGGACTATGATAGAAATTCCTAGGGCAGCTCTCGTGGCAGATGAGGTAAACAGCTGTTGATAGCTCCATTCCTTCCATGAAAAAACCATAACCTATGGCCTATTACTGTTCAGCATGTAGACCAAATAATACATGCACTGATTATGGGAACTCTCAACGTTACCAAGGTTGATGAGAGTTTTCCAAGTGCAAAGAATAAGTTTATCAAAAATTATCAAGGGAAGCTACACATGTCCCTGTTCCTTGAAAGCTATATGGCCTGACATCGTCATGTTGGTTGACAGATAGCAGAGCAGGCCGAGTTCTTCTCTTTTGGAACAAATGACCTCACGCAGATGACGTTTGGTTACAGCAGGGATGATGTAGGGAAGTTCCTCCCCATCTATCTCGCTCAGGGTATCCTCCAGCATGACCCCTTTGAGGTAAATTCGTTACAACCGGGACCATAGCCAACTTCAGCTTTAAGTAGCACTTGTATTTTTCATCATTTACAGACTTGGAACAACTCACATATCTACTCATTCTGCATGTTCTTCTCTTATTATTTTTTATGTATAAGCACAATCATATCATATTGTACTTATAAATTTACCTGTGATGAATTATATATATACCAGGTGCTTGATCAAAGAGGAGTGGGGCAGCTGGTTAAGATTGCTACCGAGAGGGGTCGCAAAGCGAGGCCTAATTTGAAGGTCTGGAGGACACTGCAAGTGCTGTGCAATTTATCTATAGTTCATTTGGCTGATTGGTTGTTTCCAAACAGGTGGGCATCTGCGGCGAACATGGTGGAGAGCCATCTTCAGTTGCTTTCTTTGCAAAGGCTGGTCTGGATTATGTTTCTTGCTCCCCTTTCAGGTTGGCCGAGATGATCGAAACTCTGAAGATTAGTACTAGCCTGACACTATAAATCTCACTTTAACATTTTGACATGGAACTTGTTGGCAGGGTCCCGATCGCTAGGCTAGCTGCAGCTCAGGTGCTCGTCTGAGGGGTGCCTCCTCATGGTACCGGATCACCAGCTGTTGGTGCATCCGGATGGTGAACAAAAATAATACATAGCCAGTGACTGGTGGAAACTCTGCTGCCTGACGAAGGCCAACGTATATATGTAGTCTGCGCTTGTAAGCCTGAAGTGGGTGGTCGCATGCATTTCCCTTCAACTGTCATGTTAATGTAACCAAACAGCGATGATGACGAATAGATCGAATAAAATGTGTTGATTGCCTGTGCTATCAGCCCAGGATGATTCTGGCTACTATAAGCTGCGATTTTTTTTGCTTTCTTGAACCATAGCAGTCAAGCTGCGAAACTGAGGACGCCAAAATAATGTAATCATGTAAAGTGGCCTGATGACCTGACATGAGAATATGAATACGCGAGAACATAACAGAGAATGTGTATTACACTGGAAAAACAACTTTCCGAAATGCTTTAAACGGGAAATAGCGAATGTAGAATTTATCTGATATAGCACGCTCATGTCGATAAAATGGTTTGAACTATTTACTAGAAAGAAGGGGCACTTAAGTTTTCCCAGAGCATTTCAGCATTACAATGTCAATATTAGGTGCGAGCAAGGCTCGAAACCCTGGAGTGACAAATACATGCTACAGAGTTAGCCAACTGCGCCACCACCCCTGTTGTGGACTTATTAGAAGTACAAGGGTACAAGTTAGTAAATCCATACCATCTCATCCCCTATTTCTCGACCTGACCCAGCTTCCCGACGACAAGTAGTGGGCTAGGGTTTGGATTCCTTGGAGTGTGTAATTTTTTTGTTTTATAACTATGTAAATTATGTTGCCTTATCTAAGAAATATATAGAAACCAATATATTTACGTCGGGCCACTAGGTAGCCTCTGGATACAAACAGATATATGAAGCAACGAAGCTAATTTTGTGTCCACGATCCGATCCAAACGGCCAAAACAAACACTTTTTGTGTTCGAAATGGGGACGTGCGAGCTGATGGAGATGCCCAAAAGGAGTCACATCTAGCGTTAAGTCTGTTCTTTGAGATTGTTGAGGCATTTAACATTTTTGTACAGTACTATAAAACTAATAATTGAAATATAAGTGATTTTTTTTGTAAAACTAAACTGATACACTTGTAACATTGTGAAACATTTTGATAACATCACTGTGGTATCTTTCACAAAATAACCATGTTTTAGTTATATTTAAGTTTTGTTCCATAATTCTGTGAGAGAATTAAGTCAGTACACCTGCAATTGCAATAGGCACCGGGTACTGTAAAAAGAGGGCTTTTGGGGTGCCGACCCTTTTATGTTCGAGGTCCACTCGACCACTCCCTTGTCCCGTCCGTCCCCATCGGAACGGAACGACCTACCTTGATTTCGTCCCCACACTACCGCCGACCCTCTAGCGGCAGCGGGGCTCCTCGGAGATTCCGACGCCCTCCACCTCACCGTCGAGCATGTCCTCACCGGCACCGGTTCCGGCCTCGCCGGGGCCCTCCTCTCAGGTCCGCCCCCCTTATTCGACCTTCGCCATCAATGTTCGACTGATTAATGCCTCCGCACCTTTGATTCCTCTGCCCTATCCCATCTGCCTGGTTTACTCGTTGATTTCGGGGTGGCGGGTGGGTGCCTGTGATGGCTACGTAATTCTCAGCGGATGGTTTAGTTGCTATTGTGGGGTAGGTTTGGTTGCATCTAATTCTTTCGTTAGGTGTAGATGAGTGGATTGTGGGCGTGATTTGGCTGGTACGGAGAAATATCCACATGCTTGATCCTTGAACAAAAATGTTGGCATAGAAGATCAGCAATGTTGGCTGCCAAAATTGCTTAGGTGGCTTCAGAGTAAGATTTGATGATCCCGCGTACATGAATCTTTATGGCCCTTAATACTTCTATCAGGCTGAAGTTTATTGTTAGTACCGTCATGTAGCTTTGGAATATTCTCTGTATGGTAACTGCAGGCATCTGAAGACTGCTTAACTAGTTGTAGGGAGGTTGGGAGCTTAAAAGAACAACAAATGATTTGGGGTTATTTTCGAAAATCATGGTTGTAATCAAACGGAATGTGCAGGATAATAAGAAATTGTGAAAAAATTCCAATTACTGAAGCAGTTCCCTTTTGACTGATCCATACGTTTTGTATTGCGGCAGTGTTAACCTATTTGCAGTTCTTAACATTTCATGACGATACATACATAATCTACACGCTCACGTAACTAACAATAGTGAGTAGTGGGTCCAAAGTAAAAGTAGTTTTAGAATTATTATACTTCACCAAAACAATTGATTAGAGCATTGGCCTCTTTACTCTTTAGGCTCTGCTGAGGACAACAGTACAATAAGATATGGCTGTGTTATGACATTGTTCACTGAGAGAAATGAAAAAGGATTTATGTTTATAATTTGGGCATGCATTTTTGTTTAAATTGTATGAATGGTTATGCTAGATGAGTTCATACAAGGTTGTTGCAGGGGACAAGGCAAATGCTTTCTTTGGATAAATTCCTGGCCTGCCTTACATAATAAAATACTAACAAGAAACCTTCTGATTTTGGCAGAGAAAACGAGGTTCAACAGAATCTGTTGGCATGTATGCAGTCCAGTGTTGTGAGTGTTACAAATGGCGTACTGTTCCAACGAAAGATGAATTTGAGACACTTCGTGCGAACTTCACTGATGACCCATGGCTCTGCAGCAAAAGACCTGACTGCTCATGTGAAGACCCTGCAGATGTTGAGTACGACAGCAGCCGCATCTGGGTCATCGACAAGCCCAACATACCAAAGCCTCCACCCAAGACTGAGAGACTAGCGATTATGAGAGGTGATCTCACCAAAATGGATATCTACTATGTCCTGCCAAATGGGAAGCGTGCAAGGACCTTAGGGGATGTGCAGAAGTTTGTCGACACAAATCCAGAGTACAAAGACAGCTTATCAGCTGAAAGCTTCAGTTTTACAGTACCCAAGATTGTTGACGAGACTGTTTCACATAGCTCTGCGCGGAAGACTAAAAAGGCTAAAAAAGAGGACAAGGCAATTGCTTCAAGCAGCAAGAACTAATATGACAGCAAACAGACATTAGTTCATGTGCCTGCTTGGATGATCCTACCTCTTCTACCTTGAAGGTAGTCAAGACGGGTTTTTTTCTCTGGGATGTTACTCTTAGCACCTGATTGCACTTAATCTCTTCTTTTTTATGCATCAACTTATGGTGACACTCTCAGATGCTTGAAGAAGGCTGTAGTTTCTTTCTGAACTAAATATATTACAGATATATGCTTCAGTTATTAGCCTGTGATACATTATCTTCCAGGTTGTTTTTCGCTACATAGGCGTGCATGGAGTTCTCATTAGAAAGCAGACTAGTTTTTAGTGGATATAACCTATTTGGGTGATTGTGTTATATAGATCTAGCAAATTTACACTCAAAGAATAAGTGTTTGATAGTATCATCATACCGACAGAAGACACACTTTGTACTTCCATGTCAATTGTGTTTTGCAAGTTTGTCTTTAGTAAGGATTGCACGTCTACGAATACCACGCAAAAACCTTAGAATTTAGCGGAATCATCATTTTCTAATTTATTATTATTACTATTATTATCAACCTACATGTTTGGTTAGATTAATGTTCTATATATGGAATACACGAAGAATTATATTCTTTATTATTATTACTATTATTATCAACCTACATGTTTGGTTAGATTAATGTTCTATATATGGAATACACGAAGAATTAGATTCCACCGAAATTCGTGAGTCACATTTGGTGGTGAAGTTTTCAACAACTTAGCGATTGTATCGCTTTTTCTAATGCACAATATTGTAAAGCTGGATATTGTTTTTGGTGTAGCATTACCTAGCCACTTATCTCCCATAACCTTATTTTTGAGCCATCCTTAACTATGAATGAACCATATTGGAAGAAGTATTTCATAGTCACCATTAGGCTAGCCTAGAAGTACAAGTCTCTGGATTTCTGTAAACCTGACACAACACACGTGAGACTATGTATTTCCTATTTAGTAGGGTTTGCCACTCCCCTTCTTCGGTAAGAAGCTTAAAGAGCTAGTTACCTTGAATGGCTCTGTTCTTGACCTCAAGGTCATAAATCACAACTCACAAGTACTGCTTAATCTTTATACAAATATGTGCGCTTTAGGAATCTAGCTATATTAGAGGGGATATATTTCCTTGTTACTTTATAAGAAATGGATCACTCGGTTCTTACCTTAGTTCATTCTGGACTTCTTGATATATATTGCCTCATTGATCCAAAGATGATACATTTGACCCAAGATGACCCATTTCTCGCTAAACTTAGAATGTTCGCAAACTTAAAATTTTAGCAAATGTTATGTCAAAATTTATCGCACTTAAATCGACATCTAAATCTAACTCATTGAATTACGCATAACTTAGATCAGTTTGAGAAATTTAGTAAAATGCATTTCCTCATATCTTGTGTATGAATGCAACGCACATAGCTAGATTATACCCCTTCCGTTTGTCTGAACTACGGGACATGACACACATTTCCTTCTTGTGCTTGCATGTATATGTAGAGATTATTATTTCTTCCTCTATGACTTTCATATTTGCATATGTACATATTACGACCACAATTACGATGGCTTGCATTTGCTATGTTTATTTTTATTATTTATGTGCATCGGTGCTCGAAGGAGTGGCTGGCTAAAAATGTATTGTTTCACCTTTTTTCAGAATGCCATTTTACTAAAAGGAAGAACATCCTCAGATTAGTGAATATTGAGGATGCACACATTTTTAGTACTGCGGTATTACTGAACATCGACAGTTAATGGAAAAGATATTATCTCCCATTTACAACAATTGAAGATATACACATACATAACTTATGCCAATCAAATCTCAAGATCCTCTCAGGCTAGCCATAGTGCTAGTATCTTAGCTAGTATCATGCACATTGGTCCACAAAAATATTGATATGCCAGCTAATTAAGGAAGAGAGAGGATATTAGATTAATATAGGTGGATACCGTATCATAATGCATATCACGAGAAAAATTAGTGCCAAACAAATCTTGTACAAAATTTGCATTGAGATTATAAAAAGCAATAAATAATAGCATAACTATGATACTACCTCTATAGAGATAGTATCATACATAAGTATCATGATACTACTACATGATACTTACCACTATAGCCAACCTCAAAAGAATATCATATCCTCGCAATAAAAAGAATTGATTGGCGCCCACAAATCTATCCAATCAAATTTATTAATTGTGTATCTTGCAAAACCAATAAATACGACCATATCTATGATATATTTGCACGCAAACTAATTTTCTTTTGATGTAAAATAAAAGGTTAATTGTGTTCTCTAATCTCTATATATACCAGGTAGACTAGAATAAAATACTCCAAGTAGTGTTCTCACCAACCGTCACATACCCGAAAGCATCCCTCCAAAGTTCACCATAGGAATCATGGTTGATGAGGTAATTCAACGATGTCGGTTTTGGTGCTTTGGCTTCTTTTTGGTTTTTCTTTCGTAGGCAGGTCAGTGATCTAAGCATAGTGTATGTCACCATTCCAATCATGATTAATCATTCATAGGATTTATGGCCTTAAGAAATTAAGGCAATAGTGTTTCCTGGTAGTTTTGTAGTGAAGAAGTTCATTGAGGGTCTTATCTATAAACACATTACAAACAGCTATTTTGATGTTGGTTTAACAGAAATAGATCTGGTTTAGATTATCCCATTATGATTAGCATGTCAAAAAAAAGTCGTCCAAAACCTGTGTTTTTATTCTTGTAAAAGAAACTGTGAAACACAACCAAAACAAATATTAATTGCAGGGAATTTCTTGTTATGTTCCCTAACGATTTTCATTATTGTGAACCAACCATTTCAGCGACAACTAATTAAGCAAGTTAACCAGTCACCTTTGATTTATGATGATTTGGCACAGAGGAATCAAGGTTCCAAAGATTCCATCGGCATGTACGTGGTCATGTGCTACAGATGCAGGAAATGGCGCGAGATCCCAACGAAGCAGGAGTTCGAGGCCATCCGCGAGCGCGGGGAGGAGGACCCATGGTTCTGTGGCAGAGACCCCGGCGCGGGCCGCTCGTGCGAGCAGCCGGAGGACATCCCGTACGACAGCAGCCGCATCTGGGCGAAGGACAGGCTCGGCATCCCTCGGCCGCCGCCGGAGACGGAGCGGGTGCTGATCATGCGGGGGGACCTGTCCAAGATGGACACCTACTACTTGATGCCCAACGGGAAGCGCGCGCGGAGCGTCGCCGACGTGGAGAGGTTGTTAGTTTGATCTCCAGTACGACCTGATCTCGCGCCCTGATCGGGGGCGCCCAACCCGTATGGTTGGTGGGCCCCCGTCGCCAGCGCCATATAAAAGAGGTGGGGGCCGGGGCACGGACGTCAAGGTCGTCCGCTGCCGTCCTCCCCACCGACACACCAAACCCTAGACCATCCGATCTGGTGAGGCGCTGTAGCGGCGGGAAGCACCACCGACATCGCCGCCACTCTTCCGTCGCCGCCATGGCGAGCTCCTCGACGAGAAGACCGACGGTATGCACCCTGTTGTTCCCCTCTAGTGTTCATCCCGGTTAGGCTAGATGCAATTACTCACTAGATGCAACAGCTAGAGATCCTAGAAATCTAACAATGGTATCAGAGCATGTCTAGTTCGTTCATCTAGTTGAGGTAGATCTCGTACCGGGATAGAATCAAAGAACAATTAAAACAGAAAGCTCTAGTTTGTAAACCCTAACCCTAGATCGGTTCCATACCGAGTAGTAGCATGATATAGAAAAGAAAGAAGGGGACAGAGAAAGGGAGGCGGCATCCATGCCGGCCTCCACCTACCGGCGAACTCCGGGAAGGGCCGTCCGCCTCCGCAGAGGCGCCGTGCCAGGGCACCGCGGCTAGTCCGCTCGGCAGCGGCGCGCTCACCCGCAAGGGGAACGCGCGCACCGGCGAGAGGACCGGCTACGGCGCCGCAATCTCCCCGCGCGACGGCCCGTCTCGGCGGCCACCGTCGTCTCCCTCGTCTGGCTCGCGCCGCCGCAGTCGGATGTGAGAGAGGAACAGAGGGGGGAGAGTGAGGGTTAGGGTTTCAGGGGCGGCTAACGACCCCGTTTTGTTCGACCGAGAGCGGCGCGCGGCCGTCCGATCGAATCCGACGGTCAGTTTTTCCAGAAGCCGTTTCGGGCCAGAGAGAGGAGAGAAGAGGCCGTGGGCCGGTGCTGGGCGCGGCCCATGCAGCGGCGCGACTTGTTTTCTGCCCGTGCGCGTTTTGTTGCCTTTAACAGAGCATCAGAGAAGAGCCCATCTGGGCTGGTTGGCCTGTTATGTCTGTTTTTTGTTTCCAGTAAATTTTTTTCTGTTTTAATTTTCTGGAAATAGTTTAGTAATAAGTATAAATGTGAGATATGAATTTTTTCCTGTGGGTTAAAGTTCGAAAATTAAGTTAAGTTTCCGCTGTGTTAGTTAAGTTGAAGTCATATTTTATTGTTTCCTAATTTAATTGGAACCAACGGGAAAATTGAATTAGGAAATGAGAGTTAATTTTGAGTATGATGATTTTATTTAATGACCAACGTTGTTAATAAAATTGTATTCCGCAAGATTCAGAGTTATCATTATTGGTTCTATTTCTGCCCAACGGTGATGTAGAATTAATATTGAGAAGTGTCATGTTTTAATTTGACCAACGTTGAATTAACTCATTTTGATGGAAATTTTGTTTCAGGAAATCCTATGAGTTTTATCTCGGCTATTGAGCCCCTCAATGGAGGGAACTATGGCTCGTGGCGAGAGAAGGTTGAGATGGGGCTTGCTTTGCTTGACCTCGACTTGGCACTGATAGAGGCTTGTCCCATAGAACCTAAGGACCCCGTGAGGGGCGACAAAGAAAGTGAAGATGACTTCAACAAAAGGGTTCTTGACCATGGACCAAAAAGAATGAAGTACGATCTTGATCGTGCTAAGTGGGACTCATCCAACAGAAAGTGCTTGATGGTGATCAAGAGCTCCATTTTGGAGGCTATAAGGGGAGCAATCCCACAGTGTGACACCGCCAGTGAGTACCTGAAAAAGGTAGAGAGTCAGTTCACTGGGTCTTCCAAGGCCTATGCTAGCACTCTCATAAGAAAGCTTGTCACTACCAAGTACACTGGTGGTGGAGTAAGGGATCACATATTGAGGATGAGCCATATGTCTTCCAAGCTCAAGTCCATGGAGATGGAGCTTCCAGAACAGTTCGTCATCCATCTGATCTTTGCCTCACTCCCAAAAGAATTTGAGACTTTTGCTGTGAACTACAATGCACAGCCAGAAAAGTGGGCCATTGAGAAGATGATTGCCATGTGTGTGCAAGAAGAAGAGAGGATCAAGGGGCAATCTGGTGATTCTGTCAATTACCTAAGCCCAACCAAGAAGAGGAACTTTCAGAGTTTTCAGAGTTCCAAGCCACAAGGGAAACCTCAGTGGAATCCTCCTCCGCCTAAGCCGCATGGCAAGGCTCAAGATCACCAGCCGCATGAAGAGGTGGCCAAGGACACTTGCAAGTGGTGCAAGGAAAAGGGCCACTACCAGAAAGACTGTGTGGCATTCCTGAAACATCTGTGCAAGAAAGGTGAGGATTTAATTACATTTGTAGATGAATCCTTATTTTTAAGTTATGCAAAATCTACTTGGTGGATTGACTCAGGTGCAACTGTTCATGTTGCAAATTCATTACAGGGATTCCGTATGAGACAGACCCTGCAAAGAGGAGAAAGATGCATTAAAGTAGCAAACGGCGTCCAAGCTGAAGTCGAAGCCATTGGAGATCTCCCATTAGTATTAGCCAATGGCTTTGTACTTTTATTAGTAGATGTGCTTTATGTACCCTCTTTGCATCGGAACTTAATAAGTGTATCGCGCTTAGATGATGATGGTTTTGCTTGCCATTTTGGTGATGGTCAATGTAAGATCAAGTTTAATAATGAGATTGTTGGTCTTGCCTTCAGACAAGACAAGCTTTATTTATTGTCACTTTGTGATGAGAATGTGAATGTTTTAAGCGCTGATAAAGAGAATGTCTCTACATCCCTGAATGAAAATAATAAGCGGAAGAGAATTGATGAAGTCTCTTCGAAATTATGGCACTGTCGTTTAGGCCATATTTCGAGGGGGAGAATAGAACGCTTAGTAAAAGAATCAATCCTTCCGCCTATGGAATTTTCGAATTTAGAACAATGCATCGATTGCATTAAAGGAAAGTATGTAAAGAACATAAAGAAGGGCGCCAAAAGAAGCACAGGAGTTTTAGAAATAATTCATACGGATATATGCGGTCCGTTTCCTGTGAGATCTGTGGATGGCTATGATTCCTTCATAACATTCACGGATGATTATTCGCGTTATGGTTATATTTATCCAATTAAAGAGCGTTCAGAAGCATTGGATAAATTCAAGATATTTAAGGCTGAAGTAGAAAATCAGCATAGCATAAAGATTAAAATAGTAAGGTCTGACCGTACTACGGTCACACCCCATATGGCCAAGTTCCTGGACCTTTTGCAAGGTTCCTACAGGAACATGGCATAGTTGCCCAGTATTCTACACCGGGCGAGCCTCAGCAGAATGGAGTAGCTGAAAGACGAAACCGTACCCTGATGGATATGGTGAGAAGCATGTTAAGTTACTCCACTTTACCGGTTAGTTTGTGGATGGAGGCGTTAAAAACCGCTATTCACATACTTAATCGAGTTCCTAGTAAGTCGGTGTCTAAAACACCATATGAATTGTGGACTAGTCGAGAACCTTCACTCAATTATTTGCGAGTGTGGGGCTGTCCAGCTGAGGCTAAACTCTTTAACCCGAACATTGGGAAATTAGATCCTAAGACAGTAAGTTGCCATTTTATTGGCTATCCAGACAAGTCGAAAGGTTATCGTTTCTATTGTCCAGACAGACTCACTAAGTTTGTAGAAACGAGACACGCTGTGTTTCTGGAGGATGAGATGATCAGGGGGAGCACGGTATCCCGAGAAATCAACCTTGAGGAGAAGCGGGTGTATGCACCCACTCCGATGATCCAGGAACCATTTTTCTCGATACCTGCTGCTGCTGCACCGACACAGGACGATGTCATTGCGACACCTGTTGTTAGTTCTCCTGTGGCAACAATGAATGAAAATAAAGAGAATGTTACCACACATGAGGAAGAGCTGCAACAGCCCCACATAGAAAGTGCGCCAGAGATTGAGAACCTTAGAAGGTCTCAAAGAGCAAGAAAGCCAGCTATTCCTGACGATTTTGAGATCTATGTCAGTGAAGCAGTTCAAATGGAGGGTGATCCCACCACATTTGAAGAAGCCTCAAGAAGTGCTCATTCATCGAAGTGGATTGAGGCCATGGTTGATGAAATGAGATCAATGAGTAGCAACAAAGTCTGGGATTTAGAAGAAATTCCTAAAGGAGCCAAAATAGTAGGCTGTAAATGGGTCTACAAAACAAAGTGTGACTCTAGAGGGAATGTTGAAAGATATAAAGCACGACTTGTTGCGAAAGGTTTCACTCAAAGAGAAGGAATAGATTATAATGAGACATTTTCTCCGGTCTCATGTAAGGATTCTTTTAGAATTATAATGGCTTTAGTGGCACACTATGATTTAGAGTTGCATCAAATGGATGTAAAGACGGCCTTCTTAAATGGAGACTTGGAGGAAAATGTTTACATGGCACAACCCAAGGGTTTTGTCGTGGAAGGAAAAGAACATATGGGATGCCGTCTGAAGAAATCCATTTATGGATTAAAACAAGCCTCCAGGCAATGGTACTTGAAGTTCCATGAGACAATTAAAAGTTTTGGGTTTAATGAGAATAGAGAGGACAATTGCGTATATGCAAAGTTTAAGAAAGGGAAATTCATTTTCCTTATCCTATATGTGGATGACATTCTGCTTGCTAGTAGTGATGTTAGTCTACTATTGGAGACGAAGAAGTTCTTGTCCTCGAACTTCGATATGAAAGATCTTGGTGAAGCTTCATTCGTTCTAGGAATTGAAATTCACCGAGATAGACAAAGAGGGGTTTTAGGATTATCGCAAAAGGCATACTTAGAGAAAGTTCTAAAGAAGTATGGTATGCATGCGAGTAATTCCACGCCTGCTCCTATAGTCAAGGGCGATAGATTTGGGGATTTTCAATCTCCCAGGAACCAATATGAGATCGATCAAATGAAAGCGGTTCCATATGCTTCAGCTGTCGGAAGCCTAATGTATGCTCAAGTATGTACGCGCCCAGACTTAGCTTTTGTTACCGGGGTACTTGGAAGATTCCAAAGTAATCCAGGAATAGATCACTGGAAAATGGTGAAGAAGGCATTGCGTTATGCGCAAGGCACGAAAAGCCTCATGCTAACATATAGAAGAACTGATTCCCTTGAGATAGAAGGGTATTCAGATGCAGACTTTGCGGGAGATGTAGATGATAGAAAATCCACATCAGGTTATGTATTCACTCTCGCAGGTGGAGCTATATCGTGGAAAAGCTTCAAGCAATCTATCACGGCACCGTCCACGATGGTTGCTGAGTGAGGCATCGGGGCAGGCAAACTGGTTAAAGAAATTTATACCCGGGTTGAGAGTGGTAGACAGCATTCAAAGACCACTTAGAATGTACTGCGACAATGAGCCAGCAGTATTTTATGCTCACAACAATAAGTCAAGTGATGCTGGCAAGCACATTGACATCAAGTATTATGTTGTGAAAGATAGAATCCAGGATCATACCATAAGTTTAGAGCATATAAGCACAAAGAGAATGCTCGCGGATCCGCTTACGAAAGGCTTACCACCCAGTGTGTTCAGAGAACACGTAGCCGGCATGGGTTTACGGGAAAGCCTATGATACCTGGATATTAAGGGCCTAGAGGAAGAATCTATTTTAAAATGGAAAGGTGTGTAGTAGCTATTGAATCTGATGGCGCGTAACTGGCCATCATGACGAGACATGCTCTATATGCTAATCTGTGATGAAATGGGTACCAAGAAAAGTTTAAGTCTAAGATTAAGACTAAAGTAAGATGAGATCAAGGGGGAGAATGTTAGTTTGATCTCCAGTACGACCCAACGGTCGTACGACCTGATCTCGCGCCCTGATCGGGGGCGCCCAACCCGTATGGTTGGTGGGCCCCCGTCGCCAGCGCCATATAAAAGAGGTGGGGGCCGGGGCACGGACGTCAAGGTCGTCCGCTGCCGTCCTCCCCACCGACACACCAAACCCTAGACCATCCGATCTGGTGAGGCGCTGTAGCGGCGGGAAGCACCACCGACATCGCCGCCACTCTTCCGTCGCCGCCATGGCGAGCTCCTCGACGACGAAGACCGACGGTATGCACCCTGTTGTTCCCCTCTAGTGTTCATCCCGGTTAGGCTAGATGCAATTACTCACTAGATGCAACAGCTAGAGGTCCTAGAAATCTAATAGAGGTTCCTCAAGGAGAACCCTGGGTACAGGGCCACGCTGCCGGCGTCGAGGTTCAGCTTCGCGACGCCCAAGATCGTCAGGGAGACCGTGGAAGAGTGCTCGCAGTGGAGGGCTGTCAAGGCTGATCAGAGGGGAATATCTGAGAAGAGCTCGCTGAGCTCGGCGGCCATGGCTGATCAGAGGGAGAGGCCTGAGGAGAGCTCGCTATGGGGGGATGCCAGGTCCAGGACCGAGAGTGAAAACTCTGAGGAGATGGACGCGTCGGAATCTGATTACTGCTGTCCGAGTAGCAGCGGTGGCAGTGATTAGCGACTGTGGAATCTGGAAATTTTGAACTTACATGTATGCCTCCTGAGTCCTGTGCTATGACTCATGATGCTTAATAATCTCTACCCCCTATACTCTATATCTTTGTACTGAACCTGGTATTTCGGTTTTGCAATGGAAAAGGGTGGAAGACCGGTTGGAAAAATGATGCTTAATAATGTGGTTACGGTGTCTGGTTGTTTTTCTTTTTCTTTTCTCATATGTATGGGGACAGTTTTTCACCTTGGTGGAGTCAGTGCTCTTTTCACTCTTCACTTGTTATTTTCTCCAACTGAACAATAACACCTTTGTCCTCATTGGCTATGTGAACTTGTTATATTGTGATCCAAATTTATATTAAAGGGGGCTAACTTTTGACGAGCGAAGCGAGGCCCGTCGTCGGTAGGTTTGGGCCGAAGATAAGCCAAGGTGGAGTTGACCAAAGATGAGCCAACAAGAAAATAATATGTGGTTCAATCATTGAGCAATTATAATTAGTCATATTAGCATAAATTTTATTTCCCCGAAGTAGGAGGGTATGGCCCACTTTGGCTATAAGAAGTTTCGCTTCAAAAAAATATTCACTATTTAAGCCACCTAGGCTTGGAGTGTCTTCTTCTTTATAAGTCGTCTCAAACGGGAGTGATGTTTTCGCTCTTGGGTGCATATGCACCCTTTATTTTAAAATGCATTTTTGATACATTTTAAAATGTTGAAAAATTCCAAACGACAAAATCACGTGAGCATCTTCACATGATACGTGCGCACAAAGTCTTCAAAAATGATTTATCATTTCGGTTGTGTAAAAAGATACAAAATGATGCAAAAAATAAAACTTTTGTGAGACATATTTTGTCTTTTTGTAGACAAGAATTCCTTGAGCAATAGACAATAATCTCAGGGTCATCACCTTATTCTTCTCGAGCTTTCCCAGGGTCAAAAGTTCCTCGATTCACTAGTGATATCCTTGAAGGCGGTCACTAAATGATAAGGGGTTGCCCGATCTTCTCAGTAAGCGACGGTGGTGGTGATGAACACAGCGAAGATAAGGGGTGGAGATAACTTGTATGACGCTGACGAAGTCTCTCGATCAATCCCTATCGCCAATGCAACAACTCTCAACCCTGCAAAATATTCGCAATTCCAGACACTTGCGCACGTAGCCGCCAACCACGAAGCGGTAAGTTGCAACCGTCTAATTCCCAATGGAACAACAGATCACACAAGACTTTCAGGGGGTAAACACCAAATCAATGCAATATGGTGTATAAATTCGATAGAGTTGCAAAGCAATCAACTATGAACTAGGGTTTATCTTAAACGTGATCTAAACCTAATTTGGGGGCGTCCTGTGCACTTATATAGGGGTTCAGGATGACCAGGGTTCGAGAAAACACATAGAAAACCGACCCAGATCGGTATCTGGTCGAGAAAGACTCGGACACGGCCGGTCAGGGGGCTGGTCGACCGGGTCTGGGACCGGGCATGCCGGTCGGAACCGGGCCTGGCACCGGGTGGCAACCTTGCAAGGGCTCCCGAGCCCCTGGATGTTGCCCGGTGTGCACCGGTCAGGGATCCAGTCGGCGCCGGGCTGACCCGGCGTGGCGCCCGGTTGGACCGGGCCTGGGACCGGGTGCGTCGGCGTGGAGGCCGGTCAGACCGGGCCTGGCGCCGGCCTGGACTTCGTCTTCTTCCCCACGCATGTCTCCCTCTCCTCCCCCGCTCTTCCATGGGATTTCTTCATGTCCAGCTCCATGTCCAGCTTCACGTCCAGCTTCTTGTCCAGTTGCTCCTCTCCTCCTCGTGCGATGCTTGCTCCTTCTTTGTACCTGATCATACACAAGTAAAAGGACTTAGGCAGTATAAAGTTCTCATCGATCAAAGTATCACTTAGGAACAAGTTCACCTGTTGTTTGAGTAGCTTCGCACAAGCTCTTGTCATAGGTCCAATCCTAACTTCATTGGACTTGAGCTTCACAGCAACATCGTCTTCATCTTGTAATGACGGGGGTAGTAGTGTAGTAGGGATGTCCTCATCATCTCCCCCCTTCAAAAGGCGTCGACCTCGACGCTCCAAGGTCTTCTCCGTCATATGGTGTCAAATCAGCCACATTGAAAGAATTACTGACACCAAACTCATCAATTGGAAGATCTATAGAGTATGCATTGTCATTGATCTTGGCAAGCGCTTTGTAAGGACCAGCACCACGAGAAAGCAACTTGGACGGGCAGTTGTTGGAACTACAGGATTTGGTCCCGTGTGGCGTATGGCGACATGCCGCTCCTCTCCTCTCCCCTAACCTAGCCAGATAAATCCTCCGATCCACCTCTCCTCCTCCTTCCATGATTCAGCAAACAAGAACCTCATCCCCGCCTAGATGCCCCAAAACCCCTGATCTCTACGAACCTCCAATCCCCACACCACGTCAGTTCGTTGCTATGCAGTTTGCAGGAGCTAACAATAGGGGCCTTTCGGAAAGAGCAAACCAACCAGATGGATCAGGTGAGAGGCAGCCGAGTTCTCCAATCAGGGCCGAAGGAAGCCCTGATGCTCCACATAACCCTTTGTTGTTGCAGGTACCTGAAGTTCCGCATATCGAGCTTGATCTGCAATCCATGTCTATCTCAGAGCAGCAACAAACACAAGAGCAAGAATCATCAAAAGAGCAGTATGGCATGTACATGAAGCTTGCAGCAACCAGAACAACACCAAGAAGCATATCTCTCACAACTTTGCAGACACAGATGAAGAGAGCATGGAGAGCTCACTACAGTGATATTGTTCAGGTTCACGACTTTGTTTTTAAAGCCTCCTTTAACTCCTTTTTATCCATGATGTGGGTATATGAGAAGCAGCCTTGGAGGATTGGACCAGATATTATTCTGCTAGAACTAGCTGATCCAGAAGGAGAAGGATACCAGATTGAACTAGCAAAGTCGATGGAATCTCTAGGTACACTAAAGTACTCTTTCAGATTTGTGTACGTCTCTGTTCGAGTTTATGGGATACCAAAAGAAAAGAGATCTTTGAAGCTGCTATCAGAGGTGATGACTATGGTTGGAACACCATCTGACCTGCACCAGCCAAGAACTAGCATGATCAACATGCATCCTGAGTACATCTGGGGAGTGGTAAGGCATACTATCTGTACTCCTGTTCTAGACAGAATTAAGTTGGTTCTTTCCCCCCAAGAGCAGTGTATTGCATATTTGCATTGTGAAAAAATAGGAAGAATCTGCCTATTTTGTGGAGTGATGTTTCACACCATTGATCAATGTTATTTGAGAAAGAGTATTGTGTCAGAAAGGATTAGGCACAACCACAACCCAATGCACGTTCCGTTTCAAAGATATGGAACATGGATTATTGATGAATCCCAAATTCCACTGGAGAAGGCTGTTGGAAGTACACCAGTTTTTAGTACGTTTCAAAACCCTGAACTCAGCTCTTTCACCAATATCTTTTCATCACCAGAAGGAAGAAGAGGAAGGCTCTCAGAAGTGGCAGCGTCGCAGATTCTCAGCAGGATGGAAGCAGCCAGAACTAGAGCTTCAACTACCATGGCAATTCAGTGCAACGAAGATGAAGGTACTGTTGTTGTGCCACCTAACCCTAGCAAAGCTGTCGCCACCCACGCTTCAGCCATGCAGAGTGCACACGTGGAGACTCAAACCCCTCTGGGTGGGAACATTGGAGGAAGTCAGCACGTCACCGACGACAGTATGCTGCAGCTCCAGCCACGAGAAGGGGAGCAAGACACGCAGAGATGTGTAGAAGACATGGACTTTGAGTACCTGCAAAGTCAGCAGCAAAATCAGTCTCCTTTTCAGATGATGCAGCAGTTAGAAGCAGCGGGGGTTTTACCGTATACCCTAAGTGAAGAAGGCCGTGTCATCCAAAACAATTATGGCCCAGCTAAAGGAAAAAGCCCAGTACCTGATTTGGCTAGCCAGGCCCCAACAAGCTGCAAGTCCAAGCCCAACTGCCCTGACCCAACAGCTCCTTCAGCTTCCAAACACCTGGCAGGTACAGATGTCTTCCACTCGCAGCACAGTCAGTTCGAACAATCCTCTGCAGACAAACTCCACTTCAGAGACACTGCCTCTCCGCTCATAACTGCTTCTCTGCCACCCCAAGTTGGAGAGCACATCGCCGACGATGTCTCCGAGAACAATAGGCATTTGTCTCACCGTCCCCACTCATCTACCCCCAGCCATCATTCACTCCGCCCACCACCTCATCCATCCAATCTGTCCACCAAAAGGCTGGCGTCGCCGGCGCGCTCCCATCTTCTTCCGCCGCGGAAGAGAGCGGCGCTGCTAATCGCTGCTGATGGAGCTCCACAAGCAGGGGCTGCGATCTGCGTCCCTACCAGTGAGATTGGTCGGCAAATCAGTGATGTCTACGTGTGCTTCTATTCTTGTAGACAGTGTTGGGCCTCCAAGAGCAGAGGTTTGTAGAACAGCAGCAAGTTTCTCTTAAGTGAATCACCCAAGGTTTATCGAACTCAGGGAGGTAGAGGTCAAAGATATTCCTCTCAAGCAACCCTGCAATTAAGATACAAGAAGTCTCTTGTGTCCCCAACACACCTAATACACTTGTCGGATCTATAGGTGCACTAGTTCGGCGAAGAGATAGTAAAATGCAAGTGATATGGATGATTGTGAGTAACAATTGCAATCTGAAATAAAGATGGCAGCAAGCAAACATGTAACAGAACTTGTTGGAAACGGTGTTTCAATGCTTAGAAACAAGGCCTAGGTATCATACTTTCACTAGTGGACACTCTCAACATTGAACACATACTAAATAAATAACTTCTCCTCACTTGTGCTACTTTCAAACACTCTCTTGTTGGATAACGAACACCATTCATTGTGTAGGGCTACAAGAGCTCCCTCAAGCCAGAGTAAACAAGCTCCACAACATCCGGAGTTCATATTTAAGTAACCTCTAGAGTGCATAATAGACCGTTGCAATTTAGACCGAGTACTAACATAGCATACACACTGTCACCAATAGCTATGAAAGGGGGAATAGATCGCATCAATACTATCATAGTAATAGTTAACTTCATAATCTACAAGAGATTACAATCACAACCTACGTCAAGTACTACATGATGCACACACTGTCACTTTTACATCATGGAGGAGGAATAGACTACTTTAATAACATCACTAGAGTAGCACATAGATTAATAGTGATACAAAGCTCATCATATGGATATCAATCATGTAAGGCAGCTCATGAGATCATTGTATTGAGGTACATGAGAGAGAGATTAACCACATAGCTACCGGTAGAGCCCTCAGCCTCGGGGAGAACTACTCCCTCCTCATCGGGGAGACAGCAATGGCGATGAAGATGGCGGTGGTGTCGATGGAGATGGCTCCGGGGCAATTCCCCGTCCCGACGGCGTGCGGAGAGACTTGTCCCCGAAACGGAGTTTCGTGATGGCGCGGCGCCCTGGAGTCTTTGGAGTTTTCGATTGGTCTAGGGTTTTCACGTCACGAGAGATTATATAGGCGAAGAGGCGGCGCAAGGGGGTGCAGGGGCCCACACCACACAGGCGCGCCCCTAGGCCGCGCCGCCTGTGTGGAGGCCCTGGGCCTCCTCTCCGTCTCTCCTACGGTGTTCGGGTCCGTCTCGGTAAAATAAGATGTTTGGCTTTTGTTTCGTCGAATTCCGAGAATATTGCGAACAGCCTTTCGGAACCAAAACAGCAGAGGAACGGCACCTCGGCATCTTGTTAATAGGTTAGTTCCGGAAAATGCATAAAATCATTATAAAGTGTGAGCAAAACATGTAGGTATTGTCATAAAACTAGCATGAAACATCAGAAATTATAGATACGTTGGAGACGTATCAAGCATCCCCAAGCTTAGTTCCTACTCGCCCTCGAGTAGATAAACGATAACAAGGATAATTTCTGAAGTGACATGCTACTATCATAATCTTGATCAATACTATTGTAAAGCATATGAGATGAATGAAGTGATTCGAAGCAATGGTAAAGACAATGACTAAACAACTGAATCATATAGCAAAGACTTTTCATGAATAGTACTTTCAAGACAAGCATCAATAAGACTTGCATAGGAGTTAACTCATAAAGCAATAAATTCTTAGTAAGAGGTTTCGAAACAACACAAAGGATGATTAAGTTTCAGCAATTGCTTTCAACTTGTAACATGTATATCTCATGGATAATTGTCAACATAAAGTAATATAACAAGTGCAATAAGTAAACATGTAAGAATCGGTACACACAGTTGACACAAGTGTTTGCTTCTAGGATAGAAAGAAGTGGGTTATCTTACTCAACATAAAGTAAAAGAAAGGCCCTTCGCGGAGGGAAGCATGGATTACTATTTTTGTGCTAGAGCTTTTTATTTTGAAAACATAGAAACAATTTTGTCAACGGTAGTAATACTTCATATGTGTTATGCATAAAACCTCTTATAAGTTGCAAGCCTCATGCATCGAATACCAATAGTGTTCGCACCTTGTCCTAATTAGCTTGGATTTACATGGATTATCATTGCATAACATATGTTTCAACCAAGTGTCACAAAGGGGTACCTCTATGCGCCTGTACAAAGGTCCAAGGAGATAAATCGCATTTGATTTCTCGTTTTGATAGATCTCAACTAAGGACATCCATACCGGGACAACATAGAAAACAGATAATGGACTCCTCTTTAATGCTTAAGCATTCAACAACAGATAATATTCTCATAAGAGATGTAGGATTATTGTCCAAACTGAAAACTTCCACCATGATACATGGCTTTGGTTGGCGGCCCAATGTTCTTCTCTAACAATATGCATACTCAAACCATTTAATCATGATAAATCACTCTTACTTCAGACAAGACGAACATGCATAGCAACTCACATGATATTCAACAAAGGTGTAAAAGTTGATGGCGTCCCCAGAAACATGGTTACCACTCAACAAGCAACTTATAAGAACTAAGATACATAGCAACATATTCATCACCACAATATAGTTTTTAAGCTATTTTCCCATGAGCTATATATTGCAAAGACAAAGGAATGAAATTTTAAAGGTAGCACTCAAGTAATTTACTTTGGAATGGCAGAAAAATACCACATATAGATAGTTATAGTGGACACAAATGGCATGGGTTTTGGCTCAAGGTGTTTGGATGCACGAGAAGCATTTCCTCTCAGTACAAGGCTTTGGCTAGCAAGGTTGTTTGAAGCAAACACAAGTATAAACAGGTACAGCAAAACTTACACAAGAACATATTGCAAGCATTATAAGACTCTACACTGTCTTCCTTGTTGTTCAAACACTTTTACCAGAAAATATCTAGACCTTAGAGAGATCAATCATGCAAACCAAATTTCAACAAGCTCTACGGTAGTTCTCCACTAATAGATTTAAACTACATGATGCAAGAGCTTAAACATGATCTATGAGAGCTCAAAACAATTTCCAAGTATCAAATTATTCAAGACAATATACCAATTACCATATGAAGCATTTTCTTTTTCCAACAAAATAACAATAAGTGAAGTGATCAACTTTCGCCATTGAACATTAAGAGTAAAAAACGAAGAACACTAGTGTTCATATGAAAAAGCGGAGCGTGTCTCTCTCCCACACAAGCATGGTAGGATCCGATTTATTCAGAGAATGAAAATAACAAAACGAAAATAAAAGCACACAGACGCTCCAAGTATAGTACATAAGATGTGGAATAAAAATATAGTTTCACTAGAAGTGACACGATAAGTTGTCGATGAAGAAGGATGCCTTGGGCATCCGCAAGCTTAGATGCTTGAGTCTTCTTAAAATATGCAGGATGAACCACGGGGGCATCCCCAAGCTTAGACCTTTCACTCTTCTTGATCATATTATATCATCCTCTTCTCTTGACCCTTGAAAACTTCCTCCACACCAAACTTAAAGCAAACTCATTAGAGGGTTAGTGCATAATAAAAATTCACATGTTCAGAGAGGACACAATCATTCTTAACACTTCTGGACATTACCCAAGGCTACTGAAAGTTAATGGAACAAAGAAATCCACTCAACATAGTAAAAGAGGCAATGCGAAATAAAAAGGCAGAATCTGTCAAAACAGAACAGTCCGTAAAGACGAATTTTTCTGAGGCACTTAACTTGCTCAGATGGAAAAACTCAAAACTAATGAAAGTTGCGTACATATCTGAGGATCATGCATGAATTTTAGCTGATTTTTTTGATTTTTCTACAGAGAGAAGGACGCGAATTCGTGACAGACAGCAAATCTGTTTCTGCGCAGAAATCCAAATCTAGTATCAACCTTCTATTAGAGACTTTACTTGGCACAATAACATGATAAGGAGAGGTTGCTACAGTAGTAACAACTTCCAAGACTCAACAAAACAGTAGTAAAATAAACACATGGGTTATCTCCCAAGAAGTCCTTTCTTTATAGCCATTAAGATGGGCTCAGTAATTTTAATGATGCTCTCACAAAAATAGAACATGAAGCAAAAGGAGCATCAAGAAGCAAATTAGAAACACTTTTAAGTCTAACCCGCTTCCTATGCATAGGAATCTTGTACACAAATAAATTCATGAAGAACAAGGTGACAAGCATAAGAAGATAAAACACGAGTAACTTCAAGATTCTCAACATAAAGAGGGGAAACTTAATATTATTAAGATGCATATAACCATGTTTCCCTCTCTCATAATAACTTTCAGTAGCATCATTGATGAAATCCACAATATAACCATCACTTACAGCATTCTTGTCATGATCCACATGCATAAAATTATTACTCTCCACATAAGCATAGTCAATTTTATTAGTAATAGTGGGAGTAAAACTATCACATCCATCATTATATTCATCATAAATTGGAGGCATAGAATAATCATAATAAATTTTATCCTCAATAGTAGATGGACTGAAAATATCATATTCATCATTGCAAACATCATATATAGGAGGCATATCATAATCAACATAAACTTTCTCTTCCATACCCGGAGGACTAAAGAGATCATTTTCATCAAAACCGACCTCCCCAAGCTTAAATTCTTCCATAGCCTTAGCAATAATAGTGTTCAAAGAGTTCATGCTAAAAACATTGCTACAACTATTTTGCAAACAAAGTTCCATGGGTTTTTTAATTTTCTCTTCAAACACCTCATATCCTAACTCAAGATAAATACTATAAAGATCTCTAATTTTTTTGTTGTTTTCCATTAAGCCTAACTAGTGAAAATAAAAACAAGAAACAAAAAGATATAATTGCAGAATCTAAAGGAGATACCTTCGAGCACTCACACACCGGCAACAGTGCTAGGAAATAGTTTAGTAGTTGGAGGATGTGAATACCTTTTACCTTACCTCCCCGGCAACGGCGCCAGAAAATAGCTTGATGTCTACGTGTGCTTCTATTCTTGTAGACAGTGTTGGGCCTCCAAGAGCATAGGTTTGTAGAACAGCGGCAAGTTTCCTTAAGTGAATCACCCAAGGTTTATCGAACTCGGGGAGGTAGAGGTCAAAGATATTCCTCTCAAGCAACCCTGCAATTAAGATACAAGAAGTCTCTTGTGCCCCAACACACCTAATACACTTGTCAGATGTATAGGTGCACTAGTTCGGCGAAGAGATAGTAAAATGCAAGTGATATGGATGATTGTGAGTAACAATTGCAATCTGAAATAAAGATGGCAGCAAGCAAACATGTAACAGAACTTGTTGGAAATGGTGTTTCAATGCATAGAAACATGGCCTAGGGATCATACTTTCACTAGTGGACACTCTCAACATTGATCACATAATAAAAAAAATAACTTCTCCTCACTTGTGCTACTTTCAAACACTCTCTTGTTGGATAACGAACACCATTCATTGTGTAGGGCTACAATACCTCCCTCAAGCCAGAGTAAACAAGCTCCACAACATCCGGAGTTCATATTTAAGTAACCTCTAGAGTGCATAATAGACCGTTGCAATTTAGACCGAGTACTAACATAGCATACACTGTCACCAATAGCTATGAAGGGGGAATAGATCGCATCAATACTATCATAGTAATAGTTAACTTCATAATCTACAAGAGATTACAATCACAACCTACGCCAAGTACTACATGATGCACACACTGTCACCTTTACATCATGGAGGAGGAATATACTACTTTAATAACATCACTAGAGTAGCACATAGATTAATAGTGATACAAAGCTCATCATATGGATCTCAATCATGTAAGGCAGCTCATGAGATCATTGTATTGAGGTACATGAGAGAGATTAACCACATAGCTACCGGTAGAGCCCTCAGCCTAGGGAGAACTACTCCCCTCATCATGGGAGACAGCAACGGCGATGAAGATGGCGGTGGTGTCGATGGAGATGGCTCGGGGGCAATTCCCGTCCGGCGGCGTGCCGAAACGAGACTCTGTCCCCGAAACGGAGTTTCGCGATGGCGCGGCGCCCTGGAGTCTTTATGGAGTTTTTCGATTGGTCTAGGGTTTTCACGTCACGAGAGATTATATAGGCGAAGAGGCGGCGCAAGGGGTGCTGGGGGCCCACACACACGGGCGCCCTCCTAGGCCGCGCCGCCCGTGGTCTGGAGGCCACAGGCCTCCTCTCGTCTCTCCTTCGGTGTTCGGGTCCGTCTCGGTAAAATAAGATGTTTGGCATTTGTTTCGTTGAATTGCGAGAATATTGCCCGAACAGCCTTTCTGGAACCAAAAACAAGAGAAAACGAGGCGGCACCTCGGCATCTTATTAATAGGTTAGTTCCGAAAAATGCATCAAATCATTATAAAGTGTGAGCAAAACATGTAGGTATTGTCATAAAACTAGGATGGAACATCAGAAATTATAGATACGTTGGAGACGTATCAATCAGCCGAGAGCAAGGAGGAGGCGGAGTAGGCGGGATTCGGCGCCGGCTCTCCCTCGAACAGATCGACAGGGAGAGAAGCTCAGCGGCGACGAGGACAAGAAGCTCAAGAAGAAGTTCAAGGATGTCGATGAGGAATTCTTGGAAGAGGTCCTGCAAGCATCATCGCTGCGCCACCCAACCACCGCGAATTTTCTGGTACCCGAGCTGCGCCGCCGAACATCTCGGTGGCCAACAGTTCCACCGGTCCAGCGGCTGGGAGTCGCTACAGAAAATCTAGGTGGGATTCGCCGTCGGCAGTTCAACCTCGAGGTATCAACAGATCTTCTACTGGATACACTATCAATCTCGTTGGTTCTACTGTTTGGCACCGTGCTAGCAATGCCGGCGAAGTGGGCAGAAATTCTCCTGTGCGCAATGTTTGGAGGCCTGATTTGGGAGATGCTGTGTGCACCATGGCTCAAGAGGAAAGCGCAGGCAATGCGCAACTATCCCCAGATGCTGCCAATTACGACTTAGACTCGCCATCAGTGGACACATAGGGCACCGACGATTCTCGCACGGGTCACTTCTCACCTCCTAGAGTGTCTCGCGGGATCTACATGGCTCCTAATTCTGCTGCTCGTTATACTGAGACCGGCAGCGATCCTCATGCTACAGCCCAAGATCAACATGCAGGTAGTCATCTTCCTAGACAGGTTTTTCTGCAGGAGGATCAAAGCAGTGATCAGGGATCTGTGGATCAACAGGCAGTGGCGCCAGCCTCTAAGGCGCCACGGGCGCCATGAGAGCCCTCGGATGGAACTGCCAAGGCAGGGGCCTAGGCAGTCCTAAAATGCTTCACCTTGCCAGGATGATCAATGCAAAAAAACCTCAGGTAACTTTAATTTTGGAGATAAAATCGACTAAATTCTCTGCTGTAGATATTGCTTCTCGCTTTAATATGCATGACAGTATTGTAGTACCCTCGAGAAGAAGATCAGGAGGACTCTGGCTTTTGTGGACTGGCGAGTTGGATGTTTCTATCCACATGGACTCCTTTCATCTCATTCTCGCTATAGCAAGGGATAAATCCACTAATATTTCCTTTGGCTTAGTTTGTACATATGGGGATCCGTATCACAATCATACCAGTACTATTTGGAATCAGGTTGCAGATTTTGCTAGTGTTCATAGCAACCGTCCTATCGTATGTCTAGGAGATATGAATGACATTATGTATGAATCTGAAAAAAGCAATGATAATGTCAACCACTTGCGTATGACTATGTTTAAAGATCTTATTAAGCAAGCTGGTTTGTTTGATCTTGGTTACAATGGACCTGCTTATACTTGGACTAATAGACGTTTTTCTTCCACTCCTTTATTTCAACGTCTAGATAGATGCTTAGCAAATAATCAATGGTGTGTGAATTATCCCATAACCTAAGTTTATAACATGCCCCTTATTTACAGCTTCAGTGATCATGCTCCCATTCTTCTTTCCACCAATGACAGAGCTAATAAAACAAGAACTCATTTCAAATTTGAAAATTGGTGGTTAAAAGAAGAATATTTTCAAACTTATGCTAAAAATTCTTGGCAGCAATCAATAGGGAAGGCCTATCATAATAGAACTACTCATTTGGCTAACTCTCTCACAATTTGGTGCAAAAAGAAAAAAACCCTTCAGGAGGAGCTTAAGGACCTAGAGCAAGAAATTTTAAATCTTCAGAGTTCTCCTACTAGTCAGCAAGATTTCTCAAAGGAACAACACCTAGTTACAAGGCATGAACAAACTACCACTAAACTGAATGACTTTTATGTGCAGAGAGCTAAGAAAAGTTGGGCTACAGATGGAGACAGAAACACTGCTTTTTTTCACAGAGCAGTAGCAAGAAGAAAACGAAGGAACTCTATTGTTTCTGTTACAGATGAACAAAATGTGACTCACTTTATGCCTGACCAAATTGCAAATACTTTTGTTCTCTATTTCAGATCCATCTTTGCTTCACAATCAACACAACAAGTGACATCAACAATTCCAACATCTCCTCCCCAAACCAATGACTTTACTGATTCAATTCCAACAAAAGAGGAAATTTGGGAAACTCTCAAAGGTATGAAAAGAAATGCTTCTCCAGGCCCTGATGGTTTTAATGTAGAATTCTATCTGGCCACCTGGGATTGGATAGGTGATGATGTGCATGCTATTATCAACAATTTTTTCCACACTGGTATTTTGCCTCCTCAATCAAACAGAACCCACATTGCCCTGATTCCAAAAAAGCTCATATCACAAGTCCCTGCTGATTACAGACCTATTAGCCTTTGCAATGTGATTTATAAACTTATCACCAAATGTCTTGCAAATAGGCTTAAACATCATTTACCTGATCACATACACCCTTCTCAGCAAGCTTTCATTGAAGGAAGAATAATTACTGACAACATCATTATTGCTCAAGAGATTACTCACTCCTTCCAACTCTCTTCCTGGAAATAACAAGCTTTTATGCTTAAAATTGATCTTGCAAAGGCTTTTGATAGACTAGAGTGGAACTTCATCCTCTTGGCTCTTGCTCATAAAGGGCTGCATGGTCATTTTATCAATCTCATCCATGCCTGCTTTTCGACCCCTTCTTTCTCAGTTATTATTAATGGCCAGGCTTATGAAAACTTTGTTAGCTCAAGAGGAGTCAGACAGGGCTGTCCCATTTCCCCATATCTTTTTGTGCTTGCGATTAATGAATTGTCTATTCAACTTCAATATGGCCTTTCACAAGCTACTCTAAATGGCATAACTCTTGGACCAAACTGCCCTCCCATTCATTCCCTTCTTTTTGCAGATGATCTTCTCATTTGTGGTAATGCTACTAAACAGGAAGCTCTTGCTATAAAACACATTCTTCACAATTTCTGTCAACACTCTGGTCAAATTTCAAACTGGAATAAATCAGGAATCATTTTCAGTAAATCAGTTGATATTAGTGCCAAGAACCAGATTAAAACCATCTTTCATGTTCCTGATATTAATGAAAACTTCATCCATCTTGGCCACCCTCTAATCCTTCCAGCAAAAAAATAGATCTGAAGCCTACAATTTTGTCTTAGCAAAATTTAAATCGAAATTGTCAACTTACAAAGCCAAGTCTCTCTCTCATGCTGCTAGATTAGAGCTAATTAAATCAGTTTTCTCCTCCATACCTGTCTACTACATGTCTAACATCATCTTTTCAAAGAAGTTCCATGCCAATATTACTTCAATCATTAGAAACTTCTGGTGGACAGGCATTAATAATGATCCTGATCATAAACCTCTTTGCCTAGCAGCTTGGAAAAATATTTGTGCTTCAACTAAAGAAGGAGGTTTAGGCATCAGAAATCTCACAGCAGTTAATCATGCTCTTATCCTCACATCCAACTGGAGAATAGCAGAAAACCCTAACAGTCAAATCCATTTAATTCTCAAATCAAAGTATTTTAATGATTTTGCCATTTGGAGGGCTAAGGCAAATCTACCTAAATCGGCTTACTGGACATCAGTATTGAAAATAATCCACCTCATGCAACAAAACTCATTCTACCAAATATCCCAAGGTAACATATCTATTTGGAGTACTCCTTGGTTTACCTCTTGGGGAAATATTTATGATGATCTTATTATCCAGGAGCCTCATTTTACTTACCCTGCTATGGTCAAAGATCTGTGGATTCCTCAGACAAAGCAATGGAATACTGTTTTGATAAATTATCTTTTCCAAAGGAACACGGCTGAAGCAATCAAAGCTGTCAATATTATTCCTTATGATGAGCCTGATATCCTCTGTTGGACATTAACCCCAAATGGGAAATGCAACACTAAGTCTGCTTATAAAGCTTGTCTGCAGTCTATTTTTGATGCAGGTTCTCCTAAGCCAGTTTCTCCTGATGACACAGCACTGCATCTTCTGCACAAAATTTGGGACAACAAGGAGCTACTGCCTAGAATCAAGACATTTGCATGGAGAATCATAAGATGTGCCATTCCCACTGCAGAAAGAGCATCAAGGTACTCAAGACATATTTCAAACATTTGTTGCAGATGTGGCCTACAGGAAAATGATATCCACCTTTTCTTCACCTGCACTTTTGATAGAGCTGCTTGGTTTCATGCGCCTTGGTTTCTTAGGATGGATTTAATAGCACAAAACTCCCAAACTATTCATACCACTCTGTTGTATCTTTTAGCTTTGGATCATCCTCATGTCAACCTTACAAATATTTTCACATTCCTTTGGTGCCTTTGGAAGATGAGAAATGAAAAACTTTTCAACAATATCAATGGCCAGCCTAATCAAGTGATCATAAGAACAAATGCTTTGCTTAACAGCTTACAAGTTCATAAAACCCCACCCATACCTACAAAAACAATTCTAACCCCAGTGGAGCTATCATATTCTAGTCCAAAAGTTTTTGTTGATGCAGCCTGGAAAAGCAAACCAAATGGGCAACCCTCAAAGGCTGGTATTGGTATATACCTTACATGGAAGCATGGCCAACATATTACTGATGTCTTTGTTTCAGCTATGACTAATCCAGTCTTCACTCCAATTCAGGCTGAGGCAGAAGGGCTGCTGCTTGCAACAAATATCACTTCTTCTCTTCTCCTGCAGGAACCTTTTTTTCTTCACAGATAATCTCAACCTTGCTAAAGCAATTCAGGAGAATGGAGGCACAAACCCTACTGTGCTATGGGAGATTCGAAGACAGGCTGTGCAATTTTAGGAGAAATTAAGCCCAATGCATCCCAGAATCAAGCACATCAGCAGAACTTTCAATGTCATTGCACACTCACTTGCTCATCAGGCAAAGACTCAACCTAGAGTTTCGCCTACATGTTCTTGCAATAATCCTACTCATAGCTCCTCTTCTTGTCCTGTATCTGTAGCAATCAATAGATTGTCTCTGTCAGGAATAATGGTTGTATCTGTACAATGTCTATGAGTAATGCAATTAGGGTGCTCAGCACCCTACCCTTGTTCAAAAAAAGAAGCAACTTGGACTTCTGTAGCTTCGGGAACCTATCCTTGCAAAAATATACCCACACCATATCACCAGGCTTGAACAACATCTCCTTGCGCTTCTTGTTTACCCTTGCAACATTGTTCTTGCCTTTCCTCTCTATCAACTCTTTAGTCTTCACATGAATCTTTCAAACAAAATGTGCCCACTTTGATGCCTCCATATTGACTCTCTCATGTATGGGTAAAGGCAACAAGTCAAGTGGAGTAATGGTTTGAAACCATACACAACCTCAAAGGGACACAGCTCTGTGGTAGAATATACCGCCCTGTTGTAAGCAAACTCCACATGCGGCAAACAATCTTCCCACTCCTTCAAGTACTTCTTAATCATGGATCTCAACAGTTGTGACAATGGTCTATTCACCACCTAAGTTTGACCATCAGTTTGAGGATGACAAGTAGTACTGAAAAGTAGCTTTGTCCCTAGCTTTCCCCAAAGTGTCATCCAGAAGTAGCTCATAAACTTCACGTCATGATCAGAAACAATAGTCTTCGGGACTTCATGTAGACGTACAATCTCCCTGAAAAACAGGTTAGCAATATGCGACGCATCGTCGCTCTTGTGGAGCAATAAAGTGTGACATCTTAGAGAATCTATCCACTACCACAAATATAGAATCATGGCCTCGTTTAGTACGCGACAAACCCAACACAAAATCCATACTAATATCTTCCCATGGTGTAGTAGGTGCCGGTAAAGGAGTGTACAAACCATGAGGCTTCAGCTTGGACTTGGACTTGTTACAAGTAATGAATATCTTCACAAATCTGTCCACATCCCGCCTCATCTTTGGCCAATAAAAGTGATCAGCAAGAATGAGTAGCGTCTTCTCACGCCCAAAATGACCGATCAAACCTCCAGCATGAGATTCCTGCAATAAGAGCAAACGCACAGACGATACTGGAACACATAGTTTGTTAGCTCTAAACAAGAACCCATCATGTATGTGATATTTCTCCCATGCTTTACCAATAGCACACAAGCGATAAGGTTCAGAAAAATCACGATCAGTGGCATACAAATCACATAAAATTTCTAATCTAGGAATCTTAACATCAAGTTGAGTTAATAGCATATTTTTTCTAGATAGAGCATCAGCAACAATATTATCTTTTCCATTCTTATGCTTAGTAATGTATGGAAAAGACTCAATGAACTCAACCCACTTGGCAAGACGCCTATGCAATGTAGATTGAACTTTCAGATATTTTAAAGCTTCATGATCAGAATGTATGATAAATTCTTTTGGCCACAAATAATGTTGCCAAACCTCAAGAACTCTAATTAAAGCATACAATTCTTTACCATATATAGGATAGTTCAACTTAGCACCAGAAAGTTTCTCACAAAAATATGCAATTGGGCGACCCTCTTGCATCAACACACCACCAATTCCAATACCACTAGCATCACATTCAATCTCAAATTGCTTATTGAAATCAGGAAGTGCAAGCAACGGTTCAGAAGTTAACAATCTTTTTAGTTCATCAAAAGCATGATCTTGGGCTGCACCCCACTCAAAGAGAACACCCTTTTTAGTCAATTCATTCAAAGGTGCAGCAATAGTACTAAAATTGGGCACAAATCTTCTATAAAACCCAGCAAGACCATGAAAACTTCTTACTTGACTCACATTCATGGGAGTAGGACAATTTTGAATTGCTTCAATTTTAGACACATCTACTTCTACTCCATGCTTAGAGACAACATAACCTAGAAATATGACCTTATCTTTGCAAAATGTGCACTTCTCAAGATTACCATAGAGTTTACTATCACGCAACACTTGCAAAACATGTCGAATATGTATAGTATGATCAGATTCATTGCGGCTATAGGTTAAGATCTCATCAAAGTATACAACCACAAACTTGCCAATAAAATCACGCAAAACATGGTTCATCAGTCTCATGAAAGTGCTAGGTACATTAGTTAAACCAAAAGGCATTACTAAACACTCATATAAACCAAAAAAAAATTAAATGTTGTTTTCCATTCATCCCCTTCTTTCATCCTAATTTGATGATAACCACTACGCAAATAAATTTAGAGAAAACAGCAGCACCACTCAATTCATCTAGCATATCCTCTAAGCGGGTAATAGGATGACGATATCGAATAGTAATGTTGTTTATCGCTCTACAATCTACACACATGCGCCATGTATCATCTTTCTTAGGAACTAGAATAACAGGAACAACACACTAAGACTTATGCGGATATAACCTTTGTCGAGTAGCGCTTGTACTTGCTTCTGTATCTCCTTTGTCTCTTCGGGGTTCGTCCTATATGGTGCCCTACTGGGCAGCGAGGCGTCGGGGATCAAGTCTATTTAATGCTCAATACCACGCAATGGTGGCAATCCGGCGGGCACCTCCTCCAGAAACACGTCGCTGAATTCCTGCATAACACTAGAAACACCAAGAGAAATAGGGATCATGTCGTTAGAAACCAAAACCTCACCCTTGTACTTAAGCACAAGAGGCCTAGCTGTAGGATCCTCACTAAATTCTCTCATGTCCTCTTTGGTGGCTAATAAGACTAAGGAATTCACTCTCTCACTTTTCATTATATCACTCACGGCATTACAATTCTCTCGCCTATCTACTTGAGCATCCTCCAAGTTTACTTCAACTTTCTGACGAGATTCATTGACAATTTGTTGTGGTGACATAGGCTGCAAGTTGATTTTTTGCCCTTGAACTCCAAGTGATATGTATTGGCACGACCATTGTGTTGCAGAACGGTCATAGAGCCAAGGCCGACCCAATAGTAGGTGACTGATACGTCTCCAACGTATCTATAATTTCTTATGTTCCATGCTAGTTTTATGACAATACCTACATGTTTTGTTCACACTTTATGATGTTTTGATGCATTTTCCGCACTAACCTATTAACAAGATGAAGCGCCAGTTCATGTTTTCTGCTGTTTGGTTTCAGAAATCCTACAGGAAATATTCTCGAAATTGGACGAAACAAAAGCCCACGGTCTTATTTTGCACGGAGCCTTCCGAAGTCCGAAGAGGAGACGAAGAGGGGCGACGAGGCGGCCACCCCATAGGGCGGCGCGGCCCCACCTCTCGCCGCGCCGCCATATGGTGTGGGCCCCTCGGGCACCCCCCTACGCTGCCCCTTCCCTATCATGTTTAAATCTTGTGAGCTGCCTGTCATGATCATGATCATCTATTTGTAATGCTACATGTTGTGTTTGGTGGGATCCGATGAATATTGAATACTATGTCAAGTTGATTAATTGATCTATCATATATGTGTTGTTTATGTTCTTGCATGCTCTCCGTTGCTAGTAGAGGCTCTGGCCAAGTTGATACTTGTGACTCCAAGAGGGAGTATTTATGCTCGATAGTGGGTTCATGCCTCCATTGAATCTGGGACAGTGATAGAAAGTTCTAAGGTTGTGGATGTGTTGTTGCCACTAGGGATAAAACATCAATGCTTTGTCTAAGGATATTTGTGTTGATTACATTACGCACCATACTTAATGCAATTGTCTTTGTTTGCAACTTAATACTGGAAGGGTGCGGATGCTAACTGAAGGTGGACTTTTTAGGCATAGATGCATGGATGGCGGTCTATGTTCTTTGTCGTAATGCCGATTAAATCTCATAGTAGTCATCATGATGTGTATGAATCTCTATCCTGTCAATTGCCCACCTATAATTTGTTCACCCAGCATGCTATTTATCTTATTGGAGAGACACCACTAGTGAACTGTGGACCCCGGTCCATTCTTTTACATCTGAAATACAATCTACTGCAATATTTGTTCTCTGTTGTTCTTCGCAAACAAACATCATTCTCCACACCATACGTTTAATCCTTTGTTTACAGCAAGCCGGTGAGATTGACAACCTCACTGTTAAGTTGGGGCAAAGTATTTTGATTGTGTTGTGCAGGGTCCACGTTGGCTCCGGAATCCCTGGTGTTGCGCCGCACTACACTCCTCCACCAACAACCTTCACGTGGCCTTCATCTCCTACTGGTTCGATAACCTTGGTTTCTTTGAGGGAAAACTTGCTATGCGCATCACACCTTCCTCTTGGGGTTCCCAACGGACGTGTGCATCACGCGCCATCAGTGACACACCGTCATAGGAACCACATCAAAATCAATGGAATCCTTATACGGTCCAATCTCAAAATCAACACGCACCATGTGGTTTACCTTCATCTCACCATGATCACTCAACCACTGCATATAATATGGATGTGGGTGTGGTAGATACTTTAGTTTCGGCTTGGCACACAACTCCTTGCTTGCTAGATTGCGATAACTCCCGCCATCAATAATGACCTTGCAAGCTTTATCAAGACCAACTAGTGCCTTTGTTTGGAACAAATTGCAGCGTTGAGTAGATGCACTTCGCTGCACGTTAAGAGCACGCTGTGACACAACAATAGTGTGAGTTTCAGACTAAAAGCATCAACACCATCACTGTCATAATCATTATCTTCTAGAGCATATGGATCAACATCATCTCCAGTCTCATACTCATCATTGTCATTTACGAACATGACTTTGCGGTTCGGACAATCTCTCTTGAAGTGACCCTTTCCACCACATGTATGGCAATTCATATCACGGTTGCGTGCAGTAGAGATGCTAGAACCACTCATAGCAGGTTCGGGCTTCTTTGTGTTGGACACATTGGAGACCGGCTTGCTAGACGAAGTAGGAAAATGTGTGGAGCGCGAAGATGGCGCCGGCGCCGTAGATGTGTAGCGCCCAACTCCCATAGCACGACCTTTGATTTGCACTTCTTCAGCTAAGTGTGCTTCAGCTTCTCTTGCATGATGTAGTAGCTCATTCATAGTAGTGTAACTGTGATGATGAACAATGACTTCAATAGCATACTTCAAACCATGTAAGAAACATTGCATCGTCATCAGAAGTGACTCACGGACACGACCGCGCTACATAAGCATCTCCATCTCCATGAAATAAGTATCAACAGTTTTACTACCTTGTCTCAAGAGGGTCAACCTATCGAAGATAGATCGCAAATAATTAGTGGGAACGAAACGAGCTTGCATAATGGCCTTCATCTTGCGCCATGTAAGAACTGGCAACTCGTTGTCTTCTTGACGAGCACGTGTAACTCCATCCCACCAACGCAATGCATAACCATCAAATTCTGAGAAAGCAAGCTTAACCTTCATGTCTTCAGTATAGTCATGTATGCGCCACAACTTCTCAATTTTCAGCTCCCAAGCGAGGTATTCTTCAACATCAGCACCTCCTTCAAATTTTGGTATTGAGAACTTTGGCTTACCCAAACCATCATCTTGCGGTTGTGGAGGGACACGGCGAGCTCCGAGTTCAACAAAGCCAAGACCACGGTTACCACGTCCAACACCACGACTAGCACCACGCGCTTCATCCTGAAGCTCAGCATCTTCTTCTTCTTGTTGCTGTTGTTGGGTCAAATTTTCAACAGCTAGAGTCAAAGCTTGAATACCGTGCTGAACATCCGTCATTTGATCTTGCATTTTGTTGACGGTCTCATTAGTAGCATCCAGCTTCTGGGTGACCTCCTGAATGGTCCCCTTAAGTTCGTCATCCTGAGTGCGGAATTCACGTCGCATCTCATTACTAAGAGCTTCATACTCCCTCCATGTCATCACATCAGCGGCATCCTTATTTTTCTGGTTAACAATTTTCTCATCACTAGAAGACATGGTTAGTAGGTTAGTGCACTAAATCAAAAATATATGGTGGTACTCTCACAACTCACTCAAAACTGGTAAGAAAAGAAAATCTTACCGCTCCAAAGTGAATTAGTGTTGCTTATCACTTGTAGTGACAACTAGTGCACAGATGTAGCAAAGCGAATATCAAGGGTATAAGAACAATCACACGACAAAAGCAGGATATATGTGAGGCTGTAGGGGGCTACCTATTTGCACCAATAACAAGCTCTAGCGCTGACCGTAGACCATCAATGATACTCACACAAGGCGATAAATGTGGCAATGCAACTATATGGATGAAAAGGTTGCAATGCACTCGAGAGACACTAGCAAAGCTCAACTAAACAGGCACAAGATTGCTCAACTACAGGTGCAGAAAAGTAAACTAGGCCTTCACTTGATCTTACTAGCACTTCACATTGTTCTTTTTTGGATTTTCTTTTATCACATGCAGCTATGTAGCTTTTTTTTTTTTGGTTTTTTTTTTGATTTTTTACGACTCAACTCTTTTGTAACATGGCCAACAAAAATTGCAAAGCACCAAAACCTAACGAGCAACCTGTCGAGCGGCAAAACTAGTCTCTTTTGGGAAAGTTCCTAGTTACTTATATCGAAAGGTTGTGTCTATGGTTGGGAACACGCAAACTGTATGCTATGTGGACTCGGAGTAACAAAAACTGAAACTACATGATAGCGGAAACACAAATCCTAACAATGCTAGATGGAAGAAAAGATACGCAAAAACAACTACGAAAAAGCAACTAAAACTCGAAATTAGTGCAATCTAAGGCTATGGAAAACCCTAACCCTAATATTTTTCTGGCTTTTTCTGGATAGGAAACACTCACAACTCAACTATGGGTTGGATTGTGGAAGGCTTACCGAGGAAACACTGAAATCTGATACCAAGATGATAAGAGGTTGCCCGATCTTCTCAGTAAGCGACGGTGGTGGTGATGAACACAACGGAGATAACACGATGAGGAGGTGGAGATAACTTTTATGACACCGACGAAGCCTCTCGATCAATCCCTGTCGCCAATGCAACAGCTCTCAACCCTGCAAGATATTCGCAATTCCACACACTTGCGCACGTAGCCGCCGACCACGAAGCGGTAAGTTGCAACCATCTAATTCCCAATGGAACAGTAGATCACACAAGACTTTCAGGGGGTAAACACCAAATCAATGCAATATGGTGTATAAATTTGATAGAGTTGCAAAGCAACATCCACTATGAACTAGGGTTTATCTTAAACATGGTCTAAAACTAATTTGGGGGCGTCCTGGTACTTATATAGGGGTTCAGGACGACCAGGGTTCGAGAAAACACATAGAAAACCGACCCAGATCGGGATCTGGTCGCGACAGACTCGGACACGGCCGGTCAAGGGGCCGGTCGACCAGGTCTAGGACTGGGCAGGCTGGTCGGAACCGGGCCTGGCACCGGGTGGCAACCGGGCAAGGGCTCCCGAGCCCCTAGATGTTGCCCGGTGTGCACCGGTCAAGGATCCGGTCGGCACCAGGCTGACCCGGCGTGGTGCCCCCGGTTGGATCGGGCCTGGGACCGGTGCGCCGGCGTGGAGGCCGGTCGGACCTGGCGCTGGCTGGACTTCGTCTTCTTCCCTCGCGCATGCCTCCCTCTCCTCCCTCGCGCTTCCATGGGATGTCTTCATGTCCAGCTCCATGTCCAGCTTCACGTCCAGCTTCTTGTCCAGCTGCTCCTCTCCTCCTCGTGCGATGCTTGCTCCTTCTTTGTACCTGATCATACACAAATAAAAGGACTTAGGTAGTATAAAGTTCTCATTGATCAAAGTATCACTTAGGAACAAGTTCACCTGTTGTTTGACTAGCTTCGCACGAGCTCTTGTCATAGGTCCAATTCTAACTTTATTGGACTTGAACTTCACAGCAGCATCGTCTTCATCTTATAATAACGGAGGTAGTATTGTAGTAGGGATGTCCTCATCACTAAACCTTTACAAACTCTTTGCAACTTCATAACTTAAGTGGAGGCTTTCAAAGTTGACCATAGCCATGCCCACAATTCGCCCATGGACAACTACTTCCGTCCAGGGTGCCCAAACACCCAACATAACAAAACCCACAAAGGAGAACAAGGGAAATCAAATTTCCTTTGGTGAAAGTGTAGATTTAGATCTCCTATGCGTGGTGCCCAACATACAATTGCATGTTGTGGTGCACAAGTCGTTGGCATAACACTCGTGAAACTCCGTCCCAACCACTCAGAGTGGTACAAAAAACATCGCATGTCCAAATTTCTCATATATTCATGGTCACAAGCCAAAGGTGTACAAAATATTCGAGATCCTCTTTGGTCCAATGAGGATTCACGGGAAAATTCAATTTCAAACTACCTAGCTTAAAGAGAAATAGAACTTGTAAGCCTAGTACCGTCGAAGCTAATCAACTTATTTAGTAGGATTCTATGCCGCTCGACTCATCTAACTTATTCTAGTTTATCTACGCTTCAACTTATGCCTCTCTTCTTCAGTTCCATAAACTATATCTTAGTATAATCCTTCAATGCCTCTAGAAAGATCTGGTTCAGTGTAGTATACTTCCTCTCATTCGGGTACTACTGTAATTTTCTCATCGGTATTCTCATAATCTAACAAAGGGTTTAAGATGGTATCGTTTGAGTACGAGGGCAATCAAAAAAATTCGAGTAGGTGATTGTTTGATGCACTATCTACAGTCTTAGATTGTAGATCCTAGACTTAGGCAAGTTTTGGAAAAGGTAAGTTTTATTCAGAAAAACTATGTCTATCGGTCTTCTTTGCGAGTTGTAAGGATTTCATGGTGTTCCTTTCCACATTGTGATTGTAATTCTTCCCCAGAACAAGGAGTAACATGTCTCGTTTGATGTACTTAGCATAGGTTCGTTACTTTTTTCATAAATACCTTAAGCCTTGCTTCACACCCAGGCCTGACTAAAACACAAGCCAATCGCTACCCTTCTCCGTAACCTCGCATTCCACCATTTGTAATGAGGTTTGGTTAGACGAACTACACTCAGTTAACGTCCATTCAAAGATACTAAAGTTGTCATCCTACAACACATGATGGGGATGTTACGGGATCACTCAAGACAACCCAATTAAGTATCCGAGGAGATGCGAAAGGAAGAAGATATATCCAACTTTGCTTCTCCATAATAGGATCTATAGTCAGCGCGGTCTATACGGCACTTAGAATGACTGACTGAAGTTGTTGTTTACTCCTAGGTACATTTATCACTACAATAAAACCTCCACCATATATTTTTCACCTTTATTCATCCATGGTTCCACTTTCCATCGTAACAGATTACGGCACCACTTTGGACCAGTAACCCATATCTCATATTCATCATGAAAACAATTTTTTTGCTTTTGAGTATTTTGAAAATACTTTGAATAAAATAGTCAAAAGGAAATGAGCAAGGGTAAGATTTATTTTGAAGTTGCCTCACAACTGCGAGTTACTACCGTTCACAGATTCTATTTGAATTTAGACATCGGGTTCTGGAAATAACATCATTGTCCGGCAAGAACAATGTTTAAAGAGCCAAATTTGGTGTTAATATGCATAAGAGGAGATGCATTGTCATAGTGTGTTGAACCATCCCCTTAGTGATGTTTTTAATGTTCTCTTGATGTTTTTTACCACCTTTTACCTTATGGGCTTAGTTTCTTTGTGGTAATAAATTATTATTATTATCATCACACAGCAATAAAATTCATCTTCTGGGATTTTAACACTCAAAGTATTTGGATGGTATTGGTATTATGGTCACACTTCAAATGGTTATAGATAACTTCACTTTAAGATTTACACATGTGAATTTCACTCTGGAAAATTATTTATGGAACATTATTAAGGCTGAAAATAATATTCCTTTTATTTATGGAACATTATTAAGGTTTTTAGTAATCATAAAGCATTTTAAACACCTTAAATGGTTTTTCTTTATTCACTAAATCAGTTTGCATTTTTTTATCTTCTTAAAATAGTTTTTTTTATCTAAATAATGATTTAAACTATTTATATTTTTCTCTACTACTAGGTATTTTCACTATTAAACCTATTCCTGAAAATACTAAATTGCTTCTATGGGGCCTACTGGTCAGACCAACCTGGTATAATCCACCAGAACCGGTTAGGTACCGAACCGCTGACCACTCTCTCTCTCTCTCTCCTCCCTCCCCCCCCCCTCTCTCTCTCTCGACCCAGTTGTCACTGTCGCCGCTCGCTGATTTCGGCCGGTCCCAGCTTCACCCGATGTCATGCTCATACATATATGCTCGCGTTGCTATCCTCTGCCTTCCTATCTGCTTCGACCCATCTCTCGTGCTCCGTCGAGGTCGCCTCTAATCCTCTTCCAAACCAATGGTTTCGTTGTTCATCGGGGCACCGTGCTCCGGTGCCTCGAGTGGCTTCCTTGGTGTCATTGGCGGTGTCTATTGTTAGAGATAAAATAGCAGTTAGCAGTTAGCGTTAGATATAGGCTAACTTGTCAGTTATTATCTAGCGTTGTCCAAACGCTGCCCATACCGAAACGACACCACGTCTATTCGGAACAGCCGTGAGGCTTTATAACCGACATGTAAACGACTCTTGGGGACCTATAAATACCCACCAGTCCCTTTCAATAAATCATCCATTTTCACTTCACACTCTCTCGCTTTCTCGTTTCTTCACACGTTATCAGCACGCTTCGCTCTGAGTAGAGAGCACAGGCCAGAAGAAGAAAGGTGAGAAAGAATGGCATCTTTGCCGGAACTAGCCTTTGCCTTTACAAGGTTCGTCGCAAGACAGTATCGCCCCGCTCGCCGGACCTTCGGTCCTGTTGCCGCCCGTCGCCGCTGGAATTCCGGCCGTCGCTATCAGCGTCGCCCGGACAGGAACGGTGGCCTCCGCCACCGCAGGGCACCATATGGTGTCCACGGCCGCCGTCGCCAGCAGCGTCGCCCGGACAGAAACGGTGGCCTCCACCACCGCAGGGCACCATATATCCACGGTCGCCGCCGCTACGGCCCTGGCGGTGGCCTCCGCCACCACCGCAACGGCAACCGTTCGAGGCCCTGGCGCCACCATAGTGGCAACCGCTGGGTGCAGCGCCGCCACCAGGTGGCCTCTGCCGAACCAGCCGTTGTAGCCGTGCCGGAGGTCGCCGCGGAAGAACTGGTCGATGCTCTAAACGAGGACGAGGCCTCTGCCTCCAACGCCTCTGTGGACGCCGATGAACTACTCAAATGCGAGCGACTCATCGACGACCCAGAGCACGACTTCGCCTACGACACCGTGCCGGAGTTCTCCTCGCCGCCCAACGCGATCCAGCCGGGGGCAGAGATGCAGGAGGTCGAGATCGCGGCTCCCGCACCGGCCGCCCCGGTACTCCGCGCCCAGGCAGAGGAGAACGAGAACGCCTCGCTGATCGACATCCCGACGCCCTCGCCAGAGGCCCGCGTCCTCCTCCGCACCTTCACGTCGGCCATGGCGGCTCGCCCCGCCGAAATCCACGCCGGGACATGGTTCCCCGCGCTCCTCGGCATCACCAACCGACTGGGAGGGCTCTGCCTCTAGGACCCTTCCGAGGGGACGAATCGGTGCTGAAGTCACCGTCCATGGCGCCGGCGTGCAGCACGACATGGCCATGGGTGGATCGGGTGAAGAGGATTTCGATTTGGGGTCGTACTCCAGTCGCACCTCCCTATTCCCCTTTTGACCTGCTCGTGCAAGCGGTGCCTGACACACGCATGGGCCAAGGCCTACAGGCCACGCTCGTGTCACATGGAACAACATAAATGCTGATTTAATATTTATTAGGCCATTTAGCAGACTAGTCCCTATATGCTAGGAAACTGCAGATCAGCCGTTTTAGCAGTATAAATATACCGTAAATTTATATTTAGGACCCTCAGTTTGTCCTTTAGTCAGCTTAAGCATGTATTATGTTGTAAATATAATACGACATGTTATTTATATATTTGCCTCTAGCATATTATAACATGTCTATTCGGTACAACTATTTTATTTTATCTTATTTTGCATTTGAAATATAATTTCGTGCAAAGCTCTCATTACTAAAATATGAGATAAAAAGAATGTGACTATCTCGAATCATATTTGCGAATCACAAGGTAATGGCATCTACTGTACAAATACAGATTATCCATTACTGTGAGGTATATTCATTTGTCGTTACAATGAATGATTATCTCCAAAGTGCTCTTCCAAATATATTACAGTCAAAGTATAACACAGGGTGCTAGATGGGCGTCTACTGACATACGTCAGATTATGCTTCCTAGTACTGAGAGATGTACTCCATAAAATGGAGATTATCTACAATGTGTTAACTTCAAATTCGAAGATCTACACATATTTGGTTTGAAAAGCATCAGCTTAAAATTGTTCCTCTAGAACAAAATTTTTCTTTACCAAAATAATTTTACTATCAAGTAAAATTAATAAAATGCATGATTATACATGCAGGAAAAATGGCTGGCATCAATAAGAAAGAATTCGAAGAACTACAAGTTGATGGAAGTAACTATCTATCATGGGCCATGGATATGAAAATAAATTTGACTGGACGTAACCTTGGCCCTTGCATTGCCACACCCCCTGAAAATGCTCCAGAAATACCACAAGTGGTAAAGTATGTGGCATTGCATTTCATAAGGCACCACCTCCATCCTGATTTAAAAACTGAATATCTGATGGAAGAGGACCCACTAGCTTTATGGAACTCCCTAAAGGAGAGATATGACCAACAAAGAGCAGTAATGTTGCCAGAAGCCCAGAGAGAATGGTCTCTCATAAGGTTCCAGGACTTTAAGTCTGTGGCTGCATACAATTCTGCAGTGCATAAGATTAATTCCAAACTGAGATTTTGCAATAAGCAAGTTTCAGACGAGGACTTAATGGAGAAAACCTTATGCACTTTCCACCCCTCGATGAGGATATTGCAACAGCAGTATCGTCAACAGAAATACACAAAGTATTCTGAGCTTATATACACATTACTTCAGGCTGAGAAGCATGATGAACTTCTCATGGAAAATCACAATGCTCGCCCAACGGGCGCCATGCCAATCCCTGAAGCACATGCTAATGCTCATTTTACTAGTAAATTTGGAAACCATAAAAGGAACTTCCGAAAATTTAAGGGAAAGTGGAAACTGAACAATGGTCAAAAGACCAACGGTCCATCTAAGGGGAATGGTCATTTCAATAAAAATAACCAAAATGACAACTCTCAAACTTGTCAAAGGTGTGGATGTACGAATCATCGTACTAATGAATGTAGTATGCCCGAACACCTCGTCGAACTATACATGAAGTATGGCAAAGAAGTCAAACAAGTTCATGGAAACAAAGCTGAAGCTCACTTCAATGACATACAAGACAACTCTCAAGTTGGTCCATCTCAAAGTTCTATTGAAGAATTTGAGCCAAAGGACGATATCATCCTCGATGAAGACATGCTTGTGGACTACACCCAAGATGTTTTTGGAGACCTCAATTAAACTCCATAAACACTTGATGTCATTTAGCCATTAAATTACTACAAAATGTTATATTGTATAACAATAAGTAGAATAAAGTCTATCAGACTATGTAAAAAGTCTATCAGACTATGTATATTGTATTATGTGAATCAGACATAATACTGTAATGTATTTATATTTGATATTTGTAACATAAATACTATGTTGATGAATATGAATAAATATATATTCTATACATTCTATTTTATTTACGGGTAACAATCCGATGAAAAAAAATCCTATTTAAGTGAGTGGTACCACCACTACTATCATTTTTAAGGGAAACAAAACATTTCCAAACTCTTACTAAGAGTAAGGATGATGTTATGACCGTAAATAGGCATAACAGAACAATTATTGGTTCCTAAAGAACCATATTCATACTCCCTATATGTACTATTATTGTAGTTCAGAATGCACTCTTGTGTTCTGATTATACCTTTATTCGGATTATGTTATACATACATAAAACCCGTACCTTATGTTACAAGATAATTTTCAAAACCTTGATAAATTCAAGACTTGGCAAGATTGCCTTGATCATCCTGGAATAGGTATGATAAAAAAAAATTATTAACAATTATGTTGGTCACAACTTAAAAGTTGCAAATCTCATGTCATCAGACTTTATGTGCACCACATGTGCCATGAGAAAAATAATTTTAAAGCTCTCTCACCTTAAAATTACAATGACCACTTATACATATTCTTAATATACCAACATCTTGTTGTAGACCTGCGGTCTTACATGCGCAGATCTATTCTAGATCATTCCAACTGCATATCATACTGCTTCCCCTTGCAGTAAGTACGTGGAAATGAAACAAGTATTTCCTATCTGCGATATTTTGGTTCTTACCAATATCACCACTCCAGCGTATAGGATCTATGTGAGATATTACTATTTATTTATTGTCCGTCAATCATGAATATCTCAAGCTCCTATCAGGAGAATAGCTTATAACCCATACGCTGATTACACTTAATATAAGGACATTTTCGGCATTAGGGGGAGATTCGTACCACAAAGAATGCCGATAAATTAGAAATGCCATCAGACATTCAGTCCTCATATTCACGTACTTATTAACTGAACATAAAGTTCAATATATTTGCAACACATTGCAAATCTGCCACATACATTTACCTATGACAAAAACGTCATGAAATTACATTATGCATGCATGCAATGTACCATAAAAGTGGAAGTATCTCGTACCACCACTATTCTCCCCAAATGAGAGCATTAGGGGGAGAAACATGGTCACATGAGAAATGAGTTCTCCTATGTATCCGCGGAAATAGAGGAAATTATATCCTCAACTAGTAAATGTAGTTCAACCTCAAGTTGAATAAAACATAACGGATGCTCATCATCCAAACCCAACATATGTGCACACTATTTGAAGTGTTGGGAAATCGAAACACCTTGACTCCATTGTTATAGGAAATCACGAGGAGTTATAAAGATGTAAATATTATTTCCATAATTTTCGTTGATTCAACAGAATCATATAACATAAAGACTACATTTGTCGACAAATATTTATCCTTAAATTGCTAAAACCTTTAGGGCCCTGAACCAAAATCCATGGTAGAGTGCCTCATGCACTCATATATTGGTTCAACTAGAAGGAGGCAATTAGGAATAGCATTCGCTAAACAAAAGAGATGTATTTACCACAGTAATACATTCTTCTCATAAGCATCTTCCTTTTTTGGAAAACTTAATGAATTTTTGTTCATAATGAAGTGGTGAAAAAGCGATGCTTGTAGCACAAGGGTTCACGCAGAGACCCGACATCGATTATGATGTAACATACCCTCTTGGTATAAGTGGAATTACGTTTCGATATCAATATTATTGGCAGTACAAATAAACTATCCATGCAGTTCATAGACGCGGTGATTTCATACTCATATGGATCACTCATCTCGGATATCTATATGGATGTCCAAAAACAAATCACAAAATATATTGTGTAAAACATCAAAAGTCACTCCATGACTAAATAAAGTCGAAAATTGTGTGGTACAATCGACTATGAGAGTTCCCTATTAAAAGGATACTCGGATAAAGATTGCATACATGCAGTTATTAAGAAAATCCCTCCCTGGATTCTACATGACCTATGTATATGCCGATGATTTTATAATCGAAGTCTATACAACACTTGAAAAGTGTTCGCAATCATATCAAGACGGATATTATGTAGTTAAGATTCAACAGAATCATCTACTATTATCTATCAAGAAAATACCATTTGTATTATTCAAATGCATATGATTTATATATAGAACAATATTGCAAAATGAATGCAAAGTTCAGGGGGAGAAACTCCTAGAACTGAACTTATTAATTATCATCTGATTTATAAATAAGAAATATTGTACTCTCTTCCTTATGAGTTCTCCAACGGATTTCTCATATAGGTTTTAATGAGACAAATACTATACCTACATAATAGCAAAATTTCTATATTTCCTTCTTATATTTTTCCACAGGATTTAGAAGGATATCAAAGCTTCTCAAGATTCACAAGATCGGAGAGCATCAAGATCAACCAAGGGTTTTTCAACACTCACGGCTATGTGAAGATTCAAGACGATGGCGTCACAATGGAAATTGGACAGCGTTGTCCAAGGGGGAGTGTTAGAGATAAAATAGCAGTTAGCAGTTAGCGTTAGATATAGGCTAACTTGTCAGTTATTATCTAGCGTTGTCCAAACGCTGCCCATACCGAAACGACACCACGTCTATTCGGAACAGCCGTGAGGCTTTATAACCGACATGTAAACGACTCTTGAGGACCTATAAATACCCACCAGTCCCTTTCAATAAATCATCCATTTTCACTTCACACTCTCTCGCTTTCTCGTTTCTTCACATCTATGATGTCGTCGCCGCCCGCGCGGTGTGGCGCAGGTTGAGGACACCCTTAATATCCATTTTGTGTAATGTAAAATTTGCTCCGTAGCACTTTCGGAGGAGGGCGTATCAATGCGAACCAATTTCGGTGATCTTATTATGGTAGACGATCATGTCCGTATATCCCCGTAAACCCCCTGCCGTCTCTTTATCCTCGAGATCCACACCCTTGTCCCGTAACCCACCCAACGACAGACCCTGATTTCGTCCCCAACTACCGGCGCCGTCGGCGGTGGCTTCTGCAGCGGGGCGCCTCGGAGTTTCCGACGCCGTCCACCTCACTGTCGAGCATGTCCTCACCGGCGCCGGTTCCGGCCTCGCCTGGGTCCTCCTCTCAGGTCCGTCCACCCTCCTTCGATCTTCGCCATCCATGTCCGTTTGGTTGATTAATGTCTCCGCACTTTCGATTCCTTCCCCTGTCCTATCTGTCTGGTTTACTCGTTGATTCCGGTTGGGGTGGGTGCTTGCGATGGCTGTGCAATTCCCGGCGGTGAATTTCGTTCCTGTTGTGGCTGCATCTGGTTCGGTTTGGTAGGGATGGGTTGATGGTGAACCTGATTTGGTTGGTAATGTCCGCATGCTGGATCCTTGAACAAAAAGGTGGCCTTTTTCTAGAGATCAGCAATGTTGGCTTCCATATTGGTTTAGTTGAGATCGGGATTTGGTGATCCCGTACCCGTTAATCTTTTTGACCCTCAATACATTCTTAGGCTGAGTTTATGTGCACTACTGGTAGTATCAATAGTTACAGGCATGTAGCTTTGTAATATTGTCTATACGGTAACTCTAGGCATGAGGACTGTTGAACAAGTTATAGGGTGGTTATGAGCACAAAAGAACAACAAATAGTTCTGGATTGTTCTCAAAAGTCATACCTGGAATCAAATAAATTATGTCGGAGAGAATGAAGAATTGAGAAATTGCCCAATTACTGAAGGGGTTACACTGTTCTGATTTCTTGTCAAATAACCTAATTGATACTCCCCTCTGTTTCATAATTCTTGTTGTGGTTTTAGTTCAAATTCCAACTACACTCACGACAAGAATTATGGAACAGCGAGAGTACAAAATTTAGATCAGTGTAGGATTTTTACTGATCCATACATTTATGGAAATTGCTATTTGTGTCAATACAACAACATCAAAAGCCTTTTCCCCAAGCTATTTGTGTCAATGTTAACCTATTTTTAGTTATTAAGATTTCATTCATGAGAATATATACATAATCTACACTAATACATAACCAATAGTGAGTAATGGGTCCTCAATAGAATAATGTAACAAAAGTATGAAAACCCTATCCACCCAAACAATTAATTGGACCAATCGCCAACATTGTAAAAAATGGTTTGTCTTATGACATTGTGCAGCCAAAGACAACTGCCGGCATGGAAAACAAATGTATTATTGCAACAAATTCATCTCAGTTAGATTCTTTTTCCTTATATTTAGAATTTGGGCATGTAGTTTTGTTTAAATTTTTGGAATGGCTATGTTAGATGTGTTGGGACTGGACACAGTTTATAAACACGTTCTGCACTAGGCACCTCTCATCCTACAAGTAGTAGGGAGAGTGGAGAAGATTGCCACGGGGAGTTACATGCTTAATTCAGATAAATTGCTTGCCTTTTGTGATATGATAAAATGCTAACAAAAAACCTTCTGATTTTGACAGAGAAAACGAGGTTCAACAGAATCGATTGGCTTGTATGCAGTCCAGTGTTGTGAATGTTATAAATGGCGTACGATTCCAACAAAAGATGAATTTGAGACAATTCGTGAGAACTTCACTGCTGATCCATGGTTCTGCAGTAAAAGACCTGACTGCACATGCAAAGACCCTGCAGACATTGAGTATGACAGCAGCCGCATCTGGGTTATCGACAAGCCCAACATACCAAAGCCTCCACCCAACACAGAGAGACTAGTGATTATGAGAGGTGATCTCACTAAAACTGATATCTACTATGTCCTTCCAAATGGGAAGCGTGCAAAGGGCACAGGGGATGTGCAGAAGTTCCTCGATGCAAACCCAGAGTACAAAGACAGCTTATCACTTGAAAGCTTCAGTTTTACAATGCCCAAGATTGTTGAGGAGACTGTTTCCAATAGCTCTGCGTGGAAAACTAAAAAGACTAAAAAGCAGGACAAGGCAAATGCTTCAAGCAGCAAGAACTAACTGCGACAGCAAATACAAAACAGTTCCTGTGCCTGCTTGGATGATCCTACCTCATCTACCTTGAAGGTAGTCAAGTTGGTTTTCTATCTGCAATGTTACTTTTTTAGGATCCGTGAAGTAACTCTGAGCACTAAAATGCAGTGAATCTGTTCCTGGTTATGCATCAACTTGGGGTGAAATTCTGAGATGCTTGAAAAAGGGCTGTAGTTTTATCTCATAACTAGTTGCAGATAGATGTTTGAGTTATGAACCTGCGTGATACATTATCTTCTAGGTTTTTTTTTCAGTACATTAGCATTGCACACGGTGATCTCATTAGAAAGCAGCCTATCAGGTCAATTCCCGGTCGACTTACGGAAATAGAAAACCATTAAAGGCTGTGCAGTGCATAACAAATTGCTTCCTTTGAACCGGAAAGTAAGCAGATTGATTGATCATGTAGAACAATTTAGTCAAATTTGCATAGTATATTGGCTTGGTGAAATAAGAATGGCAAATGCAACTAACATACTTTGTAACTGGAATGACCAAGAATCGCTAGGTAGCACACTTAAACAGTAGTAATAGGAGCATTGGCAGTTCCGGTGGCTGGCCTATCGACAATCTCGATGTGGGTGAGCAACACCCAGAGAATGTTCGTGGCGATGTGCCATACAAGTATGGTATCAGACGTACCTTTGCCGTTGCAGGCCCAGAGGAAGCTTTCACCGGCTGAGCTCTGCCGCAGTGATGCCTTGCCGTTGCCAATTGGGCTTCCGCCGGTACTGACGCTGCTCCTTAGCGTGTCAACGATGCAGACCTTGACCGCTGCTGGGACCTTCACAGGCTTCCTCTTCTGATCGGATAAACGGAGGAGACGCCTAAGAAGACAGAGTAGCGGGGTTCTCCTCTGCTGAAGAACCAGTATTGAACATTGTCCCATTTTCCGTTCCAGTACTTCATCAGACTGATTTTAAAAAAATAGTCCTCTAAATTTTTGGGGATCGAATTCGGGCGGCCGAAGTTTAGAGGAGAAAAAAATATAAAAATCCACTTCACTGATCCGCTCTCTCCTCTAACTTATTGGGGTTGGGTTAGAGATGCTCTAAGTACTTCAATGATCAAGAATCTAAAAACAGATAGATCCTAGGAATTTGGCAACTTGACAAGAGAACCAAGTAGACATCTCATACGTCGTTTGATCTATGTTTCATTCAAATACGCCCATGAAGCCTCAGAGTTCACTTGAACCAAACTGATTAAAAATACAAGCAAGCATGTGGGAGCAAGTCCTTGGAACAAGATTCGTCGTTGCTCGAATCACCACTGTTGTTGATCCCGAAGTGAAGAATCCCAAGCAACCACTGAGTCATCGACGTTAGACCTGAAGAACAAACCTCGTCGGAGTCGCCACAGTATTCACCTGCCCTGATCTAAATGGACGGTCATCTCCCTAGGTGGGCGGAACCGAACACCTAAACCCCAGCAAGCCTCATGAGGCACAACCAAAACGAGAAGCATCATCGCCATCAGAAGGAGCAACCCGTAGGTGACGAAGATGACGAACAAGCACGTCAGAGCACCAGCTCGAAACTGAACTACTCCCACTACTCCCTCGATGCTTCTAAGCACGTCTTCGAGAAGGGGGAGGATCCACAGAGACGTCATTTGATCCGTTGCCACCTCCCACATCAAGATTGTGCCACCACAAAAACCTAGAAGTTTATTCCTGGCTGCAGGCCGAACACCCAGAACAGGGGTTCCCCTACCTCCCCAGGCCAAAGTAGCATACAGAGTGGAGCATTCGCAAAAAGAAAAGGCGAAGAAACTTGCAATGGAGGCGATGGTTTTTGGAGAAGGGAAAGAACCCACACATACTACCTAACCGATATCTTAGATAGCTGCATGGTTCCTACTAGTTCACATAAATGTTGGCCTTCAGGTACATCTGTTTAGCAATCTGATGAGAAAATTTCATTTGTCCATAGTAGATGGGTGTATTACAAAAGAAACCAGCAAATTTGCAGGTACAACATATGCTTCTCATCAGGATAATCTTCACTCTGACCTTGTCAGTCATCCAAGCTGTTTAGAAAAAATCTGATTAGCCATATATACATTAAACTTTGGAAATTCTTTCTTGGTTTGGTTGGATACCTTCTATGCATACATTACGCAAGTACACATGTAGTCATACCGAAGTATCTAGAGAGAGCACAAGGAACATAGGTGGGTTCGAGCGATGCAATCATTTCACCCCAACATTGTGCGCACGATTCAAGTGTCAAGCTTCTGGTGTTGACAGCAAGTACGAATGCAGTTTGATGCCACACGCTCTTCGCCAGGATGTAAACAATATGGTCATCGTGCAAGCTCAGGGTGGGGGCACCGCTGATAAACTTCTCCCAGGTCAGCTTCTTTTCCCCATCCAAGATCTCAGGCAACAAGAGATGCAGGGAACTCCAGTCGGTGACCGATATGTCGGACGTATCAAACGTGAGACTCTTGTGCCAGACATCCGAAGAGATGGATCTGGTCCATGTGGTAGCCGTCCAACCGTGGTCGTCTCGTCGCTTCGTGTTGAAGCAGGCAGGTCCTATGTGAAGCTCTAGCTCAATAAACTTCATCAGGCCATTGTGCACTGTCATTTGACGATATGGGCGTTTTGCACGGTTTTGGTCTTCAAACTTCACGAAGAACTCTGTGAGAGTTTGACACGGTTCCGGCACGGGCACGGCCACGAAGCGGATAGTGGGGCTCTCGTCCAGGACGTTGCATAGGAGAACGCCCCACCAGAGATCGACCCAGGCTATTAGGCCAGGTCCTGCGTGTACCACGCTCGTGGGATAGTGAAGTGCCAGCTTGAGCATGGCGTTCTGTGTTTCCATGTCGTCGGCGATCCGGGCCACCCGAGTGCACCATGCTTTGCTGTCGGAGCGGTAGATGTACAGGGTGTAGTGGTGGCTGGAACCGAGCACGACGAACTGTACAAAAGGGAACACCACGGCGTAGTGCTCGAGGTCATCGTAGATGGGCAAAATGGCAACCTTCATTGAGCAGATAGGTGGGTAGGGCCCGGGGAGGAGGTAAAGGGATGGAGCACCTGGCCCCGCTCTGTAGACGAAATAGTCCGTGTAGCTCCACTGGTTGATGTCGCCGTCGCCGTCCCAGAAGGGGATATCCAGAAGGACCAAACCTCCTGCCACACCGATGATACTAGGCATAGGCTCTTCAGAGAAACGCTGGCGACCCGTGAGGTCGTAGCAGCGGACGAAGCATAGCGAGAGGGCCGGCGGACCGCGGATTTCGAAGGACACATCGACGGAGAGGCCTTCGCTGTTCTCGGTTGTCGCAGAAGTTGAGTTGTGGCAGTAACTGATACGACAGTCCTGGTCCAAGAGGATCTCGGGGTAGCAGCCGAACCGGGAAGAGTAGGCTGGCATGGCGGAAGAGAGGGAGGGCGCCGGCGAGGAAGACATGGATTAGGGAGGCGGCGGAGGAGGAGATTCGGGGAACTAGGGTTTTGCTTCAGTACCTCGGGGAGAACACGCGGGGTGGAGAGGACAGGTTCGGTCGGTCGGTAGTAGTCTGACGGGCAAGGGCAACTCTGTTCGATCGGGTCCTTTTTAGCGTATTTTCGAACACCTCTGCTCGGTTTCAAAGATGTGAACATCAAGTACGTTTTCAGAGTACAAAAGCGTTTTCCCGTGAAAACGAACACTATTAAAATTTGGGAAGATGCATGGATTCCGAGTACTGTATCCCGGTCCGCAAGGTCATCTAGATTCTTGGCACTCCGGTCCACGCCGAGGACACCCTGGATTTGGCCACCTTTGTGGCGTCCACCTCCTTAAACCCCTCTCAGGCCAATGCCCTGGTCCGCCCCTTCTCCCTGGAGGAGGTCCGGGCCGCCCTCTTCTCCATGAACGATAACTCCAGCCCTGGCCCGGATGGCTTTGGCCCCGTCTTTTACAAACGCAATTGGGACCTGGTGAAAAACTCCCTCCTGGAGTCTCTCTCCACCTTCCATAACCTGTCCACTGACCTCCTGCCCATCAACAAATCTCATATTGTCCTTCTCCCAAAAAAAGAAGGTGCCAACAAGCCTGAAAACTTTCGGCCCATCTCCCTTTAGAATTGCTGCCTTAAAGTTCACACCAAATGCCTTACCTTTCGGCTCCGTGATCTCATCCCTCACCTCGTGCACCCGGACAAAACGGGTTTCATCTCTAGGTGTTGCATTGCTGAAAACTTTGTCTATGCGACCGACATCGTCCAGAGTTGCCACAAGCGGGGTGCCCCAGCTGCCGTCTTTAAGCTCGACTTCCGTAAGGCCTTTGACTCCATCAGTTGGGAGGCGCTTGACCGCATCCTTCTGGCTAAGGGCTTTCCCCCACTTTGGCGAAACTGGATAAAAATGCTCAACCAAACAAGCCAAACTGCCGTCCTCTTAAATGGGGTGCCTGGGAGGTGGATTCAGTGCCGCCGTGGCCTCCGACAGGGTGACCCCCTTTCACCCTTCCTTTTCAATATTATTGTAGATGTCCTTCAACAGATGGTCATGCAAGCCTCGAGGGAGGGGCTCCTCCTCCACCCTCTAGTAGATGACCTCCTCTGTTCTTCAGTATGCTGATGACACTCTAATCATCATACGCGCTGTTCCCGAGCACGTTGCGAACCTCAAAAAACTCCTCGATGACTTTTCTGCGGCCACCGGGCTCACTATCAACTTCCACAAAAGTACCTTTGTCCCCATCAAAACTGGCCATGACGTTGCCCTTAACATGGCCACCACCTTCGGTTGCGTCGTCTCTTCTTTCCCCCAAACCTACCTCGGCCTCCCCCTTTCCACCCACAAACTCCGCCTTCGGGACTTTACCCCCATTATGGTGAAAAGTGACATGCGCCTTTCCGGCTGGAGAGGTCGATGCCTACCTATTGGCGGGCGTCTGATACTCGTTAATTCCGTCCTGACGGCCATGCTCGCTCACGCCATGGGGGCCGGCATTCTCCCTGCTGGGGTTGTCGAGGCCATAGACAAACGTCGTCGGGCCTTCCTCTGGACTGGCGAGGAATCTTGCAGTGGCGGCAACTGCAAAGTCGCTTGGGACGAGGTATGTGCCCCGAAAAATCAAGGTGGGTTGGGTGTTCTCTCCATTCGGGCTCAGAACACTGCCCTTTTGTCCAAATTCCTAACCAAACTCCACTCTGATACCTGTTATCACCGGATTTTGGCCAAATCAGGAGATGGGTCGTAAGCGAAGATGGGCTTGAAAGATATACACGTGGAGCATCTTTGAAGCGGCCTTGCGCGAGGAGTTTGGGCTTAATTGCCCGTATATCTGTAATATAGTAGATCGTATCTTAGTTTAGATTAAAAGATAGAGTTTAACTCGTGCACGGTTAGGTGCACGTCCAGATTAGAAAGTCCCTTGGACTATAAATATGTATCTAGGGTTATCGGAAAAGGAGGACAATCGCGTTCACAACAAACACAAATCAGCGCATCCCCTTCTTCGAGGGTTTCTCCGGTAAGCACCATGCTGCCTAGATCGCATCTTGCGATCTAGGCAATAACGTTATTCGTTTACCTTGTGTTGCTCGTCTTGAAGCGTTGTTGATGGCGAGCACACTATTTATCGTAGATGTTTTGGGGCTTGCATAGATGCTTTTCTTGCGCATATCTGCTTAGTTGTGCCGTCCCTCAATATCTAGCTGCCCTTATACCTATCTAGGTGTAAGGGCATCTTGCTTGCTCGTTACTTAGTAGATCCGATCTGTTATAGTTGCTCCTTGTTCTTCAAGGATTAGTTTAATATCCGTATGGTTAGGCCTTACAAACGGGTTGAACGATCCGGTAGTGCGTTAGGTGTGGTTTGTTAGTCCTAAGAGGGATGTTCCGGGAATTAACTTAATGTTGGTTTTTAGGCCTCTTTTAGGGTTAATTTTCCATTATCTTTCGTGTCTATTAGGCTCAACTACGCGTAGTATGTTCCGATCATACGGTGAAAACCCTAAACTGTCGTAGATTGGCTTAGCTTTGCTATGATCAAGCAGGATCCCCATGTCATTGAAAATCCAACACGAACCATGGGGCGATCGGCTCTTTGAGCCGATCCGAGGCAACCCGAGAGCCGATAGGGCTCGTATTTAATGTTTACGTGTCGCCATGGGAACAATCGAAGCAATCCAACACCTTCCTGGCCGGTATAGGTCAGGTGGCACGCCCTTGCAGCCGGGTCGTGTGCGAACATTTGCGGGACGACGTCGAGGACCGGGGCCCGCCGCCTTGGAAGCCTCCCGGCTCTTCGTGTTGCTTAACCACCGCTCGCCGGTGGGTTTTGCGAGCAACACATTCCGCACGCGGTGGGACATCGGGACAATCTTCCGCAACAACCACGTCGACATCTCGCTCAGATGGCGGAAGAACCGTCAAGTATGAAGATCTGCCTCCTGAGCATAAGAAGAGATATGATGAACTCAAGGCAATCTTGGAAGCCGATCTCACCGGTGCTTTTGAGAAAACCCGTTCGCACGGGATCAAGTTCAAAGGGTTCCAACCCGAAGGCGTGCTAGATGGACTAGATCTATCTCTCCCTTCGGACGAGCCCTGCGACAGGAAGTCAACTATGCCGTTGCTCACGCTCTTCATTGGCATGCTGAGAGCTTGGTGAATACTCTGGAGCGTGTCGCGCTCAATGTGGTGCAAGAAGTCACGAAGCACAAGTACTCTCCGTCAGGTCCTGCTCTAGGAACTCACCAAGGGGAGGTACCGCTCTACACAAGGCCACCACTGCAACACACGTTTGCAGCTCCACAGCAACAAGGTTCACCGGCGTACGTCGTCTACAAGATTGGAGGTGATCCTGGTGATACGTCCAAAACGTATCTACTTTCCCGAACGCTTTTGTTATTGTTTTGCCTCTAATTTGTGTATTTTGGATACAACTAACACGGACTAACGCTGTTTTCAGCAGAATTGCTCTGGTGTCTCGTTTTTGTGCAGAAATCCAACTTTCGGGAAAAACCTCGGAATTTATACAGAAGGCCCTATTTTCCCAGAAGACTCACGGAGCCGAAGGGCAAGCCAGGTGGGGGCACGAGGGCCCCACACACTAGGCCGGCGCGGCCGGGGGGCCCGCGCGGCCCTAGTGTGTGGCCCCCTCGGCGGCCCCGACGCCCTCCTTCGGACTACTTATCGCCCTCGACCTAAAAACGCACGGGGAGAAGTCGAAGTCGCGAAACCCTCCAGAGCCGCCACATCGCGAAACTCCGTCTCGGGAGCCAGAAGTCTCCGTTCTGGCACTCCGGGACGGGGAATTGGAGGAGATCTTCACCGCCATCACCGCCAACGCCTCTCCATCGACCAGCCATGTTTCCCCATCCATGTGTGAGTAATTCCCCCGCTGTAGGCTGAAGGGGATGGTAGGGATTGGATGAGATTGGTCATGTAATAGTCATAAGATTGTTAGGGCATAGTGCCTAGTATCCGTAGATGTCACTTTTATGATATTGTTGCAACTTGTTATGCTTAATGCTTGTCACTAGGGCCCGAGTGCCATGATCTCAGATCTGAACATGTTATTGATTCATGAAGATATTCGTTGTTTATGATCTTACCTGCAAGTTGTATACACATGTCGCTGTCCGGAACCAATGGCCCAGAAGTGACAGAAATCGGGACAACCGGAGGGGATGGTAGTGATGTGAGGATCACATGTGTTCACGGAGTGTTAATGCTTTGCTCCGGTACTCTATTAAAAGAGTACCTTAATTTCCAGTAGTTTCCCTAGAGGCCCGGCTGCCACCGGCTGGTAGGACAAAAGATGTTGTGCAAGTTTCTCATTGCGAGCACGTACGACTAAATATGGAATACATGCCTATTGATTGATTAGTACTTGGATACCGTTTTATTATTATCTGCAAATGCCCCTGCTTTGATTGTTATATGAGTTTCTCTCATCCATGCAACGCCCGTTAATCTGTCCCTGTGCCTACAGTATTTTAATCCTGTTGTTTACTATAATCACTACTCTTGTCTTTATTTCACCGTTATTTCACTATTCCTCTGCTATAAAACTGTTGCTACGATAAACTCTTGCGAGCAAGTCTGTTTCCAGGTGCAGCTGAATTGACAACTCATGTTAAGGCTTACAAGTATTCTTTGTCTACCCTTGTGTCGAATCAATAAATTGGGTAATACTTCCCTCGAAGACTGTTGCGATCCCCTATACTTGTGGGTCATCAAGACTATTTTCCGCCGTTGCCGGGGAGCATAGCTTTATTTGGAAGTTCACTTGGATTGATATTGTTCGCTGCAATTCTCCATCATGGGTAAACCTCGCGATACTAAGATCGCCATATTACCATCCACTACAAGAAAAGGTACAACTCTTAGTACCTCTGCTGCTCTTGATTCACCATCTGTGATAAGTAAACTTGTTTCACCACCACAAGCTTCAAATGTTGGTACTTCTACTGAATCTGAAAATTCCTCTCATAATTGTGATGATGCTTCTGCTGTGCTTGATAATGATGGTTCGTTAGGATCTTTTCTAGATGCTACAATTGCTAGGTCTAGGCAAATTGAAAATACTGAAACTCCTAATGAAAATGCTGCTACACATGTTAATTCACCTGAGTCTGTTGAATATTCTAGTGATGATCTTGATGAAGATTATGTGGAGCTTGATGATGATTTTATTGAAAAATGCAATGCTACTACTGATGCAAGAAAAATTTAAAAGTTGCTTGCAGAACATGCTGTTAGATATAAACTGTCTCCTGGTCCTAAATTTGCCACATCTCCTATAAACATTAATGATAAAGATTATGATTTTTCTCTTGATCTATCTCATATAGCTATTGTTGAGAAACACCCTTTTGTGGAACTGAAAAAGAAAGTGCTGTTGAACACAGGATTGAGTTATCTACTCTGAGTAGCGTGTTTTCTGATGATGTTAAGATGCATACTTATTTTGTCGCTAAAATTTTTCCTTTCTCATTAAAGGATGATGCTAAAACTTGGTATAATAATTTGCCTCCTGGTTCTATTAAAAGTCCAAAAGAATTGCTTGATGTTTTCTTTCGGAAATACTTTCCTGCTAGTGCTCAACATATTGCTTTGCAGAGAATTTATAATTTTGACCAGGAAGATGGAGAGAAATTGCCTGAGGCTTGGGCGAGATTTTGTTCTCTTATTAGAGCTCGGCCTGATCATGATTTGGAAAAGCATGATTTACTTGATATATTTTATAGTGGACTAACCATTGAGTCTAGGGCATACCTGGATAGTTGTGCTGGTTGTGTTTTCAGGAAAAGAACTCCAGACGCTTGAGAATTATTGGCTAAAATAGGCCGGAATCATGATGATTGGTCTACACCTGAACCAACCCCGACACCGATAGTGAAGAAGAGAGGTATGATTAAATTAAATGATGAAGATATGAGGGAAGCCAAGAAGTCTCTTAAAGAGAAGGGTATTAAACCCGAAGATGTGAAGAATTTACCTCCTATAGAAGATTTATGTGAGATAACTCCCCCTTCATCCATGATTGAGGTACACTCTCTTCAACGCTTTACTAGGGAAGATATTCCGTATTCAAAACCTCCTGCTCAATGCTTAGATGAGTTTGATAATTATATTGTTAAGCAAGAAAACTTTAATATGAGAGTGGAGAATCATTTAATGGAAAATTCTCGAGCTATTAGTGAATTGCATGATATTGTGGAGAGAACCTCCAATGATGTTAAGATACTTGTTAAAAAAATTCATATGGTTCAAACTCAAATTGATCAACTTACTAAAGTGCAAAATGACTTGTTGGGAAATAATTCTAAAGAAAAACATGCTTATGAAGTAACAACTAGAGGTGGTGTTTCTACCCAGGATCCTCTATATCCTGAAGGGCATCCCAAAAGAGTTGAACAAGATTCTCAACTAATTAAAACTAGTGCTCCATCTAAGAAAAAGAAAAGAAACATAAGAATGTTGTAGAATCCTCTGAACCTGTTAATGATCCTAATAGTGTTTCTATTTCTGATGCTGAAACTGAAAGTGGTAATGAACATGATAAAGATAATGATAAGGATGATACTCCTGATAAAGAAGAGGTTGAAGAAGAACCTAAAAAGCATGCTAAAAATAAAAAGTACACTAAAGAAGATTTTATTGCTAAGAAACATGGTAATGAAAGAGAACCTTGGGTTCAAAAGCAAATGCCTTTTCCTGCTAAGAAACTAAAATCAAAGGAGGAGGAACATTATAATAAATTTTGTGATTGGATGAAACCTTTACTTTTGCAAATCCCTTTGATTGATGCTATTAAATTGCCTCCTTATTCAAAGTATATGAAAGATATTGTCTCTAACAAAAGGAAAATTCCCAATGAGGAGATTTCCACTATGCTCGCTAATTACTCCTTCAATGGTAAGATTCCAAAGAAGCTTGGAGACCCAGGTATACCGACTATTCCTTGTTCCATCAAGAATAATTATGTTAGAATTGCTCTATGTGATTTGGGAGCGGGAGTTAGTGTAATGCCTTTTTCTCTTTATAAGAGACTTGATTTAGATAAGTTAATACCACTGATATATCTTTGCAAATGGCTGATAAATCTACTGCTATTCCTGTTGGTGTATGTGAAAATGTTCTTGTTCAAGTTACTCAACATTGCTTGATATTAACTGATTTTGTTGTGTTGGAAATGCCTGAAGATGATAATATGTCCATTATTCTTGGAAGACCCTTTCTTAATACTGCAGGGGCTGTTATTGATTGCAATAAAGGCATGGTTACTTTCAATGTTGATGATAAGGAACATACTGTCTATTTTCCCAAGAGGATTGATAAAGTATATGGAGTTAATACAATTTTTAATGTGAAAACTATCAAAGTGGGATCCATTGATTGTCCTATATATGAGTCTAAAGAAGAATATCAAACTCTTGTGATTGGATCCATATCAATTCAATATAAGGTAACATGATTGATTTGAGGTTTATTTCTTCTTATGTCATATAAAATCTATTTGGTAGCAAGACTTGATCAACCTTGTTAACAAGTATATTTTAATGCATAAGAGAGCTAAACAACATTTCTTTCTTTCTTTCTCCCTCCACTTATGTTACTTGTTGTAGCACTTTTTGTTTTGCAATATGCTTTAGTTGTTTAAGATTTTGGAAATCATTTTCCTGCGCAGTAATAATTAATTTAACAGAAATGTGCATTTTTCGAAGTTCTCTAAAAATTACAAAAATTATACTGGTAGTCCTATTTTTCGAAGAGGCACTGGGAGCACTGGGGACTGGGGCACCAGGTGGTGGCACCACAGGCGGCGCGGCCAGGAAGGGGCGCGCCACTGTGTGTGGGCCCCCCTTTGCCCCACTTCAGCATCTCTTCCTCCCACTCTCTTCTCTCTCGAAAAAACTCGCACCAAGTTCCTCTCACTCGCGTTTGCTCAAGAACTCGCGATTTTTCGATCTCTTTGCTCAGCCCAGATTGCGAAATTTGGCACATTTGCTCCTTGATATGTGACTCCTTTGATTGTCCAATTAGAATTTTGTTTGGTTGAGTATATCTTGAATATTTTGCTTCTGTAGATAACATGTTTAGTGAGCTTGCATACTTGTTCTAAGTGGTAGAAAATAGTTTTGATGCATGTTTAGTACTCTAGCAAGTTCCTATAGTAGTTCCCCTCAATTATATACCTTGAAATCAAATTTTATAATGGTTGTTGAAAATTTCAGAAAATGGAAGGAAGTAGGCACCAACTAAACCAACAAGAATTGGAGGTGCAGCAAGTCATGAGAGTTCACCGCGAAGAGGGAGTATACCCCTCTTATTACCCATGCACGGATTTTATGCGGAATGCAGGAATCCTGCAAGATGTTCAAACACTGATTTCCAATGCAGGGTTGGAAGGTTTTACTGTTGGTGAACCTCACCAATATGCTAAACTAACGGTGTCGGTTGTGCAGGATTTCGAATTTCATCGGTCTCAAACTAACGCCATGGTCCGGTACAAGATTTATAACAAAACTATCAACTTGCCTTTCAGTGATTTTTGTGCAGCAATTAGAGTGCCGCGGTGGGGATCCTGCGAGAAGGTCAGGGGAACGCCGCGGGAGCTCTCGAATCTTTATACAATGATTTGTAATGGGAGGAGTTTCTCCGATGATGGTGGTAAGATTAGTAGCATCCAACTCCCAGCTATCCGCTACTTTGCTTATTTCGTTACAAAGTGCGTTCTTGCTAGAAAGAATGCAAGTAAGTTGTCTGTCCAAGATATGGCTTTCTTAGCTGCCGCTTTGCAACAGGATAGGACTTATAATTTGGGTGCTCTAATAGCTTGTAGACTTGCAACTAACCGTGAGAAAGGAGGAATTTGTGGAGGTCTTATCGCCTCTCGGTTGTTAGCTATGCATGGTGTAGAACCTCACCATCTAGATATTCCACTTTCCATAGAGAAACTTGATGTTGTTTCCATGATTAAACATGAGTTTATTTCAGATGCATCTAATTTGAACAACCTGTATTATAGGATAACTTTGTATAAGAAAAATTGGAGAATAACTAAGAAAATTGAAAAACTAGTACGATTGCCTGCACCTGCTCTGCTTAACCTTGATGCCAGGAAAGGGTGGTCGATCACAGAAAATGAGCTAAACGCATACATAGAAAGGGAAAGCCATCGTGCAAGGGAAGGCATGGAGGAGGCCGAGGAGCACCCCGACTCTTCATCCGATGCAGCGAGCTCCTCATATCAACATTATGGTCATGTGGAACCTCCACGACATTCTTCTGCGCAGGGGCCCTATTATCACTCCATGTATGATCCACCGGCGTGGAACTCCGACCCTCGTTGGGAATGAACTCCACTTAGGCCAAAACCCTAAGCTTGGGGGAGGTATACCGGCATCACTCATTCTTTGCATATTATGGTTGCTGGATACTTGTACATACTTGTTTAGTTTCTTAGAGTGGTTTTCTAATGAGAGGGAGATGATATTTGGGGAAGTGTTGTCCAAAAACAGATTCTGGGCTGTTACCAAAAAAATTCGTACGCACAGCCAGAACGTTATTTTGAGTTGCCAATTTTTGAGCATGTGCCCCAGGTTGTTATCTAACTTTCATTAGTTGAACACTTTTTGAGCGGAGCAATGGAAGATTTTTGTTAATTTCGATTTCTGTACTGCTGTCAGGATTTGGCAGATTTCTGTCATCCTGCTTTTCTGTGTTTCTGTTAGTTTGCATTCTCTTGTTTTCACTTTGTTTCTTTCCTAAAACACAAAAAGACCAAAAATATTTCTGTTGTTTCTCTTCACCATTTATTTATTTGGTTCTTTGCTCTTAGTTTACTTTATTTGCTATCGTTGGTTTGCTATGAGAAAACCCAAAAAGATTTTGCTTTGTTTTCTTGTTTCTTTTGTTCTTGTTTCCAATTCGAAAACACCAAAAATATTTGCTGTTCTTCTTTGGTTTGTAAAGTTCATCATGAGTTCAATGGTCTTCGGTGGCTGGAGCGTGGTTTTCATTTCATATTATCCAAGCTACACAAGTGAAAGGCAATAATGACGATCTACAACAATTGGATTGTGGTGAGAGGATGGTATGAACTCTATTTGTTTTCATTTTTGTACATATACTCATCCATGTGAGCATGCTTAGTTGGTTCATGTGAGGTATATGTTATTTGAGAAGTCTAGTAGTTCATGATCTCTCATGTTTAGCTCCAATTTATTAATATGAGTAGCATGTCATGGATGTTCGCTTGCATTGTTTTATTCATAAGTAAGTATGGCATTGTGGTATCCTCCTCTGAATAATTCATTTATATCGACTTGGCACATGCTCACGCATGCATATGACTGAACAAAAAATTCAATTAAGCCTCGATGATTTATATTGCTTCAGAGTTCTTGCATCACTTTTATGCCTCCGTTAATTTATTTTGCCGCAAGCATGATTATGACAGTTATTGCTCTCTTGATTTGTCGCTCCCTAGTCTTTTGCTAGCCTTCACTTGTGCTGAGCGGGAACGCCGCTCGTGCTTCCAAACACCTGAAAACCAAGTTGTTCCAAAGTGTCCACCATAAATACCTATGCATGGCATTTCAAACCATTCCAAGTAAATTCTCATGCGCTACCTTTAAAACTTTCAAAATGCTCCTCAATTTGTGTTAATGTTTTATAGCTCATGAGGAAGTATGTGGTGTTTAGCTTTTAACCTTGTCATTTACTTTTGACGGACCCTCATATGGACTAGTGGCACATCCGCTTATCCAATAATTTTGCAAAAGAGCTGGCAATGGGATTCCCAGTCCCAAATTACTTAACTTAAATAGACACTCCTCCATGGTTTGTGATTGTTGGACGGCACCCGAAGGATTCGGTTAGCCATGGCTTGTGTAAGCAAAGGTTGGGGGAGTGTCATCATCATAATAAAACTTAAATAAAAGGCACTCCTTCATGGTATGTGATTGTTGGCAGGCACCCGAGGATTCGGTTAGCCATGGTTTGTGTAAGAAAGGTTGGAAGGAGTGCCACATAAACATATAAATAATTCATGGGAGCCGCTCTTGGAAGTCCGGTTGATGAGGTAGTTAGTGTACCCATTACCATTCATTGACAACAACAAGCACTTCTCAAAATAATTTTACTCCTGTTTTAAAAATGAAAAGCTCTAGCGCATGTTAATCCCTGCTTCCCTCTGCGAAGGGTCAATCTTTTACTTTTATGTTGTGTCTCCATTCTTTCTTTGAGCACTATCTTGAGAGCACAACTGTCATTCTTAGTATAATATGCTTGTCTCAAAATATGATTGATTGTGGTATAACTTTGATGCTTTTATCTTTGACAATCACTACTTCTAGTCTTTCTATGAACTTCAGAGGTGCCTCGGCATTTATGTTTTGCCGATCAAATACGGGCAAGCGAGATACCACTTTATCATATTCTCTTATGAACATTGCAATCCTGCTTATATACATGATTCATGATGCTTATTATTAATTGTTGGTACCTCTCCATGATTGACATAGCTGTTGGATGATCTTATTTGCATGTATCTCATTATAAATTGCTTAAGTATTAGCCATAGCATGAGAATATATACATCATATGAGCAAATGTGTTCGTGAAAGTTCTTTTATCGCTCAGTTGTTAACTGAATTGCTTGAGGACAAGCAATAAGCTAAGCTTGGGGGAGTTGATACGTCCAAAACGTATCTACTTTCCCGAACACTTTGCTATTGTTTTGCCTCTAATTTGTGTATTTTGGATACAACTAACACGGACTAACGCTGTTTTCAGCAATTGCTCGGTGTCTCGTTTTTGTGCAGAAATCCAACTTTCGGGAAAAACCTCGGAATTTATAGAAGGCCCTATTTTCCCGGAAGACTCACGGAGCCGAGAAGGGCAAGCCAGGTGGGGGCACGAGGCCCCACACACTAGGCCGGCGCGGCCCGGGGGGGCCGCGCGGCCCTAGTGTGTGGCTCCCTCGGCTGGCCCCCGACGCCTCCTTCGGACTACTTATCGCCCTCGACCTAAAAACGCACGGGGAGAGTCGAAGTCGCCAGAAACCCTCCAGAGAGCCGCCACATCGCGAAACTCCGTCTCGGGAGCCGAAGTCTCCGTTCCGGCACTCCGCCGGACGGGGAATTGGAGGAGATCTTCACCGCCATCACCGCCAACGCCTCTCCATCGACCAGCCATGTTTCCCCCATCCATGTGTGAGTAATTCCCCGCTGTAGGCTGAAGGGGATGGTAGGGATTGGATGAGATTGGTCATGTAATAGTCATAAGATTGTTAGGGCATAGTGCCTAGTATCCGTAGATGTCACTTTTATGATATTGTTGCAACTTGTTATGCTTAATGCTTGTCACTAGGGCCCGAGTGCCATGATCTCAGATCTGAACATGTTATTGATTCATGAAGATATTCGTTGTTTATGATCTTACCTGCAAGTTGTATACACATGTCGTTGTCCGGAACCAATGGCCCCGAAATCGGGACAACCGGAGGGGATGGTAGTGATGTGAGGATCACATGTGTTCACGGAGTGTTAATGCTTTGCTCCGGTGCTCTATTAAAAGGAGTACCTTAATTTCCAGTAGTTTCCCTAGAGGCCCGGCTGCCACCGGCTAGTAGGACAAAAGATGTTGTGCAAGTTTCTCATTGCGAGCACGTACGACTAAATATGGAACACATGCCTATTGATTGATTAGTACTTGGATACCGTTTTATTATTATCTGCAAATGCCCCTGCTTTGATTGTTATATGAGTTTCTCTCATCCATGCAACGCCCGTTAATCCGTCCATGTGCCTACAGTATTTTAATCTTGCTGTTTACTATAATCACTCGCTGTCTTTATTTCACCGCTGCTGTTATTTCACTATTCCTACTGCTATAAAAGTGTTGCTACTGATAAACTCTTGCGAGCAAGTCTGTTTCCAGGTGCAGCTGAATTGACAACTCATTGTTAAGGCTTACAAGTATTCTTTGTCTCCCCTTGTGTCGAATCAATAAATTGGGTAATACTTCCCTCGAAGACTGTTGCGATCCCCTATACTTGTGGGTCATCACCTGGCGACTACCAATTCATGTATGATCCGCCCAAGGAAATTCCACATGGATACGTGTGCACATACGTGCCGGACTGCAACAACTGGATGACCCAGGTTACAGCGGAAGGAGCCACGGCGGGAGGATTTGGCGAGCGTTCTGCGGCAGATCTTGAGAAACAGCGTGGCTAACTAAATATGCCACCAGTACAAGTCATGAACGATCGACTTCTGCAGCTCCTACGGTGGATGAGATCACCGCAATCATGAGAGAACAGTTCGGCATCCTGAAGAAGAGAATGATCGGCTATTCCAAGCCGTATCCCAACGACTACGACCTGATCCCGCTGCCACCTAAGTATCGGCTCCCTGACTTCACAAAATTCAGTGGATCAGAAGGAACCAGCTCAATTGAGCACGTGAGCCGATACTTGGCACAGTTGGGCATGGTCTCAGCTTCAGACGAGCTACGTGTGAGGTTCTTCTCGCATCTCTCACGGGTCCAGCCTTTGGGTGGTACACCTCGTTGCTACCAGACTCGGTTCGGACGTGGAAGCAGCTGGAAGAGCAGTTCCATGTACAATACCATTCGAAACTACGGAAGCTAGCCTTGCCGATCTGACCCAAGTTCGGCAGAGACGAGGAGAGACGGTATCTGAGTACATCCAGAGGTTCAGGACCGTCAGGAACCGATGTTATTCGGTTCACCTATCTGAGAAGGAAGCAGTCGAGCTAGCGGTAGCAGGATTATCAGCGCCGCTCGAGATGTGACCTTCCAGCAGAGTACAATTCACTGGCGCACATGGTTCGAAGTTGACAGCATATGAACAGCGCCATCCGAATTGTACCAAGACAAGTACAGCGTGTCGCCCGATCGAGACAGACGAAGATGAAGATTCGGGAGATCGGGAGGTCGCTGCTGAGTGGACTCGGGGGCAAAACCGTGTCCTGCAAGTGGGTGAAGCAACCAGGGCCGGTGAAGGGGTTTGACTTCGATTTGAGCAAAACGGAGCAAATTTTTGATTCTGCTGAAGGAGAAACAGCTGAAGTTACCCGAAGGCCACAAAATCCCCACGCCACAAGAGATGAACGGCAGGCCATACGCAAATGGCATCACACGTTCACCCATACCACCAACGACTGCAAAGTCCGCGGACAGATTCAGATGGCAATAGAACAAGGCCGATTACTCTTCGGTCAGTTTGCCATGAGAGTTGACACGCAGCCGTTTCCGGAAGTCAACATGGTCGATCTCAGCCGTGCATAGGACGCGAGCCAGGTTTCTCGTTTGGTATCAATATGGCAGGGCTTGCAGATCGCCATGACGAGGATAAGCCAGAGAGCAGTCGCTCTCGCGGCAAAGATAAAAAGGAGGCCGATCCACGCGACCGGCCCCAGCATGATGACAGACGGTATTTGACGAGGAAGAAGTGATCTGCGTGCGGTATCAACGACCGCTTTCCGCGCACCTCCTTAACAAATATGAACAGCAATACGACCGACGTCGGCGCTACGACATAGATGATGACAGATATCGTCGGTCTGATGCAGACAACAGGAAATACCGTCGATACGAAGGGTATGAGCGTCACGCCGAGGGAGGTCAAGGGAGCAAGAGACGTGGACAGGCATTGGAATTGTCCTTTCTTCAAACACTGCTGGGACTCAGGAATGAGCCGATTGCCTACAATCGGGAACGCCCAGAATGTAGCAGAAGAGGAAGGGAGCAAATGAAGTTTCAGCGTTCAAGCGTCTAGGACCTCTCCCACCTCAGAACAAACGAGCTGAGTCATCCCAAGATGAAGACTTTGAAGAGTCGAAGAAGAAGATAGATATCACCGACCAAGGTGGTGTCCTGATGGACTCAGCCACTCCCAAAGCGCAGAGTGCAACGGCTCGAAACTTGGAAGAAGCCGAGGCGCAGTACTGCACGTTGAGGAAAGCACGGCCGATCGCGCCGTGAAAATTCAGCAAACACTGGAGAAGCTCGCCCGAAGAAAGTGTGGCGACCCAAGCGAAGAAAGCCGATGCAGGGACATCGGCTGATACAAACATGGTGTTCGCTCTCCCGTCGAGTTTTGTGCTCCAAGACGAGGAAGTATCAGTGGCACAGTTTGATTGCGGGCCACGGCCAGTTATCTTTGAGAAGCCACGAGAAAGGAGCTATAGGCATCTGAAGGCCCTATACCTGAAGGGTTATATCAACGGGCAGCCTATCAGCAAGATGTTGGTTGACATGGGAGCAGCAGTCAACATAATGCCGTACTCCATGTTACGACGTTTGGGACGTTCTACTGAAGATCTGATCAAGACCAACGTCACGCTAAGCGATTTCAACGGCCAACCGTCGGAAGCCAAGGGTGTTCTGAACGTGGACTTAACTGTCGGCCGAAAGACCATCCCTACATCCTTCTTCATCGTCGACAGCAAGAGCACGTATGCTGTTCTGCTAGGAAGGGATTGGATCCATGCTAACTGTTGCATTCCGTCCACAATGCATCGTGCATCATACAATGGGATGGAGATGAAGTAGAGGTTGTTCATGCAGATGATTCAGTCGATATCTCTTTGGCTGCCATGAACATCTGGGAAGCAAATGACCAAGAGCCGCTCTCGGGAATCAATCTGGACGGCTGTGAGCGCATCGAAGCTACAAAAAATGGGGTGAGGCTGGTCTTATCCACTGGCCTCACAGAGTAGCAAGATCCGAGTTTACGGACGTACGTGGCAAGGCCGATCCCGGCGATCGGCCCCGAAAAATAAGAAGCAAGGATCTCACCTCAGACATGCCACGTCGTCATAGCAGAGAGCCAAGAAGTTGTAAACCCTCGTTCAACATTGCAATGGAAAAGGAGGCCGATTCTAGCAATCGGCCACAATTAGCCTCAACCTACCTTCTGCATGTGTTCATCGTTGATTTGGCAGGCAATGGAAAGCTGAGATATGGGTTTACAGCAGCTGATGGACTAGAAGAGATTGACATTGGTCCTGGGGATAAGCCATGGCCAACATTTATCAGCAAATAAGTTGGATCGCCAGCTGCAAGGGGAGCCAATTCTAGCAATCGGCTAAAACTATTCCCACCACCCGTGTTTACTGATGTGCTATTTCACATGGTGAGTGGTGAGACAAACTTGAATTGGCTGAAAAGCCGATATCTTCAATCACTTGAAGGATTCGGCTCGGGGGGCATACACACAGAGAAGGTACAAGACCACGAAGTATGTACCTAGGGGAAGCCGATTCATGAATCGATCGGCTAATAAAAAATCGAAAATACAAAAAATTTCGGCATAGCCGATGCTTGGACATCAACTTGAGAACCTCTTTGATGAGCCAACTACAGAGTTCACGTGCTATGGAGAGGCCGGCTATCTAGGGTCAAGCGGCACGTCAGCAAGCCTGAGAGATCACGGCCCTAACAGACAACAAGGGCAGTACAAGCATGTAGATCAGAGAAAGGGCGAGCCAATCGGAGCAGTAAGCCACAAGAATTGAGCCAGGAGGAATTGGAGAGCCATTTGCATGAGAAGCTTCTTGGTTCAAGCAAGGGGTTTGCTAATCTTCCGAGCCCTCTCGGTGCATCGACTCCTTGTGCGTAAGCTTTCCTATCTTGTTTTGATGGGAGTTGAGGGCTGACCTGTTCTTGGAAGCCGATGGTGACACATCTGGCTAGTTTTATGTGGTGGTGTCCCCAGAGGTGCCTAAGCTGGAGTACGTCGGCTGGGTTGCACGTTCACGCTGGTATTATCTTCAGCATTCCTTTTTGAGCCGGCACAGGGTTGTAGCCCTTCAAAGTTTTCTTGGCAGCCACCCCTTTTTCGCTGATGTTCTCGCCTTGACTGAGGCTCGGGGGGCACTGGCCTTAAAGATCCATGACCAAGTTTCATGATCCTGTCTGAGGCAGTTATACCAACTGGGAGGAAGCAGGGATGGATCGTGAGTAAAACTGCCAAGTGCTGTCATCATCGGCAAGGTGGTCTAACCTGAAGGAGACCATATTTTTAAAATTTTCAGGCTCCTGGTTGGAGAAGTTCTGAATCATCCTGATACTTCCTTGGGTTCGGTTTGATGCCTCGAATTGCGCATGGTTGCCCTGGTGAGTTGGAGTGGTTGAGGACTACCGTTTGAGGATCGGAGTTGGGACAAGGGTTGCAGGTTATTATTTGAGGGATAACTAAATTAACATGTCTCGCATTTTATCCGGAAGGACTGATGCGTTGCCATCGTCTCATGAAGGCGTTGACCACCTGGGACAGTCAGAAAATGGCGAGGGGTGAAATCGGATAATTAGAGATTGAATTGGAAGGACATCTTCATCTTCATTGATTAAAAAGGTGATTTCTTACAAAGAGAAGCCGATTGCTCAACAAAAAGGGAACAGATTACTACTGCTAATCTTATGCTAGCAACTCCCTACTCTACGGACTGTTGTCGTCTTCGTCATCACCGGGGTAGCTGCCGTCATCGCTGCTGTCGACGATTTCCTCGTCGCTGCTACTGTAACCTTCAGCGGAGGCTTCTTCCTCTTCATCATCGTCGTCCTCATCTGACCAAGCCCAGCCACGGATGCGCTTGGGCGGTGGTTCGTCGGAGGAGGTGTCATCTGTAGGATAACGTAGCATAGAAAACAAAAATTTTCCTACGGCGAACACGCAATCCAAGCCAAGATGCAATCTAGAAGACGGTAGCAACGAGGGGATTGTCGAGACTCACCCTTGAAGAGATTCCAAAGCCTACAAGAGGAGGCTCTTGTTGCTGCGGTAGACGTTCACTTGCCGCTTGCAAAGCGCGTAGAAGATCTTGATCACGATCGGTTCCGGCGCCACGAACGGGCAGCACCTCCGTACTCGGTCACACGTTCGGTTGTTGATGAAGACGACGTCCACCTCCCGTTCCAGCGGGCAGCGGAAGTAGTAGCTCCTCTTGAATCCGACAGCACGACGGCGTGGTGTCGGTGGCGGTGTAGAAGTCCGGCGGAGCTTCGCTAAGCTATGCGGGCAATATGAAGTGGAGGAGCAAAGCTAGGGTTTGGGAGGGGGTGGCCGGCCACTCTATGGGGGCGGCCAGCTTGTGGTCTTGGGGTGGCCGGCCCCCTCCCTTGGCCCCTCATTATATAGGTGGATCCCAAGTGTTGGTGTCCAAGTCTTCGAATAAGACCCGAAACCAAAACCTTCCATATGGTGGGAAACTTTCCCTCCCACTAGAGGTGGGAATTCCACCTTCCATAGGGGGGGTGGCCGGCCCCCTAAGGGGTCCACTTGGGACTCCTCCCCCACTAGGGTTGGCCGGCCATGGAGGTGGAGACCCATGTGGACTCCACCTTCCTTGGTGGTTTCTTCCGGACTTTTCTAGAACCTTCTAGAACCTTCCATAGAACCTTCCGCATCATTTTATTCACATAAAATGACATCCTATATATGAATCTTATTCTCCGGACCATTAACTCCTCGTGATGTCCGGGATCACATCCGGGACTCCGAACAAATATTCCAACTTCATTCCACATTCAAGTACTACCATTTCAACATCCAACTTTAAGTGTGTCACCCTACGGTTCGTGAACTATGCGGACATGGTTGAGTACTCACTCCGACCAATAACCAATAGCGGGATCTGGAGATCCATAATGGCTCCCACATATTCAACGATGACTTTAGTGATCGAATGAACCATTCACATACGATACCAATTCCCTTTGTCACACGATATTTTACTTGTCCGAGGTTTGATCATCGGTATCATACTATACCTTGTTCAACCTCGTCTCCTGACAAGTACTCTTTACTCGTACCGTGGTATGTGGTCTCTTATGAACTTATTCATATGCTTGCAAGACATTAGACGACATTCCACCGAGAGGGCCCAGAGTATATCTATCCGTCATCGGGATGGACAAATCCCACTATTGATCCATATGCCTCAACTCATACTTTCCGGATACTTAATCCCACCTTTATAACCACCCATTTACGCAGTGGCGTTTGATGTAATCAAAGTACCTTTCCGATATAAATGATTTACATGATCTCATGGTCATAAGGACTAGGTAACTATGTATCGAAAGCTTATAGCAAATAACTTAATGACGTGATCTTATGCTACGCTTAATTGGGTGTGTCCATTACATCATTCATACAATGATATAACCTTGTTATTAATAACATCCAATGTTCATGATTATGAAACTAATCATCTATTAATCAACAAGCTAGTTAAGAGGCTTACTAGGGACTCTTTGTTGTTTACATATCACACATGTATCAATGTTTCAGTTAATACAATTATAGCATGGTATATAAACATTTATCATAAACATAAAGATATATAATAACCACTTTTATTATTGCCTCTTGGGCATATCTCCAACAGTCTCCCACTTGCACTAGAGTCAATAATCTAGATTACATTGTAATATACCTAACACCCATGGCATTCTGGTGTTGGTCATGCTTTGCCCTAGGGAGAGCTTTAGTCAACGGATCTGCTACATTCAGATCAGTGTGTACTTTGCAAATCTTTACTTCTCCATCTTCGATGTACTCGCGAATCGAGTGGTAACGCAGCTTGATATGCTTCAGCCTCTTGTGTGACCTTGGCTCTTGTGCATTGGCGATGGCACCCATGTTATCACAGTAGATGACAAATGGGTCCAATGCACTAGGAACCACACCGAGCTCTACAATGAACCTCTTCATCCATACCGCTTCGATGAAGCCTCTGAAGCCGCTATGTACTCCGATTCTGTTGAGGATTTCGCCACCGTGCACTGCTTCGAGCTTGCCCAGCTTCTGCGCACCATTCAATATAAACACGTACCCAGTTGTGACTTAGAGTCATCAGGATCGGTGTTCCAACTTGCATCGGTGTAACTTGTTACAACGAGCTCTTGGTCACCTCCATAACAAAGAAACATATCCTTAGTTCTTTTCAAGTACTTCAGGATATTCTTGACCGCTGTCCAGTGTTCCATTCCTGGATCACTTTGATATCTGCTAGTCAAACTAACAGCATGTGCTATATCCGGTCTTGTACATAGCATGGCATACATGATAGAGCCTACTGCCGAGGCATAGGGGATCTGACTCATCCTTTCTCTTTCTTCTGCCGTAGCCGGTCCTTGAGTCTTACTCAAGACCTTGCCTGGTAACATAGGTAAGAATCCTTTCTTACTTTCGTCCATTCTAAACTTTTTCAGAATCTTGTCCAGGTATGTACTCTGTGATAGCCCTATTAGACGTCTTGATCTATCTCTATAAATCTTGATGCCTAATATATATGATGCTTCACCAAGGTCTTTCATTGAAAAACTATTATTCAAATAACCCTTTACACTGCTTAATAGTTCTATATCATTCCCAATCAATAATATGTCATCTACATATAATATCGGAATGCTACAGAGCTCCCACTCACTTTCTTGTAAATACAGGCCTCTCCATGACACTGTATAAACCCGAAGTCTTTGATCACCTTATCAAAGCGTCGGTTCCAACTTCTTGATGCTTGCTTCGGTCCATAGATTGAACGCTGAAGTTTGCATACTTTGTCAACATTTTTAGGATCGACAAAACCTTTGGGTTGTACCATATACAACTCTTCCTCAATGTCTCCATTAAGGAACGCCGTTTTGACATCCATCTGCCAAATCTCATAATCGAAAAATGCAGCTATTGCTAACAAAATCCTCACAGATTTTAGCTTCGCTACAGGTGAGAAAGTCTCATCGTAGTCAACACCTTGAATTTGTCGGAAACCCTTTGCGACAAGTCGAGCTTTATAGACAGTAATATTACCATCAGCATCTGTTTTTCTTTTGAAGATCCATTTATTCTCGACAGCCTTGCGGCTATCAGGTAAGTCTTCCAAAGTCCATACTTTGTTATCATACATGGATCCCATTTCGGATTTCATGGCTTCTTGCCATTTGTTGGAATCTGGGCTCATCATCGCTTCTTCATACGTCGCAGGGTCTTCATCATTGTTATCCACAATCATGACATTTAGACAAGGATCATACCAATCTGGAGTGGCACGATCCCTTGTCGATCTGCGAGGTTCAGTAGCTGTCTCATTTGAAGTTTCATGATCATTATCATTAGCTTCCTCTGTTGTCGGTGTAGGTGGTACAGGAACATTTTCCGAGCTGCGCTACTCTGATCAACGAGTAGAGATTCTTCAATCTCATCGAGTTCTACTTTTCTTCCAGTCACTTCTTTAGTGAGAAATTCTTTCTCAAGAAAGGTTCCGTTCTTAGCAACAAAGATCTTGCCTTCGGATCTGTGATAGAAAGTGTACCCTATAGTTTCCTTAGGGTATCCTATGAAGACGCATTTCTCCGCTTTGGGTTCTAGCTTGTCCGGTTGTAACTTTTTTACATAGGCTTCGCAACCCCAAACTTTTAGGAACGACAACTTAGGTTTCTTATTAAACCATAATTCATACGGCGTCGTTTCAACGGATTTTGATGGTGCTCTATTTAAAGTGAATGCGGCTGTCTCTAATGCATAACTCCAAAATGATAACGGCAAATCAGTAAGAGACATCATAGAACGAACCATATCTAAGAGAGTTCGATTACGACGTTCGGACACACCGTTTCGTTGCGGTGTTCCCGGCGGTGTCAATTGTGAAAGTATTCCGCATTTCTTTAAATGCATGCCAAACTCATAACTCAGATATTCACCTCCGCGATCAGATCGTAGAAATTTAATCTTCTTGTTACGTTGATTTTCTACTTCACTTTGGAATTCCTTAAACTTCTCGAAAGTTTCGGATTTATGTTTCATTAAATAGATATACCCATATCTACTCAAATCATCTGTGAAGGTTAGAACATAACGATAACCACCGCGCGATGCTACACTCATTGGTCCACATACATCTGTGTGTATGATTTCCAATAAGTCAGTAGCTCGCTCCATCATACCCGAGAATGGAGTCTTAGTCATTTTTCCCATCAGACATGCTTCGCATCTATCAAGTGACTCAAAGTCAAGTGATTCAAGTAATCCATCGGTATGGAGTTTCTTCATGCGTTTCACTCCAATATGACCAAGACGACAGTGCCATATAAGTAGAATTATCATTCAATTTAATTCGCTTAGCATCAATGTTATGTATGTGTGTATCACTACTATCGAGATCTAACAGAAATAAGCCATTCTTTTCAGGTGCTCGACCATAAAAGATATTATTCATAAAGATAGAACAACCATTATTCTCAGACTTGAATGAATAACCGTCTTGCATTAAACAAGATCCTGATATAATGTTCATGCTTAACGCGGGTACATAATAACAATTATTTAGGCTTAAAACTAATCCCGAAGGTAGATGTAGAGGAAGTGTCCCGACTGCGATCACATTGACCTTGGATCCGTTTCCAACGCGCATCGTCACTTCATCTTTCAGCAGTTGTCGTTTATTCTTTAGTTCCTGTTTCGAGTTACAAATATGAGCAACCGAACCAGTATCAAATACCCAGGTACTAGAACGAGAACCAGTGAAATGAACATCTATAACATGTATATCGATATACCTTCTTTCTTCTTCTTGACAAGGCCGCTCTTCAGATCTGCCAAATACTTGGAGCAATTACGCTTCCAGTGTCCCTTCTCTTTGCAGTAATAGCAATCAGCATCAGGCTTAGGGCCGTTCTTAGGTTTCATAGGAGGCGTGGCAGCTTTCTTGCCACCCTTCTTGAATTTTCCCTTAGACTTGCCCTGTTTCTTGAAACTGGTGGTCTTATTGACCATCAACACTTGGTGCTCTTTCTTAATCTCAATCTCAGCAGCTTTTAACATGCCAAAGAGTTCAGGAAACTCCTTGTTCATGTTCTGCATATTGTAATTCATCACAAAGTTCTTGTAACTTGGTGGCAGTGATTGAAGGACACGATTAATCCCCAGTCTGTTAGGAATCACTATTCCCAAGTCACTGAGTTTCTTCGCATGCCCGGTCATAACGAGCATGTGCTCACTAATGGAGCTGCCTTCTTCCATCATACAGCTGAAAAAGTGTTTCGATGCTTCATAGCATTCCACGGCCGCATGAGTCTCAAAAATAGTCTTCAACTCTTTTATCAACTCATGAGGATCGTGGTGCTCAAAACGTTTTTGAAGATCGGATTCCCGACTGCATAAGATGGCACACTGAACTTGAGAGTACCGAGTTTTCCGAGTCGCGTAAACATTCTTTACTTCATCGGTTTCAGTTTCTGCAGGAGGGTCACCTAGCGGTGCATCAAGCACATATTGCGATTTCCGCCATTGAGGAAGATCCTCACATGACGGAACCAGTCGGTGAAGTTGCTACCGTTGCTCTTAAGTTTTTCTTTCTCTAGGAACTGGTTAAAATTGATTGGGGACGCCATATCTACAACATATTTGCAATAGTTTAGACTAAGTTTATGATAAATTGAGTTCAAATTTTAATTCAACATAATTAAAAATCTAGGTGAACTCCCACTCAAAACAATATCCCTCGCATTGTCTTAGTGATCACACGAACCAAATCCATCGCACCTAAACCCGATCATCACGAGAAAAGGTGTGATTTCAATGGCGAACACTCAAAGTGTTCATCATATCAATCATATGATTCATGCTCTACCTTTCGGTATCACGTGTTCCGAGACCATGTCTGTACATGCTAGGCTCGTCAAGGCCACCTTAGTATCCGCATGTGCAAAACTGTCTTGCACCCGTTGTATGTACTTATTGAATCTATCACACCCGATCATCACGAGATGCTTCGAAACGACAAGACTTGATAACGGTGCTACTAAGGATGAACACTTTATTATCTTGAGATTTTAGTGAGAGGGATCATCTTATAATGCTACCGTCGCGATCTAAGCAAAATAAGATGCATAAAAGGATTAACATCACATGCAGTTCATATGTGATATGATATGGCCCTTTTGTCTTTGCGCCTTTGATCTTGATCTCCAAAGCGTAGACATGATCTCCATCATCAACGGGCATGATCTCCATCATCATCGGCGAAGCACCAAGGTCAATGGCGCCGTCTTCATGATCGTCCTCCATGTAGCAACTATTACAACTACTTTGAAATACTACTCAACATGAAATTTAAAGACAACCATAAGGCTCCTGCCGGTTGCCACAATACAATAATGATCATCTCATACATATTCATCATCACATTATGGCCATATCACATCACCAAACCAAAAACAAGTTAGACGTTCTCTAATTTGGTTTGCATATTTTACGTGGTTTAGGGTTTTCGAGTAAGATCCAATCTACCTACGAACATGAACCACAACGGTGATACTAGTGTTTTCAATAGAAGAGTAAATTGAATCTTCACTATAGTAGGAGAGACAGACACCCGCAAAGCCACTTATGCAATACAAGTTGCATGTCAAGCGTGGAGCAAATCTCATGAACGCGGTCATGTAAAGTTAGCCCGAGCCGCTTCATCCCACTATGCCACAAAGATGCAAAGTACTCAACTAAAGATAACAAGAGCATCAACGCCCACAAACCATTGTGTTCTACTCGTGCAACCATCTATGCATAGACACGGCTCGATACCACTGTAGGATAACGTAGCATAGAAAACAAAAATTTTCCTACGGCGAACACGCAATCCAAGCCAAGATGCAATCTAGAAGACGGTAGCAACGAGGGGATTGTCGAGACTCACCCTTGAAGAGATTCCAAAGCCTACAAGAGGAGGCTCTTGTTGCTGCGGTAGACGTTCACTTGCCGCTTGCAAAGCGCGTAGAAGATCTTGATCACGATCGGTTCCGGCGCCACGAACGGGCAGCACCTCCGTACTCGGTCACACGTTCGGTTGTTGATGAAGACGACGTCCACCTCCCCGTTCCAGCGGGCAGCGGAAGTAGTAGCTCCTCTTGAATCCGACAGCACGACGGCGTGGTGTCGGTGGCGGTGTAGAAGTCCGGCGGAGCTTCGCTAAGCTATGCGGGCAATATGAAGTGGAGGAGCAAAGCTAGGGTTTGGGAGGGGGTGGCCACTCTATGGGGGCGGCCAGCTTGTGGTCTTGGGGTGGCCGGCCCCCTTGGCCCCTCATTATATAGGTGGATCCCAAGTGTTGGTGTCCAAGTCTTCGAATAAGACCGAAACCAAAACCTTCCATATGGTGGGAAACTTTCCCTCCCACTAGAGGTGGGAATTCCACCTTCCATAGGGGTGGCCGGCCCCCTAAGGGGAGTCCACTTGGGACTCCTCCCCCACTAGGGTTGGCCGGCCATGGAGGTGGAGACCCATGTGGACTCCACCTTCCTTGGTGGTTTCTTCCGGACTTTTCTAGAACCTTCTAGAACCTTCCATAGAACCTTCCGCATCATTTTATTCACATAAAATGACATCCTATATATGAATCTTATTCTCCGGACCATTCCGGAACTCCTCGTGATGTCCGGGATCACATCCGGGACTCCGAACAAATATTCCAACTTCATTCCACATTCAAGTACTACCATTTCAACATCCAACTTTAAGTGTGTCACCCTACGGTTCGTGAACTATGCGGACATGGTTGAGTACTCACTCCGACCAATAACCAATAGCGGGATCTGGAGATCCATAATGGCTCCCACATATTCAACGATGACTTTAGTGATCGAATGAACCATTCACATACGATACCAATTCCCTTTGTCACACGATATTTTACTTGTCCGAGGTTTGATCATCGGTATCATACTATACCTTGTTCAACCTCGTCTCTGACAAGTACTCTTTACTCGTACCGTGGTATGTGGTCTCTTATGAACTTATTCATATGCTTGCAAGACATTAGACGACATTCCACCGAGAGGGCCCAGAGTATATCTATCCGTCATCGGGATGGACAAATCCCACTATTGATCCATATGCCTCAACTCATACTTTCCGGATACTTAATCCCACCTTTATAACCACCCATTTACGCAGTGGCGTTTGATGTAATCAAAGTACCTTTCCGATATAAATGATTTACATGATCTCATGGTCATAAGGACTAGGTAACTATGTATCGAAAGCTTATAGCAAATAACTTAATGACGTGATCTTATGCTACGCTTAATTGGGTGTGTCCATTACATCATTCATACAATGATATAACCTTGTTATTAATAACATCCAATGTTCATGATTATGAAACTAATCATCTATTAATCAACAAGCTAGTTAAGAGGCTTACTAGGGACTCTTTGTTGTTTACATATCACACATGTATCAATGTTTCAGTTAATACAATTATAGCATGGTATATAAACATTTATCATAAACATAAAGATATATAATAACCACTTTTATTATTGCCTCTTGGGCATATCTCCAACATCATCCTCCTGTTCTTGCTTCGTGTCGGAGGAGACGTCTTCGTCTTCATCTTCCTCGTCTTCTTCTTTGGTAGAGGGGATCGTTGTTGTCGCTCTCTGCCTCTAGTTCTCCGTCGATCAAGAACCGAAGATCATCTTCCCCGTCAGTCAGGGGCATGTCGCCATCCGACCAGACGAGGTCTTCGGGTCGGCCCTCGGGCACGAAGTCGAAGTCAAATTCTTGCTCATCCCAATGCTCGGGAGCGTGCCGGTTGTACGCTTCCGTCTGATTGACCTCCGGCTCTACTTCACTCGAGGAAGAGGATTGGGAGGAGGAAGAGGAAGACATGGTTACAGAGGAAGAGGGTTTTTTGGCTGACGGCTGGTTTGGAGCAAGGGGATGAGGAGGTAAACTGTTCGATGCGGTTATATAAAAGGAGATATATTGGAGATTCAATGCTCGAACAGTTTTCGAGGATGTGGTGCCAAAACTGTCGAATCGTGCAGAGAAGTTGAGAAGGCAAGGCGTCATGATGAAGGATACTGCGACGGTTCTGCTCTGCCACGACATGACCCCTCGAAGGAAAAACAGAATGGTTTTGAAATTATCATTACCAAAACCAGGGGGCATGTGTTATCACCGGATTTTGGCCAAATCAGGAGATGGGCCGTAAGCGAAGATGGGCTTGAAAGATATACACGTGGAGCATCTTTGAAGCGGCCTTGTGCGAGGAGTTTGGGCTTAATTGCCCGTGTATCTGTAATATAGTAGATCGTATCTTAGTTTAGATTAAAAGATAGAGTTTAACTCGTGCACGGTTAGGTGCACGTCCAGATTAGAAAGTCCTTTGGACTATAAATATGTATCTAGGGTTATCGGAAAAGGATGACAATCACGTTCACAACAAACACAAATCAGGCGCATCGCCACCCCTTCTTTCGAGGGTTTCTCCCGGGTAAGCACCATGCTACCTAGATCGCATCTTGCGATCTAGGCAGCACAACGTTTATTCGTTTACCTTGTGTTGCTCGTCTGAAGCGTTGTTGATGGCGAGCACTTTATCGTAGATGTTTTGGAGCTTGCATAGATGCTTTTCTTGCGCATATCTGCTTAGCTGTGCCGTCCCTCAATATCTAGCTGCCCTTATACCTATCTAGGTGTAAGGGCAGCATCTTGCTTGCTCGTTACTTAGTAGATCCGATCTGTTATAGTTGCTCCTTGTTTTTCAAGGATTAGTTTAATATCCGTATGGTTAGGCCTTACAAACGGGTTGAACGATCCGGTAGTGCGTTAGGTGTGGTTTGTTAGTCCTAAGAGGGATGTTCGGAATTAACTTAATGTTGGTTTTTAGGCCTCTTTTAGGATTAGTTTTCCATTATCTTTCGTGTCTATTAGGCTCAACTACGCGTAGGATGTTCCGATCATACGGTGAAAACCCTAAACTGTCGTAGATTGGCTTAGCTTTGTTATGATCAAGCAGGATCCCCATGTCATTGAAAATCCAACATGAACCATGGGGCGATCGGCTCTTTGAGCCGATCCGCAGGGCAACCTGAGAGCCGATAGGGCTCGTATTTAATGTTTACGTGTCGCCATGCGGGAACTAATCGAAGCAATCCAACACCTTCCTGTCCGTATAGGTCAGGTGGCACGCCCTTGCGGCCGCCGTCGTGTGCCGGAGCATTTGCGGGACGACGTCGAGGGACCAGGGCCCGCTGCCGCCTTGGAAGCCTCCCGGCTCTTCGTGTTGCTTAACCACTGCTCGCCGGTGGGTTTTGGCAGGCAACAATACCTCCGCCCCCTGGGCCTGCTGGTTTCGCCGCAGATACGGCTGGGTCGAGGGCCGAGACTTGGGAGACCCCCACCACCTCGATACCCCCATCTGGAAAGGCATTGTCGCGGGGCTCGCAAACTTTCGGTCTATATCTAGAGTCGCCACTGGCAATGGGGAAACGACGGCTTTTTGGACTGACCTCTGGCTCGGAGACAACACCCTCCAAGATCAGTTCCCGAACCTCTTTTCCCACTCCACCCGCACGAATATCAACGTTGCCGCTGCCCTGGCTCCTGGCTTCCGCAGCACTCTGGAACCCCGCCTGTCGCAGGCCGCTGAGGCTGACCTTCGAAACCTTGCTATCGAGCTTAGCTCCGTGGCTATGAGCAGCGACACTCAGGATTCACGTTGGGACCGCCTCACTAACAAAAAGCTCTCGAACAAAAGTGTCTACTCCAATTCTTTCAGGCATCTGCAGATTGACGTGGTGGCGGAGAAAGTTTGGAAAAGCGCAGCTCCCCTTAAGTGCAAAATCTTCTGCTGGCTCGCTGTGAGGAAGCGCCTCCCAACCAACGAGCGCCGCTTTCGACATCGCCTTGGGAGCTCTGCAACATGCCTCTCCTGCCCTCAGGACGAGGATACTGACCACCTCCTCCTTCGCTGCCCCCGCGCCAACGAATTGTGGACCTCTTTCTTTCAGGATCCCCAAGCTCATGCCCCCTCCGGCCTTCCCGATATTTGGTCGTCGCGATGCAGGAACTATGAAGAAACCACCATCAGCACCGCCATCCTCTGGAATATATGGAAGAGACGCAACGCCAAGACTTTCAATGGAGTTGACGAAGACCTTGCCATGGTCCCCAGCAGATGCATCCAAGACATTAGACTTTGGGCTCATAGATGTACCACCCCCCTGCCTCCCTCTCTCTAAATAATTGGTGTAATAGCTTTGACCCACCTTGAAAGCTCTCCCCCCAGACAGACTCCCTCCTCCCTCTAAAAAGTTGTAATGATCCCCTGTACGCTTGTTCTTTATTATTGTTCAGGCTGGCGTAAGCCCGCCGTAGCCCAGTTCAAAAAATAATTTACTTTCCAAACTTTGCGATATAGTTGAACCTGTTACTAAGGTGAATAATTAACCAATTAAGCTTTCTATCATGTTGATCTTGGCGATCTCACTGCCTGGATTCTCACGGAGACTGGAATATTATCCTTAGAGCATGTCTAACAGACCCCTTAAAAGGGCCAAACCCGTATAATAACCGCCAGAATACGGGTTTCGGCTCTACCCGGCCGTCTAGCAGACCCCGTAAAAACAGTCCCCGTTCCGATTTTTGCTTTTTTCGATTACGGGGTGGACCCCCTACTTGTGCGGGGTGGGAGGCTGAATACATGGCCAACCCCACTCGTGGCGCGCTGAAGTTTCAGGAAATCGCAACTGCTTTCGACTCGTTGACTCTCCTGCACGCAGCCAATCGCGCCAGATCGAGATCCCGCGGGAGCTGCAGCTCGATGACGCGGCCGGCAGCGCCGGTGGGCGAGCAGGCGACGCTGCGCCTGGAGCAGGGCGCGGAGCAGGAGGCGGCGTCCCAGCCGGACATGGCGGCGTAGGGGTCGCTGAGCGCGGCGCGGAAGGCGTCGTTGAACACGCCGATCTGCCGATTCCGCTAGCTCTCGATTCAGCTAGCCCGCGATTCAGCTACTCTCCGCTAGCTCTCCACATGCGCGTGTGGCTTCCGCTAGCTCTCCAATTGCTCTCAATTCAGCTCGTCTCTGGGAGCAAACAAATCTCTGGGAGTCAGAGCAACACGTACCCAGCCCTCTTCTGTTCTACTGTTAATTTCGGTCAATTGCTCTCTGTTCGATTTGATGCTACATCATAGTTTGGGAGTGGCTAGAGGAGGAAGGAGAGGAGGAAGAAGAGGAAAAAAAGAAAAGAAAATTAATTTGGTATATTTCTAGAATATTCTCTTTTAAAGTTTAGGGATACGGGGTCTGCTAGCTCGGACAAATTTTCGGCTGATCGAAATCGAATACAGGGCTCTCTACTCGTGTTATACGGGGCAGAAATTTAGGGGGTCTGTTAGACATGTTCTTACCTTGCTGAATATGAAAGCTAGTTTGTGAGAAGAATTGAGATCAAGGTGCTGGACCGATAAGCCCACATCCCATGTGGGATTGCATTTGGAAACTGAAAGTTCCCGCAAGGGTTAAGATATGTATGTAAGGACAATGCAGAACACCATACCCTGCAGGTCAAAGCTGGCAAATGGGCACATCATACTTAGTGGCCAGTGTTCGGTTTGTGATTTTTCATTTCTCTCGGGCTAAATTGGTGTGGAGAAATCTTGGTCTGGACTTGAGATCAATGAGGGGTGTCAAATAAACAACTGTACTTGAGCTTCTTTTTTATGTCCAGAACACCTAATGTCGTCATTGGTTCCGGGCGAGGTGGCAACGAATGAAACATTAGGTGTAACTTGCTGGTATTTGTGGTGGAACCGAAGGAAAACTATGCATGGCGAGAAGGTACAGCAGCCATACAGATCAGCAATGTCGCTTGCGGCAATGACAGCAAACTTCAGGGCTTCTTATTCAGCTAGACCGAAGAAGGAAAGTATAACCTGGTTGAAGCCTCCACGTGATCATGTTAAAGTAAATGTGGATGCTTCCTTTGATGAGGATTCTCTTCGAGGAACAATAGAGGCTGTTGCTCGAGATGCAGCTGAGAATTTTATTGCAGCAAGCAATTCCAAACACGCGCTGAAGAAACGTATTTTGCTTGCTCAGACGGGGGATGTAACAAAATTGTCATGGATTTTGATTCCTTGACGTGTTCGAGATAATGGAGAATGGAGCACACACATGGGGTTGCTGCGGCAATTTTAGTAACTCTTTTAATGTTCGATGTAACACTTATTGCTAATATATAAAGATAAGCTGTGAAAAATAACTCTTTTGGTAGATTTCATCCGAAATATCGTATCTGGATTCTGGGGTGTGCTTCGCAATACAGTGGATATGATAATCTCAAGACTTAAACGTAAAATAAAAAGATGGTATTGATAAACAAAAATGCTACGGATGATCATATCTCTTCTACATAATCATGCTTACTGGGCAGCTCAGACTATCCTGATTTTTTTTTGTTCAGTGCTAATCCATTCTGGAGATCCTACATAGGCAATAGGCATTCACTAACTTGGCAACAGAGCCAAATGTACACAGAGATGTCTGGATTTGATTTCTCTTTCATGGAAATATATGCACACCAAGTCTCATACTTCACTGGAACCATACATGTGTTTTCAAGTTGCTGCACCTGCTGCATTTTATCACAGTAGGTACATTCAGAGCTGCCTATTTCCTAGTTAACATAAATGTCACAATTTAGACTCCAGGTACATCTATTTAGCAATTGATGTCAAAATCCCATTTTTCATGGGTATGCACAAAACTCAGATACACTATATCTTCAAATAATTTCATCAATGCATGCCCTCCACAAGAATCCAGCAAAATTTGCAGATGAAGTGCTCCTCTCATAAGGAAATGCTTCACTCGGTCTTTTGCAGCCACCCCAGCTGCATAAAAAGCCCAGCAAGAATTACTCCACGTGACAGGGTAATCTAGTTTTTTTATCAGTAGCAACACACAGGTTATGTCAGAATAACGGAATTCCAAGGGAGCAGACAACATTAACATAAGAAGGTACCTTCCATGCATACATCACGAAGAAAGCAACCGTATCTGCTGACCAGACAATTGCGAATGATTTCACAAAGAATGGGATGATAACGTTGATCAGAGGGACCAGGATAAACAAATAGTTGAGAGCCTCTTTCTCCTTGTTTGAGCAGTCACGGGCCCGAAGAGAAGGTATAGCTGCAGAAGTAGATAGTTCCGATCAGTATTGTGTTACAGTTTATTTCTTTCTTGGGCATCAACATTGAACCAAAGTATTCACAAATTACAATATTTAGATTGCAGCTTCAAATCGATGCAACATCGGAGAGGCTGGATCTTATTTATGTTTCTTGCATGAATTTGGTGGCTTATGCTATATGAATATGCATCCAGATTAAAATCCAAGTTGCAAACTGAGTTACAGCGAAATAAAATTTAACTTTCAAAAGTGCTTTATTTCCCTTATTGTGGAATAGCATCACTTTTGTTTTATTTCAAGCTATCGTAAGCCTGATATGTTAACTGCAACAATTCATCTGAAGTTTTTATGATAATATATTCAGTTAAGATATTTGGTGGCTATAGTGAAAGATTACAATGAAAAAGAATGTCCACTACAACTCATTTTTCCAGCCAATATGTCTAGAACACAATAAACAAACGGCACTGTATATAAAGACTGGTTGCCTTTTAACTTCTTCGTTTTAACAATAGAACAAAACTTTTGCCATCTGGTATGCCAATTGCCAAATGTGGACCCAAAAAACTAGCAGGATGAGCTGCAACAATGAAGTTTTATAGCTACTGAAACTCCATATTCCCTTTATCAGATCATTCGCCGTGTTGTTAGTACTAGTTACTGTTACAGTACGCCCATGGCCATGGATACTCGTTTACTACATCATACTGCCTGCTGTTGATGGCATATAAACAGCATTACCAATACCAGCAGAATAGCGAGTCAGAAACAGGTTCAAATGATGCTCTAACTAGGCATTAATTTGCTGAAAACGCATGTCTTACTTACTGAACATCCAGATGGACCACATCCCTATGAGCCTCCAAATGTCCGGCTCGCTGGAGGGAAACACGAGGTTGAAGGAAAGGGCTCCGCCGGCAAGCATGGAGGCGTACGCCTGGACCTCGAAGATGGTGTACAGAGTGGAACCTGGCACGGCGGGGTTCTTGCTGGCGGTGGACGCCCTCGGCGCAAACGTCGCCGCGGTCTTCTGCACAGCCTGCTCAAGGAGGACACCCACAGTATCAGTTAAAGCTGGAGGAATTTCGCCGTGGAAACGGGGTCCAAGTCCAACGCCGGAGCAAGTACCGACCTTCTTGAGCTCCTTCTCGATCTTGGGGTTAACTACCGGCGGCGGCTTCTCGGCCGACGGTTCGGTGCCCTCTCCTTCCGTAACCGCGCCAGCGGTGGCACCGTCGGAGCCATCGGAGCCCGCCCGCGTTAAGCTGGGCCGCCGCCTCCGGGTGGTGCTGCCAGCGCTTCTACAGGGAAGAGACGCCGCCGGCAACCGCAGCGCAGCTGCGACCGGCGGGAACGCGCAGCCGCCGCTGAGCGGGATGTTTAGCAAGGGGTGCATCGTTGTTGAGGTTTTTCTTTCTGCGGGGAGGCTGGAGGCGCAGGAGAGGCGAAGGGATGGGGAACGGGAGGTCCTCCCGAACACAGCGAATTTACCGGCGCCGGTAGGTGCCGGCGTCGTATCCACCGTTCGACACCTGCGTGGAGATCTGGATAGCTTTTCACGGGTATAACGAGTTCATTTTTATACTAAGCCTGTACGTTGGGAATACTCCAAGTACAACCTGTCATGGTGTCAGGCTACCGCACTATCGTCAATATCTTATCCCTTTCTCGCCCACCGACGCTTGACTCTCTTTCTTGCCTCACTTCTGAATCTTGCAACCGGAGAGGGGAACCAGGAGAGGGAAGCGGCAAAGCTTGGATGTGGCGCCGGAGGGCGCGGCTGATGCGGCCCCTCGACTCATTCCCCCTCGAGAGAGCTCTGGAGCAGGGTGTGGGGAAGTCTCCGGTGACCTGGTTTCAACGACGGGCTCGACGGGATGAGTGATGGCTTCCTCAACATCGTCACATCTGGCCGGCGCGGTGCACAGATGACGCTGCAGTCACCGGTGTCCTTCGTCGACATTGGCCGCTTCTCTTACATGCCTGCAGGTCCGGCAATCAACAGGCCATCGTTTCTTGTTAATTTGTTTCTTGGTCTAATGATGTCGAATTTTATTATTCCATTCATACTTGGCTTGCGAATTTTGTGTGGATCTTGTTTCAGCTCTGTCAGCTAATCTACTTGCTCCAATTCATATGAATTTCCTTGATAGGTGAATCAAGTTCAGAGGTAAGTGGTGGCATCGGTGCTGAAGCGCTGCACGGTATATGGATTTTTGTTTTCTCTTGCTCAAGTTTACTCAACTTAAATTTTGGTTGTCCGCACGTGGCCTTGTTGTGGTGCAACTGATGTAAAGCATTGTCAAAAGATGACGTGTGAAACAATGGGATACGAGTTTCTGTATGACATGACATATCTTATCTGAAATTTGGTTGTTTTTTAACCCCCTTTTTTTGGTGGTTTGGCACTGTTATCAAACTATGTGATGCTCTTTTACTATGCCGGAGGTAAAGTGAAATTGTATGGAAATAATGATTCATGGATCTTGGAGTATAAAATTGGAAATAACTTTTCTGAAATATGGAACTTTTAAATTTTATAATCCATATTAGACGGAAAATATAGAGAATGCAACACATTTGCAATATCGTTAAATCAATGAAACATGATATGAAGCAATTATGGATTGCGAGATCCGAATGAAACTTATGTGAATATGTCTTCGAACTTTTCTAGGAACGCAGATTATTTTAATTTGCAAATGTACACATTATGCACGGAGTGTCTTACCATCATATGTTTTGCGCATATTTCATAGTGGTTTCAAAAATTGAGTAGTTTCACCGGTTAAACAAAAGTTCCATTAAGTTGGCTCACTTGAGAGGTTTCATAAAAGTTTCATAAGTTTCAAGTATATTTCAATTTAGTTTAATTAGTAAAGTAATTCCACACATATTTCAAATTTGCTTAACAGAAGTTCCATTAAGTTGGCACATTTTAGATGTTTCACAAAATTCCATAAGTTCCACGCATATTTAGCTTTAGGTTATGAAAGGCTCCGTTGATTCCAAGCATGTGAAACTTATATGAACCATTCTTGGATGTTTAAATAAGAGAATTTAATAACTAAGGTAAGGTCTTTTGTGCAAATGTTCATACTGAATAGAAGGTAATATTGGAAACCCTCATCAAATTGACTACTTGAGAGAAACATATTTAAAATTCGTATAACATCTATGAAGCTTCCAAGAAATTATATTGAAACATAAAATCCATGTGAAACCTTGGTGAATCCAACTGATACTTGAGTGAAACATTAGTGAGACCCACATGAAATTCTGAAGTTTTACCAAACAAAAATAACCAATTTAGAGGTAGGCCATTATCAGTGAAAAACACAAAACAACAATCGAACTCGAAGATATGTTTCTATTCGAAGGTGCATGGCCAGTAGGCCATAATCATTGAGTGAGTGTATGAGAGAGCAAGCTATGAGGAGTACCCATTCTCTTCTTCCGATTTAAGAATCCCGAAAACACTAGTAAGTGCATGTGCCCAAAGTTCAAAGGATTAATCCTATATTTTGTCATCGTTCGAAAATGTTGAATCTGGTTGCTCTAGAGCTACTAAGGAAGGTATTTGTCTAGTTTCCTTCCGTTATCAAAATTATCAGTTTATCAATATTTGTTCAGTCAATGTACATATAAGTTCCAATTGGTTCACATTTATTTCGATAATGAATGGTTCATATGTATGTATTTTACAAGTTAAGAAATATATAAAGCACAATAATGTTTCCATGATTTATTGCAATTGTTTCACATTTTCTTCCACAATTAAGCTTGTGCTTCACAAATAATTTAATAATTCATGGGCTATAGCATTTTGTTTTGCAAGTTTACCATGGAATTCTTCTATGTTTCAGTTTATCGGGCATGTTTCACAATAGTTTGAAATTGATGGAGATTGTTTCAATGACTATTTGAATGTGCTTCGGTAGTTGAAAATGGAATCCCTCCATGCTTGAACTGTTTCACTTGGATGAACATGGTTCACATTAGTTTGAAATGGGTGGAACGTGTTTTACTTTTATTTGGTATCAATGTAAGATCTAGGTTACAATTGTTTCACAAATAATTAAATAATGCATGGCATACGGAACTGTGTTTTACAAGTTCAACAAAGCATGTTCCACAAGTTTCAATAATGTTGGCATATAGAAATGTGTTTCACAAACTTCAATAATGCATACATATGGATTGTATTTCACAGGTTGTGTGTTTCAATTAGATGGTAATGTTTCACATTAGTTTGAAATGGATGGGTGGTGTTTCACATCATTTTGTATCAATGTAAGATTTAGGTAAAAAAAAATTCAAGAGTTATTTGATAATGCATGACCTATGAGATTGTGTTTCACAAGGTCACCATGTTTGTTTCAAAACCATAAGAATTTTTGCACGATTTATCTATATTGTTTCACATTCAAACAATCTAGTTGTTGACTTACATAATTAAGCCATTGTTTCACAATAATTTAATAATGTTCATGGGCTACTAACTGGGGATAAAGAATTTTCAGTCCCCTTCCTTACTGCTTGGCCTTGCCGCCAAAAAATTCGAGAGAAAATCGAGAAAAGAAGAAGTATTCATCCACGTTTTCTTACGAAACCCCTTTTATTTTGAGTATAATTCTACTTACTTTTATCCAATCTTAAAAAAATATTCCTGGCGGATGAAGGGTGTTACACTTTTTTGTATACACGTAAGATATATGTTCCACTTTTCCAAAAATAATTCAATAATGCATGGGCTATTTAAATGTGTTTCACAATTTTACATGCAATCCTTCAATTGTTTTAATTGGATGAACATGTTTCATATTAGTTTGAAGAGTGAGTTTTTTTAATCAGTGTAAGATCTAGGTTACAACTGTTTCACAAATAATTCAATAATTCATGGCATATGGAAATGGGGTTCACAAGTTTAGCAAAACATGTTTCACAAGTTTCAATAATGCATGTCCTATGGAAATGTCTTTCACAAGTTTCAATAATGTATGGGCTATGGGTATGTCTTTCACAAGTATTCCAAATAATTTAATAATGCATGGCATATGGAACATGTTTCATAAGTTCAAAATGGATGGTGATTGTTTCATTTTGTTAGTCTCGATGTACGATAGAAGTTTCAATTGGTTCATATTTATTTCAATACTGAATGGTGCGTATGTATGTGTTTCACAATGTTAAGAAATATATAAAGCATAAGAATGTTTCCATGATTTATCGCAATTTTTTACATTTAAAATCGAGTTGTCGGACTTCCTTAAGCTAGTGTTTCACAAATAATTCAATAATGCATGTGCTATAAGATTGTGTTTCACAAGTTGACCATAGAATCCTTTTATATTTCAATTTATCATACATGTTTCATAATAGTTTGAAATGGATGGAGTGTATTTCAGAAGTTGAAATCGGCTATTTGAATGAGTTTCATAAGTTGAACATGAAATCCTTCAACTGTTCACTTGGATAAACATGTTTCACATTAATTTGATATGGATGGACTATGTTTCACTTTTTTTTGGTATGAATGTAACATCTAGGTTACAATTATTTCACAAATAATTCAATAATGCATGGTATATGGAAATGGGTTTCACAAGTTGACGGGTTTCACGGGTTGACCATGGATTGTGTTTCACAAGTAATTCAATAATGCATGTCAATAATGCATATACTATGGATTGTGTTTCACGGGTTGACCATGGAATCCTTTTAGCGTTTCACTTGGATGGTGATGTTTCACATTAGTTTGAAATGGATGGGCAGTGTTTCACATTATTTTGTATCAATATAAGATCTAGTAACAATTTTTTCACAAGTAATTCAATAATACATGGCATATGAGTTCCGTTTCACAAGGTCAACATATTCATTAGAAAAGCATAAGAACTTTTGCATGATTTATCTATATTGTTGCACATTTAAATAATCTAGTTATTTCACTTTCATAATTAATCGAATGTTTCACAATAATTTAATAATGTGCATGGTCTATAAGAATGTGTTTCACAAGTTGACCACCGAATCCTTCTAATGTTTCACTTCGATGGGAGGTTTTCACATTTGTTTCAAAGAGATGGAGGGTTTTTTCAACTTTTTTTTTGTATCAATGTAGATATAGGTTCCACGTTTTCCCAAAATAATTCAATAATGCATGTGCTATTTGAATGAGTTTCGAAAGTTGAACATAGAATCCTTCAATTGTTTCACTTGGATGAACATGTTTCACATTAGTTTGAAGAGTGTGTTTTCCTTTTTTTTTCAATGTAAGATCTAGGTTACAATTGTTTGACAAATAATGCAATAATGCATGGCATATGGAAATGTGTTTCAGAAGTTTAACCAAACATGTTTCACGAGTTCCAATAATGCATACCTTATGGAAATGTCTTTCACAAGTTTCAATAGTGCATGGCCCATGGAAATATTTTTCACAAGTATGCCAAATAGTTCAATAATGCATGGCCTATGGCACATGTTTCATAACTTTGAAAAGGATGGTGGTTGTTTCATATTTGTTAGTCTCTATGTATGATAGAAGTTTCAATTGGTTCACATTTATTTCAATAACGAATGGTCCTTATGTATGTGTTTCACAAGTTGAGAAATATATAAATCATAAGAATGTTTCCACGAGTTATCGCAATTGTTTCACATTTAAATAATGCATGGACTATTTGAATGTGTTTCACTTCGATGAACATGGTTCACATTAGTTTGAAATGGATGAACATGGTTCACATTAGTTTGAAATGGATGGATTTTTTTCCATTTTCTTTGGCATCAATATAAAATCTAGGTTACAAATGTTTCGCAAATACTTCAATAATGCATGGCATATGGAAATGTGTTTCATAAGTTCAACAAAACATGGTTCACGAGTTTCAATAATGCATGTCCTATGGAATTGTCTTTCACAAGTTTCAATAATGCATGGCCTATGGAAATGTTTTTCACAAGTATTCCAAATAATTCAATAATACATGGCCTATGGCACATGTTTCATAAGTTTGAAAAGGATGGTGGTTGTTTCATATTTGTTAGTCTCGATGTATAATTAAGTTTCAATTGGTTCACATTTATTTCAATAACGAATGGTTCGTATGTATGTGTTTCACAAGTTGAGAATTATAGAAATCATAAGAATGTTTCCACGATTTATCGTAATTGTTTCATATTTAAATAAGCTAGTTGTGGCACTTCCTAAATCTAGTGTTTCACAAATAATTCAATAATGCATGTGCTATAAGATTGTTTTTCACAAGTGGAGCATGGAATTCTTCAAAAAAATTCAATTTATCGAGAATGTTTCACAATAGTTTGAAATGAATGGAGTGTATTTCACAAGATGGAATGGGCTAATTGAATGTGTTTCACAAGTTGAATATGGAATTCTTCAACTGTTTCACTTTGATGAGCATGTTTCACATTAGTTATAAATGGATGGATTGTGTTTCACTTTTCTTTGATATCAATGTAAGATCTAAGTTATAATTGTTTCACAAATAATTCAATAATGCAAGGCCTACGGAAATATGTTTCAGAAGTTCAGCAAAGCATGTTTCACAAGTTCCAATAATGCATGGCCTATAGAAATGTGTTTCAGAAGTTTCAATAACGCAAGCCCTCTGGATTGTGTTTCACGAGTTGACCATGTGATCCTTCTAGCCTTTCACTCGGATGGTAATATTTACAATTAGTTTAAAATGGATGAGCGGTGTTTCACATTATTCTGTATTAATGTAAGATCTAGGTAAAAATTGTTTCACAAATAATCCTATAGCCCATGCATTGTTGAATTATTTGTGAAACATTGGCTTAATTGTACAAGTAAAACAACTAAATTATTTAAATGTGAAATCACTGCGATAAATCGGGGAAAAGTTCTTATGCTTTATATATTTCTCAACTTGTGAAAATTATACATACGAACCATTCGTTATTGAAATAATTGTGAACCAATTGGAACTTCTATCGTACATTGAGATAGACAAAAAATGAAACAACCTCCATCCTTTTCAAACTTATGAAACATGTTCCACATGGCATATTATTGAATTATTGGTAAACTTGTGAAACGCATTTCCATAGGTCATGCATTATTGAAACTTCCAAAACACATTTCCATAGGTCATGTAGTACTGAAACTTGTGATGCTTTTGAAACATGTTTTTCTGAACTTGTGAAACACATTTCCATATGCCATGCATTATTGAATGATTTGTGAAACAATTGTAACCTAGATCATACATTGATACAAAAAGTAAAAATAAACACACTCCATCCATTTCAAACAAATGTGAAATATGTTCATCCAAGTAAAATAGTCAATGGATTCTATGTTCAACTTGTGAAACACACTGAAATAGCCCATGCATTATAGAATTATTTGAGGAACAGTTAGAACCTATATCTTGTGATACGAAAAAGTGGAACACCCCCCGTCCATTTGAAAGCAATGTGAAAACTCTCCCATGGAAGTGAAAAACCACATCTTGTGAAACACATTCATATAGCCCATGCATTATCAAAATGTTGTGAAACACTCGCTTAATTTTGGAAGTGCAACAACTAGATTATTTGAATGTGAAACAATAGCGATAAATCCCTTGAGTTAATGTTATGGACATTTGCAGGGAAATATTTAAAATCCATTAGATTCATACACGTTTCAAAGTAGTGTTAGAACAAATATATCCATCAGGTTGATGTCTCAAAGAGGTTTCATAAAAATGCGTTAGTATCACATATATTCAAAAAAAATGCATAAGTCCCAAAAGGATGAACCATGATCAAGCTTAAAAAATCATAGTATAAAATGTTGAACCATGTTACAAAAGAGAAATTAATGGAGTTGGATTATGCCATTGTACAAAACATTGAATTGAGTTGGTCTGGAACTACTGAGTTAGGTCTTGGCCTAGTCACCTGAACATGTGCTATCATTTGACTCTACCAAGCGGTGCAACTCCTATGTGAAACCATTATGGAACCGACTATAATTTGAGTGGAACATAAGTAAAACTCGCATATCATCTCTAAAACCCCAAAGGAATTACAATGAAATATGAAACGCATGTCAAACCTTGATGAACTGTACCAGAAAAACACTCAAACATCAATGAAAGCAAACTGAAAACTACAAAGTTTGAACCAAACATAAATGACACACCATCACGACGCTTGTAAGCTAAGAGATGGTGTCAGAAATGATTCAACTACGGAGGGAGGGGGCCACTCGACGAACGAGAGTCAAGAGGTGACTATGTGGCAGTCGTATGCACGGGAGACAAGAAGGCGGTAGGCAGTGTTGTAGACTATGGAGAGAAGTGGGCGACGATGGAGTTTAACGGGTTTAGGGGAACCTTTTTTTTCACTTTTCGTCTTATAATTGAATTTTGGAAAGGTTTCACAAATGTTTCATCGGGATAAAATAGATTTCTCAAATGATAGTCTGCGAAAAGATATGAAGGATTATTTTTGTGTAGTACATTATTTTTTTATGGGATTGAGATGTTTGAGAATCTATTAGTTTCACAAATAACAAATAGCTTCAATCATTGTAATAATCACTCCGTAATTTCTCTTCTTCTACAGATTCCATGGTATAAAAAATGGTAATGCTTCCGTAGGCATACATAGGGCATGTTATCACCGTGTGTAGAGACATATTTAAGCTTCATTAGTTTCATACAAATATATAATTTCATTAAATTAATGTTTCAAAGAGGTTTCCTAAAAGATGCGTTAATCTGACATATATTTCAAAAATGTAGAAGTTTTATTAAATAGGCTCGTGTTTCAAAAAGGTCTTAAAAAATGCTCCACGAGATTTGCACATATTTGTATGTTTCGGAATAATTCTATTAGTTTCATGTGCAAGAAAAAAAACAATGAACTTAGCTAGATTAGATGTTTTACCAAGATAATCATTCTTTAAAATATCTGGAACAATAATTTGTAGCAATAGCACTACATCTGGCAAAAAATTGCTTGCTCTCTCCCACGAAAGAGTTTCACAAATTCTAGACAAGTTTTAAAAAGTTTCAGTTCAAGCTTCACAAAATTTTCATAGTATATCAGAGCAAACAATTCACATAACATACAAAAGAATGAACCATGTTTCCCAGATATTATAGATAGTTCTGACAAATTCACAATTTTTAAAGGAAAAACATGAAAAGGCGAGTTTAGCGAAAGAACTCATGAACAGAAGAGATCACATCATTTTCTTGGTGGAGGCCTAGCCAGATTATTTGCTGCAATCAGAACTTGGAGAATAGAATTCTGAATCAAATCGATTTGAAGGGAAACAGGAGTGAAAGGCTAATAGGAAGATCTGAACCCAGGGAGAGTAGTGGCTTCGGGCGTCGGCGTCGAGCGCGTGGTGGCCGCCGAAGCTGAGCGTGAGGCGGCGGGCCACGTCCATGTTGGCGACGGCAAGGGCGAGCTGCACGGAGTTGCGCGGCAACGATTTCGGCGTGGTGGAGTCGGGCGCCAAGGAGCACGGGAGAAGATGGTGGCGGCGGGGCACGGACTAGCGGCGGCGCAGGAACCCTAGGTCCCTAGCGCCGGGAGGCGGGGACTTCACTGCATCTCCGTTTTATCGATGCGTCGCTGGAGATAGGATGAAGAAGATGAGGCAAACGCACGTGGGTGGGGCCAACGAGAATACATACACGGTAATCAGACGATGTACGGTACAGAAAATACAAAAGCATGGGGTTGCCATACACAGGGCGCTGGCGCGTTGTGATTGGACGAAGCAACTCCGGTAGGTGCAGGCGTCTGTAAAATCGAGTTTTCGGAGGTCCTCCCGCCTTCACCTTCTGGCCGTGGCCGCCCCACGAACACCGTGGCTTTTCTTCTCTCTGTCACTTAGTATAAACAGTAGGCCGTAGCCCTACCTTAAATTAATAAGGCCGTTTTCGGCAGATACATAGTGCATTACACAGCTTACACAGCTTACAAGCCTCAAAGAAACAAGCGCACGAAAGATAAGAAAGAAGCTTTGCTTGAAACACCGAGACCATCGTCTTCCGGAATGACGATACATGGGAGGACGGACCATAGGAGGCGCCATCAACGAAAGAAATCCTCACATCGCTTCGAGATGAACATACTCCACCCGCTCACGGTCTCTGACTCCGAAGAGGGATCCCATCCCTCTCGCTCAGGATCGCAGAGCGCCGCACCGTCGAGAATCAGAGAGGTTCCCCCAAGAACACTCCAGAGCAGCGTTGAGGTCCATTGAAGAGATCGAGATCAGCTGCTGCATCAGACAACACACCACAAGCACCTCCAACCCACAGCACCGCCACCAGGAACACGCGAGCCGACGAACGAAGACGCATCAGGAAGAACGGCAAACAGGAAGCAGCAACCACCACAGGACCGGAGATTGACAAGCAACCTCCCGCCTGACAAAAGATGAAGAAATACTACTCCTCATACGAAATGCAATAAATCTAGCAATAGTATTTCAATTAATTAATTTAAAATAAATTCATGTCATTTTTTGTATGTCAAACATCATCACTTTTGTACTTATATATGGGTGAGGATTGAGTGAAACTTTTTGGTCCAAAGGTTTGTAGTAATATGGTTTAGGGCAATGCATACGATCTTTGTCGGACTTCGACTTTGAAACAGTAGGGTATGGAATGAGTGATATCCATTGATATCCAAACTTTATAACAGTACAGTCTATGTACAACGGAGGAGGCAGGAAAATATGAAGGAGTCAACTGAAAGAAAACACAGCACCGAATTTGTTAGGGATGGCTGGATTAACAAAAATGCCAACTTTTGAGAGGATGTTTTGCATAAAAAAGCAGGACATAAAAAAGCAGGAGTATATAGTGAAATTAACCTAAATAGTTCTATATATATCTAAAATCACCCACATGTTTTTTTTTTCAATTTCACCGTACTTTCTCATGTTTATGTTGTATTTATTCCGTAAAGTTGCTTTTAAAAGGTAAATTAAAGCATATTATCTTCAAATCTGCGCATATATGTTATACATTCACATTATGTGAAAAACCATATAACTAAAAAGGGAACCTTGAAATTCTAATTTATTTTGAAGCTTAAATATAACAAAGGAATTTCCCATGAGATAGGACCTAATGTTTTATTTCTATAATGTTTGCACTAGAAGATTCTTATAAGATTAATTCCAATAAAATATGTTCCTATAAATCAAACAAAAAATGTAAGAAAAATTCTCATAAAATTTAAATCCTACACAAATCCTATACAAATCAAAGAGCCCTACGTGTTGTGGAAAAAGAAAACTCACTCAATAGTCACCTTGCCCATCCGGCTCAAACCCGACGGACCGATTTCAGGAGTCACATATTGGAAGGTGCCACCCAACCAATTGCCCTGACCTGGTAAAGATGGGCTCTTCCTCGAGCAACGCCCGGGACGCGGCTGCGCCGCCGCCGTCGCCGCCGCCATCTCCTCCTCCTGCGGCGCCGGCGCCCCTCCACGTGATGGACGCGGAAGAGGACGACGAGAACGTGAAGCAGCTCAACGAGTGCGCCGCCCTCTACCTCTCCCTCCAGGCACATCCCTTTACCCCCGCACGTTCTCTCCCCGTTCCTGATTTGCTCTGCTGCTCGCAAATCTCACATTTGCTCAATCACCAGCCTTGATTCCTCTGTCCCCTTGTCTTGCAGGACTGCCTCGTCGAGTCCGACCGCAACTGGAAAGCCTGCCAAGCACGTAAGCATCGCTACAGAATTTCACTTCCTTTTTCTTCACTGTAGATGGCAAATCTGTTGCAGTATGTTTAACTGGTAACCCACCCTGCTAAGTTGCCGCTGTTGGAGCTAAGTTTTCTGTTCAATGGTTTGCGATTAGACGGAACTCAACTTTTAATTTTGCCAACCCACTGTAGATGCCACCAAATCCGTTGCAACTTATTGAGCTGGTAACCCACCCTGCTAGTTTGCCATAGTTGGAGCTAAGTTTTCTGTTCAATGGTTTGTAGTTAGGCAGAACCTGGACTTCTAAGTATCATGGTTCAGATTCAGGTTGAACTGCTTAGTGTCACTACCTGCATTTGAACCAAAAACTGTAAAAGTTTTATGTAGCTGATGTAAATTCACTTAATCATTCTAGAGCGATGTCGACAGCTTCTCTTGCTCCATCACGTCGCGCAATTAGTGTTGTTATCTTCTGTCATTTGTGATACCCATAACCATCCAAGATAACTCACCGTATCAGGATGTGCGGTGTATATCTTCTGTCATTTGTGGCATTGGTTATATTGTCACACACGCTGAAATTTATTTTACATTTGATGCGTCTTCACGATAATGTGCAGTATCTTATATTGATTTTTCAAAAGAAGTTGATCATTCATGAGGCTTTTCTCCCACGTTCATCAGCGTCAGGCATTAAGATTCAAATTAGCACCAATCTCCTAGTGTTGCATTTTCGTTCACACAGTCACATCATTGATTGTTTAGAAAATAATAGTATTAACGAAACCTGCAGCCGCACTTGGTTTTATTTTTGGTATTACAAGATTTACTGCCATAAGGTCATCCTCACTCAAGGGGTCCCAAGGACAGATGTTGTGATTTCAGCTACCTTGTGTGGTGCTCCGAATTAAATTAATGAATGTAGCATTCCTTTAATGAAAAAGAAAGAGATAATCCCGTTCTGATAGTTATAGTCATACACATTTCTCGCTTTCTTCTACACAAATTGTCACTCATAAAATGGATTGCTGTTTACGTCGCATAAATTCTTAGACTTGAGCTAACCAGCATTTTGTCACCTCTGATGAAATGCAGATGTTCAAGCCTTAAAAGCCTGCGAGGCGAGCAGAAACAAAAATGAAAAAGCATGAAATATTTCCAGGTGCAGGTATATAATACGTATACTTTTGGCTAAATTTTTATGAAACCCACTTACTGCAGTTTGCTTCACATAGACCTGAAACTGTGTATTTGTTTTCACCAGTCTCAAGCCATCTCATATCATCTTGATGAAGACAAACAAATAACGTGCTGGAGTTCTGGGGTGTTGATGGAGAAGTTCTGTAACATCACAAATTATAGTGTAGTTTCGACCGAAAAGACATAGATGAACAGGTTGCTTTTATCGGCAACAATCAGTGTACTATATTGAATGTTTCAACCAGCACTTGCCATTTCTTGAAACGTTGATAAATGGGAGCAGTATTAGCATCTTCGCTTAAACATCTACTAATAGCCAAATGCGAATCAAGCTACTATTGCCACACAAAAATAGCTGTAGGCTCTTTACCTGTCTGGTTTGGATTATGTGGTTGTGTCGAATTATATGCTAGGTACAGCTTACCAATCACAATGATATTATGCTCGGGCACAAAGGGAGACAGCACGAGCTGCATTCTTCAGGTGGCTTTATAATCGTATATCTACAGGCATCCCACTCTATTGATTTCCACTGGACAAACTAAAACTAGAATTACACAAACCGTTTACTGCCAAAATTAACAAAAATTATCAGCACTTGGGGCTTACATTATTGACAAAAGTATTGAGTTCCGATGTTTTATGAGAATTATGAGAAGGTAGTCAGTTGTTGCTCCATGGTTCTTATTTCCATTTGACCTCTCAATCAACTAGCCTCTTCTTCGGAGGCTGGAACGAACTTAAGTGAGATACTGTTGACGCAGTGCCGCTCATCAGTCGGCGTGTTGAACCCCTCCCCTTTGAACACATGCCCCAGATGTCCTCCACAAGCAGCACATGTGATCTCAATTCGCCTCCCATCAGGATCCACCTAGTAGCAATTGAAGAGATGTGACCTCCGTCAGGATCTGGGCATGGAATGAGCAGAAAAGAAAGAGAAATAACTGTATGTGAACCAATACCGTCCGTTTTATGGCTCCAGGGAATCCTTCGTAGAATGCTGGCCAACCACACCCTGAGTTGAACTTCGTAGATGATTTGTACAAGGGGGTTCCGCAGCCAGCACATCCGTAAGTACCCTCGCTAAACAACTTGTCATATTCACCTGTTCCAGGGTACCTGAAACAAAAATGATCAAATGAAATTTATCGTGGCTATGCTGTTTTTAGGTTACCAGACTACCATATGCAAGATGTCATAAATGTAATTTTTTGTTCTTTCATAACAGAATCAGAGATCAGTAAAAAATCAGAACACAAACACAAACTGGTAAATGGGACAGCACAAATGCAGGTAATGGATGTATGATACAAACTACATAGAGTCAGCTCACATGCCATTTTATGATCAAACAACTATATTTATGTTGTATTCGGTTAAAGTGTAAATCCCATAATAATCAATTGTATGAAGTATGACCTACAAAGAAAACTAAATGCAGAGTAATACTCTTTTAATGCCATAAAGCACCTCTCGAGCTTTCTCAAGTTTCATATTCTAGTTCCAGATCAGTAGATATTCTGATAGTTCAACTAATGAACTTGTTCATGCTTCATGGACAGGCAAAAAATTAACTTCCTACACTTGAGCTTATTGACAATACAGAAAACAGAATAGCAGATCTGTTGAGAGAAGTACTGCCTCCTTCTCAAATTAGGATGCCTATAGTTTTCAGTCAAAGTCAAACTTTTTAAAGTTTGAGTAACTATGTATAAAAAAAATATCAGCATCTAAAATTTTGAATGCACATAATATGAAAATATATTTCATGATGGTTTTAAAAATATTAAATTGAGATTATAAATGTTGACACGTTTTTCTACATAGTTGGTCAAACTTTAAGAAGTTTGACTTTATCCAAATACTATAGGCATCCTATTTTGGGATAGAGGGAGTATAATACATACTAACAAAATCTGGTTGCTGGCCTACAATGTTAGTGGAATACAAATGTTTCTAGTTTCTAAAAAAAAGTCCAAGTATTACTAGTTACATAGCATTTTCTTTCTCCAGACGTGTTTTTACCAATAGAACTTTTACTACTCTGCATACAATCATTTGTGCATGTGGCAGTCTAACTTTGTGTAAAAGAAATTTCTAGTTCATCCTCAAATTGATTGTAGACAACTAGAATATGGTTGTGCTTTTGGACTAAAAGAGTATCATGAGATTGTAGCGGAATATACACTGTCGTAATTAACTTCACTGTAGCATCTCCTACACTACCATGTTATGTGGTTGTGCCCAATGTCATGTTGGTGATATAATGTTTTTGTAATAACTACTAAAAAAGCATGCACAATAGCAAGTTATGTACTAAAGATTGAAGATAGTATCAAAATTGTTGAGAAACAAATCTTCCGTCATGTTTCAACAAGAAAACTTAGTAGATGACTTGATCTCGTGAAAGAAAACGTAGGGCGTGACTTAATTTTAGTGTCTAACAAGATTCATGGTGAAGACTGAAAAGGGTGTATCAAAATTCTTAACAATCCAAATCTGGCAGTCATGTTTCAATAAGAAAACATAACTGGCACAATCTTGTGATCCATCAGTATGTGTTGCCATGCTATGCAAAATAAGAACACGGCAAACTTCTGCCGGATAAAGCCAGGATTGTTTGCTAAACACTTGAAAAAACAGCCAATGTTTGTGTCACGTCGAATCGTCGATGCATTGCAGCTAGGACTTGCAGTGGCATGCCGATACTGATGGCAGTGCCCAGGTTAATTACACATGTTCAAGTACGGTTCAACATGTACACCATTTGCACTTGCTGAACGCACTAACGAATTGACCTGTAAATTTATTCTGTAGAAAGAAAATGGACCCGTGTTTGTTGATCACAGCATATAGCCAATGATTCCATCATATTCTTTATCTGATCAAAGTGCTGAAGCGCATCAACATAAATCACACAATTGATTCCAGGAGGGAAGACAGAGATCAAATCATCTAACGTTCTTACTCGGTGCCTTTGCGGCGGAGGATGCGGAACTGCTCCGGCGTGAGGATGGCCTCCCACTCCTCCTCCGACTTCTGCACGGGCCCCGGCGTCGGCGCAGACGAGGACATCGCCACCACGACGCCCGGCAACCGCCGTCCCAGCGTCCTGCTGGAGCACCGGCCGGCGGCCGGTCTGACCGCCGGGCAGTACGCGCGCGAGCACGAGAGGGAGGCGGCCCGAGGGGCCGACGCGGCGGCGGGGGAGGGGGCGAGGAGGAGGGACGAGAGCGCGGAGAGGGGGCGCGTGGCGGGCGGCGCGGCGGGGTTGGCATGGAGGGACGCCATCCTGAGCTTCAGCAGATGCTGGACGCCCATCTTCTTTTCGTTTTTTCAGGCAGATGTAGCGCAAGGGCTTCCTTTCGTTTTCGGACGCTGATTGCTGATAAGGTTCTGTGGACGACTTGTGTGCTCCTACCGTCCTGAAGGCATACTGTAATTTCATATAGAACGGGGCTAGCTCTCTGTTCTCTGTTAGGAATTTCTCCAGATTCCTACCAATGTTTCCAGCTAGATTCTTTGGGTTTCAGTTTGTGATGAAATGATGGCAAAGACACATAAATCGCAAACCAAATGGAACCAGACTGACTAGTGAATGAGTGCCTACAATCTGGAGTTTCTCCTCTCTCGGAAGTCTGCGTCATTGTTGTTCAACTTCAGACGAGCTTCAAAATCATGACACCTAGTATAAACTGCGGATTTATATCAGTGCCCTTAATCCTGATGCCAACATGTCCCTTCGATAGATAGTCGCATTCCAGTAAAATAAACTTAATCATGAAGAAATGATATGTATTCTAGACAGGTCACCAAAATGAAATATAGACGGGAAGATCAACAAGTGGCATCGAGAGGAGGATCATATCTTTGGAGTCCTGAAAGAAATTCCAGCCACACCGAGTCAATTTTATCATTATGTGCTCAAGCGTTTGCAAATGCACAGCAGCACAGGGGAAAGAATATATGCATCTTATCATGCGGTTTCATATTCAAGAACATGGAAGCTGTCTACATGATATAAATTAAAGCTTATCATACCTATGAGCAAACATAAGAAAGATAGTTAGAATGTATGTGCCTCCATGAGGAAATGCAAGATGTGTTGGTACAAAAATCCCTTTAACATCACACTGTTAAGCAAGCAGCGTTTAATAACATCTGAATTTGCAGTTGTGACTGAAACAAAGTTAGGCTTAAAACATCACAATTTGTAAATTATTTTCTCAGGTTTTCGCAAATGTGCTGGGTCAAAAATATGGCATGTTATAACACAGTTTCATATAAAAGAACATGGAAACTGTCAACATGATATAGATTAAAATGTATCATATCTATGTGCAGACACATGAAGATTGTTAGAAATGTGTTCCATATGAAAATGTCAAATATCTGAGTAAGGAAAATGAATGCTACTCCCGCCGTCCCATAATATATGATGTTTGTAATAACATCATATATTACAGGGCGGAGGGAGTACATCAATACCCTGCTAAAACAAGCAATGTTTAAAATATCTGAATATATTGGATCTCTAAGCTACAATCTGATTATACCCAGCATCGGTTTATCAAGCATATCCTTCAAAAATGACAATCTAGTGGCTACTGCATCATATACAACAAAGCATTCAAGCTGAAGACAGAAATGCAAGTTTGTGAGCTAACTGATGATACTGGGAACTAGGAGCTAGGAAGCGAATTATTCAATGTACTCGTCATCGGTGTCATCAGTTCGCTTCTTTTGGGTTTCAGTTTGTGATGAAATGATGGCAAAGACACCATAATCGCGAACTAAATGGGACCAGACTGACTAGTGAATGAGTTGCCTACAATCTAGAGTTTCTCCTCTCTAGGAATTCTGCATCATTGTTGTTCAACTTCAGACGAGCTTCAAAATCATGACACCTAGTATAAACTGCGGATTTAAAGCCACGGTATGGGTGGCCATAATCCTGATGCCAACATCTCCCTTCCATAGATAGTCGTAATCCAGTAAAAGAAACTTAATCATGAAGAAATGATATGTATTCTAGACAAAGGTCACCAAAATGAAATATAGACGGGAAGATCAACAAATGGCATCAAGAGGAAGATCGTATCTGCGGAGTCCTGAAAGAAATGCCAGCCACCCTGAGTCAAATTTATCATTATCTGCTCAAGCGTTTGCAAATGCACAGCAGCACAGGGGAAAGAATATACGCATCTTATTATGCAGTTTCACATTCAAGAACATGGAAGCTGTCTACATGATATAAATTAAAGCTTATCATATCTATGAGCAAACATAAGAAAGATAGTTAGAAAATCTATGTGCCTCCATGAGGAAATGCAAGATGTGTTAGTACAAAAATCCCTTCAACATCACACTGTTAAACAAGCAGCGTTTAATAACATCTGAATTTGCAGTTGTGACTGAAACAAAATCGGGCTTAAAACATCACATGGAAACTGTCAACATGATAACATGATAACATGATATAGATTAAAATGTATCATATCTATGGGCAGACACAGGAAGTGTTAGAAATGTGTTCCCATATGAACATGCCAAATATCTCAGTAAGGAAAATAAATGCTACTCCCACCGTCTCATAATATAAAATGTTATTACAGCTAATATAGGTTGTAATGGGTTGTAATAACATGATATATTACGGGGCGGAGGGAGTACATCATTACCCTGCTAAAACAAGCAATGTTCAAAATAACTGAATATATTGGATCTCTAAGCTACAATGTGATTATATCCAGCATCAGTTTATCAAGCACATCCTTCAAAAATGACAATCTAGTGACTACTGCACCATATACAACAGAGCATTAAAGCTGAAGACAGAAATGCTAGTTCGTCAGATGATACTAGGAAGTAGGAAGCGAATTATTCCATGTACTCGTCATCGGTGTCATCATCATAATCGCTATCCTCATCTTCATCATACCCATCTTGTGCTCGCCCTGCTAACCTATTCGTGTCGAACGAATTGTCATCCTCCATTTCCTCGACTCCGATCGTATCATACTTCATGCGCTCATCAAACTTCGCATCAGAGCAGTTAAGAAGCCACGCGAGCGAGCACGTGAACCCCTTCTTGGCCACGATCTCGTGCCGGTACCTTATGGTCGACTCGAGGCCATACGTGAAGAAGGCAGGGAACTCAACCAGCTCCTCCAGATCCCTGTCCATCTCATTCTTGAAGTAGTCGAAGTTCATCCTCATTATGTCCATGTTGAGCGCGAGCAGCTGGGGGCATGCCACGACCATCTTGCTGACCTGGGACAGTAGGAAGCCGCAGCCCGTGAGGAAGTTGACGTGCTTCAGAACCGCGGCTCGCCCGAGGCTGATGGCCTGCGGCATCCTCTCGATGACTCTTCCGAAATCGTCGTGGCTGATTAGAATGCTGGACTCGAACAAGCTCTGCTGCGCGGCGAGCTTCTCTTTGAGGTCAATTCCGAGAACGTCGGGGTAGTTTGTGATGATGGATGGGAGGGACTCGTTCCTGACGTTGAATTCGAGGAGGGCGTCGATGTTGGGCTTGACTGTTTCTTCGAGGCCGAAGCCGAGGACGTAGGGCTTGTCCTCGATGATCTTTGCGATGGCCAGCCTGTGGAGGCCGATGCCCTGAAGGTGTTCGACGAAAGGTTTGATGATTTTGCCCACCCGCATGCCGAGCAGCTCGGGGAAACGGGTGATGACGCCGCCGACCCGGCGCCGGGCGACGCCGATGGCGACGAGGTAGGCGACGGAGGTGCTGATGGTGCCCTCGAGCTTGAAGCCGAGGAGGTCCGGGTAGCGCTCGAGCACGCGGGGCACGTCGCCCGGCCGGACGTCCAGCCCCTGGAGGTAGCTGACGACGGGGGCCAGGTCGACGACGATGCTGGCGTGGAGCACCTGCGGGTAGCGGCGGAGCAGGTGCGGGAGCTCGTCGCGGCGCACGCCGAGCTTGCCGAGGTAGTCGAGGACGGGCACCATGTTCTTGCGCACGCTGCAGCCGAGGGCCAGCGGGTAGGCGGCGAGGTCGGAGGGGGTGAGGCCGAGGGAGCGGAGGAAGTCGACGCGCTCCCGCATGACGTCGACGGTGGCGGGGAGCTCGAGGCCGGATAGCTCCCCCGGGTCGACGCCGAGGGAGGCGAGGTAGGCGTCGACGTCGGCGCGGCGGGCGGCGCGGTCGCGGTCCATGGTGAGCAGGCTGGGGCGGGCGTAGAGGGACTGGCGCGCGCGGGCGGGGCCTGGGGTGCGGCGGTCCGGGCGGGAGCGGGAGGAGGTGGAGGCGGAGGAGGAGGCGCGGAGGCAGAGGAGCTTGCGGAGGTTGGGGGAGGGGAGTAGTGGCGGCTTGGGGTGGGCGGAGAAGAGGAAGAGGGACTTCATCATTTTTGGTGAAGAGGGGTGGGAAGCCAGGAGAGGTTCGGGTTTGGGGGCGATGGCGATGAGATGAAGTTCGGGGTAGGGGAGGCGACCGGGGTTGAAGACAGAACCTAGCTTATTTTTCGGGATGTATTTTGATTATTTTGTAGCTCACTGGAGTTTGAGAAACAAAGAGAGCCCAATAAAGAAAAAAAAATCATGCGAATAATGTGAAACAACATTTCCAGTTAAAGATCAATCGTTCCTAGGCGTATCGGCGTCACGGCCGAAGTTTCCCACAAAAGTAATTCCCCTCGTGGCATTTTGACACCAACATCACCCCGTTCCCCTCTCCCGCAGCACCGAATCCCGCCATTTTCCCCCAACTAGACCAGACGTCCACCCCGCGCCACCGTGCCTCGAAGAACTACATCGCTGCCCGCCCAACGGTGGCAGCCGATGCCCCCGCAAAGAAGAAGGGGAGGTCCGAGAAGGACCGGCCGGAGGGGATGACCAACACCGAGTGGGCTTTCGAGTTGCAACGCCGTTCGATGGAGAACGCGAGCCCCCGGTAGCGAGAAGCAAAGGCAGATGAGAGGAAGGCGGAAGCAAAGCAAGCGGTCATGATGGAGAGGGTCGCTGCCATGGCGGGGATGGCGGCTCCGCCTTCGCTCTAGTACCTCCCCGCCACGTGGAGCGGGAGCCAAGGCAGCGTCTCGCCGTCGTCGGCGTCCACGCGTCGCATGTGTTCCAGGACAGGCAAGGTAACAGAACGCCCCATCTGTCTCGGTTCTCGCCGGTTTGTCAAGACTTTGACCCGCACTGTGGGTTAAACCCTAACCACACCTTCACCGATGCCGACCTCCACATGCTCGCGTCCTCTCCTGAGCACCGCAGCTCTCTCTTCAATGGCGGAGGGCCTCCTCCTCAGCCCGGCTACCAGGAGTTCTCCACGGGCATCAGCGTCCAGGGCGCGCACGGGCCGTTCAATGGAATGTCGAGCGATTCTATCATGGCCGACATCATCAACGACGGCACCAACGGGTAGGGCCATCCTTGACGTAGCATAAAGCTGAGGCCTACGGTGAAGATGAGAAAGATGTGAGGTGACATGGGAGGACGACGTGCACACCTACGCCGAGGTCGCCGAACATGTGTAATGCATTTCCTTAATTACTGAAGTTTTTGATAATGAGCTAGGGTTGCTTACTAGTTTTCCTATTGTTTCTTATGATGGATGATATATGCTTATTTACACCCGGATTTTTAAGTCCGGATGCCTATTATGTCATACATCGCAATCCCAGGAATATTGTTGTTGTGAGGCATAATAGTTAAGTATCACAGTCATCATTCATTACAACTCATAAAGTCTTACAAATTGGAATCACATGATCCATATTACACAAATAGTTGATCTAACGATCAACGAACTGATCAACGACAAACACAAGTTCATAGCGGAAGCGTAAGATACAAGGACTCTAAAGTCCACAGGCCAACGCTTGACGTTAGCAGACTCCTAGTTGTTGTAGACTTCCTGCTGACCGTCCTCCTCGTACGCTGCTCCTCTTCATAGTCGCCATTTGAATAGCCAGGGACACACCGTGAGTACTTTATGTACTCGCAAACTAATACTAGTGTAAGTGCTAACATTTCTAGTAGAGGGGTGCTAAGCTCTAGTTTATTTGCATAAAGCCAATTTTATTTTTCAAGTATTTACTAAAGACTTATTCATGTGCTAACTAACTCAAGTGGGAACATTAGTGTCATTCCCACAACTCTGTTGTGTTTTCAACATACTCAAGTCACCATTCACCATTCATATCATCAACATGATCAAATTCTAATACTGGAAACTGTATGGCCTTTCCAATCGTCCGTAACCGTGGACACGGCTATTCGAATAGGTTTACACTCTGCAGAGGTTGCACACTTGTGCCACAACATTTGATTTCATCCGTCGGGATTTCCCCGAATCATCGTAACACAGTACGCGGATCATCAACCATAACCTTTCATTTACTAACCCTAGTATGAGCACCTCTCCCCATGAGCTTGGCCTCCCGGTGAAGACCAACTGTCAACCTGGGAACTGCATGGGGCTTGGCCGTACAATTCACTTCAATTCACATCATTTCTCAACAACGGAGGCAGCCTCGGCATAACCCCTATGATGTGTGTTCAGAGGGAACTCATACTAAGATACATAAACTTCTAGTTAAGCCCTTACCCATAATCAGGTATTGTGGGGGTACTCAATAATTGGAAAGGTATCACATCCAAACCAATATTAGTTTTTAATCAAAAATCACTATCTTCTCTTGGTCATATTCACCTTCAAAAGTCATTTCATAATCATTATCATCATTATTTCACCACACATGTTCCCATCTAGAGTAGTCATTTTTAATTCAGCACTAGCATCTAAGGATGAGGGGTGCTAAGTACTTTGCTTTGCTTCTAGGCTAACTTTGATACTCTTGTACTAATCTAACATTAACCCTATTGAATTATGAATCAACAGTACAAAAATAACAGTAAGTGAAACTTGGAATTTAAAACTGGGAAAATAGGCTCATAAACATAAAGTAAATGGGTGGTGCTTGGCTCATGATGAGCTAGCACTTTGCAAGAGTATTATCTTGCCTTGGTTGGGAAACTGGTCAAAGTGGTCTTCCTCTCCTTGACAGTAGACCTCCTCCTCCTCTGGATACTCCTCGGTACTAGCGTCTAAAATACGAATACGGGGTACACAATCATCATACCAACAAATTTGCTAAACTAGTCACACTCATGATTTACACAACTTAAACTAGCATCACATATCACTATTATGTTGGTGGATGTGTTTTTCTTATTAATTAAGAAAAATAATTTCCTCTCATACTAATCTTGGATGTTACTTTGAATTATTTAGAGAAATAATTTCCTCTCATTATCTTATTAAGATTTAATTTCTCTTATGCATAATATGTGACCTAGGTTGACTCAAGTCAACCTCTTCACACTTACCATTTTGAGAAAATGATTTAAATGGGGTGTAGCACCCCATACAATTTAATCTTAGCATGGTAAAGAATTAATATCATCAACAAACCATATGAGATTTTATTGACCAGAGTCTTTACCTCATATTACATTGTTCATGACAAGATTTAAATGGAAGAAAATACTCCCATATGATTTACTAATATTTTTGGACAATAGTTTTGACTAGAAATAGTCCTATAGTCCTTTAATTTAACTAGGCTATGATAATACATAGTAAGCATGGCATGTTTTTGTAGAAACAATTAATATAAGTGAAATGTGAATTATAGGAGTTGGAATCAACTTAGAAGCATGTTTGGTTGATTTTTAATAATTATTCTAAGGCAGAAAAGTCCCTGCCTTGTTTATTTTCCTATTTTAATTCTATAATAGATCTATAGTTAATTCCAGTTGCATTGGATAGATAAATTCCTAAGGTTTCCAAATATATAAAGTTTGTAAAATTTGGCTGAGTAGATTTGTCTCTATTAAATTTCAAAGTTAGCATCAGATTGTATATTCTATTTATTCTGGAAATTCGAATTTGAACCGGTGGGCTCGCGCGGGAAAACTAGCTGGGCTGCAGAGAGAAGGAGTTGGGCTGGCCACTTCGCGTCCAGCGCGAGCAGGCCGTCTGACGGCGGGGCCACGCGTCGTGGGGCTTAACGCCCGGCGGTACGGGAAGGAGAGCCGTGCGATTAAAACGCGATCGCACGGTCGAGACGCGTCGTCGTCGACGACGAGCGAGGGCTCACCGGCGGCGGCAGTAGGGGGTCGGAGGGCGCCTCAGTGCACCGGCGATCGTCGGAGAGGTGCGCCGCGTTGTTGTCGAGGACGAGGATCCCCCTGGTAGCAGCGGCGCGTCCGGGGTGGCCTCTGCTCCGGCGAACTCCGTGTACCGCGGCGGCTTCGAGCTTGCGATTGGAGGACTCCGGCGGCTATTTGGTGAAATTAAGGTGGCGAGGAGGGCTGTGGGGATGAGAGGAAGACGTTGGCGTGCTCAGTTCACTGGGAGGGGCTCTCCTTTTATAGGAGCGAGAGGTGGTTGTGGCGCCCGGCTAGGGTCGTCGTCGTCGCCGTCGTTCCATGGCGGCGAAGAGGCAAGGGATGGGCTCATCGTGCTACTGGTGTCCTGGCGAGGCTGACGCGCTTGATGGTGAGGAAAACGAGGCTCGAGGCGACGGTGAGCTTGACGGGAGCGTGCGTCACCGTGGCGGAAGCTCGTCGTCGTGGTCGTCGCGCAGGGCGTTCCCGCGGGCAAGGGCGTGTGTCCAGGCGGTCCAGTGAGCCGTCGTGCGTCGACTGGTGCTGAGGGGAGGGCTCGAGGTGACGCGAGGACGCGGGGCGTCGTCACGCTCTGGGCGTCCAGGGTGTGCGCCATGCGCGCTCTGGCGCGGCATGGGCGTGTTCTGGGCGCGTCTGGGCGCTCGTGTGCTGACGCGTGCGAGCTCGGTCTCGGTCAAGGGATGGCATGAGCGTGTCTAGGGAGGTGAGAGGGAGCTGTGTGACACGGTGGTGCGCTGCTGAGCTGACCAGGGAGGGAGGTGGCATGGTGATGGCATTGCCATGCCACGGCATGGCCAGCTTGGGTCAATGTCGAGCAACAGAGGTGGTGGCAAGTGGTGAGATGATGTACTGAGGTGAGAGGAGGGTCCAGGGGTGCAGGTAGGGTCAAGGTTGGACCAAGTCCATGGTAAAAATGCAGTATGGGCTCAAATTTGTTCCCTGCCTGCAAGGTGTTCGACCAAATGGCCGAAAGAAATAAATTTTTGAATTTTGAATTTCTTTTAGGTGAGTTGTAAACATATATTGAATGTAGCATTTTGGTGGTGGTGGTGGTCAAAATGGAATTGAGATGCAAAATCACATTTTGCATATGATCTTACATATGTGAAAATGTTCCAACTTTGCTTGCTTCTCATTTGAAAATGGTGATGAATTTGGGGTGGTGGCTTTGGGAAAAGTTGAAGTGCTTGATGTTGTCTTGGATGAGGTGCAAAGAAATAGCCAAGTGTAGTAGTGAAAAGTAAAAAGCCAGGGGCTCAAAGTGGGTGTCAGGGTAAAAATGGCACATATGACCATAATCATATGTGAGCTCCTATTTGCTTCAATTTTGATTTGAAATGTGTTTGATGGTTTTCAAAGTTGTTAATATATGTTTAGTATCCATTTACACCCAATGTTGCAAATCAAAATGGTCTATATCAAAGATTTGTAAAAATGGCCTAAGCCTTATGTGTGTGTTAAGTGGATTTTTATTATTTCTTTTCTATTTGGTTTTTGTTTGACATTAGATGATAAAGTAATCATTGCTAGGGTTTTAGAGTGAGAGAGAACACATAAGCAAGCATCATGGCAATTGCACACTCAAAATAATTAAAAAGGTGATCTACATGCATAAACCTATATGATGAGAAAAAGTTTTTGTTAACCCTGATTTTTGGGTTCTTGAATTCCTCTCTTGTCCATTTTATTGAAATTGGGATGTTACACTTATCACACTAGGTTTTCCTATTCCACTTGGTTTCCTATATCTCCAAAGCACAATCATGTATTATACATTCTTATTCCACTTGGTATCCTAAATCTTCAAAGCACAATCATGTATTATACATGGTTACTTATTCCTCCTTAGTTGTTTCCTTGTCATATTCGCATATCATCTTCATTTCTAGTTTTTAGAGATTCGGTATTAGGAATTTTTATTTTCTAATATGAACACTCCTTTATAGTTTCAAGTGGCTATTGATGGATTCTTGTCCTATAGGGTTTAAACTTAATAATATTCTTAAGGTTCTATTATCAACACCTAGTGGTGATGATTAGGATTTTGGGTTACCAACGGTACAACTAAGAAGATTTGACTCTCATCCCCAAGATCAAGTGATTTCTCAAATATCTTGAGTGTAATATTTTAGCTTGAGCTCTCTTATATAGGAAACGATTACTCTAGGGTTTATGATATGCTCACAATATCTCTTTAGGTATATAAGTGAAGACTCCACTTGACTATCTTAGTTTGTATTGGTTTCTACTTTACTTCTTAATGTCAAAATGTGTTTTTTGTGTTACCTCACGACATCTCAATGAAATGGATTATATCATAGGGTTTTAGCTCAAGTGTTGGCATTGCTCCTCTAATAGATATAGAATTCTCTCTTCTCTACGGTTCGATGTATACAAATTTGGATAGAGAAGAAATAGAATAATTGGAAACCAGGGAACAAGACTAGTGTTGATATCCTTGTCCTGAATTCAAGAATTGAGTTGAGGATATACCCTGAAGATCATGGTAAAAACATTTATTTGTTCAGGACATGGAAAGGATAAGTAAAGAGTGGTTTCTCTACTTCATTATTCTTTGATTTGTAGTAGAGTGAGCATCGCAAGGGATACATTTTATGATCCTTGAGAAGATCTGGTACCTAACCCTTACCAAATGTGTTATTGTAGAAGTTATTGTTCCTTTTGATCTAGCCCATAGATAAAATCACCTCTACCCAAAACAAGGTTTTAACAATGGTCACATTGAAGTTTGTATCGCTTTACTTGATGTTCTACTTCAATTCCATCAACTCAAGTGAAACTTCAGTTACTATGAAAGATTTTATTTGAAAGCGTGAAAATTCCCCAGATTCTCTATGCATGAATGCAATGCACACATCTGTTTCCTCTCTATTTGTAGCCTCTAAACTTAGGATGATACAGTCTCTCCCCCTTAAACTAAACTTCGTCCTCGAAGTTTCAAACTCTCTCACATTTCAGATTGTATAACTGACTTTTACAAATCATAATCCTTCTCAAACTCTTTAGTGATCTCACGAGATATAATCACTAGATATAATTGGGATATCCCTAGTCCAGATTATTCCTGGATTCTTATGGTGTTTGACACTGGACAACTATTACTTTCTCCATTTATGTGGTTTCTTCAAATACTATGATGTTTTTCTCTTTGAAAATCCATTGATTGTGACCTCTTCATGTGCTTATGGGCTTAACTGATGGTTAATTTGATAACATTCTCCTAATTGGTTATCAAAAACTTGGTTCTAAAAGATTTATTTAAGGTAGGATTTTGTTTTCCATTACTACCTAAAACTATAGTGTGGTACTTAATACAATATTTATGATAGGGACAGTCTTGAAGGTTTATTCCCTAAGAATGGATTAGACTCATTTATTCTATCTAATCATGGTTTATACCTATAACTCTCTTTTGGTTCCTTTAGGTTCCATGAAAATACTATTTCTATTAGTCTTTAGATTTGGTATGGTCAAACTCCTTCGGTCTTCGGCCTTCTTGAGCTTTGGTTGGTCTCTGATATTTTCTTCATCCAACTTCATTCTTTTTGACTTACTTGAGTTCTCTTACTTCTGGGAAGATACTTCTGGGAAGATATTACTCACTTGCTCAAGTTGAAGTCCAACTCTTACTCCCTCGAGGTATGAACCTCGACTTCTGATCTAACATCCTTTTGAGAGTAGTGTCCAACAACCTAATGAAAATAAGGTCTGACTTCAAACATCAAATCTCGATGCTTATAATTCCATCTTTATGGAGTTTTCTTATGGTCTTGAAGCTCCTTTTCTTCCAACCATTGGACTCGTGGTTAGAATATTGGTCCTTGTCTGGCTTTTGATTTATGCTTTCGTAAGGTTTCATGAAGAAATTTGCAGTGTATATACACATTTGTGGGTATATGATGTGAATACTTTGATTGGGTGTTTAAATTCATAATTATTTGTTTGATAAGACTTTATTTGTTAACAACTTATGGTTACAAGTATACTAATTGCGGAACGTTAAGCAGGCCAACCCACACCCATGCGCTCCCCCGGCTGCCGCCGACGCCGGCGGTGGTGGCGGCACCCTTCCGTCAAAGGCGGAGGACGGTGGAGTCTCTTCCTTGCGGCGCGTCTACGAGCGGGGAGGTTGGCCTATGCGCGGTGGCGGCCGAGCAGGCGTGGCGGCAACGCTGGGTGCTGCAGCAACCAGGCAGGGTTGCGGGGTCTGGTGGTGGAGTTCGGGTGCGGGGCGCCACACTCGACGAAGACCAGCACACTCAAGCTCGATCTGGGATAAGGTGGTCTTGATCTGGGCCAAGCCGCCCTCGCCTCCCCTAGCCTCTCGCTGCCTTGTTGCATGGAGATGCGAGCCTCCCGATGTTGCTCCTCTAGGGCCGGAGGTGGACGGAGTTTTTTGCTCCGGTGGCGCCAGCGGTCCTGCTCTGCCTAGTAATGACCACCTCGGTTTCTAACGTGGCGAGCTAGGTTTCTGCTGCGGTGGTGGGCAACATCCTCCCTCACCGGCGACTGAGTTGCTGCCTTCGGTGGTAGTCCATGCCAACAACCTTCCACTCGTCTCCGTTCGCCGGGGAAGGTCTCTAGCCCGGGTGAAAACCTTGCTCCGTGCTTCCGGTGTTGACCACGTGTTACCACCCGATTTTGGCCAAATCCGGAGGTGGGCCGTAAGTGAAGATGGGCTTGAAGGACGTACACATGGAGCATCTTTGAAGCGGCCTTGCGCTGAGAGTTTGGGCTAAGTTGCCCGTGTATCTGTAAATTAGTAGATCGCATTGTAATTTAGATTAAAGAGATAGAGTCTGGCCCGTGCACGGTTAGGTGCACGCCTCGATTAGAAAGTCCCTTGGACTATAAATATGTATCTAGGGTTATCAGAAAAGGAGGACAATCATCGTTCAACCAACACAAACAAAATACGGCGCATCGCCACCCCTTTCCCACGAGGGTTTCTACCGGTAAGCATCATGCTGCCTAGATCGCATCTTGCGATCTAGGCAGCATAAGCTTCATGTTGTTCATGCGTTGCTCGTACTGAAGCCTTTTTGATGGCGAGCAACGTAGTTATCATAGATGTGTTAGGGTTAGCATTGTTCTTCACGTAATATGCTACCGTAGTGCAACCCTTGCATATCTAGCTGCCCTTACGTCTATCTAGACGTAAGGGCAGCATCTTGCTTGATCATGCTTAGTAGATCCGATCCGTTATAGTTGCTCCTCATCTGCAGGGATTAGTTTAATATCTGCATAGTTAGGCCTTATGCCAGGGTCGGACGATCCGTAGTGCGTTAGGCGTTGTTTACCGTCCTGCGAGGGATGTTCCGGGAATCAACGTATGTTGGTTTTTAGGCCTCGTAGGGGTGGTTTGCATCACCTCTCGTAGCTGCTAGGCCCGATCGCACGTAGGACGTTCCGATTATGCGGTGAAAACCCTAAACTGTCGTGGATTGTTTTAGCTTTGTCCTGATCAAGCAGGATCCCCATGCCATTGCTAATCCATCAAGGACCATGGGGCGATCGGCTCTTTGAGCCGATCCACAGGGAAACCTGAGAGCCGATAAGGCTCGTATTTAATGTGCACGTGTCTACCATGCAGGAACAATCGAAGCACTAACACCTTCTGACCAGGTCTAGGTCAGGTGGCACGCCCTAGCAACCGCCAGGACGCGCCAGAAGATTTGCGGGACGACGCGAGGTGCCAGGGATCCACTAAGCGGCCCTGGGAGCTTCCCGGCTCTTCGTGTTGCTTAACCAAAGCCCGTCGGGGGATTTTGGAGGGTAACACATTCGGCACGCCGGTGGGACCTCTTCGCAACATCCACGTCAACACCGACATCCGAGATGGCGGAGCAGATCACATACAAAGATCTCCCTGCGGAGTACAAGAAAAAATACGATGAGCTGAAGGCCATCTGTGAAGCCGAGCTCATCGGCTCCTCTGAGACAACCCGTTCTCGCAACATCAAGCTCAGAGGAAACACGTGTCTGTCGCATGGCGTCAATACGGTAGATCTCAGCCACTCCATAAGAGAACCAGGGTTCTCTTTCGATGTCAATATGGCAGGGTTTGTGATTCGCCATGGCGCGGACAAAGCAGAGAGCCACTCTCGTGGCAAAGATGAAGAGGAGGCCGTTCCACGCGACCGGCCCCAAGACGACGATAGACGGTACCTGACCGAGGAGGAGGTGCGAAGCATACGGTATCAACGCCCATTATCCGTGCATCTCCTCAACAAATATGAGCAGCAGTACGACCGACGTCGCCACTACGACGATGACGATGAAGGATATCGTCGGTCTGATGCAAATAGGAGGTATCGTCAGCATGACCGAACCGATGACGGGTACGAACGTCGCGCTAGAGGGAGGTCAAAGGAGCAAGACAACGTGGACAAGCAGGACTGTCCCTTCTTCAAACATTGCTGGGACTCGGGAATGAGCCGATTGCCAACAATCGAGAACGCCGAATGCAAACAGCAAAGAAGAAGGAGGGCAAGTGAAGTTTCAGTGTTCGAGCGTCTAGGACCTCTCCCACCTCAGAATAAACGAGCTGAGTCATCTCAAGAAGAAGAGTTCGAGGAGTCAGACGAAGAAGATAGGTATCACCGACCAAGGTGGTGCCCGATGGACTCAGCCATCCTCAAAAGCGTAGAGTGCAGCGGCTGCGAAACCTGGAAGAAGCCGAGGCACAGTATACACGTTGAGAAGAGCGCGGCCCGATCTGGCCGCGAAAATCCAGCAAACGGTGGAGACAAAGGCGCGCCCGCCGAAGAGAGTATGGCGCCCTAAACAGACGAAAGCCGATGCACAGGCATCGGCTGATGCCGATGCAGAGACGTCGGCTGGTACAAACTCAGTGTTCAGGATCTCATCAGAGATTTATGACCCGAGACGTGGTGAACATACCTCCATCGAATCGCGCCACCACAATAAGAGGCCGAGAAGTTGTGAACCCTCATTAAGCATCGCAATGGAAAAGGAGGCTGATTCCAGCGATCGGCCAGCATTATCCTCAACATACGCTTTGCCGGTATTCAACATTGATCTGGCCAACGATGGAAAGCTGGGTTATGGGTTTACATCAGCGGACGAACTAGAAGAGGTTGATATTGGTCCTGGGGACAAGCCCCGGCCAACATTTATCAGCAAGAAACTAGACCCACATCTGAGGGGCCTGATGATAGCCCTGTTAAAAGAGTACCCAGATTGTTTTGCCTGGGATTACAGAGATGCCTGGGTTAGACAGGAGCATCATTGAGCACGGCTTCCTCTGAAGAAAGGATTTTGGCTGTTCCAGCAGCGAGCACGACAGATGAAGGCCGAAGTTTTGGAGGAAGTCAAGAAAGAAATCAAGAAGATGCTGGACGCCGGATTCATCAGGCCATGCAGGTACGCTGAATGGATTTCCAATGTGGTGCCTGTGCAGAAAAAGGACGGCCGATGGCGCGTAGCCATAGATTTCCGGAACCTTAACAGCGCCACTCCGAAGGACGAGTATCCGATGCCGGTGGCAGAAACCCTGATCAATGCAGCTGCCGGCCATAAAATATTGAGTTTCATGGATGGCAATGCTGGCTACAACCAAATTTTCATGGCTCCGGAGGATATACACAAGACCGCATTCAGAGTGCCAGGCTCGGTGGGCTTGTTTGAATATGTGGTCATGACGTTTGGATTGAAGAACGCCGGCGCGACATACCAAAGGGCCATGAACTACATCTTCCATGACTTAATCGGCAAATTGGTGGAGATTTACATCGACGACATGGTGGTAAAGTCTGTTGCGACGGACGGACACTTAGAGGATTTGCGACGAGTCCTGGACCGAACTCGGAAGTTCGGACTGAGAATGAATCCGAAGAAGTGCGCCTTCGGCGTGACGGCCGGTCAGTTCCTAGGATTCTTGGTCCACGAACGTGGGATTGAGATCGGCCTAAAAAGTCAGGAGGCGGTTCGAACGATGAAGCCGCCCACCACAAAGAAGGAGCTCCAGTGTCTCATCGGCAAAATTAATTTCGTCGGAAGGTTCATCTCCAACCTGTCAGGCGAATTGAGCCGTTCATGGGCTTAGTCAAAATCAAGCCCGATGAAGAGTTCCGCTGGGGGGCAGAACAACAGCAGGCTTTCGACGATATCAAGGAATATTTGACCAAGCCACCAGTGTTAGTTCCGCCGCGGCAGGACAGGCCCTTCTATATTTACTTGTCAGTGGCTGACACCTCCATCGCGTCAGTGGTGGTGCAGGTTTATGAGGGCCTGGAAAAGGTGGTTTTTTACCTCAGTAGAAGGATGTTGGATGCAGAAACAAGGTATCCTGAAATTGAGAAGTTGTGCCTCTGCCTGTTCTTCACCTGCACCAAAATCCGACACATCCTTGTGTCAGCCGATATCATCGTTATATGCAAATCGGACATCATCAAACACATGTTGTCGGCTCCTGTATTAAAAGGCCGACTCGGCAAATGGATGTTTGCACTATCGGAGTTTGAGATCCGGTATCAACCGGCAAAGGCAGTCAAAGGTCAAGCGCTAGCAGATTTGATTGCCGAATGAATAAATACGGACGTAGCGGCGCTATCGGTGCGCGCGTGGGCTAGGTTCTTCGACGGATCGGTTTGTGAGGATGGTTGCGGCATTGGCGTGCTACTCGTGTCGCCTCGGGGGGCAACATACTCCTTCTCTATCAAGTTAACCGACCAACAATGTGGCCGAGTTTGAAGCAATCTGCAAGGGAATGAAGTTGCTCCTGGAAGCTGGGGCTGAAGCAGTCGAGATCTTTGGAGATTCCAAATTGGTGATCTCTCAGCTCACAGAAGAATACAAGTGCGAGAGCGAAATACTGAAGCCAACGACCTCGCACAAACAGCGTCAGGGTACAAGGACACGGCGGGAGAAGCCGATTTTCAGGTGCGATACCTGGAACCAGACGATTGGAGAGCCGATATCTTCAATTATTTGAAAGATCCGGCTCGGGGGGCACCTAAGCGTACAAGATACAGAGCCATGAAGTACGTACTGATTGGCGATGACATGTTTTATAGAACGCTGGAAGGATTACTCCTCAAGTGTTTAGGGTCAGCCGAGTCCAATCGGCTCTTGCACGAGGTGCACGAGGGTGCTTGTGGAACCCACCAGTCGGCCCATAAGATGAAATGGCTGATTAGGCGCTCCGGATTTTATTGGCCCACCATGCTTGAAGATTGCTTCAGTATTACAAGGGTTGCCAAGCATGTCAGAAGTTTGGGAGCATTCAGATGGTGCCTGCATCAGCAATGAATCCCATCATCAAGCCTTGGCCATTCCGAGGGTGGGGTATGGATATGATCGGAGAAATTCATCCTTCATCGAGCAAGGGCCATAGATGGGTTCTGGCCATCACAGATTACTTCACGAAATGGGTGGAAGCGGTCCCTATGAAGAAAGTAGCGTCGGAAGACGTTATCAAGTTCGTATTGGAACATGTCATTCATAGGTTCGGGATTCCCCAAACTATTACGACCGATGGAGGTTCGGTCTTCGTTTCGAAAGAGATGAAAAAGTTCTGCGACGACATGGGAATCAAGTTGATCCGGTCGTCTCCATATTATGCTCAAGCAAATGGGCAGGCCGAAGCATCCAACAAGAGCTTGATCAAGCTGATCAAGAGGAAAATTGACGAGCACCCCAAACGATGGCATGAGGTGTTGTCGGAGGCGTTGTGGGCCTACCGTATGTCGTGTCATGGGGCAATCAAAACCACCCCATACCAGCTGGTCTATGGACAGGAAGCTGTGTTACCCTGGGAAGTCAAGGCAGGATCAAGGCGGGTCACGTTTCGAATGATCTAACTGCTGAAGAATATGCAGCCCTGATAAGCGACAGCATTGAGGATGCGACGGAGCTTAGGCTATGGTCACTCGAGAAGATCAAGGAGAACATAGCCAAGGTAGCTCGGGCATATAATAAGAAGGTGAAGCCAAAAGAATTCCAAGTTGGGGATTTGGTATGGGAAGCTGTGTTGCCATTGGGGACAAGGGATAAAGAGTATGGGAAATGGTCTCCGAATTGGCATGGCCCGTATAAAGTTGTCCAAGTTCTGAAGGGGAATGCGTACATGCTCGAGATGTTGGATGGCGTGAAATTCCCGGTAGCCGTCAACGGCCAGCATCTAAAGAAATATTTCCCAAGTATGTGGGATGATGGACAGTAAAGATATGGAGGCCGATACAAAAATCGGCCAGTAAAAAAATGGGTAAATGGGGGCCGATTATATGAAATCGGCCGGTAAAAACAAATATAAATAGTAATAAAAGGGTAAAATTCAGGCACATCTCGCCTGGAATCGTGTTTGGAATGCAGGCCGACGCTGTGCCATCGGCTTTTTGAGCAGTGACTTCATTGACAAATCGGCCAAGTTGACAAGAAAGCAAAGGTTATGTAGAGAAATTTTCTTCATTAATAAGAAAGGATCTTTACAGGGAAGAGCCGATTGCTCAAGAAAGGAAGAGCAAAAGAAGAGCCGACTGCTCGGGAATTGCTAATCCTACAGAGCTAGTCGTCGCTGGCCTCATCGTCAGCGCCGGAGCCACCATCAGCACTGCTCCCGGAGGCTTCTTCGTCGCTGCTGCCCAGGTCCTCAGCTGAAGCCTTTTCTTCCTCGTCATCATCATCATCTTCGCTGTCCGCCCAACTGCGGAAGCGCTTCGTCGGCGGATATCCAGCGGAAGAGGAGGAATCATCTTCCTCCTCTTCTTCTCCTTCCTCGTCATCATCATCGTCCTCGCTGTCCGCCCACATGCGGGAGCGCTTCGTCGGCGGGTGTCTGGCAGAGGAGGGGGCCTCTTCCTTCTTCACTGGTTCTTCCTTCTTGTTGGAGGAGGTCGCCCCGGGATGAGGGTCGCCCTCATTCTTCGGCGGAGCTCGGACGGGGAGATCTGAGGAGGTGGAGGAAGACGAAGACATTGCTGCAATGGAAGAGGGTTTTTTGGTGTTGATGGGCAGAACAGAGCAAGGGGATGAAGTGGCGACCCGTTTGGCACAGATAAATAAAGGGGATACAGTGGAGATTTAATGCCGTGACGGTTCTCAAAGATGTGATGCCAAAGCTGTCCAATCGTGCAGAGAAGTTGGGAAGGCAAGAGTCATGATGAAGAATACTGCGACGGTTCTGCTCTGCCACGACATGACCCTTCGAAGGAGACAAATGGTTTTGCCATTATCATTATCAAAACCAGGGGGGCATGTGTTACCACCCGATTTTGGCCAAATCCGGAGGTGGGCCGTAAGTGAAGATGGGCTTGAAGGACGTACACATGGAGCATCTTTGAAGCGGCCTTGCGCTGAGAGTTTGGGCTAAGTTGCCCGTGTATCTGTAAATTAGTAGATCGCATTGTAATTTAGATAAAGAGATAGAGTCCCGTGCACGGTTAGGTGCACGCCTCGATTAGAAAGTCCCTTGGACTATAAATATGTATCTAGGGTTATCGAGAAAAGGAGGACAATCATCGTTCAACCAACACAAACAAAATACGGCGCATCGCCACCCCTTTCCCACGAGGGTTTCTACCGGTAGCATCATCTGCCTAGATTGCATCTTGCGATCTAGGCAGCATAAGCTTCATGTTGTTCATGCGTTGCTCGTCTGAAGCCTTTTTGATGGCGAGCAACGTAGTTATCATAGATGTGTTAGGGTTAGCATTGTTCTTCACGTAATATGCTACGTAGTGCAACCCTTGCATATCTAGCTGCCCTTACGTCTATCTAGACGTAAGGGCAGCATCTTGCTTGATCATGCTTAGTAGATCCGATCCGTTATAGTTGCTCCCTGCATCTGCAGGATTAGTTTAATATCTGCATAGTTAGGCCTTATGCTGGGGTCGGACGATCCGGTAGTGCGTTAGGCGTTGTTTACCGTCCTGCGAGGATGTTCCGGGAATCAACGTATGTTGGTTTTTAGGCCTCTCGTAGGGGTGGTTTGCATCACCTCTCGTAGCTGCTAGGCCCGATCGCACGTAGGACGTTCCGATTATGCGGTGAAAACCCTAAACTGTCGTGGATCGTTTTAGCTTTGTCCTGATCAAGCAGGATCCCCATGCCATTGCTAATCCATCAAGGACCATGGGGCGATCGGCTCTTTGAGCCGATCCACGGGGAAACCTGAGAGCCGATAAGGCTCGTATTTAATGTGCACGTGTCTACCATGCAGGGAACAATCGAAGCACTAACACCTTCCTGACCAGGTCTAGGTCAGGTGGCACGCCTAGCAACCGCCGGGACGCGCGGAAGATTTGCGGGACGATGCGAGGTGCCAGGGATCCACTAAGCGGCCCTGGGAGCTTCCCGGCTCTTCGTGTTGCTTAACCAAAGCCCGTCGGGGGGTTTTGGAGGGTAACACCACGGTGGCGCATGCGGGTGTCATTTCCTCCTTGGATGCGTGATCATGGGCCTGACCGTTCGTGCCCTCGATGCCAGTGGAATCCCTAGGTCTGATTTGTTAGATCGGGCTGCGGTAGCACAACAATGTCGTTTCCCTTCTTGAAGGCATTGCCTGGGCTGCTAAGGGGTGTCCTCACTATGGCATTCGGATGTGCTAGCCTCGCTAGTGTGTTGACTAGTACTCAAGGTGTGAGTCTTCGGGGCGCAATGTACGCCATCCTTAACATCCTCCATCTGTCTCGTTCCCAAGTTCGGCCATACCCTGCCATTCGCTCGCTTGGTCGCCGATTCTTCTAGGCGCTTGAGTAGTGGTATGTTGGTCCAGGCAACTTCGGTACTTGGTTGTGCTAGGTGGTGTTTGGCATTGGTTGTGACGCGGTTCGGAGGCTCATTGCACCGCCTCTTCACCATCCTTGGATAGAGGTTGGGTGAGGCGAGCATATAGTTGTTGTTGTAGGAGTGTGTTGTAAGCTGAAAGGCTGAGTGTGGTGTCGTAGCCATTTTTTGGCGCACATCTGTTGCGGGTTTTCGAAAAGAAAAAAGACAATTTACATCTACATCTACATCTATATCTATCTACACTACTTAAAAAGGAGGAACATGTTCCCTATTCTGTCCCACCACTCACTACGACCAGTTTTTGGTCGTCTGGCTCCCTGGCTCCATCGTTTCGTCCCATCAGGGCTCATGGGCCAAGCCCAAGAAAACCCACTGACGTGGGCATTACCCTTCGGGTAACTGTTATTGCCCTTTCCTGTATGGCCCAACTGGAGGCCCATGAAGACACCCAATGGCAAGGTGGGCCGCTACATCGGTATTGAAGAAGATTCCTTGAAGGACAAGACAAAGAGGCGAATCGAACAAAGAAAGTTTAGAACTAGGGTCCTTTGTAACCTAGTCGTACCCGGATAGATCTCTTGAGACCTAGCCCCCTATATAAGGGCCAGGATAGGGGCTGCTGAGGGACACAATCAATCTTAGCAACTCTAGCCATCATAAGTCTAGAGCTAGGTCCCCATAGAACTTAGCTTCTCGACGAGATCACAGCCGAAACCTTCGGCACCCCATTGTAACCCGATATTTTCATAATCAAGATCAGACAGGCAGGACGTAAGGGTTTTACCTCATCGAGGGCCCCGAACCTGGTAAATCGTCTTTCCCGTTTGTCTGTTAACCGATGTCTCGTGTCAGCCTACAGGATTCCATCAACCCTAAGCCCCAAACGGAGGGCATTGCCGAGAAGTACCCTCGACAATTGGCGTCGTCTGTGGGAATACTGTCGGCACAAGGCAGGTCATCGGCAGCTCCAGTTACATCAGCAGCGTTCGTGTTAGAGTCGCCAACCCCACCAAGTCCAAGAAACTCGGTCCGCTGCGGATCCTTTGAGTTCGTACCACGATCCGAAGCTTCGCATCCGATCACCATGGAGTCATGTGGTAGCTTGGATACTATTTTCAATAGTGTTCACTTCATCGTCGATTCGAGAGGTTTTTTTCGCCTTCCTAGTTCAAGCGCATCAAGCCCAAGAACTTCGACTCCAGATGACACTATGCCAGCAGCAGCTTCGGCAGTCTCGCTTAGGTGCACAGGAGAGGGCAGCCGAAGCAGTTTCGGCAGCAGAGCGGAGCAAAGGAAGAGACGAAGGGATTTACACCGTGAAGAAGAGGAGCGAGTTGCGAATTGCCCTCGGCAGTACGAACGAGAATACCACCGCACGAAGCCAGTCAAGAACCGCCTTCGCACACCTTACCTGTCAGCCATAGAGCAACTTGAAGCTACTGTAAGGGTATATTGCCCCTATGTGTGGTTTTGGTAATTAATGACAACCCCTATGGACTAATGTTTTCATTGAGTTTATATGAAGGAATATTCCATAGGTACTACTTGTACTCCATATGTTGGATTCAAGTATGGATGCCATGAAGATAAAGATATACCTTGTGTATTGGCATCAAGATCATCGGTTTGAAGATATATATGTGATATGATCAAGAAGAAGAAATGAAGATGGAGTTCTTATGTGGAACTCAACATTAGCCATGCTCTATCTTAAGTGAGTATGAGAAGATACAAGGTTGATTTGGGCAAGTTCAAGATGAGCATCTCAAGTGGATCACATACTTGAAGCTTGCCGTCCATGTGGCGATAATGGACATGTGAAGATGTGCATCAATGGAGCTTTCCCATCATGGTGTATGGGGGAGCATTTGTGAGTCTTCACGAAGCAACGATGATCAAGTGAGGCATTCCGGCTTGAGTGGAGCTTGAAGAGTTATCATCAAGATCAAGCGGGATGCGCAAGGCAAAGGTATGACCTTGATAGGTTTTCCTTTTACCGGTCTCAAGGTGGTTGTTGGGAGACCGGATTATAGGATAGATAGCCGCACTATCAAGAGGGGCTTTCGGTTGGGTAACTTGATCGCACCGTCTTAGGGATCTCAATCCTTTGCATACTTTGCATATCCCTATTGTTTCTTGGTGTTTCTCTTTGAGAGGTTCTTGAGCTTGTTGCTAGCTTTACAACAAGCCCAAGTTCATCGAAAACAGAATCCGCATGCATCTTCTATTGCGTTTTCGAGTTTGGACGTCTTCACCGTTTCTTGACGGTGGGAGACTCCCTCTCTAAAAACATCTAAAAATATCCTGTGAGGAGTCTCCATATTTGTTGGGGTTCTATTCGTCGTTATCTTTCCAACAAAATTGGTTTCATGTCAATCGGGGTCCGGACACAAAAGTTATCACAGTTTTAGTAAAACATGTTTTTCCTGCTGGCCCGGTTTCTCGCCCGGTTTGACCGGCCATCCCACCGGAGGGCCCGGTTCAAACCGGCCCGTGGACTGGTGCCAACCGGACCATGTACTGTAAGACACAGAAGTGTCCCGGTCATGGCCCGGTCACAGGCCCGGTTTGGACCGGCCGGGTCCGGCCCCTCGTCCGGTCTGACCGGGCGGTGGACCGGCCTCCCCGGCACCAACCGGGCTCTACGCTGACAGCAACCGGAAGGAGTACTGCAAGACATTTCCAGGCTCCGGTTGGGGTCCGGTCTGCAGCCCGGTTTGGACCGGCTCGTCCGGTCCCTGGTCCGGTCCGACCGGCCCGGTCCGGTCCGGGCCCTGGTCCGGTCCGACCGGCCCCGCACCGGGCCCGTGGTCCGTTGGCCGGCTCCTCGACGGTTGACTCAACCCAACGTTTCCCCAACGGTTATATTTGCTCTTGGGCTATAAATAGCCCTTCTTCCACCTTGGGCTGAGTTAGTTCTTCTATTCTCTCACCTCCATTGTTGCCTTTGAAGAACTTGCTCTCTCTCTCTCTTGACTCCCCCATGATTCTTGCTCATTCTTGAGGGATCTAAGAGAGGAGATCTAGATCTACACTTCCACCAATCCATTTCTCCTCTAAGTGAGGGGAACTCTTTGGATCTAGATCTTGGAGTCTTTTGTTGACTTTCCCCATTGTTCTTCCTCTCCAATCTCATCCTAGCATTTGTTGTTTGGGTGGGATTTGAGTGTGAAGGATTTGAACACCTCTAGTGTTCTTGCTTTGCATCATTGCATAGTGTTGAGCTCTCCACCACGATTAGTTCGAGTGAGAGACCGTGAGCTTGTTACTCTTGGAGGGAGACCTCCTAGTTGGCTTGGCGGTTGGTGCTCCGGTGATCTCTTCAAGAAGATTGTGAAGAGGCCCGGGCTTCTCCTTCGTGGAGCTTGTGAAGTGGTTGTGGAGCTTGCCATCTCCGGAGCGGAGGAAAAGCTAACCATAAGGAAAGGGCCATTATCCTTCGTGGGCGTGGTTCGGAGAATAGGGTGAGCCTTCGTGGCGCGGGGAATCCTTCGTGGACCTCCACTCCTCCAAACGTGAAGTACCTTCTTGCAAAGGAAGGTAACACGGGAATACATCCTCGTCTCCGCGTGCCTCGGTTATTTCTATACCCGAGCTCTCTTTCCTTGTGATAGCCATCGTGCTTGAAGTACATATATCTTGCTATCACTTGTGCTACATATATCTTGTGCCTATCTTGCTTAGCTCTAGTTGTTATTGTTACACTTAGTTGAGCTTAGCATATTTAGGGTTTGTGCTTGTAAACTAAACAATAGTTTAATTCCGCATTCTTACAAGACAAATCCGTAAGAGTTTTTTAATTTCCTATTCACCCCCCCTCTAGGCGACATCTCGATCTTTCAAGCACCGTGTTACTTGAATTCTTACATTGACCCAAGGGATAGTCTCGAAAAATCCAGTCATAATCTCAAAGATTGTCAGCAGTTCCGCGAGATTCGGCAATTCTGCGACGAACTCAGAGCCGAAACAGCAGCAAGAGTCCACCTAAAGGAAAAAGGACAACCTCCCATAATTATTCACCTATGGAACCATACATACCAGAGGGAGAGGACGTGTACATACCAACCGAAGTATTCCCGGCGTTCCGTGGAGAGGTTAGCATGATCCATAAAACCAGCTTTTCGAAGAGAGAAGCCAAAAAAATTCTCGAGAGAAGTGAAGTACGCAGAGGTCGCCATGGTCGAAACACCCAAATATATCGATTGGTCAGACTAGAGCATATTTCAGCAAAGAAGATCACCCAAAGGCCGTTCCAAGGCCTGGTCACACGGCTCTAGTCCTTGAAGCACAGATTGGAGGTTACAACATGAGCAAGGTGTTCATGGATGGAGAAAGTGGCCTGAATCTGTTATTTTCCAGCACAATGAAGGCAATGGGCCTAACAATTGACATGCTAAAAGAATCCGATACAGGTTTCCACGGCATCATCCCCACCCGACCCGCTTACCCCCTAGGTAAAATATCACTGGACGTGGTGTTTGGCATACCAAGCAACTTCAGGAAGGAGAAGCTCGAGTTTGAAGTAGTCGATTGGGAATCGCAATATCATGCTATCCTCGGCAGACCAGCATTCTCCAAATTTATGGCGATACCTCATTATGCATACCTAAAGTTGAAGATGCCAGGAAACAACGAGACAACTATAACCGTCCACGGAAGTTTTTCTCGTTCTGACAGCTGCGACAGGGATTTCCAGAAGATCGCTTCGAAGTTTGGCGCCAAGGAAGAGCTCAACGCACTTGACGCTATCACAGACCACACAAAGCCACCAGACGATAACCGGAACGTAAGATCCGACGAATTTGATGTCGCAATGGAGGCAAAGAAGCAGCAAGTGCATCCCTCCGATCCGAAGAAAACAGTCAACACTTCGGCGGACCTTATTGTCGCATAGGAAAGCGCGCTCATCGAGTTCCTCCGTGAGCGCTGGGAAATATTTGCATGGGAACCATCCGACATGCCAGGTATTCCCAGGGAACTCGCTGAGCACGCCCTTAATGTTGACCCCAAAGCCAAACCTGTACAGCAGACGATGCGTCGGTTTTCAGAACCAAAGCGAAAAGCCATTGGCGAAGAAGTTAATCGGCTCCGCAAGGCTGGATTCATTCGAGAGCTCAAGGACTCTGAGTGGGTAGCCAACCCAGTCATGGTACCGAAGAAAGACACAACGGCTCTTCGCATGTGTATCGATTACACCAGTCTGAACAAGCACTGCCCTAAGGACCACTTCCCGCTGCCCCGTATCGACCAAATAGTCGATTCCACAGCAGGGTGCGATCGTCTCTCCTTCCTCGATGCGTACTCCGGGTATAATCAGATCAAGCTCAAGAAGGAAGACCAAGAGTTGACCGCGTTCATCACCCCGCATGGCGTCTTCTGTTACAACGTCATGACCTTCGGGTTGAAAAACGCAGGGGCAACTTATCAGCGGTGTATGCAAGCCTGTCTTGGAGAGAAAATGGGAAGAAACATTGAAGTCTACATTGACGACATCGTGGTCAAAACCAAGCATGCAGCTACCCTCATCGACGATTTACGGGAAACTTTCGACAACCTCGATAGGTACAAAATCAAGCTGAACCCGAAGAAATGTTTCTTCGGAGTACCAGGAGGACAAGTGCTCGGATACTTCATCTCAGCTAGAGGAATAGAGGCTAACCCTCTGAAGATCAAAGCCATCCTTGACATGGAACCGCCAAAGAATTTGCACCAAGTGCAACAGTTGGCAGGGCGGCTGGCAGCACTTAGCAGATTCATCGCCAAGCTGGGAGAGAAAGCTTTGCCCTTTTATCAGCTGATGAAAAAATCAGAAAAGTTCGAATGGACAGAGGAAGCACAGGAATCCTTCGATAATCTAAAAAAGATTTTATCGACATCCCCAGTCCTTGTAACTCCACACGAAAAAGAGCCAATGCTCATGTATATAGCAGCAACGGTGCAGGTTTTCAGCACCGTCCTATTGGTCGAGCAAGAGGAGACAGGAAGAGTTCATGGTGTGCAAGGACCCGTCTATTACCTTAGCGAAGTACTCACGCCAGCAAAGCAGAGATATCCTCATCATCAGAAGTTAGCATATGCAGTATGGAGAACAGCACGAAAACTGCGGCATTATTTCACGGAGCACCCGATTATTGTGGTAAGCGAAGCACCATTGAAGAACATACTTACTAACCCAGAGGCTACGGGTAGAGTATCTCAATGGGCTATCGAGATAGCACTACACGATATATCCTACATTAATCAGACGACAATCAAGTCTCAGGTTCTCCCAGATTTTTTGGCAGACTGGATTCAATCCCAGACTCCAGCAGCACCCGACATGTCTGGATCTTGGACAATGTATTTCGATGGGTCAAAGCAAAGTACATGAGCAGGTGCAGGAGTAGTGTTGATATCACCGCAGGGAGACAAGATGAGGTATATCCTGCGCATGAATTTCTCGCTGCGGACAAACAATGAAGCAGAATACGAAGCACTGTTGCACGGAATGAGGATGGCCAAAGCATGTGGGGCAACCCGCTTGGAAATTTATGGAGATTCGAATCTCGTGGTGCAGCAGTCGATGAATTTGTGTGATACAATCAGTGATAATATGATTGCTTATCATCGACTATATAAGAACATGGAGGCAAAATTCGAAGGGTGCGAGCTAAAACACATCGGCAGAGCCAGCAATGAGGAAGCAGATACTCTGGCAAATATCGGGTCCATGTGCTCCCCTATTCCAGACGGAGTATTCTATGAAGTTATCGGGCAACGATCGATTAAGGAGAAGGTGTCGGCACCTCCAAAAACAGCGACTGATGATTCAGAAGGAGAACCAAAGCAAGATGTCGAAGAATCGACACCACAACTCACAGAGCAAGTCCTCTGCTTGCGTGAGGCAGCTCCTTGTGACGGTAAAGCACACGTCCGTTGGGAACCCCAAGAGGAAGGTATGATGAGTACAGCAGCGAGTTTTCCCTCAGTAAGAAACCAAGGTTTATCGAACCAGTAAGAGATGAAGGCCACGTGAAGGTTGTTGGTGAAGGAGTGTAGTGCGGCGCAACACCAGTGATTTTGGCGCCAACGTGGAACCTGCACAACACAATCAAACTACTTTGTCCCAACTTAAGAGTGAGGTTGTCAATCTCACCGGCTTGCTGAAAACAAAGGATTAAACGTATGGTGTGGAGAATTATGTTTGCTTGCAGAAAAACAGAGAACAATGATTGCAGTAGGTTGTATTTCAGATGTAAAAGAATGGACCGGGGTCCACAGTTCACTAGTGGTGTCTCTCCAATAAGATAAATAGCATGTTGGGTGAACAAATTACAGTTGGGCAATTGACAAATCGAGATGCATATACATATCATGATGAATACTATGAGATTTACTTAGGGCATTACGACAAAGAACATAGACCGCCATCCAGCATGCATCTATGCCTAAAAAGTCCACCTTCAGGTTAGCATCTGCACCCCTTCCAGTATTAAGTTACAAACAACAGACAATTGCATTAAGTACGTGTGTAATGTAAACAATATAAATATCCTTAGACAAAGCATTGATGTTTTATCCCTAGTGGCAACGGCACATCCACAACCTTAGGGGTTGCTGTCACTCCCCCAGATTCAATGGAGACATGAACCCACTATCTAGCTTAAATACTCCCTCTTGGAGTCACAAGTATCAACTTGGCCAGAGCCTCTACTAGCAACGGAGAGCATGCAAGAACATAAATAACACATATAATAGATCAATAATCAACTTGACATAGTATTCCATATTCATCGGATCCCAACAAACACAACATGTAGCATTACAAATAGATGATCCCGATCATGATAGGCAGCTCACAAGATCTAAACATGATAGCACAAGAGGAGAAAACAACCATCTAGCTACTGCTATGGACCCGTAGTCCAAGGATGAACTACTCACGCATCAGTCCGGAGGCGGGCATGGTGATGTAGAGCCCTCTGATGTCTACTCACGCTTCTTTTCCTGTAGACAGTGTTGGGCATCCAAGAGCAGAGGTTTGTAGAACAGCAGCAAGTTTTCCCTTAAGTGGATCACCCAAGGTTTATCGAACTCAGGGAGGAAGAGGTCAAAGATATCCCTCTCAAGCAACCCTGCAACCACAAAGCAAGAAGTCTCTTGTGTCCCCAACACACCTAATACACTTGTCAGATGTATAGGTGCACTAGTTCGGCGAAGAGATAGTAAAACACAGGTGGTATAGATGGTGGTAATATTACAGAAAGTAAAGATGCAGTAAAACAGTAAACAAGCGGCGCCAGAAAATAGCTTGCTGGCGTGGGAAGCAATTCTTTGTGGTGGAAACAAGGCCTAGGGATCATACTTTCACTAGTGGACACTCTCAACATTGATCACATAATAAATAAGTTCTCTTTCCTTTGTGCTACATATACTCTTGTTTGATAATGAACACCATTCGTTGCGTAGGATTACACGAACCCTCAATGCCGGAGTTAACAAGCTGTTATCACCTGATTTTGGCCAAATCAGGAGACGGGCCGTAAGTGAAGATGGGCTTAAAGGACGTACACGTGGAGCATCTTCGAAGCGGCCTTGCGCTGAGAGTTCGGGCTTAATTGCCCGTGTATCTGTAACATATTAGATCGCATCTTAGTTTAGAAGTTAGAGTTTTACCCGTGCACGGTTTGGTACACGCCCACATTAGAAAGTCCCCTGGACTATAAATATGTACCTAGGGTTTATGGAATAAACAACAACCAACGTTCAACACAAACCAATCTCGGCGCATCGCCAACCCCTTCGTCTCAAGGGTTTCTCCGGTAAGCACCATGCTGCCTAGATCGCATCTCGCGATCTAGGCAGCACGAGCCTGCCCACGTTGTTCATGCGTTGCTCGTACTGAAGCCTTTTGATGGCGAGCAACGTAGTTATCATAGATGTGTTAGGGTTAGCATTGTTCCTAGTATCATATGCTGTCGTAGTGCAACCCTCGCGCATCTAGCCGTCCTTGTACCTCATCATGGGTGCAGGGGCGGCACCCCGCTTGATCGTTATTTAGTAGATATGATCCGTTACGATTGCTCCTTGATTCATCAAGGATTAGTTTAATATCTGCAATAGTTAGGCCTTACAAAGGGTTGGAGGATCCAGCGGCATGTAGGGTGTAGTTTGCTGCCCCTAGACAGGACGTTCCGAGGATCAACCTAGTGTTGGTTTTTAGGCCTTGTCTAGGGCTGGCTTACGGTCACCGTGCGTGAGCGCGAGGCCCAATCGTGAGTAGGATGATCCGATTATGCGGTGAAAACCCCAGATCGTCGTGGATCTCATATGCTTTATCTTGATCAAGCAGGACCACCATATATTCGGCCACCTTGGACGAATCATGGGTGGATCGGCTCCATGAGCCGATTCACGGGATAACCTGAGAGCCGATCGAGGCTCGTATTTAACGTGTACGTGTGTGCCCTGCAGGAAACTAAGCGAGGTATCATCCACACCTTCCTGACCAGGTATAGGTCAGGTGGCACGCCCTGCAATTTGCATCGGCGCGCGACCAGAGGCTTTGCGGGCCGTCGCTGAGGGGGGCCAGCCGCAGCCCTAGTTGTTCCCGGCTCTACGGTGTTGACCCACTGCCCGCCGGTGGGTTTCGACGTCAACACATTCTGGCACGCCCGGTGGGACAATCTTCGACATCCACCACATCGCCATCTACATCTGAGATGGCGGAAAGTACTCCGGTCAAGCACGAGGACCTGGCTGACAAGCTCAAGAAGAAGCATAACAAGGCCAAGGCGGTCCTCGGAACCGAACTCGTCGGCTCCTGTGAGAAGATCCGTTCGCACGGCATCAAGCTCAATGGAGACACACGTCCGTTGCCTGGTGTCAACACGATCGATCTCAGCCACTCCATAAGAGAACCAGGGTTCTCTTTCGATGCCAATATGGCGGGGTTCGTGATTCGCCATGACGCGGACAAAGCAGAGAGCAACCACACTCGTGGCAAGGAGAAAGACGAGGCCGTTCCACGTGACCGGCCCAGGACGGCAATAAACGGTACCTGGCCGAGGAGGAGGCGGGAAGCATGCGGTATCCACGCCCATTATCCGTGCATCTCCTCAGCAAATATGAACAGCGGTGCGACCGACGTCGCCGCTACGACGACGACGATGAAGAATATCGTCGGTCCAATGCAAACAGGGGGTATCGTCAGCGTGACAGGAACGACGACGGGTCCGAACGTCGCGCCAGAGGGAGGTCTGAGGAGCCGGACAACGTGGATAGGCACTGGGACTGCCCCTTCTTCAGGCACTGCTGGGATTCCGGAATGAGCCGATTGCCAACAATCGGCAATTGCCCAGAATGTAAACAAAAGGAGAAGGGTACAGCTAAGGTGTCGTGTTCGAGCGTCTAGGGCCTCTCCCGCCTCGGAGCAAGCATGCTGAGCCCGTTCAGATGAAAGGTCGCGAGGAATTAGAGGACGATGATGAAGAGGATAAGTATCATCGGCCAAGATGGTGTCCTGATGGGCTCAGCCGCTCCCAAAAGCGAAGGGTTCAGCGACTACGTGCGTTGGAAGAAGCCGAAAGGTTATATCTACACGCGCTAAGGAAGGCACGACCCGACCTGGCCGCCAAAGTTCAGCGAGCCCTGGATGAAGAAGGTCGGCCACAAAGAAAAGAGTGGCGCCCTAAGCAGAGGAAAGCCGATGATGAAACATCGGCTGGCACAAACATGGTCTTCATCCTTCCTGCGGAATTTAGCGCTCCAAGGTTATATGAAGCGCCTGTGGCACATTTGGACTGCGGCCCACGGCCGGTCATCTTCGAGAAGCCGCGAGAAAGGAGTTACAGGCATCTGAAGGCCCTGTACTTACGAGGTTACATCAATGGGCAGCTTGTCAATAAGATGTTGGTGGACACCGGAGCGGCAGTCAACATTATGCCATACTCTATGCTACGGCGGTTGGGACGCTCCACCTCGGATTTGATCAAAACCAATGTAACATTGAGCGATTTCAACGGCCAAGCATCTGACGCGCAAGGTGTTCTAAACGTGGATCTGACCGTAGGAAGGAAGACTATCCCTACGACGTTCTTTGTTGTCGACAGCAAAAGCACCTATGCTGTAATATTAGGGAGGGATTGGATCCACGCCAACTGTTGCATCCCATCCACGATGCACCAATGCCTAATACAGTGGGATGGAGATGAAGTGGAGGTCGTCCACGCCGATGATTCAGCCGAGATTTCAACAGCCGGCATGGGCATTTGGGAGGCATCAGGCCAAGAACCACTCTCGGGCATCAATTTGGATGACTGCGAACGCATCGATGTGACAAAGAACGGGGTAAGGCTGGTTTTATCCACCGGCCTAACGGAATAGCACGTCCAAGACATTGGACATACGTGGCAAGGCCGATCCCTGTGATCGGCCCTCAAAAAATGAAAAGCAAAGGATCTTATCTCCAACATGCCACAGTAAAATCCAAGAAGTTGCAAACCATCGTCAAGCATTGCAACAGAAAGGAGGCCAATTCTGGCAATCGGCCGAAATTATCCTCAACATACCTTCGTCTGTGTTCAGCATTGATCCAACGGATGCCTGAAGAGCCGATACCATCAATTACTTGACAGAATCGGCTCGGGGGGCACATAGAGGGATGATGTACGAGGATACGGAGCTGGGAACGGATATCAAATTTCCAACAGAGCAGCTCAAGTATGGGGGCCGATGCATAAACAAATCGGCCACAAAAAATCGAAAACATCGAAATTTTTGAGCACAGCCGATGCACGGCCATCGACTTAAGGGAGCGAGGCTCCACTGAAGGGCAAACATGCCGGCGGCTCTTCTCAGTAGAATTGTTGATGCCCCAAGCGGATCATTGTGTTGGCAATATCGGGTCGCGGCCCTGATCAATAGCAGGAGCAGCACGAACATGCAGTTCGGGTTAAGGGCGAGCCCGACGAAGCAGTATGTCTCTTCTGAAACCAGGAGGATAGTCGATGATGAGGCGATCGGCTACGGCATGTCACGACCAAAATGGGGGAGAGCATCAGGGAAACGTCCTCACCGGGAGCTGCATCAGCCTGCCAAAGATGATGAGCCGATATGATCGGCGAGACGCAGGACTTGAACGGAAGAAGCTCGGGGGGCAGTTGGCCCTGAAGGATCCTTCGCTATAGGAAGCCGATTTTTTCGGAATCGGCTGGCCCTGCATCACAGCTTGTCTGAAGAACGGTGCTGATGTCGCCAGAAATATCAGTTTCTACATACAAGTCAATTGAGTGACACGCACAGGGCTCTATTGTAGGCACCTGCCCGGAACCAGATGGCCAGCCCGCTGGGTTGGCTGGTAAAAGTCATGATCTTGTTTGAGGTCTCATGGGGCAAAGCCGACGCTTGGCCGTCGACTCAAGGGATATGGTGGTTACAAGCAGAGGTCTTATGGAGCAGCCATCACCAAATCGGCAGTGTTTGCGCAAGCCTGCGGATCAGGTTAGGGTCATGAGAACAACCGATGATCATCCGATGATCTCATAGAGCCGAACCATTCGAGCCGAACCATTCGCACCAGAAGCTGCATCAGTTTGCCCAAGATGATGAGCCAATCAGAACAGCAAGGTGCAGGAATGGAGCTGGGAGGGGCTGAAAGGCCACTACATTGAGGTTCCTTGGTTCAAGGGAGCTGCTGACCTTTCCAGAATCTGCCAGGTGCTGGCTCCTTGAGCGTAAGCGTTCTCGCCTTATTTTTAAGCTGGAGTAGCTCGGGGGGCAGCTAGCTCTGAAACATCGATGATCTGGAGAGCCGATTTTGTGGAGTTCAGCTAACACAGCGATACAGTTGGGAAGCCGATGGTGGCTCAATCAGCTGGTCTGCTTTTATCCTCGCCTGGACTAAGGCTCGGGGGCAGCTCGCCCTTAAGGTTCCTTGTTCTATGGAGCCGATTTGGTTGAAATCGGCTTGCTCTGCATCATAACTCGTCGAGAGAGGGTGAATTATTGCAGAAGGGAATGGCTGGAGGTAATGGGAAGAAGCAACGATCGCTGACGGACTCTGGACCAGGTGTGACTACAAAGAGATGAAGCATTACAAGGACAGTGACCTCTAGAAGGCAAAGAAGATCCGGAAGATGAGAATGCCGCTAAGATCCAATATTCCGTGCAGTTGAATCTGCATTTCCAGGATCTAGGATTTGCACGATTGCGGCTCGTCCTGGAGGTGGAGGTCCGGATGGATCTACCTCGAGTTTGCCATGAGAGTCCGATGCATTGCCATCGGCTCCTTAAGCACCGACCAGATTGGCAGTCGGCAAGCTCGGTATAAAGGGCAATCGGCTAAATTACCATGAAGAAGGACGACAAGATCGAGTCGGGGAAATTCTCCATTGATCAACTAGAGTTCTTACATAAAGAGCTGATTGCTCTCAAAAGAAGATCCTAGGGGCTACATTGCCCGTCTACTACTGCTGGCCCTAAGCTAAGATCCTATCTAGGGGCCGTTGCTGCCCTCGTCGTCATCGCCATCATCGCCGTCGTCGGCGCTGCTCCCAGCCGGCTCATCGTCGCTGCTGTAGCGACCGCCGGCAGGACCTTCGTTGTCCTCGTCTTCTTCATCAGCGTCGTCGTCGTCGCCGTCGAAATCGCTGAGATTGCCGGGGAGTGGCGCTTGGCCGGCGGCTCGTCGGAGGAGCTGTCATCTTCTTCCTCCTCCTCATGCCCCTCCTCTTCGGAGGAGGGGGGGGCCCCGTCCCAGGGAAGGTGGTCGTCATCGCTTTCCTCCGCTTCCTCATTGGCAAGGAAGCGGAGGTCGCTCTCCCCGTCGGTCAGGGACTGGTCGTCCTCGACCAGGTAGAGAAGTCGTGGCTTGGCTCATCCCCGGCCTCGATGGCGCGGCGAATGTTGGCCGCATGGGCTTCCTCCGGGTTCCACTCCGGCGTCGGCTCGCGGAAGGGGGAGGACTGCGCAGAAAGATCCGACGAAGAGGAGGACATGGTGGCGCAGGAGGGTTTTTTCTTTGGAAGTGCTAGTGCCGGGAGGATGAGGAAGAGAGCTACAGGAAGTGGCCGAATAAAAGGGGGAATATATGGTTTAATGCCTAAGCAGTTTGGTGCCGAACCGTCAAGTCGTGCAGAGAAGGCGAGGAGGCAAGACGTCATCATGAAGGAAACTGCGACGGTTCTGCCACGACATGACCTCTCGAGGAAAAAACAGATGGTTTTGATATTATCATTACCAAAACCAGGGCATGTGTTATCACCTGATTTTGGCCAAATCAGGAGACGGGCCGTAAGTGAAGATGGGCTTAAAGGATATACAGGAGCATCTTCGAAGCGGCCTTGCGTGAGAGTTCGGGCTTAATTGCCCGTGTATCTGTAACATATTAGATCGCATCTTAGTTTAGAAGTTAGAGTTTTACCCGTGCACGGTTTGGTGCACGCCCACATTAGAAAGTCCCCTGGACTATAAATATGTACCTAGGGTTTATGGAATAAACAACAACCAACGTTCAACACAAACCAATCTCGGCGCATCGCCAACCCCTTCGTCTCAAGGGTTTCTCCGGTAAGCACCATGCTGCCTAGATCGCATCTCGCGATCTAGGCAGCACGAGCCTGCCCACGTTGTTCATGCGTTGCTCGTACTGAAGCCTTTTTGATGGCGAGCAACGTAGTTATCATAGATGTGTTAGGGTTAGCATTGTTCCTAGTATCATATGCTGTCGTAGTGCAACCCTCGCGCATCTAGCCGTCCTTGTACCTCATCATGGGTGCAGGGGCGGCACCCCGCTTGATCGTTATTTAGTAGATCTGATCCGTTACGATTGCTCCTTGATTCATCAAGGATTAGTTTAATATCTGCAATAGTTAGGCCTTACAAAGGGTTGGAGGATCCAGCGGCATGTAGGGTGTAGTTTGCTGCCCCTAGACAGGACGTTCCGAGGATCAACCTAGTGTTGGTTTTTAGGCCTTGTCTAGGGCTGGCTTACGGTCACCGTGCGTGAGCGCGAGGCCCAATCGTGAGTAGGATGATCCGATTATGCGGTGAAAACCCCAGATCGTCGTGGATCTCATATGCTTTATCTTGATCAAGCAGGACCACCATATATTCGGCCACCTTGGACGAATCATGGGTGGATCGGCTCCATGAGCCGATTCACAGGATAACCTGAGAGCCGATCGAGGCTCGTATTTAACGTGTACGTGTGTGCCCGCGGAAACTAAGCGAGGTATCATCCACCTTCCTGACCAGGTATAGGTCAGGTGGCACGCCCTGCAATTTGCATCGGCGCGCGACCAGGAGGCTTTGCGGGCCGTCGCTCGAGGGAGGGGCCAGCCGCAGCCCTAGTTGTTCCCGGCTCTACGGTGTTGACCGTCCCGCCCCCGCCGGACACAAGCTCCACAACATTCGATATTCATGTTTAAGTAACCTTAGAGTATAATAGATCTTTGCAAAATAAACCAAGTACTAACATAGCATGCACACTGTCACCATCACACTACGAAGGAGGCATAGATTACATCAATACTATCATAGCGATAATCAACTCCATAACCTACAAGAGATTATGATCATAATCTACGACAAGAACTACACGATGCACACACTGTCACCATTACACCATGCAGGAGGAATAGACTACTTTAATAACATCACATGAGTAGCACATAGATAAATAGTGATACAAAACACATTGCAATCATAAAGGGATATAAATAAGCACTTCACTATGCCATTCATAACAGTGAATAAGTATTCTGAAATATAGCCTAAGAGACCCACACGGTGCACACACTGTCACCTTTACACACGTGGGACAAGGAGTCTCCGGAGATCACATAAGTAAAACCCACTTGACTAGCATAATGACATCTAGTGTCGGGGGTGTTCCTCGACAATGTCCTCCGATAGGGACTTAGGGTTGATGGAATCCTGCAAGCTGATACGAGACATCGGTGCACAGACAAACGGGGCGGTTTACCCAGGTTCGGGGCCCTCGATGAGGTAAAACCCTTACGTCCCGCTTGTCTGTTCTTGATTATAATGAAAACAGCGTTACAATGGGGTGCCGAATAGTTCGGCTGTGATCTCGTCGAGATAGCTAATCGCTAGGGTAACCTAGTTCTAAGCTTCTGTTGGCTAAGATCGCTAAGATTGGTCGTGTCCTCGATAGCCCCTCTCCTGGCCTTTATATAGGTGGCCAGGTCCCGAGAGGTTTAGTCGAGTACGGGTAGGTTTACAATAGATCTATCTCTAATCTTTCCTTCTTCGGCTCTTTCCGCATCTTGTACTTCAAGTAATCTTTCGCCGCACCGTCCTAGTGGCCCATCTTGTCTTCGAGTACCTTCATGGGCCTCCACCTGGGCCGTATAGGGTAGAGCAATAGTGGTTACCCGAAGGGTAATGCCCACGTCAGTAGCCCCCGAGTGTCTAGCCGAACATAGTTCGGGTAGAGACTGAAGCATGTCTTCTTCCGAACTCCTTTTCCTTGATCGTTCTTGCATTTCTTCTGTCTTCTATCGGGTGCGCGTCAGCGCTCCCGATGGGAGTAGCCCCCGAGTCTAGGTACGGATGCTCGCGATCCGTGCGTAGACTCAAGTTGTACCACTCGAACATCTTCTTCTGCCGAAGCTTTTTCTGCAAGCCTCTTGTAGTGCATCCGATACATTTTCTTTATGCAAGGGATACCGAATAACGTGCCCAACTTTTGTTGGTTAACTGCCGAAGGCAAAACAACGTTACCCTACACAGAATCAAGTCCCCGGGCATGATCCTGGAGTGCGAAAAAAGTTCTGTCGGGTGCGCATCCAGCGCTCCCGATGGGAGTAGCCCCCGAGTCTGGGCGCGGGCGTATTACGCCTGGGCGCAGACTTGAGTCAATTATTTCCTTCGAGTCCTCATTTTATCGGGTGCGCGACAGCGCTCCCGATGGGAGTAGCCCCCGAGCCTAAGTGCGGATGCCTGCAATCCGCGCATAGGCTCAAGTTGATCACCCGATTCTTTCTTATCCCTTTGCATGCAATCATTCTCCATGACGTCATTGATGACGTTTTTCAAGCAATTCCTGCTCCTCTCTACACGGTTAACAAGGCACCTCCTCGATTTCTGCGATCATTAACTGGGGAAAGGCCCATTTAACAATACGAAGCCTTCCTTAAGTTCCTTAAGAGATAAAAGATCCCTTTCATTCTCCTCCGTTCGTCTTCTTCGTTGTTCTTGCTCTTCTTGTGTTCGCGACTGGAGCTCGCGCCGCCACCACTATCTTTCCGATTTGTTCAGATCTCGCAATGGTGAAGAAGAAAATCCCTAGTGCCGCCGCCAGCTCCACGAGCGTCGGTGCCGCCGCCAGATCTTCTTCGGTTCTTGCGAAGGAGGTCGCCCCCAACGCTCCTCCTCCAGCTCCGGCGCCGCCGGCGCCACCAAGTTCAACAGCCAAGCCTGGCGATTGGACAGCCTCGACCGTCACCAAGCGTGACGAGAAAAGGTCCCGAAGCCTGGGACTGATCTCCTCCGACGAGGGGAACGTAATCTTTCCAGGTGCGATTTCTCGACCTAACCCTCCTGCCGGCTTTACCGTGATGTTCCTGTCGTTCTTGTACCGAGGCCTTTCCCTTCCTGTTCACGAATTCCTCCTCTATCTCCTGCGAACTTACGAAGTCCAATTGTGGCAACTTACTCCCAACTCGATTCTTCACGTTGCTGTGTTCATTACCCTCTGCGAAGCATATCTGGGCGTTGAGCCCCATTTTGGTTTGTGGAAGAAGATCTTTTACGTGAAGAGATACAGCAGTAGCAATGGATCTTTTGTCACCGGAGGAGTAGGATTCGTAGCTCGTTCAGATGTTAATTATTTCAATTTCCCAATGAGAGAGTCCGTGCAAGGGTGGAGATTGAAGTGGTTCTACATCAAGGATTCTCCATCACCCGAATGCCAGCTCCCTCGCTTTGTCGATGTCCTTGAGGCCAAGCCTAAGAATTCTTGGAAAAATGTCCTCTCTCCCGACGAAAAAACAACAGCCGATGAATTATTTGCCAGATTCCTTCGGATCAAGGAGGCTGACGGGCAAACCATGGTCGGTACAGAAGTAGCGGCAGTGTTTCTGAAACGTCGAGTCCAACCAATCATGGCTAGGGTCCACCCGATGTGGTTGTATTCAGGCCCAAAAGATGAAACTAGAATCAACGCTGCCGAATTATCAGAAAAGGAACTGCTTGATGAAGTCCGTCGCCTCACTTCCTTTAGTCAAGAGGATTCGATCCCGCTGATATCTCCATATATTCCTTTCGATGCTGATCACCCAGCACCAGAGGTAATACGCGTAGATGCACACGTCCGTTGGGAACCCCAAGTGGAAGGTATGATGCGTATAGAAGCAAGTTTCCCTCAGTAACCAAGGTTTAATCGAACCAGTAGGAGCCAAGAAGCACGTTGAAGGTTGATGGTGGCGAAATGTGATGCGGCGCAACACCAGGGATTCCGGCGCCAACAACACAACCAAAGTACTTTGCCCCAACGAAACAGTGAGGTTGTCAATCTCACCGGCTTGCTGTAACAAAGGATTAACCGTATTGTGTGGAAGATGATTGTTTGCAAAAAACAGGAAAACAAGTATTGCAGTAGATTGTATACTATGTAAAGAATAGGACCGGGGTCCACAGTTCACTAGAGGTGTCTCTCCCATAAGATAAAGCATGTTGGGTGAACAAATTACAGTCGGGCAATTGACAAATAGAGAAGGGCATAACAATGCATATACATGATATGATAAATATAGTGAGATTTAATCCGGGCATTACGACAAAGTACATAGACCGCCATCCAACTGCATCTATGCCTAAAAAGTCCACCTTCAGGTTATCATCCGAACCCCATTCAGTATTAAGTTGCAAAGCAACAGACAATTGCATTAAGTATGGTGCGTAATGTAATCAACAACTACATCCTTAGACATAGCATCAATGTTTTATCCCTAGTGGCAACAGCACAACACAACCTTAGAACCTACTGTCACGATCCCAGGTGTCAATGAAGGCATGAACCCACTATCGAGCATAAATACCCCTCTTGGAGTTAAGAGCAAAAACTTGGCCAGAGCCTCTACTAATAACGGAGAGCATGCAAGATCATAAACAACACATAAACAATAGATTGATAATCACCATAACATAGTATTCTCTATCCATCGGATCCCGACAAACACAACATATAGTATTACAGATAGATGATCTTGATCATGTTAGGCAGCTCACAAGATCCAACAATTAAGCACAATTAGGAGAAGACGACCATCTAGCTACTGCTATGGACCCATAGTCCAGGGGTGAACTACTCACTCATCACTCCGGAGGCGATCATGGCGATGAAGAGTCCTCCGGGAGATGAATCCCCTCTCCGGCAGGGTGCCGGAGGCGATCTGGAAGGTTTTCCGTATCGTGGCTCTCGGTACTGGGGGTTTCGCGACGGAGGCTATTTGTAGGCGAAAGGGTAGGTCAGGGGGGCTCACGAGGGGCCCAGGGGACAGGGTGGCGCGGCCAGGGCCTGGGCCGCGCCGCCCTATCATCTGGCCGCCTCGTGGCCCCACTTCGTTATCTCTTCGGTCTTCTGGAAGCTCCGTGCAAAAATAGGACCCTGGGCGGTGATTTCGTCCAATTCCGAGAATATTTCCTTACTAGGATTTCTGAAACCAAAAACAGCAGAAAACAGCAACTGGCTCTTCGGCATCTTGTTAATAGGTTAGTTCCGAAAATACGTAAATACGACATATAATGTGCATAAAACATGTAGGTATCATCAATAAAGTAGCATGGAACATAAGAAATTATCGATACGTTGGAGACGTATCGGCATCCCCAAGCTTAGTTCTGCTCGTCCCGAGCAGGTAAAACGATAACAAAGATAATTTCTGAAGTGACATGCCATCATAATCTTGATCATACTATTTGTAAACATATGTAATGAATGCAGCGATCAAAACAATGGTAATGACATGAGTAAACAACTGAATCATAAAGCAAAGACTTTTCATGAATAATACTTCAAGACAAGCATCAATAAGTCTTGCATAAGAGTTAACTCATAAAGCAATAAATCAAAGTAAAGGTATTGAAGCAACACAAAGGAAGATTAAGTTTCAGCGGTTGCTTTCAACTTATAACATGTATATCTCATGGATATTGTCAACATAAAGTAATATAACAAGTGCAATATGCAAGTATGTAGGAATCAATACACAGTTCACACAAGTGTTTGCTTCTTAAGGTGGAGGGAGATAGGTAAACTGACTCAACAATAAAAGTAAAAGAATGTTCCTTCAAAGAGGAAAGCATCGATTGCTGTATTTGTTCTAGAGCTTTTATTTTGAAAACATGAAACAATTTTGTCAACGGTAGTAATAAAGCATATGAGTTATGTAAATTATATCTTACAAGTTGCAAGCCTCATGCATAGTATACTAATAGTGCCCGCACCTTGTCCTACTTAGCTTGGACTACCGGATCTTTGCAATGCCATGTTTCAACCAAGTGTCACAAAGGGGTACCTCCATGCCGCCTGTACAAAGGTCTAAGGAGAAAGCTCGCATTTTGGATTTCTCACTTTTGATTATTCTCAACTTAGACATCCATACCGGGACAACATGGACAACAGATAATGGACTCCTCTTAAATGCATAAGCATGTAGCAATGATTATTATTCTCATATGAGATTGAGGATATATGTCCAAAACTGAAACTTCAACCATGATTCATGGCTTTAGTTAGCGGCCCAATGTTCTTCTCTAACAATTTGCATGCTCCAATCATTAAGGTGATAGATCCTTCAGACAAGACGGACATGCATAGCAACTCACATGATATTCAACAATGAATAGTTGATGGCGTTCCCCAGAAGCATGGTTATCGCACAACAAGCAACTTAATAAAAGATAAAGTGCATAAGTACATATTCAATACTACGATAGTTTTTAAGGCTATTTTGTCCCATGAGCTATATATTGCAAAGGTAAATGATGGAATTTTAAAGGTAGCACTCAAGCAATTTACTTTGGAATGGCGGAGAAATACCATGTAGTAGGTAGGTATAGTGGACACAAATGGCATAGTGGTTGGCTCAAGGATTTTGGATGCATGAGAAGTATTCCCTTTCGATACAAGGTTTAGGCTAGCAAGGTTATTTGAAGCAAACACAAGGATGAACCGGTGCAGCAAAACTCACATAAAAGACATATTGTAAACATTATAAGACTCTACACCGTCTTCCTTGTTGTTCAAAACTCAATACTAGATATTATCTAGACCTTAGAGAGACCAAATATGCAAATCAAATTTTAGCAAGCTCTATGTATTTCTTCATTAATGGGTGCAAAGCATATGATGCAAGAGCTTAAACATGAGCACAACAATTGCCAAGTATCACATTATCCAAGACATTTTAGAATTACTACATGTAGCATTTTCCAATTCCAACCATATAACAATTTAACGAAGAAGAAACTTCGCCTTGAACATTATGAGTAAAGCCTAAGGACATATTTGTCCATATGCAACAGCGGAGCGTGTCTCTCTCCCACAAAGTGAATGCTAGGATCCATTTTATTCAAACAAAAACAAAAACAAAAACAAACCGACGCTCCAAGTAAAGAACATAAGATGTGATTGAATAAAAATATAGTTTCAGGGGGAACCTGATGATGTTGTCGATGAAGAAGGGGATGCCTTGGGCATCCCCAAGCTTAGACGCTTGAGTCTTCTTAAAATATGCAGGGATGAACCACGGGGGCATCCCCAAGCTTAGCTTTCACTCCTCTTGATCATAGTATATCATACTCCTCTCTTGACCCTTGAAAACTTCCTTCACACCAAACTTCAAGCAAACTCATTAGAGGGTTAGTGCACAATTAATAATTCACACATTCAGAGGTGACACAAACATTCTTTACACTTCTGGACATTGCATAAAGCTACTGGACATTAATGGATCAAAGAAATATTCATCCAACATAGCAAAAGAGGCAATGCGAAATAAAAGGCAGAATCTGTCAAAAACAGAACAGTCCGTAAAGACGAATTTTAAAATGGCAACAGACTTGCTCAAATGGAAAAACTCAAAACTAGTGAAAGTTGCGTACATATCTGAGGATCACGCTCGTAAATTGGCAGATTTTTTCGAATTTTCTACAGAGACTTGTGCCCAGATTCGTGACAGACAGCAATGCTGTTTCTGCGCAGCGATCCCAAATATAACATCAACTTTAACATAGAAACTTTACTTGGCACAAAAACATGATAAGGAGAGGTTGCTACAGTAGTAAACAACTTCCAAGACTCAAATATAAAACAAAGTACTGTAGTAAAAACATGGGTTGTCTCCCATAAGCGCTTTTCTTTAACGCCTTTCAGCTAGGCGCAGAAAGTGCAAATCAAGTAACATCAAGAGATGAAGCATCAACATTATTATTCTTCATGCAAACACAACTTGTTGCAGAGGGTACTTTAGGTGCTCCATTATCTAAATTTTCTATGGTGGTGCTAGGAGTTTTAGTAATTTTAGGCCTATAATAATTCTTTTGTTTAGGCACTTTAGAGGCATACATGAATTTTTGCTCTTTACCCACATAAGCTTTCTCATTATACTTGAGAGAAGAAAAGGTTGAACCCAAGGTTCCCATAGCTTTTTCAAGTTCATCAATCCTATTGGTTTGATTATCATGAACAACACAAGTTCCTAGGACACTAATTCTTTCATCAATTCCTCCTAGGGATTTATCAAGTTCATCAGTTTTATCCAATAACATTTCCAATTTAGTTTCAATACTTGGAAATTTTTTCTCTATGGTTTCCAATTTTTTCATAACATCCTCAAGAGAGATTTCAATTTTAACTTCATTAACAGGTGGTATTCCGACAAGACTCTCAATGATGCAACTAGCTTCTAAAGCGGGAGTACCTAGGAAATTACCTCCCGAAAGAGTATCAAGAACATACCTATTCCAACTAGATAAACCAACATAAAAGTTCCTAAGAAGGATAGTGGTGGAGTGTTTCTTAATGCACCTATGATGAGCATTACTAATTCTGTACCAAGCATCTTTAAAACTTTCTCCACCTTGTTGCTTAAAAGAACGAACTTCAACTTCAGGATTACTCATTTTAATAGCAATAAAGTAAACTAGGCAAATAAAGTAAAGACAAGTAACTAATTTTTTTTTTTTTTGATATGGAGAGCAGACAGTAAATAAAGTAAAGCTAGCAACTAATTTTTTGTGTGTTTTGTTTAGGTGCAGCAAACAAAGTAGTAAATAAAATAAAGCAAGACAAAAACAAAGTGAAGAGATTGAGAAGTGGAGACTCCCCTTGCAGCGTGTCTTGATCTCCCCGGCAACGGCGCCAGAAATTTAGCTTGATACGCGTAGATGCACACGTCCGTTGGGAACCCCAAGTGGAAGGTATGATGCGTATAGAAGCAAGTTTCCCTCAGTATGAAACCAAGGTTTAATCGAACCAGTAGGAGCCAAGAAGCACGTTGAAGGTTGATGGTGGCGAAATGTGATGCGGCGCAACACCAGGGATTCCGGCGCCAACGTGGAACCTGCACAACACAACCAAAGTACTTTGCCCCAACGATGAGGTTGTCAATCTCACCGGCTTGCTGTAACAAAGGATTAACCGTATTGTGTGGAAGATGATTGTTTGCAAGAAAACAAGTATTGCAGTAGATTGTATGCTATGTAAAGAATAGGTGATAAGGGGTGGCCCGATCTTCTCAGTAAGCAACGGTGGTGATGATGATCACGGGTGATAGCAGCGGAGATACACGACGATGAAGTGGATGATAACTTGTATGACGCAACGAGATCTCTCGATTGGTCCCTGTCGCCAATGCAACAGCTCTCAACCCTGCAAGATATTCGCAACTCCACACACTTGCGCACGTAGCCGCCGACCACGAAGCGGTAAGTTGCAACCGTCTAATTCCCAATGGAACAGCAGATCACACAAGACTTAAACAGGATCTACACAATATCCAAGCAATATGGTGTAGGGAATTCAATAGTTTTGCAGAGCAAACAACTAAGAACTAGGGTTTATCTTAAACGTGGTCTAAAGCAACTTGTGGGGCGTCCCAGGGACTTATATAGGCGTCTGGGACGACCTCAGGTCCAAAAAGTACGAAAATAACCGACCCAGAATAGATCTGGTCGAGACAGACTCGGACTGGTCCGGTCTGGATCCGGTCGACCGGATGTGGACCGGCCGGTCCGGTTTGTGGTCCGGTCAACCGGGCTGTGGACCGGGCTGTCCGGTCGGTGGTCCGGTCAACCGGGCTGTGGACCGGAAAACTGCGAAGTTTCCGGTTTCCGTCCGGTACGAGGGTCTTCCTCCGGTGACGTCCGGTTTGCGACCGGTCGACCGGGCCAGGAACCGGGCTGGCCGGTCAGGGCCGGTCTGACCGGGTTCTGGACCGGCCTGGACTTCTTCTTCTCCTCTCGCGCATGCCTCCCGCTCCTCCCTCGCGCGTTCATGAGATATCTTCCATGTCCAGCTTCACGGCCATCTTGACGTCCGTCTTCATGTCCAGCTGCTCCTCTCCTCGTGCGATGCTCGTCTCCTCTTGATACCTGATGATACATAAGTAATAGGACTTAGGCAGTATAAAGTTCTCATCAATCAAAGTATCGTTTAGGAACAAGTTCACCTGTTGTTTAAGTAGCTTCGCACGAGCTCGTGTCATTGGTCCAATCCTGACTTCATTGGACTTGAGCTTCACAGCAGGTTCATCTTCAGTTGGTAATGACGGAGGTAGTAGTGAGGTAGGGATGTCCTCATCATCTCCCCCCTTCAAAAGGCGTCGACCCCGACGCTCCAAGGTCTTCTCCGTCATATGGTGTCAAATCAGCAACATTGAAAGAATTACTGACACCAAACTCATCCTCTGGAAGATCTATTGAGTATGCATTATCATTGATCTTGGCAAGCACTTTGTAAGGACCATCACCACGAGGCTTCAACTTAGACTTTCTCAGCTTCGGGAATCTATCCTTGCGAAAATGTACCCAGACCAAATCACCAGGCTTGAACAACATCTCTTTGCGCTTCTTATTCATCCTTGCAGCATTGCTCTTGCCTTTCTTCTCAATCAACTCTTTAGTCTTCTCATGAATCTTCTTCACATAATCTGCCCTCTTTGATGCCTCCATATTAACTCTCTCATGTATGGGCAAAGGCAACAAGTCAAGTGGAGTAATGGGTTTGAAACCATACACCACCTCAAAAGGACATAGCTCCGTGGTAGAATGTACCGCCCTGTTGTAAGCAAACTCCACATGCGGCAAACACTCTTCCCACTCCTTCAGGTTCTTCTTGATCATGGATCTCAACAATTGTGACAATGTTCTATTCACCACTTCAGTTTGACCATCAGTTTGGGGATGACAAGTAGTGCTAAACAGCAGCTTCGTCCCCAGCTTTCTCCAAAGCGTCTTCCAGAAGTAGCTCATAAACTTCACGTCACGATCAGAAACAATAGTCTTCGGGACTCCATGTAGACGTACAATCTCCCTGAAAAACAGGTTAGCAATATGCGACGCATCGTCGCTCTTGTGGCAGGCAATAAAGTGGGACATCTTAGAAAATCTATCCACTACCACAAATATAGAATCATGGCCTCTCTTAGTACGCGGCAAACCCAACACAAAATCCATACTAATATCCTCCCATGGTGTAGTAGGTGCCGGTAAAGGAGTATACAAACCGTGAGGCTTCAGCTTGGACTTGGACTTGTTGCAAGTAATGCATCTCCTCACATATCTATCCACGTCCCGCCTCATCTTTGGCCAATAAAAGTGGTCAGCTAGCATGAGTAGCGTCTTCTCACGCCCAAAGTGACCCATCAAACCTCCAGCATGTGATTCCTGCAATAAGAGCAAACGCACAGACGATTCTGGAACACATAGTTTGTTAGCCCTAAACAAGAACCCATCATGTATGTGATATTTTTCCCATGCTTTACCAAGAGCACATAAGCGATATGGTTCAGCAAAATCATGATCAGTGGCATACAAATCACATAGTATCTCTAAACCAGGAATTTTAACATCAAGTTGAGTTAATAGCATATTCTTCCTAGATAGAGCATCAGCAACAATATTATCTTTTCCCTTCTTATGCTTAATAATGTATGGAAAAGACTCAATGAACTCAACCCACTTAGCTAGACGCTTATGCAAAGTAGATTGGGCTTTCAGGTATTTCAAAGCTTCATGATCAGAATGTATGATAAACTCTTTTGGCCACAAGTAATGTTGCCAAACCTCAAGAACTCTAATTAAAGCATACAATTCTTTATCATATATAGGATAGTTCAACTTAGCACCAGAAAGTTTCTCAGAAAAATATGCAATTGGGCGACCCTCTTGCATCAACACACCACCAATTCCAATACCACTAGCATCACATTCAATCTCAAATTGCTTATTGAAATCAGGAAGTGCAAGCAACGGTGCAGAAGTTAACAATCTCTTAAGTTCATCAAAAGCATGATCTTGGGCTGCGCCCCACTCAAAGACAACACCCTTTTTAGTTAAATCATTCAAAGGTGCAGCAATAGTACTAAAGTTGGGCACAAATCTTCTATAAAACCCAGCTAGACCATGAAAACTTCTTACTTGACTCACATTCATGGGAGTAGGCCAATTTTGAATAGCTTCAATTTTAGACACATCTACTTCTACTCCATGCTTAGAGACAACATAACCCAGAAATATGACCTTATCTTTGCAAAATGTGCACTTCTCAAGATTACCATAGAGTTGATTATCACGCAACACTTGCAAAACATGTCGAATATGAATAGTATGATCAGATTCATTGCGGCTGTAGATTAATATGTCATCAAAATACACAACCACAAATTTGCCAATAAATTCACGCAAAACATGGTTCATCAGTCTCATGAAAGTGCTAGGTGCATTAGTTAAACCAAAAGGCATTACTAACCACTCATATAAACCAAATTTTGTTTTAAAGGCTGTTTTCCACTCATCCCCTTCTTTCATCCTAATTTGATGATAACCACTACGCAAATCAATTTTAGAGAACACAGCAGCACCACTCAATTCATCTAGCATATCCTCTAAACGGGGAATAGGATGACGATATCGAATAGTAATGTTGTTTATAGCTCTACAATCTACGCACATACGCCAAGTACCATCTTTCTTAGGAACTAGAATAACAGGAACAGCACAAGGACTAAGGCTTATGCGAATATAACCTTTGTCGAGTAGCGCTTGTACTTGCTTCTGTATCTCCTTCGTCTCTTCGGGATTAGTGCGATATGGCGCCCTATTGGGCAGCGATGCTCCGGGAATCAAGTCAATTTGATGCTCAATACCTCGCAATGGTGGTAGTCCTGCGGGTACCTCCTCCGGAAACACGTCGCCGAATTCCTGCAAAACATTAGAAACACCAAGAGGAAGAGGGGTCATGTCATTAGAAACCAAAACCGTACCCCTGTACAAAAGCACAAGAGGCATGGCCGTAGGATCCTCACTAAATTCTCTCATGTCTTCTTTGGTGGCTAATGAGACTAAGGAATTCACTCTCTCACTTTTCGTTATATCACTCACGACATTACAATTCTCTCGCCTATCTAGAGGTGCATCCTCCAAATTCACTTCGATCTTCTGACGAGACTCATTGACAATTTGTTGTGGTGACATAGGCTGTAAGTTAATTTTCTTGCCCTTGTACTCCAAGTGATATGTATTGGCACGGCCATTGTGTTGCACAGAACGGTCATAGAGCCAAGGCCGACCCAATAAGAGGTGACAAACCGTCATAGGAACCACATCAAAATCAATGCAATCCTTATACGGTCCAATCGCAAATTCAACACGCACCATGTGGTTTACCTTCATCTCACCATTGTCACTCAACCACTGAATATAATATGGATGCGGGTGCGGTAGATACTTCAACTTCAGCTTGGTACATAACTCCTTGCTTGCTAAATTGCGGCAACTCCCGCCATCAATAATGACCTTGCAAGCCTTGTCAGGACCAACTAAAGCTTTGGTTTGGAACAAATTGCAGCGCTGAGTAGATGCACTAGGCAACACATTAAGAGCACGCTGCGACACAACAATGGTGCGAGCATCAGAAGGATATGCATCTTCACCATCAGTGTCATAGTCATCATTGTCTGGAGCATTTGGATCAGCATCATCTCCAGTCTCATACTCATTGTCCTCATTGATAAACATGACTTTGCGGTTAGGACAATCTCTCTTGAAGTGACCCTTGCCACCACATGTATGGCAAAGCATATCGCGGTTGCGCGTTGTAGACACACCAGAACCACTCGTACTTGCAGCAGATTCGGACTTCTTTGCATTAGATACATTGGAGACCGGTTTGCTAGGCGGAGTAGAGTAAGGAGCGGAGCGCGTCGAAGGCGCCGGCGCTGTAGAGGGCGCGCGGGGTGTAAAACGCCCAGCTCCCGTAGCACGTCCCTTAACCTTTGCTTCTTCAGCCAACTGTGATTCAGCTTCTCTTGCATGATGTAACAATTGATTCATATTGGTGTAGGTGTAATGACGAACAATGCCTTTAACATCATACTTCAGTCCATTCAGAAAACGCTGCATTGTCATCTCTAGAGACTCACGGACACGACCACGCTGCATAAGCATCTCCATCTCCATGTAGTACTCATCAACAGTCTTCACACCTTGCCTCAATAGTGTTAGCTTATCAAATATGTTCCGCATGTAATTTGTAGGCACAAAACGAGAAGTCATTGCCTCTTTCATAGCACGCCATGTACGGATAGGTTGTGCACCATCTTCATCGAGGTTACGAACCAAAGAATCCCACCAACGCAATGCATAACCATCAAATTCAGAAGACGCAAGCTTGATCTTCCTATCTTCAGAGTAGTGTGGATGTAGGCTCCATAATTTCTCAATCTTGAGCTCCCAAGTGAGGTATTCTTCAACATCAGCTCCTCCTTCAAACTTGGGTATGGAAAACTTAGGCTTACCCAATCCATCTTCTTCATCTTGTCCACGACCATTGCGGCCAAGTGGAACCCAGCCACGAGGACGATGACCACGAGGCGCACCACGAGCATTGTGTGCGTCATCTTCAAGCTCAGGATCGTCATCATCTTCTTGTTGTTGTTGTTGTTGTAGTACAGTCAAGTTCTCAATAGCGAGACGCATATCCGCAATATTGCGCTGTATATCCGTCATTTGATCAGACAATCCAGTGACGGTGACATTAGTAGCATCCAGCGTTTGTTTGATCTCATCAACTGTACTCTTAAGCTCATCATCGTTAGTGCGGAATTCACGTCGCATCTCATTACGAAGAGCTTCATACTCCCTCCATGTGATGATATCTGCCGAATTCTTGTTCTCCTGGTTAACAATCTTATTATCACTAGCAGACATGATTAGTAGGTTAGTGCACTAAATCAAAAATATATGGTGGTACTCTCACAACTCACTCAAAACTGATAAGAAAAGGAAATCTTACCGTTCCAAAGTAAATTAGTGTTGCTTACCACTTGTAGTAACAACTAGTGCACGGATGTAGCGAAGCGAATATCAAGGGTATAAGAACAATCACACGACAAAGCAGGGTATATGTGGGGCTGTAGGTAGGCTACCTATTTGCACCAATAACAAGCTCTAGCGCTGACCGTAGACAACCAAAGATACTCACACAAGGCGATATAATGGGGCAATGCAACTATATGGAGGAAAGGTTGCAATGCACAAGAGAGACGCTAGCAAAGCTCAACGAGACAGGCACAAGATTGCTCAACTACGGATGCAGTAAAGAAAACTTAGGCCTTTCACTTGATTTCAACTAGCACACACTTTTCTTTTTGTATTTTCTTTTTGTAACACACGCAGCTATGTAGCTCTTTTTGCTTCTTTTCAATTTTCTCTTTTTTTTTGATTTTATGACTCAACTCCTTGATAACACGGCCAACAAGATATGCAAAGCACCAAAACCCTAATGAGCAGCCTGTCGAGCGGTAAAACTAGTCTCTTCTGGGGAAGTTCCTAGTCACGTATATCGAAAGGCTGTGTCTATGGTTGGGAACAAGCACACTGTACGCTATGTGGACTCGGAGTAACAAAACTGACACTAAAAGATAAACTAAATGATAGAGAAAACACAAACCCTAACAATTATACTAGATGAAAGATAAAGGTACGCAAAAACAACTACGAAAAGCAACTAAAACTCGAAATTAGTGCAAGCTATGGCTATGGCAAACCCTAACCCTAAATTTTTTTTTGGCTTTTTCTGGATAGGAAAACACTCACAACTCAACTATGGGGTGGATTGTGGATGGCTTACCGAGGAAAACTGGAAATCTGATACCAAGATGATAAGGGGTGGCCCGATCTTCTCAGTAAGCAACGGTGGTGATGATGATCACGGGTGATAGCAGCGGAGATACACGACGATGAAGTGGATGATAACTTGTATGACGCAACGAGATCTCTCGATTGGTCCCTGTCGCCAATGCAACAGCTCTCAACCCTGCAAGATATTCGCAACTCCACACACTTGCGCACGTAGCCGCCGACCACGAAGCGGTAAGTTGCAACCGTCTAATTCCCAATGGAACAGCAGATCACACAAGACTTAAACAGGATCTACACAATATCCAAGCAATATGGTGTAGGGAATTCAATAGTTTTGCAGAGCAAACAACTAAGAACTAGGGTTTATCTTAAACGTGGTCTAAAGCAACTTGTGGGGCGTCCCAGGGACTTATATAGGCGTCTGGGACGACCTCAGGTCCAAAAAGTACGAAAATAACCGACCCAGAATAGATCTGGTCGAGACAGACTCGGACTGGTCCGGTTTGGGATCCGGTCGACCGGGCTGTGGACCGGCCGGTCCGGTTGTGGTCCGGTCAACCGGGCTGTGGACCGGGCTGTCCGTCGTGGTCCGGTCAACCGCCTGTGGACCGGCTGCGAAGTTCCGGTTTCCGTCCGGTACGAGGGGCTTCTCCGGTTGACGTCCGGTTTGCGACCGGTCGACCGGGCCAGGAACCGGGCTGGCCGGTCGGGGGCAGTCTGACCGGGTTCTGGACCGGCCTGGACTTCTTCTTCTCCTCTCGCGCATGCCTCCCGCTCCTCCCTCGCGCGTTCATGAGATATCTTCATGTCCAGCTCCATGTCCAGCTTCACGGCCATCTTGACGTCCGTCTTCATGTCCAGCTGCTCCTCTCCTCGTGCGATGCTCGTCTCCTCTTGATACCTGATGATACATAAGTAATAGGACTTAGGCAGTATAAAGTTCTCATCAATCAAAGTATCGTTTAGGAACAAGTTCACCTGTTGTTTAAGTAGCTTCGCACGAGCTCGTGTCATTGGTCCAATCCTGACTTATTGGACTTGAGCTTCACAGCAGGTTCATCTTCAGTTGGTAATGACGGAGGTAGTAGTGAGGTAGGGATGTCCTCATCAATAGGACCGGGGTCCACAGTTCACTAGAGGTGTCTCTCCCATAAGATAAAGCATGTTGGGTGAACAAATTACAGTCGGGCAATTGACAAATAGAGAAGGGCATAACAATGCATATACATGATATGATAAATATAGTGAGATTTAATCCGGGCATTATGACAAAGTACATAGACCGCCATCCAACTGCATCTATGCCTAAAAAGTCCACCTTCAGGTTATCATCCGAACCCCATTCAGTATTAAGTTGCAAAGCAACAGACAATTGCATTAAGTATGGTGCGTAATGTAATCAACAACTACATCCTTAGACATAGCATCAATGTTTTATCCCTAGTGGAAACAGCACAACCAACCTTAGAACCTTCTGTCACGATCCCAGGTGTCAATGAAGGCATGAACCCACTATCGAGCATAAATACCCCTCTTGGAGTTAAGAGCAAAAACTTGGCCAGAGCCTCTACTAATAACGGAGAGCATGCAAGATCATAAACAACACATAAACAATAGATTGATAATCATCATAACATAGTATTCTCTATCCATCGGATCCCGACAAACACAACATATAGTATTACGGATAGATGATCTTGATCATGTTAGGCAGCTCACAAGATCCAACAATGAAGCACAATTAGGAGAAGACGACCATCTAGCTACTGCTATGGACCCATAGTCCAGGGGTGAACTACTCACTCATCACTCCGGAGGCGATCATGGCGATGAAGAGTCCTCCGGGAGATGAATCCCCTCTCCGGCAGGGTGCCGGAGGCGATCTCCTGAATCCCCGAGATGGGATTCGCGGCGCGCGTCTCTGGAAGGTTTTCCGTATCGTGGCTCTCGGTGCGGGGGTTTCGCACGGAGGCTATTTGTAGGCGAAAGGGTAGGTCGGGGGCTCACGAGGGGCCCAGGGGACAGGGTGGCGCGGCCAGGGCCTGGGCCGCGCCGCCCTATCATCTGGCCGCCTCGTGGCCCCACTTCGTTATCTCTTCGGTCTTCTGGAAGCTCCGTGCAAAAATAGGACCCTGGGCGGTGATTTCGTCCAATTCCGAGAATATTTCCTTACTAGGATTTCTGAAACCAAAAACAGCAACCGGCTCTTCGGCATCTTGTTAATAGGTTAGTTCCAGAAAATGCGTAAATACGACATATAATATGCATAAAACATGTAGGTATCATCAATAAAGTAGCATGGAACATAAGAAATTATCGATACGTTGGAGACGTATCAGTAATTTTCCCCTTAAATTCTTGGTATGCTGCTACCGTCATGTATTTCAGTTATCCTCACTTACTTTTCCCTTCGACAGACCTTCGCAGCCTCCGAGGATTTACATATCTTACCAAATGACACTTCCGAAGGAAGAGGCTCTTCAGAGCCTGTTGACTTTCGTACTGTTGAGCACACAAGCCCATTCAACGAGCCTGATGACCCGATAGATTCTGAAACTGCCCATGCCAATCTCCCCCCATCAGCCGGTGATACTTGCGACACAGAGGGATCAGTGCGCAATGACGACGCTGATCACAATGCCTTTGTTGATGCAGCTGTGGAGGAGACCAGGGCTTCTCCTATGAAGAGATCAATCGGCGGTTTTGCCGACGAAGATGACCTCCTTGATTTGTAAGTGCTTTTCTTCTTACTATTTTCAACTTTCTTGACTTTTTCAAATTCTTCTGATAATCTTGATTAATCGAATCTTCCTTGCAGTGATGATACTTTCATTGAGCCTCCGCCCAAGAGGGCCAGATCTGATGCTGTTTCACCGGCTGCCGCAGCTTCCGAAGCTTCGGCTCTTAAAGCGGCTCCCGTGATGCAAGCATCAACAGCCTCCTCCCTTTCCAAAGGGAAAGATGCTCCTGCTGCTGCTGCAGCTCCTCCTTCTGTAAGTCTTCGCTGAATCTAACAAGAACCTTTCAAAACATGTCTTTGCTTAACGATCCTTGTCAAACATTTCCTTTTTTCAAGGATCTGCGAGGTGTGATATCCTCTTTAGAGGCCTTCGCCTCTCAATTCACCTCTCTAGAGGCGGACAAGATTCGGCTGCAGGAGGAGGCTAAGTCTTCCTCTTCAAAGTTGGAAGGTGCCATCAAAAAGGCCGCCATAGCTCGCCAGGAGGTCGACTCCCTGAAAGAAGAGCTAAACAAGCTAAAGGAGCGGCTGAAGGAGGAGGAAGCTCGGACGGCAGAAAAAGATGAACTCCTCCGCCAATCTGCCTTGGCCTTGCTTGGTAAGTTCCTACGTCCCATGTAGATTTTTTTTATGGATCTGCTTCTTCGTCAACGATTTCTTTTGACTACTTGCAGAAGCTGCCGACATCCCTGCTACTGCCTTGGATAAAATTCCGAGCAACTCCCCGGCAAACGGTGTGTCGACGGTTCTCGCCGCTCACCAACTCACCCGGGGGCTCCTTGACAAGGGAAAGGGTGCTCTGGCGCGGATGCATTCGATGATATTCCCCAAGGCCACGCAGGAGAAGACTCTGGGGCAGCTATTGATGCTTTCGCAGTCGACACCAAGGAGGTCATTGAGGTATTCAAGCGTACCTCGCGTACCTATGGCGCCCTACTTGCCTTCCAACTTATGATGGGTTACGGCTTTAAGGCTGACATTGAAGAAATGACTAAGGAGCTGCCGAAAGGAAAAGATGGGCGATCTATTGATCTGAGCACTTTTACGGCGTCCGCCCGTACTTGTGCTCGCCAGCTCCTTGATTTAGTCTCGAGAAAAACATCGGTTGGCCCTAGCCTGTCGACCCAGACTCAGGCTCCTTGATTGTTGTAACATTTTCACCCTTGGGCTAGCATGAAACATTATTCTGCTGCAAGAACTTTATGTTTGTGATACGCGTAGATGTACACGTCCGTTGGGAACCCCAAGAGGAAGGTATGATGCGTATAGAAGCAAGTTTCCCTCAGTATGAAACCAAGGTTTAATCGAACGATGGGAGCCAAGAAGCACGTTGAAGGTTGATGGTCGCGAAATGTGATGCGGCGCAACACCAGGGATTCCGGCGCCAACGCGGAACCTGCACAACACAACCAAAGTACTTTGTCCCAACGAAACAGTGAGGTTGTCAATCTCACCGGCTTGCTGTAACAAAGGATTAAACGTATCGAGTGGAAGATGTTTGCAAAGAAAACAGTAAAACACAATTGCAGTAGATTGTATGCTATGTAAAGAATAGGACCGGGGTCCACAGTTCACTAGAGGTGTCCCTCCCATAAGATAAAAGCATGTTGGGTGAACAAATTACAGTCGGGCAATTGACAAATAGAGAAAGGCATAACAATGCATATACATGATATGATAAATATAGTGAGATTTAATTGGGCATTACGACAAAGTACATAGACCGCCATCCAACTGCATCTATGCCTAAAAAGTCCACCTTCAGGTTATCATCCGAACCCCATTCAGTATTAAGTTGCTAAGCAACAGACAATTGCATTAAGTATGGTGCGTAATGTAATCGACAACTACATCCTTAGACATAGAATCAATGTTTTATCCCTAGTGGCAACAGCACATCCACAACCTTAGAACTTTCTGTCACTGTCCCAGATTTAATGGAGGCATGAACCCACTATCGAGCATAAATACTCCCTCTTGGAGTTAAGAGTACAAACTTGGCCAGAGCCTCTACTAATAACGGAGAGCATGCAAGATCATAAACAACACATAAACAATAGATTGATAATCACCATAATCATAGTACTCTCTATCCATCGGATCCCGACAAACACAACATATAGTATTACAGATAGATGATCTTGATCATGTTAGGCAGCTCACAAGATCCAACAATGAAGCACAACAAGGAGAAGACGACCATCTAGCTACTGCTATGGACCCATGGTCCAGGGGTGAACTACTCACTCATCACTCCGGAGGCGACCATGGCGGTGTAGAGTCCTCCGGGAGATGAATCCCCTCTCCGGCAGGGTGCCGGGCGATCTCCTGAATCCCCGAGATGGGATTCGCGGCGGCGGCGTCTCCGGAAGGTTTTCCGTATCGTGGCTCTCGGGGGGTTTCGCGACGGAGACTTTAAGTAGGCGGAAGGGCAGCGCGGGGCCACACGAGGTGCCCAGGGGTAGGCGCCAGGGCCGGCCGGCCGCCCTCCGGCTGCCTCGTGGCCCCACTTCGTTATCTCTTTGGTCTTCTGGAAGCTTCGTGCAAAAATAGGACCCTGGGCGAAAGTTTCGTCCAATTCGAGAATATTTCCTTACTAGGATTTCTGAAACCAAAAACAGCAGAACTGGCTCTTCGGCATCTTGTTAATAGGTTAGTTCAGAAAATGCATAAATATGACATATAATGTGCATAAAACATGTAGGTATCATCAATAAAGTAGCATGGAACATAAGAAATTATCGATACGTTGGAGACGTATCAGCATCCCCAAGCTTAGTTCTGCTCGTCCCGAGCAGGTAAAACGATAACAAAGATAATTTCTGAAGTGACATGCCATCATAATCTTGATCATACTATTTGTAAACATATGTAATGAATGCAGCGATCAAAACAAAGGTAATGACATGAGTAAACAAGTGAATCATATGACAAAGACTTTTCATGAATAGTACTTCAAGACAAGCATCAATAAGTCTTGCATAAGAGTTAACTCATAAAGCAATAAATCAAAGTAAAGGTGTTGAAGCAACACAAAGGAAGATTAAGTTTCAGCGGTTGCTTTCAACTTATAACATGTATATCTCATGGATATTGTCAACATAAAGTAATATAACAAGTGCAATATGCAAGTATGTAGGAATCAATGCACAGTTCACACAAGTGTTTGCTTCTTAAGGTGGAAGGAGATAGGTAAACTGACTCAACAATAAAAGTAAAAGAATGGTCCTTCAAAGAGGAAAGCATCGATTGCTGTATTTGTGCTAGAGCTTTTATTTTGAAAACATGAAACAATTTTGTCAACGGTAGTAATAAAGCATATGAGTTATGTAAATTATATCTTACAAGTTGCAAGCCTCATGCATAGTATACTAATAGTGTCCGCACCTTGTCCTACTTAGCTTGGACTACCGGATCTTTGCATGCCATGTTTTAACCAAGTGTCACAAAGGGGTACCTCCATGCCGCCTGTACAAAGGTCTAAGGAGAATGCTCGCATTTTGGATTTCTCGCTTTTGATTATTCTCAACTTAGACATCCATACCGGGACAACATGGACAACAGATAATGGACTCCTCTTAAATGCATAAGCATGTAGCAACAATTATTATTCTCATATGAGATTGAGGATATATGTCCAAAACTGAAACTTCAACCATGATTCATGGCTTTAGTTAGCGGCCCAATGTTCTTCTCTAACAATTTTGCATGCTCCAACCACTAAAATGATAGATCCTTCAGACAAGACGGACATGCATAGCAACTCACATGATATTCAACAATAGTTGATGGCGTTCCCCAGAAGCATGGTTATCGCACAACAAGCAACTTAATAAAAGATAAAGTGCATAAGTACATATTCAATACTACGATAGTTTTTAAGGCTATTTTGTCCCATGAGCTATATATTGCAAAGGTAAATGATGGAATTTTAAAGGTAGCACTCAAGAAATTTACTTTGGAATGGCGGAGAAATACCATGTAGTAGGTAGGTATGGTGGACACAAATGGCATAGTAGTTGGCTCAAGGATTTTGGATGCATGAGAAGTATTCCCTCTCGATACAAGGTTTAGGCTAGCAAGGTTATTTGAAGCAAACTCAAGGATGAACAAGTGCAGCAAAACTCACATAAAAGACATATTGTAAGCATTATAAGACTCTACACCGTCTTCCTTGTTGTTCAAAACTCAATACTAGATATTATCTAGACCTTAGAGAGACCAAATATGCAAATCAAATTTTAGCAAGATCTATGTATTTCTTCATTAATGGGTGCAAAGTATATGATGCAAGAGCTTAAACATGAGCACAACAATTGCCAAGTATCACATTATCCAAGACATTTTAGAATTACTACATGTAGCATTTTCCAATTCCAACCATATAACAATTTAACGAAGGAGAAACTTCGCCTTGAACATTATGACTAAAGCCTAAGGACACATGTGTCCATATGCAACAGCGGAGCATGTCTCTCTCCCACAAGGTGAATGCTAGGATCCATTTTATTCAAACAAAAACAAAAACAAAAACAAACCGACGCTCCAAGTAAAGAACACAAGATGTGATTGAATAAAAATATAGTTTCAGGGGAGGAACCTGATGATGTTGTCGATGAAGAAGGGGATGCCTTGGGCATCCCCAAGCTTAGACGCTTGAGTCTTCTTAAAATATGCAGGGGTGAACCACGGGGCATCCCCAAGCTTAGAGCTTTCACTCCTCTTGATCATAGTATATCATTCTCCTCTCTTGACCCTTGAAAACTTCCTTCACACCAAACTTCAAGCAAACTCATTAGAGGGTTAGTGCACAATTAATAATTCACACATTCAGAGGTGACACAATCATTCTTTTCACTTCTGGACATTGCATAAAGCTACTGGACATTAATGGATCAAAGAAATAAATCCAACATAGCAAAAGAGGCAATGCGAAATAAAAGGCAGAATCTGTCAAAAACAGAACAGTCCGTAAAGACGAATTTAAAGCTGGCACCAGACTTGCTCAAATGGAAAAACTCAAAACTAATGAAAGTTGCGTACATATCTGAGGATCACGCTCGTAAATTGGCAGATTTTTTCGAATTTTCTACAGAGAACTGTGCCCAGATTCGTGACAGACAGCAATGCTGTTTCTGCGCAGCGATCCCAAATATAACATCGACTTTGACATAGAAACTTTACTTGGCACAAAAACATGATAAGGAGAGGTTGCTACAGTAGTAAACAACTTCCAAGACTCAATAAAACAAAAAATTACTGTAGGTAAAAACATGGGTTGTCTCCCATAAGCGCTTTTCTTTAACGCCTTTCAGCTAGGCGCAGAAAGTGCAAATCAAGTAACATCGAGAGATGAAGCATCAACATCATAGCCAGGGGTATTGGGAGTTTTCTCAACCAAGCATAGTATATTGGATACATAAGTTTTAGCGTCTCCCTTTTCATTAGTCTTGGGCTTGCTACTCTCATCGAACAAATTTTCAGGAACAAGCCAAGCATAGTTATTTTCTAGTGCATCATTCATAGCTAGGAGTTTACATGGTATTGGTGCTTTGATTTCCCCACCATCATTAATGTTATTAGTGTACCTTATTCTATCCATGTCCATTTTTTCAAGGAGACCAATAAAATTGGTATGAGAACCTAGCATATTAAATTTAGCAAAAACCTTTCTAGCCTCTCTTGCTAGACCACCAAATTCTCTAAGAAGAGTTTCTAGAACAAAATCTTTCTTTTCCCCTTCTTCCATATCACCAAGTGTAAGAAACATGTGTTGGATTATAGGATTGAGATTAACAAATTTAGTTTCCAACATGCGAACTAAAGCAGCAGCAGCAATTTCATAGGTAGGTGCAAGTTCTACCAAGTGTCTATCTTCAAAATCTTCAGTGATACTAACATGATTGAAAAATTCTTCTATATTATTTCTCCCAACTATGGACCCACGTCCTACCGGTATGTCTTTTGTGGTAAAATTAAAAGGAAACATGATGCAATAAGCAAAAAGTAAACTAGGTAAACAAAGTAAATGCAAGTAACTAATTTTTTTGTGTTTTTGATATAGAGAGCAAGACAGTAAATAAAGTAAAACTAGCAACTAATTTTTTTGTATTTTGTTTAGGTGCAGCAAACAAAGTAGTAAATAAAATAAAGCAAGACAAAAACAAAGTAAAGAGATTGAGAAGTGGAGACTCCCCTTGCAGCGTGTCTTGATCTCCCCGGCAACGGCGCCAGAAATTTATGCTTGATACGCGTAGATGTACACGTCCGTTGGGAACCCCAAGAGGAAGGTATGATGCGTATAGAAGCAAGTTTCCCTCGGTATGAAACCAAGGTTTAATCGAACCAGTAGGAGCCAAGAAGCACGTTGAAGGTTGATGGTCGCGAAATGTGATGCGGCGCAACACCGGGGATTCCGGCGCCAACGCGGAACTGCACAACACAACCAATGTACTTTGTCCCAACGAAATGAGGTTGTCAATCTCACCGGTTTGCTGTAACAAAGGATTAAACGTATCGAGTGGAAGATGTTTGCAAAGAAAACAGTAAAACACAATTGCAAGATTGTATGCTATGTAAAGAATAGGACCGGGTCCACAGTTCACTAGAGGTGTCCCTCCCATAAGATAAAAGCATGTTGGGTGAACAAATTACAGTCGGGCAATTGACAAATAGAGAAAGGCATAACAATGCATATACATGATATGATAAATATAGTGAGATTTAATTGGGCATTACGACAAAGTACATAGACCGCCATCCAACTGCATCTATGCCTAAAAAGTCCACCTTCAGGTTATCATCCGAACCCCATTCAGTATTAAGTTGCTAAGCAACAGACAATTGCATTAAGTATGGTGCGTAATGTAATCGACAACTACATCCTTAGACATAGAATCAATGTTTTATCCCTAGTGGCAACAGCACATCCACAACCTTAGAACTGTCACTGTCCCAGATTTAATGGAGGCATGAACCCACTATCGAGCATAAATACTCCCTCTTGGAGTTAAGAGTACAAACTTGGCCAGAGCCTCTACTAATAACGGAGAGCATGCAAGATCATAAACAACACATAAACAATAGATTGATAATCACCATAATCATAGTACTCTCTATCCATCGGATCCCGACAAACACAACATATAGTATTACAGATAGATGATCTTGATCATGTTAGGCAGCTCACAAGATCCAACAATGAAGCACAACAAGGAGAAGACGACCATCTAGCTACTGCTATGGACCCATGGTCCAGGGTGAACTACTCACTCATCACTCCGGAGGCGACCATGGCGGTGTAGAGTCCTCCGGGAGATGAATCCCCTCTCCGCAGGGTGCGGAGGCGATCTCCTGAATCCCCGAGATGGGATTCGCGGCGGCGTCTCTGGAAGGTTTTCCGTATCGTGGCTCTCGATCGGGGGTTTCGCGACGGAGACTTTAAGTAGGCGGAAGGGCAACGCGGGGCCACACGAGGTGCCCGGGGGTAGGCGCGGCCCGGGGCTGGGCCGCCGCCGCTGTCCCGGCTGCCTCGTGGCCCCACTTCGTTATCTCTTCGGTCTTCTGGAAGCTTCGTGCAAAAATAGGACCCTGGGCGAAAGTTTTGTCCAATTCCGAGAATATTTCCTTACTAGGATTTCTGAAACCAAAAACAGCAGAAAACAGCAACTGGCTCTTCGGCATCTTGTTAATAGGTTAGTTCCGGAAAATGCATAAATATGACATATAATGTGCATAAAACATGTAGGTATCATCAATAAAGTAGCATGGAACATAAGAAATTATCGATACGTTGGAGACGTATCAGTTTGTAATGAATATTATGCCGGCAATGTTGCCAGCATGTTTTTAACGTAATATCTTCACTTGTGCTTCTCCTGATAGGGATTGCTTATACCTCTCCCGATGGGAGTTTTGCTGAATGTCTAATTTGACCATATTATCCTCTTTAACACTGTTGCCTGCAGGTTTTCCCAGTGCCCTCGTTTGTTGATGACTCCTCTGGTGTTGTTCCCGAAAATGATCGGATCCAACGGATGAAGGATCGGATCACCCAGATGGAGAAAGACCTGCGCAGCACTTATGCCCTGGCCGCAATTATCAACAAGAAGAGCGAGACTGCAGCCGACGTGGAGCGGTATGCTCTTACTGAGCTACATAAGGCTACCGAGAGCTTGAACTGTGAGTCCTTTAATCTCTTTACCCTTTGGTTGATAGCGTTTTCTCTGATCCTCTTCTGCTTCTTTATCAGTCATAGCTCTGAATCGTGCGGAAGAGAGCAAACGGATTCACGAGCGTGTGAATGCCTTGGTCGAGTTATCCTCAGCCGAGGAAATTTTCTGGCGAGAGCACTCGAAGGCATCGGCTGTCGCACGGTTTCAGGATCGAGTCCAACAGGTCCACCATTTCTTCGACAAGTGCTATAGAGCCATGAGGGTGGTTTGGAAGACGATGTTTCCTTTGAACGCAGTTCCCCCCACGCTTCTTGCGTTAATGTCGGAGTTTGGTAACGCCAGGAAGATCCGGGACTTGGTGCGCGCGCAAGTTTTTGCAGGAGCCAAGTTTACGCTTGCTCTTGTACTTGCCCGTTATCCTTCAGCAGGTTTACTCTCGATTGCCAACGTTACTGGAGACTTGGAAGCGCTGTATCCGAAGGTGTTGTTGCCTGCGAACATAATTGTCGACAGACTCGAGAAAGATTCAAAGGTACCTGAAGAAAAAGAAACTCCGCAAGGGTGATCTTCAGGGTTTTAATAACTGTTTGTAAATAGTTTGACAACTTCATCGAAGCGTGTAGATGACGCCTTTTCATTCGGTAGATACATGCGTATGTACTTTTACCACGTTATTGCCGTTGGCAAGTTTCAATTTGGAGCGAATCTTGGTTGCTCGTTTTTAAATGTATGTATATTGGCTGTTTTAGCAAATCATGTGAGTGATCAGCTCGTGTTGCAGGTCTTGCTAAACCTGTTGTATGCGCAACTTTGCTTTCAACCGTTTTAAATTTCGACAGGCACTCCCAAATATTTCGGGTGTAGTGATTCTGCCGATGAGCCCGTTGTTCCTTGATATTTCCATAAGTGAAATATCGAACGTGGGTTGTTGTTTGTGTGTATTTCCAAACTCTTGCTATTTACGGCACTCGTAGAGGCATCTATAGCAGAGGGAAGGGTGAACGTCTTTCTAGCGCTCGTAGAGGCTTTCTGGAGCACGATCTTCCGCCCTGTACTATGTTTGTATAGTGATGGGGCTTAGAAGTTTGTGATCACTGCAATGCTTAACAAAAAATTGAAGCTTAAGTTCTTATTGATAAGGTAAGCACAATGCTGGAGGGCGAAAGGGAAAGCCCTGTTTATACTAAAGGAAAAACAAAAATAAATGCTGATAAACTGCTTAAGCAAGGAAGGGGTTCTTCTCTTCCTCTGGCTTCTTCACCATGTTAGGGGTAGCCGCGGCGTTGTTGATTTCACCAGGGGTTTGAGCAGTGACTGCCAGCGTCTTGCTGTTTTCTATGTCTTCTGCATCATCAACTGCCGAACCTTTGACTGCCGAAGCTTTTGTTGCCAAAGCTCCTGCTGCTGAGGCTTCTGCTGTCGAGGCTTTAAGAGCAAGGTCGGCTGGCTTCCTTTTGCTTCCCCTGTCATCCTTTTCTTCCTTGATTTCACGCAGCAACAACTTAGGTGGAGGTTTAATAAATTCTTGCTTGCTCCCAAACTTCGCCGCGATCCTCTGGAAATCGCGGTCGCAACTGTCTGAGCGCGAAAAACTTCCATGGACTGTAATGTTTGTCCCTTTGTTGCCAGGCATCTTCAGCTTGAGATAAGCGTAGTGCGGCACGGCCATGAACTTGGCGTAGGCTGGTCTCCCGAGTATAGCATGATACTGTGACTCCCAGTTCACTACCTCAAACTCGATCTTCTCCTTCCTGAAATTGTCGGATCTGCCGAAGACAACGTTCAGGTAAATTCTTCCAAGAATAACCTGGTCAGTTGGCAAAATCCCGTGGAAGCAGGTGTCTGTCTCTTCCAGCATTCCCATGGTGATCCCCATACTTTTGATTGTGTCGACGAAAATCAGGTTTAACCCGCTCCCACCATCCATAAAGACTTTGCTCATCTTGAATCCCCCTATCTGTGCCTCAACTACCAGGGCAGCGTGTCCGGTTTCGGTATGGTCATCGGGTGGTCTGCTCGACTGAACGTAATGTTCTGAGAGGACCACTCGACATACTCAGGGATGTTTGCCATGATGCTTTCGGCCAGATTATTTCTCTAGTGAGCTTCTTCATCTCTCTTCTCGAGACACCTGTCTTGTGGATCATACTCATCTGCCCACGTGGTGGTGGGAACGCCTCGTTGGGTTGATGAGGTTGGGCCTGCTGGACTTGGTGCTGTGGTGGAGGTGGAGGAGGAGGTGGTAACGATTGCTGTCCTGACTGCTGGATGAGTTTATGCATGTCAAGGAACTGTCGACAATCCCTGAGAAGGTGACTTGACTTCGTTTTGCCGTCCTTGGAGTCGACATACGAGTGCAAGTAACAGGGGGCGTTGATCTGTTCAGCATAGGGTAACTCGGGAGCCCTCTGTTGCCGTGGCTTATAATTGCCGCGGTTTCCAGAGTTGTTCCGGTTGCCATCTTGTCGATCGTCTCTTCTTTCATCATACCGATCATCATGTCGATCGGAGTATCCTGCGGCTACCAGATTGTTGTCGTCGTAGTTGCGATTTTTCCTCCTTTTGTTCCGATCCCTTCGGCTGCCCGAGTCGTGTTTTGGCTGGTCATCGTCTTCGTCATCACTGCGCTGTCGTGGTCTTCGCACGTTGTCCTCGCCATCAGCCCAACTGTTGGCGATTTCCATCAGCTTGGTGATGGTTTTTGGCTTTTTGCGTCCAAGTTCTTCTATGTAACTTTCGCGGACGCCATCGCTGAAAGCGTCGATTGCTCTGTCTACAGATACATCTTCGGCAGCGTTTAGGAGTTTGGTAAACCTCCCTATGTAAGAGCGCATCGACTCCTTCTGCTTCTGGCAGTTGCGTAACTCCTCGATCCCGACAGGTCTTTTATATGTTGCCTGGAAGTTAGCAACGAAGGCATCTACCAGGTCGTCCCATGACTTGATAGAACCTTTCGGCAGTCCTCTTAACCAGGCCCGTGCCGAGTCCTTTAAGTAGAGCTGTAAGCACTGCATTGCTGCTATCTGGTTCCCTTTGTGCAGAATCACAGTCTGCAGGTAATCGTCTATCCAGGATCTTGGTTCCTGCTGCCCATCATACTTGGCAGCGTCGGTGGGAGTAGGCTTGAATTTTTTGGGTGGCATCGACTCGCGGATTTTGTAACTCAAGCAATCGGCTCCCCTTAGTTCACCATCGTACTCTTGATCCTCGTCTGAGGAATCGCTGTCGTCATCCTTCCTGGCGGCGCGTCGTCGTCTTGCTTTATCGATTCGGCTCTGGGTGATTTCATCCCGAGCATCTCTCGCCCGATGTTTCGAACCACTGGCCTGTGCCGTGGTTTTCTCCTTCTGCGGGACTAGATTGTTTCCCAATATGGCGAGACTTTCTAGGGCACCGCGATGAGCTTGCGCCATGGATCCTTCGGGGCGTTGGTTGATGAGGTACGCGGCGAGATTGGCTGTTGCTCCCGCAACGTTCTTCGGCCGTGGCATGCCTGCAGTATCCGTGGTCATGAAAGATTTGGTCAGATTCGACGTTATTTCTCTGGCATCGTCTTCTGAGAGCCTGGATATCCTTGATCGATGTTTTCCCGCCCCAAGAGAACTTCGGGGAGCGCTTCCTTGTGAAGCTCTCCGCCGCTCGCTGGATCGTTCTGCCGCGATAGTCGTCTCTCGAGCGTGGCTTGCTCTTTCGACAGGTGCTCCCGGTTTTTCTCTAGTATAGAGCGGTATGCATTTAGGGTTCCAACCGAGGTTCCTGCGGGGAGCGGGGTGTTGTTGAGCACGGCTGTCCTAGCCGCAGCCCACTCTTCATCCGCGATGGTGTAGTCGCTGTCGCGATTACTAGCGCTATTTTCGAAGCTCGCCCTCCTGCTGGAACGAGGCGTGCGGTCTCCGTCTCCTCCGTGCCTTGTATTTCCTGTGTTGTTGGCGACGTAGACCTGATGGTGTGCTGTTCTTCGGGTGGTTCTCGGGACGATGCTGCCGACGCTGTCTTCTCCTGACGAGTATCGGGCATTGCAGATGAACGGTGTGTCGCTTGATCCCAAACCGTGCCTGGCGTCGCAGTTTGAGCAGTAGTAGGAGGTTAGTTCTGAAGTCATGGGTTCGTCAGATCCCACCGACATTGAGGACGGTGAACGGGGAGTCGAAGGCGCGGGCGAGCCCATCGACTCTGCCAGGCCAGCCAATAGATCGGACGATGACGACGCACTAGGACTCATTGATCCGGAGGTGGGTGACTCTAGCAGCTGGAGGATTCCCTCCGCGTTGACGTTGTAGTGGACGCTGCCGATGGTCATCTCCATGTTTCCTTGCAGATCTGAGAAGTTCGAGCGAGAAGAATCGCTATGCGGGGTAAACTCGTAGGAGCCGAATCGGATCGGACTTCCCAGAGCTGGTGATGGCGGTGCCGATGAAGATGTCGACGACATGATCAGATCTGCCGATGACTGATCTGGTGCCTGCAGGTTTCCCACAGACGGCGCCAATTGTCGGGGGTGTTCCTCGACAATGTCCTCCGATAGGGACTTAGGGTTGATGGAATCCTGCAAGCTGATACGAGACATCGGTGCACAGACAAACGGGGAGCGATTTACCCAGGTTTGGGGCCCTCGATGAGGTAAAACCCTTACGTCCTGCATGTCTGTTCTTGATTATGATAAAAACAGGTTACAATGGGGTGCCGAATAGTTCGGCTGTGATCTCGTCGAGATAGCTAATCGCTAGGGTAACCTAGTTCTAAGCTTCTGTTGGCTAAGATCGCTAAGATTGGTCGTGTCCTCGATAGCCCCTCTCCTGGCCTTTATATAGGTGGCCAGGTCCCGAGAGGTTTAATCGAGTACGGGTAGGTTTACAATAGATCTATCTCTAATCTTTCCTTCTTCGGCTCTTTCCGTGTCTTGTACTTCAAGTAATCTTTCGCCGCACCGTCCTAGTGGCCCATCTTGTCTTCGAGTACCTTCATGGGCCTCCACCTGGGCCGTATAGGGTAGAGCAATAGTGGTTACCCGAAGGGTAATGCCCACGTCATCTAGATTACAAGCATCATCATATGAATCTCAATCATGTAAGGCAGCTCATGAGATTATTGTATTGAAGTACATAGAGAGAGATTAACCACATAGCTACCGGTACAGCCCGAGCCTCGATGGAGAACTACTCCCTCCTCATGGGAGCAGCAGCGGTGATGAAGATGGCGGTGGAGATGGCAGCGGTGTCGATGGAGAAGCCTTCCGGGGCACTTCCCCGTCCGGCGGCGTGCCGGAACAGAGACTCCTGTCCCCGGATCTTGGCTTCGCGATGGCGGCGGCTCTGGAACTTTTCTCGTACCGTGGCTTATTCGTCGGGGTTTTTAGGTTAGGGACCTTTATAGGCGAAAGGGCAGCCTCGGAGGGGGCCTGGTGGGCCCACACACTAAGGCGGCGCGGCCCCCCCTCTGGCCGCGCCAGGGTGTTGTGTGGGGCCCCCAGGGCTTCTCTCTGGCGGCTCGGGTGTTCTGGATGCTTCCGGGCAAAATAGGAACCTGGGCATTGATTTCGTCCGATTCCGAGAATATTTCCTTACTAGGATTTCTGGAACCAAAAACAGAACTGGCCCTTCGGCATCTCGTCAATAGGTTAGTTCCGGAAAACGCATAATAATGACATATAATGTGTATAAAACATGTAGATATCATCAATAAAGTAGCATGGAACATAAGAAATTATCGATACGTCGGAGACGTATCAGCATCCCCAAGCTTAGTTCTGCTCGTCCCGAGCAGGTAAAACGATAACAATGATAATTTCTTAAGTGACATGCCATCATAACCTTGATCATACTATTGTAAACATATGTAATGAATGCAGCGATCAAAACAATGGTAATGACATGAGTAAACAAATGAATCATAAAGCAAAGACTTTTCATGAATAGTACTTCAAGACAAGCATCAATAAGTCTTGCATAAGAGTTAACTCATAAAGCAATAAATCAAAGTAAAGGTATTGAAGCAACACAAAGGAAGATTAAGTTTCAGCGGTTGCTTTCAACTTATAACATGTATATCTCATGGATAGTGTCAACATAGAGTAATATAACAAGTGCAATATGCAAGTATGTAGGAATCAATGCACAGTTCACACAAGTGTTTGCTTCTTGAGGTGGAGAGAGATAGGTAAACTGACTCAACAATAAAAGTAAAAGAATGGTCCTTCAAAGAGGAAAGCATCGATTGCTATATTTGTGCTAGAGCTTTTATTTTGAAAACATGAAACAATTTTGTCAACGGTAGTAATAAAGCATATGAGTTATGTAAATTATATCTTACAAGTTGCAAGCCTCATGCATAGTATACTAATAGTGCCCGCACCTTGTCCTACTTAGCTTGGACTACCGGATCTTCGCAATACACATGTTTCAACCAAGTGTCACAAAGGGGTACCTCCATGCCGCCTGTACAAAGGTCTAAGGAGAAAGCTCGCATTTTGGATTTCTCGCTTTTGATTATTCTCAACTTAGACATCCATACCGGGACAACATGGACAACAGATAATGGACTCCTCTTTAATGCATAAGCATGTGACAACAATTATTATTCTCATATGAGATTGAGGATATATGTCCAAAACTGAAACTTCCACCATGATTCATGGCTTTAGTTAGCGGCCCAATGTTCTTCTCTAACAATATGCATGCTCCAACCATTAAGGTGGTAGATCTCTCTTACTTCAGACAAGACGGACATGCATAGCAACTCACATGATATTCAACAAAGAATAGTTGATGGCGTCCCCAGAAGCATGGTTATCGCACAACAAGCAACTTAATAAGAGATAAAGTGCATAAGTACATATTCAATACTACGATAGTTTTTAAGGCTATTTTGTCCCATGAGCTATATATTGCAAAGGTGAATGATGGAATTTTAAAGGTAGCACTCAAGCAATTTACTTTGGAATGGCGGAGAAATACCATGTAGTAGGTAGGTATGGTGGACACAAATGGCATAGTGGTTGGCTCAAGGATTTTGGATGCATGAGAAGTATTCCCTCTCGATACAAGGTTTAGGCTAGCAAGGTTATTTGAAGCAAACTCAAGGATTAACCGGTGCAGCAAAACTCACATAAAAGACATATTGTAAACATTATAAGACTCTACACCGTCTTCCTTGTTGTTCAAAACTCAATACTAGAAATTATCTAGACCTTAGAGAGACCAAATATGAAAACCAAATTTTAGCAAGCTCTATGTATTTCTTCATTAATGGGTGCAAAGTATATGATGCAAGAGCTTAAACATGAGCACAACAATTGCAAAGTATCACATTATCCAAGACATTTTAGAATTACTACATGTAGCATTTCCCAATTCCAACCATATAACAATTTAACGAAGAAGTGTCAACCTTCGCCATGAACATTAAAAGCTAAGAACACATGTGTTCATATGAACCAGCGGAGCGTGTCTCTCTCCCACACAAGGATGATCTTATTCAAAAAAAGCAAAAATAAAAACAAACAGACGCTCCAAGTAAAGTACATAAGGATGTGACGGAATAAAAATATAGTTTCACTAGAAGTGACCTGATAATGTTGTCGATGAAGAAGGGGATGCCTTGGGCATCCCCAAGCTTAGATGATTGAGTCTTCTTAAAATATGCAGGGATGAACCACCGGGGCATCCCCAAGCTTAGACCTTTCACTCTTCTTGATCACAATATATCATCCTCTTCTCTTGACCCTTGAAAACTTCCTTCACACAAAACTTCAAGCTAACTCATTAGAGGGTTAGTGCATAATAAAAATTCACATGTTCAGAGGTGAAACAATCATTCTTAACACTTCTGGACATTGCACAAAACTTTTGAAAGTTAATGGAACAAAGAAACCCATTCAACAAAGCAAAAGCGGCAATGCGAAATAAAAGGCAGAATCTGTCAAAAACATAACAGTCTGTAAAGATGAATCTGAAAGGGGCACTTAACTTGCTCAAACGGAAAAACTCAAAACTAATGAAAGTTGCGTACATATCTGAGGATCACTCTCGTAATTTTGCAGATTTTTTCGAATATTTTACAGAGACTTGTGCCAGAATTCGTGGCAGACAGCAATGCTGTTTCTGCGCAGCGATCCCAAATATAACATAAACTTTAACATAGAAACTTTACTTGGCACAAAAATATGATAAGGAGAGGTTGCTACAGTAGTAAACAACTTCCAAGACTCAACAAAACAAAAATTGCTGTAGTAAAATAAACACATGGGTTATCTCCCAAGAAGTTCTTTCTTTATAGCCATTAAGATGGGCTCGGCAGTTTTAATGATGCTCTCATGAAAATAGACAATGAAGCAAAAGAGAACATCAAGAAGCAATTTCAAAACACATTTAAGCCTAACATGCTTCCTATGAAAAGGAATCTTGTAAATAAACAAGTTCATGAGGAGCAAAGTAACAAGCATAGGAAGATAGAACAAGTGTAGCTTCAAAAATTTCAGCACATAGAGAGGCATTTTAGTAACATGAAAATTTCTACAACCATATTTTCCTCTCTCATAATAACTTTCAGTAGCATCATGAGCAAACTCAACAATATAACTATCACATAAAGCATTCTTATCATGAGTCTCATGCATAAAATTATTACTACTCCCAACATAAGCATAATCAGTTTTATTAGTTGTAGTGGGAGCAAATTCAACAAGGTAACTATCATTATTATTCTCATCAAGTGTAGGAGGCATAGTATAATCACAATAAAATTTACTCTCCATAGTAGGTGGCACCAAAAGACCACTATCATTATAATCATCATAAATGGGAGGCATATCATAATCAACATAAACTTTCTCCTCAATACCCGGAGGGCTAAAGAGATCATTTTCATCAAAACCGACCTCCCCAAGCTTAGAATTTTCCATAGCATTAGCAACAATGGTGTTCAAAGCATTCATATTAATAACATTCCCATTAGCATGCATATAAATTTCCATGGGTTTTTAATTCTCTCTTCAAACACATCATGTCCTAATTCAAGATAAAGTTCATAAAGATCTCTCATATTTTTGTTGTTTTCCATTATGCCTAACTAGTGTAAAACAAGAAACAAAAAGATGCAATTGCAGGATCTAAAGGAAATAGCTTCGAGTACTTACAACGGCGCCGGAAAATAGCTTAGTAGCCGAGATCCGGAGTGTGAGTACCTTTTACCTTTCCTCCCCGGCAACGGCGCCAGAAAATGGCTTGATGTCTACTCACGCTTCTTTTCCTGTAGACAGTGTTGGGCCTCCAAGAGCAGAGGTTTGTAGAACAGCAGCAAGTTTTTCCTTAAGTGGATCACCCAAGGTTTATCGAACTCGGGGAGGAAGAGGTCAAAGATATCCCTCTCAAGCAACCCTGCAACCACAAAGCAAGAAGTCTCTTGTGTCCCCAACACACCAAATACACTTGTCAGATGTATAGGTGCACTAGTTCGGCGAAGAGATAGTAAAACATAGGTGGTATAGATGGTGGTAATATTGCAGAAAGTAAAGATGCAGTAAAACAGTAAACAAGTGGCGCCAGAAAATAGCTTGCTGGCGTGGGAAGCAATTCTTTGTGGTGGAAACAAGGCCTAGGGATCATACTTTCACTAGTGGACACTCTCAACATTGATCACATAATAAATAAGTTCTCTTTCCTTTGTGCTACATATACTCTTGTTTGATAATGAACACCATTCGTTGCGTAGGATTACACGAACCCTCAATGCCGGAGTTAACAAGCTCCACAACATTCGATATTCATGTTTAAGTAACCTTAGAGTATAATAGATCTTTGCAAAATAAACCAAGTACTAACATAGCATGCACACTGTCACCATCACACTACGAAGGAGGCATAGATCACATCAATACTATCATAGCGATAATCAACTCCATAACCTACAAGAGATTATGATCATAATCTACGACAAGAACTACACGATGCACACACTGTCACCATTACACCATGCAGGAGGAATAGACTACTTTAATAACATCACATGAGTAGCACATAGATAAATAGTGATACAAAACACATTGCAATCATAAAGGGATATAAATAAGCACTTCACTATGCCATTCATAACAGTGAATAAGTATTCTGTGAAATATAGCCTAAGAGACCCACACGGTGCACACACTGTCACCTTTACACACGTGGGACAAGGAGTCTCCGGAGATCACATAAGTAAAACCCACTTGACTAGCATAATGACATCTAGATTACAAGCATCATCATATGAATCTCAATCATGTAAGGCAGCTCATGAGATTATTGTATTGAAGTACATAGAGAGAGATTAACCACATAGCTACCGGTACAGCCCCGAGCCTCGATGGAGAACTACTCCCTCCTCATGGGAGCAGCAGCGGTGATGAAGATGGCGGTGGAGATGGCAGCGGTGTCGATGGAGAAGTCTTCCGGGGGCACTTCCCCGTCCGGCAGGGTGCCGGAGACTCCTGTCCCCGGATCTTGGCTTCGCGATGGCGCGGCTGGAACTTTTCTCGTGGCTTATTCGTCCGGGGTTTTTAGGTCAGGGACCTTATATAGGCGAAAGGGCAGCCTCGGAGGGGGCCTGGTGGGCCCACACACTAAGGCGGCGCGGCCCCCTCGGCCGCGCGTGTGTGGGGCCCCGGGGCTTCTCTCGGCGGCTCTCGGGTGTTCTGGATGCTTCCGGCAAAATAGGAACCTGGGCATTGATTTCGTCCGATTCCGAGAATATTTCCTTACTAGGATTTCTGGAACCAAAAACCAGAAACAGGAACTGGCCCTTCGGCATCTCGTCAATAGGTTAGTTCCGGAAAACGCATAATAATGACATATAATGTGTATAAAACATGTAGATATCATCAATAAAGTAGCATGGAACATAAGAAATTATCGATACGTCGGAGACGTATCACCCTCCGTGATGATTCCCCTCTCCGGCAGGGTGCCGGAGGATCTTGAACCCCGAGATGGGGTTGACGGCGGCGGCGTCTCTGGACTTTTCTCGTATCGTGGCTCTAGGTACTAGGGTTTTCGCGACGGAAGGAATAAATAGGCGAAAGGGCAGCGTCGGGGGGCGCCCGAGGGTCCCACCCCTTAGGCCGGCGCGGCCAGAGGTGGGCCACGCCGCCCTATGGGGTGGCCGCCTCGCATCCCCTCTTCGTCTCCTCTTCGGTGTTCTGGAAGGCTCCATGGAAAATAAGACCGTGGGCTTTTGTTTCGTCCAATTCCGAGAATATTTGTAAACTAACTTTTCTGAAATAAAAAACAGCAGAAAACAGGAACTGGCACTGCGACATCTTGTTAATAGGTTAGTCTCGGAAAATGCATAAAAACATTATAAAGTATGACTAAAACATGTTGGTATTGTCATAAAACTAGCATGGAACATAAGAAATTATAGATACATTGGAGACGTATCAAGCATCCCCAAGCTTAGTTCCTACTCGCCCTCGAGTAGGTAAACGATAAAAACAATAATTTCTGAAGTGACATGCTACCAACATAATCTTGATCAATACTATTGTAAAGCATATGAGATGAATGAAGTGATTCAAAGCAATGGTATATAGTTTGCTAACAAAAAGATAATGACTAAACAACTGAATCATATAGCAAAAACTTTTCATGAATAGTACTTTCAAGACAAGTATCAAAAAGACTTGCATAAGAGTTAACTCATAAAGCAATAGATTCAAAGTAAAAGGCATTGAAGCAACACAAAGGATGATTAAGTTTCAGCAATTGCTTTCAACTTTCAACATGTATATCTCATGGATAATTGTCAACACAAAGTAATATAATAAGTGCAATAAGTAAACATGTAAGAATCAACGCACACAGTTGACACAAGTGTTTGCTTCTAAGATAGAAAGAAGTAGGTAAACTGACTCAACATAAAGTAAAAGAAAGGCCCTTCGCAGAGGGAAGCATGGATTACTCATGTGCTAGAGCTTTTTATTTTGAAAACATGGAAACAATTGTGTCAACGGTAGTAATAATTCATATGGGTTATGCATAAAACTTCCTATAAGTTGCAAGCCTCATGCATCGAATACTAATAGTGCCCGCACCTTGTCCTAATTAGCTCGGATTTCCATGGATTATCATTGCATTACATATGTTTTAACCAAGTGTCACAAAGGGGTACCTCTATGCCACCTGTACAAAGGTCCAAGGAGATAAATCGCATTTGATTTCTCGATTTTGATAGATCTCAACTTGAGGACATCCATACCGGGACAACATAGAAAACAGATAATGGACTCCTCTTTTTAATGCTTTAAGCATTCAACAACAATAATATTCTCATAAGAGATTCTGAGGATTAATGTCCAAGCTGAAACTTCCACCATGATACATGGCTTTGGTTGGCGGCCCAATGTTCTTCTCTAACAACATGCATACTCAAACCATTCAACTCATGGCAAATCTCCCTTACTTCAGACAAGACGAACATGCATAGCAACTCACATGATATTCAACAAAGGTGTGACAGGTTGATGGCGTCCCCAGAAACATGGTTACCGCTCAACAAGCAACTTATAAGAACTAAGATACATAGCAACATATTCATTACCACAATAGTTTTTAGGCTACTTTCCCATGAGCTATGTATTGCAAAGACAAGGAATGAAATTTTAAAGGTAGCACGCAAGCAATTTACTTTGGAATGGCAGAAAAATACCACATATAGGTAGTTATGGTGGACACAAATGGCATAGGTTTTGGCTCAAGGTTTTTGGATGCACGAGAAGCATTTCCTCTCAGTACAAGGCTTTGGCTAGCAAGGTTGTTTGAAGCAAACACAAGTATGAACCGGTACAGCAAAAACTTACACAAGAACATATTGCAAGCATTATAAGACTCTACATTGTCTTTCTTGTTGTTCAAACACTTTTACCAGAAAATATCTAGACCTTAGAGAGACCAATCATGCAAACCAAATTTCAACAAGCTCTATGGTAGTTCTCCACTAATAGATTAAACTACATGATGCAAGAGCTTAAACGTGATCTACTTGAGAGCTCAAAACAATTGCCAAGTATCAAATTATTCAAGACAATATGAGGCATTTTCTGTTTCCAACCAAATAACAACAAGTACAAGTGCTGCGGCTTTCAGCTTTCGCCATGAATATTAAAGTAAAACGAAGAACACAAGTGTTCAAATGAAAAAGCGGAGCGTGTCTCTCTCCAACACAAGGATTGCTAGGATCCAAATTTATTCAAACATAAACAAAAATAAAAGCAAATAGACGCTCCAAGTAAAGCACATAAGATGTGACGGAATTAAAATATAGTTTCACTAGAGGTGACCTGATAAGTTTGTTGATGAAGAAGGGGATGCCTTGGGCATCCCCAAGCTTAGACGCTTGAGTCTTCTTGAAATATGCAGGGATGAACCACGGGGGCATCCCCAAGCTTAGACTTTTCACTCTTCTTGATCATATCATATCATCCTCCTCTCTTGATCCTTGAAAACTTCCTCCACACCAAACTCAAAACAATCTCATTAGAGGGTTAGTGCATAATCAAAAATTCACATGTTCAGCAAGGACACAATCATTCCCAACACTTCTGGACATTACCCAAGGCTACTGAAATTTAATGGAGCAAAGAAATCCACTCAAACACAGTAAAAGAGGCAATGCGAAATAAAAGGCAGAATCTGTCAAAACAGAATAGTCCGTAAAGACGAATTTTTTCGAGGCACTTAACTTGCTCAGACGAAAAAGCTCAAAACTAATGAAAGTTGCGTACATATCTGAGGATCACGTATGAATTTTTACAGATTGTTTGATTCTTCTACAGAGAGAAAAACGCGAATTCGTGACAGCTAAGAAATTTGTTTCTGCGCAGAAATCCAAATCTAGTATCAACTTCCTATTAGAGACTTTACTTGGCACAACAATACAAGAAAATAAAGATACAAAGGTATTGCTACAGTAGTAACAAGCACCTTGACTCAAATATAAAACAAAATTTGCAGAAATAAAATAATGGGTTGTCTCCCATAAGCGCTTTTCTTTAACGCCTTTCAGCTAGGCATAGTGATTTTTATGATGCTCACATAAAGATGAGAGTTGAAAAGAGAGCATCAAGAAGCATATATAAAACATGTTTAAATCTAACACTCTTCCTATGCATAGGAGCCTTGTAAGAAAACAAGTCAATGAAGAACAAAGTGAGTAGCATAGGAAGACAAAACAAGTGTAACTTCAAAAATTTCAGCATGTAGAGAGGTGTTTTAGTACCATGAAAATTTCTACAACCATATTTTCCTCTCTCATAATAATTTCCAGTAGCATCATGAACAAACTCAACAATATAACTATCACATAAAGCATTCTTATCATGATCCACATGCATAAAAGTATCATTACTCTCCACATAAGCATAATCAATTTTATTAGTAATAGTGGGAGTAAAACTATCACAACCATCATTGTAATCATCATAAATTGCAGGCATGGTATAATCATAATAAACTTTATCCTCCATAGTAGGTGGCACCAAAATACCACTATCATTATAATCATCATAAATGGGAGGCAAAGTATCATCAAAGAAAATTTTCTCCTCAAAACTTGGGGGACTAAAAATATCACAACCAGCTTCCCCAAGCTTAGACTTTTCCATAGCATTAAAAATAATAGTGTTCAAAGAATTCATGCTAAAAACATTGCTACAACTATTTTGCAAACAAAGTTCCATGGGTTTTTTAATTCTCTCTTCAAACACATCATGTCCTAATTCAATATAAAGTTCATAAAGATCTCTATTTTTTTTGTTTTCCATTAAGCCTAACTAGTGAAGTCTCACAACTTAGTGTTCTCAGGAGTACTCATTTTAGCAATAATAATAAAAAACCGAATTAAATAAAGTAAAACAAGTAATTTTTTTTGTGTTTTTGATATTAAGAAAGCAAACAAGACAGAAAATAAAATAGAGCAAGACAATAAACAAAGTAAAGAGATTGGATGTGAGAGACTCCTTGCGCGTGTCTTGATCTCCCAACGGCGCTAGAAAAGCTTGCTTGCGTGAGGCAGTTGATACGTCCAAAACGTATCTACTTTCCCGAACACTTTTGCTATTGTTTTGCCTCTAATTTGTGTATTTTGGATACAACTAACACGGACTAACGCTGTTTTCAGCAGAATTGCCTGGTGTCTTGTTTTTGTGCAGAAACTCAACTTTCAGGAAAATCCCCGGAAATAATCGCAATGGCCCTATTTTCACAGAAGTTACGAGGCCAAAAGGGCGAGCCGGGGCCCACGGCCCCCACACCATAGGCCGGCGCGGCCTGGAGGGGGGCGCGCGTATGGTGAGGGCGCCTCGGCGGCCCCCCGACGCTCCCTTTCGACTACTTAACCCTTTCGACCTAAAAACGCCAGGGGGTTCGACGATATTTCCAGAAGACGCCAGAACTCCGCCGCCATCGCGAAACTCCATCTCGGGACCGAAACTCCGTTCTGGCACTCCGCCGGGACGGGGAATTGGAGGGGATCATCGCCACCATCACCACCGACGCCTCTCCATCGACCAGCCAAGTTTCCCCCATCCATGTGAGTAATTCCCCTGCTGTAGGCTGAAGGGGATGGTAGGGATTGGATGAGATTGATCATGTAATAGTCATAAGATTGTTAGGGCATAGTGCCTAGTATCCGTAGATGGTACTTTTATGATATTGTTGCAACTTGTTATGCTTAATGCTTGTCACTAGGGCCCGAGTGCCATGATTTCAGATCTGAACATGTTATTGATTCATGAAGATATTCATTGTTTTATGATCTTACCTGCAAGTTGTATACACATATTGTTGTCCGGAACCCGAGGCCCCAAAGTGACAGAAATTGGGACAACCGGAGGGGAAGGCGGTGATGTGAGGATCACATGTGTTCACGGAGTGTTAATGCTTTGCTCCGGTACTCTATTAAAAGGAGTACCTTAATTTCCAGTAGTTTCCCTAGAGGCCCGGCTGCCACCGGCTGGTAGGACAAAAGATGTTGTGCAAGTTTCTCATTGCGAGCACGTACGACTATATACGGAACACATGCCTATGGATTGATTAGTACTTGGATACCGTTTTATTATTATCTGCAAATGCCCTGCCTTGATTGTTACATGAATTCTCTCATCCATGCAACGCCCGTTCATCCATCCCTGTGCCTACAGTATTTTAATCATCTTGTTTACTAAAATCATTGCGATGTCTTTGTTACTGCTGTTATTTCACTACTCCTACTGCTATAAAACGGTTGCTACTGATAAACTCTTGCGAGCAAGTCTGTTTCCAGGTGCAGCTGAATTGACAACTCCGATGTTAAGGCTTACAAATATTCTTTGGCTCCCCTTGTGTCGAATCAATAAATTGGGTTTTACTTCCCTCGAAGACTGTTGCGATCCCCTATACTTGTGGGTCATCAAGACTATTTTCTGGCGCCGTTGCCGGGGAGCATAGCTTTATTTGCAAGTTCACCTGAATTGATATTGTTCGCTGCAAATCCTCCATCATGGGTAAAACTCGCGATGCTAAAGTCGCCATATTACCATCCACTACAAGAAAAGGTACAACTCTTAGTACCTCTGCTGCTCTTGATTCACCATCTGTGATAAGTCAACTTGTTTCACCACCACAAGCTTCACGTGTTGGTACTTCTGCTGAATCTGAAAATTCCTCTGATAATTTTGATGATGCTTCTACTGTGCTTGATGAAAATGGTTCATTAGGTCCTTTTCTAGATGCTACAATTGCTAGGTCTAGACAAATTGAAAATACTGAAACTGCACTACTGTCAAGTTTGGCAGATTTCTGCCATCTTGCTTTTCTGTGTTTCTTTTAGTTTTCATTCTCTTGTTTTTGCTTTGTTTCTTTCCTAAAACACAAAAAGACCAAAAATATTTCTGTTGTTTCTCTTCACCATTTGTTTATTTGGTTCTTTGTTCCTATTTTACCTTATTTGCTATCGTTAGTTTGCTATGAGAAAATCCAAAAAGATTTTGCTTTGTTTGCTTGTTTCCTTTTGTTCTTATTTCTAACCCGAAAACACCAAAAATATTTGTTGTTCTTCTTTGGTTTTGTAAAGTTTATTAGGGAGTTCAGCGGTCTCCGGTGGTTGGAGCTTGGTTTTCATTCCATATTATTATTCAAGCCACACAAGTGAAAGGCAATAATGACGATCTACGACAATCTGATTGTGGTGAGAGGCTGGTATGAACTCTATTTGTTTTCATTTTTGTACATATACTCATCCATGTGAGCATGCTTAGTTGGTTCATGTGAGGTATATGTCATTTAATGAAAGTCTAGTAGTTCATGATCTCTCATGTTTAGTTCCAATTTATTAATAATGAGTAGCATGTCATGAATATCTGCTTGCATTGTTTTATTCATAGATAGGTATGACATTGTGGTATCCTCCTCTGAATAATTCACTTGAATCGACTTGGCACATGCTCACGCATGCACATGACTGAACAAAAGTCAATTAAGCCTCGATGATTTACATTGCTTCAGAGTTCGTGTATCACTTTTATCACTAGAAGAAAAGTTCTGATAGACAACGTCTCAAAATCGTCCGCTAAGGGGTATTTTTCGTCGCCTATGGGCCTAACCCGACGATATGGGTTCCGTTGTGGAAACTGCGTCAGGCAAAGTCCAACGACGATTTTTTCGGTCCGTCGCGCTTGGGCGCCCTTCCGCCACGGAAAATCGGACCGTTGCCCAAGTGTTTCCGGGAGCCCGTTGACTGCTGACGTCATGCAAACTGACACGTGGCGCACGCGTTAACGGCGTTAACGGCTGAAACCCCGTGGTAGATGGTAGGCCCACACGAGGCCTGCCACGTCTTAAGCGGGTCGGGCCAGTGACATAGTTTGACCGGTCAACTATATAGCTGGGCTGGTCCATTAGTTACGTGGGCCGGGCCTAACCTCTAAGGTTGACTGGTCAAAACTTAAATGGGCCGGCCCATTTAACATGTGGGGTCCACCTTACACAAGCTGGGCCGGCCCGAAGCAAGTGGGCCGGGCCAAAATACAGTGGGTCCCACTTTCCGGTTAAAGGGCCGGCCCATTTAGTATGGGGTCCACCAGATAGCAAGTGGGCCGGGCCAAAAACACAGGTGGGTCCCACTTTCCAGTTAAAGGGTCGGCCCATTTAGTATGTGGGGTCCACCATATAGCAAGTGGGACGGCCCAACAAGATAGTGGGCCGGGCCAAAAACACAGGTGGGTCCCACTTTCCTATTAAAGGGCCGGCCCATTTGATGTGTGGGGTCCACCATATAGAATTGGGCTAGCCAAAAAGTAGACCGGGCCAAAAACACGGTGGGTCCCACTTTCCGGTTAAAAGGCCGGCCCATTTAGTATGTGGGGTCCACCATATAGCAAGTGGGCCGGCCCAACAAGATAGTGGGTCGGGCCAAAAACACAGGTGGGTCCCACCTTCCTGTTAAAGGGCTGGCCCATTTACCATGTTTTTTTTGAGAATTCACCACCCATTTATTTAAATGATAGTCTGCTGCTTACAAACACCCTGGGGTGGATCGATGAACCAAACATGTCTACCCAACTCTAGATAAATCGAGCTGCGAGCTAGAACATGAGCATCAACATTTGACTTTCTTCCCTCATGGACGAACAGACCGTCTGAAACTCCATGACGCGCGCGCCTTAATCTCCTGGACGATATGCCCATATGATCCCATTCCCTCTCCTCTGATACTGCTAATGGCGTTGCTACAATCAGACGCCATTTACCATGTGGGACCACCATATAGCAAATGGGCTGGCCCAACAAGATAGTGGGCCGGCCCAATAAGCATGTGGAGCCCACTATCGTGTAACCGGGCCGGCCTACTAAAGAAGTGGGCCGGCCCAAAATGAAAGTGGGTCCCACACTACTGTAAGTGGGCCGGCCCAATCTGTTGTAGGGCCCTACTTGTTTGACTAGTCAACTTGCATTAAATTTCATGAGCCTAAAATCTGATATCAATGATACACACAATTACATACACAAATAAAACAAGTAGGAAAATTACAAGGCAATTAATGTGCCCAAATAAAAAAATTACATAGAATCATTGAGGACTTCTATTAGCATCATCAATAACACGTTGACATTTGGCAATCGCCTTGATTGAATCTTGTGTACTCTTTGTCAACATATCAGCTACAGATCTTAAAGCAGCAATACCATGTCTTTTATAAAGTACAGCCTTGAGATATTTACTGTTTGATGAAAGAAATGGTCTAGGTTGACGGCTATGAGAAGATGCATCAGAAGAAAGATCAGAACTTTTTGTGGGCCTCACTTCTAATGAAGATTGCTTCATCACAACTGCATTCTGATAATAATGCAAAAAGAGTTAAACGATGAACTATGCAAACATTTATTATGCAATGTAGATATAAGATAATAACAAGTTGCATAAATGAGACAATGTATGGAACTTGTACTAAGCACAAACTTACATCATAATGTTGCACAGGGTCGCTACAGATCCTTTTTTGGCGACTATCTTCTAATGATGACTGCTTCATTAAAACTGCATTCTGGTAACATTGCAAACATAGTTACAACAATTAACTATTCAAACATGTATTACGCAATGTAGAGATCAGATAACAACATGTAGCAGAAATAAGCACAAGATAAGATAAGATGCATGTACTAAGCACATACTGGCTCACTGCAGGTCCTTCTCTTGCGTGCACTAGTCGTGGTCAACATGCCTGTCATTTTAGGTTCAACCATCAAGTGAAATGCTAATCCTCCTGCTCCATTGTCCTTAATCTGTGTTTAGATATCACATTTAAGACCAAGTCAGCTGGTTTCAAATAACAAAAAACTTGAGCTGCCAAATGAATAAGCCAATATTTACCAGATATCAGATTAAAACCAACTAGATGTTGCTTTGCATGAGATACGAATTTCAGACATTCAGATTTAGAGTAGGGTAATGCCAAGGTTTTCCACATAAAGTAAACTGGCATTAAGAATGACCAAATGTCAGGTTCAAATCACCTTCGCAGTTTCTCCAAGACAAGCATATCAAATAGGCAGAAACATAGTAAAGCATGAATGGCATTGCTATGGCAGGGTTCCAAGTGTTAATCTCTTGCATAAGGAACAATGCATATAGGTTATAGATAATAACGGAAGTAAACTGCCAAAATTACCAACCAAGAACTCAGATTCCAACCTTCCCTAGCGTCCCCGCTGTTAATGTTGGATGTTCTAATAAGTGGTTCGCATGATCAATCCCTAGGAAAAATAACATTGACAAGTCAGTCTACGATAATACAAAGACCAGACATGCACGCAGCAATAACTATATAAGCTAAAGACGAGGTATAAGAGCAAGCAGATTGGAAATGCACATAGCATGATTATAAAAGCAGTGTGAGAATAGCAGACACGAGAAAACAGCTAGCGGCTAGCGGTGAGCTAATGACGTGGTATAAGAACAAGCAGATTGGAAATGCCCATAGCATGACTATAAAAGCAGTGCGACAATAGCATGCAGTACAAAAACAGTTGGCAGCAAATGAATGGGTATAAGGCTATAAATATGTGGATGCACACAGGTGTCAGTAGAATGAACAGGATGGTAGCGACCGGATAATGCTTTTGTACTGTACAATATTTAAACAAACTTCATGCGAAGCAACACATCAAGAAAGTTAACGGCATATGAGATCTGCAAATAACTACACAAAACATGGCTAAAGAAACACCGCGATCTAACGGGCCAGCGTACTAACCAAGCTGCGGCGGGGTGGACGGGGGCGGCAACTTGCATTCCAGCGGCGGCGAACGCGGGAGACGATGAATCGACCCTGTTTCAGTAGAAGCGGGCGTTAGTGAAGCAGATCTGGTTGGCTGGCAAGGGATTCGGTGAAGTTGATACAGCCGCGGTGCGGCGGTGAGGTAGTCGGCGGCGGTGGCGAGGTCGGCGGTGAAGCAGATCCGTCGGTGGCGAGGTCGGCGGTGAAGCAGATCCGTCGGTGGCGAGGTCGGCGGTGAAGCAGATCCGTCGGTGACGAGGGCGGCGGGGGAGCGGATCAGGTGGGTGGACAGCCAACACGATCAAGGCTACGCTGTGGAGGAGTATGCCGGCGGCGAAGCAGATCTAGTACTGTAGAGAGTCAGAGCTTTGGCGTGTGAGAGTATTTTTGAGCTAATGGGGCGAATGGTTGGTGGGTGGGTGTGGGCCTGTGGGGAGGGTTCGGGATCTAGGCAAGATATTTCATTGTTACCGAATGAGCCCTCCATGGTCGGTGGGTTGTAGCTTCCGGACCAGGGTTAAAAGGGTAAAACTGGTCACGGGATTTTCGAATGGATGCGGCGGGATGATTTGGCGCGCGGCCGAAATTTTCAGTTTCAAGCTACGAGCAGAACGACAAAAATAATGTTCTTCCCCAGGGAGCTCTCATTTCTTCCTCTTCTCTTTCTCTCTCGAGTCTCTCCCACTCCCCCGGCTCCTCTCCCCCTTCTCTCCGGCGGCCTCGCCGGCCGGAGACGAGGCCGACTTCTCTCTGTATATTGTACACCCTCCGAACTAAATTAATTGATTCAACTTTCCTTAGACGTGTATGTATCTAGAGTAAAAACATGTGTGGATACATCCATATTTAGATAAGCAAAGTTGAGTCAGCTAATTTGGATCCGAGGGAGTTAGTGTTGTTGTAAGCTTAGATCCAGTGTTTCCCATGAGCAGAATGGCGCAATGGAGTCGGGGATCTCGTCATCGGCTTCAGATCTGGCCTATGGTGAATCTGGCGGATCTTGCCGGCCAAACCCCGATCTGGTGCCATCAATGTGATGGCGCTAACGGTGAGGCTTGCTTTGGTCAGTGCTTCAGATCTGGCCAATGGGGAAGTCAAGCTGCTAAAGTTCACAAGCTCGGGGCATACGACGGCGTCATCCGTCTTGCCCGTGCACATCTTGGCCTTTCAGCGGCCCTTCTCAGAGCCAATATGCCGTTGCTGAGGCCCTTCTTCTCCTTCGTCCTGGCGACTACCGGCGACACCGTCCCAAGTGGTGCGTCCCCGGCGACGGAGTTGCTGGAAAGGATGCGGAGCAGAGATCTGATGTGCGGTCCAGAAGGACTCGATTGATTTTCTTCTATATGTTTTGGGGTCCTTTTTGTAAAGTTGCAGGTTCTATTAGTTATTGTCTAGTACTTTTGGTCCTCTATGTAATTTTTTGGACTAGTTTCCATTGGCACTGATAAACTTGAATTTTGACAAGTTCACGGGGAAAAAAATTCCTTTGCACATATGGCCTATCATGTATAAACATTCTTGAGATTTAAACTATATGTAATGTGCCATGCATTAACCCTAAACCATATATATGTAACTAACCCTAGCTGATCAAACCCTACTTAATTAAAACAAATAACCCTAAACTATACGCATGCACTTTATGCGCAAAGGCGCGGGTGCCTCTAATAATGTGTGTGCGCACTCGATCGATGATCCCTAAACCTTATACAACCCTGAAACCCTAATCCCTAATCCCTAAACCCTAAACACCCTAAACACTAAACCCTATACCCTAAACCCTAACCCTAACCCTAAACCCTAATTAAACCCTATATATAGGCCAACGACACTTAATTGTGCATCAAGCAGGCCAGGGGTGCCTCGCGGTCCTCTAATTAAATTAAATGTGCCATGCATTAACCCTAAATCATATATATGTAACTAACCATAGCTAATCAACCCTACTTAATGAAAACACATAACCCTAAACTATACTAGCTATAACCCGATCTAATAAAAACATGCTCTATATATAGCAGCTAGCTAGCAAACCGTAGATTAACACCAATTAATATATACATGGCCTATATCGATCATGTTGTATAACATATCCCTGAGATTCATTAATTAATTATATAATTATCGTGATAAATTAATTAACTTTAATTTTGACAAGTTCTCTCGAATGAAAACACATTTGATTAAGTTTCCTCATAATATATATATAATTAGTGTGCATGCATGGCCTACCATGCATTCGTGCATATATTTTAATGTATATTTGAACATATTCTTGGGGATTTCAATCTCTCTCTCTCGATCATCAATATATCGTTGGTGGCCAAAAAACACACATATATATGCATGCAATTTATGCGTAAAGGCGCGGGTGCCTCTAATAATGTGTGTGCGCACTCGATCGATGATCCCTAAACCTTAAACAACCCTAAAACCTTAAATCCCTAATCCCTAATCCCTAAACCTAAACACCCTAAACACTAAACCCTAAACCCTAGACCCTAAACCCTAACCCTAACCCTAAACCCTAGCTAACCCTAAACCCTAATTAAACCCTATGTATAGGCCAACGACACTTAATTGTGCATCGAGCAGGCCAGGGGTGCCTCGCGGTCCTCTAATTAAATTAAATGTGCCATGCATTAACCCTAAACCATATATATGTAACTAACCCTAGCTAATCAACCCTACTTAATTAAAACACATAACCCTAAACTATACTAGCTAGCTATAACCCGATCTAATAAAAACATGCTCTATATATATAGCAGCTAGCTAGCAAACCGTAGATTAACACCAATTAAAATATACATGGCCTATATCGATCATGTTGTATAACATATCCCTGAGATTCATTAATTAATTATATAATTATCGTGATAAATTAATTAACTTGAATTTTGACAAGTTCTCTCGAATGAAAACACATTTGATTAAGTTGCCTCATAATATATATATAATTAGTGTGCATGCATGGCCTACAATGCATTCGTGCATATATTTTAATGTATATTTGAACATATTCTTGGGGATTTCAATCTCTCTCGATCATCTATATATCGTTGGTGGCCCAAAACACACATATATACGCATGCACTTTATGCGTAAAGGCGCGGGTGCCTCTAATAATGTGTGTGCGCACTCGATCGATGATCCCTAAACCTTAAACAACCCTAAAACCCTAAATCCCTAATCCCTAATCCCTACACCCTAAACACTAAACCCTAGACCCTAAACCCTAACCCTAACCCTAACCCTCTACCCTAGATAACCCTAAACCCTAATTAAACCCTATGTATAGGCCAACGACACTTAATTGTGCATCGAGCAGCCCAGGGGTGCCTCGCGGTCCTCAAATTAAATCAAATGCGCCATGCATTAACCCTAAACCATATATATGTAACTAACCCTAGCTAATCAACCCTACTTAATTAAAACACATAACCCTAAACTATACTAGATATAACCCGATCTAATAAAAACATGCTCTATATATATAGCAGCTAGCTAGCAAACCGTAGATTAACACCAATTAAAATATACATGGCCTATATCGATCATGTTGTATAACATATCCCTGAGATTCATTAATTAATTATATAATTATCGTGATAAATTAATTAACTTGAATTTTGACAAGTTCTCTCGAATGAAAACACATTTGATTAAGTTGCCTCATAATATATATATAATTAGTGTGCATGCATGGCCTACAATGCATTCGTGCATATATTTTAATGTATATTTGAACATATTCTTGGGGATTTCAATCTCTCTCTCTCTCTCGATCATCTATATATCGTTGGTGGCCCAAAAACACACATATATACGCATGCACTTTATGCGTAAAGGCGCGGGTGCCTCTAATAATGTGTGTGCGCACTCGATCGATGATCCCTAAACCTTAAACAACCCTAAAACCTTAAATCCCTAATCCCTAATCCCTAAACCCTAAACACCCTAAACACTAAACCCTAAACCCTAGACCCTAAACCCTAACCCTAACCCTAAACCCTAGCTAACCCTAAACCCTAATTAAACCCTATGTATAGGCCAACGACACTTAATTGTGCATCGAGCAGGCCAGGGGTGCCTCGCGGTCCTCTAATTAAATTAAATGTGCCATGCATTAACCCTAAACCATATATATGTAACTAACCCTAGCTAATCAACCCTACTTAATTAAAACACATAACCCTAAACTATACTAGCTAGCTATAACCCGATCTAATAAAAACATGCTCTATATATAGCAGCTAGCTAGCAAACCGTAGATTAACACCAATTAAAATATACATGGCCTATATCGATCATGTTGTATAACATATCCCTGAGATTTATTAATTAATTATATAATTATCGTGATAAATTAATTAACTTGAATTTTGACAAGTTCTCTCGAATGAAAACACATTTTGATTAAGTTGCCTCATAATATATATATATAATTAGTGTGCATGCATGGCCTACCATGCATTTGTGCATATATTTTAATGTATATTTGAACATATTCTTGGGGATTTCAATCTCTCTCTCTCGATCATCTATATATATCGTTGGTGGCCAAAAAAACACACATATATACGCATGCACTTTATGCGTAAAGGCGCGGGTGCCTCTAATAATGTGTGTGCGCACTCGATCGATGATGATCCCTAAACCTTAAACAACCCTAAAACCCTAAATTAATTATCGATCTCCCTGTGATTCATTAATTAATTATATATATAATTATCGATGATAAATTAATTAACTTGAATTTTGACAAGTTCTCTCGTATGAAAACACATTTGATCAAGTTGCCTCATAATATATATATATATATAATTAGTGTGCATGCATGGCCTACCATGCATTCGTGCATATATTTTAATATATATTTGAACATATTCTAGGGGATTTCAATCTCTCTCTCTCGATCATCTATATATCGTTGTTGGTGGCAAAAAAACACACATATATACGCATGCACTTTATGCGCAAAGGCGCGGGGTGCCTCTAATAATGTGTGTGCGCACTCGATCGATGATCCCTAAACCTTAAACAACCCTAAACCTCCCCTAAACCCTAAACACCCTAAACACTAAACCCTAGACCCTAAACACCCTAAACACTAAACCCTAAACCCTAGACCCTAAACACCGTAAACACTAAACCCTAAACCCTAAACACCCTAAACACTAATTAAACCCTAAACCCTAGACCCTAAACACCCTAAACACTAGACCCTAAACCCTAGACCCTAAACACCCTAAACACTAAACCCTAGACCCTAAACACTGAACCCTAAACGTACCCTAGACCCTAGCTAAACACCCTAAACACTAAACCCTAAACCCTAGCTAACCCTAAACCCTAATTAAACCCTATATATAGGCCAACGACACTTAATTGTGCATCAAGCAGGCCAGGGGTGCCTCGCGGTCCTCTAGTTAAATTAAATGTGCCATGCATTAACCCAAAACCATATATATATAACTAACCCCTAGCTAATCAAACCCTAGTTAATTAAAACACATAACCCTAAACTATACTAGCTAGCTATAACCCGATCTAATAAAAACATGCTCTCTATATAGCAGCTAGCTAGCAAATTAAACAGTAGATTAACCCCAATTAATATATACATGGCCTATATCGATCATATGTTGTATAACATCTCCCTGAGATTCATTAATTAATTATATAATTATCGATGATAAATTAATTAACTTGAATTTTGACAAGTTCTCTCGAATGAAAACACATTTGATTAAGTTTCCTCATAATATATATATAATTAGTGTGCATGCATGGCCTACCATGCATGCATTCGTGCATATATTTTAATATATATTTGAACATATTCTTGGGGATTTCAATCTCTCTCTCTCTCTCTCGATCATCTATATATCTTTGGTGGCCAAAAAAACACACACATATACGCATGCACTTTATGCGCAAAGGCGCGTGTGCCTCTAATAATGTGTGTGTGCGCACTCGATCGATGATCCCTAAACCTTAAACCCTAAATAAACCCTAATCCCTAAATCCCTAAACCCTAAACACCATAAACATTAAACCCTAAACCCTAGACCCTAAACCCTAACCTCCTAACCCTAAACCCCAAACCCTAATTAAACCCTATATATAGGCCAATGACACTTAATTGTGCATCAAGCAGGCCAGGGGTGCCTCGCGGTCCTCTAATTAAATTAAATGTGCCATGCATATATATATGTGTTTAATTTGGGGATTTCAATCGCTCTCTCGTATGTAGCTCTCTCTCTACCTCTCTCTCTCTCTCTCTCTCTAATTGGTGGCCAACAACACACACATGCACTTTGTGCGCAAAGGCATGCGCCTCTAATAATGTGTGCGCAGTCGATCGATCTAGTTTTGATTAATCATAGCACACAAATAAAGAAGTTGTATTTGAATCCACACAACCTAATCTAAAACACATAACCCCTAACATGGCCTAATTAATTAACCCCTTCTCTCTACCTAATTAGTGGAAATTGCACAAAATCAAAAGGGGTCCCTCACCAATTATGCATATCTGCTAGATTGTGATAAACTTTTGCCCCATATATATTTGGTGGATGGGTGCATCTTGGCATGTAAAACAATTAGTGTTTGTGATACGTCCAATTTGCATCACTATTTTGTATCATAATTTGCTGTTATTCATTGATATATTTCATATTGGGACACAATACTTATGTTATTTCATCTATTTTGCATGTTTCATCATTATTGGAGGATCAAGCACCGGAGCCAGGATTCTGCTGGAAAAAGCACCGTCAGAACGCAATATTTCGGAAGATCAACTGTGGAAGGAAATTACACGTAAATTCCTATTTTTCCAGATGACGAAGGAAGCCAGAAGGGGGAGCCAGCTGGACCCAAGGTGGGCCCAGACAACATGGCGGCGCGGCCCATGGCCTGGCCGCGCCACCATGGTGTGTGGGGGCCCCACAGCCCCTCTCCTTTTCTTCGCGTACTCCTTCGTCCCGAAGACCTAAGCCACAGGGGGTACCTCACGAAGAGTTACGCCGCCTCTGCGGGGCGGAGAACACCAGAGAGAAAAGAGCTCTCCGGCGGGCAGGAATCCGCCGGGGAAATTCCCTCCCGGAGGGGGAAATCGACGCCATCGCCATCGTCATCGAGCTGGACATCATCTCCATCATCATCATCATCTCCATCATCTACACCGCCATCACCACCGCTGCACCTCGTCACCGCTGTAACGATTTGGGTTGGATCTTGATTGTTTGATAGGGGAAACTCTCCCGGTGTTACTTTCTACTTGTTATTGATGCTATTGAGTGAAACCATTGAACCAAGGTTTATGTTCAGATTGTTATTCATCATCATATCACCTCTGATTGTATTCCATATGATGTCTCGTGAGTAGTTCGTTTAGTTCTTGAGGACATGGGTGAAGTCTAAATGTTAGTAGTGAATTATGGTTGAGTAATATTCAATGTTATGATACTTAAGTTGTGGTGTCATTCTTCTAGTGGTGTCGTGTGAACGTCGACTACACGACACTTCACCATTTATGGGCCTAGGGGAGTGCATCTTGTATTCGGTTGCTAATTGCGGGGTTGCCGGAGTGACAGAAACCTGAGCCCCCGTTAGTATATCGATGCAAGAGGGATCGCAGGATCTCAGAGTTTAAGGCTGTGGTTAGATTTATCTTAATTACTTTCTTGTAGTTGCGGATGCTTGCAAGGGGTATAATCACAAGTATGTATTAGTCCTAGGAAGGGCGGTGCATTATCATAGGTTCACCCACACAACACTTATCAAAACAATGAAGATTATTTAGCTACATGAAGCGAAAGCACTAGACTAAAATCCCCGTGTGTCCTCAAGAACGTTTGGTCATTATAAGTAAACAAACCGGCTTGTCCTTTGTGCTAAAAAGGATTGGGCCACTCGCTGCAATTATTTCTCTCGCATTTTACTTACTCGTACTTTATTCATCTATTACATCAAAACCCCTTGAATACTTGTTTGTGAGCATTTACAGTGAATCCTTCATCGAAACTGCTTGTCAACACCTTCTGCTCCTCGTTGGGATCGACATTCTTACTTATCGAAGATACTACGATACACCCCCTATACTTGTGGGTCATCAAGACTATTTTCTGGCGCCGTTGCCGGGGAGTGAAGCGCTATTGGTAAGTGGAATTGGTAAGGAAAACTTTTACTGTTTGTGCTGATTTTATTTCTGCCTGCTGCTATAAGTCATTATGGAGAGATCTTCTCTTCAATTTCTATTTGGGAAATCTACTACTACTGCAACGGTAGTGGATGAAGCGCCAGGTGAGGAAGTGATACCATATAAAATACCTATGAAAATTATTGAACGTGTTATGGATAACCGCTATGAAGGGGATGGAACTGTCATCCTGGTGATCATTTACTATTTTTGCATGAATTATGCGGGTTATTCAAATGTGCAGGTATTGCTATGAATGAAGTTAGAAAGAAACTATTCACTATATCGCTGTCTGGTAAAGCGGCGCATTGGTATAAATTGCTGAAGAATGGTGATTCTCTTGATTGGGAGGACATTGTGCCTTTATTTTATTCTAAATTCTATCCTCCAAGTGAAATTCACAAAGATCGGAACCGCATATATAATTTCTGGCCTCATGATGGAGAGAGTATTGCCCAAGCTTGGGGGAGATTGAAGTCTTTAATGCTCAAATGCCCCATTCATGAGCTTCCTGGTAATGTTATTATTGATAATTTCTATGCAAGACTTTCTTTTCAAGACAAGACCTTGCTGGATACTTCTTGTTCTGGATCATTTACACGCAACAAAGAAGAGTTTAAAAGGGACCTTCTTGATCGGATCCAAGAAAATACTGAAGGTTGGGAGAACGACAAAGATAGAGAATCAGGTATAATTTATGATTATAAATGCATTGAAGCTTTTATGGATACTGATAAATTTCGTAATATGAGTGCTACATATGGTCTTGATTCTCAAGTTGCTGCAAATCTTTATAAAGCTTTTGCCTCTCATTATGAATTGCCTAAGAAGAATTTTGATAAGTATCATGAACCGTATAAAGATAAAATTGATTCATCTGTAAACAAATGTGTAGTGATTGAAACTGTTGATCATGTTATTCCTGAAGCTTATATTGAAAAAACTCCTTTCCCTGCTAAAATGAAGGAGTACTCTGTTATAAATAGTGCGGTTCATAAAAGTGAAAAGAAACCTAAAGAACCTGAAGAACAAATTAAAGTTGAACCTGCTGTTGCAATAGTTAAAGATCTTGTGACTGAAAATGTGGAGGATGGTCAAATTATTTTCTGTGAAGATGCTTCTAATATTGTTTCACATCCTAATAAACCCAAACAAGTTAGTGTTCCTATGCTATCTGTTAGAATTGGTGATCATTGCTATTATGGTTTATGTGATATTGGTGCAAGTGTTAGTGCTATTCCTTATGAGCTTTACACGGAGATTATGCACGAAATTGATTCTTGTGAACTTGAAGATATTGATGTGGTTATTCAGCTGGCTAATAGAGAAACTATTTCTCCAATTGGTATTGTTCGAGATGTGGAAGTTCTATGTGGTAAGATTAAATATCCTGCTGACTTTTTGGTACTTGGTTCTGCTGCTAGTGATCATTGTCCTATCATTTTTGGTAGACCTTTTCTAAATACTTGTGGAGCTATTATAGATTGCAAGAAAGAGAAAATTTTGACTAAATTTGCTGGTGAATCTTATGAGTTTAACTTCTCTAAATTTACCAAAACTCCTTATAAAGCTGATTTGCCTAGTGATGATTTTAAAATGGAGCAGTGTGCATCTATTGTTCTTGTTCCTAATAATCCTTTGCAGCAACATTTGGAGAATAGCGAAAGTGAAGCTTTTAGGAAAGAAAGAGATGAGCTTGAGGAAATTTTTCTTCGCCAACCTATTCTCAAGCATGATTTACCGGTGGAAGATTTGGGTACAACACCGCCACCAAAGGAAGATCCTGTTTTTGATTTAAAGCCTTTACCTGATAATCTTAAATATGCTCATATTGATGATAAGAAAATATATCCTGTTATTATTAGTTCTAAGCTTTCAGAGATTGAGGAAGAAAGGTTATTGGAAATATTGAAGAAACATCGAGGAGCTATTGGCTACACTCTTGATGATTTGAAAGGGATTTCTCCTTCTATTTGCCAACATGCTATCAATATGGAAGATGATGCAAAGCCTGTTGTTGAACATCAACGTCGTCTAATTCCGAAGATGAAGGAGGTGGTAAGGAATGAGGTATTAAAACTTCTTGAAGCTGGTATTATATATCCTATTGCTGATAGTAGATGGGTTAGTCCTGTGCATTGTGTTCCTAAGAAAGGAGGAATGACTGTTGTGCCTAATGATAATGATGAGCTCATTCCTCAAAGAGTAGTTGTAGGGTATAGAATGTGCATTGATTTTCGAAAAGTTAATAAAGTTACTAAGAAAGATCATTACCCTTTACCATTTATTGATCAAATGCTAGAAAGGTTGTCTAAAAATACTCACTTTTGTTTTCTTGATGGTTATTCTGGATTTTCACAAATTGCTGTTAAAGCTAAAGATCAAGAGAAAACCACGTTCACTTGTCCTTATGGAACTTATGCTTATAGGCGTATGCCTTTTGGTTTATGTAATGCTCCTGCTACTTTTCAAAGATGCATGTCCGCTATTTTTCATGGCTTTTGCGAGAGTATTGTAGAGGTGTTCATGGATGATTTTTCTGTCTATGGGAATTCTTTTGATAATTGCTTGCGAAACCTCGATAAAGTTTTGCAGAGATGTGAAGAAACTAACCTTGTTCTTAATTGGGAGAAATGCCACTTTATGGTTAATGAAGGAATTGTATTGGGACATAAAATTTCCGAGAGAGGTATTGAAGTTGATAGAGCTAAAGTTGAAGCAATTGAGAAGATGCCCTATCCGAGGGATGTTAAAGGTATTCGTAGTGTTCTTGGTCATGCTGGGTTTTATAGGAGATTTATTAAAGATTTCTCTAAAATTTCAAAGCCTCTTACTAATCTTCTTCAAAAAGATGTACCTTTTGTTTTTGATGATGATTGTAAGGAAGCTTTTGAAACTCTAAAGAAAGCCTTAACAACTGCTCCTGTAGTTGAACCTCCTGATTGGAATTTGCCTTTTGAAATTATGTGTGATGCTAGTGATTTTGCTGTAGGCGCTGTTCTTGGACAGCGAGTAGATAAAAAATTAAATGTTATTCATTATGCCCTCGGGTCGTTAGTTGCTGTTCCCCAGCCCCTTAGTTTTTCCTCAGTTTTCCCCAACCTATGTCTGAAACCCGCAGAAGGAGCTCAGACGGAAGGAATCCGTTTATTTGGACGTTCTGTGCTGGCGTGTTGCGCCGCGTCGTCTGTGGGGCCGCGTCGTGTGGGGCCGCGTCGCGTGGGGCTGGTAGAAAGGGACCGCGTGGGACAGGACGAGAAGCGTTTGGTTGCACGTGAGCAGGAGCTGGGTTTTGTCTCTCTCGGCCCAAATTGGCATTTTTAAGAGCACCTTTTCCCCTCTTTCTCTCTCTGTCTTTTTCACCAAATTAGTATCAAATCTAGAGAAGCTTCTATTTCTGTCTTTCTTCAATATGGCAGCAAATCTAGTAGCAAATCTCTGGGGTTATTTATGCCTTTTGGCCCTCGTTTTTTGCCCAATATGGCAGCAAATCTAGTAGCAAATGTAGAAGCTAGTATATGATAAATTGACAACTGCATAATCAGAAAACTAAGTATAATACATAGGGAAACTGCATACAGCAGCCAAAAGCAGCCAATAACGTTGTAATATACAAGACGCACGCAATGTATGGACAACAAGAAGATTAGGATGAATGAATTTGTTCTTCATTCCTCCTCATATATTTCGTCGTTGCTCCAATCGTGCATTACCCGAAGGAAATATTCATTGAACTCCCTCCGTCTGCAGTGTGCGGCCAATACATCCTCCAAACGGTATGGCTTGTGTTCATTTCTCATACCGTAGTTTCCTATTCTATCCACACGTACTGCCCACTCATCCCAGGCCTTTGTATCATGAGAGTACTCTCTGATATAACCCAAATCCGTGTAGTAGATGCAGCCAGGTCGAAGTGTCGGGTACACTCTGGTGTCGACGGAGATACACCGGATATAATTCACGAAGAAGGCATTACTGCCAATGTTACTGACCGGATGGAGAGAGCGGCTCTGAGTGTCCACACGGTACACCAATGGTCTGCCCGCCAAAGCCACGCTGACCAACAACACAAGCAGCAGATCACCATCCGACTTCACGAGGTAGAACTTCTGATGTCCAAGTTCTGGAAATGAAATTAGTGTCTCCATCTTGACAGTGCTCGCGCGCTGCTGCAACTGTACATTGGTGCACACTATTCTTCCATGCTCTAAATTGTCCACAGCTAGTGCATACAGTTCACCATTGAACGGTGTAATGCAACGCAGACAATGGTTCTTGATCGAAAATCTGTTTTCCCAATCTTTATCTATATCCTTAGTTGGAGTGCTCTCATCGACCCAACCAATTTCCGACGGGTAATGTGCGGTAACGAAGACCATAGTCGGGGATTTGATCACAGCGACTGATTTCAGGAAAACAGATGGCATCTGCGCCTCAAACATAGTGTTCGATTTCTTTGTGAGTGGGTTCAGAAGCCGTATCTTGTGCGGCGGGTTCTTCTGGGCAAGCACGATGACGCCACGGCAAAATCCGACGAAGTAGTATCTGGGCAAGCACGATAACATTCAGCACTAAGATGTTTAAGATTGAAAATAAAGAGGTAGATATGGAGGAAGTTGAACCTTGTATGAACTTCCGATAGATCTATGGTGACGTAGCGTGATGTGCCGAGTTGGAGGAAGGTGAACTCAGCGACGTGTGGAAGGGCGTGGTGTAGCATGATCCATTCGTCCAGGTGCACGTCGGGCTCAGGCAAACCTGAGCGCCAATTTCTACAGACTTGCCTCATGGCAGAGTAGGTGTCGGCGTACTCCTCGTTCGCCAGCAAGCATTCGCCGATCTTGTGAAGTGGTCCATCAGCCGAGAGAGAGGCCCAGTTCACGGAGGAGCCGCGCTTGGATGCGCCGCCCTCGGAGGCGACGCGCTCGGCGGCGACTGGCTCGGCGGCGACGGGCTCGGCGGCGACTGGCTCGGCGGCGACGGGCTCGGCGGCGACTGGCTCGGCGGCGACGGGCGCGGAGGCGACGGGCTCGGAGGCGACGGGCTCGGAGGCGACGGCCGCCGGCGCATTCTTCTTCTCCATCGCCGGCAGGGTAGCGTGCGTACGGCGGTTGGGGTTTTTTCGATTTGGAGAAGTTGATGGGACGTGAGAGGGGTGGTTTCGTGCGTGAGCGAGAATGAGACGACTGTGTGCAGAGGGAGGGAGGGAGGGGCTTACGCGTCCTAAATGCGACCCGCGTCCTACGCGTCCACTATTTGCACGTCTGCACCGCGACACGCGTCAACAATGGCACGTCTTCCACTTCTGCACCGCAACACGCGTCCTCGAGTCTAACCCTGGAAATTTAGATATACTCAGGTATACCCTCGAGTCATATACTAGCATTTTTTGTGTGCTCAGTTTTCTCCTCGAGTGCTAATACTGGCTAGTGCAATATACTCAGTTTTACCCTCAAGTGGCTGGTCAACAGAGAGTCAACAAATGGGATTAACTAGTTAAATGAGTTATTTAATGTGCAAAAAAATCCGAAAAAGAGTGGCACTTACTCATGGAGTCTTTACCACAAATTGCCACTTCTCAAATCATAGATAAATCAAGTTTCACCACAAATTGCCACTTCTCAAATCACCTAGTAGCTATGAAGGTGCATGGTTTTCCATAATAAGCCCTACCCAAAACAGCTTTCCCCAAAACATACTTTGTCTAAATGAGGCCACAATTCTCACACTGATGTATATTGGTATTGCAAATAGTTTGAGGTAGGCCAAGATGGGTTTCATTGTACAAAACACGCATTTTCCATTTTTTAAATCTCATATTTGAATCCCTTAGTCTGTTTACTACTCACTTGCCCTTGGTTTCTTGATACTACTCAGTTTTGCCCTCTCCCTTCACAAACTCTCACAGACGCCCAACATTGCCCTGATTGGTCTAGCCCATGTCACGCGGATCTTGCCCGCCGACCGTTGATCGTATGATCTAACGGGCAGGATAACCCCTATCTCTCTCTCTGGTCGGGGCCACCACCCTCTCTCTCTCTGTCGTCGGTTAGCTTCCACACTCTATGTATGCGAAAGGGCGGTTACCTAGTACGCTAAAGTTTGGTTTTCTGCATTATTTTTCACGAGCTAAATTATAAACTCTTTTTAGGCATTACTTTTCACGCAAAAAATGATAAACCATCACCGATTTGTTGTAGCCATTACTTTTCACGCAAAAAATGATACACCATCACCCATTTCTTGTAGCCATTACTTTTCACGCAAAAAATGATAACCATCACCGATTTTGTTGTAGCCATTACTTTTCACGCAAAAAATGATACACCATCACCCATTTCTTGTAGCCATTACTTTCAACGCAAAAAACGATAAACCATCACCGATTTTGTTGTAGCCATTACTTATCACGCAAAAATATGATACACCATCACCCATTTCTTGGACCCATTACTTTCCACGCAAAAAACGATAAACCATCACCGATTTTGTTGTAGCCATTACTTATCACGCAAAAAATGATACACCATCACCCATTTCTTGTACCCATTACCTTCCACGCAAAAAACGATAAACCATCACCGATTTTGTTGTAGCCATTACTTTTCACGCAAAAAATGATACACCATCACCCATTTCTTGTACCCATTACTTTTCACGCAAAAAACGATAAACCATCACCGATTTCTTGTAGCCATTACTTTTCTTTTAGGCATTACTTTTCACGGTAAAATGATAAACTAGTCAACATAGTCCGCATTACTTTTTTTGTTGAGATATATACCCCCACAACGGTCGTCTCCTCCTTAATTTATTGTGTATAAACCCCCACAACGGTCATCTCCTCCTTATTTTATTGTGTAAACCCCTACAACGGTCATCTCTCCCTTATAAACACCCACACGGCCATCCCTTGTGTCAATAGGTTCTGCCTCTCTCTTCTTCGTTCACATACACTTTATCCATTGCCATGGCTTCCACGTCTCGGACGCGGACCGGAAGGGGAAGGGGAAGGGGAAGGGGAAGGGGAAGGGGAAGGGGAAGTGGATCATCATCATTGCCACCACCACCGTCAACACTGCCATTGATCATAGAGGAGTTCTTCATCGTCGTCTATGAAGACCCTTTGGTCAAGAAGGTACGTACGCGTTCCCACATATATGATGCATGTGATTAATTATGGGCATGTTCTAAAAAACCTTTAATTTCAAGGGTTCCCTAATTTCAAACGATCGGCGCTCGATCTCTTTGCAGGAACTCCCAAAAAAATTTGCGGACTATCTTGACGGCAAGGAGCCAGCTAAGGTGTATCTGCGAGCAGCTGACTGCGGTCCTCGTCTCTGGACCGTGGAGGTCCTATTTGACGGACAAGGCCGGATGTACCTCGACAAGGGCTGGGAGAAATTCGCCATCGCGCACGGTGTGGATTTCGGCTGGTTCGTACACTTCAAATATGAAGGCGATGATGTGCTCACAGTGAAGGTGTTCGACGGAACAATGTGCAGGAGGTACTACTACTCAGACGACGAAGATACTGATGATGAAAGCGACGACGACGTGAAGCCATGCATCCATCCCCTTTAGATAATTAAGGGGATCATGACCAAGAATATATATGTAGCTTCATATGCATCGATTTAGAGATCTAGCTATTTTCTATATATTATGCATGTAAAAAATAATATCGCATTTCCACTATTATTCGAGCACCACATCCTCCAAACGATGCCGATGCCGATATCGGCATGGTCAGAACGGCTATGCTCGCCGCCACTGCTAGGTCAACGCCGGGATGCACAATGTTTAGCATAAGAGTCACTTTAGATTAAGCTGCGAAAATAGTCACCTGCCATGGGCTGAGGCGGCCCCTACAGAGCGGCTCTATATTATATTCTCTAAATAAAATAGACGACCACAGCGGTCATTGACTGCGGAGGCCCCACAGAGCGGCAATATATAATTTTCTATAAATAAATAGACGACCCACTGGTCATTGGCTGCGGCAGCCCCATAGAGCGGCCCCATTTGTCATTGGCAGCACCGCGTATACAATCAGGAAATAAAACGGCCCACGCGTCAGCGGTAGATGGATCCACCCGTCAGCACGAGACGGTCAGCGAGGAACTGACCTCACGGTAACGGTAAGGCCTCTGACCTGACGGCAACCCGCGTCTTCGATGGGTTTCAAACTAGAGGGAGGGGAAAACTGAGGAAAAACTAACGAGCTGGGGAAAACTGAGTACAACTAACGAAGCAGGGGCACGAAAATAGAAAAAAATTAAATGTTATTCATTATGCTAGTAAGACTCTTGATGCTGCTCAAAGAAATTATGCTACAACTGAAAAGGAATTGTTAGCTGTAGTCTTTGCTTGTGACAAGTTTAGACCCTATATTGTTGATTCAAAAGTCACGATTCATACTGATCATGCTGCAATTAGATACCTTATGACAAAGAAAGATGCTAAGCCAAGGCTTATTAGATGGGTACTTCTTTTGCAAGAATTTGATTTACATATTATAGATAGAAAAGGTGCTGATAATCCTGTTGCTGATAATTTGTCTAGATTGGAAAATATTGCTTATGATCCTGTTCCTGTTAATGATAGTTTTCCAAATGAACAATTGGCTGTAATAAAGGTGAACTCGCGAGATAGCCCTTGGTATGTGATACGTCCAACTATCTACTTTCCAAGCTATTGTTTTGCCTCTAATTTGTGTATTTTGGATACAACTAACACGGACTAACGCTGTTTTCAGCAGACTTGCTCTGGTGTCTCGTTTTTGTGCAGAAATCCAACTTTCGGGAAAATCCTCGGAATTTCTTCAGATGGCCCTATTTTACCAAAATATTGACGGAGCCAGAAGGGCGAAGGAGGTGGAGGCCCGAGGGCCCCACACCACATGGCGGCGCGGCCCAGGGGGGCCCGCGCGGCCATGTGGTGTGGCCCCCTCGGCCGGCCTCCGACGCCCCCCTTCGGACTACTTATTCGCCTCGACCTAAAAACGCACGGAGAGAAGTCGACATCGCCAGAAACCCTCCAGAAAGCCGCCACATCGCGAAACTCCGTCGCGGGAGCCAGAAGTCTCCGTTCTGGCACTCCGCCGGGACGGGGAATTGGAGGAGATCTTCACCGCCATCACCGCCAACGCCTCTCCATCAACCAGCAATGTTTCCCCCATCCATGTGTGAGTAATTCCCCCGCTGTAGGCTGAAGGGGATGGTAGGGATTGGATGAGATTGGTCATGTAATAGTCATAAGATTGTTAGGGCATAGTGCCTAGTATCCGTAGATGTCACTTTTATGATATTGTTGCAACTTGTTATGCTTAATGCTTGTCACTAGGGCCCGAGTGCCATGATCTCAGATCTGAACATGTTATTGTTTCATGAAGATATTCATTGTTTATGGTCTTACCTGCAAGTTGTATACACACGTCGCTGTCCGGAACCAATGGCCCCGAAGTGACAGAAATCGGGACAACCGGAGGGGATGGTAGTGATGTGAGGATCACATGTGTTCACGGAGTGTTAATGCTTTGCTCCGGTACTCTATTAAAAGGAGTACCTTAATATCCAGTAGTTTCCCTAGAGGCCCGGCTGCCACCGGATGGTAGGACAAAAGATGTTGTGCAAGTTTCTCATTGCGAGCACGTACGACTAAATATGGAACACATGCCTATTGATTGATTAGTACTTGGATACTGTTTTATTATTATCTGCAAATGCCCATGCTTTGATTGTTATATGAGTTTCTCTCATCCATGCAACGCCCGTTAAATCCGTCCCTATGCCTACAGTATTTTAATCCTGCTGTTTACTATAATCACTACTGCTGTCTTTATTTCACTGCTGCTGTTATTCCGCTATTTCCACTACCATAGAACTGTTACTACTGATAAACTCTTGCGAGCAAGTCTGTTTCCAGGTGCAGCTGAATTGACAACTCCGCTGTTAAGGCTTACAAGTATTCTTTGTCTCCCCTTGTGTCGAATCAATAAATTGGGTAATACTTCCCTCGAAGACTGTTGCGATCCCCTATACTTGTGGGTCATCAAGACTATTTTCTGGCGCCGTTGCCGGGGAGCATAGCTTTATTTGGAAGTTCACTTGGATTGATATTGTTCGCTGCAAATTCTCCATTATGGGTAAACCTCGCGATACTAAGATCGCCATATTACCATCCACTACAAGAAAAGGTACAACTCTGAGTACCTCTGCCGCTCTTGATTCACCATCTGTGATTGATAAACTTGTTTCACCGCCACATGCTTCGCGTGCTGGTACTTCTGCTGAATCTGAAAATTCTCATAATATTGATAATGTTTCTGCTGTGCTTGATGATAGTGGTTCATTGGGATCTTTTCTAGATGCTACAATTGCTAGGTCTAGACAAATTGAAAATACTGAAACTCCTAATGAAAATGTTGCTACACCTGTTAATTCACCTGAGTCTGTTGAATATTCTAGTGATGATCTTGATGAGGATTATGTAGAGCTTAATGATGATTTTATTGAAAAATGCAATGCTACTACTGATGCAAGAAAAATTAAAAAGTTGCTTGCAGAACATGCTGTTAGATATAAACCATCTCCTGATCCTAAATTTGCCACATCTCCTATAAACATTAGGGATAAAGATTATGATTTTTCTCTTGATCTATCTCATATAGCTATTGTTGAGAAAACACCCTTTTGTGGTACTGAAAAAGAAAGTGCTGTTGAACACCTGACTGAGTTATCTACTCTTAGTGGCGTGTTTTCTGATGATGTCAAGATGCGTACTTATTTTGTCGCTAAAATTTTTCCGTTCTCATTAAAGGATGATGCTAAAACTTGGTATAATAATTTGCCTCCTGGTTCTATTAAAAGTCCAACTGATTTGCGTGATGTTTTCTTTCGAAAATACTTTCCTGCTAGTGCTCAACATGCTGCTTTGCAGAGAATTTATAATTTTGACCAGGAAGATGGAGAGAAATTGCCTGAGGCTTGGGCTAGATTTTGTTCTCTTATTAGAGCTCAGCCTGACCATGATTTGGAAAAGAATGATTTACTTGATATATTTTATAGTGGACTAACCATTGAGTCTAGGGCATACCTGGATAGTTGTGCTGGTTGTGTTTTCAGGAAAAGAACTCCAGACGACGCTGAAGAATTATTGGCTAAAATAGGCCGGAATCATGATGATTGGTCTACACCTGAACCAACCCCGACACCGATAGTGAAGAAGAGGGGTATGATTAAATTAAATGATGAAGATATGAGGGAAGCCAAGAAGTCTCTTAAGGAGAAAGGTATTAAACCTGAAGATGTGAAGAATTTACCTCCTATAGAAGATATATGTGAGACAATTCCCCCTTCATCCATGATTGAGGTACACTCGCTTCAACACTTTACTAGGGAAGATATTCCGTATTCAAAATCTCCTGCTCAATGTTTAGATGAATTTGATAATTATATTGTTAAGCAAGAAAATTTTAATATGAGAGTAGAGAATCATTTAATGGAAAATTCCCGAGCTATTAGTGAATTGCATGGTATTGTGGAGAGAACCTCCAATGATGTTAAGATACTTGTTAAACATTTTCAAATGGTTCAAACTCAAATTGATCAACTTACTAAAGTGCAAAATGACTTGTTGGGAAATAATTCTAAAGAAAAACATGCTTGTGAAGTAACAACTAGAGGTGGTGTTTCTACCCAGGATCCTCTATATCCTGAAGGGCATCCCAAAAGAATTGAACAAGATTCTCAACTAATTAAAACTAGTGCTCCATCTAAGAAAAAGAAAAAGAAACATAAGAATGTTGTAGAATCCTCTGAACCTGTTAGTGATCCTAATAGTATTTCTATTTCTGATGCTGAAACTGAAAGTGGTAATGAACATGAGGAAGATAATGATAAGAATGATACTCCTGATAAAGAAGAAATTGAAAAAGAACCTGAAAAGCATGCTAAAAATAAAAAGTATACTAAAGAAGATTTTATTACTGAGAAGCATGGTAATGAAAGAGAACCTTGGGTTCAAAAGCAAATGCCTTTTCCTGCTAAGAAACTAAAATCAAAGGAGGAGGAACATTATAATAAATTTTGTGATTGGATGAAACCTTTATTTCTGCAAATCCCTTTGACTGATGCTATTAAATTGCCTCCTTATTCAAAGTATATGAAAGATATTGTTACTAACAAAAGGAAAGTCCCCAATGAGGAAATTTCCACTATGCTTGCTAATTACTCCTTCAATGGTAAGATTCCAAAGAAGCTTGGAGATCCAGGTATACCGACTATTCCTTGTTCCATCAAGAATAATTATGTTAGAACTGCTCTATGTGATTTGGGAGCAGGTGTGAGTGTGATGCCTTTTTCTCTTTATAAGAGACTTGATTTAGATAAATTGATACCTACTGATATATCTTTGCAAATGGCTGATAAATCTACTGCTATTCCTGTTGGTTTATGTGAAAATGTTCCTGTTCAAGTTACTCAGCATTGCTTGATATTAACTGATTTCGTTGTGTTGGAAATGCCTGAAGATGATAATATGTCCATTATTCTTGGAAGACCCTTTCTTAATACTGCAGGGGCTGTTATTGATTGCAATAAAGGCATGGTTACTTTCAATGTTGATGATAAGGAACACACTGTCTATTTTCCCAAGAGGATTGATAAAGTATGTGGAGTCAATACAATTTTTAATGTGAAAACTATCAAAGTGGGATCCATTGATTGTCCTGTATATGAGCCTAAAGAAGAATATCAAACTCTTGTGATTGGATCCATATCAATTCAATATAAGGTAACATGATTGATTTGAGGTTTATTTCTTCTTATGTCATATAAAATTTATTTGGTAGCAAGACTTGATCAACCTTGTTAACAAGTATATTTTATTGCATAGGAGAGCTAAACAACACTTCTTTCTTTCTTTCTCCCTCCACTTATTTTATTTGCTGTAGCACTTTTTATTTTGCAATATGCTTTAGTCATTTAAGATTTTAGAAATCATTTTCCTGCGCAGTAATCATTAATTTAATACCCAGAAATGTGCATTTTTCGAAGTTCTCTAAAAATTACAAAAATTATACCGTTGGTCCTATTTTTCGACGAGGCACCTGGGAGCACCAGAGGATGACCTGTGGGGCACCAGGGGGTGCCACACCATAGGGCGGCGCGGCCAGCAAGGGGGCCGCGCCACCATGTGGTGTGGGCCACCCCTTGCCCCACTACACCATCTCTTCCTCCCAGCACCTTCTCTCTCCCGAAAAAACTCGTACCAAGTTTCTCTCACTCGTGTTTCTGCTCAAGAACTCGCGATTTTTCGATCTCCTTGCTCAGCCCAGATTTCTGTCTGAAATTTGGCACATTTACTCCTTGGTATGTGACTCCTTTGATTGTCCAATTAGAATTTCATTTGGTTGAGTATATATTGAATATTTTGCTGCTGTAGATAACATGTTTAGTGAGCTTGCATGCTTGTTCTAAGTGGTAGAAACTAGTTTTGATGCATGTTTAGTACTCTAGCAAGTTCCTATAGTAGTTCCCTTCAATTACACACCTTGAAATCAAATTTTATAATGATTGTTGAAAATTTCAGAAGGGGAAGATGAAGAAATTCAAGTTTGGAGAGTTGTTCAAGAAAGCAACAACCAGCACCGGTAGGCCCTCAAGGGCGTCTACTCAAATTAGGCGATCCTACAATGAGGATGTCATCGCGCCTAGCTTCGCGCCCGAGGAGGACCAAGGGGCCCCTAATGCTTCATCCTTCCCTTGTTATGAGTTTCTAACCAATGCAGGGTTATTGGATGACTTCTTCACCCTCGTCAACAGGGCAGGCCTAGCCACCTACGTGGGAGACGAGAGGGGACAATATTACAGGCTCACCAAGATTTTCGTTGAGAGCTTCAAGTTCCACAACACGGAATATGAGCCGACAGTCGCATTCAAGATTTATGATATTCCTGTTACCATGAAATTGGAGGAATTTTGTTTTGCATTGGGTATTGCCCCTGTAGGTACAGCAAGAAGGATTGATGACAACCCCCGGGACTTGTTGGAGCTATACCGAGGGATCACCGGGGATGATTGCCGCACCATCCAGCGAGGGAAGATAAGAAACATTCAACTCCCCGCTATTAAGTATTTCGCATATTACATTGGTACTAGCATTTTGGGTAGAGAAAATACTAGTAACATTTCTAGCTACCATCTTGCTTTCTTGAATGTTGCACTTACTGGAGAGACACCTTATCATCTTGGTTCTCTTATTGCTCGCCGCCTGTCTAGCAGGGGGCCTATTTTTGGAGGAACTATTGCATCACGCATTCTAACACATCTAGATATTCCTCTTGATTCTAATGATGTACCATTAACCCCTAGGAAGCTAGATATTGCTGCTATGAAGAGCCATCATTTTGTTACTACTAACTCCACCATAGATAATATTGTCTATAAAATGTTGTTTGCTGACGGGAACGAGAAAGAAATCCCTCTTCCCCAGCAGGGTTTGTTTAATATTGACAGGCAATCATGGTCGCTAACAAAGGAGGTGGTGGAAGAGCATATGAAGATACAAGAATTCCACCAGCAACATGACTCCGAGAACGCCGAGCCCTCCTACGACTACACCGTCACGTACCCCGACGTTTCCTCCAGCACATACATGGAACCGGGTCGTTCTTCGTCATATTACGAAGACACCACTTCATGGGGACCGTGGGAATGAACTCCACTTAGGCCAAAAGCCTAAGCTTGGGGGGAGGTATACCGGCATCACTCATTCTTTGCATATTATGGTTGCTGGATACTTGTACATACTTGTTTAGTCTCTAGAGTGGTTTTCTAATGAGAGGGAGATGATATTTGGGGAAGTGCTGTCCAAAAACAGATTCTGTGCTGTTACCAAAAAAATTCGTACGCACAGCCAGAACGTTATTTTGAGTTGCCAATTTTTGAGCATGTGCCCCAGGTTGTTATCTAACTTTCATTAGTTGAACACTTTTTGGTCTGAGCAATGGAAGATTTTTGTTAAATTCGATTTCTGTACTGCTGTCAGGATTTGGCAGATTTCTGTCATCCTGCTTTTCTGTGTTTCTGTTAGTTTGCATTCTTTTGTTTTCACTTTGTTTCTTTCCTAAAACACAAAAAGACCAAAAATATTTCTGTTGTTTCTCTTCACCATTTATTTATTTGGTACCTTGCTCTTAGTTTGCTTTATTTGCTATCGTTAGTTTGCTATGAGAAAACCCAAAAAGATTTTGCTTTGTTTGCTTGTTTTCTTTCGTTCTTATTTCTAATTCGAAAACACCAAAAATATTTGCTGTTCTTCTTTGGTTTGTAAAGTTCATCATGAGTTCAATGGTCTTCGGTGGCTGGAGCGTGGTTTTCATTTTATATTATCCAAGCTACACAAGTGAAAAGGCAATAATGACGATCTACGACAATCTGATTGTGGTGAGAGGCTGGTATGAACTCTATTTGCTTTCATTTTTGTACATATACTCATCCATATGAGCATGCTTAGTTGGTTCATGTGAGGTATATGTTATTTGAGAAAGTCTAGTAGCTCATGATCTCTCATGTTTGGTTCCGATTTATTAATATGAGTAGCATGTCATGGATGTTTGCTTGCATTGTTTTATTCATAAGTAAGTATGGCATTGTGGTATCCTCCTCTGAATAATTCATTTATATCGACTTGGCACATGCTCACGCATGCATATGACTGAACAAAAAGTCAATTAAGCCTCGATGATTTATATTGCTTCAGAGTTCTTGTATCACTTTTATGCTCCCGTTAATTTATTTTGCCGCAAGCATGATTATGACAGTTACTGCTCTCTTGATTTGTCGCTCCCTAGTCTTTTGCTAGCCTTCACTTGTACTGAGCGGTGACGCCGCTCGTGCTTCCAAACACCTGAAAACCAAGTTGTTCCAAAAGTGTCCACCATAAATACCTATGCATGGCATTTCAAACCATTCCAAGTAAATTCTCATGCGCTACCTTTAAAACTTTCAAAATGCTTCTCAATTTGTGTTAATGTTTCATAGCTCATGAGGAAGTATGTGGTGTTTAGCTTTCAACCTTGTCATTTACTTTTGACGGACTCTCATATGGACTAGTGGCACATCCGCTTATCCAATAATTTTGCAAAAAGAGCTGGCAATGGGATTCCCAGTCCCGAATTAATTAACTTAAATAGACACTCCTCCATGGTTTGTGATTGTTGGACGGCACCCGAAGGATTCGGTTAGCCATGGCTTGTGTAAGCAAAGGTTGGGGGAGTGTCATCATCATAATAAAACTTAAATAAAAAGGCACTCCTTCATGGTATGTGATTGATGGCAGGCACCCGAGGATTCGGTTAGCCATGGTTTGTGAAAGAAAGGTTGGAAGGAGTGCCAACCAAAAATAAATAAATGGGAGCCGCTCTTGTGAGTCCGGTTGATGAGGTAGTTAGTGTACCCATTACCATTCGTTGACAACAACAAACACCTCTCAAAATAATTTTACTCCTGCTTTACAAATGAAAAGCTCTAGCGCATGTTAATCCCTGCTTCCCTCTGCGAAGGGTCAATCTTTTACTTTTATGTTGTGTCTCCATTCTTTCTTCGAGCACTATCTTGAGAGCACAACTGTCATTCTTAGTATAATATGCTTGTCTCAAAATATGATTGATTGTGGTATAACTTTGATGCTTTTATCTTTGACAATCACTACTTCTAGTCTTTCTATGAACTCAAGAGGTGCCTCGGCATTTATGTTTTGCTGATCAAATACAGGCAAGCGAGATACCACTTTATCATATTCTCTTATGAACATTGCAATCTTGCTTACATACATGATTCATGATGCTTATTATTAATTGTTGGTACTTCTCCATGATTGACATAGCTGTTGGATGATCTTATTTGCATGTATCTCATTATGAACTGCTTAAGTATTAGCCATAGCATGAGAATATATACATCATATGAGCAAATGTGTTCGTGAAAGTTCTTTTATCGCTCAGTTGTTAACTGAATTGCTTGAGGACAAGCAATAAGCTAAGCTTGGGGGAGTTGATACGTCCAAAACGTATCTACTTTCCCGAACACTTTTGCTATTGTTTTGCCTCTAATTTGTGTATTTTGGATACAACTAACACGGACTAACGCTGTTTTCAGCAGAATTGCTCTGGTGTCTCGTTTTTGTGCAGAAATCCAACTTTCGGGAAAATCCTCGGAATTTCTTCAGATGGCCCTATTTTACCAAAATATTGACGGAGCCAGAAGGGCGAAGGAGGTGGAGGCCCGAGGGCCCCACACCACATGGCGGCGCGGCCCAGGGGGGGCCCGCGCGGCCATGTGGTGTGGCCCCCTCGGCCGGCCTCCGACGCCCCCCTTCGGACTACTTATTCGCCTCGACCTAAAAACGCACGGAGAGAAGTCGACATCGCCAGAAACCCTCCAGAAAGCCGCCACATCGCGAAACTCCGTCGCGGGAGCCAGAAGTCTCCGTTCTGGCACTCCGCCGGGACGGGGAATTGGAGGAGATCTTCACCGCCATCACCGCCAACGCCTCTCCATCAACCAGCAATGTTTCCCCCATCCATGTGTGAGTAATTCCCCCGCTGTAGGCTGAAGGGGATGGTAGGGATTGGATGAGATTGGTCATGTAATAGTCATAAGATTGTTAGGGCATAGTGCCTAGTATCCGTAGATGTCACTTTTATGATATTGTTGCAACTTGTTATGCTTAATGCTTGTCACTAGGGCCCGAGTGCCATGATCTCAGATCTGAACATGTTATTGTTTCATGAAGATATTCATTGTTTATGGTCTTACCTGCAAGTTGTATACACACGTCGCTGTCCGGAACCAATGGCCCCGAAGTGACAGAAATCGGGACAACCGGAGGGGATGGTAGTGATGTGAGGATCACATGTGTTCACGGAGTGTTAATGCTTTGCTCCGGTACTCTATTAAAAGGAGTACCTTAATATCCAGTAGTTTCCCTAGAGGCCCGGCTGCCACCGGATGGTAGGACAAAAGATGTTGTGCAAGTTTCTCATTGCGAGCACGTACGACTAAATATGGAACACATGCCTATTGATTGATTAGTACTTGGATACTGTTTTATTATTATCTGCAAATGCCCATGCTTTGATTGTTATATGAGTTTCTCTCATCCATGCAACGCCCGTTAAATCCGTCCCTATGCCTACAGTATTTTAATCCTGCTGTTTACTATAATCACTACTGCTGTCTTTATTTCACTGCTGCTGTTATTCCGCTATTTCCACTACCATAGAACTGTTACTACTGATAAACTCTTGCGAGCAAGTCTGTTTCCAGGTGCAGCTGAATTGACAACTCCGCTGTTAAGGCTTACAAGTATTCTTTGTCTCCCCTTGTGTCGAATCAATAAATTGGGTAATACTTCCCTCGAAGACTGTTGCGATCCCCTATACTTGTGGGTCATCATGTTGCTTATGCTAACTTTATTGTTTCAAAGTATTTGCCTCCAACCTTTTCAGCTCAGCAAAGGAGGAAATTCTTTTATGACTTGAGGCATTATTTTTGGGATGACCCACACTTATATAAAGAAGGAGTAGATGGTATTATGCGAAGATGTGTTCCTGAATATGAACAACAGGAGATATTGAGTAAATGTCATGGTAGTGTTTATGGAGGACATCACGCTGGAGATAGAACCGCACAAAAGGTTCTACAATCAGGTTTTTATTGGCCAACACTTTTCAAAGATGCAAGGAAGTTTATCTTATCTTGTGATGAATGTCAAAGAGTTGGTAATATCTCTAGACGCAATGAAATGCCTATGAATTATACTCTTGTTATTGAACCATTCGATTGTTGGGGATTCGACTTCATGGGTCCTTTCCCTTCTTCAGAAGGTAACACTCATATACTTGTCGCTGTTGATTATGTTACTAAATGGGTAGAAGCTATACCCACAAAAAGTGCTGATGGTGAGACCTCTTTAAAAATGCTTTTAGATATTATTTTTCCTAGATTTGGAGTACCTAGATATATTATGACTGATGGAGGTTCTCATTTTATTCATGGAGGTTTTAGAAAAACTCTTGCTAAGTATGGTATTAATCATAGAATTGCTTCCGCTTATCACCCTCAAACTAGTGGTCAAGTAGAATTATCAAATAGAGAGATTAAATCTATTTTGGGAAAGACCGTTAATAAATCTAGAAAGAATTGGGCTAGCAAATTGAAGGAAGCACTATGGGCTTATAGAACTGCTTATAAAAATCCTATGGGAATGTCACCTTATAAAATGGTTTATGGAAAAGCTTGTCATTTACCTTTAGAACTAGAGCACAAAGCTTATTGGGCTGTTAGAGAACTAAATAAAGATCCGAAACTAGCCGGTAATAAGAGGTTGTTGCAATTAAGTTCTCTAGATGAATGGAGAAGTGAAGCCTATGAAAATGCTAAACTCTTTAAAGAAAAAGTTAAGAAGTGGCATGATAGAAGGATCATCAAAAGAGAATTTAATATTGGGGATAAAGTCCTATTGTATCGGTCTCGTCTCAGATTCTTTGCAGGGAAATTACTCTCGAAATGGGAAGGACCATATGTTGTTGAGGAGGTGTATCGTTCAGGAGCAATTAAAATTAGCTCTCTCCAAGGCAATGCTACGCAAGTGGTGAATGGACAAAGACTCAAGCATTATATCTCGGGTGATTCTTATAATGTTGATGTTGATATTATTCAAGTGGAAACACCGGAGGCTTTCATCAAAGGACAAATTGACAGTCCGCCAGAACTCGACTTTGAATAGGTAACAGTACAGGTAATAAAAAGTCCGCGTTTAGCTTTCCGAACAATATTTCTGCTGTTTTTGGAAAATATGAAAAATTACGGGATCGAAACGGAGTGGAGGAGACGCACGAGGGCGTGCCCCCATAGGCCGGCGCGGGCCCCAGCCTGGCCGCGCCGACCTATGAGGACACCGCCTCGTTGTCCCCCTCCGACTCTTGTTCGACCTGGAACCTTCCTTTTGTTGTAAAAATATTTGCTATATAATCCCCCGGATCCCTGGAGGTCCGTATATCGTTTTCTCGTCGTGTTTTGTTTCGAGCTGTTTTCTGCCAGGATCTGCTTCGGATCTAGATCCACCATGTCTTCGTCGGGAACTCAGAAGGACAGCTTCTTTGAGGACGTCGTCAACCCGTACATGAACGAGCTGAAGATGCACCCCAAAGAATTGCTGCTCGTAGATGGAGAGTTGCAGATCAAAGATGTCCAGGGTCCTAAGGGAGAAGGGAGTTTGGAAGACAGGATGGAGAAACTGGAACAAGAGGTCTTCAACTACAAGAAGATGGCTGAGCGTGAAGTGGACATCTTTCACAAGATTGTGTCTGAACTCATTGATGGACACAAGAGGGAGACTGCAAAGTTGTGGGACGATATCTTCTCACTTCACGACACCACCAACAAACTCCAAGCTCAACTCTATGATGTTCATAATCAAAACTGTGAGTATGAAAACAGGTTTAAGCGCATAAGTCATGCTGCTAGTTTCAGGTTTCCGGAGACCAAGATGTCTTTTGTTGATGGAGAGCCTCTTCCATGGAAGTCTGATGATGACAAGGATTCACCATCATCACCGAAGGAGTAATTCATCATCGGTATTGGCATCCCCTTGGTTTGTTCCAAGCTTGGGGGAGTGCCGCGGTATCACATCATCACTACCTTTATCTTTTACTATCAAGTAGCGTCATATCATGAGTAGGGAAGTTATCATATGGAATAGTATGCAATGTGGAAGTATCTCTCTTAGTTGGTTATCTATGTATCCGTTGGTGTGAGTTATCGTTATGGAATATTAATGAGAAGTCTTATCATTTACTTTTTGCACACCTTATTTTAGTTTGCAATCTCTATTATATGATTACTCTTGACATGAGTATTGATATCACTTTGGGAGCATCAAGTAAATCTATTTGGTTTTGGCAAACTTAGCATTGGTCAATAGCAACAACATCCTGATGTTTAAATAGAAGAGAGAAATACACTTAGATATATTACTCTATTATCTCTATGCTAATGAGTTTAGTATTCTGAAGTTAAAATTGCTTGTGCTTATGAGAAAGATGCATGATTGTTCTATCATATGTATATTTGTTTGTTTCCCTCAACCTTTATGCTTGCTATCAAACCTTGCTAGCCAAAGACCTGTATTGAGAGGGAATGCTTCTCATACATCCATAACCTTAGACCAAACCTATGCCATTTGTGTCCACCATACCTACCTACTACATGGTATTTTCTGCCATTCCAAGTAAATACTTCATGTGCTACCTTTAAATAATTCAAACTATACTACTCCTTATTGTGTCAATGTTTTATAGCTCATGAGGAAGTATGTGGTGTTTTATCTTTCAATCTTGTTGGGCGGACTTTCCCCAATGGACTAGTGGCACATCCGCTTATCCAATAATTTTGCAATAAGAGCTGGCAACGGGGTTCCCAGCCCCAATTAATAATTTTGCAATAAGAGCTGGCAACGGGTTTACTGACTCACATGTTTTGCCCTGATTTATCAGTAAGCAACTTAATTTTGCAATAGACACTCCTCCATGGTATGTGGAAGTTGGAAGGCACCCGAGGATTCGGTTAGCCATGGATTGAGAAAGCCAAGGTTGGGGGGAGTGTCATCCATAATAAAACTAAAATACATGTGTAAACAAAAGAGAAGGGGATGATCTACCTTGCTGGTAGAGATGCCGTCCCTCATGGGAGCCGCTCTTGGAAGGTTCGTTTGGCAAGGGGGTTAGAGTGCCCGCTACCATTCGTTGACAACAACAAACACCGCTCAAAATCTTACTTTTATGCTCTTTATATGATTTCAAAACTTGAAAAGCTCTAGCACATGATTTAATCCCTGCTTCCCTCTGCGAAGGGCCTATCTTTTACTTTTATGTTGAGTCAGTAAACCTATTTCCCTCTATCTCAAGCAAGCAATTGAGTTGTTGTGAACCAACCATTTATGCTATGATTGAGCTAATCATGTCCTTTATACTTTCTTGTTTAGTACAAATTTTATCTGAATGAATATGACTTTGAAAGTTATCAATGATTATGAGGAGATTGTTATGATTGAGAATGAAAGCCCTGCTATATAAATTCTAATATGAAAGCTTTGCTTAGAAGATAAGTACAATCCGTTAGTAGTTCTCTGACCAAGAACAAAGTTTGCCATAACCATTTATGATTTCCTATGCACCTTTACTTGTGATTTCTCTTTACTTATTTCAAGTTGAGTTATATGAAGAGAATGTTTACTAGAATGTCTTGTGTGAATCAATATGATGCTTCTTGTCCGTATTTTATTTATCGACTCTTCACTCCATAAACATGTGGTCTTGTTTATTGAGCTCAGTTTCGCTTGGGGACAAGCGAGGTCTAAGCTTGGGGGAGTTGATACGTCCAATTTGCATCACTATTTTGTATCATAATTTGCTGTTATTCATTGATATATTTCATATTGGGACACAATACTTATGTTATTTCATCTATTTTGCATGTTTCATCATTATTGGAGGATCAAGCACCGGAGCCAGGATTCTGCTGGAAAAAGCACCGTCAGAACGCAATATTTCGGAAGATCAACTGTGGAAGGAAATTACACGTAAATTCCTATTTTTCCAGATGACGAAGGAAGCCAGAAGGGGGAGCCAGCTGGACCCAAGGTGGGCCCAGACAACATGGCGGCGCGGCCTGGCCTGGCCGCGCCACCATGGTGTGGGGGCCCCACAGCCCCTCTCGCCTCCTTTTCTTCGCGTACTCCTTCGTCCCGAAGACCTAAGCCACAGGGGTACCTCACGAAGAGTTACAGCCGCCTCTACGGGGCGGAGAACACCAGAGAGAAAAGAGCTCTCCGGCGGGCAGGAATCCGCCGGGGAAATTCCCTCCCGGAGGGGGAAATCGACGCCATCGCCATCGTCATCGAGCTGGACATCATCTCCATCATCATCATCATCATCTCCATCATCTACACCGCCATCACCACCGCTGCACCTCGTCACCGCTGTAACGATTTGGGTTGGATCTTGATTGTTTGATAGGGGAAACTCTCCCGGTGTTACTTTCTACTTGTTATTGATGCTATTGAGTGAAACCATTGAACCAAGGTTTATGTTCAGATTGTTATTCATCATCATATCACCTCTGATTGTATTCCATATGATGTCTCGTGAGTAGTTCGTTTAGTTCTTGAGGACATGGGTGAAGTCTAAATGTTAGTAGTGAATTATGGTTGAGTAATATTCAATGTTATGATACTTAAGTTGTGGTGTCATTCTTCTAGTGGTGTCGTGTGAACGTCGACTACACGACACTTCACCATTTATGGGCCTAGGGGAGTGCATCTTGTATTCGGTTGCTAATTGCGGGGTTGCCGGAGTGACAGAAACCTGAGCCCCCGTTAGTATATCGATGCAAGAGGGATCGCAGGATCTCAGAGTTTAAGGTTGTGGTTAGATTTATCTTAATTACTTTCTTGTAGTTGCGGATGCTTGCAAGGGGTATAATCACAAGTATGTATTAGTCCTAGGAAGGGTGGTGCATTAGCATAGGTTCACCCACACAACACTTATCAAAACAATGAAGATTATTTAGCTACATGAAGCGAAAGCACTAGACTAAAATCCCCGTGTGTCCTCAAGAACGTTTGGTCATTATAAGTAAACAAACCGGCTTGTCCTTTGTGCTAAAAAGGATTGGGCCACTCGCTGCAATTATTTCTCTCGCATTTTACTTACTCGTACTTTATTCATCTATTACATCAAAACCCCTTGAATACTTGTTTGTGAGCATTTACAGTGAATCCTTCATCGAAACTGCTGTCAACACCTTCTGCTCCTCGTTGGGATCGACATTCTTACTTATCGAAGATACTACGATACACCCCTATACTTGTGTTTGCAAATGGCGTTGTCAAAATTTATGTACAAATGATTTCTTTCCATCCAAAGTGCATAAAATGGGAGTTTTAATGAAGAAAGTACAAATAAAACAGCTCAACATGCTTCCACACCCCGATTTTCACACGAAGTAGAGCATATTTAAAGGATAATTCCAGAGTTTTACTATTTTTCAAGCAACTTTGCTAATTTTCCCCCACTCACATGACTTTATGTCGATTTAACGAAAATATGGCGAATTTAAACTACATGGGCGGGATAGTTTGAATTGTGCGCGCGGCAAAGGGAACCGCCTAATCCTCAACCTTGTGCACGGCAAATTACACACGCAACTCCATTAAACGCCACCTACCGACCTTAATTATCACCCCGGCGGCCCGGCCGCATGACCCCCCACCCACCCCTACACAACTTATCCCCGTCCGTGCGAAGAGCTTCCCCTCCCCGTCCCGTCCGTGCGAAGAAGAAGCTTCCCCTCCCCGTCGTTCTTCTCGAGACGCACCGGCGGTCAAGTTGATCCACGGTAGGGCTGCTATCTCTAGCTCAATCATGTATCGGGCAAGACGGCCTAACGATTTATATTTTCTTGATGCTGCTAAAAAAATTCGTCAGTATGCTCGAACTAATTGGCACTTTATAGTTTTCCGCTCGATTTGTCATCGATCAATTTGTTCATTTGCGTGGGCATATAGAGTCAGTTCTGCACTCGATCCGTTAATTTGCTGAAATGCCATGGCAGAGTTTTGTACACGATCTGTTTGCTAAAATGTCGATGGGCATTTTTTGTTTTGTACTCGACATGATTGCTGAAATGCATAATCATGTAGTATAGTTTTGTACTCGATGGATATACATTTCCTACTTCGCCTTAAATTAATCACCAACCATTGTATCTCATAATTAAACAGATGGACAGAACTTGGATACTGCATGGACACTTATGTTCCCCTTCATATATAAATGGTGTTCAACCCTTTATGGGGTTTATTAGAGCTCATGAAGGTCACAACCTGGACGTGTATTGCCCGCGCTGCACATGTATGAATGGTGAGAAGAGGCCTCACCCTGTAGTGGCAGATCATTTACACATTTTTGGGATGGACCGCACATATGTTAGGCGGGTTTAGCATGGTGAACCATATAATGATCCTTTAGCAGGAGAAGCAGATCTTGCTCACACTGTATGTGTGCTGGCATATGTAGTTAATTATTTATATTGATGTTGCCGCTGTTTCAATCAATAGTTTGCATTGCTGTGCAAGGTTCTGTACTCAAATTTAACTTGTTGCAGATGGATGGACGGGAAGGAGAGAAAAAGCGCTTGCTTCAGGAAACGGGTTTCAGCTCTGGGACATGTGTTGTGCCAGATGAGAAGGTAAATATGTAAAACGGCATTTGTTCAGGTTGCATCCCTTAGATGTTTGTCTAATCGGTTGATGTACTAATTGCAGAAGCATAGAGTTGAAGAGGTCTCTCAGTTTGATGGGAGATTTGAAGATGAATCTCAGTTTGATGCACCTGTGGATGGTACTGATGACGAGCCTTTCATAGACGAAGGTCCTGCACCTGAGATTATCCAGCCTACAGAAGGAGGCCGTGGACCGAGTACACAGCTTTGCGTTGAAGTGGATGCACGCCCGGAGATCATCAGGGCGTCCGGGTAGTCTCAAGACCACCCAGCCCTGATGCACCTGTGGATGGTACTGATGACGAGCCTCTCATAGACGAAGGTCCTGCACCTGAGATTATCCAGCCTACAGAAGGAGGCCGTGGACCGAGTACACAGCTTTGCGTTGAAGAGGATGCACACCCGGAGATCATCAGGGGCGTCCCGGTAGTCTCAGGACCACCCAGCCCTGATGCAAAATGTTGAGCTACTTTATGATTCGTACTCTTATGTTCTGGTGCTGTAGTATGTTATGATTTGTACGCCTTTGGCGCTAGATTAAGCATTCAGTGGATGATCGCGTTGCAAAATTCGACACCCACACAATCAGTTCATCGTATGAGTAGTAGCACAATTACTTCTACAGCGATTCCTGCCAGCGCATTAGTTGGTAGCATGAAACACTTTCAGGTACTCCCCTCTGATTCATATTAATTGACTCAATTCTGTCTAGATATGGATGTATCTAGATGCATTTGTTAACTAGACTAACAAACTTGAGTCAGTTAATATGAATCCGTGTAAACCGCCCAGTCCTCGAGCAGCTAGTTTATTGACTCTGGACTCCAAGCCTCTCGCGGCAAGCCATCGACGAAGCTTTGACCAGATCTTGGCCCGCAATTTTTTGTGTGTGGCGAATAGCAAAGCTTTGACCAGTTCCTCTCGGGATACAGCACGCCGGTGAGCTTGCACGGTTGCCATGAGCACTTTCCGGCGGGGGGTCCGCATCGTCCGGGAACGATCTCCAGCGGGTTAACGAGGACATGCATGGCGGCCAGGGGATTTTTTTTTTGGTTTGAGCTTGGGATTTGGGGTTTTTTCGGATAGGGGAGGAGGAACCGAGGAAGAGGAAGGAACAGCCGCGTGCTTGGCGCGTGGCGGTGTGCTTGAATTTCGAATTTTTGTGAAATGTTTCATTTCCCCGCTACAATTCGGGGGTTTCTTGACGCGCCAATGCGTCCCGCCGGGCAGCTTCAAGTGAATTTGGGGTGCCACACTATGGGCCCTAGTTTCAGTGAGACATGTAATGACTAGTCACATCAGTAAGTTCACTGTGTAATAAAATATGTTACCCCTCCCCTTTATGTAGCACCCCTTCTCTCCCGATCGAGTGCCGATTGCCGACGGATGCAAGCCGCTAGCTCGATCCCCTCCTTTCGCCTCCACCGTCCAGGCATCCAGCTTGGAGGGGCAAGCTGCATCTAGACCAAGCGGATTAGGTAGGACTAGTAATGTTCTTTCCTTTCTCGAGATCGGTTCTTTTTTCCTCTCCTCGATATCTTGCGCATCTCTTTCCTATTCTGGGCGAAGGGGTGTCTTTCTGGTCACCCTCGAGCTGGGAGTGATTGATGGGGGTGGGGGGCGGGGGCTACCTTTGCTTGGATTGGGGTGTTCTTCCTTTATTTGTCGACATTTGCAACCTTTGTAGTTTCTGCTGATCCTAACTGTATCTTTTGTCAGCTTGTACAGGAAAGGTAAGACCTCGGCGGTGGGGGCAATGGAGCGTAAGGCCACCACGCATGTGGGCAGTTGGCTGAGCCTGAGCTGCGTCCCCAGCCCCGCGAAGCAGGTACTCCGTTTGCTTATCCACTCTTTAAAGTGTCTCTCTGCATCCTCAATCTGTTCCTGTTCTGGAATATGCTTAAAGTAGCACATGTCTTCAGCTGTTTGTGCGTAAAGCCTCTGTGACACCATGCTCTATATTCTCTGTATCAGGTTGGTACCTCCAGGTTCCGTGCTGAGGCTATGGGGAACGAGAATAGCGCCCCACCTGCTGCAGGAGCATGGCCCGATCTGCAGCACAAGAAGCGAAATGCCACTGCCGAGCTGGGCAGGGACCGCCCAGGGGTAATTTTTTTAACCAACTTACCATGATGTAGTCTGAATCTGATACTCCCTCAGATCCAAATTAATTGACTCAACTATCTGTAGATACGGATGTATCTAGATGTGTTTTAGCTCTAGATACTACTGCCTCCATCCCAAAGCTTTGGGCTTATATTATTTTTAGAAAGTCAAACTATACCATGTTTGACTAAGCTTTTACCAAAAATCAGTAACATGCAAAATACAAAATTAATATCATTAAATAGATAATAAAATATATTTTCCTACGGTATCTACACAGTATTATATTTGTTGATAGAATGTTCTAAAATTTTGGTCAAACTTTGCTTGTTTTGATTTCTCAAAAATAAATAAGGCTTAAGCTTTTGGATGGTGGTAGTACATTCATATCTAGACAAAGCTGAGTTAACTAGTTTTTTTGTCTGTCCATAGCTAGTGTTCACGCTGCAAAAGGCTAAGAGCATCCACTATATGCATTAGTCTATCTCATACAGTAATTCAATATCACTGCTGAGGTCTGCCTTTTGTTTTGCTATTCATATGCAGACTGAAACTTTAGGGCCTTTACTCAAAAGGAAGATCAAAACTGCGGCTGATCAGGCTGCCAGTATGTTGATGCCGCCCCCATCTTCTAAATGCCTCTACAAGCACAAGGCCACGCGCCAGCTGGGTGGTGATCTTTTAATGAATATGGTATATTTTCTTAATCCACAAAACATGCCTTGATTTTTCTCTGTTTATTGTCGGTTTTTTCTATGCTTGCCAAAAGTTTACAACAACAACAACAACAACCAAGCCTTTCAGTCCCAAACAAGTTGGGGTAGGCTAGAGTTGAAACCCATAAGATCTCGAAGCCAAAAGTTTAGAAACACCAAATTCGTTTGCTTACAATCATCATACAGTAATGTTCATCTACTCCAGTTCCCCTAACCCAACAAAAAATGATGTTAATTACGATTTTTAGATTAAAAGAGCACCATTAGGCGCTGTTAATTACGACTTTGAGATTAAAATGTCATTTGCAATTGTTAATTACAATTTTGAGACAAATGGTTAGTTTAACCTCGATCTCTTCTGCTCTCCATTTTTCCCAACCGAACAAAAATGTAACCATTCCATTCCTCTGAAATGGAACCATTCCATTCCATTCCACGCTGTTTCAGAACCGAACACACCCTTGCATTGTTGTGAACTGTTGTCCATACACGGCCATACCCTTCCACTTACATCCAGCACTATATGCATCAGTCTGTCTCAGAGTCATTCAATATCACTGCTGAGATCTGTTCCCATTCTTATGCAGGCTGAAACTGCTGCGCCTTTACTCAAGTGGATGCAAAATGAGGCTAATGAGGCTGCTGTGAGGACGATGGTGCCGGCACCATCTTCCGAAAACCTCTACAAGCACGAGGCCATGGGCCAGCTGGGTGGTGACCTTTTAATGAATCTGGTATATTTTCTTAATCCACATACATGATTTCATTATTATCTGTTTAATTACTGTTGGCTTTGTCTAATGCTTACCAAAAGTTCAGAAACACTGCGTTTGCTTACAATCATCATACACTAACTTTTCACTTTTCAGTCTGTCTCATCCAGTATATAAACTGTTGATTTCCATTGGCTTCTTTTGTAATCATTTGCATTGTTGTCAACTGTTCTCTATGCACAACCCTATTCTTCCACTTACACCCGCACTATTTGCATCAGTCTATCTCATAGATTTATTAAATATCAATGATGAGTTCTGTTGCTATTCATATGCAGGATGAAACTTCTGTGCCTCTACTCAAATGGATAAAAAATGATCCTGATGAGGCTGCTGTGAAGACGATGGTGCCGCCACCATCTTCTGAAAACCTCCTCAAGCACAAGGCCACGGGCCAGCTGGGTGGTACCCTTTTCAGTAAGCAGGTATATTTTCTTAATCCTCATACATGATTTGATTTTTGTCTGTTTATTGCCGGCTTTGTCTAATGCTTACCAATAGTTCAGAAACACACACCTATTCTTCCACTTACATCCAGCACTATATGCATCAGTGTCTCATAGATTCATTTTATATATCACTGCTGATGTCTGTTGCTCTTCAATTTTCATATGCAGACTGAAACTGCTAAGCCTTCATTGGTCAAAAGGATTGCAACTGCTGCTGATGAGGCATCTGCAGAGGCTGCCACCAAGTTACTGTCAGCCCCACCTTCTGGATGCTTATATAAGCTCAAGTCCAAGGACCAGCCGGGCCGTAACCATCCAAGGGTTCGGGTATATTTTCTTAAGCCACATATACATGCCATGATTTATGTCTGATATTATCACCGGCTCTGTCTAATGCTTTTTGGAATTCGGAAACACCAAATTAGCATGCTTATATTCATCATACACTATTTTTTCACTGTTCAGTTTGTAACATAGTGTTATGCACTCGCTTGTCAACATTTGCATTGCTCTGAACTATGCACTTTACACAACCTAATTCTTCCACTTACATTCAGCGCTACGCACCAGTAGTACCTCCCATGTTTCCTTCACCATCCCGATGCCGAGCTTGCGGGAATATGGCGGGCCCATGTACATACCCCGCATATAACACCTCCTATGGCTCTATCTACCTTTCTAGTAGCTCCTTCACAGAGTTACAGGTATGTATTCTCAGTGGTTTAGCATGAATTGGCATATAGTAAAGTCTTGTTTTTAGTCTTCCTGCTTCTTACATTTGTATCAATTTTCACATGCAGACTGTACCTTGTGAACTTCGTCCAATGATTAACCAGATGTGTCCGCATGAAGGGTCTTTCACTATGCATGGCAATGGCAAATTGATGAACACCTACACGGTCTATGAGGTGTATGTCTACAAGACGCAGGCCATCACATATTTGTATGGACATGATTGGAGAAAGTTTGCTTTTGACTACGGTCTGAAGAAGGGCGACGAGCTGAGGATCAGAAACTCAAACGGGCAGATATACGTAACTGCTTACAGAGTTGGAGACACTTCCAAATATATAATATGTAACTTTTTTCTACTCATATCTTTTGATAACTGCATTCTGAGCAGTTGTTCTAAACCATTCCCTCTGTTCTAGCTTGCTGGGTTTAACATGATCAAAGCTGCAGATCCCCTGATGGAACAGGAGCGGATGTCACAAAGGGCAACCACACCAGCACCGGCACCGGCTTCCCACTCTCCTGCATCAGCACCGGTTCCTGTACCAGCTCCGTTTACTGCATCTACCCAGCAGTCCCCTACATCAGCATTGGTTCCTGTAGAGGCCCCATATACTACACCTGCCCAGCAGGCTCCTGCATCAGCACTGGTTCCTCTAGCTGCACCGTTTACTGCACCTGCCCAACAGTCTCCTGCATCAGCACCGGTTCCTCTAGAGGCACCATTTACTGCACCTGCCCAGCAGTCTCCTGCATCAGCACCAGCTCGTGTACCAGCCCAGGCTCCTGCACCTGCCCCAGCCAGATCACCGAGGTCTCAGCTCATTGCTGTGGCCACCCGTGTGGTGACCAGGACGCATCTGAAGGCTATGTTCGTGAGTATATGACAGCATAACTGCTCTTATCTTGATGTCTTCTCTGCTCAAAGTCTCACATGGTTCAGTGCATTGGTGCCATTGACTAATTTTTGGTGGTATCTCTTGCTTTGAATCAGAAATTGCCTAAAAGTATCTCCAAGGATCTCAATGCTGGCCGAAGGGGCAAGATATCCCTCGTCATGGAGAGTGAAGGTCTCACCGTGGAGGGACGGTACTCCGTCAGTCCCACAGATGGCCGCTTGGCTGTTACTTCCAGGTGGAAAAAGTTCATTGACGGTGCCAAACTTCGCATTGGATCAAAGTTGAAGGTCAAGATCTTTCGATGCCGCTGTGACATGCTGGTCATAAAGTTCGCGGTTGTCTAGTTCTGTTGTCCCATGAGCCCTTAGCAAATGCATTTGTAGTTATACTTATATAAGGTTATCTTATCTGAACTGCTAATTAATTGTATGGGTGGTAAAACTCTGGCAAGCTTTTGCTCTTAGCAAGTATGTATGTATGATCAGCTATTATGATAACTAATGTTTGTGTTCATCTTAATTTGCATTTCCGTTTTAGAAAAAAACTTAATTTCTATTTTGGCTGACCTGTTAGAGAACTATCAGATTGAACCCACAACATGATTCAAATAGATTCATTACACCGAGCCACATGTCTTGACCTTGCTATACACTACTTCCATTAATCAGTGCAAGAAGGCTTACCTGAGCTGCCTGAACCATGGCAGATTCGAATCCACCTTATCTATCTAGAAATACAACCTTTGCAGAAAGAGGATTTGCAGTATGGGGAGGCTGACATTGGGGACCCATGAGCCAGCAGCGTCGTCAACGTTTTAAAGGTGGCAGGAGATCGAAAGAAAAAATAAGCCAAAAATCAGTTGGTAAACAAATTCAAGAAAAGAAACATTTACCTTTCTGAGAGGATGACATGCGGGACCCATGAGGCAGCAGCATCCTCAACTATTTCAAGGCGGCAGGGGATCAAAAGAAAAAAGGAAATAGCCAGAAATTAATTAGGGTCAAAAATAAATCCATCAAAGGAAACTTTTATTGTTCATAGAGGATGACATGTGGGACCGACTTGCCAGCTGCGTCGTCATCGTTTCAAAGGGGGCAGGGGATCAAAAGAAAAAGGCAAATAGCCAGAAATTAGGGGAAAAAATAAATCCAACAAAGGAAACTTTTATTGTTCATAGAGGATGACATGCGGGACCCATGAGCCAGCAGCTTCCTCAACGTTTCAAAGTCGGCATGAGATTGAAAGAAAAAGGCAAGTGACATAATATCAGGAGCCAAAAATAATCCAAGAAAAGAAACTTTATTGTACATAGAGGATGACATGCGGGTTCATTTTGTAGCAGCGGTCTCAACGCTTCCAAGGCGGCACAGGACCGAAAGAAAAATGAAGTAGCCAGAAATCGGGGTGAAAAATCCAAGAAAAGAAAGATTTCAATTGGGCTGCATCTGGACATCTGGGCCTTCGAACTATCCTGCTGGGCCTTTTGACTCGTACAATTTCAGCCCACTCCAAAACAGGAAAGGTCGGATTTTTCTCAAAAAAAAACAGGAAAGTCCTATGCTTCGCAAAAACAAAAAACAAGGAGATTCAACATATAAGTTTGTTTATGTAGATATAAAGATTTAATTTATCCGTTTGCAATAGCTCAGAGCGAAATACAACGTTTATTGTCTGCAAAATAAAATATCACATGTTTCTTGTACGGGGAGGCTGACATCGGGGACCCATGAGCCAGCAGCGTCGTCAACGTTTCAAAGGCGGCAGGGGATCGAAAATAAAAAAAGCCAAAAATCAGTTGGTAAAAAAATACAAGAAAAGAAAACATTTATCGTTCTGAGAGGATGACATGCGGGACCCATGAGGCAGCAGCATCCTCAACGTTTCAAAGTCGGCATGAGATCGAAAGAAAAAGCCAAGTGACATAATATCAGGAGCCAAAAATAATCCAAGAAAAGAAACTTTATTGTACATAGAGGATGACATGCGGGTCCCATTTTGTAGCAGCGGTCTCAACGTTTCCAAGGTGGCACAGGACCAAAAGAAAAATGAGGCAGCAGCATTCTCAACAATTCCAAGGCGGCAGGGGATCAAAAGAAAAAAAGGAAATAGCCAGAAATTAATTAGGGGTCAAAAATAAATCCACCAAAGGAAACTTTTATTGTTCATAGAGGATGACATGTGGGACCGACCTGCCAACAACGTCCTCATCGTTTCAAAGGGGGCAGGGGATCAAAAGAAAAGGCAAATAGCCAGAAATTAGGGGTCAAAAATAACTCCAAGAAAGGAAACTTTTATTGTTCGTAGAGGATGACATGCGGGACCCATGAGCCAACAGCTTACTCAACGTTTCAAAGGCGGCATGAGATCGAAAGAAAAAGGCAAGTGACCAAATATCAGGAGCCAAAAATAATCCAAGATTTATTGTACATAGAGGATGACATGTGGGTCCCATTTTGCAGCAGCGGTCTCAATGTTTGTAATGCGGCTTGAGATCAAAAGAAAAAGAAAGTAGCTAGTAATTAGGGGGTGAAAAAAATCCAAGAAAAGAAAGTTGATGGACATAGAGGATGACATGCGGGTCCCTTGAGCCAACAGCTTACTCAACGTTTCAAAGGGGGCAGGGGATCAAAAGAAAAAGGCAAGCAAAAAATCAGAGGGTGAAAAAAATCCAACAAAGGAAACTTTTATAGCACATAGAGGATGACATGTGGGTCCCATGAGCCAGCAGGTTCCTCAACGTTTCAAACGTGGCATGAGATCGAAAGAAAAAGGCAAGTGACCAAATATGAGGTGCCAAAAAAAACTCCAAGAAAAGAAAGTTGATTGCTCATAGAGGATGACATGCGGGTCCCATTTAGGCAGCGGTCTCACCGTTTGAGAGGCGGCAGGGGATCGAAAGAAAAGGCAAGTGACCAAATATCAGGAGCCAAAAATAATTCAAGAAAAGAAAGTTTTATAGTCCATAGAGGATGACATGCGGGTCCCATTTAGTAGAGGCAGGATCGAAAGAAAGGCAAACGAAATATCGGAGCCAAAAAATCCAAGAAAAGAAAGTTTTATAGTACATAGAGGATGACATGCGGGTCCCATTTAGCAGCAGCGGTATCACCGTTTGAGAGGCGGCAGGGATCGAAAGAAAAAGGCAAGTGACCGAATATGAGGTGCCAAAAAATCCAAGAAAAGAAAGTTTTATAGTACATAGAGGATGACATGCGGGTCCCATTTAGCACAGCGGTATCACCGTTTGAGAGGCGGCAGGGATCGAAAAAAGGCAAGTGACCAAATATGAGGTGCAAAAAAAATCCAAGAAAAGAAAGTTTTACATAGAGGATGACATGCGGGTCCCATTTAGCAGCGGTATCACCGTTTGAGAGGCGGCAGGGGATCGAAAGAAAAAGGCAAGTAACGAAATATCAGGAGCCAAAAATAATCCAAGAAAAGAAAGTTTTATAGTACATAGAGGATGACATGCGGGTCCCATTTAGCAGCAGCGGTCTCAACGTTTCCAAGGCGGCAAGGGATCAAAAGAAAAAGGAAGTAGCCAGAAATCAGGGGGTCAAAAAAATCCAAGAAAAGAAAGAAATTTGGTTCATAGAGGATGACAAGCGGGACCCATGATCCTGCATCGTAAACGGCTCGATCGGAGAGCGTTGAACGAGATGGCGCGATCGAGAAAAAAACAATGCTAGAGAGGCTGCCATGTGGGCCCTACATCCCTGGGCGGTGCGGATTTGCGTTGACTCGGCCGGCAAACCCGAGAATTCGCGATGCACCACGTCCCGGGCCACCATACGCGACGTTTTGGCCGCTTTCGTCGGGCTAGGTGGCCTCAAAAACGAGAAAAAAAAGTTTTGACATGAACCACGGAGGGACCAAAAATCGTCGGCCATGGTGCACCAGCAACCACGGCGCGACTTCAACTTCGTCGGCCATGGCAACTTTTCTTGTAGTGTATGCCTCCGTTAATTTTATTTTGTCGCAAGCATGATTATGACAGTTATTGCTCTCTTGATTGTCGCTTCCCAGTCTATTGCTAGCCTTCACTTGTACTGAGCGGGAACGCTGCTCGTGCTTCCAAAAACCTGAAAACCAAGTTATTCCAAATTGTCCACCATAAATACCTATGCATGGCATTTCAAACCATTCCAAGTAAATTCTCGTGTGCTACCTTTAAACCTTCAAACTACTTCTTAATTTGTGTCAATGTTTTATAGCTCATGAGGAAGTATGTGGTGTTTATCTTTCAACCTTGTCATTTACTTCTGAAAGACTTTCACCAATGGACTAGTGGCACATCCGCTTATCCAATAATTTTGCAAAAAGAGCTGGCAACGGGGTTCCCAGCCCCAATTAATTAACTTTCATTAATAATTCTATTCACATGTTTTGCCCTGATTTATCAGTAAGCAACTTAACCTGCAAATAGACACTCCTCCATGGTATGTGAATGTTGGAAGGCACCCGAGGATTCGGTTAGCCATGGCTTGTGTAAGCAAAGGTTGGGGGAGTGTCATCCATAATGAAACTAAAATGCATGTGTAAACAAAAGAGAAGAGGGATGATCTACCTTGCTGGTAGAGATAACGTCCTTCATGGGAGCCGCTCTTGAGAGTCTGGTTGGCGAGGTAGTTAGAGTACCCACTATCATTCGTTGACAACAACAAACACCTCTCAAAATAATTTTACTTCTGTCTTTGAAAAATGAAAAGCTCTAGCACATGTTAATCCCTGCTTCCCTCTGCGAAGGGTCAATCTTTTACTTTTATGTTGAGTCACCATCCTTTCTTTGAGCACCTTCTTGAGAGCATAACTGTCATTCTTAGTATAATATGCTTGTCCCAAAATATGATCAGCTGTGGTATAACTTTGATGCTTTTATCTTTGACAAATTTACTTCTAGTCTTTCTATGAACTTCAGAGGTGCCTGGGCATTTATGTTTTGCTGTACAAATACAGGCAAGCGAGATACCACTTTATCATATCTTTCTATGAACATTGCAATCCTGCTTATGGAAGTGTTTCATGATGCTTGTTATTAGTTTGTTGGTATCTCTTTCATGATTGACACAGCTATTAGATGACTTTATTTGCATGTATCTTATTATGAATTGCTTAAGTACTTGCCCATATCATGAGAATATTTACATCATATGAACAAATGTGTTCGTGAAAGTTCTTTTATCGCACTCAGTTGTTAACTGAATTGCTTGAGGACAAGCAATAAGCTAAGCTTGGGGGAGTTGATACGTCCAAAACGTATCTACTTTCCCGAACACTTTTGCTATTGTTTTGCCTCTAATTTGTGTATTTTGGATACAACTAACACGGACTAACGCTGTTTTCAGCAGAATTGCACTGGTGTCTTGTTTTTGTGCAGAAACTCAACTTTCAGGAAAATCCCCGAAATAATCGCAATGGGCCTATTTTCACAGAGAAGTTACGAGGCCAAAAGGGCGAGCCATGGGTTGCCCACGGCCCCCACACCATAGGCCGGCGCGGCCTGAAGGGGGGCGCCTCGGCGGCCCCCCGACGGTCCCCTTTCAACTACTTAACCCTTTCGACCTAAAAACGCCAGGGGGTTCGACGATATTTCAATACGCCAACTCCGCCATCGCGAAACTCCATCTTGGGACCAAACCCGTTCGGCACTGCCGGACGGGAATTGGAGGGCTCATCGCCGCCATCACCACCGACGCCTCTCGATCAGCCATGTTTCCCCATCCATGTGTGAGTAATTCCCCCGCTGTAGGCTGAAGGGGATGGTAGGGATTGGATGAGATTGATCATGTAATAGTCATAAGATTGTTAGGGCATAGTGCCTAGTATCCGTAGATGGTACTTTTATGATATTGTTGCAACTTGTTATGCTTAATGCTTGTCACTAGGGCCCGAGTGCCATGATTTCAGATCTGAACATGTTATTGATTCATGAAGATATTCATTGTTTTATGATCTTACCTGCAAGTTGTATACACATATTGCTGTCCGGAACCCGAGGCCCCAAAGTGACAGAAATTGGGACAACCGGAGGGGAAGGCGGTGATGTGAGGATCACATGTGTTCACGGAGTGTTAATGCTTTGCTCCGGTACTCTATTAAAAGGAGTACCTTAATTTCCAGTAGTTTCCCTAGAGGCCCGGCTGCCACCGGCTGGTAGGACAAAAGATGTTGTGCAAGTTTCTCATTGCGAGCACGTACGACTATATACGGAACACATGCCTATGGATTGATTAGTACTTGGATACCGTTTTATTATTATCTGCAAATGCCCTGCCTTGATTGTTACATGAATTCTCTCATCCATGCAACGCCTGTTCATCCATGTGCCTACATTATTTTAATCCTGTTGTTTACTAAAATCATTACTGTTGTCTTTGTTACACTGTTGCTGTTATTTCACTACTCCTACTGCTATAAACTGTTGCTACTGATAAACTCTTGCGAGCAAGTATGTTTCCAGGTGCAGCTGAATTGACAACTCCGCTGTTAAGGCTTACAAATATTCTTTGGCTCCCCTTGTGTCGAATCAATAAATTGGGTTTTACTTCCCTCGAAGACTGTTGCGATCCCCTATACTTGTGGGTCATCACGCCTCCTTGTGACAGTAAAGCACACGTCCGTTGGGAACCCTAAGAGGAAGGTATGATGAGTACAGCAGCGAGTTTTCCCTCAGTAAGAAACCAAGGTTTATCGAACCAGTAGGAGATGAAGGCCACGTGAAGGTTGTTGGTGAAGGAGTGTAGTGCGGCGCAACACCAGTCCGGCGCCAACGTGGAACCTGCACAACACAATCAAACTACTTTGTCCCAACTTAACAGTGAGGTTGTCAATCTCACCGGCTTGCTGAAAACAAAGGATTAAACGTATGGTGTGGAGAATTATGTTTGCTTGCAGAAAACAACAGAGAACAATGATTGCAGTAGGTTGTATTTCAGATGTAAAAGAATGGACCGGGGTCCACAGTTCACTAGTGGTGTCTCTCCAATAAGATAAATAGCATGTTGGGTGAACAAATTACAGTTGGGCAATTGACAAATAGAGATGCATATACATATCATGATGACTACTATGAGATTTACTTAGGGCATTACGACAAAGAACATAGACCGCCATCCAGCATGCATCTATGCCTAAAAAGTCCACCTTCGGGTTAGCATCCGCACCCCTTCCAGTATTAAGTTACAAACAACAGACAATTGCATTAAGTACGTGTGTAATGTAAACAATACAAATATCCTTATACAAAGCATTGATGTTTTATCCCTAGTGGCAACGGCACATCCACAACCTTAGGGGTTGTGTCACTCCCCAGATTCAATGGAGACATGAACCCACTATCTAGCATAAATACTCCCTCTTGGAGTCACAAGTATCAACTTGGCCAGAGCCTCTACTAGCAACGGAGAGCATGCAAGAACATAAATAACACATATAATAGATCAATAATCAACTTGACATAGTATTCCATATTCATCGGATCCCAACAAACACAACATGTAGCATTACAAATAGATGATCCTGATCATGATAGGCAGCTCACAAGATCTAAACATGATAGCACAAGAGGAGAAGACAACCATCTAGCTACTGCTATGGACCCGTAGTCCAAGGATGAACTACTCACGCATCAGTCCGGAGGCGGGAATGGTGATGTAGAGCCCTCCGGTGATGATTCCCCTCTCCGGCAGGGTGAGGCGATCTTCCGAACCCCGAGATGGGGTTGACGGCGGCGGTCTCTGGAACTTTTCTCGTATCGTGGCTCTCGGAACTAGGTTTTCGCGACGGAAGTAATAAATAGGCTAAAGGGCAGCGTCGGGGGGCGCCCGAGGGCCCACCCCATAGGCCGGCGCGGCCAGAGGTGGGGCCGCGCCGCCCTATGGGGTGGCCGCCTCGCGTCCCCTCTTCGTCTCCTCTTCGGTGTTCTGGAAGGCTCCGTGGAAAATAAGACCGTGGGCTTTTGTTTCGTCCAATTCCGAGAATATTTGTAAACTAACTTTTCTGAAATCAAAAACAACAGAAACAGAACAACTGACATCTTGTCGGAAAATGCATAAAAACATTATGAAGTATGACTAAAACATGTTGGTATTGTCATAAAACTAGCTTGGAACATAAGAAATTATAGATACATTGGAGACATATCATCCTCCTACTCGAGCCCCTATGGACCAAACCTTTTTTGACATATCTAACGAGCAACTAACACGGACGACCCGGTGGCCAGCGTATTGTGAGACGCTCTAAAGCCTTTACAATAGTAAACGGGAACTTTACAAGCGTATCTCCGGCATTTTCCAAAGATGCATCGCCATCAACGACCAAGGCTCTTTACGCGAGATACACGAAGGAACGTGTGGTCACCACACAAGTAGTAGAGCTCTTGTGGCCAAAGCTTTTAGAGCAGGATTCTATTGGCCAACAGCATCATCGGATGCTCGAGACTTAGTTCGCAAGTGCGACCCTTGTCGGCGTTTCGCCCAAACCACATGCTCCCGCAACGATCTAATGACCATACCCTTGGCCTGGCCTTCGGGGACTGACCAAATTGGACCACGCCGAGATCATCGCTCGGGGGACACACATATTTGTTGGTCGCAATCGATAAGTTCACCAAATGGATCGAGGCGGTACAGTCGAGATCAAAAGGCTGAAACGCTGTCCAGTTTTTCAAGGGAATAACTTGTCGGTTTGGCATGCCGCACAGCATCATTACAGATAACGGAACTAACTTCGACTCTAAAAAGTTTCGAAAATTTTGCGACGACGGTGGCATCAAACTAAAATTCTCTTCTATCGCACATCCTCAAACCAATGGTCAAGTCAAAAGAATCAATGGATTGATAGGAGATGGGATTAAGAAACGCCTCACAAGCGCAGTTGGAGCTTAGGTCGAAGAATTACCATATGTACTTTGGAGCTTGCGTACTACACCAAACAGATCAACTCAGTATACTCCTTTCTCGTCTACGGAGCAAGCACTTCTACCAGCCGACGTCCGCTTTGAAGCTCCTCGGGTGACTGCATACACCGAAACAACCTCCAACAACGCTTTGCAAGAGGTTGTGGATCTCCTTGACGAAGCTCAGGACATTGCTTTAGCAAGAACGACGGTGTATCGACATGCGTTAAGGAACTACCACAGTCGACGAGTACGCAATCGAAACTTTAGCATTGGAGATATGGTGCTTCGATTAAAGCAAGAAAGACCCCTTAAGCTTGAATCTCCATGGGAAGGACCATTCATAGTCACTAAAGTGATACCAAGAGAGGCTTACCGTCTCAAGAACCCGATTTGTGACGTTAAAATCCATGGAATGTTGCACATCTGCGACGATTCTATGCATAGGTTCCAGCTGCCCCTTACTTGTTACACGACAACTTTTAGTTTGTCCTATAGTATGAATAAAATTATTGGTTGAAACATCGACCCTTATTGTTCCAAGCATTGTAATCATTCAAATCGGCTCTTATTCCCATCGGGAGCTTTGGCCAAATTTATGTTCCAGAATCATTTAATCGGCTCTTACTCCCATCGGAGCTCCGGCCAAATTTTCTTCGTGGCTTATTCGATAAATTTCGGGGTAAAAGTGTTACAGTATCAACGGCTAATACTCCTATCGGGAGCTATGGACGTCAATACACAACAAACCATCCAAGCCTCAAGATTACGCAAGTGCTGCTGCTGATGGCCATATTAAAAGGCTCATACCGGTGCACCGTGTTACGAAACCAAGCGCACAAATCCCTCGTTTACTCGACGGGTGCTGCTCTTACATAACTTACATATCGGCTCTGCAAAATTTTGCAATTACAATGGAGTCGTCGAGTAAGTAGGCTGACTTGATCACTCACCCGCCCTTGACAAACGTTTAACGAATTAAAAGAAGATAAGATATAAACATGCATCAAAATGCATACGAAATACATCTTGCAATACAATATTATTACATATGTTTACAATTCTTATGGCAGGTTTTCTTGGTCTTCTCGGGCCTTCAGATCCCTCTCAATCCCTGCTTCCATCCGGGAGATAATAATATGTGCAGGGTTTCTAGCAATATCATAATATTGGTCTAATCTCCTATTGGTATTTGCTATGGCCTCTAAATCCAAGGTCGGATGACATGCTAAAACTGAAGCAAGAGCAAGTTCAGCACCGGCTAGAAGTTCCTTCCGCACAGAACAATTCTTTGGAGTTTTGAATCTATTGAACAAAGCGGCTAAATTATCGGGTGCTTGGTCTAATGGAAATAGAGTTTTCCATACCATTGAGAGATGAGCATTGTACTTGTCAAAATAGTAATGCACTTTCTCCGCCCGATGCTCAAACTTATCCATGGCAACAGCTTTTGGTCGATTGGACCATAATTCATGTTTTGGTGATTGACATCAGTCATTGCCTCGATCTTTTTGTGGATCCTCCTGTTTTCTTCCGATTCATCAAAGGCCATGACTGATGGGAAACAAAAAAATAGTTAGAAGGGAAGCTTTTAGGATAGAACCTCAAGCGGAAGATGAACAGATGCTAGCCTCAAGCTTTCGGAGCAACACGGAGACGATCGAGAGCATGTTGTTCGATTGCGGTCGCAATTTCACTCTTTCTTTTCACCAAAGCAGCCATTGCGTGAAGGGTGGTCATGTCTCTGTTTAATCGGGATATTTGGTCACGCAAACGACGAACAAGGTTGGATTCATCGTTAGCCGAAGAATTTAAAGAAGAATCGGCACGAGAAGAAGTCGAAGGAATCTGCAGACAACTTCCAATTCGAACAAGCATTAATAAAAACTCCCATCGGAGCGCATGCGTATATTACATTCAAAGATCGTTGATACGGCAATGAACATAAGACAAGACTAGGTTAACATGTTTCAAGCTTTAATTACAAGAACAACAAGAATCCATTCAATGAGGAGCCAATGACGAGGAGGCTGGTGCGCCTTTTCTTCGCCTCATCGACTTGCTTCAGAGTTGATTAGCACATACTACGGCCCGATTGTTTGAAGGGTTCGAGGTTGACTAAGCGTTGTCGTTTCACAGTGCAATGCCTTAGAAAACTCTTCTAGTTCGAGCCAGCCCGTGACCCATCAACAACTGAAAAGTAAGAACCGCCCCAAACAAACGGGAACGACGCTTAAGTACCTCTATAGGGGTCAATGAGGAAAGCATCCGCCATCTCGCCAAGAGTCTTGTCCTGCTTCATCTTCGGGAATATCATCGAGAATAACCTCGACAATGCTCCTTTGGTTTTCTGCAAGAGACCAAGGACCTGGATGTTGGACTCAAGTGAGAGAGCGTGACATGGAATCTTCCTGTGAGCTTGGGCTCGATTGATGGTCATATCGGCAGATCTCGCAAAGGAACACATAAGCAACCCGAAGGATAATATTAAGAAAATGGCATGCGTAAAGGAACTTACTCAGCAAGTTTGTGATGGATTCGAAGGACGCCTTCCTTTTCATGTCATGCAGCAGCTCAGTCTGCATCTTGCTCATCCTTCATCTTCCTTTTCAGCTTCTAAGCTCATCTTTCACAGGATGTTCTCGTTTTGAGCATGGTGTGAGCTTGTTAGCTTCACACTTGGTCACCGGTTTTGATGGTCTTTCGAAGCTGAGCATTTTCTGATTCCAAAGAGTGAATTGATCGGCAAAATCCGCCACAGTCAACTGTGGCATAGATTGGCTGTAAAGAAAAGATAAAGAGTTTCAGTCAAGAGTGAAAGTGTATTGTCAAGAAATCGAGCTAGAGTGGTTTGCTCACATGATCATGCGCACCGGAGGAATGGGCGTGCTAGCGGAAGGAATGACCTTCGACACGGTATCTTCACCACACCCGCTTGAGGGCGGCGTTAGATTGGCAAATAAGGATTCGACTCCTTAGGCTGAATCAGCCTTTTTAAGAAAAACTTGGCCCTCTTGGTGAGAGGGACTTCGTCATCATCGTCAGAACTGCTTAAAGACAAAGATGTCCGTTACATGAGATAAAGAAGAGTGGTTGTAAAGGGAAAGATGGACACTTACAGGTCTAAATCATCTTCGACAAAGAAAAAGCTGTCAAACTTTTTCCACAGGGAGGCGATGCGGTTATCGGCATCGTCATCTTGTCCGCTGGGACTCGATTCAGCCGTTGTTATCAAATCATCATTGATCCTTCTGCACCTTCTATCCCTGGAGGGGGCATCTTCTTCGGGAGCTTCGTCTTTGCGAACGTCGCTATCTTCGAGAGCATGGTGGGCATCTTCGGTTCCTTCGGAATCGTCATCATCATCCTCAAGTTCTACCCCACTTTCGGGTGTAGGAGGATAACATTGAGCAACCTGTCGACAGATAAAGGAATTGATATGGATCCAAATGACAAAATAAAGGACGCCGCACTTCGTCATGGAGTTCATCATCCGACAGTTCGGCTGAGCTAACCCTTGACTTGTCATCTTTGTCCATATACATCCACAGCTGATGAGGGCGAGACATCGGCGGTCGCACCCGACGTTTAAGAACACCGAGACTACCTCGGTCGCACATTGTTACGCCTCATGTGTTCTTCAAAGCAACAACTTGCTCGAACAACCGGTCGGCTACGCGCTTTCTTCGCATATGTTACAGACTTCTTTTCTACGAGCCTCCGAGACATCTTCGAATGGAGGGAGGTTAGAGCGACGCCTGTGCCGAATGTCTCGCAGTAGAACCATTTGTGTCGCCAGCCCCGGATGACTTTCATTGGATAGTCGAGATAGTCGACCTCCTTTCGACGATTTAAGCCAACGCCACCGACAACTGGGGCCGTCATTGCCATTGTGGCGTTTGACATAGAAGATTTTCCTCCACAAGCCCCAATGGGGGTCAATGCCGAGGAAATCTTCGCAGAGGGTAATGAAAATGGAGAGATGAAGAATGGAATTTGGGGTCAGCTGCCAGAGCTGAATCCCGTAGAAAAAAAGAGAACAAAGAAATTCATGGGCAGGAAGAGAAAGCCCACGAAATAAAATGGCGACGAACATGACAGTAAAGCCTTTAGGGGCTTTGGGCGAGAAACGGACTGGAGATGGATGTCATCGTCGATGACGAGATGAAGCCGAGGGCGCGCAGCTTCTTCACGTTGCGGTTGGAGATGGTGGAGGCGCACCAGTCGCGGTTGGCCTTGTTCACGCTGGATGCAGAACCTGCTGCTAGCGTGTAGAAGCTTCCTTGTGACGGTACATCACACGTCCGTTGGGAACCCCAAGAGGAAGGTATGATGAGCACAACAGAAGTTTTCCTCAAGAAACCAAGGTTTATCGAACCAAGGAGATGAAGGCCACGTGAAGGTTGTTGGTGGAGGAGTGTAGTGCGGCGCAACACCGTGATTCCGGCGCCAACGTGGAACCACAACACAATCAAAATACTTTGCCCCAACTTAACGGTGAGGTTGTCAATCTCACCGGCTTGCTGAAAACAAAGGATTAAACGTATGGTGTGGAGAATAATGTTTGTTTGCGAAGAACAACAGAGAACAGAGATAGATTGTATTTTAGATGTAAAAGAATGGACCGGGGTCCACTCACTAGTGGTGTCTCTCCAATAAGATAAATAGCATGTCGGGTGAACAAATTAGTGGGCAATTGACAAATAAAGATTCAATACATATCATGATGATCACTATGAGATTTAATCAGGGCATTACGACAAAGAACATAGACCGCCATCCAACATGCATCTATGCCTAAATAATCCACCTTCAAGTTAGCATCCGCACCCCTTCCATTAAGTTGCAAACAACAGACAATTGCATTAAGTATGGTGCGTAATGTAATCAACACAAATATCCTTAGACAAAGCATCGATGTTTTATCCCTAGTAGCAACAACACATCCACAACCTTAGAACTTTCTCTCACTGTGTCCCAGATTCAATGGAGGCATGAACCCACTATCGAGCATAAATACTCTCTTGGAGTTACAAGTATCAACTTGGCCAGAGCCTCTACTAGCAACGGAGAGCATGCAAGAACATAAACAACACATATATGATAGATTGATAATCAACTTGACATAATATTCTATATTCATCGGATCCCACCAAACACAACATGTAGCATTACAAATAGATGATCTTGATCATGTTAGGCAGCTCACAAGATCTAAACATGATAGCACAAGAGGAGAAGACAACCATCTAGCTACTGCTATGGACCCATATTCCAAGGATGAACTACTCACGCATCAATCCGAGGCGGCATGGTGATGTAGAGCCCTCCGGTGATGATTCCCCTCCGGCAGGGTGCCGGAGGCGATCTCCTGAATCCCCGAGATGGGATTGGCGGCGGCGGCGTCTCGGGAAGTATTTCGTATCGTGGCTCTCGGCACAGGGTTTTCGCGGGGTATAAGTAGGCGGAAGGGCAGCGTTGGAGGGGGCACAGGGGCCCCACACCATAGGTCGGCGCGGCCAAGGGCCAGGCCGCGCCGCCCTATGGTCTCGGCCCCTCGTGGCCCCACTTCGTATCCCCTCCGGTCTTCTGGAAGCTCCGTGGAAAAATAAGACCCCGAGTTGATTTCGTCCAATTCGAGAATATTTCCTTTGTAGGATTTCTGAAACCAAAAACAGCAGAAAACAGCAACTGGCGCTTCGGCATCTTGTTAATAGGTTAGTGTCGGAAAATGCATAATAATGATGTAAAGTATGTATAAAACATGTGAGTATTGTCATAAAAGTAGCATGGAACATAAGAAATTATAGATACGTTGAGACGTATCAAGCATCCCCAAGCTTAGTTCCTACTCGCCCTCGAGTAGGTAAACGATAACAACAATAATTTCTGAAGTGACATGCTACCAACATAATCTTGATCAATATTATTGTAAAGCATATGAGATGAATGGTGTGATTCAAAGCAATAGATTGCTAACAAAAGATAATGACTAAACAACTGAATCATATAGCAAAACTTTTCATGAATAGTACTTTCAAGACAAGTATCAAAAAGACTTGCATAAGAGCTAACTCATAAAGCAATAGATTCAAAGTAGAAGGCATTGAAGCAACACAAAGGATGATTAAGTTTCAGCAATTGCTTTCAACTTGTAACATGTATATCTCATGGATAATTGTCAACATAGAGTAATATAACAAGTGCAATAAGTAAACATGTAAGAATCAATGAACACAGTTAACACAAGTGTTTGCTTCTAAGATAGAAACAAGTAGGTAAACTGACTCAACATAAAGTAAAAGAATGGCCCTTCGCAGAGGGAAGCATGGATTACTATTTTTGTGCTAGAGCTTTTATTTTGAAAACATAGAAACAATTTTGTCAACGGTAGTAATAATTCATATGTGTTATGCATAATACTTCCTACAAGTTGCAAGCCTCATGCATAGAATACCAATAGTGCCCGCACCTTGTCCTAATTAGCTTGGATTTACATGGATTATCATTTCATAACATATGTTTCAACCAAGTGTCACAAAGGGGTACCTCTATGCCGCCTGTACAAAGGTCCAAGGAGATCAATCGCATTTGATTTCTCGTTTTTGAATAATCTCAACTTAGGACATCCATACCGGGACAACATAGAAAACAGATAATGGACTCCTCTTTAATGCATAAGCATTCAACAACAAATAATATTCTCATAAGAGATTGAGGATGAATGTCCAAACTGAAAACTTCCACCATGATACATGGCTTTGGTTAGCGGCCCAATGTTCTTCTCTAACATATGCATACTCAAACCATTTGATCATGATAAATCACCCTTACTTCAGACAAGACAACATGCATAGCATCTCACATGATATTCAACAAAGGTGTAAAAGTTGATGGCGTCCCCAGAAACATGGTTACCGCTCAACAAGCAACTTATAAGAACTAAAACACATAGCTACATATTCATCACCACAATAGTTTTTAAGATTTCTATTTTCGTGCCCACGGTCCTTAGTTGTGCTCAGTTTTCCCCAGCTCCTTAGTTTTTCCTCAGTTTTACCCAAGCGTTTGTCTGAAACCATCACACGTGATGTAACGGCCGGTTGCCCGACGGTTGACCGTTATCTTCTGACTAGTGGGGCCACGTAGAGCCCGCAAAGACACGTCAGACCATCCATCTTTGTTTGACCGTAAGCATCGTTGTATCCCTGACCAAAACGCGAACGAGTGGGGCTTCGGTATATCAAATGACAAGTGGGGCCATGACGCTGATACAAGGGGCAATACACGGGTAGGATTAGATTTTTAAACGGAGCTCTACAGCGATGGCACGGAGGAGGTGGCATGCGGGGTGCCGAGATGAGATCGACGTCCACAAAGAACTGCATGAGGCGAGACCAGACGCATTAGATAGATATGAACTAGGCGCGTTTAACCATGCAAAGAAGAGAAGAAATGGTCGACGACATCGACGACCACCTCAAAACTTTGACTGACCGTGTCGGACACGAACGCGAGCAATGTAGAGAAAACTAGTGTCTCTCCTTTCTGGCGTGTATAGGTGGGTGCTAGGAGAGTGTGGTGGCGAAGGGAAAGACCTCGCGGCGGTCTGTGGCGTCCAGCATAGCGGGTCGGCGTGGCCGTGCCCACAGCGGCGTGCATGCATGTTCGGCATTGGCATCAGCATGTACGTTCGGCATTGGCCTCGGCGGTATCTCTGGTGTGTCAGTGATCGAATGAGGGGACGGGATTGAGGGTGCATCCCGACGTTGACCTAGCAGTGGCGGCGAGCATAGCCGTTCTGACCATGCCGATATCGGCATCGGCATCGTTTGGAGGCTGTGGTGCTCGAATCAAGTTGGGATTTGTTTCTTGTAGGCCAAAATGAATTTGAAACAAGTTTCATGTTGAAGGTTAGGTAACGAAAGTTTGTAACTATCCCAAAATTATACTAGCGCCATGGTGAGGTTCTTTTTGATAGAGCTATACGGTTGGGCAAACTTTTTTGACACTTTTTAGATAGGGTTCCTTGTTGTTACACGTATGGCATCATGTATGGAAAATTTGGGGTAATTTGGAGATGTTCGAAAAAATCACTTTGCTTAAGCGCATGCCGTTTCGTCTCGCTGAAACCAGCTTTTCTAACAAGGTGATTTTTTCTACCTTCTCTAAATAACCTCAAATTTCATACAGCTGATCTTCTATACATAGATAGATAGATTGTTTCGTTTTTACATTTTTCAAACTTTTTATTTCCCTTTATAATACCCAATTGATTTTCAGGTCAAAACCTCGAAAAACAGCATCATGTATGGCATCATTTTCACCCTAAATTTCAAATTTTCTGAAACTTTCCCTTTTAGATATTCCTTGTTGTTATAGGTATGCCATCATGTATGCCAAACTTGGTTAGGTCTCACTGAAACCAGCTTTTGTAACAAATTAGGTTTTTTCTGCCTTCTCTAAATGACCTCAAAAATCATACGTGATAGGTTTATCATTCTATACAAAGATAGATGGTTTATGATTTTTTGCGTGAAAAGTAATGGCTACAACAAAGGGAATCGGTGATGGTTTATCATTTTTTGCGTGAAAAGTAATGGCTATAACAAATTGTTGATGGTTTATCATTTTTTTGCGTGAAAAGTAATGGCAACAACAAATCGGGTGATGGTTTATCATTTTTTTGCGTGAAAAGTAATGGCAACAACAAATCGGTGATGGTTTATCATTTTTTTGCGTGAAAAGTAATGGCTACAACAAATTGTTGATGGTTTATGATTTTTTGCGTGAAAAGTAATGGCTACAACAAATCGGTGATGGTTTATCATTTTTTGCGTGAAAAGTAATGGCAACAACAAATCGGTGATGGTTTATCAATTTTTTTGCGTGAAAAGTAATGGCAACAACAAATCGGTGATGGTTTATCATTTTTTGCGTGAAAAATAACGCCTAAAAGAGTTTATAATTTTTAGCGCGTGAAAAATAATACAGAAAACCGCCCTTCAGCATACTTAGAGGGTGGAAGCTAATTAACCGCCAACAGAGAGAGAGGGGTTATCCTGCCCGTTCCCTATATCATACGATCAACGGTCGGCGGGCACGATCCGCGTGACATGGGCTAGACCAATCAGGGCGATGTTGCACGTCTGCGAGAATTTGTGAAGAGAGAGGGCAAAACTGAGTACTATCAAGAAACCAAGGGCACCTGAGTAGTAAATAGACTAAGGGATTCAAATATGAGATTTAAAAAATGGAAAATGCGTGTTTTGTACAATGAAACCCATCTTGGCCTACCTCAAACTATTTGCAATACCAATATACATCAGTGTGAGAATTGTGGCCTCATTTAGACAAAGTATGATTTGGGGGAAGCTGTTTTGGGAAGGGCTTATTGTGGAAAACCATGCACCTTCATAGCTACTAGGTGATTTGAGAAGTGGCAATTTGTGGTAAAACTTGATTTATCTATGATTTATCTATGATTTGAGAAGTGGCAATTTGTGGTAAAGACTCCATGAGTAAGTGCCACTCTTTTTCGGATTTTTTTGCACATTAAATGACTCATTTAACTAGTTAATCCCATTTGTTGACTCTCTGTTGACCAGCCACTTGAGGGTAAAACTGAGTATATTGCACTAGCCAGTATTAGCACTCGAGGGGAAAATTGAGCACACAAAAAATGCTAGTATAAGACTCGAGGGTATACCTGAGTATATCTAAATTTCCAGGGTTAGACTCGAGGACACGTGCAATTGTTGACGCGTAGACGCGGGTCGCGGTGGAGAAGTCGAGACGTGCAATCGTGGACGCGTGTCGCGTTGCAGAAGTCCAAGACGTGCAGACGTGCACCTGTGCACGCGTAGGACGCGGGTCGCATTAACCACCCCTCGCCTTTATAGACGCCTCCTCGCACTCTCTCTGTCACTCTCACTCGCTCACGCATCGCCAACTCTCTCACGTCCCATCATCTTCTCCAAAGCAAAAAACCCTCTCCCTCTCCCTCTTCCTCTTCCTCCGCCGGAGAGATGGACAAGGAGAATGCCAATCCCATCGTCGAGGTAGGCTCGAAGCGCGACGCCTCCATCTTCGGCGCCGTCCCCTCTACGGACGTCGCCGCCGCCGCCGTCGCCGGTGCATCGGAGGCTGCTGCCGCCGGTGGCAGTCAGATCCCGGCGGGATGGGACCCCTACGACCCCGTGCCGTACGTCCCGCCCCCGAACCCCTACGACACCTCCCTGGAGGACCCATGGAACGAGGTAACTACGGTTTGCTTCCTTTTTTGTTCCCCATTCCTTTTTGAACCCTATTTTTGCTGGTGTAGATGGATCTGTAGATGGATGAGTATTGGGCTAATATTTGCGCCGATTTTATTCCATTTTGTTTTGATCACTTCTTGATTTCGTTTAAGATTTGGGGTTCGGCCGTTCGGTTAATTTATGCAAGTAATATTGGATCTCAATCAGTTAATTTATGCAAGTAATCATGGGATCTCAATCAGTTATTTTATGCACTAATCAAAAGATATCAACCGTTTAATTTTGCAAATAATCTCGAATGTGTTCAAGTTCAGATCTAGTTCAGATCTAGAATCTGTTTCTTTGCCTATGATGAATGGTTGGGCACAAATTTTTACAGGGAGGGTTCAGCGAACCATTGCTGTGTACAAATCTGTTGTGCATGAGCTTTAGTTCGCTAACACCTTCCCTGTAGATATATAATCATGTCCACTCTAACTGAGGCTGACTCTGTTTTTCTTAACTTTGTTATCATGTACGTTAGTCATCGTTGCAACTCATTCACTAGTTTCTGTTTGATATGGATCAGATGTCTGGCAGCGACGTCGGCAGCGACGAAGAGGAGGAGGACGTCAAGACTCGCCAGGTGCTGCGGAGGCTGCAGGTCGGCCAGTACATCTCCTACTTCGCCAAGGAGGTCTACAGGTGCCCCTTCTGCACCAGGAGACTCGGCGCCACGGACTTCAACTGCCTCGTCACGCATGCTGAGAACATCAGCAACACCTTCCCCAACGTCGGCACGACGGTGAACGTCCACTCCTTCCGCGCCAAGCACAGGGCGCTCGGCATGCACCTCCGCAGCTTGCAGCGGGTGGAGATCTCCGCCGGGCGCATGCCTCCGCTCAAGCCCAAGGCTCCCAAGGGGAGCAAGAGCAACAAGTGGAGGCAGAGCCAGATGGGGTAGGCGGAGTCCCGCTGCTGCTGCTGCCTCCTTTTGTTGTTGGGATCCCTTTGTTGTTAGCTAGGGATCCCTTGTTGTTATGTTAGTATGATGGTGCTGTGAAGAACCTGTTACTATGTTGGCTGCTGTGTATGCAGCCTATTATCTATCCATATTATCTAGGGATTATCTATCCCTAGTCTACTATATTTTGTTGGCCGTACTTAGTTTTCTTGATTTACTTTGACTGTGAATTTATCGTACATTATCCTGGAGATTTGCTTCTAGATTTAACTACATACATATGGACCAGAGGGAGTACTAGATTTGCTGCCATATTGGGCAAACAACGAGGGCCAAAAGGCACAAATAATTGAAGAAAGTCAGAAATGCAAGCTTCTCTAGATTTTATACTAATTTGGTGAAAAGGACAGAGAGAAAGAGGGGAAAAAGGTGCACTTAATAATGCCAATTTGGGGCCGAGAGAGACAGAACCCAGCTCCTGCTCACGTGCAACCAAACGCTTCTCGTCCTGTCCCACGCGGTCCCTTTCTACCAGCCCCACGCGACGCGGGCCCACACGACGCGGCCCCACACGACGCGGCCCCACACGTGACAGAACGGTCAACTAAACGGGAATCCTGCCGTCTGAGCTGCTTCTGCGGGTTTCAAACAAGGGCTTGGGAAAACTGAGGAAAACTGAGGAGCTGGGAAAAACTGAGTACAACTAAGGACCTGAGGGCACGAAAATAGAAATCCCTAGTTTTTAAGCTATTTTCCCATGAGCTATATATTGCAAAGATAAATGATTGAAATTTTAAAGGTAGCACTCAAGTAATTTACTTTGGAATGGCAGAAAAATACCACATATAGGTAGTTATGGTGGACACAAATGGCATGGGTTTTGGCTCAAGGTGTTTGGATGCACGAGAAGCATTTCCTCTCAGTACAAGGCTTTGGCTAGCAAGGTTGTTTGAAGCAAACACAAGTATGAACAGGTACAGCAAAACTTACACAAGAACATATTGCAAGCATTATAAGACTCTACACTGTCTTCCTTGTTGTTCAAACACTTTTACTAGAAAATATCTAGACCTTAGAGAGACCAATCATGCAAACCAAATTTCAACAAGCTCTATGGTAGTTCTCCACTAATAGATTAAACTACATGATGCAAGAGCTTAAACATGATCTATGAGAGCTCAAAACAATTGCCAAGTATCAAGTTATTCAAAACCATATGAAGCATTTTCTGATTCCAACCAAATAGCAATCAACGAAGCAATTTTCAGCCTTCGCCATGAACATTAAAGCATAACTAAGAACACAAGTGTTCAAATGAAAAAGCGGAGCGTAATATCTCCAATACAAGGATGGTGGGATCCAACTTTATTCAAACCAAAACAAAAATAAAAGCAAACAGACGCTCCAAGTAAAGAACATAAGATGTGATGGAATAAAAATATAGTTTCACTAGAAGTGACCTGATGAGTTGTCGATGAAGAAGGGGATGCCTTGGGCATCCCCAAGCTTAGATGCTTGAGTCTTCTTAAAATATGTAGGGATGAACCACCGGGGCATCCCCAAGCTTAGACTTTTCACTCTTCTTGATCATATTGTATCATCCTCTTCTCTTGAACCTTGAAAACTTCCTCCACACCAAACTTAAAGCAAACTCATTAGAGGGTTAGTGCATAATCAAAAATTTATATATTCGAGGTGACATAATCATTCTTAACACTTCCGGACATTGCACAAAGCTACCGAAAGTTAATGGAACAAAGAAATCCATTCAACATAGCAAAAGAGGCAATGCGAAATAAAGGGCAGAATCTGTCAAAAACAGAAAGTCCGTAAAGACGAATTTTCCAGAGGCACTTAACTTGCTCAAATCAGAAAACTAAAAACTAATGAAAGTTGCGTACATATCTGAGGATCACGCACGTAAATTGGCAGATTTTTTTGATTCTTCTACAGAGAGATCTACGCAAATTCGTGACAGACAACAAATCATTTCTGCGCAGTAATCCAAATCTAGTATCAACCTTACTATAGAGACTTTACTTGGCACAAAAACATGATAAGGAGAGGTTGCTACAGTAGTAACAACTTCCAAGACTCAACAATACAGTAGTAAAATAAAACATGGGTTATCTTCCAAGAAGTGCTTTCTTTATAGCCTTAAGTAGGCGCAGTTCAAGTATTATCAAGAGAAGAAGCATCAACATTATTACCTCGGGCTTTACGCCTACCCTTCTTACTCTTTTTCTTACTCTTTGGTTTAGGGAATACATGACCGCCTCCCGGTGTAGAGGTGAATTTTAGGGTGCCTTTTCCCACATCTATGATTGCTCCCAATAGTTTCAGCAGGGATCTTCCAAGTGTGATTTGTCCTGTTCCTACACATTCAATAACAAGATAATCAGTGGATACCGTTCTTCCAAGAATGGTTGTGAACACACCCTCGGCTATTCCCTTAGGAATTATAACAGAGTTATCAGTAAGAGTTATTCCTTCTCCTCCTTCAACAAGTCCCCAAAGTGTCAAAGATTCATAAATACTCTTAGGCATAAGGCAAAATTCAGACATAATATCACAATGGGCACAAAAAGTTTCACCACCAATAGTAACTTTAATAGTAGGGTCCCACATTGAAGGTTCAGAGTTTACTAAAACATGATCAAGACGCTCACGAATCTGACTATACCTTTCTTTCAAGCAAGATGTATTTGTCTCAAGAGTGTTTAATCTATTATAAATACTAACAAGAGATGAATCAAAATTATTAGCTGAACTATATGATGCAACCAATTTTTTTATGGCATTAAAAGCTTGATCCCCATTGCAATGAAGGAAATCTCCTCCCACTACAGCATCTAAGGCATATCTATAGCGAATCATAAGCCCAAAATAAAAGTTACTAAGGAGCAGACTTAGAGTCATTTTAGGTTCAGCTTTACGATAAGAATCAAAAATTCTAGACCAAGCATCTTTAAAACTCTCCTCATCCCCTTGTTTAAAAGTGAAGATTAATTCCTCAGGTGAAGAAGTAACAGGTACAGAGCTAGACATGATAACAAAATAAACTAAATGCAAGTAACTAATTTTTTTGTGTTTTTGATATAAAGCAAGTAAACAAGACAAATGAAATAAAGTAAACAACTAATTTTTTTTGTGTTTTTAATATAGAGCAAACAAGACAGTAAAATAAAATAAAGTAAAGCAAGACAAAAACAAAGTAAAGAGATTGGATGTGGAAGACTCCCCTTGCAGCGTGTCTTGATCTCCCGGCAACGGTGCCAAAAAGTAGTCATGCAGCGTGTAGAAGCTTCCTTGTGACGCCGTAAGACACGTCCGTTGGGAACCCCAAGAAGAAGGTATGATGAGCACAGCAGAAAGTTTCCCTCAGTAAGAAACCAAGGTTTATCGAACCGGTAGGAGATGAAGGCCATGTGAAGGTTGTTGGTGGAGGTGTGTAGTGCGGCGCAACACCAGTGATTCCGGCGCCAACGTGGAACCTGCACAACACAATCAAAATACTTTGCCCCAACTTAACAATGGAGGTTGTCAATCTCACCGGCTTGTGAAAACAAAGGATTAAACATATGGTGAGAATAATGTTTGTTTGCGAAGAACAACAGAGAACAAAGTATTGCAGTTAGATTGTATTTCAGATGTAAAAGAATGGACCGGGTCCACAGTTCACTAGTGGTGTCTCTCCAATAAGATAAATAGCATGCTGGGTGAACAAATTATAGGTGGGCAATTGACAAATAAAGATTCAATACATATCATGATGATCACTATGAGATTTAATCGGGGCATTATGACAAAGAACATAGACCGCCATCCAGCATGCATCTATGCCTAAATAGTCCACCTTCAGAGTTAGCATCCGCACCCTTCCAGTATTAAGTTGCAAACAATAGACAATTGCATTAAGTATGGTGCGTAATGTAATCAACACAAATATCCTTAGACAAAGCATCGATGTTTTATCCCTAGTAGCAACAAGGACATCCACAACCTTAGAACTTTCTGTCACTGTCCCAGATTCAATGGAGGCATGAACCCACTATCGAGCATAAATACTCCCTCTTGGAGTTACAAGTATCAACTGCCAGAGCCTCTACTAGCAACGGAGAGCATGCAAGAACATAAACAACACATATATGATAGATTGATAATCAACTTGACATAATATTCTATATTCATCGGATCCCGCCAAACACAACATGTAGCATTACAAATAGATGATCTTGATCATGTTAGGCAGCTCACAAGATCTAAACATGATAGCACAAGAGGAGAAGACAACCATCTAGCTACTGCTATGGACCCATAGTCCAAGGATGAACTACTCACGCATCAATCCGAAGGCGGGCATGGTGATGTAGAGCCCTCCGGTGATGATTCCCCTCTCGGGCAGGGTGCCGGAGGCGATCTCCTGAATCCCCCGAGATGGTATTGGTGGCGGCGTCTTCCGGGAAGTATTTCGTATCGTGGCTCTCGGTAATAGGGTTTCGCGACGGAGGGTATAAGTAGGCAGATGGGCAGCGTTGGAGGGGGCACAGGGGCCCCACACCATAGGCCGGCGCGGCCAAGGGCCAGGCCGCGCCGCCCAATGGTCTCGGCCCCTCGTGGCCCGACTTCGTATCCCTCCGGTCTTCTAGAAGCTCCGTGGAAAAATAAGACCCCGGGCGTTGATTTCGTCCAATTCCGAGAATATTTCCTTTGTAGGATTTCTGAAACCAAAAACAGCAGAAAACAGCAACTGGCGCTTCGGCATCTTGTTAATAGGTTAGTGCCGGAAAATGCATAATAATGATGTAAAGTAGGTATAAAACATGTGAGTATTGTCATAAAAGTAGCATGGAACATAAGAAATTATAGATACGTTGGAGACGTATCACCTGCCTCGCTGGTTCCCTTCTTCTTGCCCATGGTGTCTCAAGCTCTTGGAACTAGAAACGAAGGAGAGAGAAAAGGTTGAGGTGAAAGATGAGCAGTACGGAGGCGTGGAAAGTAAAAATGATGAAGAGGTTTCTTATTTATAGCACAAGCAGTTAAGAGATCGTGGCCTTAATTCTGAAACTATCGTGGGAGATGGACGAGGATCGAGCTATACACGTGTCAGGGGAACGGAACCGGCGGCCCATTACCTCCACTACGCGCGAAATCGAGGAGGCGCTCGGTCAATGCACAAGCACTAGTCATTTCCAAAAAACTGGCCGCGCAGAAGTAGGGTGGGCCCGTCAGGTCACGTCTCGTCAATCAAACCACGACAGTGGCGGTGACATCAATGACGTCATCGAGTCCATGAAAAGCATCCGAAGGAAAATTAAAATTGTCGAGTAGTACAACTTGAGTCTACGCACGATTGCAAGCATCCGTACCTAGACTCGGGGGCTACTTCCATCGGAGCGCTGGACGCGCACTCAATATATCCCAGAAACAAAGATTCAACTACAATAAGAAGTATTTCAAGAAAAAAGACTGAAATATTTAGACTGTTTTGCCTAAAGTCTGCACTCGGTTGCAAGCACCCGCGACCAGACTCGGGGGCTACTCCCATCGGGAGCGCTAATTGCATACCCGACGAAAGTTTTTTGCACTCCAGGATCATGCCCGGGGACTTGATTCTGTGTAGGGTAACGTTGTTTTGCCATCGGTAGTTAACCAGCACAGCTGGGCACGTTACTCGATATCCTTTAAGTGCTGAATTGAGGATCCGATGCAAATGTATCGGATGAACTATGGAAACTTGCAGAAAGCTTCGACAGAAGAAGATATTCGAGTAGCACAACTTGAGTCTACGCACAGATAGCAAGCATCCGTACGTAGACTCGGGGGCTACTCCCATCGGGAGCGCTGGATGCGCACCCGATAGAAGGAGATGATGTTGTTACAAGAAGGACAAGAATTATCAAAAAGGAAGAACATTCGATGGAGGCAGGCTTTAGTCTCTACCCGAAATATCTTCGGCTAGACACTCGGGGGCTACTGACGGCATTACCCTTCGGGTAACTGTTATTGCCCTATCCTGTATGGCCGAACTGGAGGACCATGAAGACACCCGATGGCAAGGTGGACCGCTACGTCGGTATTGAAGAAGATTCCTTGAAGGACAAGACAAAGAGGCGAATCGAACAAGGAAAATTTAGAACTAGGGTCCTTTGTAACCTAGTCGTACCCGGATAGATCTCTTGAGACCTGGCCCCCTATATAAGGGCCAGGAGAGGGGCTGCCGAGGGACACAATCAATCTTAGCAACTTTAGCCATCATAAGTCTAGAGCTAGGTCCCCATAGAACTTCTCGACGAGATCACAGCCGAAACCTTCGGCACCCCATTGTAACCCGATATTTTCATAATCAAGATCAGACAGGCAGGACGTAAGGGTTTTACCTCATCGAGGGCCCCGAACCTGGGTAAATCGCTCTCCCCGCTTGTCTGTTAACCGATGTCTCGTGTCAGCCTACAGGATTCCATCAACCCTAAGCCCCAAACGGAGGGCATTTGCCGAGGAGTACCCTCAACACCCACCCACGTTCAAACCTCACCCTCGCTTCGCTTTCTCCGAGAGACCGAAACCCTGCGTTTCCTCGACGAGGGAACGCCGCCGCCGGGAACGAGCAGTTCCCCGGTTAGCTCGCCATCGCTTTGCCTCACCAATCACCACGCCTTCGCCTCTCCCTTGCTATCCAACCCTAGCTGCCCCTGCATCCTGACCCCTACACGATCTCGTTCCTCCACCACCCGGGGACCCTAATGCCGCCGGTGACCTCCTCGCGCCGTGAGGGGCGCCCCCACTTTATCTTGTCCTCCTCCGCGCGCGGGATCCGCGGGTCGCCGGTGTCCTCCTTGCTCGGCCATGCGAGCACGCCATCAACATCCTCACCCGGCCGGCCAAGCTCGCCATTTTCTTCCGTCCCGTTGAGGGCACACCTCACGAAAGCTTCCACTTGATCTCGTCCTCCACGCGTGGGACACGGAGGTCACGGCGTCCTACTCGCCGGGCCATGCAAGCTCGCCTCACCATCAACCTCAGCCCCATGTCCAACCAAGCAACACTCAAGTACCATCTGATCTCCGCCCACTGCCATCGAGGGCACATTGCACCCGGGACAAGTCGGATATGGTCAGGGAGGGCTGGTATTTGTCGAACTTTGAATATTGTTACTTTTTAATGCATGTGAATCTTTATTGTTACTTGTCGGTTTCGATTTCTGCCATATGCATTGCTTCTACAAAGAACGGAGTACTATTCCACTGCTACACGAGTGAAACTGATGTGTTTACCTTGATACGAAATATGTGGTTAGTACAATCGACAAATAGTAGTAGACCTTGATACGAAATATTGTCTGGCCTATTATAAATAGATTTTTAAGAGTGGTGTAAGCATTCGATAGATGAATAACTTCTGAATTGCATACAAATAACACACCCTCATCATTGAACTCCGATGTCTACCTGATTTTGATGTTAGAACAAGATTTTTGTTTATCTATTATTGTGATTGCCATTGCAGCCCACCATTGGCAATGGTATGCCTAGGGAAGGCAGGGGTTGAATAGTTGGAGGGTTGTGCTATGTGCAACTAAAATGCTTCCTGTTTGAATCAGATGATGGTTGATGCTACTGTTGGATATGTTGGTCGATGATCTTGCTGTCAAGGTAAGTTGGCACTAGGTTCAACTTTTTTGAGGAGAAACAACTGTTGTAGTTAGTGGTAAATTGACGTGTGATTTCACCCTTTATTTACGTGTTCTGTAATTTTCTCAGTGAAAATGTTAAGCAACTACAACCCTTGAAGCATTATCTACTGCTCTAGATATAAATTCTTGCAAGTTGACTAGCGTGACAATAAAATTCACATATGTATGGTCCTTTGTAGGTGAAACTTTGAATTTGAGATCTCAACTTATGATGATCGTTCATCACTGTTGCCCAGTACCATCTCTGCTTCAAAATATACATGAAGTAAATTCTTGCGTGGAGAGGGCTAAAGGCAAGATCTATGATTTTTCATGTTCCTGTCACAGTCAAGGCTTGTTTTTTTTAATTATAGTTGCTACTTCGGATGTGTTGGTCGATGTGGCCGTTTTTTTTCTCTCTTTTGAACGACCACGATGTTCTTCCTCTAATTAACCTCATGATTTGGTTCCGTTGTCCAGGTTACAGTAGTTGCCAGTTCACGATGTGCTGGACATGGAGTGTTGATTCCAGTAAGCTTTGTGGTTCAGGCTATCGACATGGGTGGAGGGACAAGCGTGGAGATGGACAGGGGTGCCTGGTGAGAGCACGCCGCCTAAGCTCCCCCTTCAGAGTTCCTTCTAAGCTCCTCGTTCAGAGTTCCTCCCCAACCCTTGAATTTTCTTAACCCTGGACACTTATTATGAGCAGTAGATTCTATCTTCATTTAATACAAGAAACTATTAAAGGGGTATGAAAAGCAGGCAACAACTAACGCTAAAAAATGTCTTCTCAAGAAAAAGACTACCGCAACGGTTGGAAGTCTTAATTCATTTGTTCGTGATTTTGGTACCACCATAATATCTCTGAAAAACGAAATATTGTCATGCATATATTACATTCTATACTTTCGGAGGAATGCTAGCTTTATGTACCATGTTCATCCTCCGTAAAGCCTTAGGCTGAACCTGTATCTAGGGCCGTCCTCGGTAAATCCAGGTATCCACTATACACTCCTTCCCGAACTAGACAACCAAACCTACATGTGTAATTATGTATCTTCCATTGAATAGAAGATATCTCTTTTAATTTAAATAGAAGAGGAACTGTTAGCAGTAGATATCTGTTGAAAGCATTCACTAGATTTTTTGCCATAGTGATGATAGAGATGTGGTGATACTTCCAGGATCATGTCAGTGGAACTCTTGGCATTTACTGCAAGGGAAATGGTTCACAAATAAGAGTTCAGAAGAAATCCCTATCGCAGGTATGACGTAGGAGGTTTCTGTTGTTTGAGCTTAACATCGGAGTGCCTTAGGTTTGTTGTATATTTTTCTCAAACAAAATATAAATAGACGGGAGTTTACATCAGCAGTTAATTATTATTACCATTGACCTAGACACACTGCTCCCTTTCCTAAGGATCAATATTTGGTCAAGATTTTATTTCTTAAATTGCCTGCAGCTGTAGCACTGTATCAGATGCTGCTACTATTAGTTTTTCAATTTTCTGTAGTAAGCCATTTTACGCTTGAACTTTTACCATGATTTAGGAGAAACAACAATATTTTGTCAAGCTTTTGTATTTCTCTAAATTGCCTGCAGCTGTAGCACGGTATCAATAAGATGCTGCTACTATTAGTTTTTTGAATTTTCTGTAGTAAACCATTTTACTGCTTGAACTTTTACCATGATTTAGGAGAAACAACAATCTTCCATTTCTCGTGCTACTTCTATGTCCATGTTTTATTTTGTCATCTAATTTCTGAACTGCTCCTCTGTTTTTTCTGGTGAATAGAGCAAGCTAGCAAGATATTTAGTACAAGGGAGATGGTCTGCATATGTTCTTTATTGTGTGTTAAACCTCAGCGCAAAAGCGAAGGAGAAAGGAGATGGCGATATCACTCTAAGCTAGATATTTAGGGCATTTGATCTCAAGTAAGCACTGCATACTTCTAATTTTGTTGTATGCTACATGTGCAAATTTTATTCAATTATTGTTTCGTATTTTCGTTGGAGTTTTCAGTTTCGGCCTGTTTTACGGGCTCTGGGTATGACCAAATTGCATAATATTAGTATTCTATTCCCTTATTTGTGATAACTCCTATCGATGGTTGGTCTTGTGCAGAAAGAGGTCACGAGTAGAATACGAAGAATTTGATTTGTACAGTGAACAGTCCCAAGAAAACGAAGAGATCACGAGTAGAATACAAAGAATTTGATTTTGGACAGTGAACAGTCCCAAGAAAACATCAACACGAGATGATCTAAACTGAAGAGCTCAGGGAAACCTAGAGGTTCGTCTGCTGCCGCCTTGCCTTGCTCATGGCGGCTCTCATATAGTAGCTCGGATATATAGTAGCTCAGATATCTTCACGTGCATTACTTTTATATATTATGCTAACCAAAGATATTTTGAGACCCGTGACAACATACGGATATTTGTACTAGCAAACTAAAAAGACTAAGCATCCCACTATCACCCACTGGCAGCGGCGGACCAAGCTAAAGCACGGCACGAAAACTACCAAATTCTAAACCATAGTATTACTTCAGGAATCAAGGGGAAAGGTTTACATTGGAGAGATTTCTGTCGGGATGGCATCGAGAATTAAGAGTTTAAGACTCCGTGAAGTAAAATTTGAGGAAAGTAATTTACATGTGCCTGCCTGGGGCTGGTTTATCGTGTCCCTGCTGCTAGCCTTGAGGCGTGGGGACCCCTTGCCGGAATGCCGGATCGAGGCTGTCCCTGCTGCTGTTACTGGAACCTCCGCCGGCCGCCGCTCAGTGGCCGTTGCTGCCTTAACAATATTTTCAGTCGCATCTCTTAAACCGTCCCTTAAAAGGATTTGGGATGCGCCGGACAAAAAAATGTTTTCAGCTGTGTCTTCTAAAGCCGCTTTTCGTTCGGCGTGGTTCGATACGATGTCCGGCGCCCCGAGCCCGTTCCCGCTACACAGGGGACGCTCCGGAAACGTCGGACACACCGAAAAGCAAGGCGGGGAGTAGAAGGACCGACGCGTCAGCGACATATTGAAGTTTAACCTAACTGTCGCCTACCTCGCGACGAAAGTTATTGGCACGCAGCGACGGTGCAGTTCCTGCAGAGACGGAGCAAAGCGTCTCGTCGCGCCTAGCTCTGCGTGCCGGCGTTAATGAGCGCCACCGCTCCCCCGCCTCCATCCGGCCTATAAAAAGGGTCGCTCTCTCATCGCCCTCACACACAAACCCTAGCGCCCCTCTCCCCATCCCTAGCTGCCACCATCTCAAGAGTCGAAACCATGTCTGGCAGAGGCGGAGGCCGAGCTCGCGGTCGTGGTCGTGGCCGCGGCAGAGCTGCACGCTCGCCGTCGCCTGCGACACCGTCGTCTTCATCGTCGGACATGCAGGAGGAGGGCCGGTGCTGTTCGAGTTCGTCGTCGTCCTCAAGGGCGACCCACACGCCATCCAGAGGCTGCCGGACACCTTCGCCGACTTCGTCGCCGGCAACGAGCCCGATGCATCTGCGGGAGGCTGCGTGCGGCTACTACCGGTGGATCGTGGACGTGATCTACGACGCGCGCGGCAAGATGTACCTCAACATCGGCTGGGAGAAGTTCGCGCTACCACCGCCTCGAAGCCGGCTTCGTGCTCATGTTCTCCTACTTTGGCGACAGGGACATGAGCGTCAAGGTGTTCGACGAGACGCGTTGCCGCCGGCACTACCACGGCGACAGCGCCGAGGAGGACGATGACTGATGAGTGTTGTTTCTTCGCAGCGAAAATATGCACGGACCTTTCTGGTTGTTCTTCCTCGAAAGAACCAACAGGGCACCGTCAACAGCTGGATTTTCCAGTTTGGCTGACTGGGTGTGCCCTCGACTGTTCTTTCTTGGCAGCAAACACACGAAACCTTCGATGCCTGGCCTAGTTAGGTTTAGCTATTTTGCAATGTTTTATATTTGTGTCATAGTTAGGTTTAGCTATTTTGCAATGTTTTATATTTGTATCAACCATGGTTCAAACTATGTATTAGTTTGTAGATAACCATGTTCCAAACTATGTCTTCATGTAAACCACGTTCCAAATTATATACTAGTTTGTGGAATGTTTCTTCTCTTTATTGAAAAAAAAAAAAAAAAAACAAAACAAAAAAAGAGTATTTTAATGTTTGGGGGCGGCGTTTGGGGAACGTGGCTGGGAAGCGACGTCTCCCAAACGCGGCACGAACGAAACACGTCCCCCAAACGCTCGATCCGGCGCTGTTTGGGGGACGGTTTGGGGGACGCGACTGAAGATGCTCTAAGGGCATCTCCAACGGGGCGATGCATTTCGGACGCCCAAAAATGGTCACGAGCGTCCGTTTTTGTCGCCCCGCGGATATATTTTGTCCACGCGTCCGTTTGCGTCTGTGTGGTCAGCGGGGCTACCCATTTTTAGATTTGCAACATATTTAAAAAGCATAGAAACTATTACATAGAAACTATACAAAGTAGTTCTAGAAACCTAGACTACTTGCTGCCTGACGGGCCGGCCCCGTCGTTGCGTCGCTCCCTCGCCTGCTTCTCCGCCGCCTCCCGTGCGGCCGCTAGGGCTCGGTGCGCCGCCGCGTCCTCTTGCAGTGCCTGCTCCAGCCTCGCGTTCGCGGCGTCGTCCTTGAGCGTCTCGAAGGAGTCGACTAACGCCCTCTGCTCTGCCGCCTTCTCCTCCGGGGTAGGCGCATCAGGATCATCGGAAGACCATGAGATGTCGGAGTCGTCGTCCTTTGCGGCTATGGCGGCCGCCACCATGCGGCGTTCCTGTTATCACCAGATTTTAGCCAAATAAGAAGATGGGCCGCGATTGAGATGGGCTTGAAGGATATACACATAATGTGTTTCTGAATCGGCCTCGTACGAGAATTTGGGCTAGATTGCCCGTGTATCTGTACATTATGGTAGATTATGTTTTAGTTTAGAATTAAGAGATAGAGTTTGGTTCGTACACAGTTAGGTTTATTCCAAAGATAGAAAGTCCACGGACTATAAATATGTATCTAGGGTTATTGAGAAAGGAGGACGATCACGTTCACAACAAACACAATCTAGGCGCATCGCCACCCCTTGTTTCAAGGGTTTCTTTCGGGTAAGCGTCATGCTGCCTAGATCGCATCTTGCGATCTATCGGTTTATTCGTTGTTTTGTGTTGCTCGTACTGAAGCCTTGTTGATGGCGAGTAACACTGTTATCATAGATGTTTTGGGGCTTACATTGATACTTTTCTGATATGTTTGCTTAGTTATGCGGCCCCTCAATATCTAGCTGCCCTTACACCTATCTTAGGTGTAAGGGTAGCATCTTGCTTCGTCTTTATTTAGTAGATCTGATCTGTTATGGTTGTTCCTTGTTCTTCAAGGATTAGTTTGATATCCACATGGTTAGGCCTTGCAAACGGGTTGAATGATCCAGTAGTGCGTAAGGTACGGTTTGCCGATCCCAGAAGGGATGTTCCGGGAATCAACTCTGTGTTGGTTTTTAGGCCTCTTCTAGGACTAGTTTTCTGTTATCTTTCGTGTCTGCCAGGCTCAACTACGTGTGGATGTTCCTCTATGCGGTGAAAGCCCTAAACTGTCGTAGATCGATTTAACTTAGTATTGATAAAGCAGGATCCCCATGTTATTGTTGATCCATTATGAACCATGGGTTAATCGGCTCTTTGAGCCGATTCACAGGGTAACCTGAGAGCCGATCGAGGCTCATTTAATGTTTACGTGTCTGCCATGCAGGAAACTAATTGAAGCAATCCAACACCTTCCTGACCAGTATAGGTCAGGCACGCCACCCACAGACGTGTGCCGTAGCATTGCGGGGCGTCGCCGAGGGACCAGGCCCACCAGCAGTCCTGGGAGCCTCCCGGCTCTCCGTGTTGCCCGTCGCTGCTCGCCGGTGGGTTTTGGCAGGCAACACATTCTGGCACGCCCGGTGGGACATTCTACAACAACTGCGTCAACATCTGCAACTGAGATGGCGGACGCACCAATCACATACGAAGAGCTCACTGAGGATCACAAGAAGAAATATGATGAGGTTAAAGCTCTCTTCGAAGCCGATCTCATCGGCTCTTTCGAGAGGACCCGTTCACATGGCATTAGGTGGAAGGGATTCTCACCTGAAGGCGTTCTCGATGAAGTAGACCTGTCTCTCCCTTCAGAGGAACGCACCAGAGCTCTGCGCCAGGAAGTTAATTACATGGTGGCTCATTCTATACACCGTCATTCTGAGAGCCTGGTGAACTCTTTTGAGCGCATTGCGGTTCGCGTGGTTCAGGAAATCATGAAGCATCAGTACTCTCCGTCAGGACCTACCCTAGGGACTCACCAGGGAGAAATACCGTTCCAGACCAGACCGCAGCTGCCATTCACGCTTGCAGCTCCAGAGCCACAGGCTTCACCGGCATACGTCGTCTACAAGGTTGGGGGCGATCCTGGCGATTGCCAATTCCTGTATGAGCCGCCTAAAGAAATCCCACATGGATACGTGTGCACATACGTGCCGGACTGCAATAACTTGGCGCGCACGAACCAGATTGCAGCAGGAGGGATCTCTGGAGCAGACGCCGATAAACAGGCGTGGCTAGCTAAATATGCCACTGGAACGAGTCATGAAAGCTCAGCCCCTGCAGCTCATACCGTGGAACAAATCAGTACAATCTGAGAGACCAGTTCGGCATCCTGCCAAAGAGGAGAACAATCGGCTATTCCAAGCCGTATCCAAACGAATATGATTTGATTCCACTGCCACCCAAGTATCGGCTCCCTGAGTTCTCAAAGTTCAATGGATCAGAAGGGTCCAGCTCAATTGAGCATGTGAGCCGATACTTGGCACAGTTGGGCATGATTTCAGCATCAGACCCGTTACGAGTAAGGTTTTTTGCGCAGTCTCTCACAGGACCAGCTTTTGGGTGGTACACCTCGTTGCCACCAGATTCAGTCCGGACCTGGAAGCAACTCGAAGAGCAGTTTCATGTGCAATATCACTCAACCGAGGCTGGCATTGCCGAGCTGGCGCAGGTGCGGCAGAAGCGGGGAGAAACGGTGTCGGAATACATTCAGCGTTTCAGACTGTCAAGAACCGATGTTATTCGGCTCGTTTAACTGAGAAAGAAGCAGTCGATCTGCGTGGTAGGCCTCGCAGCGGTTCAAGGATCTGACTTTCCAGGTGGACTACAATTCACTGGCGCACTTGGTCCAGAAATTGACATTGTATGAGCAGCGCCACCCAGAATTGTACCAAGATAAGTTCAAACGCCCGATCGGCCTGGTCGAGACAGAAGACGTTGAAGACTCTGAAGACCAGGAGGTAGCTGTAGCTGAATGGGCTCGGGGGCAGCTCCCGTGTCCTGCAAATGAGTGAAACAACAAGGGCCTACAAAAGGTTCGACTTCGATATAAGCAAAGCTGAGCAGATATTCGATTTATTGCTTAAGGAGAAACAGCTGAAGTTACCCGAAGGCCATAAAATCCCTACGGCGCAAGAGATGAACGGGAGACCGTACTGCAAGTGGCATCACTCGTTCACCCATATCACCAATGACTGCAAAGAGTTGCGTCGGCAGATCCAGACGGCGATAGAACAAGGCCGTTTGATCCTCGGTCAGTTTGCCATGAAAGTGGACACGCATCCATTTCCTGGCGTCAACATGGTGGAACTCGATCACGCCGCGAGAGGCACCAGCCAGGTTTCTCATTCCATGTTAACATGGCAGGGCCTGTAGACCGCCATGGCAAAGATAAAGAGAAAGTCACCCGTGGCAAGGAAAAGGAGGAGGCCGGCCCACGCGACCGGCCCCGATATGATGATAGGAGGTACGTCACCGAGGAACAAGTGAGAAGCGTGCGGTATCAACGACCACTCACGCACCTCCTTAACAAATACGAGCATCAGTACGACCGACGTCGGCGGTACGATATAGATGACAAAAGATATAGTCGGTCTGATGCAGACAACAGAAAATATCGTCGATATGATAGAGACGACGAAGGTTATGAGCCCCGCGCTAAGGGGAAGTCAAGAGAGCAGGAAGACATGGACAGACACTGGCCTTTCTTTAAGCACTGCTGGGATTCGGGAATGAGCCGATTACCCACAATCGGCAACTGCCCAGAATGTAGACAGAAGAAGAAGGGCACAAGTGAGGTTTCGTGTTCAAACGTCTAGGCCTCTCCCATCTCGGAACACAAGCTGAGTCATCTCAAGGGGAAGATTTCGAGGAGTCAGAAGATGAGGAAGAAGATAGACCACCGGCCGAGGTGGTGCCCTGATGGACTCAGTCACTCCCAAAAGCGTAGGGTTCAGCGGCTACGTAACTTGGAGGAAGCCGAGGTCAGCACTCCTACACGTTAAGCTCGGCCCGATCTGGCCGTGAAAATTCAGCAAACGTTGGAGACGGAGATGCGTCCACAGAAGAAAGAATGGCGCCCCAAACAAACAAAAGCCGATGCGAAGGCATCGGCTGGCACAAACATGGTGTTCATACTTCCGTCGGAGTTTTGTGCTCCAAGAACCGAAGAAGTGCCAGTAGCTCAGTTTGACTGCGGCCCACGGCCAGTTATCTTTGAAAAGCCACGAGAGAGGAGCTACAAACATTTGAAGGCCCTGTACCTAAGAGGTTACATCAACGGGCAGCCTGTCAGCAAGATGTTGGTTGACACGAGAGCGGCAGTCAATATAATGCCATACTCCATGCTACGGCGTTTGGGACGCTCTAGCGCAGATCTGATCAAAACCAACGTCACACTAAGCGACTTCAACGGCCAAGCATCAGAAGAGCAAGGCGTTCTGAACGTGGACTTAACCGTGGGCCGAAAACCATCCCTACGTCGTTCTTCATCGTCGACAGCAAAAGCACCTACGCTGTCCTGCTAGGGAGGGATTGGATTCATGCCAACTGCTGCATTCCATCCACAATGCACCAATGCCTGATACAATGGGATGGAGATGAAGTGGAGGTCGTTCATGCAGATGACTCGATCGAGTTCTCGATAGCTGGCATGAATATTTGGGACGCAGACGACCAAGAGCCGATCTCTGGAGTCAGTTTGGACGGCTGTGAGCGCATCGAGGCTACAAAAAACGGGGTGAGGCTGGTCTTATCCACCGGCCTGACAGAGTAGCAAGCACCAAAGTCAATGGACGTACGTGGCAAGGCCGATCCCTGCGATCGGCCCCAAAAAATAAAAAGCAATGATCTCACCTCAAGCATGTCACGTAGTCGTAGTAGGGAGACCACCTCCCGTAGTAGAGCACAGATAAGTTGTAAACCTTCATTGTGCAATGCAATTGAAAAGGAGGCCGATTCCAGCAATCGGCCAAAATTATCCTCACCATACGTTTTGCCTGTGTTCAGCATCGATCTAGCAGGCGACGGAAAGCTAGGATATGGGTTTACATCGGCTGATGAGCTGGAAGAGATTGACATTGGTCCTGGGGATAAGCCACGACCAACATTTATCAGCAAAAAGTTAGATCCACATCTGAGGGGCCCGATGATAGCTTTGTTGAAGGAGTACCCAGATTGTTTTGCCTGGGATTACAGAGATGCCCGGGTTAGACAGGAGCATCATTGAGCATCGACTCCCTCTAAGAAAGGATTTCGGCCGTTCCAGCAGAGAGCACGACAGATGAAGGCCGAAATTTTAGAAGAAGTCAAGAAAGAGATCGAGAAAATGTTGAACGCTGGGTTCATCAGGCCATGCAGGTATGCTGAGTGGATTTCTAGTATCGTACCTGTGGAGAAAAAGGATGGCCGATGGCGCGTCGCCATAGATTTTCGGGATTGTTTCAATATGTAGTCATGACATTTGGACTGAAGAATGCTGGCAACATACCAAAGAGCCATGAATTACATCTTTCATGATCTGAATCGGCAAGTTGGTGGAGATTTACATTGATGACGTGGTAGTCAAGTCGGTTTCAGTGGAAGGACACTTGGAGGATTTGCGACACGTCCTGGACCGAACTAGAAAATTCGGGCTACGAATGAATCCAAAGAAGTGTGCTTTTGGTGTAACGGCCGGTCAATTCTTGGGTTTCTTGGTTCATGAACGCGGAATTGAGATCGGCCTGAAAAGTCAGGAGGCAGTGCGAACAATGAAGCCACCTACCACGAAGAAGGAACTCCAGTGTCTCATCGGCAAAATCAACTTCGTCAGAAGGTTCATCTCCAACCTGTCAGGACGAATTGAGCCGTTCATGGGATTGGTAAAAATTAAATCTGATGAGGAGTTTCGCTGGGGGGCAGAGCAACAGCGAGCGTTTGACGAGATTAAAGAGTATCTAACGAAGCCACCTGTGTTGGTTCCGCCCCAGCAAGACAGGCCATTCTACATTTACTTGTCAGTAGCTGACACTTCCATTGCCTCAGTGGTGGTGCAAGTTTATGATGGCCTGGAGAGAGTCGTTTTCTACCTCAGCAGAAGGATGTTGGATGCAGAAACTAGGTACCCTGAGATCGAGAAGTTGTGCCTCTGCCTATTTTTTACCTGCACCAAGCTCCATCACATCTTGCTGGCGGAGATTGTCGTCATATGCAAATCAGATGTCATCAAACATATGCTGTCGGCTCCTGTGTTGAAAGGCCGACTCGGTAAGTGGATGTTTGCATTATCGGAATTTGATATCCGGTATCAACCTGCGAAAGCAGTCAAGGGACAGGCGTTGGCCGATCTTATTGTTGAACGAATCAACACTGATATAGCAGCACTGTCTGTGCGTGCATGGGCCATGTTTTTCGATGGATCGGTTTGTGATGATGGTTGCGGCATCGGCATTCTACTCGTGTCGCCTCGGGGGGCAACATATTCCTTCTCCATCAGGCTACCTACCCCTTGCACCAACAATGTCGCTGAATATGAAGCAATATGCAAGGGAATGGAGTTGCTATTGGAAGCCGGGGCAGAGGCGGTGGAACTTTTTGGAGACTCTAAATTGGTGATTTCCCAACTCACGGAGGAATACAAATGTGAGAGCGAGTCGCTCTTCCCATTATGGATGCAATGCCGTGAGCTGATGGCACAATTTAAGTACATAAACTTCAATTGGATCCCGAGGTCTCAAAATACTGAAGCAAACGATCTCGCGCAGATGGCGTCAGGCTACAAGGACGTAGCGGATGGAGCCGATGTTCAGGTACAGGCCCTGGAGCCGGATGATTGGAGAGCCGATATCTTCAATTACTTGAAAGATTCGGCTCGGGGGGCACCTAAACGGATAAGATACAAGGCCATGAAGTATGTCCTTATTGGGGATGACATGTTCTACAGGACTTTGGAAGGGTTACTTCTCAAATGTTTGGGACCAGCCGAGTCGAATCGGCTCTTACACGAGGTACACGAAGGTGCCTGTGGAACTCACCAATCGGCTCATAAGATGAAATGGTTGATCAGGCGATCGGGGTTTTATTGGCCCACCATGCTTGAGGATTGTTTTAAGTACTATAAAGGGTGTCAAGCATGTCAGAAGTTTGGGAGCATTCAGATGGTACCCGCATCAGCAATGAACCCCATCATCAAGCCTTGGCCATTTCGAGGTTGGGGCATGGATATGATCGGCAAAATCAATCCTCCATCGAGCAAAGGCCATGTATGGGTTCTGGCCATTACAGATTATTTCACTAAATGGGTGGAGGCCGTCCCTATGAAGTCAGTGGCATCGAAAGATGTTATCAATTTTGTGAAAGAACATGTCATTCATAGGTTCGGGATTCCCCAGACTATCACGACCGATGGAGGTTCGGTCTTCGTGTCTCACGAGTTCAGAAAGTTCTGCGAGGACATGGGAATTAAGTTGATCCGATCGTCTCCATACTATGCTCAAGCAAATGGGCAAGCTGAAGCGTCCAACAAGAGCCTTATCAAGCTGATTAAGAGGAAAATCGACGAGCACCCTAGACGTTGGCACGAGGTATTGTCAGAGGCTTTGTGGGCTTACCGCATGTCATGTCATGGAGCGATAAAAACCTCGCCATACCATCTGGTCTATGGGCAAGAAGCCGTATTGCCCTGGGAAATCACGGCTGGGTCGAGACGTGTTACGTTTCAGAATGATTTAACAACTGAAGAATATGCAGCCCTGATGAGTGATAGCATTGAGGATGTAACGGAACTTAGACTGTGGTCGCTTGAGAAAATTAAAGAGAACAAAGCCAAGGTAGCTCGTGCATATAATAAGAAGGTGAGACCAAAGGAGTTCCACGTTGGTGATCTGGTATGGGAAGCTGTATTGCCATTGGGAACTAAGGATGCAGATATGGTAAATGGTCTCCAAATTGGCACGGCCGCAGGGTCGACCAAGTTTTAAAGGGTAATGCATACATGCTCGAGGAGCTGAACGGTGTGAAGTTCCCAGTGGCGTCAATGGTCAGCATCTCAAGAAGTATTTCCCAAGTATGTGGGATGATGGACAAGAAAATATGGAGGCCGATGCATGAAATCGGCCAAAAATTTTTTCAGTGGAATATGGCCGATGCATGAAATCGGCCAAGAAGAGAAATATATATGCAAAGCAACAGATGCTAAGCACAGCCGATGCACGACATTGACTTTAGACAAAAGCCGATGGGCAGCCATCGACTCTAGAGGTAATGATGTTGCGCATTACCATTTGAATTTGGAAAACTGAATTTGGCCTTGCTATCGGCTCTTTGTGCGTTGACCTTCTTTGACAATCTGAAGAATTGAATTGTGCAATCAGAAGATCAGATTGGGAAACATTCTTCATTGATTAAAAGAGGGATTTTACAAGAAAGAGCCGATTGCTCTCAAAAGGATCATCTACTACCTAAATTACTACTAGCCCTATACTAGTAGACCCTAATCTAAGGGCCGTCGCTGCCCTCGTCGTCGCCGTCCTTGCCGCTGCCTGCTGCCGCGACGTCTTCGTCGCTGCGTTGAAGCCGCCGGCAGGCTTCGTCTTCCTCGTCCGTCGTGCCGTCGTCCGACCCGGCGCGGAAGCGCTTCGCCGGCGGTACTCTCGGAGGAGGAGTCCTCCTCCGCTCCTCTTCCTCCTCGTCGGAGGAGATGTCCGCGCCCCGTAGATGTACACGTCCGTTGGGAACCCCAAGAGGAAGGTGATGCGCACAACAAGAGTTCCCTCAGAAAGAAACCAAGGTTATCGAACCAGTAGGAGCCAAGAAGCACGTGAAGGTTGTTGGTGGAGGAATGTAGTGCGCAACACCAGTGAAACCGGCGCCAACGTGGAATCTGCACAACACAATCAAAGTGCTTTGTCCCAAAGTAACAGTGAGGTTGTCAATCTCACCAGCTTGCTGAAAAACAAAGGATTAAGCGTATCGAGTGGAAGATGGTGTTTGTTTGCAAAGAACAGTAAAAACAGTAGAATGTATTCAGATGTAAAAGAATGGACCGGGGTCCACATTTTACTAGAGGTGTCTCTCCAATAAGATAACTAACATGCTGGGTGAACAAATTACATGCGGGCAATTGACAAATAAAGATTCAATACATATCAATGATGATTACTATGTGATTTAATCAGGGCATTACGACAAAGTACATAGACCGCTATCCAGCATGCATCTATGCCTAAATAATCCACCTTCAGGTTATCATCCGAACCCTTCCGTATTAAGTTGTAAACAACAGATAATTGCATTAAGTATGGCGCGTAATGTAATCAACACAAATATCCTTAGACAAAGCATCGATGTTTTATCCCTAGTAGCAACAACACATCCACAACCTTAGAACCTACTGTCACGATCCCAGATTCAATGGAGGCATGAACCCACTATCGAGCATAATTACTCCCTCTTGGAGTTACAAGTATCAACTTGGCCAGAGCCTCTACTAGCAACGGAGAGCATGCAAGAACATAAACAACACATATATGATAGATTGATAATCAACTTAACATAATATTCTATATTCATCGGATCCCGCCAAACACAACATGTAGCATTACAAATAGATGATCTTGATCATGTTAGGCAGCTCACAAGATCTAAACAATGATAGCACAAGCGGAGAAGACAACCATCTAGCTACTGCTATGGACCCATAGTCCAAGGATGAACTACTCACGCATCAATCCGAGGCGGGCGTGATGATGTAGAGCCCCTCCGTGATGATTCCCCTCTCCGGCAGGGTGCCGGAGGCGATCTCCTGAATCCCCCGAGATGGGATTCGCGACGGCGGCGTCTCTGGAAGGTTTTCCGTATCGTGGCTCTCGGTACTGGGGGTTTCGCGACGAAGACTTTAAGTAGGCGGAAGGGCAGGTCAGGGGGCTGATACGTCCAAAACGTATCTACTTTCCCGAACACTTTTGCTATTGTTTTGCCTCTAATTTGTGTATTTTGGATACAACTAACACGGACTAACGCTGTTTTCAGCAGAATCGCTCTGTGTCTCGTTTTTGTGCGAAATCCAACTTTCGGAAAATCTTCGGAATTTATGCAAGGCCCTATTTTACCAGAATATCGACGGAGCTTAAGGGCAAGAGAGGTGGAGGCCCGAGGGCCCCACACCATAAGGCGGCGCGGCCTAGGGAGGGCCGCGCGGCCCTATGGTGTGGCCCCTCGGCGGCCTCCGACGCCCCCTTCGGACTACTTATCGGGTTCGACCTAAAAACGCACGGGGAGAAGTCGAAGTCGCCAGAAACCCTCCAGAGCCGCCACATCGCGAAACTCCGTCGCGGGAGCCAGAAGTCTCCGTTCTGCACTCCGCGGGACGGGAATTGGAGGAGATCATCACCGCCATCACCGCCAACGCCTCTCCATCGACCAGCCATGTTTCCCCCATCCATGTGTGAGTAATTCCCCCGCTGTAGGCTGAAGGGGATGGTAGGGATTGGATGAGATTGGTCATGTAATAGTGATACGTCTCCAACGTATCGATAATTTCTTATGTTCCATGCTACTTTATTGATGATACCTACATGTTTTATGCACATTATATGTCATATTTATGCATTTTCTGGAACTAACCTATTAACAAGATGCCGAAGAGCCAGTTGCTGTTTTCTGCTGTTTTTGGTTTCAGAAATCCTAGTAAAGAAATATTCTCGGAATTGGACGAAACTTTCGCCCAGGGTCCTATTTTTGCACGACCGAAGACCTAACGAAGTGGGGCCACGAGGAGGCCAGGGGTGGCCGGCGCGGCAGCCCGGCCGCGCCGACCATCCCCTGGGCCCCCGTGGCCCCGCTGACCCTCCGCCTACTTAAAGCTTCCGTCGCAACCCCGCACCGAGAGCCACGATACGGAAAACCTTACGAGACGCCGCGCCGCGAATCCCATCTCGGGGGATTCTGGAGATCGCCTCCGGCACCCTGCCGGAGAGGGGATTCATCTCCCGGAGGACTCTACACCGCCATGGTCGCCTCCGGAGTGATGAGTGAGTAGTCACCCCCGGACCATGGGTCCATAGCAGTAGCTAGATGGTCGTCTTCTCCTTGTTGTGCTTCATTGTTAGATCTTGTGAGCTGCCTAACATGATCAAGATCATCTATCTGTAATTCTATATGTTGTGTTTGTCGGGATCCGATGGATAGAGAGTACTATGATTATGGTGATTATCAATCTATTGTTCATGTGTTGTTTATGATCTTGCATGCTCTCCGTTATTAGTAGAGGCTCGGGCCAAGTTTTTACTCTTAACTCCAAGAGGGAGTATTTATGCTCGATAGTGGGTTCATGCCTCCATTGAATCTGGGACTGTGACAGAAAGTTCTAAGGTTGTGGATGTGCTGTTGCCACTAGGGATAAAACATTGATGCTATGTCTAAGGATGTAGTTGTTGATTACATTACGCACCATACTTAATGCAATTGTCTGTTGCTTTGCAACTTAATACTGGAGGGGGTTCGGACGATAACCTGAAGGTGGACTTTTTAGGCATAGATGCAGTTGGATGGCGGTCTATGTTCTTTGTCGTAATGCCCGGATTAAATCTCACTATATTTACCATGTCATGTATATGCATTGTTATGCCTTTCTCTATTTGTCAATTGCCCGACTGTAATTTGTTCACCCAACATGCTTTTATCTTATGGGAGAGACACCTCTAGTGAACTGTGGACCCCGGTCCTATTCTTTACATAGCATACAATCTACTTGTTTTACTGTTTTCTTTGCAAACATCTTCTACTCGATACGTTTAATCCTTTGTTACAGCAAGCCGGTGAGATTGACAACCTCACTGTTTCGTTGGGACAAAGTACTTGGGTTGTGTTGTGCAGGTTCCTAGTTGGCGCCGGAATCCCTGGTGTTGCGCCGCATCACATTTCGCGACCATCAACCTTCAACGTGCTTCTTGGCTCCTGGTTCGATTAAACCTTGGTTTCTTTCTGAGGGAAAACTTGCTACCGTGCGCATCATACCTTCCTCTTGGGGTTCCCAACGAACGTGTGAGTTACACGCCATCAAGCTCTTTTTCTGGCGCCGTTGCCGGGAGATCAAGACACGCTGCAAGGGGAGTCTCCACTTCTCAATCTCTTTACTTTGTTTTTGTCTTGCTTTATTTTATTTACTACTTTGTTTGCTGCACTAAATCAAAACACAAAAAAATTAGTTGCTAGTTTTACTTTATTTATTGTCTTGCTCTCTATATCGAAAACACAAAAAATTAGTTACTTGCATTTACTCTATCTAGTTTGCTTTATTGTCCTGCACTCTATATTTAAAATACAAAAAAATTATTACCCATGTCTAGCTCTGAACCTGTTACTTCTTCACCTGAGGACTTAGTTTTTACTTTCAAGCAAGGGGATGAGGAGAGTTTTAAGGATGCTTGGTCTAGAATTTTTACTTCTTATCGTAAAACTGAACCTCAAATGACTCTAAGTTTGCTCCTTAGTAATTTTTATTTTGGTCTTATGGTTCGCTATAGATATGCTTTGGACACTTTAGTAGGAGGAGATTTCCTTCATTGTAATGGGGATCAAGCTTTTAATGCCATAAAGAAATTGGTTGCATCACATGATTCAGCTAATAACTTTGATTCAGCCCTTATTAGCATTCATAATAGATTGAACAATCTCGAGATAAGTACATCTCGCTTAAATGACAATTATCACTGTGTTCGTAATCGTCTTGAACAAGTCTTAGAGAATCCTAAACCTTCATCATGGGACCCTTCTGTTAAAATTGTTATCGGTGATCGAACTCTTCATGCCTATTGTGATATTATGTATGAATTTTGCCTTATGCCTGAAAACATTTATAAATCTTTGAAACTTTGGGGAGTCGATAAAGGGGGAGAAGAAATAGCTCTTATTGATAACTCTATCATAATTCCTAAGGGAATAGCTGCAGGTGTGCATACAACCATTCGTGGAAGAACAATATCCATTGATTATCTTATTATTGAAACAGGAAAAATCATATTCGGAAGATCCTTGCTGAAACTATTGGGAGCAGTCATTGATGTGGGAGAAGGCACTCTGAAATTCACCTCTATACCAGGGGGAAATCATATATTTCCTAAACCAAAAGGAAAGAAAAACAATAAGAAAGGTAAAGATAAAGCCCAAGGTAAGGTTGACACGCCTACTCTCGATGTTACTTGATTTGCACTTTCTGCGCCTAGCTGAAAGGCGTTAAAGAAAAGCGCTTATGGGAGACAACCCATGTTTTTACCTACAGCAATTTTTTGTTTTGTTGAGTCTTGGAAGTTGTTTACTACTGTAGCAACCTCTCCTTATCAAGTTTTTGTGCCAAGTAAAGTTTCTATGTCAAAGTTGATGTTATATTTGGGATCGCTGCGCAGAAACAGCATTGCTGTCTGTCACGAATCTGGGCATAATTCTCTGTAGAAAATTCGAAAAAATCTTCCAATTTACGAGCGTGATCCTCAGATATGTACGCAACTTTCATTAGTTTTGAGTTTTTCCATTTGAGCAAGTCTGGTGCCATTTATAAATTCGTCTTTACGGACTGTTCTGTTTTTGACAGATTCTGCCTTTTATTTCGCATTGCCTCTTTTGCTATGTTGGATTTATTTCTTTGATCCATTAATGTCCAGTAGCATTATGCAATGTCCAGAAGTGAAAATAATGATTGTGTCACCTCTGAATGAGTGAATTATTAATGATGCACTAACCCTCTAATGAGTTTGCTTGAAGTTTGGTGTGAAGGAAGTTTTCAAGGGTCAAGAGAGGAGAATGATATACTATGATCAAGAGGAGTGAAAGCTCTAAGCTTGGGGATGCCCCCGTGGTTCACCCCTGCATATTTTAAGAAGACTCAAGCGTCTAAGCTTGGGGATGCCCAAGGCATCCCCTTCTTCATCGACAAAATCATCAGGTTCCTCCCCTGAAACTATATTTTTATTCAATCACATCTTGTATTCTTTACTTGGAGCGTCGGTTTGTTTTCGTTTTTGTTTTTGTTTGAATAAGATGGATCCTAGCATTCACTTTGTGGGAGAGAGACACGCTCCGCTGTTGCATATGGACACATGTGTCCTTAGGCTTTACTCATAATGTTCAAGGCGAAGTTTCTTCTTCGTTAAATTGTTATATGGTTGGAATTGGAAAATGCTACATGTAGTAATTCTAAAATGTCTTGGATAATGTGATACTTGGCAATTTTTGTGCTCATGTTTAAGCTCTTGCATCATATACTTTGCACCCATTAATGAAGAAATACATAGAGCTTGCTAAAATTTGATTTGCATATTTGGTTTCTCTAAGGTCTAGATAATATCTAGTATTGAGTTTTGAACAACAAGGAAGACAGTGTAGAGTCTTATAATGTTTACAATATGTCTTTTATGTGAGTTTTGCTGCACTTGTTCATCCTTGAGTTTGCTTCAAATAACCTTGCTAGCCTAAACCTTGTATCGAGAGGGAATACTTCTCATGCATCCAAAATCCTTGAGCCAACTACTATGCCATTTGTGTCCACCATACCTACCTACTACATGGTATTTCTCCGCCATTCCAAAGTAAATTGCTTGAGTGCTACCTTTAAAATTCCATCATTCACCTTTGCAATATATAGCTCATGGGACAAAATAGCCTTAAAAACTATCGTAGTATTGAATATGTACTTATGCACTTTATATTTTATTAAGTTGCCTGTTGTGCGATAACCATGCTTCTGGGGAACGCCATCAACTATTGTTGAATATCATGTGAGTTGCTATGCATGTCCGTCTTGTCTGAAGGTCTATCATTTTAGTGGTTGGAGCATGCAAAATTGTTAGAGAAGAACATTGGGCCGCTAACTAAAGCCATGAACCATGGTGGAAGTTTCAGTTTTGGACATATATCCTCAATCTCATATGAGAATAATAACTTTGCTACATGCTTATGCATTTAAGAGGAGTCCATTATCTGTTGTCCATGTTGTCCCGGTATGGATGTCTAAGTTGAGAATAATCAAAAGCGAGAAATCCGAAATGCGAGCATTCTCCTTGGACCTTTGTACAGGCGGCATGGAGGTACCCCTTTGTGACACTTGGTTGAAACATGGCATGCGAAGACCCGGTAGTCCAAGCTAAGTAGGACGAGGTGCGGGCACTATTAGTATACTATGCGTGAGGCTTGCAACTTGTAAGATATAAATTTCATAACTCATATGCTTTATTACTACCGTTGACAAAATTGTTTCATGTTTTCAAAATAAAAGCTCTAGCACAAATACAGCAATCGATGCTTTCCTCTTTGAAGGACCATTCTTTTACTTTTATTGTTGAGTCAGTTTACCTATCTCCTTCCACCTTAAGAAGCAAACACTTGTGTGAACTGTGCATTGATTCCTACATACTTGCATATTGCACTTGTTATATTACTTTATGTTGACAATATCCATGAGATATACATGTTACAAGTTGAAAGCAACCGCTGAAACTTAATCTTCTTATGTGTTGTTTCAACACCTTTACTTTGATTTATTGCTTTATGAGTTAACTCTTATGCAAGACTTATTGATGCTTGTCTTGAAGTACTATTCATGAAAAGTCTTTGCTATATGATTCAGTTGTTTACTCATGTCATTACCTTTGCTTTGATCGCTGCATTCATTACATATGTTTACAAATAGTATGATCAAGATTATGATGGCATGTCACTTCAGAAATTATCTTTGTTATCGTTTTACCTGCTCGGGACGAGCAGAACTAAGCTTGGGGATGCTGATACGTCTCCAACGTATCGATAATTTCTTATGTTCCATGCTACTTTATTGATGATACCTACATGTTTTATGCACATTATATGTCATATTTATGCATTTTCTGGAACTAACCTATTAACAAGATGCCGAAGAGCCAGTTGCTGTTTTCTGCTTTTGGTTTCAGAAATCCTAGTAAAGAAATATTCTCGGAATTGGACGAAACTTTCGCCCAGGGTCCTATTTTTGCACGAAGCTTCCGAAGACCGAAGACCTAACGAAGTGGGGCCACGAGGAGGCCAGGGGGTGGCCGCGCGGCCCGGCCCCGGCCGCGCCGACCTATCCCCGGGCCCTCGTGGCCCCTCGCGTTGACCCTCCACTTAAAGCTTCCCGCGAAACCCCGGCACCGAGAGCCACGATACGGAAAACAGAGACGCGCCGCCGCTAATCCCATCTCGGGGGATTCTCCGGCACCCGCCGAGAGGGGATTCATCTCCTGAGGACTCTACACCGCCATGGTCGCCTCCGGAGTGATGAGTGAGTAGTTCACCCCTGGACCATGGGTCCATAGCAGTAGCTAGATGGTCGTCTTCTCCTTGTTGTGCTTCATTGTTAGATCTTGTGAGCTGCCTAACATGATCAAGATCATCTATCTGTAATTCTATATGTTGTGTTTGTCGGGATCCGATGGATAGAGAGTACTATGATTATGGTGATTATCAATCTATTGTTCATGTGTTGTTTATGATCTTGCATGCTCTCCGTTATTAGTAGAGGCTCTGGCCAAGTTTTTACTCTTAACTCCAAGAGGGAGTATTTATGCTCGATAGTGGGTTCATGCCTCCATTGAATCTGGGACAGTGACAGAAAGTTCTAAGGTTGTGGATGTGTGTTGCCACTAGGGATAAAACATTGATGCTATGTCTAAGGATGTAGTTGTTGATTACATTACGCACCATACTTAATGCAATTGTCTGTTGCTTTGCAACTTAATACTGGAGGGGGTTCGGATGATAACCTGAAGGTGGACTTTTTAGGCATAGATGCAGTTGGATGGCGGTCTATGTTCTTTGTCGTAATGCCCGGATTAAATCTCACTATATTTACCATGTCATGTATATGCATTGTTATGCCTTTCTCTATTTGTCAATTGCCCGACTGTAATTTGTTCACCCAACATGCTTTTATCTTATGGGAGAGACACCTCTAGTGAACTGTGGACCCCGGTCCTATTCTTTACATAGCATACAATCTACTTGTTTTACTGTTTTCTTTGCAAACATCTTCTACTCGATACGTTTAATCCTTTGTTACAAAGCCGGTGAGATTGACAACCTCACTGTTTCGTTGGGACAAAGTACTTGGGTTGTGTTGTGCAGGTTCCTAGTTGGCGCCGGAATCCCTGGTGTTGCGCCGCATCACATTTCGCGACCATCAACCTTCAACGTGCTTCTTGGCTCCTCCTGGTTCGATTAAACCTTGGTTTCTTTCTGAGGGAAAACTTGCTACTGTGCGCATCATACCTTCCTCTTGGGGTTCCCAACGAACGTGTGAGTTACACGCCATGTAATAGTCATAAGATTGTTAGGGCATAGTGCCTAGTATCCGTAGATGTCACTTTTATGATATTGTTGCAACTTGTTATGCTTAATGCTTGTCACTAGGGCCCGAGTGCCATGATCTCAGATCTGAACATGTTATTGATTCATGAAGATATTCGTTGTTTATGATCTTACCTGCAAGTTGTATACACATGTCGCTGTCCGGAACCAATGGCCCCGAAGTGATCGGGACAACCGGAGGGAATGGTAGCGATGTGAGGATCACATGTGTTCACGGAGTGTTAATGCTTTGCTCCGGTACTCTATTAAAAGGAGTACCTTAATTTCCAGTAGTTTCCCTAGAGGCCCGGCTGCCACCGGCTGGTAGGACAAAAGATGTTGTGCAAGTTTCTCATTGCGAGCACGTATGACTATATATGGAACACATGCCTATTGATTGATTAGTACTTGGATACCGTTTTATTATTATCTGCAAATGCCCTGCTTTGATTGTTACATGAGTTTCTCTCATCCATGCAACGCCCGTTAAATCCGTCCCTGTGCCTACAGTATTTTAATCCTGCTGTTTACTATAATCACTACTGCTGTCTTTATTTCACCGCTGCTGTTATTTCACTATTCCTACTGCCATAAAACTGTTACTACTGATAAACTCTTGCGAGCAAGTCTGTTTCCAGTGCAGCTGAATTGACAACTCCGCTGTTAAGGCTTACAAGTATTCTTTGTCTCCCCTTGTGTCGAATCAATAAATTGGGTAATACTTCCCTCGAAGACTGTTGCGATCCCCTATACTTGTGGGTCATCAAGACTATTTTCTGGCGCCGTTGCCGGGGAGCATAGCTTTATTTGGAAGTTCACTTGGATTGATATTGTTCGCTGCAAATTCTCCATCATGGGTAAACCTCGCGATACTAAGATCGCCATATTACCATCCACTACAAGAAAAGGTACAACTCTTAGTACCTCTGCTGCTCTTGATTCACCATCTGTGATAAGTAAACTTGTTTCACCACCACAAGCTTCAAATGTTGGTACTTCTGCTGAATCTGAAAATTCCTCTCATAATTGTGATGATGCTTCTGCTGTGCTTGATAATGATGGTTCGTTAGGATCTTTTCTAGATGCTACAATTGCTAAGTCTAGACAAATTGAAAATACTGAAACTCCTAATGAAAATGCTGCTACACCTGTTAATTCACCTGAGTCTGTTGAATATTCTAGTGATGATCTTGATGAAGATTATGTAGAGCTTGATGATGATTTTATTGAAAAATGCAATGCTACTACTGATGCAAGAAAAATTAAAAAGTTGCTTGCAGAACATGCTGTTAGATATAAATTATCTCCTGATCCTAAATTTGCCACATCTCCTATAAACATTAGGGATAAAGATTATGATTTTTCTCTTGATTTATCTCATATAGCTATTGTTGAGAAAACACCCTTTTGTGGTACTGAAAAAGAAAGTGATGTTGAACACATGACTGAGTTATCTACTCTTAGTGGCTTGTTTTCTGATGATATTAAGATGCGTACTTATTTTGTCGCTAAAATTTTTCCTTTCTCATTAAAGGATGATGCTAAAACTTGGTATAATAATTTGCCTCCTGGTTCTATTAAAAGTCCAAAAGAATTGCTTGATGTTTTCTTCCGTAAATACTTTCCTGCTAGTGCTCAACATGCTGCTTTGCAGAGAATTTATAATTTTGACCAGGAAGATGGAGAGAAATTGCCTGAGGCTTGGGCTAGATTTTGCTCTCTTATTAGAGCTCAGCCTGACCATGATTTGGAAAAGCATGATTTACTTGATATATTTTATAGTGGACTAACCATTGAGTCTAGGGCATACCTGGATAGTTGTGCTGGTTGTGTTTTCAGGAAAAGAACTCCAGACGACGCTGAAGAATTATTGGCTAAAATAGGCCGGAATCATGATGATTGGTCTACACCTGAACCAACCCCGACACCGATAGTGAAGAAGAGGGGTATGATTAAATTAAATGATGAAGATATGAGGGAAGCCAAGAAGTCTCTTAAAGAGAAGGGTATTAAACCTGAAGATGTGAAGAATTTACCTCCTATAGAAGATTTATGTGAGATAACTCCCCCTTCATCCATGATTGAGGTACACTCTCTTCAACGCTTTACTAGGGAAGATATTCCGTATTCAAAACCTCCTGCTCAATGCTTAGATGAATTTGATAATTATATTGTTAAGCAAGAAAACTTTAATATGAGAGTAGAGAATCATTTAATGGAAAATTCCCGAGCTATTAGTGAATTGCATGGTATTGTGGAGAGAACCTCTAATGATGTTAAGATACTTGTTAAACATTTTCAAATGGTTCAAACTCAAATTGATCAACTTACTAAAGTGCAAAATGACTTGTTGGGAAATAATTCTAAAGAAAAACATGCTTATGAAGTAACAACTAGAGGTGGTGTTTCTACCCAGGATCCTCTATATCCTGAAGGGCATCCCAAAAGAGTTGAACAAGATTCTCAACTAATTAAAACTAGTGCTCCATCTAAGAAAAAGAAAAAGAAACATAAGAATGTTGTAGAATCCTCTGAACCTGTTAATGATCCTAATAGTATTTCTATTTCTGATGCTGAAACTGAAAGTGGTAATGAACATGAGGAAGATAATGATAAGAATGATACTCCTGATAAAGAAGAAATTGAAAAAGAACCTGAAAAGCCTGCTAAAAATAAAAAGTACACTAAAGAAGATTTTATTACTGAGAAACATGGTAATGAAAGAGAACCTTGGGTTCAAAAGCAAATGCCTTTTCCTGCTAAGAAACTAAAATCAAAGGAGGAGGAACATTATAATAAATTTTGTGATTGGATGAAACCTTTATTTTTGCAAATCCCTTTGACTGATGCTATTAAATTGCCTCCTTATTCAAAGTATATGAAAGATATTGTTACTAACAAAAGGAAAATCCCCAATGAGGAAATTTCTACTATGCTCGCTAATTACTCCTTCAATGGTAAGATTCCAAAGAAGTTGGGCGACCCAGGTATACCGACTATTCCTTGTTCCATCAAGAATAATTATGTTAGAACTGCTCTATGTGATTTGGGAGCAGGTGTGAGTGTGATGCCTTTTTCTCTTTATAAGAGACTTGATTTAGATAAATTGATACCAACTGATATATCTTTGCAAATGGCTGATAAATCTACTGCTATTCCTGTTGGTTTATGTGAAAATGTTCCTGTTCAAGTTACTCAACATTGCTTGATATTAACTGATTTTGTTGTGTTGGAAATGCCTGAAGATGATAATATGTCCATTATTCTTGGAAGACCCTTTCTTAATACTGCAGGGGCTGTTATTGATTGCAATAAAGGCATGGTTACTTTCAATGTTGATGATAAGGAACACACTGTCTATTTTCCCAAGAGGATTGATAAAGTATGTGGAGTTAATACAATTTTTAATGTGAAAACTATCAAAGTGGGATCCATTGATTGTCCTATATATGAGCCTAAAGAAGAATATCAAACTCTTGTGATTGGATCCATATCAATTCAATATAAGGTAACATGATTGATTTGAGGTTTATTTCTTCTTATGTCATATAAAATTTATTTGGTAGCAAGACTTGATCAACCTTGTTAACAAGTATATTTTAATGCATAAGAGAGCTAAACAACATTTCTTTCTTTCTTTCTCCCTCCATTTGTTTTACTTGCTGTAGCACTTTTTGTTTTGCAATATGCTTTAGTTGTTTAAGATTTTGGAAATCATTTTCCTGCGCAGTAATAATTAATTTAACACCCAGAAATGTGCATTTTTCGAAGTTCTCTAAAAATTACAAAAATTACACCATTGGTCCTATTTTTCGACGAGGCACCTGGGAGCACCAGAGGATGACCTGTGGGGCACCAGAGGGCGCCACACCACAGGCCGGCGCGGCCAAGGAGGTGGGCGCGCCACCCTGTGGTGTGGGCCCCTCCTTGCCCCACTACATCATCTCTTCCTCCCAGCATCTTCTCTCTCCCGAAAAAACTCGTACCAAGTTCCTCTCACTCGCGTTTCTGCTCAAGAACTCGCGATTTTTCGATCTCCTTGCTCAGCCCAGATTTCTGTTTGAAATTTGGCACATTTACTCCTTGGTATGTGACTCCTTTGATTGTCCAATTAGAATTTCATTTGGTTGAGTATATCTTGAATATTTTGCTGCTGTAGATAACATGTTTAGTGAGCTTGCATGCTTGTTCTAAGTGGAAGAAACTAGTTTTGATGCATGTTTAGTACTCTAGCAAGTTCCTATAGTAGTTCCCTTCAATTATATACCTTGAAATCAAATTTTATAATGATTGTTGAAAATTTCAGAAAATGGAGGGGAGTATGCACCAACTTAACCAACAAGAGTTGGAGGTACAGCAAGTCATGAGAGTTCATCGTGAAGAGGGAGTATACCCCTCTTATTACCCATGCACGGATTTTATGCGGAATGCAGGAATCCTGCAAGATGTTCAAACACTGATTTCCAATGCAGGGTTGGAAGGTTTTACTGTTGGTGAACCTCACCAATATGCTAAACTAACGGTGTCGGTTGTGCAGGATTTCGAATTTCACCGGTCTCAAACTAACCCCATGGTCCGGTACAAGATTTATAACAAAACTATCGACTTGCCTTTCAGTGATTTTTGTACAGCAATTAGAGTGCCGCGGTGGGGATCCTGCGAGAAGATCAGGGGAACACCGCGGGAGCTCTCAAATCTTTATACAATGATTTGTAATGGGAGGAGCTTCTCCAATGATAGTGGTAAGATTAGTAGCATTCAACAGCCAGCCATCCGCTACTTTGCCTATTTCATTACAAAGTGCGTTCTTGCGAGAAGGACTGGAGGTAAATTATCTGTCCAAGATTTGGCTTTCTTAGCTGCTGCTTTGCAACAGGATAGGACTTATAATTTGGGTGCTTTAATAGCTTGTAGACTTGCTACTAACCGTGAGAAAGGAGGAATTTGTGGAGGTCTTATCGCCTCTCGCTTATTAGCTATGCATGGTGTAGAACCCCACCATTTAGATATTCCGCTTTCTATAGAGAAGCTTGATGTTGTTTCCATGATTAAACATGAATTTATTTCAGATGCATCTAATTTGAACAACCTGCATTATAGGATAACTTTGTATAAGAAAAATTGGAGTATAACCAAGAAAATTGAAAAACTAGTACGCTTGCCTGCACCTGCTTTGTTTAACCTTGATGCCAGGAACGGGTGGTCGATCACAGAAAATGAGCTAAACGCATACATAGAAAGGGAAAGCCGTCGTGCAAGGGAAGATGTGGAGGAGGCCGAGGAGCACCCCGACTCTTCATCCGATGCAGCGAGCTCCTCATATCAACATCATGGGCATGTGGAACCTCCACGATATTCTTCTGCACAGGGGCCCTATTACCACTCCATGTATGATCCACCGGCGTGGAACTCCGACCCTCGTTGGGAATGAACTCCACTTAGGCCAAAAGCCTAAGCTTGGGGGGAGGTACCGGCATCACTCATTCTTTGCATATTATGGTTTCTGGATACTTGTACATACTTGCTTAGTCTCTTAGAGTGGTTTTCTAATGAGAGGGAGATGATATTTGGGGAAGTGCTGTCCAAAAACAGATTCTGGGCTGTTACCAAAAAAATTCGTGCGCACAGCCAGAACGTTATTTTGAGTTGCCAATTTTTGAGCATGTTCCCCAGGTTGTTATCTAACTTTCATTAGTTGAACACTTTTTGGTCTGAGCAATGGAAGATTTTTGTTAATTTCGATTTCTGTACTGCTGTCAGGATTTGGCAGATTTCTGTCATCCTGCTTTTCTGTGTTTCTGTTAGTTTGCATTCTTTTGTTTTCGCTTTGTTTCTTTCCTAAAACACAAAAAGACCAAAAATATTTCTGTTGTTTCTCTTCACCATTTGTTTATTTGGTTCCTTGCTCTTAGTTTATTTTATTTGCTATCGTTGGTTTGTTATGAGAAAACCCAAAAAGATTTTGCTTTGTTTGCTTGTTTTCTTTTGTTCTTGTTTCCAATTCGAAAACACCAAAAATATTTGCTGTTCTTCTTTGGTTTGTAAATTTCATCATGAGTTCAATGGTCTTCGGTGGCTGGAGCGTGGTTTTCATTTCATATTATCCAAGCTACACAAGTGAAAAGGCAATAATGACGATCTACGACAATCTGATTGTGGTGAGAGGCTGGTATGAACTCTATTTGCTTTCATTTTTGTACATATACTCATCCATATGAGCATGCTTAGTTGGTTCATGTGAGGTATATGTTATTTGAGAAAGTCTAGTAGTTCATGATCTCTCATGTTTAGCTCCAATTTATTAATATGAGTAGCATGTCATGAATGTTCGCTTGCATTGTTTTATTCATAAGTAAGTATGGCATTGTGGTATCCTCCTCTGAATAATTCATTTATATCGACTTGGCACATGCTCACGCATGCATATGACTGAACAAAAAGTCAATTAAGCCTCGATGATTTATATTGCTTCAGAGTTCTTGTATCACTTTTATGCCTCCATTAATTTATTTTGCCGCAAGCATGATTATGACAGTTACTGCTCTCTTGATTTGTCGCTCCCTAGTCTTTTGCTAGCCTTCACTTGTACTGAGCGGGAACGCCGCTCGTGCTTCCAAACACCTGAAAACCAAGTTGTTCCAAAGTGTCCACCATAAATACCTATGCATGGCATTTCAAACCATTCCAAGTAAATTCTCATGTGCTACCTTTAAAACCTTCAAAATGCTTCTCAATTTGTGTTAATGTTTCATAGCTCATGAGGAAGTATGTGGTGTTTAGCTTTCAACCTTGTCATTTACTTTTGACGGACTCTCATATGGACTAGTGGCACATCCGCTTATCCAATAATTTTGCAAAAAGAGCTGGCAATGGGATTCCCAGTCCCGAATTAATTAACTTAAATAGACACTCCTCCATGGTTTGTGATTGTTGGACGGCACCCGAAGGATTCGGTTAGCCATGGCTTGTGTAAGCAAAGGTTGGGGGAGTGTCATCATCATAATAAAACTTAAATAAAAAGGCACTCCTTCATGGTATGTGATTGTTGGCAGGCACCCGAGGATTCGGTTAGCCATGGTTTGTGAAAGAAAGGTTGGAAGGAGTGCCACCCAAAAATAAATAAAATGGGAGCCGCTCTTGTGAGTCCGGTTGATGAGGTAGTTAGTGTACCCATTACCATTCGTTGACAACAACAAACACCTCTCAAAATAATTTTACTCCTGCTTTATAAATGAAAAGCTCTAGCGCATGTTAATCCCTGCTTCCCTCTGCGAAGGGTCAATCTTTTACTTTTATGTTGTGTCTCCATTCTTTCTTTGAGCACTATCTTGAGAGCACAACTGTCATTCTTAGTATAATATGCTTGTCTCAAAATATAATTGATTGTGGTATAACTTTGATGCTTTTATCTTTGACAATCACTACTTCTAGTCTTTCTATGAACTCAAGAGGTGCCTCGGCATTTATGTTTTGCCGATCAAATACGGGCAAGCGAGATACCACTTTATCATATTCTCTTATGAACATTGCAATCCTGCTTATATACATGATTCATGATGCTTATTATTAATTGTTGGTACTTCTCCATGATTGACATAGCTGTTGGATGATCTTATTTGCATGTATCTCATTATGAATTGCTTAAGTATTAGCCATAGCATGAGAATATATACATCATATGAGCAAATGTGTTCGTGAAAGTTCTTTTATCGCTCAGTTGTTAACTGAATTGCTTGAGGACAAGCAATAAGCTAAGCTTGGGGGGAGTTGATACGTCCAAAACGTATCTACTTTCCCGAACACTTTTGCTATTGTTTTGCCTCTAATTTGTGTATTTTGGATACAACTAACACGGACTAACGCTGTTTTCAGCAGAACTGCTCTGGTGTCTCGTTTTTGTGCAGAAATCCAACTTTCGGGAAAATCCTCGGAATTTATGCAAGGCCCTATTTTACCAGAATACGACGGAGCCAGAAGGGCAAGAGAGGTGGAGGCCCGAGGGCCCCACACCATAAGGCGGCGCGGCCTAGGGGGGCGCGCCCTATGGTGTGGCCCCCTCGGCCGGCCTCCGACGCCCCCCTTCGGACTACTTATCGGGTTCGACCTAAAAACGCACGGGGAGAAGTCGAAGTCGCCAGAAACCCTCCAGAGAGCTGCCACATCGCGAAACTCCGTCGCGGGAGCCAGAAGTCTCCGTTCTGGCACTCCGCCGGGACGGGGAATTGGAGGAGATCATCACCGCCATCACCGCCAACGCCTCTCCATCGACCAGCCATGTTTCCCCCATCCATGTGTGAGTAATTCCCCCGCTGTAGGCTGAAGGGGATGGTAGGGATTGGATGAGATTGGTCATGTAATAGTCATAAGATTGTTAGGGCATAGTGCCTAGTATCCGTAGATGTCACTTTTATGATATTGTTGCAACTTGTTATGCTTAATGCTTGTCACTAGGGCCCGAGTGCCATGATCTCAGATCTGAACATGTTATTGATTCATGAAGATATTCGTTGTTTATGATCTTACCTGCAAGTTGTATACACATGTCGCTGTCCGGAACCAATGGCCCCGAAGTGACAGAAATCGGGACAACCGGAGGGAATGGTAGCGATGTGAGGATCACATGTGTTCACGGAGTGTTAATGCTTTGCTCCGGTACTCTATTAAAAGGAGTACCTTAATTTCCAGTAGTTTCCCTAGAGGCCCGGCTGCCACCGGCTGGTAGGACAGAAGATGTTGTGCAAGTTTCTCATTGCGAGCACGTACGACTATATATGGAACACATGCCTATTGATTGATTAGTACTTGGATACCGTTTTATTATTATCTGCAAATGCCCCTTTGATTGTTACATGAGTTTCTCTCATCCATGCAACGCCCGTTAAATCCGTCCCTGTGCCTACAGTATTTTAATCCTGCTGTTTACTATAATCACTACTGTCTTTATTTCACCGTTCTGTTATTTCACTATTCCTACGCCATAAAACTGTTACCGATAAACTCTTGCGAGCAAGTCTGTTTTGTGCAGCTGAATTGACAACTCCCGTTAAGGCTTACAAGTATTCTTTGTCTCCCCTTGTGTCGAATCAATAAATTGGGTAATACTTCCCTCGAAGACTGTTGCGATCCCCTATACTTGTGGGTCATCAGGCCCACACTAGGGCCGCGCGGCCAGGGCCCAGGCCGCGCCGCCCTGGTGTGTGGCCACCTCGTGGCCCCACTTCGTTTCCCTTTCGGTCTTCTGGAAGCTTCGTGTAAAAATAGGACCCTGGGCGTTGATTTCGTCCAATTCCGAGAATATTTCCTTACTAGGATTTCTGAAACCAAAAACAGCAGAAAACAGCCGCTTCGGCATCTTGTTAATAGGTTAGTGCCGGAAAATGTATAATAATGCTGTAAAGTATGTGTAAAACATTCAAGTATTGTCATAAAAGTAGCATGGAACATAAGAAATTATAGATACGTTTGAGACGTATCAAGCATCCCCAAGCTTAGTTCCTACTCGCCCTCGAGTAGGTAAACGATAACACAAATAATTTCTGAAGTGACATGCTACCAACATAATCTTGATCAACATTATTGTAAAGCATATGAGATGAATGGAGTGATCTGAACAAAAGATTGCTAACAAAGATAATGACTAAACAAATGAATCATATAGCAAAACTTTTCATGAATAGTACTTTCAAACAAGCATCAATAAGAGTTGCATAAGAGCTAACTCATAAGCAATAAATTCAAAGTAGAATGCATTGAAGCAACACAAAGGATGATTAAGTTTCAGCAATTGCTCAACTTGTAACATGTATATCTCATGGATATTTGTCAACATAGAGTAATATAACAGGTGCAATAAGTAAACATGTAAGAATCAATGCACACAGTTAACACAAGTGTTTGCTTCTAAGATAGAAAGAAGTGGGTAGACTGACTCAACATAAAGTAGAAGAATGGCCCTTCCCAGAGGGAAGCATGGATTACTATTTTTGTGCTAGAGATTTTGTTTTGAAAACATAGAAACAATTTTGTCAACGGTAGTAATAATTCATATGTGCTATGCATAATACTTCCTACAAGTTGCATGTCTCATGCATAGAGTACTAATAGTGCTCGCACCTTGTCCTACTTAGCTCGGAAAACACGGATTATCATCGCATAACATATGTTTCAACCAAGTGTCACAAAGGGGTACCTCTATGCCGCCTGTACAAGTGTCTAAGGAGAAAGCACGCATTGGATTTATCGCTTTTGATTATTCTCAACTTAGACATCCATACCGGGACAACATAGACAACAGATAATGGACTCCTTTTTTAATGCTTAAGCATTCAACAATAGTTAATATTCTCATAAGAGATTGAGGTTGTATGTCCAAACTGAAACTTCCACCATGATACATGGCTTTAGTTAGCGGCCCAATGTTCTTCTCTAACATATGCATACTCAAACCATTTGATCATGAAATCGCACTTACTTCAGACAAGACGAACATGCATAGCATCTCACATGATATCCAACAAAAGTAAAGAGTTGATGGCGTCCCCAGAAACATGGTTACCGCTCAACAAGCAACTTATAAGAACTAAGACACATAACTACATATTCATCATCACAATAGTTTTTAAGCTACTTGTCCCATGAGCTATAAATTGTAAAGGTAAAGGAATGAAATTTTAAAGGTAGCACTCAAGTAATTTACTTTGGAATGGCAGAAAAAATACCACATAGTAGGTAGATATGGTGGACACAAATGGCATGGGATTTTGGCTCAAGGTGTTTGGATGCACGAGAAGCATTTCCTCTCAGTACAAGGTTTGGGCTAGCAAGGTTGTTTGAAGCAAACACAACAACAAAAGTTACACAAGAACATATTGCAAGCATTATAAGACTCTACACTGTCTTCCTTGTTGTTCAAAACACTTTACCCGAAAATATCTAGACTTAGAGAGACCAATCATGCAAACCAAATTAAACAAGCTCTACGGTAGTTCTTCATTAATAGATTAAACTACATGATGCAAGAGCTTAAACATGATCTATGAGAGCTCAAACAATTGCCAAGTTAATCCAAACCATATGCAGCATTTTCTGATTCCAACCAAATAGCAATTTAACGAAGCAATTTCAGCCTTCGCCATGAACATTAAAGCACAATTAAGAACACAAGTGTTCCATAAGAAAAAGCGGAGCGTAATATCTCCAATATAAGAATGGTGGGATCTTTATTCAAACCAAAACAAAAATAAAAGCAAACCGACGCTCCAAGTAAAGAACATAAGATGTGATGGAATAAAATATAGTTTCACTAGAAGTGACCTGATAATGTTGTCGATGAAGAAGGGGATGCCTTGGGCATCCCCAAGCTTAGATGCTTGAGTATTCTTAAAATATGCAGGGATGAACCACCGGGGCATCCCCAAGCTTAGACCTTTCACTCTTCTTGATCATAGTATATCATCCTCTTCTCTTGACCCTTGAAAACTTTCTTCACACAAACTTCAAGCAAACTCATTAGAGGGTTAGTGCATAACCAAAAATTCACATATTCAGAGGTGACACAATCATTCTTAACACTGGACATTGCACAAAGCTTCTGAAAGTTAATGGAACAAAGAAACTCATTCAACATAGCAAAAGCGGCAATGCGAAATAAAAACAGAATCTGTCAAAACAAAACAGTCCGTAAAGATGAATCTGGCAGGGGCACTTAACTTGCTCAAATGGAAAAACTCAAAACTAATGAAAGTTGCGTACATATATGAGGATCACGCTCGTAAATTTGCAGATTTTTTCGATTTTTATATAGAGAGCTCTGCGATAATTCGTGACAGACAGCAATGCTGTTTCTGCGCAACGATCCAAATCTATCATCAACTTTAGCATAGAAACTTTACTTGGCACAAAAACATGATAAGGAGAGGTTGCTATAGTAGTAAACAACTTCCAAGACTCAACAATACAGTAAATAAAGTGTAACTTGGGTTATCTCCCAAGAAATGCTTTTCTTTAACGCCTTTCAGCTAGGCGCAGAAAGTGCAAATCAAGTAACATCAAGAGAAGAAGCATCAACATCATAACTTGTTCTAATAATAGAATCAAAAGGCATTCTCTTTCTAGGGAAGTGTTCCATACCTTTTTGAGAGGAAATTGATATTTAATATTACCTTCCCTCATATCAATAACAACACCAACGGTTCGAAGAAAAGGTCTTCCCAACACAATAGGAAAAGATGCATTGCATTCGATATCCAAGACAACAAAATCAACGGGACAAGGTTATTGTTAACCGTAATGCGAACATTATCAATCCTCCCCAAAGGTTTCTTTTTAACATTATCGGCAAGATTAACATCCAAATAACAATTCTTTAATGGTGGCAAGTCAAGCATATCATAAATCTTTTTAGGCATAACAGAAATACTTGCACAAAGATCACATAAAGCATTACATTCAAAGTCATTGAATTTCATTTTAATGATGGGCTCCCAACCATCTTCTAACTTCCTAGGAATAGAAGCTTCAAGTCTTAATTTCTCTTCCTAGCTTTAATGAGAGCATTTGTAATATGTTTTGTAAAGGCTAAATTTATAGCACTAGCATTGGGACTTCTAGCAAGTTTTTGTAAGAACTTTATAACTTAGTAATATGACAATCATCAAAATCTAAACCATTATGTTCTACAACAATGAAATCATTGTCACCAATATTTTGAAAAATTTCAGCAGTTTTATCACAAACAGCAGTTTCAGCAGTTTCAGGCAATTTTGTACGCTTTGCACTAGAAGTAGAAACATTGCCAACACCAATTATTTTACCATTAATAGTAGGAGGTGCAGCAACATGTGAAGAATCAACATTACTAGTGGTGGTAATAGTCCATACTTTAGCTACATTATTCACATGGGAGCGTATGCTCCCTTTATCTTGAAATACATGTTAGACACATTTTAAAATGTCAAAAAAATTGAAACAAAAATTTCGCACGTACATCTTCATGTGCTACGCGCTCACAAAGTCGTTTCATGAAAAATCGACATGTCATGTGGCGTGTGTAAAAAAGACAAAATTCGGTGCTGAAACAAAGACTTGTCACAAGATAAATTTTCTCTTTTTCGCTTAGACTACAAAAAATATCATTTTTTCGTGAAACTTGACGAATACACATATGTTATGGAGATGTACATGTAAATTTTTTTGTCAAATTTTTTAACACTTGGAAATATGTTTTTATGGTAGAGGGATCACACGCACCCGGGAGCCGAATTGAGTTTCTGATACTTTAGCTACATTATTCTCTTTAGCAAGGTTTTCTTTTTCTTCTCTATCCCACCTAGCATGCAATTCAGCCAACAGTCTAATATTATCATTAATTCGAACTTGGATGGCATTTGTTTTAGCAAACCTAGCATCTTTAACTTCCTCAGCATAACTTTCAATTTTGAAAGATCAACATCAAGAGCAAGACTATCAACCTTAGAAGCAAGAACATCAATTTTACCAAGCTTTTCTTCAACAGTTTTATTGAAAGCAGTTTGTGTACTAATAAATTCTTTAAGCATGACTTCAAGACCAGAGGGTACACTCTTATTATTGTTGTAAGAATTACCATAACCATTACTATTAAAGGATATGGCCTATAGTTGTTGTTACCATAATTATTCCTATAAGCATTGTTGTTGAAATTATTATTCTTAATGAAATTCACATCAACATTTTCTTCTTGAGCAACCAATGAAGCTAAAGGAACATTATTAGGATCAATATGAGATCTACCATTTGCAAGCATAGACATAATAGCATCAATCTTATCACCCAAAGAAGAGGTTTCTTCAACATAATTTACCTTCTTACCTTGAGGAGTTCTTTCAGTGTGCCATTCAGAGTAATTGATCATCATATCATCAAGTAATTTAGTCGCGGCGCCCAGGGTGATGGACATAAAAGTACCTCCAGCAGCTGAATCCAATAGGTTCCTTGAGGAAAAATTCAATCCTGCATAAAAGGTTTGGATGATCATCCAAGTAGTCAGTCCATGGGTTGGGCAATTCTTTACCAAAGATTTCATTCTCTCCCATGCTTGAGCAACATGTTCATTATCAAATTGTTTAAAGTTCATTATGCTACTTCTCAAAGATATAATCTTAGCAGGAGGATAATATTTACTAATAAAAGCATCTTTACACTTAGTCCATGAATCAATACTATTTTTAGGCAAAGAAAGCAACCAATCTTTAGCTCTTCCTCTTAATGAGAAAGGAAACAATTTCAGTTTTATAATATCACCATCTATATCCTTATACTTTTGCATTTCACAAAGTTCAACAAAATTATTAAGATGGGCAGCAGCATCATCAGTACTAACACCAGAAAATTGCTCTCTCATAACAAGATTTAGTAAAGCAGGTTTAATTTCATAGAATTCTGCTGTAGTAGCAGGTGGAGCAATAGGAGTACATATAAAATCATTATTATTTGTGCTAGTGAAATCACACAACTTAGTATTTTCAGGAGTACCCATTATAACAGTAGTAAAGTAAACTAGGCAAATAAAGTAAAGACAAGTAACTAATTTTTTTGTGTTTTTAATATAGAGAATGCAAACAAGACAGTAAATAAAGTAAAGCTAGAAACTAATTTTTTTTGTGTTTTGATATAATGCAGCAAACAAAGTACTAAATAAAATAAAGCAAGACAAAAACAAAGTAAAGAAATTGGAAGTAGAGACACTCCCCTTGCAGCGTGTCTTGATCTCCCCGGCAACGGCGCCATAAAATAGTCTTGATGCGCGTAGATGTACATGTCCGTTGGGAACCCCAAGAGGAAGGTGTGATGCGCACAGCATCAAGTTTTCCCTCAGAAAGAAACCAAGGTTATCGAACCAGTAGGAGCCAAGAAGCACGTGAAGGTTGTTGGTGGAGGAATGTAGTGCGGCGCAACACCAGTGAAACCGGCGCCAACGTGGAATCTGCACAACACAATCAAAGTGCTTTGTCCCAACGTAACAGTGAGGTTGTCAATCTCACCGGCTTGTGAAAACAAAGGATTAAGCGTATCGAGTGGAAGATGGTGTTTGTTTGCAAAGAACAATAAAGAATGTATTCAGATGTAAAAGAATGGACCGGGGTCCACATTTCACTAGAGGTGTCTCTCCAATAAGATAACTAACATGCTGGGTGAACAAATTACATGCGGGCAATCGACAAATAAAGATTCAATACATATCAATGATGATTACTATGTGATTTAATCAGGGCATTACGACAAAGTACATAGACCGCTATCCAACATGCATCTATGCCTAAATAATCCACCTTCAGGTTATCATCCGAACCCCTTCCGGTATTAAGTTGTAAATAACAGATAATTGCATTAAGTATGGCGCGTAATGTAATCAACACAAATATCCTTAGAAAAAGCATCGATGTTTTATTCCTAGTAGCAACAGCACATCCACAACTTAGAACCTACTGTCACGATCCCAGATTCAATGGAGGCATGAACCCACTATCGAGCATAATTACTCCCTCTTGGAGTTACAAGTATCAACTTGGCCAGAGCCTCTACTAGCAACGGAGAGCATGCAAGAACATAAACAACACATATATGATAGATTGATAATCAACTTAACTATTCTATATTCATCGGATCCCGCCAAACACAACATGTAGCATTACAAATAGATGATCTTGATCATGTTAGGCAGCTCACAAGATCTAAACAATGATAGCACAAGCGGAGAAGACAACCATCTAGCTACTGCTATGGACCCATAGTCCAAGGATGAACTACTCACGCATCAATCCGGAGGCGGGCATGATGATGTAGAGCCCTCCGGTGATGATTCCCCTCCGGCAGGTGCCGGAGGCGATCTCCTGAATCCCCCAAGATGGGATTCGCGACGGCGGCGTCTCTGGAAGGTTTTCCGTATCGTGGCTCTCGGTACAGGGGTTTCGCGACGAAGGCTACATGTAGGCGGAAGGGTAGGTCAGGGGGCGAGGGGCCCACACACTAGGGCCGCGCGGCCAGGGCCCGCCGCGCCCTGGTGTGTGGCCACCTCGTGGCCCCACTTCGTTTCCCTTTCTTCTGGAAGCTTCATGTAAAAATAGGACCCTGGGCGTTGATTTCCAATTCCGAGAATATTTCCTTACTAGGATTTCTGAAACCAAAAACAGCAGAAAACAGCAACTGGCGCTTCGGCATCTTGTTAATAGGTTAGTGCCGAAAATGTATAATAATGCTGTAAAGTATGTATAAAAAATTCAAGTATTGTCATAAAAGTAGCATGGAACATAAGAAATTATAGATACGTTTGAGACGTATCAGTCCGCGCCCTAGGAGAAGAGGTCGTCATCGCTCTCCTCCTCCAACTCCCCGTCGACGAGGAATTGGAGGTTGTCCTCCCCGTCGGTCAGGGACTCGTCGTCCTCCGACCCGACGGAGGAGTCATCCCTCTCGTCCCACCACAATGGGGCGAGGGCCTCGTACGCCGCCGTCGGTCGAACTCCGGCTCTAGCTCGCTGGAGGAGGAGGATTGGAAGGAGAGCCCGAAGAGGCAGAGGAGGAATCCATGGCTGCAGAGGAGGGTTTTGCCGATGGCTAATGCGGAACAGGGGAGTGAAGAGGCGAACTGCTCGGATGAGTTTAAATAAAGGGGATATAGTGAAAGGTGATTCAATGCTGTGGCAGTTTCGATGATGCGGTGCCAAAACTGTCAAATCGTGCAGTGCTGAGAAGTTGAGAAGGCAAGGCATCATGATGAAAGGGCACTGTAACGGTTCTGCTCTGCAACGCGTGACCCGATGAAGGAAAACATAGTGGTTTTGGAATTATTTTTGCCAAAACCAAGGGGGCATGTGTTATCACCAGATTTTAGCCAAATCAGAAGATGGGCCACGATTGAGATGGGCTTGAAGGATATACACATAATGTGTTTCTGAATCGGCCTCGTACGAGGATTTGGGCTAGATTGCCCGTGTATCTGTACATTATGGTAGATTATGTTTTAGTTTAGAATTAAGAGATAGAGTTTGGTTCGTACACAGTTAGGTTTATTCCAAAGTTAGAAAGTCCACGGACTATAAATATGTATCTAGGGTTATTGAGAAAGGAGGACGATCACGTTCACAAAAAACACAATCTAGGCGCATCGCCACCCCTTGTTTCGAGGGTTTCTTCCGGGTAATGCTGCCTAGATCGCATCTTGCGATCTAGGCAGTCGGTTTATTCGTTGTTTTGTGTTGCTCGTACTGAAGCCTTGTTGATGGCGAGTAACACTGTTATCATAGATGTTTTGAGGCTTACATTGATACTTTTATGATATGTGCTTAGTTATGCGTCCCTCAATATCTAGCTGCCCTTGCACCTTAGGTGTAAGGGCAGCGTTTTGCTTCGTCTTTATTTAGTAGATCTGATTTGTTATGGTTGTTCCTTGTTCTTCAAGGATTAGTTTGATATCCGCATGGTTAGGCCCTGCAAACGGGTTGAATGATCCAATAGTGTGCGTAAGGTACGGCTTGCCGATCCTGTAGGGATGTTCCGGGAATCAACTCGTGTTGGTTTTTAGGCCTCTTCTAGGACTAGTTTTCCGTTATCTTTCGTGTCTGCAGGCTCAACTACGTGTGATGTTCCGGTTATGCGGTGAAAGCCCTAAACTGTCGTAGATCGATTTAACTTAGTATTGATAAAGCAGGATCCCCATGTTATTGTTGATCCATTATGAACCATGGGTTAATCGGCTCTTTGAGCCGATTCACAGGGTAACCTGAGAGCCGATCGAGGCTCATTTAATGTTTACGTGTCTGCCATGCAGAAACTAATTGAAGCAATCCAACACCTTCCTGACTAGGTATAGGTCAGGTGGCACGCCCTTGCGACCCAGCAGGACGTGTGCCAGAGCATTGCGGGCCGTCGCCCGAGGGACCAGGGCCCACCAGCAGTTCTAGGACCATTACGCGGCGGCAGATCGCCGCGACGCCGAGCGCATCGGCGCCGCTGAGAGACGAGGTGGGTCACTTCCATGCGGGCCCGACGAAACGTCCGCTAGACGCGAGCGGACACTTTTCGCGTCCGCAGAGATGCATTCGTGGCGCATATTTATGCTAGCTTTGCGTCGTCGCGGATAATCTGATTACTATGCATCGCTCCGCTGCTGAAGGTGATACCCGACGCATTTTTCAGCTCAGTGGACATTGGTCGTTCAACGGTCCATCCGCGTCCAGTGGCGAAGGACGAAAAATCTAAAGTAGGGCGAATTTTGAATGATGCAAATACCAAATAGTCCTAAAAAGTAGTAATATCTCAATACAATAAAAATAAAAAATATTTGATTATAAGTATAACCTAAACATCTTCTAAAAAAATATGATCTAATTCAAATAATCAAGATGTTTGATTATCCCTCGTTCGATGCGTAACTCGATTTTGATTATTTTTGTTGCTAGAAAATTCCTTTCAATTGTTGATGTCGTCACGGGTAAACCCTATGTCATCTTAATGGAGTAATAACACGGTCGGAGAAAGTATTACTTGTCTTTAAAACATCAAAAAATCTTCAATTCTACAAGTATGCATAATGAATAACTCGAGCTTATCTTGTATATACTAGGGTACATTCAATGATAAATCTCTGTAATACAAGCAATATTATTCACATTGAATCTAGAATACGAGTTTATATTTGGAGGTAAAAATAGTCTATGTTTTTGGCCTGTAATCGATTTTGCGCAGTGTTTTTACTGAAACACGCATAACTTTCTCATACGGAGTCCGTTTTCGATGTATGACCACTCAAAATTTTCAGAAAAAACACGCGCATCTAAATATATTCACCAAAAATTAAGCTAGGGCGGCTGCCCTACCTTGCCCTACTGGGAGCTCCGCCCCTGACTGCGTCGCCCTGGGACCCTAAACTAGCACCATGCCTGAACGAACTGAATTGGGAATGGACGGATGCGCTGTAGCTGTTGATGGGCTGGGCTGGGCTGGGCGTTTAACTTTATTTCTGCTTCTGGGAGGGCGGGGCACGGCCTGGTTTTTCCTCGAGTAACTCCGTCCCTGGCTCAAACCCTCCCAACGTCATGTTCTGGCGGCGGCTCCTCCTCCACATCCGCAAGATCCCCGGCGACGGCGCAAACCCCCACCAGTCCATCCCTGGAGCAATTCATCTCGCCCACAGCTACTCCTCAACCGCCGTCTCCTCTGTACCCAACTCCGAACTCTACCCAGCCACCGTCTCCTACCTCATCTCCTGCGGCCTCTCCCCTGCCGCCGCCGCCGCCACGGCCACCACTCAGAAGAACCGCGTCCTTTCGAGCGACAAGGCCGACGCCGCGCGTGCCCTCCTCAGAGACTATGGCTTCACGGACGCGGACATCGTCCGGACGGTGCGCGGCGCCATGTCGATCCTCAGCGTCGATCCCGAACGGATCCTCCGCCCCAAGCTCGACTTCTTCGCCTCCCTCGGCTTCGAGCCCCGCAGGATCGCCAGCGAGCCTTTCCTCCTCGCGCGCAGCCTCGACAAGCACCTCGTCCCCTCCATCCAGTTCCTCCGCGGCATCATCGGCAGCGACGACGACCTCCGCCGCGCCTTCTCCCGCGCCCCTCGGGCCCTCATGGCTGACGTGGACAAAAACATGCGCCCTGCCGTGGAAGCTCTCCGCCGATGCGGCTTGACCGAGGAGGCCATTTCGAAACTCCTCGTCATCCACATGGGCATGCTCATGGCGTCGCCGGATCGTATCAGGGAAGTCTTCGAGGAACTCAAGGCGATCGGTATGCGCATCCCGGACTCGCGCTTCCTGTACTGCTTCCGTGCTATGTGCAGCGCTAAGAGGGGCACATGGCGCCGGAAGCTGGAACTGTTCCAGAGCTTCGGTGCGTCGGAGGGTGAGGTGCTCGAGGCCTTCAAGACGCAGCCCTCGATACTACTTTCCACCGACGACATCATAAAACAGAAGGTCCGGTTCTTCCTGGATGAGCTGAAGCTCGGAATAAGTGATATAATGTCGCGGCCTGTGATTATAGCTTATAGCTTGGAGAGGTGCATCCTCCCTAGGTGTGCCGTGCTGAGTGTACTGATGAGGGAGGGGAGAATCCAGAGAGATGATATCAAGCTGCCTCAGGCATTGCTCGGTAATTCCAAGATATTCTCGGCCAGATTTGTATTGAGGTATGCCGATGATGTGCCAGATGTTGCGAAGACATATGAGGGTAAAATTAAATTTGAAGGATTTGTCTAACAGGATTGTTGTCTGTAGAATGATATATATGTCTGGATTACGCTTATGTTTCCAGCAGCAGGAATGTTAAAGATGATCCATCGTTCTAACACTGCTTCAGAGAACAATTTTGCCCCATTTGTACTCGGTAATTATATGATCTACTCTTGTGATTTAGCAGCTGCCATCTTGCGTCCTCTGTCCCATTGAACTGTAGAATCATAGTAGATGATGTACTGTTCTCCAAGTTCCTTGACCTGGTATGTAATTTTTAACTGGTTCTGCCAACTGTTTACGCTTTGTAGATCGATTATTTTGATACTTTTTCAGTTACAAACATTACAGTGTAGGGAACTAAGTGTAGATGCTTTATTTCGTGCTCTTTCTACTACTCATCTGGAGTCTTTCTTGTTCTTTGCAATATATAAAGTCGTAGAAAATTTATATTTCTTACTTCCTCTCCCTGGATGTAATGCCGAGGTGCACGAACTAACTTCTATGGGTAGGTATATTGGCCAAACTGTAAGCTTGTAGTTCTGTGTGCAAAACTGTTTATGTTGGTGGGATGAACTTGCTATTTGGTAATAATAGTCCAATGTAAACCTTTCCCCTTGATTCCTTAAGGCATATGATGAGGGTAAGATTAAATTTGAAGGATTTGCCTAACCTGATGATGGTCTTCAGAATGATATATATGTCTGGATTACACTTATGTTTCCAGCACCAGGAATGCTAAAGATGATCCATCCTTCTAACACTGCGAGAACAATTTTGCCCCATTTGTAGCCCCTTTGTACTCGGTAATTATATGATCAACTCTTGTGATTTAGCAGCTGCCATCTTGCGTCCTCCGGCACATTGAACTGTACAATCATAGTAGATGATGTACTGTTCTCCAAGATCCTTGACCTGGTATGTAATTTTCAACTAGTTCTGCCAACCGTTTATGCTTTGTATATCGATTATTTCGATACTTTTGTCAGTTATCAAAATTACAGAGTAGGGAACTAAGTCTAGATGCTTTATTCCGTGCTCTTTCCACTACACATCTGAAGTCTTGTTCTTTGCAGTATATAAAGTCGTTGAAAACTTATATTTCTTACTTTCTCTCCCCGGATGTAATCCTGAGGTGCACGAACTAACTTTTATGGGTAGGGTATATTGGCCAAAGTGCAAGCTTGTAGTTCTGTGTGCAAAACTGTTTATGTGGGTGGGGTGAACTTGCTATTTGGTTTAAAGGTTTATCTGTCCATGAACCGTATATCCTGTGGCATGCTAAAGTCTCCTTCAGGCTGCATCAACTGCATCAGAAAACAAGGTCTATGGAAAATATAGAAGGGTAAGAGCATGTCTAAGAGACCCCGTATTTCTCTGCCCCGTATAACGCGCGTATTTCGCCCCGTATCAAAAAATTGCTCACGGAAGAACCAAACCGTCTAGCAGACCCCGTATTTCGCCCCGTATTTTTAAAAATTAAAACTTAGGGAAATTTGTAGATAGTTTATCATAGATCATACTACGGATCCTACATTGCGCGATCCTATCTATAGACCTGCTCTAATCGTCAAGGATGACGAATGGCGCCCTGGCGGCAGCCTCTCGCGCCTCGAATTCCCTGACGGCGGCGATGGCCACCGCCGCCTCCTCTGCCTTCACCCGAGCAGCTTCAGCGACATCCTTCTCGGATGCGGCCACCGCCTGCAGGAACTGCGCCTCCTCCTCTGCCTCCTCCTCGCTGGCTCGCGAATCTCCTCCGCTTCCTCCGTCGCTGGTGCTCCCGATGCGCGCTATCTCCGGCCGATGAGAGAATGGACTGCCTCTGTTTGTAAAAAAAATAAAAACTAGGACAAAACTCGTGCTTCGCTACGGAGCAAATTGCAAACCTATCTCGGCTGGTCTGTATCGACGGTTGTCGATAGGACACAAAAATCGCCATCTGCTAGCCCCCACCACCCATAGGCGAGGTTACATAGCTGTGTCGTACACCTCTACCGGCCATACCTCTTCTCATCGACAATTTATGACGGGCTTGCAAAGTTTCTAAAAGAAACAATCTTCTTTTCTACAACCGGTTTTGTTAATTATTTTTTAATAGAGCAAATCGTTCTTGACACGGTGAGATTTTACCCTAAGAACCAGTATCAAGTAGGATTAACAACACAATTCTGTTACACTGAGATTGGAATTAAACTAAAAAGAATTGAGGAAATTTTAAAATTGGGAAATAACCAACCTATTTAATATTTTTTCTACCTGTATAATCGGATGAGAGAACGGACTGCCTCTGTTTGTAAAGAAAATAAAAATATCAAACCCTCAGCTTTAAAATAAAATAAAAGATCACTATCGGCATGGCATTCGCACCCCATCCATCATGCTCGCCTCCATCTGCCGGCGGCGGCTCCTCTTCCGAATCCATCAAATCCCTGGAGGCGGCGGCGGCGGCGGCACAAATCCCCTCCAGTCCATCCCTCCCGCCCGCAACAGCTACTCCTCGTCCGCCGTCGCCGATGTCTCCAACTCGGAGCCCTGCCCCGACACCGTTTCCTACCTCATCTCGTGCGGCCTCTCCCCCACCGCCGCCGCCGCGGCCACCACCGGTCAACGCCTCCGCATCTGTTCCACCGACAAGGCCGACGCTGTGTGTGCCCTCCTCAGGCATTACGGCTTCGCCAACGCGGACATCATCCGGACGTTGCGCAGCGCGCCGTCGATCCTCATCGTCGATCCCGAACGGATCCTGCGCCCCAAGCTCGACTTCTTGGCCTCCCTCGGCTTGGAGCCCCGCAAGATCGCCAGCGCGCCTTTCCTCCTGGAGCGCAGCCTCGACAAGCGCCTCGTTCCGTCCATGCAGTTCCTCCGCGGCATCATCGGCAGCGACGACGGCCTCCGCCTCGGCTTCTCCCGCGCCCCTCGGGCTCTCATGGCCGACGTGGACAAGAACATGCGCCCCGTCGTGGAAACTCTCCGCCGATACGGCTTGACCGATGCGGCCATTTCGAAACTCCTCGTCATCCACATGGGCATGCTCATGGCGTCGCCGGATCGTATCAGGGAAGTCTTCGACGAACTCAAGGAGATCGGTATGTGCATCTCGGACTCGCGCTTCCTCTACTGCTTCCGTGCGATGTGCAGCCTTAAGAGGGGCACATGGCGCCGGAAGCTCGAACTGTTCCAGAGCTTCGGTGTGTCGGAGGGTGAGGTGCTCCAGGCCTTCAAGACGCAGCCCACGATAGTTCTTTCCGCCGATGAGAGCATAAAAAGGAAGGTCCGGTTCTTGCTGGACGAGCTGAAGCTTGGAATGACTGATATAATGCTGCATCCTGTGATTCTAGGTTATAGCCTGGACAAGTGCATCCTGCCAAGGTGCGCTGTGCTGACCGTATTGATGAGGGAGGGGAAGATCCAGAGAGATATCAAGTTGCTCCAGGCATTGCTCGGTAGTTCCAGGATATTCTCGACCAGATATGTATTGAGGCATGCTAATGATGTGCCAGATGTTGTGAAGGCATATGAGGGTAAGATTAAATTTGAAAAATTTATCCAATAGGACAGTTTTTCAGCATGATATAAGTCTGGATTAGGATTATGTTTCCAGCCCCATGAATGTTAAAGATGATCCATCGTTCTAACAATGCTTCGGAGGACAATTTTGCCCCATTTGTAGCCCCTGTGTACTCGGTAATTATATCATCTACTTTGTAATTTAGCAGCTGCCATCTTGCGTCCTCTGGCCAATTGAACTGCAGAATCATAGTAGATGATGTACTGTTCTCCAAGTCTCTTGACCTGGTATGTAATTTTCAACTGGTTCTGCCAACCGTTATGCTTTGTAGATCGATTATTTTGATACTTTTTCAGTTACAAACATTACAGATTAGGGAACTAAGTGTTGATGCTTTATTTCGTGCTCTTTCTACTACTCATCTGAAGTCTTTCTTGTTCTTTGCAATATATCAAGTCGTAGAAAACTTATATTTCTTACTTCCTCTCCCCGGATGTAAGGCTGAGGTGCACGAACTAACTTCTATGGCTAGGTATATTGGCCAAAGTGCAAGCTTGTAGTTCTGTGCAAAACTGTTTATGTGGGTGGGATGAACTTGCTATTTGGTTTAAATGTTTATCCGTCCATGAACCGTATATCCTGTGGCATACAAAAGCAGGCCCGGGCCCATGGGAGTGCGGCCCGTGCGGCCGCACAGGGCCCAAAATTTTTGGGGCCCCAGTATGTTGGAGTTTATCTTTATATACAATAAATACGGAAGCTAAACACACAAAAAAAAACAGCCCAGTCGGTTCCCACCGGAAGAATGTTTGTTGGTTCACAACGAGGTTCCAGGTTCGGTTCTTGCGGAACACAGAACAAATGCAGCTGAGCCTTGTACTCTAGTTTGTTTTCTGCAGTTTTTTTCTACTCCCATTAATAATAAATGCCATTTTAATTTATAAAGGGCGAGGTAAATTTGATATATAGTGTTATTCTATTGATTTGATGGGGATAGTTCTTATAATGGATTTAGCTATGTACATGTACTTATTGGAATAACCTTACATGCTATAAGCTTTTGAAATTCTGAAAGTTTCCTTTTCTGTTTTTAAAACCCAAATAGTTCAAATGTATCAAAATCATTAGATGTACTACTTTTATTTTTGATCAGATCGTCGGTCTGAATGGCTTTGAAAACTATATGTTCCTCTTTAAAATAGATATTAAGATGATTCTCTACAACTTCGGAATCTAGACATTAGCTTTTCAATTTAAAAGTCTATGAAAGACATACATACACTATATAGTTAGTTCTATTGTTCTAGATATATAGGGGCCTATATTAAAGTTCCGCACAGGGACCCGATTTTTCCCGTGGCATACAAAAGTCTCCTTCAGGTTGCATCAACTGCATCAGCAAACAAGGTCTATGGAAAATATAGAAGGGTAAGCTAGCCAAAACCAGGATTTGATGCATAACACAACACTAAACTTCTCTTGCTTGCTCTGGACCGCCAAATGAGTTGATACTTTCCAAAGTCTCAGCATTAAGACAGCTGCAGAAGACTTAATAGCATCTTAGTCTGTCTATTAATATTAGACCTGATCAAGGATTGAACGAGATAAGCAGAGTTGGAGGCTGCAAGCTGGGCCTTCCCCTGTACGCTACAAGAACAGGGATCTAACAATGATCTGGCATCTTGTAATTTGCATCATGAGATCTTTTTGAATGTTCTGAACATTTGATGTTCTTGACATCATGTAAGCCTGGTTTGATCAGTTCAATTTTATGTAATAGCACTGCCCATTTCATGGTCATTAAACTTCTGTTCTATTGATAACGCCTGTCAATTTCTTGGTTTTTTTTTTTACTTTCCAGGCTTGTGCTTGACTTGTTGGCTACCATGTGAAAGAATAGCGGCATTTGAAATGACGCAAATTACTCGTTGATGAGCCATCTGTACGCTCCTATTCGTCTGCATAATTGAAACTGTTCTTTGCTGGTATGGTGGTGTACTGTACATGGAAATGCAGGGGCGCGGAGAGGGGGAGGTGGATTAAGATGTTTGTTCGGCCGAAGTCAAGTCGAGCGTGCGTGCATGCACTAGGATGAATCACTGGCTGAAGCTGAATTTCACTGTCAAGAGCGCATAGGTGATTTCTAATCTGTCACTGCCGTACGTGTTGGAGTATCGGACCAAAGGCCAGCCTGTTGTTCACTTGTTGTTTAGATCAATCTTGAAAATCTATGGGCATGTTAGTATCTGTACCTCTCATTTGAACTCAGTCGCGGTGTTCCCCTCAAAGTCAAATTTAACATTTGAAATACTGTAACCGATCTGAAGGAAGATTTTTGCCAAAAAAAAAAAAGCTGAAGAAAGAGCTTTAAAACTGACTAGGCCGGCATATTGCAACCTCGCCCAACTTGTGTCCAAGCCAATTGTAATGACCTGAAGGTCTAATTCCAGAGCAAATCTTCTGTTTGAGTTGACTGTGTATTAGCATTTAGCTTCCACATAAACTTATTGATTATTCAAACAGTCAAAACCCAAGGGGGAAAAATACGCAAACAAACTTCGGTTGAATTCTGGACTACTAAGCAAATCACATCTTCATCTTCTTCCACTCGGACGTACATACAGGTACAGGCTGCAGCCATTCCTACCCGAGGCGGAAGTTGTTGCAAGTCGTCTGCCGGAAGAGCAAGGATGAGCTGAACCCGAGGCGCGACCGTTGCAGGTCGAACTCCAGCAGGTTGTCCTCCATCATGTGGCCGCCGACCACCACCGACGTCCGCGGGGCGGGGCCGCCGTCCACCACGCCCAGGCAGAGCGCGCCGCCCTTGGCGGGCACCATCGAGTTGGCCCCGAACACTACCCACGACGTGGCCTCGTTCTGCAGCACCAGCTCCACGGTGGGCACCGCCGGGCCGACGCGGGTGCTCCCCACCTTGCTCCCGTCGTAGCAGAGCCTGAACGGCGCCACGGCGGCCACGCGAGGGATCATGGCCGTCTCCGCCGCGAACGCGTCCGTGACGGCCCTGTGGATGGAGCTCTCCAGCACGGTGTAGGGCGCCACCGTGCTCAGCTTGGTGCCGCCGACGCCCTGCTTGTCTATTCCCAGCAGCGTGGCGTTGAGCGGCACGGCGCGGCCGTTCACCTTGATGGCCGTCACGCCGATGAAGTACTCGGTCGACTTGTCCCCCTTGCCGGACACCCCCGCGGTGCTCACGTTGTTGACGAGGAGCGGCGTGTAGAGGAGCGAGCCGGCGGAGAGGTCCACCCCGGGCTGGAACGCGTAGGGCGCGTCCCCGAAGACGACGACCCCCGCGGAGGTGGTCGAGGGGAGGCAGAGCGCGAACTTCTGCGAGAACCGGAACGTGGCGGCGAGCTGCGTCGGGAGCGCGAAGCGCGCGCGGCTGAGCGACGCCATGCCGGCGGCGCCCGACGCGAGGCCCTCGGTGAGGAACTTGGCGCCGCAGGCGAACAGGAACGCCGGCGCGGCGGCGAGCGGGCCCGGCATCGGGCGGAAGGTGGTGGGCACGGACAGCACGTCGGTGATGAGGTTGCCGCCGGTGGCGACGCGCGTGACGGTGTTCTCCGGGAACCCGCTGCAGGTGTCGTTGAGGCACCCGGGCGACGGCGCGCCGACGCAGCTGGTGGCGCAGGCGGCCGTGCGGGCCAGGCGGCACGGCTTGGACGCGCACGGCACGCGGGCGTAGGAGGAGGACGCGTACGACCCGGCGTCGCAGTCCACCCAGAGCGTGGCGCCGCCCAGGTCGAGCACCGCCGTCACGGGCGTCTGCGGCGTGCGCTGCCGGAACCCGGTCACGTACTGCAGCGTCGTGCCGTCCTTGCGCACCGGCAGAACCACGGCGCTCGGGTTCTTGCCGCTGCTGCTCGCCGCGCGGCAGGAGTGCGACGACACGAGTAGGAGGAGCAGCGCGATGGCCGTGGAAGCGACGAGATTGGAGGAACGTGCCATGTTGGGCTCGATCGGTAGAGTGTGGCATCGGCAGCGGGGAGGCAAGAAGATGTTTATAACGCTGGTTGGCTGTCGCGATCCAGCACAGCGAGAAGGGAAGTGGCGGCTGGGCGGGGTGCGAGACGCCGGAATGGACTGGACGAGTGGACTGGGAACTGTATTTTCGTTGAACGAGTCGCCGTCGAGGGGCATGCATACGTGCCCCCAGTTTAATTTACAGTATTAACTTATGGTTGAGATGAGATCCAAGGCGAGGAACTTTGTCAGCAGATGCTCATTTCCTGACGGATCAACGTGTCAGCAGTGCCCATTTGTCGCCCGGTCGACTCTCTGCCCCTGACGAGTCGTCTTCATGGACAATGGCGTCGGGCGTCGGCCCAGGGAATACCGGCGAGCGGAGGATGAAAACACGGGAGGAGGAGTAGGTTTCATTTGGGAAGCAAAAAAAAGCTGACCTTGCAGCACGCGGGAGCACGCAGCAGCTTTTCCTCTCGCACGCCGACGAGGCGACGCCGGTGGTGAAACGATCGGCGGGCCATGGATCGAGCTGGACCATGCTGCTCATCGTGGTGGTCGTGGGCTCTGAAATCGCGGTGCTCACTGGTCTGCTACTCTGCTAATTGCGTCCACAGCTTTACAAATTACAAGCGACAACGAACGAGCAATAGTGTGACTGTACTTAAGTTGGGGGCGAGGTTATGCCTCAGCTCTGAAAGCGTCACATGCATCACGAATCCGATACACTTTTGCTATTTTGCACCCGGTTGTTTTACAATTTGGCAACAATCGAATTTTTTGTTCCCTCCATTGTCTTCCGATACGATAGCTTATTCTTTTCTGCGACCAACTTTTCCTGTCGAGTAAGTCGTTGTTGGTTTTCTGTCCGGTATGTTTTATCGTTTCTTTTGACCTTTTTTTTGTTTTTGGGCTTGGTCTTATTTGCCTTTTGTGTTAGGGTCTGGGCTTTATAAAAAAAATCCGTTTTCTCACCTATTTCCGCTTTCTCACCTATTTCCATTTTCTCAATTCTCATCAATTTCTTCATGACAAAGACACCCAAAGGCAGAGGAGCATAGAAGAGAGAGGAACGAAGGGGAGAAATCTCCATCGACTGTCGGCGATCGGGGACGGAGCCGCGGAGGGGGAGAGCCCGCGCTTTGTGGTAAACGAGCAAGTCACTACGCCCTTCCGCTCGGTGCAGGGGGCGAAGCCAACGAAGTTTCTCCACGAAACCATGCTAATTTTCAGTTAAAATCATGCTGATTTCCCATTTTTACTAACCGTTGTAAATACACTATATGTACATGCCAAATGTTATAATTTCATACACTGTACATACACATGACTGAAATGTTTTCCATTTTATACAGTGTAAATACATTGTACATACATTGTAGACCCTAAGTAATTTAGTCTGTGTTTCATAGTGTATCACCACTAAGTAATTCAGCATGCATTTCACATGACTGAAATATTTTCCATTTTATGAACTGTACATACAAGGTAAATCCTAAGTAATTTAGCCTACATTTCAGATGACTGAAATGTTTTCTATTTTATGCACTGTAAATACACTATACATACACGGCGAACCCTAAGCAATTTAGCCTGCATTTCACAGTGTATCACCACTAAATAATTTAGCATGCATTTCACACAACTGAAATATTTTCCATCTTTTGCACTGTAAATACATTGTATATACAGTGTAAACCCTAAGTAATTTAGCATGTGAGTTTTCCATGGCAAAAAAAAAAGGAGATGGAAGAAGAAAAGATGGGAAGAAGGAAGATCTGTGTCCGTGTCCCTTTATTTGGCCATTTTTTAATTTGGGCCTAGTACTTATCCAGTGTGGAGATTCAACACAGCCTCCAGATTTTTCTGCTCGTTTGGTTTTTTAGCCAGGGAAATAGGACGAAAGCAAATTGTAAAAAGGAAAACAGCGATTGGTCAAAAAAAATCGAGTGTTAAGGTAAACAAAAACACTCGGATGCCAAATAGATAGTCCCATCAGATATCAGCTTACCAGACACACATATTGAGGGTTTCAACTGTAACCTAAAATGACTTTTCATGCAATTAGCCAAGTTAAACACCTTGACTGAGTTCAAATGAGAGGTATAGAACATAGATTCTAACATGCCCTTAGATTATCAGGATTGATCTAATACCAGCTGCTTCAACTTCAATTAGTTTGGCCCAGGGGGAGTAGCATTTTCTCTTGCGATGGTGATAGCGTAAGCATATTGAAGCACTCAGCACATGGAACTAAACCAACTCCCCACCACAAGATCAAGTAACCTTTCCTCCTTTGGACTTAAGGTCAAGTTACCTTCGAAGACATCATGCGAGCAGCTATACTTTACGACCCATATTTGCAACTTTGGATGATACCACAAGTGAACAACCGGGTGGCCTTTGGTCCGATAGCAATGACAAATTAGAAATCTCATATGCGCTCTTGACACTGAAATTCAGCTTCAGTCACAGGGATTCATCCTAGTACATGCACGCACGCTCGACTTGGCTTCGGCCGAACGGACATCTTAGAGCGCGTTTGGTTGCCTGGACCGATTTTTTGCATCACTGGCGCAGCGGGAAGGAGCCCCCTGCGCGTCCAAGACGAGCCATGGGCTGTAAAAGCGACTTTGTTTGGTGGCCTGCACGGAGAATTTTTTGGCCCCGTGGAGATTTGGGCTCTGGCCGTTTGGTATGTCGGTTTTTAGGCCTTATAACAGCCCAGAAAGGCGCCCCTGCTATTTGGTTGCAACCCCCAATTCGGTTTGGTAACCTTCTGGTGATGAGGTTACTAGCGATCAACAACACAAGTAAGAACACAATCATAGAGGACAGATAACTTAGCAGTGATCATAGACAACACAAGTTCACGACACAACATTTTTCAGACACGATCGTAGTTCTGGACACGGCAGACAGGATCACATGACCAGTAACTAGACATGACATGGTACCAGGTTAGCTTCAGACATGGTGCTCGGAGACGACGCACCTGGTGTCATCGTCATGGTACGGGCACCTTCTCACCACCTCAGTGCAGGTGTGGTTGAAGATGACCACACTGTATTCCAAGGAGGACACCCTTCTGAAGGTGGTGAAGTGGCCTACCTTGAGCAGATGGGCGACGACGAAGGCCTTCCATCCATGGTCGATGAATGCGTCATCGCCTTCTCTTCTCGTAGTCATCCTCCAGTTGCATCCGGTGTTGGTGGTGACGATGATGTTGGAAGGGATTTCTCCGAACCACTTGACGAAAGCTTTAGGGATCATGAGCCGGCCGAAGGTGGGCTTGAAGATGATTTTGAGGAAGTGGTCCGGCCCTGCCTCCTCGTGGAAGTGGCCGACCTTAGCCGGCCTTCCACGACGCTTCTTCGCCGGTCCCTCACCGGGAATCTCAGCAGGTGACCCAAGCATGATCTTCTCAGTCTGCCAGAAGAACACAAGCAATTAGAGGTGTGTGAAAGGACACAGATGTAGTTTAGAGGGGGGTGAATAGGCGATTTAAAACTTTTACGAGATGGGCTTAACAAATGCGGAATAAAACTAGCGTTTACTTTGTCAAGCCCAAAGCCTATATACTATGGTTCACCTATGTGCACCAACAACTTATTCTAAGCAATACAAGCAAGTATGTGATAGCAAGATATATATAACTTCAAGCACGATGGCTATCACAAGGTAAAGTGCATAAGTAAAGAGCTCGGGTATAGAGATAACCGAGGCACGCGGGAGACGATGATTTATCCCGGAGTTCACACTCTTGCGAGTGCTAATCTCCGGTGGAGAGGTGCGGTGGCTTAGTGCTCCCGAACGCCACAAGAGGCTCACCTTGAGGTGTGGTTGCTCGATGCACACCAACGCCACAAAGGCCTCACCCCAAGATGCGGTACTCACACCACACACCGAACGCCACGAAGGCGCCTCACCTAAATCTCCGGTGACCCTCGCCACAAAGGCCTAGGTCACGGTTCCACTAAGGGATTTCCTTCGAGGCGAAAACCGGGCCTTACACAAAGCTTGGCATGATCCACAACTTAATTGGAGGCTCCCAAGAAATCGCCACAAAGGCCTCAAATCCGTCTAAGGTTCCAAGAACCCAAGAGTAAAAACTTTCTTGCTTTCACTTCCACGAATCACCGTGAGAACTCAAACCATGCACCAAATGCAATGGCAGAACACCCCAAAGATGCTCAAGTCCTTCTCTCAAATTCCAACAAAGCTACAAAAGCATGGGGGAATAAGAGAGGAAGAACAAATAGGAGGAGGGAACACAAAATTTCTCCAAGATCTAGATCTAGTGGATTCCCCTCACAAAGAGAGGGATTTGATTGGTGAAGATGTAGATCTAGATCTCCTCTATCTTTCTCTCAAATAGATGCAAGATTCATGGGAGGGAGAGGGAGATAGCAAGCTCAAAGAAGGTCAACAATGGGGGCAAAAACGAGCTCCAACGGATGGGAAACTTTGGGGAAGAAGACCCCCTTAAATAGGGCAAGAGAAATCTGCCCGTTATGCACAAAAGTCGTCAAAACCGGAACTTCCGGTCATTTGGGAACTTCCGCCCCCCGGAAGTTCCGGCCAACTTCCGGGTGAAGTAGGGCGCCCCCGGAATGCTCCCGGTATGTTTTCTGCGTGCAGACTCGTCATTTCCGGAAGTTCACCGGAAGTTGGGCGGAAGTTCCGGTCACCGGAACTTCCGGCCAACTTCCGCCCAAAAAAACTGCTTCACGAAAACTTCAATAACTTTTGCATCCGGACTCCGATTTCGATGAACTTGGGCTCGTTAAACAACGAGCTCTACAACAATATGCATATGGAAACATCATAGTCCAGCAAAGAAGTAGAATCAAATGAATAAAGGTTTTACCTATCTATAAAAGGCAAACCGCAAAACCTCCAATATGGAAAATGCAACAACTTGAGATAGGAGACTTGGATTTAGGTGAAACCAACTTTGTTGTAAAGAGGATGACAAGAGCTACCACACAAAGAGTGAAAAATTAAGAACAAGTGGGGTAGGCTTTTCATGTATTTTAGAGTGAAACTCTCAATACGAACCGAGAAAACTCAATATCGAAACGCAACAAGTGATTCATGCGAAATGCTTGATGAACTAGAGCTTGTCATGAGAAGAAGCACGCTCTAAATCATCACATGGATAAGATCCAAATAACAACCAAGAAATATGATGCAAGGATGCAAAGGCTTGAGCTCTCTCCGAACGATACGATCGAGTGTTACTCACTCTAGAGCCTCTTGATAGTACGGCAACTAAACTATAAACCGGTCTCCAACTACACCATGAGACCGGTAAGAAACAAACCCTATCAAGAGCAAACCTTATACTTGCGCATTCCACTTGAGCTCGATGATGACGATCCTGACCGCAACAAGATGGAACGCCTTTCTTGCTTGTGCTTGCTTGACGAAGTCTTGTAGATTGCTCCCTCCCCATAATCCACCATGGGAGAGCTTCTTCTTCGGCGCATCTTCACATATCCATGATCACCATATGGATGGCAAGAGTCTAGCAAAGGATCTCTTCAATGATGACTCATCTTGAACTTGCACTTCATTTCTTCATGGCAAGCTTCAAGCATATGATCTCTTTGAGTTGGCTCACTTCATCTTTATCTTCAAGACATACTTGACACTTGATCTTCTTCATTTGCTCCTTATTGCAATCTTGAAGCCAACATATGTTTCTAAGCATTGCCTATGGACAACTCCTACAAATATAACTCAATGCAAACATTAGTCCATAGGATTGTCAATTACTAAAACCACACATGGGGGCTCCATGAACTTTCAATCTCCCCCCATTTTGGTAATTACTGACAATCCCTTGAGAGGGTTTATATAAGGAATTTAAGAACAAACAAGTTGAATATATAGAGCAAACCTCCCATAATATATGCATGTGAATGATCTTGACTTTCATTGCATGTATTGGCATTCAAAGCTTAGTGGAGTTTCTAAATATTCAACTATGCAAAGCAACAAGATGCAATGCAATAAAGGCACATGCTAAGCACAAAGCAAAGACATAACCAAATTCCTTTAAACCAACTTCTCTCCCATTGGCACCAATTGCCGAATGGGTGAAAAATTTAGAAGGCCAATATAGTGAGAGTTCCTCCATAGCGTGTGTATTTCTCATAATTTGAGTGGAATCAAATACACGTATCCAATGACGAATATTCGAAAGGAATCACACTATAGATGGGATCAAAGATTGCAAAAAGATAACAAAGTCAAGAAGTCAATAAATGAAGCAAGCAACCAAATGAACCACAAAGAAGATACCAAAAGAAAGAAAGATATTATGATAAGATCAAGAAGATTGATCTAAATAATATGAGGAATCTCCCCAAGGTTTGTGCACAAAACTAGACAATTTGTATTGGAGTATAAAGTGCACAAACATGGAATCATCACTCCCATAATATCATTCAAAACAAAGGATACCAAGTGAATCAAACTCTAATGACCACCACAAAATAGTGTCTTCAATAAAATGAGGAAGCTCCTCAAGGTACATGCATAAATTAAATGTTGCATTTGAATACAATATGCATAACATGGAATCCTCACTCCTCATTACCATTTAAACACAAACATTTGCAATAGATCATAGATAGAAACAAGCTTAACACTTGCAACAAACAAATGGTTGAGCAACAAGTAGGAGGCAACCATAATAAAAGGCTCAACCAAGAGGATATGTGAATAATAAAGCATATTATAAGACTATTACAAGGATGAGCAAAAAGCATCATAGTCTTCAATGAATTATATTGCTTAGCATGACCAATCAATACGCAAACAAATAAAATAAGATATCAAATGGAGATGTATCATTTCTTATGTGTATTTTTCTAAGTGAGCAATATCACAAAGATATTTATCCACAAAGAAACATGCACACACAAAATAGATACTCAAGAAATATAGTATGATATCCCAAAATGAAGTCATGCAATATACCAATAAGAATTTTTTTCTTAAAAGCATGGCCAAAGGCTCAATTTTGTCTTATTGTACATTCATGAACTTCAACCACAAACATCTAAAATACATCACAAATATCAACAAGGAATAGAAGTTAGTTGAGATGCATTTAGAAAGGAAACAAGTATCACAAACGAGGATA